>JBBGZY010000116.1:1450000-2915248 GCA_037952925.1 Lithobates clamitans | reverse complement strand
ATATAGGCCAATATTTTTTCACAATCTGTATCACAATTGCGGCGTATCCTCATTAGTTGGCCCTTCGGGATATTACACTTCCACTTCAGATGATGGCAACTTGAAGTGGAAATGTACCGTTACGATCAGTTGCCTTAAAAAATGTACGGGTACACAAAGTGTTCCCTACTTTAAAGATCTCCAGGTCTAAGTATCTTCTGGTGGCTCCACTTCCATATGAACGTAATTCCGTATCTGTTTGTGTTTAGGTCTTCGAGGAATTTAGCAAAACTATCTGGTGTCCCATCGCAAAGTATGATCAAATCATCTATGTATCTTCTGTACATCTTAATTTGAGGGATATTCTTGCTGTAAATATATTCATCCTCCCACATGTTCATAAATAAGTTCGCTACGCTTGGAGCGTAGCGAGCAAACATTGCGACACCTTTTATTTGTACAAAATAATCTTTATTATACCAAAAATAATTACATTCCATGGTGAGTTTGAGACCCTCTAGAATGTAATTAATCTGTTGTTTCATCCCTGTATTTCCATGCAATGCTTTCTCCACTCCTAGAAGACCATCTTTTTGTTCAATGCTTGTATACAATGAGTTGACATCTATTGTGGCAAGCAACCAGTGTTCTGCACCCCTTATCTTCTGGAGCTCTTGAATAAGTTGCAGACTATCCCGTAGGTAAGATTTACCTTCCTGTACCAGTGGTTTAAGGTATTTATCCAGATACTCCTTAAGTCTGGAGAAAACCGAGTTAATTCCACTGATAATAGGTCTCCCTGGGGGTTTTACCAGTCTTTTATGAATCTTGGGTGTATAGTATATAACTGGCATCTTAGTAGAATTTTAAACCAGGTATTCCTCTTCTTTGGGGTTTAAAATGCCCTTGTTTTTCCCTTTATCCACAAAAGTGTTCAGTTTCTTCTCATATTTTTTCTTGGGATTTCCTGTCAGCTTCTTGTAAGAATTTTCTGTGTTAAGTAAATTGTCCATCTCTTCTTGATAATCTTTTTTATTTAAGATTACCAGTTTGTCTGCAGGCCGTATTACCACCTCATGCTTATTTCGTATTTCCTTGACAGTTCTCCAGATATTATGTGTTTTCTTGTTACTTTTCTCCAATAGAAAAGAAATAAAGTGTGGTGCTGCGCTAATCCAGCAACAAAATATTAAAATGAAAAAATGAAAATAAAGTAACGGTGCTAATGGTATACGCGCTAATGCAGCAACAAAAATTATTAGAGTAAACAATGAAAATAACAATAAAAATAAAGTGACAGTGCTAATGGTATACACACTACATAATAAATAACAGCTAATGTCTATAGCAAAAGGGTAAGTAGAAACACATGTGACCAAAACATGTGAAAAACAATTAAAGGTGTATAAAAGTGCAACGTGCAAGCACAATAAGTGAAAATAGCACCAATGGGTAAACGTAATCTGGAAATATACCTGTTAAATGCAAACAGTGCAAATTGCTAAAAGAAATACGTTAGATAAAGTGCAAATGTACAATGTGAATAGTATAATACTGTGCGTGACATGCACACAGCAAACATACACTAAACAAAGTGACTTGTGCAAGAAAAGAATTGCAGTGACTACTAGTTCATAATGTCCAAATAAAATAATCAATGAGCATGTGAAAGTCCTCCTTTAAAGGGTGAAACAGCTGGAACAAATCTACAGTGGTGTTTCCTCTTCATGCATCAAACCACACACTTTTAAGTAATGGCCCCTTACCTTCAGGTAATGGGGTAACAGCATAAGACCAGTATTGGAAGTAACAGCCCTTTATCCTAATGCAGGAACTTAATCCTTCCAGGTAACGGGGTAACAGCATTGCACTGTTTGCATTTAACAGGTATATTTCCAGATTAAGTTTACCCATTGGTGCTATTTTCACTTATTGTGTTTGCACTTTGCACTTTTATACACCTTTAATTGTTTTTCACATGTTTTGGTCACATGTGTTTCTATTACCCTTTGGTATAGTCTTTAGCTGTTATTTATTATGTAGTGTGTACACCATTAGCACTGACACTTTATTTTTATTGTTATTTTCATTGTTTACCGTATATACTCGAGTATAAGTCGAATTTTTCAGCACATTTTTTTGTGCTGAAAGTGCCCCCCTCGACTTATACTCGAGTCAAGCACTTTTCTGCAGCAAAAAATTTCATTTTCCGAACCGAATTTGGGGCCCCGTATCTCAGGGCCACTTGGTGCTAGAAACCCCAAATTTGGTATACAAACCCAGTACAACAACATATCCAAAGCTGAAGTTCCTAGCACTAAGTGGCCCCGAGATACGGGGCCCTAAAATCGGTTCAGAAAATGTCATTCTCTGCTGCAGAAAAGTGCTTGACATTTCCTGAACTGACTTTGGGGCCCCATATCTCAGGGCCACTTAGTGCTAGGAACCCCAAATTTGGTGTGCAAACCCAGTGGAACTGGTACCATAACATATCCAAAGCTGGAGTTCCTAGCACCAAGTGGCCCTGAGAAGCGGGGCCCCAAACTGGTTCGGAAAATGTCATTCTCTGCTGCAGAAAAGTGCTTGACATTTTCTGAACTGATTTTTGGGGCCCTGTATCTCGGGGCCACTTGGTGCTAGAAACCCCAGCTTTGAAAATTTTATGGTGCTAGTTCCACCGGGTTTGCACACCAAATTTGGGGTTCTTAGCACTAAGTGGCCCCAAGATACGGGGCCCCAAATTTGGTCAACTGTGTCTATCTGCAGCAATATCATTTCGGGACCCTTTGGGTTCAGAAACCCCAAATTTTGGCTGCAGCTAGGGGGCATCTAGGAACCCTTAACTACCGAGTTTGAAGTTCAGGGGACCTATGGCTGCAAATGGGCACAGTGAGGCATGCAAATGGGCACAGTGATGCTGCAAATGGGCATTGTTGACCCTCTTTTCCACTTACAGTAGCTGTGCATTTCTCACCCTCGTCTTATACTCGGGTCAATAAGTTTTTCCCATTTTTTTTGTGGTAAATTAGGGCCTCGACTTATACTCGGAACGACTTATACTCAAGTATATACGGTAATCTAATAATTTTTGTTGCTGGATTAGCGCGTATACCATTAGCACCGTCACTTTATTTTCATTTTTTCATTTTAATATTTTGTTGCTGGATTAGCACAGCACCACGCTTTATTTCTTTTCCACTGGTTATTAGGGGCAGGGTGTACCCTATCCGGTGCAGGCAGCTTTTCCACTAGTTCTGTTACAACACACATGATAGCGCAGGAATAATCATGCATCTCTGCATATATACATTCCACCAATTCCCGCAGCAATTATGGATGTGTTCTCCTATATGGAGAAAAGGAAAGTAAACCTAGAAGAGGTCTTTAATACCACGAATGTGAATACCAATAGAAATCTAGACCTGGAGAGTCTGATGAAGAAGCTGGGACATAATATGGAAAAAAAAGGTGAGCCTATGGTGGGATATCTGCACCTTTGAAACATATCTTAAAGAAAACATAGTCCCAAGAAGATTAAAATGGAATGTACCCCCATATGATGGCCTGACAGATCAAGAGTCAAATGATGAATGGTTTAAATTCTTCAATGACAAAGGCTTGGAACTACTGAGTTTTCTGCTAGAAAGAAAACAAAGAAAGAATAAAAGAATAGACCAGAACATTTCCGAAACAAAGGAGGAATTGGAACCACATAAAGAAACGACAGAGCTTAAAAATCTGACCACCCAACTCAATAAAGACCTTATAAAAAAGGATAAAGAAGTCCAATTAAGGAAGAGCAAGAAGCATATTACTATTATGCCCCTCTAATGAACAGAGATGAAGAAGATAAGCAAGCTAGAGAATATCCCATACAATATGTGGACCAAGATTACAATAGGCCATTTTTAGACAGGGGCAGGGAAAATCACCCACTGAGAAATCCAGACGAGACAAGAAACTCCAGAAAAAGTCCAGAAAGAAGAGAGGACGGAGATTTGGCAAGAGAGAGCAAAAGAAAAAGGGAGTAAAGGGAGAAGGTATTTTTAACTTAAGTGGCCAGGTACTTACACACGAAGAGATTGGGGTTTTAGACAAAGGCCTGAAATATGCACCTACCAAGAATCTCGATATATTCCAAACTTTTATCGATATCCAGAAATATATTGCGGGGAATCCTATTAAATATACAGATGCTGCGAATAATGGAATTTTACATAGTACACTGAGGAATAAATCAGTTTTTAACCCACCTATTAAAGATAAACATATTGAGGTTTTTAAAAAAGTCATTGTAGAAGAGATTAAGGATCTCAAGATCAAAAAGAAAGAAGATCCCAAGTACATCAAAAGTGGCATTCGTAAATTGATAAAAAGGATGGACATTGTCATCCGACCAGCGGATAAGAGAGGTGGAATTGTTATTCTCTCAAAGGAGAAATATCACAATACGATGATGAATATGTTAGACGATGCCAACACGTATACTAAATTATTGAGTAACCCTATGTTCAAGTGCAGGAAGGCACTTGAACAAGTTGTATATTTAGGGGTAAAGAAAAATATACTCAACAAAAAAGAAGCTAGATTTTTAATCCCGGATTCTTGCCGTACACCGATTATATATTCATTACCCAAAATCCATAAAAATAGAACAGATCCACCGCCTAGGCCGATAGAGTACGTCATTGATTCACTTACATCGAGGATGGGTCAATATATAGACTTTTTTTGCAACCAGCCGTTCAAAGTACAAAGGCATACTTGCGAGACACTAAACAAATATTACAAATTATAGAGACTATCCCGAAAGAAGAAAGGATGTGGATTATGGCTACCGCAGACGTTTCATCTCTATACACAATAATACCCCACCACCAAGCGTGCAAAGCCGCTAAATGGGGCTTGAGGAAATACACTAAGTTACCATGTATGCAGAGGAAGTTTCTGATAAAATGCCAGGACTTTAGCCTGAAGAACAACTATTTCTGGTATAATAAAATTATTATCACCAACAGACTGGAGTAGCCATGGGAGCTAAATTTGCCCCGAGTATAGCTGGGCTTTTCATGGCCCAAGAAAATGTCTTCAATGATCAACCAGATGAACTGGTGATTTACAAAAGATACATTGATGACATTTTTATATTATGGGAAGGTGATGTTAACCAGCTGACCATATTCCTCGAGAAACTTAATATGAATGATCGGAATATCAAACTGTCGTGGGACATTAGTGAGAACAAAATAACTTTTCTAGACCTAGAAATTATAGAAGAAAATTCTATATTTAGCACACAAACGCACTTTAAAAACGTTGACAGGAAAAGTTATCTTCCAATGGAGAGTTGTCACCACAAAAGTTGACTCTTCAATGTCCCAAAGGGTCAGCTTATGCAACTTAGAAGGAACTGCACCAACCTAAATGTTTTTCTGGAACAGGCAGAGAAAATTGGAGTTAGGTGTACCTCAAAAGGCTCCGACAGTCGGTTTATCGATAACAAGATAGTAGAAGTGTCAGAGATGAATCGGAAAGTACTAATTGAAGATAAAGCGATACAGAAACGTTCAATGGAAGGAGTACCGCTAATCCTTGACTATAGTGTACAACACAAGAAAATAGAAAGGATTATCAGACGTCACTGGTACATCTTGCTGGCGGATATACAGCTACAGGATATTCTATTTGAAAACCCTAAGTTTATATACAGAAGGGCACCAACGATCCGGGATAAAGTGGTGAAAAATGTTAAAGACCCACCGAAGAAGACCTATACCTTTTTACTGGAAAAGGTTTTTTCCCATGTAAGAGGTGTTTCACATGTTTAAGAACTAAACGTCCAAATGAGAAGGTTTTTCAGTTTTCATCTACAAGTACGGGAGACATCCATGAGGTTCAAAATTTTAACTACTGCAACACTGAGGGTGCAGTTTATGCCCTGGAGTTCAACTGCGGCCTCCAATATATTGGCCGCACGAAAAGACCCCTCAAAGTGCGAATTAAAGAGCACGTTCAAAATATTATAAATGGATACGATAAACATAGTGTATCCAAACACTTTTTGCTATTTCACAATAGGGACCCCTCTCACCTGAAGTTTTGGGGTATCGAACCATACGTTAGACACTGGCAGGGGGGACATAAGGTTAGGACCCTCAGTCAGCTGGATTTAAAATGGATTTTTACTTTAGACACATTCTCGCCGAGGGTCCTGAACATTGAATTCTACCTAAATTGTTTTCTTAGTGATTTTTAATAATTTTGCATGGTTATAGATATTTTTTATATCTTTATATTTTTATTATTATTCTGGTCTAGTATGGTAACTTTCTCCCAGTATCTGGATTTACCCGCAATCCTACCTCAATCTAGTTTAAGCTCACAGGAGCGCTTGCATATTACAATTTGTCTGTCATGGCTCCTACGTCTATCTGTAGTGTTGCTTTGCTTGTATTGCCCATTGATTTTATTGCCATTTGTCTATTGTCTGTACGTTTCCTTTCCCCTATGAGACCATTATTTTTATTTTATTCCATTCCTATAGTTGAGCCGTGGGATGGCCTCCTGCTTATTGCCACTATTGTAGGATGGCCATGTATAGATGGAGGTCCTCCCGCCGCTGTATGGTTATTATCTGTTCCTGTCAGCACTGATACCTATCCCTTCCGATCAGGTCTAGAGTTTTTAATTAATAATTATTTTTTAGTTTTTTTATATTTTTTTATATATATTTTATAGCTTCGGTAATTTTTATTTTTTTTGGAGACGTTTTTAATAAATAAAGAACCCGCTCCGGGAATACTTTCCTTGAACATTTTTTATTCAGCAGAGTATGCTGCTACTATTACGGTTTTTATCATTTTCCTTCTCTGCTGACAATCGGTGTCATCACTAATGCTGAGCTTACCCATAGGCTGTTTAACATTCAGCTGACCAGACGAAACACCGGCCATAGCCCCATTGACGACTGCTCGGCCATAGAGTTGATAACCAACAAAATGGCCACGCCCGTCAACCTCCGGGAAAATGGCCGCTATGCTATTCCCTATAGACTACAAGAAAATGGCCGCCCATTATTGTCTATGGGTTAGCTATTTAAAGACATTTACTGTGCCTCCCTGTATCCCCTGATGAAGTCACATGGTGTGTGACGTCACGCGTAGGGACAGGACAGGCACTCTATGCTGACTGGAGATTACGAGTTTGCCGCTCGTCAGAGATAAGGCACCTTTTTCATTAATGTTATGTCAGTACTTTTATTGTGATAATAAAACCAAGCCTTTAGCCTACAATACTACACTATTTGGGACCTTCCCTTTTTCCATTTTTACCCCCCTATACCCGTGGAGGGACTGAGCTCCTGCATTAGGATGTCGAACACAGGATAAAAGGTTGCCACTCCCAAAACTGGTCTTACGCTGTTACCCCGTTACCTGGAAGGATTAAGTTCCTGCATTAGGATAAAGGGCTGTTGGGGCGCATGCGCGGCGCGATGCGAGACAAACGCTGCTGGCTGAGCTCCGTCAGACGAGGCAGGCCAGGCAAGATTCCCGGGGCTATTTCCAGCTAAAAATAACCTGATCCACCCGATCACCCCCGCGGGACACCTTTGTGCATGCCATCGGGCAAAAAGGGGCGACATTACCGCTTCCAACATACCTTTACAAACTACCTCATGAACCTGGAGAAGAGGATGACCCAAAATGGCGCCGGCCACCACGAGGCCTCCAGCGTTCCTGTGCAGGCTTCATCCAATGGCAGTGAGTACTCTCAGCCCCTCTCCAAAGCCGATCCCGATGCAAGCTTGTCAGCTATATATGATAGATTTGTCGACAAGCTAGAACAAGAGATGCACAAATCTACCACCACTCTCTCACAGGAGATAGCCAGTATAGGAGGCCGCACAGACATATTTGAAGCCAAGCATGATTAACTAGCCATTGCACACAATGACCTTAGAAAGGACTATGAAACCTTGGCAGACAGCTTTTCTTTCATGCAGGCTCATATTGAAGATCTGGACAATAGAAACAGATGAAACAACATAAGAGTACGTGGCATCCCTGAGTCTATTACAGACCTAAATCAAGCTATCGCAAAGCTGTTTCATAATGTAGTAGCAGATAAACCACTCTCTGCTTTTGCTTGTGACAGAATGCACAGGGCACTGTGTCCAAAACCAACATCAGATAAACCACCCAGAGATATAATAATGTGCATGAAAGACTTTGTCACTAAAGAAGATATCATGCGGGCTGCCAGAAATTCCCCGTCCATTGAATTAGATGGGATAAGGCTGCAGATCTATCCTGATATCTTTCCTGCGACTTTGGACCGAAGACACAGGATGAAAGAAGTCACAAACGTACTTCAAACAGCCAGGATTAAATATAGATGGGGTTTCCCATTCAAATTATCCATAATGCACAATGGCACAACCTACACTGTATACAATGTCATAGAAGGAAAAGATCTGCTTATCAAGCTGGAACCACAACCATCACAACGTCTTCCTGCAACCCCCAGATCTTCTCCTATATGGTCCACACCCTCCACCAGACGCAACCCAAGAGAACTAAGAAGATGGCAGCAACTCTCCCCTCAAGATCATGCCACCTAATCTGTTAGAATTCATCTACGATGGGCGAGTTCTTCATTGCTTCTCTTACTTGTTGATGGACAATGTTCGGTTAATACAGCTCACCCTTTTCTAACACACTAGTGTTGAAGAAACATTCAACCCTTATATAATTTGATTCTGATTTTACAAACAAACCCGGATATGAAGCACCGAACAGAATATTAATCTATTCTTTTTCCTACACTAACATTTTTTTTATTTTTTTCACAGGCATAACCCTTCAAAAAAATTTTTCCCTATACAGGTTTTCAACCCCTAAGTTCTTATGTCTCACAATCATCCTCCTCCCTTATGGGAGGACATCAGACATTCTCTACAAAACCGCTATGGAACCTACTGTCCGGTAACTGCACCCCAGAGAACTGTGAGACTTTCTATGCTTTCCATATTTCTTACCATAGTCATAAGCTTATTCCTTTGGCATCTTACATTTTATCACCAGAGCCCAATATACAATTGTTCTCCTTGGTAATCTTTAATGTTATCTACCCTTTTGGTAGACTGTTATGGTCTGTTTTTTGTGTACATTACCATGCACAAACATTTTTCTTTTCAAATAAGTTACTAACTTTTTGAATTGTCTGGCCCATCCGGCGTCGTTAGTTTGACCCCCATTCTGCCCGAGGGGCCTGCGGCCCTGCCTCCCCCTGAGGTGGTGCGGCAATCCCCGCCAGCAGAAATTGGACTGATAAGTCCTGTTGTTGACCTTTTTAGGCTGAGCGACTCACGGTCCCTCAGTCCCCTGTTTTTCTTTTTTTCAGTTATTGTTATTTTAGCCCTTATGGCAACCTTTGCAAATAATGTACTCTCCGGAAGACTTATAATACTTCTTCGTTCAGGTTATCTTAACTTGGGTATTTCTATACAGTTATCCTATATATTATACAGGATTCATTACTTTAAATTAAATATTACTACTGCTTCATCTTACACTCATCAATTTATAAATGTTTGCATGGTCTATTATAACAATCTCTTTCTCTGTTTACTGTACTCTCCTTTTTGATCCCTATTGATCCCCCTCCACTCAACTAGCATGATCTCCCTCTGTAAAAATGGGACTTAAAATATTTTCCCATAATGTCCAAGGCTTCAACTCCCCCAACAAACGTAAAAAAGCTTTCAAACAATACAAAAGATTGGGAGCTGACATAATTTTGATGCAAGAGACACACTTTTCTACCACCAACCACCCACAATATTTCGACAAATCATTCAACCAATTCCACTATAACACCTTCTCCAATAAATCACGTGGTGTTGCTAATTTTTTTAAAAACTCTATAATTTTTGAACCTCATAGCATTTATAAAGATGTTGATAGTAGATTTATTATTTTAAAGGGCAGTATAAACAGACGAATTGTTACTATTGCTTCACTTTACGCCCCAAACGAAGCCCAAACAACATTTTTCACCAAATTCTTTAACACACTAGAACACTACATCTCTCCTCATTTGATAATTGGAGGAGACTTTAATCTATCTGCTCACCCTGCACTCGACAGAAGTAGGGTGGTCCCCTCTTCTAAAGCATTCAGCAAATCTATAAATCGCTCTCTTAGTAAATTACAGCTAATTGACTCCTGGAGAGCACACAATATTGAAATTAGAGCATACACCCACTACTCCCACCCTCATGATTGCTTTGCCAGACTAGACTATATTTTCTGTACCCCAATCCTTTTAGCGAACTCTTCTATAACAGACATACATCCCTGCCCATGGTCAGATCACAACATTGTAGCGTTTGAAACTTCCTATATTGGCATGGCTCCCACCCCCTTTAACTGGCGCCTTAATGACTCACTCCTTTCAAACCCCTCCACTGTTCAACACATTAGTACCCATATCGAGGAATATTTCCAAACAAACACCTCAGAGGAGGTCCTTCCAACCTTTGTTTGGGCTGCCCACAAAGCAGTCCTAAGGGGTCACTTAATCAACATAGCTGCAGCTAAAAATAAATCCAAACTTACAGAAATTAAATGTCTTACCAAAGAACTCCACGAATTATATAATAAACTAAATAACAATATCTCTCCGGAATTATCTAAACTCATTCAAACAAAACGCAAAGCCCTAAACACATTACTCTCTGAGGATACCGAAAAATCACTAAGATTTTCTTAAGCTAAATTTTTGCTGCATGGAAACTCTTTCTCAGCAATGTTCACCAGAAAACTGAATCATGACACTAAACCCCCTCATGTTTACAAATTTCGGGACCAAAATGGAAACTTGGTGACACACTCCCAAGACGTCCTCCAAATTTTCACTTTCTTCTACGAAAACCTTCTTTCTGGTCCTCAAACTCATCCCCAACCCACTACATTAGACTGCTTAAACTCTCTCCATCTCCCAAAACTCAACCAACAACAATCCTCTTCGTTAAATGATCCATGCATTGACACCGAAATTCTAAATATAATAAAATCCCTTAAAACCTCGACAGCACCAGGCCCAGGTGGCTTTACTACAACATATTATAAAAAATTTGCCCCCCTATTGACCCCTAGCCTCACCAAAATGTTCAATCATATCTTGTCAGGTGGTCATTTTCCTGAAGACATGCTCCTAGCAAACCTATCCTTAATACCCAAACCCCAAAAAGACCATACCCTTCCACAAAACTTCCGTCCCATTTCAGTCCCTAACAATGACCTCAAACTGGCAGATTATTAGCAAATAGAATGGCCACAGTTATCACTTCCCTGATCCACACTGACCAAACGGGTTTTATCCCAGGCAGGCAAATAGTTGACAACATTGGATTAGTCACAAACATCGTCCAAGATGCCAACCTTCACTCTCACCCTCTTTACTTGCTCAGCCTTGACATTCACAAGGCCTTTGACAGTGTCAACTGGTCCTACCTAAACCACCTATTACCCAAATTTGGCATATCAGAAAAATTTATACACGAATTTAATGCTCTATACCACCTCCCTCAAACCAGAATTATAATCCCAGGTAGTAATTCAGATTTCTTCCCCCTAAGCAGAGGAACCAGACAAGGCTGTCCTCTTTCTCCCCTCCTCTTCGCCTTAGCTATCGAACCTTTAGCAATCGCCATTAGAAATAAAACTAACATTAAAGGTTACCATAAAGACCCATATCACTTTAACCACTTCCCGCCCGCCCTATGGCGGATTGACGTCCGGGAAGTGGTTGTGTTATCCTGACTGGGCGTCATATGACGTCCTTCAGGATAACATGCCGCAGCGCGCCCCCGGGGGCGCGCATCGCGGCGATCGGTGGAGCGGTGTGTCAGTCTGACACACCGCTACACTGATC
The DNA here is from genome assembly GCA_037952925.1 of Lithobates clamitans. Classification (NCBI taxonomy): domain Eukaryota; kingdom Metazoa; phylum Chordata; class Amphibia; order Anura; family Ranidae; genus Lithobates; species Lithobates clamitans. Next base: position 2,903,332 of record JBBGZY010000116.1, on the reverse strand, counting down.
TTGGTAAAAAGCCTCCGGCGGAGGCTCTTTACCACGTGATCAGCCGTGTCCAATCACGGCTGATCACGCTGTCAACAGGAAGAGCCGTTGATCGGCTCTTCCTCACTCGCGTCTGACAGACGCAAGTAGAGGAGAGCCGATCGGCGGCTCTCCTGGCAGGGGGGGTCTGCGCTGATTGTTTATCAGCGCAGCCCCCCCGCAGATCACCACACTGGACCACCAGGGATCACCACTAGGACCACCAGGGAAGGGGCAACATGTGGATGGCCAGGTATGTACCCCATGGCCATCCACATGTGCCCAGTATGCCAAATCTGTGCCAATCAGTGCCCACAAATGGGCACTGATTGGCACAATTATGTTGCAGTGATGCCCAGCAATGCCACCCTTAGGGGCATCACTGCAAACAAGTAATGCCACCAGTGCCACCCATCAGTGTCCATTCATGCCACCTGTCAGTGCCCATCCATGCCCATCAGTGCCCATCTATCAGTGCCCATCCGTGCCCATCTGTGCCAACTATCAGTGCCACCCATAAGTAACCATCAATGCCACCTACAAGTGCCCATCAATGCCACCTATGAGTGCCCACCAGTGCCACCTATTAGTGCCCATCCGTGCCACCTATGAGTGCCCATCAGTGCCGCATACCAGTGCCACCTATCAGTGCCCATCAGTGCCACCTATCAGTGCCCATCAGTGCCGCCTATCAGTGCCCATCATCAGTGCCCGTCAGTGCCACCTCATCAGTGCCACCTCATCGGTGCCACCTCATCGGTGCCCATCAGTGCCGCCATATCAGTGCCCGTCAGTGCAGCCATATCAGTGCCCGTCATTGAAGAAAAAAACGTACTTATTTACAAAAAGTTTTAACAGAAACAAAGAAAAACTTGTTTTTTTTCAAAATTTTCGGTCTTTTTTTATTTGTTGCGCAAAAAATAAAAACCGCAAGGGTGATCAAATACCACCAAAAGAAAGCTCTATTTGTGGGAACAAAATGATAAAAAATTTGTTTGGGTACAGTGTAGCATGACCGCGCAATTGTCATTCAAATTGCGACAGCGCTGAAAGCTGAAAATTGGGCTGGGCGGGAAGGTGTCTAAGTGCCTGGTATTGAAGTGGTTAAACTTAGTCTTTATGCAGACAATGCCCTTTTATTTTTAACAGACCCTCTTATCTTAATCCCCAACCTTCTCCCAGAACTCCATTCTTTTCATAAACTATCCGGTCTTTTTATCAATACAAACAGGTGTTCCATTTTACCTATTAACTGCCCTCCAAACTTAATTTCTCTTTTGAAAAAAAACTTTAACTTCATATGGTCCTCACATTCGTTTAAATATCTCGGAGTCAATATTACAGCCTCCCATAATCTTTTATACAAAACTAACTACCTTCCCCTTTTCTCTCACATTAACTCACTGATAAAAATCTGGTCCTCTTATCACATCTCCTTCCTCGGAAGGATATGTGCCTTTAAGATGACTATCCTCCCTAAACTACTGTACTATTTCAGAGCCCTCCCTACTAACGTTCCCAAAACAAGATTGGAATCCCTTCAACGTGAAATTAATAGATTCATATGGAACAATAAAAAAACTTAGATGTAGTTATACCCTCATGCACAGACCTCAACATAGCGGTGGGCTGGGACTCCCCAACCTCTGGCTCTATTTTCTAGCGGCCAGACTAGTACAGATGGCTCAATGGTCTTCCTCTGATACAAACATCTCTTGGTTGAACTTTGAGTCCACCTCTATTCTTCCTTTAAACCTTAAAGGCATCTTGTGGTCTAATATGAAATCACACCACACCCTTAACAAAAGAAACACAATAATTGCCCAATTTATTCAACTATGGAATAGAATCAAAGATAATTTTAAACTCTCCTCAGGAACCCCCCCCATTAGCCTCATTTTTAGGTGATCCTAGATTCCCCCCTGCATTCCTAGATAAGACTCTCTTTCATAACTGGACCAATAACAATCTTACCACTTTAAAATCAATTACACTCAATATTAAATGCTCCTCTTTCACTTCATTACCAACCAGATTTAATTTTCCTCCTTCAGAAATTCACCAATACACTTTAATTTGTGACTTCTATTCAACATACTACTCCCTATCCGTTAACCCTCCAAGCACATTATTTGAACACATTTGCATATCTACATCTAGAGATAAAGGGTTGATATCCCATCTTTATAACTACCTTAACAACTTTTACCAACCTGAAAAATCTGGCCCTATGATTCGATGGGAAACAGATATTGGTAGTTCATTCCCGGTAGAATCATGGTCTAAAATGATAGAAAACCTTTGCAAAAGTAACTGCGCTGCTGCATTTAGAGAATCCCCAATGAAACTTCTCATCAGATGGTACATGACCCCTGCTAAGATTCCCTCTTTCTACCCCTTGGCCTCCCCTGACTGTTTCAGGGGATGCTACAAAGAAGGCAGCTATATCCATATCTTCTGGAGCTGTAAACATCTGCAACCAATATGGAACACAGTAATCAGTAGACTAGAAAACCCCCTCAAAAAGAAAATCTTTCTCTCTCCTCAAATATGCCTTCTATACGCCTCGGTTCCAGATATCCCCCTCCCCTGCAACAGATTAATCCACTCTCTAATCAGCTCCATACAGTGGATGATAGCTTTCAATTGGAAATCACAAAACCTACCATGGCCTCAGGTTAAATCCAGAATGGAAACACTCAGGCTTTCAGAGAGAATCCATCATACCCTTTATGATAGCATGCACATTTTTAATGATAAATGGATATTCTGGTCCTCATCTGATCATCATCCCTCATAAACCTTCTAACCCTCCTAAGGAAATCTCCCCTATTATTTGTTTCTGTTCCATGATCATATCCTTTGAACTCTTATTACCCATCCTATAAACCACCACCTCATATTGTATTGCATATCTGTCTCTCTCTATGTATTCTTCTACCATACCTCAACTGTATCCTGTATAACCTAGTATTGCAACCCAATTTTAAGTATCTCACATAATACTTACCTTACCTGTACAATCTCATGGCTTTTTTCTGTAACTGTTTTATTTCATGTCTACCAAATAAACTTTTGTAAACAAAAAAAAAAAAAAAAGGATAAAGGACTGTTACTTCCAATACTGGTCTTATGCTGTTACCCCATTACCTGAAGGTGGGGCCATTACTTATAAGTGTGTGGTTTGTTGCACGAAGAGGAAACACCACTGTAGATTTGTTCCAGCTGTTTCACCCTTTAAAGGAGGACTTTCACATGCTCATTGATTATTTTATTTGGACATTATGAACTAGTAGTCACGAGAATTGTTTTCTTGCACAAGTCACTTTGTTTAGTGTATGTTTGCTGTGTGCATGTCACGGACAGTATTATACTATCCACATTGTACATTTGCACTTTATCTAAGTTATTTCTTTTAGCAATTTGCACTGTTTGCATTTAACAGGTATATTTCCAGATTACGTTTACCCATTGGTGCTATTTTCACTTATAGTGCTTGCACGTTACACTTTTATACACCTTTAATTGTTTTTCAAATGTTTTGGTCACATGTGTTTCTACTTACCCTTTTGCTATAGACATTAGCTGTTATTTATTATGTAGTGTGTATATCATTAGCACTGTCACTTTATTTTCATTTTTTCAATTTAATATTTTGTTTCTGGATTAGCGCAGCACAACGCTTTATTTCTTTAACACTGGTTATTATGGGCAGGGTGTACCCTATCTGGTGCAGGCAGCTTTTCCACTAGTTCCGTTACAACACACATGATAGCGCAGGAATAATCATACATCTCTACTTTTCCCCAATAGCCTAATATCGTCCTCCACCATCTTCTTGAATGCACCCATGCATTGATTTCCTGGCGTTTTCGGGTTGAAGAATTGTTTCTGAGATTTGTCTGTATATACTCTGAGTCTTCCCTTATCCTATTAGCTGTATTCATAGCGAAGTGTTTCTTTAAGCTTTCTTATAATTTTTGGAGGTCAATATAGACCTCAAATTTATCCAGAGGCTTGTTTGGGGCAAACTTGAGCCCTAAGTCAAGTACTTCTCACTTTTTTTTAGAAAACTGCACATCACTGAGGTATATATATTCCTTGGCCTAGTATTCTCGTCTTCTTTTTCCTCTTCTTGCCTCCTCTCCTTCCTCCTGTCTGTTTTCTCTTTCCAGATTTCTCTGTATGGGTCCCGTGTTTTTTCCTTGATAGTGGTCTCTCCGGATTCTAGCAGGGTGTATAATGTCTCCATATACCTGATGTTCAATCGGGGCTCATTCTTCCCTCATACTCCATTCGAGTATACTAGGCCAAGAAATATATAACCTCAGTGATGTGCAGTTTTCTAAAGAAGAGTTAGAAGTACTTGACTTAGGGCTCAAGTTTGCCCTGGACAAGCCTCTGGATAAATTTGAGGTCTATATTGACCTCCAAAAATTTATAAGAAAACTTAATATAAAGAAACCTGATATATGCAATATTGGACACTCTGGGATCATATTTTTGCCTTATTCTTTTTTCTTTTTTTTCTTTTTCTTTTTACTTTTTAAGAGGGACTTGGATTCTTATATTGATCACACATTATTTCTATGTTATAGGTGTGGACTATATTTGTACTTTATGTACAGTGGTGTGTTTACTATCTACTTATCACATTGTTTGTGGTACAATGAATTGGGATACCATATGGTTAATGGCTGGATCACATGGTTGGATAATTAAGGGAGTATATGTGCCTCAGTAGTCACAATCTGAGCTGATATCCTCAACTTTATTTAGATACACTTAAAGACATACTCACTTTTTCATTTTTTATTGTTATTTATTTTTTTCTTACTTTTCGCATACTCTAGTTATGATTTGATACACTTGTCACACACCCACTTTTGCTTATCACATTCACCAGTGGGGGTACGCACACTTATATTTAGGTTTACAAGAAAATTTTTTTAGTCTAGTACCTTACATTATCTATAACTCTTTAGTTATTCATTTACTGGTTCACAGGGTAGCGCCAATCACCCCATTTTTTATATCTAACCATGTATGTGTGTGTATACATATTAAACCTTTTCTACTATGTGCATCATTGTTATGTATTGTCAGACTCAATATGCCAATTAAATATATTTTTTAATTATCTCACCCCCACAAATCAATAGCCTCATTTAAAGCCCCACCTTCCTTTTTCTCATATTGAAAATGTTTGTGACAAAGTAATAAAAATGCCATTGAAGATACAGGACATTCAGCCTACTTAAATAGTGCCTCTGATTTTATTCTATGTACCTTGCAACTCCATTAGATGTTGATAGGTCTTCTGAAGCTTCTGTGACCTCAATGAGAAGATAGAAACGGCAGGAAGTTCCAAATTCTGAATTACACCCATCTGAGAAGAAAGCAATTCATATATCATAATAGGCAATCCTATTCAAATTATGCATAACTTTGATCATTCCAAGATAAATTATTCACAGCAACCCTGATAGACTAACTGTAACCTCCTGGAAGAATTGTGTGCAGGAAACTGCTGTAGTTCTTAGAAAGGGAGAAAGATGGTGGGAGTATTGGATTACTGACAAGATGCTTCAGTAGTGCCCATGGGCACTGTGAAAGCAATGTTCAATCTAGCTCAAATTAATCAACAGAACATTTCATAAAATTAAAATGAATATAACATCAATAGATTTTTTGACTTCAGCATACAGGCTAACTTTCATAGACAGAATTTGCAGCTCACTGCATGATTAATATGCTAATAGTCTATGAAAAGCATTTTTAGGTGGATTTTCTGATTTACCGTAATAGAAATCCTAAAGTAAATTATAAAAAACTTTATGGAAAATCAAAATTTAGATGTGGGTCATTGAAAATATGGCGGAGACTCTCATTACCACTTCACCCTTGGAAGATTTGGCTGCTCAATGACCAGAGCACTTTTTGTAATACAGCACTGCGTCACTTTAACTGACAATTGCGCGGTCGTGCGATGCCGTACCTAATCAAAATTGGCGTCCTATTTTCCCACAAAAAGAGCTTTCTTTTGGTGGTATTTGATCATCTCAGTGGTTTTTATTTTTTGCGCTATAAACAAAAAAAGAGTGACAATTTTAAAAAAACACAATATTTTGTACTTTTTGCTATAATAAATATAAATATCCCCAATTAAAAAAAAAAAAGTTTAGGTCGATATGTATTCTTCTACATATTTTTGGTAATAGAAATCATAATAAGTGTATATTGATTGGTTTGCGCAAAGGTTATAGTGTCTACAAAATATGGGATAGATTTATGGCATTTTTATTATTATTATTTTTACTAGTAATGGCGGTGATCTGCGATTTTTATCGTGACTGCGACATTATGGCGGACACATCGGACACTTTTGACACATTTTTGGGACGATTGACAATTATACAGCGATCAGTGCTATAAAAATGCACTGATTACTGTATAAATGTCACTGGCAGGGAAAGGGTTAACACTAGGTGTTAATCAAGGTCAAGATCAAGGGGTTAACTGTGTTCCCTGACTGTGTGTCCTAACTGTAGGGGGGAGGGGACTGACTATAGGAGATGACAGATCGTGGTTCCTAGCTATTAGGAACTCACAATCTGCATCTCCTCTGAGAACAGAACAGGGATTTGTGTGTTTACACACACACGTCCTTGTTCTGCCTCTCCTGCCTGCGATCGCTCGTGGTCAGTGGTCATCACGACCGCCGGTCACAAACATCGGCACCCCTACAGTGCAGCGGTGCGCACGTGCCTGCTATCCCGCTTAACCACTTCAATACCAGGCACTTAGACACCTTCCCGCCCAGGCCAATTTTCAGCTTTCAGCGTTGTCGCAATTTGAATGATAATTGCGCGGTCATGCAATACTGTACCCAAACATATTTTTTAACATTTTGTTCCCACAAATAGAGCTTTCTTTTGGTGGTATTTGATCACCTCTGCGGTTTTTATTTTTTGCGCAACAAATAAAAAAAGACCAAAAATTTAAAAAATTTTTGTTAAAATTTTTTGGAAATAAGTAAGTTTTCTTCTTCAATGACGGCCACTGATATGGCTGCACTGACAGGCACTGATACGGTGGCACTGATGGGCACCGATGAGGTGGCACCACTGAGGTGGCACCAATGAGGTGGCACTGATGAGGTGGCACTGACGGGCACTGATATTGGGCACTGATAGGTGGCACTGATGGAAATGATAGGTGGCACTGATGGGCACTGATAGGTGGCACTGGTATGTGGCACTGATGGGCACTCATAGGTGGCACGATGGGTACTCATAGGCGGCACTGATGGGCACTCGTAGGTGGCATTGATGGGCACTCGTAGGTGGCATTGGTGGGTACTTATGGATGGCATTGATAGTTGGCACAGATGGGCACGGATGGGCACTGATAGGTGGGCACTGATGGGCACGGATGGGCACTGACAGGTGGCACCGATGGACACTAATGGGTGGCACTGATGACACTGATTGGTTGCACTGATGCCCCTAAGGGTGGCATTGCTGGGTATCACTGCAACATAATGGTGCCAATCAGTGCCCATTTGTGGGCACTGATTGGCACAGATTTGGCACTGACTGGGCACATGTGGATGGCCATGGGGTACATACCTGGCCATCCACATGTTGCCCCTTCCCTGGTGGTCCTAGTGGCGATCCCTGGTGGTCTAGTGTGGTGATCTGAGGGGGGGCTGCACTGATAAACAATCAGTGCAGACCCCCCCTGCCAGGAGAGCCGCCGATCGGCTCTCCTCTATTCGCATCTGTCAGACGCCAGTGAGGAAAAGCCGATCTTCCGTGCGGGAAGTGGTTAAAGGAGCCGACGTATATCTACGACGGCTTGCAGGATTGTGCCGACCTGCCACAGTATAATGACGGCGGCTGATCGGCAAGTGGTTAAAATGGTTTAAAAAAATATTCTATTCAAGGATGTATCCTTAATTCATAAAAATACCTTCTATTGCTCTCAACCTCCTCCAAATCTCCAATTAAACTTCCTGTTAGAGCATGCCTACATTCATTCTCCATGGTTCCAACTGTAGGTAGGAAAGTAGCCACCCTCTCTTGCTCCCTTCCAAGATGGATTATGGACTATGAGATTTATGAGACTTGCTTTGGAATCTCACTGAGGATTTTTTTTTATACTTTACTATTTTTTTGCATGTCATTATTATTAATTGTCTGAAGCCTCTTTCAGCCACTTCCAGTCTACATGCACTTTTTCCAGTGTCAGTTTCACATCATTATTTTGGATTAGCTGCCTATCAGTGACACCTGTGGACAGGGCCTATGCAATCTGTATTGGCATGGAATTTTTTAAGCAACAGGGGCACATGTGACAATGCATTTGCACAACTTGGAGACAGTTGTCACCTCATAATGGAAAGTATCTGAAAAAGACCCTTCATGGCAGGATCACCAGGAATTCTTTTAGGAAAAGCTGCAAATTTAAAAACATCTTTTGAGTCACATTACCATGGTAACGCTTATATGAAATTTTTAAGATTACGTTTAGATCTACTTTATTGTTACTGTACTTTTACTGCAGTGCATTATACTCTACATTGTACCATTACTAAAAATATATTTTAACTCATAGCAACTGCTGAGATTTTTTTTTCTTTTTTTTTTCTTTTTAAGCTGCTCCGGGAATAGAAAAGAATCAGATTTTTTCAATGTGTCTTAGCACATTTGTGGAGACTATTTAATACAGTTAGCTGTAAGTATTAACATCTTCCTCTCCTGAAGCATACCTGGTAAAAGATTATCTTTTATTCATAATGTGCGGCTTTACTGTGCCAGATTCTGTCAGGCAGCTGCCACTCTCAAAGCTGAATGGTTAATGTAAAAGTATGCATAAGACAGAGAGTTTTTTTTTGTGAACAAGGTCATTCCAGTTAATCAGAAAATACCAAATGTTCTTCCATTTTGCCTTCTGTCAGATTCTTTTCAGCTCATCATCAAGAAGAGAGCTTTCAATGCAAGATTGCATTTCAAATAACATTGTAACAGATTGTATTGCTACCCAAATGAAACTAGGTTGTTGCTATAGCTGTGTACTGATAGTTAGCTTGACAACTTAAACCATGTTTGCTTGTAGATGTGCATAAATTTAAAGTGCATTTTACATTTTCCACTCTTTAATTCAAAAATATATTAAATATTATCCATTAGTTGCACTACAGTATGGCTGCTTCTCTTCCGGCAACGCCATCTGCTACAGCGGAGACTTGAGGGAGTGTTAGCGGCTAGCAGAAGTGAGCTGTCGGAAGATCATTTCTGTGCCTTCTGTTTCCTTCTTAATACTTCTGTCTTAGAACTTCCAATTATTAATTAGCACATTTTACAGTGAGTTGAAAGAAAAAAAAAACAGAGAAATCAGCTTTTCGATACATATTTTTTAAGTATCAAAAATTTACAGAAATTGAAGTGGAAAAAAAATCTTTCTTTGGTGACTTTCAGTTAGTCAAGATTTCTTAAAGGGTCATGAGGCAAAACACTTATGTAAGAAGATTCCGCTGGAAGCAGCTATTCCCTGCACACAAGTACTGTGATTTAGCAAATAGGATTAGCCTATTGCCCTGGTACTAGTGTGTTCAATGAGAATTAGGAAATGGTTGTTTCCATTAGAGTCTTCACACATAGACATGTTTTGTTTTATAGATTCATTTAAATGTTAGGTTTCAAATTAACTGAGAATGCATCCTGAGTTTGCAGGCTTTAAAGTATATGTAGACCTGATCAATAAAATCCTATGTTGTCCCTGCAATTTTAATAAGTAATTTTTAATATTTTCAAATCTGTACCTTTCATCAGAATAATATCTGGTCTTTCTGCCATCAAGGTCCTTGTATTATCACGATATTTTGACAATGATGTGTCCCGGAGGGTGATTTGGTGGTTAAAGATAGGCCTTCTGTCATGTTTTTTTATTACTATGTCCTTACTAGGGAGATTCTCCCTTCTATTTGTACTGATTACCACTGATCACCTGTCTTGTACACTAAACTAAATATATGCAATATATATGAACCCTGCACTACACCAATATATGACAATAAATGAAAATAGCTCAAAAACATGTAGTGATTAATCTGAAGGAAAGAGCTGCTAAACACTAATATGTGTAATCGCTTCACATAAATCATAAAATGAACCAAAGAATATGGTGCAGCGCTCCCTTTAAGCAATATATGACAAACTTATTACTAAGCTATGACTAAAAATTATATACCGGTAAATAATACTGTGTCATGGGTTGAAACTACATACAGCAAGTGACTAGTGAATCAGTTTGGGACTTTCTTTGTTTGAATATTAAAAGATCATTCATAAAAAACTTTCAAAATAAAATAGTCCAAAATGTATTTTTATTTTTTTATAAAAATGGAAAACACTGTGACTGTTTCTTTAAGAGCTATCTGCCATGCCTTCTACAGTCTTCATGTGTTTGTGAAACTCTACCACTGTGCCCCAACAGATGTACTCTCACCTTTTGAGATGGACCCTACTACTCATGTAAATAGGAGTTCAAGCTGTGCTTTTTTGATAGAAGTAATGCACCCTTTGGACAGTCTGCAGACTCTTCAGCAATCGATTAGACAAGAGTTACAATGTCTCCCACTTGTCTCTGTACATGACTCCAATGCAGGCCCTTCCATAGATAAAGAGAAAACGGCACAATGTAAAACCATTTAAAAAAAAATTATTAAAAAAAGTTAAAAATATGATAGGAGATCAAGGGCATAAAATAACACAGACTTCTGAGAAAGCAAGATGGCGCCCTGGGTACATTTGGCATGATGACGTCACATGGGCGTCATCCCACCTAATGCGTTACATCCCTCCGAACTTCCTCAAAGAACGTAGTATCTTTCTTTATCCTCCTTCTCATTGCTGGCACTTCCCAGTACTCTCTACTAATCTTACACCTCAGTTCCTCTAATTCCTCCTTTTTGTATCCCTTGTCAACAAATCTATTGTTCTTTAACTCTGGCCCAGAGGACTCTCCCAATGATCCCTCCAAAAAAAGTTTTGCGTATTGTATCTTCACTCAGCTCCATTCCCCCTATGTTCCATGAGCAGATGGAATCTGTTATGGTTAGACACATTGTACCCTGCAGATTACAACCCTGGTCTGAAATTATAAGGAGGATAAGCCTCCATTTGGGGTTCTGTTCGCAAGTCCCCTATTTGTCCCAACATTCTCACCTTCAACGTTCCTAGTGGTATTATCCTTGCCAGGAGAAGTCCTAGCAAAAGAAAAATCTGCTGATGTACATGGCTCCACTTTAATGTCCTTTTATATATATTTTCTACTTTATAATGCCCTACATCGCTTATATACTTATGCTTCTTTTTCTTCACCTCCATGTTCTTTTTTTTTTTTATCAATTTCTCTTTCAATTGCACAGCTAATTCACTATATTCCCCAGTCTCCTTATATGAATTTTCTTTCACCCTTTCCAACTTCTTCTTTTCTTCCTTTTTAACATAGACTCCAGTAATCTTTTGTCACAGGAATTAAAAAAGTTCTTCCACTCAGGGAATCTTCATCATCCAATCTCTCATTGGGAGCCACGTTCCATCTCAGGCGCATAGGTGTGATGTTCTCCAACAGATACCTTTTAAATACTGCTATATCCCACCTCAAATGAATCTGTTTCTTCATGATGTATCTCAACTTCTTAAACATCTCCTCCATATAATTATTTGATGAGGGATGGGTTAAATTAAACACTTCCAGTTAACCTGTCTGCTCTTTACAAAGTCAAAGACTTTTTCAAACACAAACTCGGCCACTAAGAAGTAAAAAAGTCCCCCTTTGGATCTTCAGAAAATAATTCAAATGTTCAATAGCACTTGAGTGCTCCCAATGTCGACCCCCAGAAGCTGAACAAAACACCAACACCCCCTGGCATATCAAAGACAATAAAAGTCTAAATGTCAAGCGCCTCAGGAATACGTTAACTGTCAGAGGTGAGTACTCTCCTTTCACTCAGTTCCCCAGACTCTTACTGGATTTTCTGACCAACATCTATCAAAATGGGTCTAATAAGGCTATGCTGTTGGTGTTAATACAGCTACTGGACTTGTCACAGACACTCAGTAATGCCTATGCCTGCCCATTACGCTACCATCTATGCATAGAGGCTGCAATGAAAGGTATGCTTCTTCCATTCATAGATCACTTTTTAATGATGGAAGCTATAGTACAGCTTGTATTAATGGAAGAGGGAGTGGAAAGAGTGGGCATAGTGGGCACTCTTGATGACTGTTTGTGACAGGTCCAGCTGACCCTATTCACCCCCAAAGAGTCGGACAATTGTGGCTGTGGGGGTATGGTGTGCATAGGACTTTATGCTGCTGGCTGCTCCTATAATTCAAATCCAATAGACACACTGAACGCAAGTACTGTCACTTGTATTGATAAAAAAAATAAGAATAAAAAATAACTACACTTTGGTTTAATGTTCCTGCTCCTTGCTGCATTTTCTGCAACTTCTGTGGCAATTACACATGTCTCCAACACCTGTATGTGGTGGGAACACATGGTCACACCAAATTCCGACTATCAAGAACGTGGTGACATACAACACGTACGACGGCACTAAGGAAGTTCAATAGCCAGTGCGCCACCCTTTGGGCTCCTTCTGCTAATCTCGTGTTAGTAGAAGTTTGGTGAGAGACGATTCGCGCTTTTCAGCCTCGTGCTTTTCAGTCCGTTACTGTGGTTCAATTTGTGCTTGTGGGTTTGTATCTGGTTTTCAGTGCATGTAGTCAGTTCGTATCTGTTTTCCGGTGCGTTCTTGTCCGCTCGTTTCTGATTTTTCGCTCTTCACAGGCCTTGCTGTTCTTCAGTGTGTTCTGTTAGTTCGTTCTGACCAGCCAACTGTTTTGAAGCCATGTTGCGGGTACGTGTTCGGGGGGCTTGGTGTTGGGGTTCTAGCTTTGAGCCAAGCCCAGTCCATGAACAGGGTGGGAAGGAGTTCGTGGACCAAGAATTGGTTACCCCAGCCTGACCAATTCTCTCATATGCCTTTGCTGCGGGAGATCCAGGAGAATAATCCTGATGATTTCAGGAATTTTCTCAGGATGACGGACCCCGTTTTTCACCGTCTGTTGGCTTTGCTGTCCCCTTATATTACGAAGCAGGACACCTGCATGCGGCAAGCCATCGCTCCGGAGCAGAGGCTAGTCGCCATGTTGCAGTACCTGGCGACGGGGAGAAGTCTCCAGGACCTCTAGTTCTCTACAGGCATCTCTCCCCAGGCTCTGGGGATCATTATCTCAGAGACCTGTTCTGCCATCATACAGGTCCTGCAGAAGGACTATATTAGGGTAAGTTCTCCTTTAACATCACAATATGCTAATGTATTGTATTTATTTCATCATTCCCTAATTACCATTATTGGAATATGCTGTGAATCTCCCCTTTGGCCTCATGCATGCTGTAATCTTTTAATGCTCCTTTTTTTTGGCCTACATGCATATTTGCCTTCACTAACCTCCCCAGCATGCTATCCTGGGCTCATACACACCTAGCCTAGTCACTCAACAATGTATTTTGTCAGCTCCATAGTAGTGCTTTACCCTAAACACCCCCTAAAATATGTCCAAATGTTATTTGTGTCCTTAAATTCAGGCAGAGTGCAAGAGGCTTTTTTTGGCTCCTAAACTCATTTAGAACCCCCCTAAACTTTTTCCAATGGGCCATCAGAGGGAGTGAGGAATCTGGCCGGATGTCGGATGGTGGAGTCTTTGGAGACGTCGGTAGAGCTCCGTCTGGGCAGAGTGGTGGCTTGGGATTGCCACCTGTGGAAGAGAACTCCCATTTGTTTTAATTGCTGATGAAGCATTTGGTCTGGGTGATCACATGATGAGGCCATTCCCCCAGAGGAATGTAATGCCAAGTGGTTTTTCCATTATTTAAATAACACCCATTGTCACTGTAAACACCAATCTAATACAACAAGTGGTATTGAGCATTAAAAGAAGAAGCCACACATTGTTGAGTATAAAACCTTTTACTTCGTGCACATACACATGTGCGTTGCAAAACCTTTTTTGGTATAAAAAATAACAGCTTGGTTTTATAAAGTTTTACCTTAAATTTGAATTTTTTTTAACATAAACAGGCATGTTTCAAAACATAACATACACAACTCAGGAACTTACAAAGTTCAACATTGAAAAACTGAAGGCAATATCAGACATTATAGTGTTAAAAATATGTTGATATTGCCTTCATCAGATGGGGTGATGTCACCCCTGTAAAAGCCAAATTTAGAAGATGCACACAAATTGGAAGAAAAAATGGGATTTCCTTTCTGATCCCATGCCTAATGTCAACATGTGCTATCTCCCATCATGGGGGAACAATGGACGTGTTTTGGGGGTGCAACCCCTTCCTCTCACCTACTAGAGTTGCGAGGAAGGGGTTGCACCCACAAAACGCGTACATTGATATCCCCTGATGGCAGATAGCACATGTTGACACACTGTGTGCATCTTCCAAATTTGGCTTTTAAACTGTATTAAAACTTTAGTTAAGTTTTCTTTTAGAAAAAAAAAGTTTTTTGGATTTATATTCTCCCTAATACATCAATCATGTTCTTCATTATTTGTTCAGTCTCCTTGGTTTTTTCCTTTATGAAGTCTAAATCCCGATTACAAAACATTATGTTCTGGATTAACCTTTGTGCACTGTCAGTGGGGAAATGAGTGGATTGTTCTTCCACAACATGCACATCACTAGGGATGAGCTTCGTGTTCGAGTCGAACCCATGTTCGACTCGAACATCGGCTGTTCGGTCGTTCGCCGAATTGCGAACGATATGGGCCGTTCGCGCCAAATTCGTGTGGCGCGTCACGGCCCATAATTCATTGCGGCATCGCAGTGCATTGCTTGCTGATGATTGGCCAAGCATGCACTATGACCCGCATGCTTGGCCAATCACAGCGCCGCCTTAACAGAGAGCCATAATTGGCCAAAGCCAAGGAGGCTTTGGCCAATTATGGCACAGGGGATTTAGTACACGCCCCACACTATATAAGGCCGCCTGCACGGCGGCCCTGTGCAGTGTGTTCCGGTGTGCTGAGAAATAGAGAGACCATGTCATTTCATTTGAGTTAGCTAGATTAGGCAGGACAGTCAGTCAGTTAGCTGCACTTAAAGTGTATTGTGTATATATATGCATCCCAGGTGTTGCATATATATATATATATATATATATATATATATACACTGTATTCAGTTTAGCTATATCCGTTCCTGTTATCTTCTAGACTATTTACATTTAGTGCAGTGCGTCCTGCTCACAGTGTTCAGCTAGATCCGTTCCTGTTATCTTCCTACTGACAGGCAGGCTTGTCTTGTTACAGTATTTTGAAGAAAATTACTGGTGTTCTTTTGATCCTATTAGTACCACAGTCAGGCAGCTAGACTATTTACATTTAGTGCAGTGCGTCCTGCTCACATTGTTCAGTTAGATCCGTTCCTGTTATCTTCTTACTGACAGGTAGGCTTGTCTTGTTACAGTATTTTGAAGAAAATTACTGGTGTTCTTTTGATCCTATTAGTACCACAGTCAGGCAGCTAGACTATTTACATTTAGTGCAGTGCGTCCTGCTCACAGTGTTCAGCTAGATCCGTTCCTGTTATCTTCTTACTGACAGGCAGGCTTGTCTTGTTACAGTATTTTGAAGAAAATTACTGGTGTTCTTTTGATCCTATTAGTACCACAGTCAGGCAGCTAGACTATTTACAGTTAGTGCAGTGCGTCCTGCTCACAGTGTTCTGCTAAACCTACAAGTTAGTGGGGTGCGTCCACCTCACAGTGTTCAGCTAGATCCGTTCCTGTTATCTTCTTACTGACAGGCAGGCTTGTCTTGTTACAGTATTTACAGCTACCTGAAGAAAATTACTGGTGTTCTTTTGATCCTATTAGTACCACAGTCAGGCAGCTAGACTATTTACATTTAGTGCTGTGCGTCCTGCTCACAGTGTTCAGCTAGATCCATTCCTGTTATCTTCCTACTGACAGGCAGGCTTGTCTTGTTACAGTATATAAAGCTACCTGAAGAAAATTACTGGTGTTCTTTTGATCCTATTAGTACCACAGTCAGGCAGCTAGACTATTTACATTTAGTGCAGTGCGTCCTGCTCACAGTGTTCAGCTAGAACCGTTCCTGTTATCTTCTTACTGACAGGCAGGCTTGTCTTGTTACAGTATTTTGAAGAAAATTACTGGTGTTCTTTTGATCCTATTAGTACCACAGTCAGGCAGCTAGACTATTTACATTTAGTGCAGTGCGTCCTGCTCACAGTGTTCTGCTAAACCTACAAGTTAGTGGGGTGCGTCCTGCTCACAGTGTTCAGCTAAACCTACAAGTTAGTGGGGTGCGTCCTGCTCACAGTGTTCAGCTAGATCCGTTTCTGTTATCTTCTTACTGACAGGCAGGCTTGTCTTGTTACAGTAAATAAAGCTACCTGAAGAAAATTGCTGGTGTTCTTTTGATCCTATTAGTACCACAGTCAGGCAGCTAGACTATTTACAGTTTGTGCA
The DNA here is from genome assembly GCA_037952925.1 of Lithobates clamitans. Lineage (NCBI taxonomy): Eukaryota > Metazoa > Chordata > Amphibia > Anura > Ranidae > Lithobates > Lithobates clamitans. Next base: position 2,886,726 of record JBBGZY010000116.1, on the reverse strand, counting down.
GTGCGTCCTGCTCACAGTGTTCTGCTAAACCTACAAGTTAGTGGGGTGCGTCCTGCTCACAGTGTTCAGCTAAACCTACAAGTTAGTGGAGTGCATCCACCTCACAGTGTTCAGCTAAAGCTACCTGTAGAAGGTTGCTGGTGTTCTCATACTACAGGCAGGCAGTTGATTTTGCTAGCTGCAGTATCAGTACATATATATATATATATATATATATATATATATATATATATATATATATATATATATCCCAGCTTAGTGCAGCTACAGGCCATTAGTATGTCTGGAAGGCCAAGAAGGAGAGGCAGACAGTCACAAGCCAATAAGAGAGGGCAAGCAGGCTCTGTGTCTAGTGCTGGTCGTGGAGTCGGTGCATCCTCATCAGCACGTGGCCATGGGACACGCTTGGCCTTTTTTTTCGGCAGCTGGCCATGTTGGCAGCTGGCAAGCCGTCTTCATCCTCCTCATCCTCTCTCACCCATGCCCAGGGTACTTTGCCTGGCAAAGCAGCGGCCTCTTCCCTCGGCTCAATGTCATCAGTGACTCCTTCCCTAGCCCCACCATGTCCTCCTGAGGAGTCCCTCGAACTGTTTGACCACAATGTTGGGTACATGCTCCAGGAGGATGCCCAGCGTTTGGAAGGCTCTGATGATGATACTGAGCTCGATGAAGGCAGTAACATGAGCACGGACAGAGGGGGTGCCCAAGAAGGACAGCAATCTGGCAGTCATGCTCCCCCTGCTGCAGCATACTGCCAGGTTTGCTCCAGTGATGAGGAGGGAGGGGATGATGAGGTCACTGACTCAACGTTGGTGCCTGATAGGAGAGAGGAGGAGGAGGGGGAGGAGGAGGAGGCGGCACATCACCAACGAGGCAGGATGCCCTCCACGGGCCAGCCTAAGGGCAGCACATTGACTGCATCACACCCCAAAGCTCCACATGTGCAGGGCGCTGCAGTCTCTGCGCGTTATTCAAAAAGTTCTTTGGTGTGGGCCTTTTTTGAGACGAGTGCATCAGATCGCACCGCTGCTATTTGCAACATATGCCTCAAGCGTATCTCACGTGGCCAAAACACCGCTTGGGTACCACATGCTTGACCAGACATATGTTGACCTGCCATGCAGTTCGTTGGCAAGCGTATCTAAAAGACCCACACCAAAGAACAAAGAGGACCTCTCCTTGCTCCTCATCAGCTGAGATTTCCAACCCCACTAGACCTTCAGTCCTCTCTGAGACCTGCACTGAGAGGAATGAAGGTGTAGAATTAGGTGTGTCACAGCCAAGTACTTGTGGGCAATCTGCTTTTGGTACACCGACGTCAGATTGTACCAGGCAAATTTCCCTGCCCCAGCTGCTGCACCGCCGAAAGAAGTTTGCTCCCAGCCATCCACATGCCCAGCGGTTGAATGCTAGCTTGGCAAAATTGCTAGCACTTCAACTGCTGCCTTTTCAGTTGGTAGACTCTGCCCCCTTCCGTGAGTTTGTGGAATGTGCGGTTCCTCAGTGGCAGGTACCCAAACGCCACTTTTTCTCACGGAAGGCGATTCCGGCTCTCTACCGGCATGTGGAAGGCAATGTCCATGCCTCGCTGGACAGGGTGGTCAGCGGTAAGGTGCATATTACCGCTGACTCATGGTCCAGCAGGCATGGACAGGGACGTTACCTAAGTTTCACGGCGCATTGGGTGACTCTGCTGGCAGCTGGGAAGGATGCAGGACAAGGTGCAGTAGTGTTGGAGGTTGTTCCGCCACCACGCCTCCAAAATGCTGATTGTGACACACCTCTCTCCTCCACCCCCTCCTCTTCTTCTTCCTCCATGGCCTCTTCCTCGGAACCAGCGGTGCTCCGTAGTCGTTCAAGGGGCTACGCAAGTACGCAGGCCAAAAGATGCCATGCGGTGCTTGAGCTGGTGTGCTTGGGGGACAGGAGCCACACTGGGGCAGAGGTTCTGTCAGCTCTGCAGGGGCAGGTTCAGAGGTGGTTGACGCTACGCCAACTTAAGGCAGGAATGGTGGTTTGCGACAATGGCACCAACCTCCTCTCTGCCCTTCGACAGGGACAAATGACCCATGTGCCCTGTTTGGCTCACGTCCTTAACTTGGTGGTGCAGCGGTTCTTGGGCAGGTACCCGGGCTTACAGGATGTCCTGAGGCAGGCCAGGAAAGTCTGTGTGCATTTTCGCCGGTCATATAATGCCAGTGCTCGGCTGACGGACCTCCAAAAGGAGTTTAACCTGTCCAAGAACCGCCTAATCTGTGACATGCCCACCAGGTGGAACTCAACGTTGGCCATGCTGCAGCGGCTGCACACGCAGCAGAGGGCCATCAATGAGTACCTGTGCGACTATGGCACCAGGACAGGGTCAGGGGAGCTTGGTTTGTTTTTCCCACGCCAGTGGGCCATGATCAGGGATGCATGCACTGTCCTGTCACCATTTGAGGAGGCCACGAGGATGGTGAGCAGTGACAGTGCATGCATCAGTGACACTGTCCCCCTTGTCCACCTGTTGGAGCACACGCTGCGTGGAATAATGGACAGGGCACTTGAGGAAGAACAGAGGCAGGAAGAGGAGGACTTCCTTAGCTCTTAAGGCCCCCTTTATCCAGACAGCGTTCCTGCGTGCCCGCCGATCACACAGGAAGAGGAGGAGGAGGAGGAAGATTGTGTCAGTATGGAGGTGGAGCCTGGCACTCAGCATCAGCAGCAGTCTTTAAGGGATCAGTCCCAAGAAACACATGGACTTGTACGTGGCTGGGAGGAGGTGGCTGCGGACCATGTCGTCCTTAGTGACCCAGAGGACTCCGGACCGAATGCCTCAGCAAACCTACGCTGCATGGCCTCCCTGATCCTGCAAAGCCTGCGTAAGGATCCTCGTATTCGTGGTATCAAGGAGAAGGACCAATACTGGCTGGCAACCCTCCTTGATCCACGTTACAAGGGTAAGGTTGCGGACCTTATCTTGCCATCGCAGAGGGAGCAGAGGATGAAACATCTTCGGGAGGCCTTGCAGAAAGGTCTGTGCAACGCGTTCCCAGAAACTGGGAGGTTACAAACTCCTGTTTCTGGACAACGTGTTGCTGAGGCTCCGGTCAGTCAAAGAAGGAGCGGTGGAGAAGGTGGCCGTCTGACTGATGCGTTCAGACAATTTTTTGGTCCGCAGCCCCAAGGTATGATCGGTTCCAGCAACCATCGCCAGCATCTGTTTTACATGGTGCAGGAATACCTAGGGGCAAGATCAGACTTGGACACCTTTCCCACCGAAAATCCTCTGGGTTACTGGGTCTTGAGGATGGATCACTGGCCAGAGCTTGCACAGTATGCAATTGAGCTACTGGCCTGTCCTGCATCCAGCGTTCTTTCAGAACGCACATTCAGTGCTGCTGGAGGCGTGGTAACCGATCACAGGGTGCGTCTGTCCACCGACTCGGTCGATCGACTGACCTTCATAAAAATGAATCAGTCTTGGATCACCACCAGCTACCAAGCACCTGATACTGATGTAACCGAATAATTTTTTTTGAAATCTCAGATCCCTTCAAAGACTGCCTATGCTGATGCTGAGTGACTATCCCTGAGTAATTATCCTCTTCCTCCTCAATCATCACGCTGATAGCTTGTAAGAACATTTTTGGTTCTGGGCGCCACCACCAGTGCCTAAGGCACAATTTTTCTGTCCCTGTTTAACAGGGGCGTGTAATTACAATTTTTGATGCAATACTTTGCAGCAGGGCTCGTTCCTGCGTTCCAACTAGAGTGTCTGTGAGGGGTTGCAGTGTTGTGGCACCAGCACCAGTGCCTAAGGCCTAATTTTTCAGCTCCTGTTCAACAGGGGCATGTAATTACAATTCTTGATCTAATATTTCACAGCAGGGCCCTGTGAGGGCTTACAGTGTTGTGGCCACAGCAACACCTAAGGCCCAAATTTCTGCTGAGTATATAGGGCAGGACCCTACTTTCAAACATCTAACTTACAAACGACTCCTACTTGCAAAACGGAAGGAGACAACAGGAAGTGAGATGAAATCTACCCCTAGGAAGGGAAATTCTCTCCTGTAAGAGTTAATATGGGAAAAACATTTCTCCTTTCCACTGATGCTTTCCAATCCTTGTTCCACAAAAAAACCCAAATTCTCAAAAAACATTTTTCATTGGGATAAAAAGTGAGGTGAAATCTTCTGAAGAGGAGGAAAGACAACAAAACAAATGTCACAGGGGTGATAACCCTTCCCTATGTTTTCCAAAAAGCTTAAAAAAGATTTTTTGGCTGGAGCTAAACACGTTAAAAATGTACCCGTTCAAAATTACAAAGAGATTCTACTTAACAACAAACCTACAGTCCCTGTCTTGTTTGCACCGCCTGTATACTGCTGTTCAGAGTATATAGGGCCTGGTGGCCCCACACCTTTCCTTATTTTAATTTGGGTGCGGGGTTCCCCTTAATATCCATACAAGACCCAAAGGGCCTGGTAATGGACTGGGGGGTACCCATGCCGTTTGTCTCACTGATTTTCATCCATATTGCCAGGTCCCGACATTATATTAAACCCGCAAGCAGTTTTAAATGAGATTTTTTCCTTTAAAAATGACATTTGGTGCAGGGACTGTTCTAAACACGGGAAACACGCGTCACTTTACAGGCATACTATAGACACCCCCCAGGTACGATATTTAAAGGAATATTTCACTTTTTTTTTTTTACTTTAAGCATCATTAACCACTTCCCGCCCGCCCTATGGCGGATTGACGTCCGGGAAGTGGTTGTGTTATCCTGACTGGGCGTCATATGACGTCCAGCAGGATAACATGCCGCAGCGCGCCCCCGGGGGCGCGCATCGCGGCGATCGGTGGAGCGGTGTGTCAGTCTGACACACCGCTACACTGATCTTGGTAAAAAGCCTCCGGCGGAGGCTCTTTACCACGTGATCAGCCGTGTCCAATCACGGCTGATCACGCTGTCAATAGGAAGAGCCGTTGATCGGCTCTTCCTCACTCGCGTCTGACAGACGCAAGTAGAGGAGAGCCGATCGGCGGCTCTCCTGGCAGGGGGGGTCTGCGCTGATTGTTTATCAGCGCAGCCCCCCCGCAGATCACCCCACTGGACTACCAGGGATGCCACTAGGACCACCAGGGAAGGGGCAACGTGGATGGCCAGGTATGTGCCCCATGGCCATCCACATGTGCCCAATCTGTGCCAATCAGTGCCCACACATGGGCACTGATTGGCACTAGTATGACAATATGCCCAGCAGTGATATATCAGTGCCACCTGACATTGCCCATCTGTGCCACCAGTCATTGCCCATCTGTGCCACCAGTCATTGCCCATCGGTGCCACCTGTCAGTGCCCATCTGTGCCCATCAGTGCCCACCTATCTGTGCCCATCAGTGCCCACCTATCAGTGCCCACCTATCAGTGCCCATCAGTGCCACACAAGTACCCATCAGTGCCACCCATATATGCCAATCAATGCCACCTACGAGTGCCCATCAGTGCCACCTATGAGTGCCCATCAGTGCCGCATACCAGTGCCACCTATCAGTGCCCATCAGTGCCACCTATCAGTGCCCATCAGTGCCGCCTATCAGTGCCCATCATCAGTGCCCGTTAGTGCCACCTCATCAGTGCCACCTCATTGGTGCCACCTCATCGGTGCCCATCAGTGCCGCCGTATCAGTGCCCATCAGTGCAGCTATGTTAGTGCCCATTATTGAAGGAGAAAGCGTACTTATTTACAAAAAAATTTAACAGAAACAAAGAAAAACTTGTTTTTATTCGAAATTTTTGGTCTTTTTTTATTTGTTGCGCAAAAAATAAAAACCGCAGAGGTGATCAAATACCACCAAAAGAAAGCTCTATTTGTGGGAACAAAATGATAAAAAATGTGTTTGGGTACAGTGTAGCATGACCGCGCAATTGTCATTCAAATTGCAACAGCGCTGAAAGGTGAAAATTGGGCTGGGCGGGAAGGTGTCTAAGTGCCTGGTATTGAAGTGGTTAAAATCACTGCTCCCGAAAAAACGGCCGTTTTTAAAAGTTTTTTTTGCATTGATACATGTCCCCTGGGGTAGGACCCGGGTCCCCAAACCCTTTTTAGGACAATACCATGCAAATTAGCCTTTAAAATGAGCACTTTTGATTTCGAACGTTCGAGTCCCATAGACGTCAATGGGGTTCTAACGTTCATGCGAACTTTCGGTCCATTCGCAGGTTCTGGTGCGAACCGAACCGGGGGGTGTTCGGCTCATCCCTACACATCACCTAAAAGAAAAATACACACCATGTATTATAAATATGCAGGCATACCTCTATTACCTGAAGCTGTGGTCTCAGACACTCACCTGTTGTGGTCACTATTTCAACCACCTCTCCTTCATACACATCCTCTGGTTGTGTGCTGAGTTCGTCTTCTTTAGTAGGTGGGGGGTCCCTGGTGTCCTCAGACGTCCCGAGTCTTTTCTCCCCTATGAGAATGAAACAAAAGGTATCCTTAGCACACCGATATTTGTGGCCAGAAATATGAATGTGAAACATTGCTTTGAAGTGGGGTACATTTGTCCGTTTGGGCAGAGTTCCAAGCTGAAGACATGATTTATTCCCTTAACAAAGCTGGAATATTTACCTTTTTTGGACAAGTTCCAAACATGGAGACACCCCAAGTATCCACAGGAGCACCTGTGTGGGACACCCTAAAAAGTTTGCTCTTGTGTCCCACGCTAGTGCTTCTGTGTCCAGATGTGTAAACAGCTGCTGAGTGTCCTCTCATAACATTACACTGAATCAAGTTTGCATTTCATTCTAGTTACAAACACATCTAGACAACAATGTCCTAAACTTCTTTTAATACAAATTAGCATGACCAAATGTAGTTAACCCTGTATCTGACAAAAACATCGTATTTAGTTGGTGAACAAACCATTACTGTGCCCACGAGCCTGAAAGTTGCCATTTTAAACTATACAACAGTAAAGAAAAGCACATGGAGCAGCATGCAAGTAATAATAATAATAGGAACACACGACAAGTACTTACTTTTTAGAAGCACTTTCTTGATCCTTCTGTACTGATCCTGCTCCCTCAATTTCAGGTCTGACCAGCGTTTCCTCAATTGCTCCTTGGATCGCCGTACTCCAAAATTCCTGTGCAGACTCTTCACAACTTTAGTCATGATCTAGGGCTTTCTCACATTTGGGTTTAGGTAAGGTCCATACTTCCCCTCATAGTCTGCCCTCTTCAAGATGTCCACCTTCTCCACCATCTCTACAAAGGCTATATTTGAGGCCTTAAATCTTCTCCTCCGGGATCGGAACATTTCGGGCTCCGGGCTTTCCTCCTCGTTCCTGCTATTATGCACCGGCTGTGTCTCCGCCATGTTCATCTCCCACTGCGCCGAAAGAGAAGGGGCGGGAATATTCTAGAAAGAACATCAGGGGCGGGCGACGTGGGCGGAGTTTCACGCATGCGCAGTGTATATAAAGCTAACACGCGTGTGTCGTACCTACATTCTGTGTGCAGAGGAAGGAGGACCAGAAGTGCCAAACGTTATAACGAAGGTAACATTTTAACTTGGGACATCAGTGGCCTATACTGATTCTAGATTGAGGCCTATATTGGGATAAGATTAGGAGAGTTTAGCCTGATACTAGTGTTTTTGTCTTGCAGCAAATATGAAACAATTCAAAGACCCTGAATTCATGGGCCAGTTCATAGACAAATACAGGCATATGAGAAATTTGTGGGAGGTTAAAAACCCCTTATATTGCAATAAAGCAGCAAGGAAGGCATCGCTGGAGAAACTGCTGCAATTTGTGAAGACGCAGGTCCCCGACACAGACATCGAGTTTGTGGAGAAGAAAATTGGTAGCTTGAGAAGCACGTATAGGCAGGAGCTTAATAAGGTCCAGGCTTCTATGATATCAGGAGCAGAAGCAGAAGATGTGTATGTACCCAGTCTGTGGTACTACAACAGGATGCAGTTTCTGGAAGACCAGATGGAATCCAGGGAATCACTTTCTACACTTCCATCCAGCCTTCCCTCAACCCCAGCTGTGGCTTCCGAGGACCAACCTGGAAGAAGTGGAGGAGCCCAGCTGGAGCCAGGTATAGTATTTTTTTACACCTTTATTGTCCGAAAATTATTGTTGTTGACTAGATGTTATTATTGATAACAAATGAATGATTTAACAAAAAGTGTTTTACATATCAATAGAAAGTAGGGGCCAAAAATGATTGTGACAAAAATGAAAAATGCTGGGCTCAGAATGATAGTCTTTTCTGTTTGTTAACATTCAATTTGCAACAGTCATGAGCTAAAAATTGTGTGTGATTGATGAACCAAAACTAAAACGATGTCCTTTTTCATACACAGGAAGACCTCAGCCAGGACGAGGCTCTGGAATGTGGCACACAAGAGGAGGCGGGGGTAAGTTTCAGCCAGGAGGAGGCGGGGGTGAGTGTCAGCCAGGAGGTGGCGGGGCCCTGTAGCCCCACCCAATCCCAGGTGCCTCCCCTCCGCCTTACAACAAAAAGGGCGAGGAAGGGGAGTAACGTGGAGGAGGTAACACTGGGCCTCATTAAGGAGGCTAATGCGGCCCTGAAAACACCCCCCCGACGTTGAAGAGGCCTATGGCTGCTATGTAGCTACCAAATTGCAGCAAATGGAGGAGGGCCAATGCTTCATGTGTGAGAATGTAATTTTTCACACCCTTTGGAAGGGGTTGAGGGGCCAAATTAGTTAGAACAGGCACTTATGTGCGTTCACCCATCCTCCTCCTCCTGCTCCTGCCACAAGTCCACCTCCAGAGCCACAGCCTCCAAGGAAGGCTGCAGGGAAGGCTGCAGAGAAGCGTGGAGGGAAGGCTGCAGGGAAGACAAGAAAGTGGTGGCATGGGCTCACTCTGGTCTGACAGAAGACGCAGCTTGTTGTAGTACCACAGCCTGGGAACATATATGTAATCTGTTGCTGTTCATGATCTCTGGGAGTCCTGAACCAGATTGTGCTCCCTTAAATATGGACTTCTCAGGCTACCAATTTTAATTTACAAAGAGTTGAAGTCTGCCCTGAGGGCCAAAGGCTTCACAAATTCAAGCAGTTTCTCCAGCGTTGCCTTCCTTTTATTTTGTTATTATGAGCCAGAATAAACTGAGATTTTTTTTATATGAAAGTACTTGCCTATGTGTTTTTCTTCAAAAAGGACAGTTTGTGAGTAGGCAGGTACATTTCAAAAATACAATGTCAAATTAACAAGGGACACCAACACAAACCAACCTCCTTGAGCTTTATAAAAATACAAGATAATAATGTTGTTGTAGAAACTTGACACACCAAGAAAAACAATTATGGAGATCACTAGAAACTAATTTAAAAATAATCCAAAAAACAGGAGATCTTGATTAAAAATAAGAAAAAGATGACTATAAAAAATAATTCTAAACTTTTTTATGGAGATCTGGCTTTAAAAACAAAAAAAGATTATTCATGAGATCACGAGAAATAATAAAGAAATCAGTTTGTCATAACTCTGTGTGAATATCAGCAGCAAAAAAACTTCCTTATTCTAGCATTATAAAGAACAAAAGAATGTGCTGCATTAAAAAATCCAATAATTTGCAGCGTGACGAATGTGCTATCTCCATTATGAACGCTAGTTTTACCAGACCGAGTGCTTCCGTCTCGTACTTGATTCTGAGCATGCGTGATTTTTTGCGCATCGGAATTGCATACAGACGATCACATTTTCGGATAGAAACTTTTTCCGACCGAAAAATAGCCATCTTTTTCTGGCTGGAATTCTGCCAGCAAAAGTCTGATGGAGCATACACACGGTCGCATTTTCCGAACAAAAGCTCTCATCGGAGTTTTGCTGGTGGCATTTCCGATTGTGTGTATGGGGCATTAAAGTACGGTATATCTGAACCCAAGAACAAAAATGCGTTATATATTAACACTTACTAATCCTTAGATTTAGTGACTGCATTAGTTTCCTTCTTTTTTTTCAGGCTAGAAGATTTTATGCAAGTACAAAAAACCTGTTGCTCCTGCTGGAAAGCTTGATCGTTTTCTGCACATTAAACATATACCTCATACAATAATATCAGCTTTTCCAGTTATGTTCTGTGACCTACAAATCAATGTTACTCTATGTAATGATGAGAAGAAGGGGGTGCTTGCAGTCAAAATGGGGCAGAAATTGTGTTATTGGCAAAGCCACTAATGAAAATGTAAATAAAACTAATTATATGTAAGGGCTAGAAAACGGAAAAATATTATATTTTGGGAACTTTAGTCTGCTTTAAGCAGCAGGCAAAAAACAAAATACGTAATTTAGTTATTTGGGATCTACCACTTGTGGACTGCTGTGAGGTGAAGCGGAGGGCCCATTTACTTAACATGCTCAGATGCAGGTGCAGGTCCCATAAACTGCATTTCCCACAACCCCTGGTTTACTGGACATGCCGAAGAAAGATAAGTTCCTCAGCTTCTCTGCCTCAGCAGCTCTGAGAGGCCACACATGATGAAGCAGAGGTAGCTTGGTAAGTGATCTGCAGCCAGGTAACCAGCCCTCTACTATCAGAATCTGCATGCAGGCAGCCAGGCATGAGCTTAATAGCATGCAGCTTCCTCAGAAAACCCAGCAGCTGTGGGATCGCTTACCCAAATGCTACCAGAGTACTTACATGTGGCACTGTTGACATAATAGTTATGGCAGTGGCAGTAAAAGTGTTAGGCCAGATTACCTTTAGTACGATTTCAGATACGACTTGAGTTGCACAGGACTGCATGACAAAGGAAATCACATTGTTTTCAATTATGTCTGTTCACATCAATGTGACTCACCATGGAACGATTTTGGAAAATGTGTACTGCTTTGGTTCTACTGCGCCCTTACATATGAGGTAAAACCTCACCTGAAGGCATGCTTGTACAGTAAGCAGGTTGAAATACTGGTTAATGAGACAGCTGCTGTCCCAGCTACGAGGGAAATAGTTACCATGTTTCCTGCACTTTTAACAGAGCTCTGCCTCTCTCCCTGTGCTAATATAAGGGGGGAGGGCTCTGCCTAGACTCAGACAGCCTACATTAGAAGGAAAGACACAGACAAGCCACAACATGTAATCTCCAGCTGCTTACAGAGAAGACAGAAGGGGGAGCAGTTCCACCTAGTAGAGCAAGCCTACCTGTGTCACATCCATCATGTACGGGGGTTGGTGGGACCTGCAGGCCTCACTGAAGAACACCAGTTCTGGAGATCTGCCACTGTACAGGTACACAGGGAAAAGATTGTGCACTTTGTTTTGGAACTGTTATGCACTGAGAGTTTCCAGTAAACCTTTTGAAACTTAGTCCTTGCCTAGTCTGACATTATTCAAGCCCAGATAGCAAGTAATTGAGCTGAAGATTTGAAAATTACTTGCTAAGCTATTGCTAGACTTGCCAGGCTCCATAAGTTTGGTGCACACTGGCAGCAAGTCTGCGTTACATGATTTCAGATTAGACATGTGCAGAACAAAAAAATGTGTTTTTGTTTTGTCTCATTACATTATTTACATAAATTTGTTTAACTCATTTTTGGAATTCATTTAGTTTATTTGAATTCAAATCAAATTGTTTTGAATTTGAATTCAATTCAAATTCCATTTGAATTCCATTCAAAATCAAATTTATTCTACTCGAAATCCAAATTTAGATTTTATTCTTTCCATTCCATTCTATTCTATTGTTTTTTTTTCTATTCTATTCTCTTCTCTTCTTTTCTTTTCTATTCTTTTCTATTCTATTTGAATTTATTCTGTTCGAATTTCGGAAGATAATTATATTCTTTCATTTTTTTTTGTATTCTATTGTTTTTTTCTATTGTTTTTTTCTATTATTTTCTATTCTATTGTTTTATTTTCTATTCTATTCTAATCTATTCTTTTTATTCAAATTAAAATTTTGGAAAATGGTTATATTCTTTCTATTCTATTCTATTCTATTCTTTTTAAAATTCTATTCTATTCTTTTATTTTCTATTCTATTCTTTTCTATTCCTTTATTTTCTATTCAATGTTTTCTCTGTAAAAATTTGAATTCGATAACGATTCAAATTTGATTCAAACACATTTCAAATTAGATTAGAAAATTATTCAATTTTTGACTGACTTTTTTTTTCGGTATTTCGGATTTGTTTACCCTTGTGGCAGCTTACCAGGTCCTGTATGTTTGGAGCTTGTTGACCGCTGTTCAGGTGCAAGTTCTGGCCGGTGGTCATGCTGCAGCTACTTCTGGGAGTTTCTGGGCCCTGTTGTTCTTGTGCAGTCATCTGTCTGGCTGCTGCTCCAGCGCTCCTAGGTTCCCTTGGCATCCCTGGGCTGGGGGGGGGCTTTTCTTCCTAAGCAGTTTGTGGTACGTTACCCCTTTGAGGATACCCTCCTGAACAAATGGACCTCTCCTCCTGTGGTGGACCCTCCTATATCCTGGCTGAACAAGGCTACGGTGATACCGGTGGAGTAATCTCACTCATTTAAGGACCCTGAGGGCAGAGGCGGTGGCCCACTCCATGTTCACCATTGCCAGATCTACACTCTGGCCTGCCCTGGCCATGGCCCTGGTCTTCCAGACGCTGACTGATTGGACCAAGGTACGCTGTCAAGCCATAACGTCTAGCCAGGTGACTCAAGCGTATGTGGAGCTGGCGGACCAGTTAGTCCAGGGCTAAAGTTACTTTGTGACGTGTCCTTTGACGCAGCCCCGCTTCTTTCCAATTTTCTGATTTGTCAGTAGTGCTGGGGTGTGTCCTGTGGCTCAAGTGTTGGTCGGCTGACCAGACCTCCAAAAAGGCTTTGGTGGACTTGTCTTTCCAGGGAGACAGGCTGTTCGGAGCTATGCTGGACAATATTATCAAGAATCTTACAGGTAGGAAGAGTACCTTTCTGCCTCAGTTCAAGAAGGGAAAAGAACCATGTAGGAGGACAGGACCGACCTTCACATGCATTAGCAAATTTTTTGTTTCCCTGGGTCTGCGACAAAAGGCTCCAAACCCTTCAAAACCGCCCCCACGGGGGGGGGGGGGCACCAAGCGTCCATTGCCCCAGAAGCCATCCAAGCCCACCAAAAAGTCTTCCTCGGCTTGAAGGTTTGCCCCGCCCATTCCCGAGGTGGGGGGGGTCGAATTTGCTTGTTTTTGGGCCTGTAAGCTTCGTTCATTCCTGACAAGTGGGTCCGCAAAATCATTCCTTCAGGCTACGAAATAGAATTTCATTTCTTTCCGCTGGACAGGTTCTTTCCCTCCAATCTGTGGCTCTCGCCCACCTGTCTGCTGGCCCTGTATGGGGCTGTGCAGAACCTGCTCCTTTAAGGAGTGATTGTTCCCATGCCTGAGTCAGAGAGGTTCAGGGGGTTTTACTCCAACCTGTTCACTGTTCCCAAGACAGACATAGTTCGCCCAATCCTGGACCTCAAGGACCTGAAGGCCTTTGTGCGGGTTCACAAGTTCGAAATAGAGTACATTTGCTCAGTGGTGGCCTTCCTTCACCAGGGAGACTTTCCAGCATCTATAGACATCAAGGACGCTTACCTGCATGTTCCCATCTGTGAGGGACATCAGTGTTTCCTGCTCTTTGCTATCAGGGTGTGCATTACCAATTTGTAGCGCTACCTTTTGGTCTGACCTCCGCTCTCTGGATGCCTATCAAGGTCCTAATTCCTGAGGGCCTCCTGAGACAATGAGGGTTTGCTGTGATTGACTATCTGGGTGACTTGCTCCTGTGTGCAGAGACCTGATCGTCCCTGTGGGACAGTGTGGGGATCACCATGCGTTCCTTACAGGACTTCGGGTGGATCCCAGACCTCAGGAAGTCCGTTTTGATCCCATGCAAGTGCTTGGAGTATCTGGGACTGATTCTCGATTAAGAGGGTGCCAAGGTGTTCCTCCCATCGAACAAATTGCAGAAACTCTGGTTAGCAGTCCAGCAGTTCTTGGCTTGCAAGCGGCCCTCCCTTCGTTTTTGCATGTGGGTTTTGGGCCTGATGGTGGGGACCTTTGAAGTGGTTTTGTACACCCAGTTCCATATAAGAACCCTTCAGAAGGAAATCTTATCCAAATAGAACAGATCTTTTGCTGCCTGTACATGCAAATTCTTATGGAGCGGTTGACGAGGGTCTCTCTCCTATGGTGGCTGAAGTCACAGACCTTATGGAAAGGAAAGTCCTTCCTTCCCCCTCAGTGGACTGTGTTCACGACAAATGACTGCTTGTTGGGCTGGGGCGGAGTCTTGGGATCGGACTCAGATCAGGGTCGCAGGACTCATCGATGTTCTGGAGCTTTGAGCGATTCGGTTGTCACTGACTCACTGGACGGATCACCTTTGGGGTCTGCCAGATCCATTCGGACAATGCCACCACAGTGGCGTATGTCAATCATCAGGGGGGCACAGGAAGTGTAGCAGCAGCGCTGGAGGCATCTCACATCCTGAGATAGGTGGAAATGTTTGTTCCGGCTCCCTCCGCCGTACACATTCCGGGGGTTGAAAACTGGCAAGTAGATTATCTCAGCCATCAGCTCTTCCTTCGCTGGCATCCCGTCTCAACCGCAAGATTCCCAAATTCATGGCAAGATCACTGGATCCCCTGGCAGGTGCAATGGATGTACTAAAGGGATCAGTACAATCTCATCTATACCTTCCCACTGATCCAATTGTTTCCTCGTTTGCTACACAGGATAGAGGCCAAAAGAATCCCAGGAATCCTGGTGGCTCTATCTCAAGGGTCAGTGTTCCACCCTGCTTTACCATCGCTGGCTTTGACGGCGTGGCTATTGAAAGCCAGATTCTAAAGGACAGGGGGTTGTCTGGCTTGGTGATCCCAACTATGCTAAAGGCTCGTAAGTCTACCTCCCGCAAGATTTATCATCACACCTGGAGAGCTTATATGAGTTGGTGCAAAGCTTTGGGGTTCCATTCTAGCTCTTTCTCGGTGGCTTAAGTGTTGGCCTTTCTTCAATAAGGTGTGGATCAGAAGCTTCCTTTGAGCATGATCAAGGGTCAAATCTCCACTCTGGCAGTTTTCTTTCAGTGTCCCTGGGCCACGCATTTATTGGTTTACACCAATAAATGGTTTGTATTCAGGGGGTTCACCATGTGGTGCGATCCCCGTTGCCACAGTGGGACTTGAATTTGTTGCTGTCTGTTCTTCAGCAGCCTCCCTTTGATAGCATCCAGGATATTCCTTTGCTTACGCTTTTTCAGAAAGTTGCTTTCCTGGTAGCTGTCACTTTGGCTCAGCGGGTGTTGGAGTTGGTACTCCTCCTGGGCGTTCTGACATCAGGCGTCTGTTTCTCAAGTTTGGAAAGCGGTGACCTGGTCCTCTGTGCCCACGTTTACTAAGTTCCTGTAAAGTTAATGTATTGACATCTTCTGATGCTAGTTTCGGCTGCAAAGTTTTGCCGATGGCTGTTTTGCATTCCTGGACACCTTTTGGGGTGGTTCGGACTGTTGTCATGTTGCCCTGGGGTTTAATAGAAATTACCTTTTGGACTATATCTCCCATAATCCCAAGCACTCTGTATAACAGTCTATGAGATTGGTTGGCTAACTCTTCTGCTCCCTGCCAGGAATGGAGGGGTGAGTGAGGGAAGAAGTCTCACACAGAGTTACCGTACAGCCAGCATGAAAAGAGGATTTTACACAGGTCACTCTGGCTCCCAATATAACGGTGTAGGTGGGGGGGGGGGGGCGTGGTTGTCAGCTACATGGAACAGCACACGCACACTTAGCAGCTCCTGTGTGGTGAAGCATAAGATCCCTGTTGCTTTCTGATGCCCCAGGAGTCACACATGCTGGGTAAAGCCACCAATACAAAGTGACTGTGTTCAGGTAAATGCTGACGACCTTTGCATTTATATTTACCTGTGAACGCGTGTACAGCGCTTATCTCCAAAATGCCATTTGTTATGTTTGGGGAGAAGCACTGTATGCACATGCATGGGTAAACGCCAGTTTAAAAGCCATCAACGTTTACCTGAGCACAGCTGCGTATAGCCATTCACTTGTATTGCTGGCTGTACACGGCATGTGCGACTCCCAGGGCATCAGAAAGCGACAGGGATCTTATGTTTCAGCACACGGGAGATGCTGAAAGGCCAAGTGCACAAGGCCTTTATTAACAAAAGAAGCTGAAAGAATAGTTATCTCTACAACTATAAAAGTGTTTCCTGTGGTAGGAGACATGTAGAAACAGTTGCGTATTTAGTACCACCATCAGCAGCAAACTGACAGATTTGAGAGCACCACTCAGCAGTTAAGAATTTGGAGGAGGGGACCCGAGAGAAAGGGCATGGGTGAGGAGTCACTATACAGAGAAGGATTGAGCTAGAGTGACAGATCGTGAGGGGAAATCTTCAAATATCTTGGGGTACCTGTTCTGGTGACAACTATTAGAGAGTTCCACATAGACAGTTTTTATGTTACTTCCTGCTGCCTCTCTGGGACAGGAAATGCAAGGAAATTTGTTACTTCCTGCTGCCTCTCTGGGACAGGAAATGCAAGGAAATTTCCCTAAAGGGACACAGATAGCAAAAATAAACTGATGTGGATTATAATTCTTCTTTACATAATCACTCCTCTGTGGGAACAAATCACAAACAATAAATAAAAGTGCAATGTGCCAACGTGATCTGAAATAATACCTTTCAGTGGATATTAATAACCATATTATAACTATAAAATTTACAAAATGTGCAACAATCAATTATAGGGGTTAATCCTCCCATAAATAGTGCAAATAAATCAATGCAACAATATATTCCACTATGTGATATACATGAAGCAAACATAAAGTGACTTGTGCAATAAAAGTCCACGTGACTTCAAAGGCTTGAATTCACACAAGGTGCTAAAGCAAAGAAAACAGTCCTCCTCCAAAAAAAGATTTAAATATAATAAACTGACTCCTCTGCATGCATAGATGACAGTGAAGTGCTCCAATACATCAAAATAGTGCTCCTCTTCGTGTTCACACTCAGATTTGTAAGCAGTGGCCCCTTACCTTAAGGTAATGGGGTAACGGCATATGACCAGTAAGGGGGATACCATCCTTGCAATTTTCTCCTCTATCAACGCGGTCCTAGTCCTGGAGGCAGAGCAGAGCAGAGAAGCAGATTGACCAGCTTCTCTGCTCTGCTCTGCCTCCAGGACTAGGACCGCGTTGATAGAGGAGAAAATTCCAAGGATGGTATCCCGCTTACTGGTCATATGCCGTTACCCCATTACCTTAAGGTAAGGGGCCACTGCTTACAAATCTGAGTGTGAACACGAAGAGGAACACTATTTTGATGTATTGGAGCACTTCACTGTCATCTATGCATGCAGAGGAGTCAGTTTATTATATTTAAATCTTTTTTTGGAGGAGGACTGTTTTCTTTGCTTTAGCACATTGTGTGAATTCAAGCCTTTGAAGTCAAGTGGACTTTTATTGCACAAGTGACTTTATGTTTGCTGCATGTATATCACATAGTGGAATATATTGTTGCATTGATTTATTTGCACTATTTATGGGAGGATTAACCCCTATAATTGATTGCTGCACATTTTGTAAACTTTATAGTTATTATATGGTTATTAATATCCACTGAAAGGTATTATTTCAGATCACGTTGGCACATTGCACTTTATTTATTGTTTGTGATTTGTTCCCACAGGGGAGTGATTATATATTATTTTGTAATTGCTTAATACTTATATGATATTCAGCTTACCAGGAGATTTGTTTATTTTTTGTTTTGGGTTTTTGCTAGGATTAGCGCAGCACCATTTTTTATTTTTTGTTTATGTCAGCAGGGTCCGGCTGTACCCTATTCGGTGCAGGCAGCTTTTCCTAAGACTTCCACATTTACACACATGTTAGCGCAGGAATAATTATTTATATATAATTCTTCTTTACTCTATCCACAGACATTATAAAAAAGTTGTCGTATTTCTACATACACTAAATGAAGCCATAGCTGGATTAAATGATGGCCTTTCATATCTAATATTTACCTGAGGAAAAATTGCATCGCAGTCTACACTGATATATAATTGAATGTGATATTTTCAAAATGATTAACACTGTTTTATTTGAAAAATTTAATAGTGCATACTATTTATAGGTAATGCCTGTCATCATAAACAGGATAAGAAAACAACTAAACAGAGTTTATGTGGGTCAAACAGCACCCTTAAATCTGCCCCTTTCTTTGCAGTTCTTGGCAACATATGTCCAATTAAGTAGACATATTTATATACATATGTATTACCTATTCTCTGTCAAAACCGTTTGCACAGAGTTGCTATGACAACTGTTGTGTAGTTAATTAATTCTCAAAAATGCCAGTCATTTGGACATGCTAAATAAAGGCTGTAAATATATTCTTGGTTAAATAAATTGATTTAGTAAAACTTACATGAAAAAAAAGTTTACAAACATTACATTTTTTAAAATACATTTGTAATAAAACAGATATATCTATAACATAGATTGTACATTTATGGTCACACTATTTTGCATGCATAAATTTTATATGAAATGTATTAGGAGAAAGATCTGGTTCTAAATTACAGGTTGTTAATAGGGATAAGCTGCAGGTTCAGACTGAATTTTGCTTGTTCATAGGTTTGCAAGTTGAATCTCTGGTGCTAGTGAAACATTTAACAACGGTATTACTACCACTGCTAAATTTAAGAGCAACTGCTGGTGTCCTAACAACCTCCCAGCCCAGCCCGTTCAGCTATCAGCCAAGTAAACAAAGGTGTAGGAATTGTGTAAAAAAAAAAAAAATTCAGCATGATCCTCCAATATTCATAAGAAAAAAACCTCTTCAGGATTTGAAGGGGGTAACCCCATGCAGAAAACAAGAAAAAACCACGAGGACCTCCCATATCCACAGCAGAGCCTGATCCAATCATGCAGCCTGGTGGACCAGTAGGAATTGGGGATGAGTGTGCAAAACTGCCCCCCACCCCCCAACCATACTCCATACTAGGCCACAAGGCCTCAACATGGATGTGTACCCCCGCTTCCCCCCAATGTAAAGGAATAAGAGATACTACTTCTACTCTTTCACAAAAATAGGTAAACAGACTGACACCAAAAATCTCACTGACATGATTTGCTCCGATCACTTCCTTACATCTCCTAAGTCCTTGGTGTGGCGCTAAAAGTAATAAAAGTTTTGGGCTCTCCCAAGTGGCATCTTTGACCAAATATGGACATAACCCTGGGATTCCTATAACATCACTGACCATATATGATGGATCTGCATTGCTGGATGATGTGGGCTTTCAGATTCAAATAAGCCCCTTGCCCACTATGCCAGAGTTGTGGGGAAGATGTCTTTGTCCTCATCAGCATGGGGGCAAAGTACTTTGCCTGGAGGGTCCACCCTGGCAAGATAATCCCCCCTGTTGAGGTCATGTGATCTAGTTTGGTTCGGGGGGAGTACATTTGGCCACCCCACCCTCTTTCCTGCCCTGCCCGGACCTCACACTTTTTTCTAGTTTTGTGTGGAGTTCCTCCTTAGGTAAAGAGAAGGGTTTGGTATGGAATTTGGGTGGAGCACTATACTGTTTTTTGTTTTTTTATGTGGGTTCCCCTTTAAAGTGTTACTAAACCCACAACAGTAAATGCAGTCTGTATATACAGTAAAGCATGCTTGTTATAGTCCATACATTATTGTGGTATTCATGACCATACATTAAGTATTAAATTAGTGCTGGTAAATAAGGTCTTCATGTGCCGACGCATTTCACCAGATTTAGCTTCACCATCATGCTTGTAATACTCACTATGGAACCTAAGGCGTTAATCCTCTGCATTGTGTAAAAAGGCTGTTTTTTCCTGTCTGCTCTGATCCTCTCCTTCTTCCACTGTCCCCAATCCATCTCCCGATAGTATAGAACCTTTGGAGTCACTCTGCACATGCTCAGTTTGGTGTGTATTGCTAGAGAGTTTTTTTCTTGGGAGGGTGCATGTGATCAGCAAAGGGCCAATAAGGACTTTCCAGACAGAAAGACTAGGAAACAGGTGGGAGCCAGTGAAGCAGGGGACTGCTATATATATGAACATAACTTGTGTGGGAAGACTGATTGAATTATACAGCACCACTGCAAGTGTAAACCAGTGGGCTGATAAATATTTGTTTAGTGGCTAAGAAATGCCACCAAAAAACCCTGTGAGGGAAAACCATGTGATGGCTTGACTTTTATTAAAACACATTTCAAGACAAGAAAAGCCCTTATAAAGAGGATAAAAAGAAAGTGGTTGGATCCTCAAAGCTCAACTGTTTGAAGTTGGTTCCCACATAGCTTGTGTAGCAATACTCACGGTGGAGCTGCTGGTTTAAGCGGGCCTGTCCTCTTTGCTCTACACCCTTCTTAAATTGTTCACTCCCCTTGACACAACTGTAGTGCAGTGTTGAAATAATATGAGCATTAACTTTAACCCACAATATACACTTACAATTAGGATTACCTCTCCCTGGGTACTGGTAGCTCCACCTGTAGGAGAAATGACAACACTGCATACAAACTTCAATAATGACCAAAAAATAACTTCTTTCTTTGAATAAGTAATATATTTATATAAAGAGTTATTTAAAAAAAATATACTATCACACCAACGTAGTGCGATAGTATAAGGAATGATATGAGAATCAATGACAATCACAGGAATATATATATTGATATGAATCTACACCTGAGAGCTCTCCTTGATCTAAACCTTAAAGTCACTATACTAGAGTGCAAGGCCCTGCAATGAAAAAGGCAGTCCAGACGTCTTCAGTCTTCGCTAGCTTTTATAATTGTAATCCGTATAGGGGGTTCCTCCTGTGTGCTATGTAGTGTAGTATAACACACTAAAACAATTGTAATCCAAATGAGTAACTAGTTGTCTTTATATGAAGAAACAAAACATCTAACATCCGCTCTTGAACGCTGAAGTCTATTTGGATGTAATACTCTCAGACTTAACTTGTTCCGTGGGACTATCAGTCCCAGCGACACTCTGTACAGTTCTAAAGATGTGTGTGTAATACTCAATTAAACTTCTGGGTAACAACCCTCTCACCACACGGGATCCAGGCAGGTGGATGTCTCCGGTTCAGCAGTTCTCAGTTCCGTAAAGAGGCACCACCACGGCGTCACACTGTTCCATCACAAACGACCAGGAGTCCTCGATTAACTCCCCACGGGTCCTCCGAAACAATCATGTCTCTTGTCCTGCTCACTGCGATGTGATCGCAGGATACTGCAGCTGCTCCACTCCTTTGCAAGGTAGGCCGCAACCCTGTGGGACACACACACCCACAAAGTCCTGCTGACAGGCCATGCATCCCAGGAACAAGAGACCTAAAATGGCCGCTGCTTACCCTTTTATATCCCCCCACAACGCAGTTCAGTTCCGACTGTGTCCAGGAGCATTGTGGGTGGGTCAGAGCTACAGTCCCAAAGTAAACAATGAATCACTTCCGTGTCACTTAATCCTGAGACATAAACTTATTGTGCTTTATCAATTGTCCACAAGATGGCATTAACACAACTTTTGTACTGAATAATACACATAGAGTTAGAAACAACAGTTATCAGCGCTACACTTGTATACATCTTACGGTTGCATTACATTATTAAAATCTACTCCCTGTTAAACAAAATATATATATATATATTTTTTGCCTTAGTACATTTTCACCAGGGCAGTGCCCAGCACCTCACACCCTTTGTTTGATACCCATATTAACCTAGAAAATTACTGTTTTTTAATTTTTGGCTCCCATTGACTTCAATGAGGTTCAGATTCGGTACCCAAACTTTAGCAATGTTCTCTTGACCCATCTCAATCCAAACCCCTAGTTATTACTTGCTGGAGGAAAGACTCAGACACAGTGCAGCGTTCTGTAATTGTCCTCCCGTCTTGCTCCCGCTTCACCTATCCCCTGCTATTCAGGCCCCCCACAGGAGGCGGTGGTAACCCCCTATCGGCGGCCCTGTCTACACGGCCTTCAATGTAGTGAAGTTATTGAGAATTAAACTGAAATTCCTCATTGTACAGTCAGCAGGCTGTTTAGGGTTCCTTTCCAAGATGTGCGGATGAGATGAAGGCCTTGACTGTCCAACTGTAGCTCCCTGCAGCTACCATGTATTTTAGCTTTGTATTTACTGTAGCTGGTAGCTTGGAGATTAGCTTTAGCTTAGCTAAGCTTAGCTTTAGCTTAGCTTATTGCGCGCTCCTAGCATGGTAGCTGCAGTGGTGTATTTCAGTTTTGTGCTGCCCTAGGCAAGACTAAAGTCAGGTGCCCCCCCATCTAAATTCATCCCACTACAGCTGCGGTATACTGTTCTTGTCTCTGAGACAGTAGCAGAGGACTGATTAGGAGCAGAGGAGGCACTTTAATTAGGTAAATTAGGCTGCCGTGATTTGCATGACATTTGAGCCAAACCGGCTTTCTATGGAGCTGGTTCACATGCAGTGCAGCGGCAGTGTCAATTTGCTGCAAATTTAAAAAGAGTCCTGTGCATTTTCTGATCACTGTGGTGTGACTCAGATGTGAATTCCAGGCTCATTGTCTTCTGTGGGAATGCAT
Source organism: Lithobates clamitans (assembly GCA_037952925.1). Classification (NCBI taxonomy): domain Eukaryota; kingdom Metazoa; phylum Chordata; class Amphibia; order Anura; family Ranidae; genus Lithobates; species Lithobates clamitans. The sequence continues at coordinate 2,864,133 of JBBGZY010000116.1, read as the reverse complement.
CTGAATTTGTGTTCAAAATGGATGAAATGTGCAATTCAGTCAAGAAAAAAAAAACAGCGTGGTGTTCCCCCAAACCCATACCAGGCCCTTTCGGGTCTTCCCCCCTGTGACATCACAAACCCAGCATGCACTTGTCGATCACGTTGCCAGGTGGCCCCACCCCATAGATATTTAAGAGCTGTAAGATGGTGGAGCTGGCGGGAGCAGAGCTTTTTTCCTTCTTTTTTCGTTTCAGAGGTGGTGGCGGGAATCAAGATTGACAATTGATCTACACCTGGGGACATTGTTTTTGTTTTTTAATAAAGGACTCATTAAAAACTGTCTCGGTGTTTTAATTTTTTTAAACATTTTTTTTGGTGAATGAGTAGGGGTACAATGTACCCCATACTCATTCACATGGGGGGGCTGGGACCTGGGGGTCCCTTTGCTAAAGGGGGCTTCCAGATTCCAATGAGGCTCCAGCCCATAGACCCCCACAACCAACGGCCAGGGTTATTGGGAAGAGGCCCTTGCCCCCATCATGGGGACAAGGTGCTTTGGGTTTGGGGGGCGTTTGCTTGCCCCCCCTTTCCTGGCCTGCCAGGCTACATGCTCGGATAAGAGTCTGGTATGGATTTTGGGGGGACCCCAGGCCATTTAAAAAGAAAATGGTGTGGGGATTCCCCTCAAAATCAATATCAGACCTAAGGGTCTGGTATGGATTTAGGTGGCCCCCACGCCATTTTTTTATTTTAAATTTTGGCATGGGGGTTCCTCTTAAAATCCGTACCAAACCTGAAAGGGCCTGGTATGGATTGGGGGGGCCCCCACACTTTTTTTTCACAATCTTTTATTGCCGGCAATGTTTTTTTTTTACATTCAGCTGTTGGCGGGTTACAACGCTGACAGCTGAGGAGTCATCCGTTGTTGAGGATGTAACGACCGGCTCCAACAATTTGTATCTGAACCATGTCAAATTCGCAGCTGAACCGCTGAACAGCTGCTTAGTAAATTGGCATTGAAAACCGAGGGGAAATTCGCACTGGACATGTGTTAACTGAACCGCCTCTGCCATTCTGCCTGGGGGCCACCCCCCTGAAACTGGCACCCAAGGCAAATGCCTCTTCTGCCTCGCATTAGATAGCCGTCAGGCATTGGTAAGCTCCCGATGCATACTTGCGATTGGGAGCTTTCCGATCATGTGACAGCTGTGACAGCCAATCACAGTGGTCACATGGCCCGAATGCCCGCTTCTGCCTCCCGCTTTTAGAACTCTTAAAGGGTCAGTAGACAGTCAGCACGAAAGGGTTAAATTTACCAACACAATGTAATCTGAACCAATGACACATTTTACTTTTACCATGTAATTTACATGGCCTCATTTAACCTAATCGCATAACTTCTCAGTGTTTTATTTTTTTGCTAGTAAAATTACTGAACACCTATAGCTATTAGCAAATATGCTACCGTTCTATTGAAAATATTTGCTTTCCCGCTAACTGCCATTTTTACCCAAAATACAACTCTTTTTTTTCTGCAATTTACAGCCATTATGCAACTGAGGGCTTGTTTACATCAGAATACATTAGAATCCCACGCATCGGTGCACACTGTTTGCAGGTCAGTGTGATGTGACCTTTTTTGTCTTTACTTTATTGAGATCAAAATTACATTGCATTAATCTCTATTCAACTCATCCAGTTGTGATGCAATGACAAAAATTGCCACATTGAGTACTTCTTTTCAGCACACACCACAGCAATGTGGCGGTGTAAACTGAAACAATAGGAATCAAGGCAATTTGTCTATGCATTGGAATCTGCTGCGGGTGGCTGTTCAGCGCAGTCCCAATGCATCTGATGTGAACAGGCACTTATGGTGGTGATAAAACCTTCATTTTTAATTCCCAGTCAATGTGGGATTCGATCAAAGCGATCAAATCAAAAATGAATCAAATAGCCATAGCTTCCCTTCTGATCAATTCTGATTTTGCATTGATTGGCAGTACTGAGAAAGCAGTCGTGAATGTGACTGTGAGATTGCATGGAGTAAACAGGGATACGATCAATAACTTACTATTATATCTTCCAACTATCATCTGATATCCACTCCCCCATGTGTGGCATATGGTTTGATTGCATTAATATCGAGTGATTTAAAAAAAATTGTTTATTTGTCAAGTGCTTATTAACCACTTCAGCCCCGGAAGGATTTGCCCCCTTAATGACCAGGCCATTTTTTGCACTAAAGCAATACGTCGTTTTAACTGACAATTGCGTGGTCGTGCGACACTTACAAGATAGTAAGACCTCTGACGAAGGAGCTGTGCATGCTGCGAAATGCGTTACCGCCCACTGTTGTGGAAATTTTTATTAATGTATGTTGTCAGATGTCCCCCAGTGTCAGTTTTGCTGTAATGCGCTCATGCGAGCGTATTTGCACATACAGACGTTGGTGGAAGACCATTGGCTGCGGAAACCTTCCAGTGGACACAGCAGATCTGCTTTTCTGCCCATGCTTATTGGGCCACATCTGTCAAAATATATACCTTGCTGCTGACAGCATGGTCTAGTTAAACAGACACATGAACTTTTGGGAAAAATTATGGTTGCTGAGTACCTGCCACTGTGGTGTAACACTGGAAGGGGGCTGATTGCACAAGCTGAAAGGGGAGCAGCTGCTAAGCCAGCAGATTTGCTAAGTTGGCTGGTGGTGATTTGTGGAAATTTTTTTCCATACCAGCAGCAGATATATTACAAAAAGACTTACATTGCAGAGCTCCGTGGGTTGTCCCTGGGGATATCAGTGGCCTTTTAGTGGCCTATACCTTCCAGATGAATTAGGAAGGCTATTCCCTCTAGTCCTCTGCAAGTTGCCTGTGCCTCTGTTCAAAATTCTTCCTCACTCCTGCTCTGCCTCTGCCTCAAAATGTTTCTTCTCTACAATCAGTGGTACCCACACATTTTATCCTGTTCATAAGCCCCCTTCTCAACTGGAGCTCATTTTTCAGTAAGCTTCAGTTGCTGGAACATCACTGCCTCTCGCTGCTTCATATCTGATGTCCCCTGACTGCAGTGTGACTGGATCCTCCTTTCTCTTCATGGTCATTAGGGATGAGCTTCGAGTTCGACTCGAACATTGGCTGTTCTCAAGTTCACCGTACAGCGAACAATTTGGGGTGTTCGCGGCAAATTCAAATGCCGCGGAACACCCTTTAAAAGTCTATGGGAGAAATCAAAAGTGCTAATTTTAAAGGCTAATATGCAAGTTATTGTCATAAAAAAGTGTTTGGGGACCTGGGTCCTGCCCCAGGGGACATGGATCAATGCAAAAAAAAGTTTTAAAAACGGCCGTTTTTTCAGGAGAAGTGATTTTAATAATGCTTAAAGTCAAACAATAAAAGTGTAATATCCCTTTAAATTTCGTACCTGGGGGGTGTCTATAGTATGCCTGTAAAGGGGCGCATGTTTCCTGTGTTTAGAACAGTCTGACAGCAAAATGACATTTTGAAGGAAAAAACCCATTTAAAACTACCCGCGGCTATTGCATTGCCGACAATACACATAGAAGTCCATTGATAAAAACGGCATTGGAATTCAACACAGGGAAACCCCGAACCAAAATTTTAAAAAAAATTACGTGGGAGTCCCCCTAAATTCCATACCAGGCCCTTCAGGTCTGGTATGGATATTAACGGGAACCCCGGCCAAAATTTAAAATAAAAATTACGTGGGGTTCCCCCCAAATTCCATACCAGACCCTTCAGGTCTGGTATGGATTTTAAGGGAGACCCTGCGCCAAAAAAAAAAAAAAACGGCGTGGGGTCCCCCCAAAAATCCATACCAGACCCTTATCCGAGCACGCAACCTGGCAGGCCGCAGGAAAAGAGGGGGGGACGAGAGTGCACCCCCCCTCCTGAACCGTATCAGGCCACATGCCCTCAACATTGGGAGGGTGCTTTGGGGTAGCCCCCCAAAACACCTTGTCCCCATGTTGATGAGGACAAGGGCCTCATCCCCACAACCCTCGCCAGTGGTTGTGGGGGTCTGTGGGCGGGGGGCTTATCGGAATCTGGAAGCCCCATTTAACAAGGGGACCCCCAGATCCCACCCCCCCTGTGTGAAATTGTAAGGGGGTACTTACCCCTACCATTTCACTAAAAAACTGTCAAAAATGTTAAAAATGACAAGAGACAGTTTTTGACAATTCCTTTGTTTAAATGCTTCTTCTTTCTTCTATCTTCCTTCATCTTCTGGTTCTTCTGGTTCTTCTGGCTCTTCTGGTTCTTCCTCCGGCGTTCTCGTCCAGCATCTCCTCCGCGGCGTCTTCTATCTTCTTCTCCTCGGGCCGCTCCGCACCCATGGCATGGGGGGAGGCTCCTGCTCTTCTCTTCTTCTCTTCTTCTCTTCTTCATTTTCTTCTCTGGGCCGCTCCGCACCCATGCTGGCATGGAGGGAGGCTCCCGCTGTGTGACGGCGCTCGTCGTCTGACAGTTCTTAAATAATGGGGGACAGGGCCACCCGGTGACCCCGCCCCCCTCTGACGCGCGGGACATGACGGGACTTCCCTGTGGCATTCCCCGTGACGTCACAGGGAAGTCCCGTCAAGTCACCGTGCGTCAGAGGGGGGCGGGGTCACCGGGTGGCCCCGCCCCCCGTTATTTAAGAACTGTCAGACAAGGAGCGCCGTCACACAGCGGTAGCCTCCCTCCATGCCAGCATGGGTGCGGAGCGGCCCGGAGAAGAAAATGAAGAAGAGAAGAAGAGAAGAAAAGAAGAAGAGAAGAGCGGGAGCCTCCCCCCCATGCCATGGGTGCGGAGCGGCCCGAGGAGAAGAAGATAGAAGACGCCGTGGAGGAGATGCTGGACAAGAACGCCGGAGGAAGAACCAGAAGAGCCAGAAGAACCAGAAGAACCAGAAGATGAAGGAAGATAGAAGAAAGAAGAAGCATTTAAATAAAGGAATTGTCAAAAACTGTCTCTTGTCATGTTTAACATTTTTTTTGTGAAATGGTAGGGGTAAGTACCCCCTTACCATTTCACACAGGGGGGGCCGGGATCTGGGGGTCCCCTTGTTAAAGGGGGCTTCCAGATTCCGATAAGCCCCCCACCCGCAGACCCCCACAACCACCGGCCAGGGTTGTGGGGATGAGGCCCTTGTCCTCATCAACATGGGGACAAGGTGTTTTGGGGGGCTACCCCAAAGCACCCTCCCAATGTTGAGGGCATGTGGCCTGGTATGGTTCAGGAGGGGGGGCGCACTCTAGTCCCCCCCCTCTTTTCCTGCGGCCTGCCAGGTTGCATGCTCAGATAAGGGTCTGGTATGGATTTTTGGGGGGACCCCACGCCGTTTTTTTTTTGCACGGGGTTCCCCTTAAAATCCATACCAGACCTGAAGGGCCTGGTATGGAATTTAGGGGGACTCCCACGTCATTTTTTTTTAAAATTTTGGTTAGGGGTTCCCCTTTGGGGAATTCCCATGCCGTTTTTATCAATGAACTTCTATGTGTATTGTCGGCAATGCAATAGCCGCGGGTAGTTTTAAATGGGTTTTTTCCTTCAAAATGTCATTTTGCTGTCAGACTGTTCTAAACACAGGAAACATGCGCCCCTTTACAGGCATACTATAGACACCCCCCAGCTACGAAATTTAAAGGGATATTACACTTTTATTGTTTGACTTTAAGCATTATTAAAATCACTGCTCCTGAAAAAAACATCCGTTTTTAAAACTTTTTTTTGCATTGATCCATGTCCCCTGGGGCAGGACCCAGGTCCCCAAACACATTTTATGACAATAACTTGCATATTAGCCTTTAAAATTAGCACTTTTGATTATTCATGTTCGTGTCCCATAGACTTTAACGGTGTTCGCGTGTTCGAACAAACTTTTTTCCTGTTCGCATGTTCTGGTGCGAACCGAACAGGGGGGTGTTCGGCTCATCCCTAATGGTCATCTTCCTCATCCTCACTATGGAGAAAGGAGAAATGCTTGCACATGACCAAGATCATCTGACAGCAGAAATACAGTGATTGTCTGGTCAAAAAATTCTGCCTACTTCTCATAGCCACTCTGTGGGGCTATGGTCAGGTTAGAGGAGAAGTGAAGAGGGAAAAGGGAGAGCCTATATCCTTAGGTTTTCCCCCTGCATTTATGCCTCCAGTGCCCTGCCTAAATGAAAAAAAAATACATAAATATATATATATGATGGTATACTGAAAGATTCTGTGCTACCTATCCTCATCTAACTATTACCATGAAAAAACATACAACATTCATATCTCATACCAAAAAGTACAAAATAAAAATTTTATAATATGTAGTACAGAAGGGGTTGTATATGCTCTCCAGTGTCCCTGTGGTATGCAATACGTAGGGAGGACCAAAAGGCAACTCAGTAGGAGAATTTAGGATCACATCTATATTATATCAATAGGTTTTAAAAAGTAGTGTATCAAAATATTTCATAATGTACCACAGTAAAGACCTCTCTCAACTGCAATTGTGGGAGCTGGGAAAATATTATTATTATTATTATTATTATTATTATTATACAGCATTTATTTAGCGCCGGCAGTTTACGCAGCACTGTAGAACATTAGGGCAGATAGTACAATTACAATACAATTCAATACAGGGGGAATCAGAGGGCCCTGCTTGTTAGAGCTTACAATCTAGGAGCGAGGGTATGAAGGTCATTGGAGGGGAACCACAATAAAAACTCCTCTCAATTGCAATTTTGGGGTTGGAAAAACATAAAGGTCATTGGAAGGGGAGGAAAAAAATTAAAACTATAGGTCAGAATTCATTGAGGTGAATTTTTGAACTACAAACGGTAACACCAAGAGGACTGAATTTAGAGTTTGATTTAAACTAATTTATTAGTGATTTGTAACAATAAATAGTAGGGAGTGCAATATGGTATATATCCACTAGATTGTGGTGCTAATAGGAGAATTTAATAGCATAGTTTTAATGATTTTACATTTTATTTTAGCATCCTTAAAGAATATGTAAACCGTCACCTTGTGAAAAGCTCCTATCTGTGCTGCGCCCATTGTAGTGTCCATGTGGAGTTCTGACCCCTTAAAGTGACATACTTTTGAAGTGTTTTCAGTGTGAAATTGGAAAAGACTACGAGGATATGAAGTAAAGCCATTCAACATATTGTCCCTATGAAGGAAGTAACAGGAAAAAAGGGGGAGAGCCACTGATTTTTAAAGGGAAAAAGCACTGGCTGACGTAATCGGTGTATTGGGTCCATATCCTGAGATGAGGTCAGTATATTAATGGTGGTGGGAGTCACTAAAGAGGTGGAAAATAGTTTAAAGTTATGAAGTGTATTTACTGATGGTTCACTGTCTAATGCACATGAGAGAAAATATTGAGGACATTGATAAAACGAATAGACTGAGATACAGGGTAGAATGATCTTTATTTAATTTTCAAAAGGATGTTTTAATTGCACATTGCACTTTGTATGTTGATATATACAGTCACAATTAATTATTTGGATCACCAGATGTTTCACTTATTTTTGTTTGATATATTGGTACAGATATTTATTTGTGTTAATGATCAATAAGATATGTGTAGATATGTGTATGTTTTTTCATGGAAATAGATAGATGGGGGTAGGTAGCACAGCATCTTCCAGTATACCATGTTCTATTGTTTATTACTATTAATTTTTCACATGCTGCAAGGTATTTATTGTTTTGATATAGAACATAGATCGGGAGTTATTTTAGATAAATAGTGTATATACAGTGGGGACGGAAAGTATTCAGACCCCCTTAAATTTTCCACTCTTTGTTATATTGCAGCCATTTGCTAAAATCATTTAAGTTAATTTTTTTTCCTCATTAATGTACACACAGCACCCCATATTGACAGAAAAACACAGAATTGTTGACATTTTTGCAGATATATTAAAAAAGAAAAACTGAAATATCACATGGTCCTAAGTATTCAGACCCTTTGCTGTGACACTCATATATTTAACTCAGGTGCTGTCCATTTCTTCTGATCATCCTTGAGATGGTTCTACACCTTCATTTGAGTCCAGCTGTGTTTGATTATACTGATTGGACTTGATTAGGAAAGCCACACACCTGTCTATATAAGACCTTACAGCTCAGTGCATGTCAGAGCAAATGAGAATCATGAGGTCAAAGGAACTGCCTGAAGAGCTCAGAGACAGAATTGTGGCAAGGCACAGATCTGGCCAAGGTTACAAAAAAATTTCTGCTGCACTTAGGGTTCCTAAGAGCACAGTGGCCTCCATAATCCTTAAATGGAAGACGTTTGGGACAACCAGAACCCTTCCTAGAGCTGGCCGTCTGGCCAAACTGAGCTATCAGGGGAGAAGAGCCTTGGTGAGAGAGGTAAAGAAGAACCCAAAGATCACTGTGGCTGAGCTCCAGAGATGCAGTTGGGAGATGGGAGAAAGTTGTAGAAAGTCAACCATCACTGCAGCCCTCCACCAGCCGGGGTTTTATGGCAGAGTGGCCCGATGGAAGCCTCTCCTCAGTGCAAGACACATGATAGCCCACATAGATTTTGCTAAAAAACACCTGAAGGACTCCAAGATGGTGATAAATAAGATTCTTTGGTCTGATGAGACCAAGATAGAAATTTTTGACCTTAATTCTAAGCGGTATGTGTGGAGAAAACCAGGCACTGCTCATCACCTGTCCAATACAGTCCTAACAGTGAAGCATGGTGGTGGCAGCATCATGCTGTGGGGGTGTTTTTCAGCTGCAGGGACAGGATGACTGGTTGCAATTGAGGGAAAGATGAATGCGGCCAAGTACAGGGATATCCTGGATGAAAACCTTCTCCAGAGTGCTCAGGACCTCAGACTGGGCCGAAGGTTTACCTTCCAACAAGACAATGACCCTAAGCACACAGCTAAAATAACGAAGGAGTGGCTTCACAACAACTCAGTGACTGTTCTTGAATGGCCCAGCCAGAGCCCTGACTTAAACCCAATTGAGCATCTCTGGAGAGATCTAAAAATGGCTGTCCACCAACGTTTACCATCCAACCTGACAGAACTGGAGAGGATCTGCAAGGAAGAATGGCAGAGGATCCCCAAATCCAGGTGTGAAAAACTTGTTGCATCTTTCCCAAAAAGACTAATGGCTGTATTAGATCAAAAGGGTGCTTCTACTAAATACTGAGCAAAGGGTCTGAATACTTAGGACCATGTGATATTTCAGTTTTTCTTCTTTAATAAATCTGCAAAAATGTCAACAATTCTGTCTTTTTCTGTCTGAATACTTTCCGTCCCCAATATATATATATATATATATATATATATTTGTTTAAAAAATGCAACTGGCTGCTAAGTGCCTGGAGGAGAAAGATTATGCTGAGGAAGCCAAAGAACCCTGGCCTCTGCTGTGTTCATTACAACCACCATATTGATAGGAAAAAAGAAAATTGTGGATAGGAATCTGCCACTCAAGGGCCACTCCAGGTCAGGAAATTTTCACTAGATTATAAAGGGGAGGGGTTGCAGTATATACATAGTAACGCTACTAATTCACAAGAAAGAAAGATGTCACCCAGAAATTAAGACACCCAAATGTTTGACAAATCCTTTATTTAAAAGACAAAATTCCTTATAAAATGTCCCTTGTTGTAAACCCACCATCAATCATGGTGCCTGCCGCCTGCCAATTGGCTGTAAAAAACAAAAAAAACCCTGACAACCCAGCAAACAGGACTTACCTGATGGTACCACTAGCAAAATGAAAGCTCCCCATGCTGTCATCAGCTAGGTAAAGATAGAGCACGGATAGTGGTGTCAGGGGATAAGCCGGAGAAGGAAGGCACAGAGACCTGGCACATTTGCCAATATCCAGCATGGCCTTGCTTACTTGGGCAGGAATGTGCGCTAATGTAATGACATTGAGCTGGGAAACGCTTGTGCATGATAGTTCTTGGCGCTTTTTGGCCTTTATAAGGATGACAGATGCTCTCAGACTTTCCTGATTGGGCTTTAGCTTTCTGTAACCTGCGTTCCTGTGTGCTCAGTATTTCTGGATTTCCTGTTAATGACCTGGTTTGCTTCTGAACTCATCCCTTGCTTCTCATCTGGCTCTGGCCTCCATGGTCCTGCTCCTGCCTGCTTCCTGTGTATGACTCTGGTCTGCCCCTGATTGCGTTCTTGTTCATTCCTCTGCTTGAATACTGTGTTTTCACCTTGGCTCTCACTCTTGACCATGTCTCCTGTCTAAGCCCTGCCTTCTGTAATCTGCCTACACATTCCACTGTGCCTCCCTGGACCAGTTGTCTTCTCCACCTGGTTCCCACCTGAAGAGGTCTCGCCACTGCGCAGATCCACAGTGCTGCTGGCAACACGTGCTTCTTTAAGCTTGGCCTCCCCTGTCACCATCCTCAGGGGTGTTGTGCACTCAGTGGCAAGAGGAGCCTTCTCATCACTTTGGCCTCAAGACCAGGTATGTGACAAGTGGTGACATTTTTGCCAAATTATGACCTTAGCTTATGTGACCGGGATTCCCAATGACATCAGGTGTTCTTTAGAAACATGTAGGGTGCAAGAAATATCACTTTTATACATAGAAATACTGCTTCTATATATGATGTCCAGCTCCTGCTGAATGAGGTCCAGACATGCAAAAGTTTTGGCATTTGAACAGCAAACGTTCGGTCTGACCCTAAGTTTGGCATGAATCATTAGCTCATCCCTAATTTGCACAAAGATACAAATTAAATTTGAGGCATCAGTGCCTGCAATGGGAATTGCAGTTTTGGGGAGATACTCCTTAAAGGTTAATTAGTTATAGGAGATGCAGATACTGCAGTTTTTCTGATCTGAACACTAAAATGCACCAGATGGTTATACTGACCACACAGCCCTCTCTTTTAGGAATCAGCTGTTTCTTTTACCATCTTCTTTTCTACACTATTTCTTCAGAGAAAAGGGTAGGTTTCTGCAACTAGATTTGTACAGTTCTTGCAATGTACATTGGTCACATGGAGAGGATTTTTTTTTTCTACAAATGCTACCAGCTAAGCTAAATGTAAGATTAGATAAAATATCAATTATGCTTAAAAATTATGTGATACTAGAATATGGTGTCCATGAAAATAGTACTGTTTGTAACACCACATACAGCATAAAGGCATCTCCCAAGGATGTAAGATTGGTGTTTTTCCATGTCATTCTCAAGGTTGCATTAAAAGGGCCCTTACCCTGCTAAACTGTATTTTTAACATATTTGGTCTTTCAAAAATCTCACAGGGCAGTGCCCAACAAATCATGCCCTTTTTTGACAATAGCTTGTCCATTAGCCATGAAAATGGCCAGAATTTAGTATCATGATTTTTCCCTCCATAGACGTTAATCGGGTTTGCTGCTAAGTTTTGTGGAATTCAAGCATGATTTAATAGACCACCCCACTAATTGAACCTGGGCAGATTTGTACATCCCATGTACAATCCTATATTAATCAATAATTGGCCTTAACAATTTTTATATGGTTCGTTATTTAATCAAACCTGGAACCTTTTTCTTAAAGATGTATTCACAGTTGCTACCAATAGAAAGCTATCTTTAAATTACAACTGTAAAGAATTGTCATTTTAGAGTGCTTGATTGACAGCAGATCAAATACGCAGCCAGTTTGTTAACTTATTAACCAACATAACCTAATTATCCATCCAAAAATGCAAATAAAAGCCAACCTTTTAACCTTGCAGTTTTACAATGGCTGTTATTTTTACTCATGAATACCAGTGCGTTGTGATAAAAATTTAAAGATGTTCGATATTTCATAGGAACAGATGCACACATTAAGCTCTAGAATTACTATAATTGGAAACCTCTGTCTTCTGTCACTTATGCCCTTAGCAACATTCTCAGGAATTCTCAAGCTCAAAGCACCAAATGACAAGACAAGGAATGGCATTTTTCAGGCTCTCTCTTCCTGCCACTTTACCCCGCTGCACTGATTACACCCCCTCGCAAACCCGATCTCCTGCAGCTGTCGGCTTTCCTCTCGCCAAATTTGGGAGCTGCAGGGCAGCCACAGAGGTATCTGTTTGGCCAAACAGTCCCCTCTGCTGATCCAAACCCCCCCTCACTGCCCCCCACCTCAGTGAGTGCTGGGTGCCCCCTCATCTGAAGCTGCTGGCTGGTTCTCCCGCCTTCTCCTTCCGCCGGCTGCAGCCGCTGCTAGTGTGGGAGATCGCTGGATGGATGATGGTGGGGTAAACATGTTTACCAGAGCCCTTCCTTTTCTGAAAGAATACAGACAGCGATCACAGTACTGATTACTGATCGCTTCTGTATTTATTAATCACTGACACATAGTAAACTGTTTACTATTTGTCGGTTTGTGAATTAAATATAGTAAACAGTCTATGTCTCTATACAGACTCCTATCTCATTCATCCACAGTGCAGCTAAAGCTGCAGTGAGGAGGTCTGCCTTCAGTCATTTTTTCTGTCTGTCTAGACCCCTGATGTCTCTCCAAAGCCCACTCCACCTCATTTAAAAAAAAAAATAATAATACTGTAAAATGTAAAAAATAAATATAGTTGTAGAAAAAAATGTAAATAAAATAAAACACATAGTAAAAACCCTTTCACACGGGCAGGCTCCATAAAGCGGATTTGCAGGCTCAGTGGGGGATGTGTCCGCTATGCAGAGCTGACACAGACAAAATCCGCTCTCCTCTATGGGGCAGTCGGATGGAAGTTGACCGCCTGTCAATTTCCATCTGACTGCCAGACAGAAGGGGAATAGATCCCCTATCCGTCTGATTTTGGAGTACAGGATCGGATTGGATGGCGGTGGATGTCAACAGATGGGAAGGGTTGGGACAAATTTAGATGGCGGGGGTGCACAATTTTAGTCTTGCCTAGGGCAGCACAAAACCAAAATACACCACTGCCTCCTGGCGCAATTATCTGTGGTGTGATGAGATTGTCCAATCATCAGCTTTTTCTAGGACTCACATCATTATACCACAACAACTTTATTTCCACATGCAAAACAAAAACAGGTCCACACTGTCCTCTGCTGGACTTAAGCTTAATTGTAAAGATCAAAGGCACAAAGCATATAGACATCCAGCTAAGGAGTCTTATTATGTTTTGCATACTAGGTGCTTAATCATAAAGTTCTAAAACCTTATAATTAAGCACCTATTGTGAAAAGCAGATCAAGACTCAAAGTTTATTTAAAATGCCATACCTGCAAAAAAAAGCATAGAAGGACTTACCTCTCTGCTGCCCACACCACTGAACACTGCTCCACTCCATCAGCAAGAGGGACTATTATGTTCAGTGGGGAACACAGGAAATCAACACTCCCAAAAGTGTTGATTTCAGAAGAGACTTTACCTGGGGATTACCCTACAGTGGAGTGGTGTTTCCGTGGCACTGGTAGCTTACTTTTGCTAGGTTGGAATTTTTGAATAATTTTTGAGTAATCCCAATAACTGAAATCTCCTTATTAGCTAGGATTAGTTAAAATTTTAAAATTAACATTTGAAATTACTATCTACAACTTTCATTATCTTATGATTCTGTCATTGACTGGTTTGCCTAGGTGTTGGGGGGACAACAAGCAAGCATGGTCCACCTTTGACATGAGACGATAGGCATCAATGAGATATAAAAAAGATAAAAAGATGAAAACTTTAAAAAAAACAATAAAACGAGGCAGTAACATTGTCAAGAGACTAGTAGACCAGACTGTGTGGACTGCACAGAGATAACCCAAACGCATGTAAATGAATAAATAATATTTATTAAAATAAGTGATAACTCAGAAAATACAGATAGTGCAAAACCAACACAACAAACCCACAGCAAACAATAATATATACAGCAAGGGGCAATACCGGAATCACAGATGTCAGCCAGGCCAGGGTCATACACAGCAGGTAAGCAGGAACAAGGGATATACCAGAAACATAAACGTTAGCCAAGCCAGGGTCATACACAGGAGATCAGCAACTGAACAAGGGCAGGTTGGGAAAGGGAGATAATGGATGGGATAGGATACAGGCTCAGGAAGAGGTTCAGGGTCCGATACAGGTTTACAGGATAACAGGTTCAGGATACAGGTTCAGGATACAGGTTCAGGATACAGGTTCAGGGCGCAAGGAAGAAAGATACCAAGGCAAGCATGTGAGGGCTTGCCGGGTATTTATAGGGCTGACTATAATTGGCTTCAAGTCACACCTGAGCGCAGGGAGTGTTGTCTGCTCCATACTGCCAGGATCCATCCGCTGGTGGACATCAGTACTGCGGCCAAAAGATGAAATGACACCAGCAGGGAAATATTCTCCTGACAGTTCAACACTTCCAGGAGACACCTCCTGGTGGACCCCAGTACTGCATGCCAAACGATATATCTTACCAGCGGATGGACCCTTTCCTGACAAACATACAGTAGGTTACACTGGGGGTTATTTACAAAAGGCAAATCCGCTTTGCACTGCAACTGCACTTGAAAGTACACTGAAAGTGCACTTGGAAGTGCAGTCGCTCTAAATCTAAGTGGTAGATCTGAAACGAGGGGAAGCTCTGCTGATTTTATCATCCAATCATGTGCAAGCTAAAATGCTATGTTTTATTTTCCTTGCATGTCCCCCTCGGATCTACAGCGACTTTACTTCCAAGTGCACTGTAAGGGCACTTTCAAGTGCTCTTGCAGTGCAAAGTGGATTTTCCTTTAGTAAATAACCCCCACTGTGCTTTACCTGAATAAATGAAATTTTATTAGGGTTTAAATCTTTAAGGCGTGTAGGGTGATACATTTTATTTTCAATGTATACACAGCTTCTCATATTCTTGAGCACTAAACATCATTTGTATGTCTCAGATCCCTCTACACAGGTGCCTTTAGAATTAGGCAAATTTAGGTTTAGGGGAGAATAGGTGCCTGAAAATGTATCCTTTTATCTAGTAAAACAAGCTATCCTAGACCATATTCTATTTTTGAAAAGTGGGTGGAAGTAAGGTCACTGTGGAATACAGCCTGACAGGCTACTGTTTAGTACATCTGGCCCTGAATGAAAGGGAATAGTGTTAGGTGTGCTACATCATGATATGGTAGGTCACTGAATACTTGAATGTACACAAAATTGTGCATTGTATGGTTATAGTTATTTTTATAACTACTCATAACATTTTTGCTCAGGAAACTTTGTTTGCACATGTGCTTGGCAGTTAGCTTTCTACCATTAATAGTATTCAAATTAAAAGTCTTTTAATAAGACTATAATGTACAGATTAATAATACATCAACTAATTACATGCATCATGTTTATGTACACTTACACAGACAAGCATTTAAATAAATTAATCATATCTTGTTGTGTTCAAAACCCCTGGCAACATAAGGGAGGGTAGGATTGGTGGACACCCACTGTGTCACATTCTTGGTGTGTCACACATTAAGATACCGATAGAACATCATCCATCAAGTTTCCACTATGATGCTGTCATTCACTCGTGACTGCTAGGCCATCCGAGGCTCTCATTAACGCACAGATGCTGTGCAGAACAAATGCTGCGATGAAGAGAACATAGTAAAGAACTAATGGCTCAATTTGTTTCTAATATCCTTAAAATCAGATTATATTTCCCTGGAAATTAAGACAGGGATTCTATTTCTATCATATCAAAGCTGGCATAACCTAGCACATTAAAGCACATCACTGCCAGAACAACAGAGTGTTCGGGAGGGAGGCAGGTTGCTTAGCCTTTTTGCAGACTTGGCAAGGTTAATTAACAAACACATGTACATTTCCATATTATACTTATGTTCTTCCAGCAAGTGTAACTAGAAAAATAACATGTCTTTCAGATCCGAAACTGATTAAGGGATACATTCTTTTTTTTTGCATGTCATTTTACAATTCCAAAGCTCATTGTTTTACTAGTGCCTGTTATATACTACCCTTGGATTGCACTGTGCATATTGGAATTGCCTTACAACTTCCAAAAAAGAATTGGACAGTTTCCTTTCATTCATTTCCTGCCGGTGCCATGGGGTCTTATCAGTTGCTAAGCCAAACTGGGCACTTGTTTCTGTTCTTTGGGCCAAACCACTATTTCTTACTTAAACAAGCTTTTTCTGTGTGACCAGAGAAATATCAAATATAACTGACCCAGAGGTAAATTTGTTTACAGCAAAATGGATGCGTTATTACAGATTCCAACAATAATTGCCACCTTATGTAAATAGTAAAAGGTAATTTTTACAAAAAGTGTCATCATGTTGTCTAACGGAGCCATCGAAGATAATGCTGATCTCTCAAAAAGCACATGCAATGTAAACAATAAGCATTTTTATATTATGCATTCGAAAAACACACACACACATATATATATATATATATATATATATATATATATACACTGTATATACACTATATTACCAAACGTATTGGGACACCTGCCTTTACATGAACCTTAAAGGCATCCCAGTCTTAGTCCATAGGGTTCAATATAAAGTTGGCCCACCCTTTGCAGCTATAACAGCTTCAACTCTTCTGGGAAGGCTGTCCACAAGGTTTAGGAGTGCGTCTATGCGAATGTTTGACCATTCTTCCAGTAGCACATTGGTGAGGTCAAGCACTGATGTCGACGAGAAGGCCTGGCTTGCAGTCTCCGCTCTAATTCATCCCAAAGGTGTTCTATCTGGTTGAGGTTAGGCCAGTAAAGTTCCTCCACCCCAAACTTGCTCATCCATGCCTTTATGGACCTTGTTTGTGCACTGATGCGCAGTCATGTTGGAACAGGAAGGGGCCATCCCCAAACTGTTCCCACAAAGTTGGGTGCATGAAATTGTCCAAAATGTCTTGGTACGCTGACACCCAAAGAGTTCCCTTCACTGGCTAAGGGGCAAAGCCCAACCCCTGAGAAACAACCCCACCCCATAATCCCCCTCCAACAAATGAGTTTAAGGTGGGGGAACTTGACTGGCCTGCACAAAGTCTTGACATCAACCCCATAGAACACCTGTGGAATAAATTAGAGCGGAGACTGCAAGCCAGGTCTTCTCATCCACATCAGTGCCTGACCTCACAAATGCGCTTCTGGAAGAATGATCAAACATTCCCATAATCACACTCCTAAACCTTGTGGACAGCCTTCCCAGAAGAGTTGAAGCTGTTATATTGCAAAAGGGTGGGTCAACTCAATATAGAACCCTAAGAACTAAGACTGGGGTGCCATTAAAGTTCATGTGCGTGTAAAGGCAGGCGCCCCTATACTACTTTTGGTAAAGTGCAGGGAGCTAGGATTAAAGGGAAAGTTATGCTATATTTTAGCGGAACTCCAGACAAACATTAAAGTGGAACTAAACTTTATCTGAGCACCACAAGTCAAAAATGCTATTTGATTATTCTTTACTATTCAAAGCAAACTCCCACATCTGTCCATTCAAGTTTCCATGCTTTATTTTTGCTGAGAAATCAGTTTGAACAGTACCTCTAGCATTTCTGCCCATGGACTTCTTAAATAAGGGCAGATGATTAATGTCGCATTTACTTCCTGGAATCCACCTGCCCTTGCCACAGGCATGCAAACAGGAGGAGGTGCTTAAAAAATAGAAAGCATAGGTTCTGTACAGCACACAATTAGTCCACCCGGCGCTCTGTTAAATTGTCCATGAATAGGAAATTATATTTATATAATGAAAGTATAAATGGACAATTTTACCAATGTCTCTTATGTAGCTGGAAACATCAAAAGGAGAAGTGTCCCACAAATATACAGTATGGGTCTTTGATACAGCTGAACACATTGAGGAGTAAACACATACTTTACATAGGAGGGCATGCTTAAGAGAAAACCCCTCCTACTCTCCTGAAGACTTCTCGAATGTATGACATAATTTTGTCTAGGACTGGAAACATAAAAGAAAATGAAGTAATGTAAAAAAAAAAAAGTTTAAAATAAGCAAATATGATATACCTTCCCTTCCTATCTATTTACTAATGCTAGCAGCGTAAGGATTAAAATTAATCATGGTTGCTTGAAATAGTTTAGCTCCCCTTTATATACCCTTTATTCTCAATACATATTTGTTAAAGTCAATAAATTGTTTCTTTTCTTCTTTCCACAATCCCCTCAATGGTAAAAAAAAAAAAATCAGCCTAGGAGTGAGGAGTTTGTCAGTTGCGCAGGATGAAGACCTGATATCCATATCCCCTAAATTCCATACCAGGGCCTGGTATGGAATTCAGGGGGACCCCCACGCATTTTTAAAAAAAATTTTGGTTCGGGGTTCCCCTGTGGGGGAATCCCATGCCGTTTTTATCAATGAACTTTTATGTGTATTACGAAAATTTAAAGGAATATTACGCTTTTATTGTTTCACTTTAAGCATTATTAAAATCACTTCTCCCGAAAAAACATCAGTTTTTGAAACTTTTTTTTGCAACATGTCCCCTGGGGCAGGACCCAGGTCCCCAAACACTTTTTAAGACAATACCATGCATATAAGCCTTTGAAATTAGCACTCTTTATTTTTCATGTTCGTGTCCCATAGACTTTAATAGTGTTCGCGTGTTTGAATTAATTTTTTGCCTGTTGGCATGTTCTGGTGCGAACCGAACGGGGGGGGGGATGTTCGGCTCATCCTTAGCTCTTAGCATACATGAAAAACAAGTGTCAGTTTTCATATAGTAGGGACAAGTAAGAGTCTGCTAAAAATCCTTTGTAGCGCCGGCCCTAGTTAGGCAAAATTTTTTTTTTTTTTCTTGGCTCTGCTGTGCTTAGTGGAGTGGTGATCTGTTGCTAGGTCTGGTTAGATTTCCCTAAATTCAGTAGTTGGTTACATCTGCCTGTCTCTGGAAGAAGCTTACTGAGAATAGTGTAGAAACACTGAAATTATGAATATTTATCTGCTCTCAGCCAATGCCTGGGAAGGGTACTTAGAAGATGGCTGAGGGAGGTGAAGGTGATAAATCTTTGGAGGGGCCTGGGTAGAGAGCTTTTCCTCTCCAGGGAGGCTTCCAGTTCTCTTGGGGCTACTGCCCCTGTGAGGCAGCTAGTGTGTGACAAGTTAAGGGCCTGGAGAAGTTACGCTAAAATAATTTTTGCTGGAGAGCACCATCTTGGAATCTAGTCTGGAGAAGGTTCTTTGTGTCCCTCACTGAAAAGTGTCACGTGGAAGCTAGGTCGCAGACAGCTGTCCTAGGACATTGTGAGTAAGACTTGTTCTTGGACTTTCAGGTGTGCATATGCTAGAAAGAATAGAGTGCCCGAGGTGACTGGGACTGCTCTTACAGAGACCAAGAATTGCTGCCTGATCCCTATCACCTCCAGTTAAGGCTGTTTCAAGAGGATTTTGTATGAAGTTTGTGCTTTCTGCTATAATTTTGGAGTTTCCTGAACCCTTAAATCCCCTCCTTTTGAGTTTCTGCAAATGAAATCATAAAAAAGACATAGACTGATCATGTGCTCTCAGTGTCCTTGGAATTGTCTGTGGCAGGCAGCCTCTGTACTAACAAGGGAGACCTGGGCATATGGGCATATTCTCAGTGGCTCCTCCAGGGGTGATGGCTACACCTTGCAAGGTATTAAAGGAAAGAGTATTTAACAAACGTTCAGCTTTACTTTCTCTGTCCTATAAATCATTCAGTAACATTTGGTTTATCATATTATCATAAGCAAGGTGAAAATGTAATTGCAAGCAGTTATTCTACATATTGTAAAACATTAGTTGATCTTCCAAAGCTTAAGTATTTTCTGATTTACTATTTAACCCCTTCCTGACCATCCGCCGCAGTTATACTGCGGCAGGTTGGCTCCCCTGCGCGAGCCGTCGTAGCTGTACATCGGCTCTTTAAAACATTTTTCCAGGCACGCACGCATGCCTGTAGCATATCCCTGGAGTCGATGCTCTTCCTGGCGGGCGCGATGACCGCACCCGCGATCGCTTGTGACAGAGCGAGAGCCGAGATCTGTGTCTGTAAACTCACAAATCCCGGCTCTCTCAGGGGAGAGGAGGCAGATTGTGTGTTCATACTAATTATGAAGACCAATTAGTCTCCTCCCCTAGTCAGTCCCACCCCCCCACAGTTAGAACACACATAGGGAACACAGTTAACCTCTTTATCGCCCCCTAGTGTTAGCCATTGATTACTGTATAAATGTCATTGACAGGGAAGAGGTTATTTTTAGCTCTGATCGCGGTATAAATGTCAATGGTCCGATGTGTCCGGCCGCAATGTCGCAGTCATGATAAAAATCGCTGATCACTGCCATTACTAGTAAAAATATATATATATAATAAAAATGCCATAAATCTATCCCCTATTTTGTAGCCGCTATAACTTTTGCGCAAATCAATAAATATACCCTTATTGCGATTTTTTTTACCAATAATATGTAGAAAAATACATATCGGCCTAAACTGATGAAGAAATTTGTTTTTGTTTTTTTAAATTTGGGATATTTATTATAGAAAAAAAGTACAAAATATTGTGGTTTTTTTTTCAAAACTGTCACTCTTTTTTTGTTTATAGCACAAAAAATAAAAACCGCAGAGGTGATCAAACACCACCAAAAGAAAGTTCTATTTGTGAGGAAAAAAGGATGTCAAATTTGTTTGGGTACAACCAACGTCGCACAACTGAGCAATTGTCAGTTAAAGCGACACAGTGCCATATCGCAAAAAATGGCCTGGTCAGGAAGGGGGTAAATTCTTCCGGGGCTGAAGTGGTTAAAGTGTTTGTTACCCCAACTTTTCTTATTCCTAATGTGTGTCTATTGTACCATGTATTTGTGTTAAAAAGTATCCTATTTGCATTGCTTCCTCTGTATGAAAAACCCAATAATCTAGCCAGTCCCAATGCTTTTCTATTTCAAAATGACCACACTAGGCATGAGAGCACATCCATAGATAGTTGTATATTTACCATGTTGCTAAGAGCCTCCCATTATAGGTATGTATACATATTCCACCAGATTTGTGGCTCCCCCTCGCTCTCTTTCCCATACTATTTCCCTTCCTTGACAATGATCCAATTGTCCATTATTATCTTACCTTTTTCTTTTTTATGTCATTACAGTGTTATTATAATGTTATTGAGATATTTTCTTCCTGCTTTTTAAAGCCTTTTTGCTACGTACTATTACTAATGATACATCGGTTCTTATGTTGACCATAACTTATGTTTCCTCCCCTTATTAAAAACACACAGCACTTTTCTTTTTTTGTAGTCATGCTGATATCTGCAGTCCCATGAGTGACTATGATTTTTAAATTACATTTGTTTCTTATAATCTTTTACATTTTTTATTATGCAAATTTCAGTCTCATTTACTGTTATTTCTGTGCTATTTATCCCTTTTGTTGATATTTAATATTGTTTAGATGTTTATGTTAATTTATGATAATTTCGCCGCCCATGTCTCTATAAAATACAGCTCTTCTGCCCTGGGTCTATGGTTTTGAAAAATGAGCTATTGCGCATGCTCCGAAATGCGTTGTTGCCCCCCTGACGTTACTTCCGGACGCTTGCATTCTAAGCTGGCTCTGGATTGGTATTGATGAGCTTACTTTCCTTATATCTTCTGTAAATGTTTTTAACCACTTTCCTATATTAAATCATACTGCATTGTGCATCATTATGTCATACTGCACTTCAAAGTGCCTTCTTTGTTTCACATTTTGTTAGAGCCTGCTTCTATCTTATGGACTGCTGCTGAAGTGCACTACAGACAATTTGCCCATTGATTCCCTATCCACATCCAGACTGTCCTTTGGAGTTTCCGGACCATTAGAGGGTCCTCTTGCCAGAGCTTGCTATGCATATCTATTTTCTTGCTTGAGAGCACATCCCACTGTGGGGAGTTTTCTGGCTGTGCTTGGAGCACAGCCTGTCTGTCCTCCAATGGTCAGACTTGTGCTGACATTCCCCCCTCCACATCTCTTCACTAGGAAGATCAGTGTATTGCTGTTTTTGTGCCTCTTAGCTTCTTAATAATACCCTCCCCTCCCCCTGCAGTCTCCACCGCTATTTTTCCAAGCCCCTTATGCAGTTGAGAACAGAGGTTATTAGATAACTTATAAAAAGCAAAAACATTTTTTTAATGTGTATATATTCACAAATGTTCAAAGGTTGTGCCTTCCATTTCTATTTTAAACTGGACGGGTTGTCTCAACAGGTAAGGGTTTACATATGGAAATGGGGGTGGTTTTGGCGCAAACTGTAGTTCAAATGATGCCAGAGAACGTGAGTCTGTGTTATTGTAATGGGTGTGGATCAGGGGAGAGCACAAACCATGCAAGATGGATGGTGATATCCAGGGGTGAAGAAGAAACACTCCAAAATTCAGTGCAGGCCTCTTCTGGATAGCAGAAGCACACTCCAAAATATGTAGGAAAAGGGTAAAGAAAAAGGTGCCTTCTAAGTATGAACTGTAGAAACTTTTTGGTACAATAAATAAAAACACTCACATTGAGGTTAACCACTTTAACTCTTTTTTAAATTAGGTGTTTACAAGCTAAAAACAGGTTTTTTGCTAGAAAATTACTTAGAACCCTCAAACATACATTTTTTTTCTAACATCCTAGAGAATAAAATGGTGGTCGTTGCAATACTTTTTGTCACACCGTATTTGCACAGTGGTCTTACAAACGCACTTTTTTTTTTAAAGAAATCAACTTTTTTTAATTAAAAAATAAGACAACAGTAAAGTTAGCCCAATTTTTTTTATATTGTGAAAGATAATGTTTCGCCGAGTAAATTGATACCCATTATGTCACGCTTCAAAATTGCGCCCGCTCATGGAATGGCGACAAACTTTTACCCTTAAAAATCTCCGTAGGCAACATTAAAAAAATTCTACCGGTTGCATGTTTTGCGTTACAGAGGAGTTCTAGGGCTAGGATGATTTCTCTCACTCTACCGATCGCAGTGATACCTCACATGTGTGGTTTGAACACTGTTTATATATGCGGGCTCTACTCACGTATGCGTTCGCTTCTGCACGCGACCTCGGCGGGACGGGGCGCGTTTCCATTTTTTTTCTTATTAATTTTACCTTTTACTTTTTATTTTTACACTGTTTTTTTTTTTAAAAAAGTCACTTTTATTACTATTACAAGGAATGTAAACATCCCTTAATAATAGAAAAATAGAAAATAATAACAATAATAATAATAGAAAAAGTAATAGAAAAAAAAGCATGACAGGGCCTCTTAAATATGAGATCTGGGGTCAAAAAGACCTCAGATCTCATATTTACACTAAAATGCAATAAAAAAAAAAAAATGTTATTTAAAAAAATAAAAAAAATAAATTGGTCCTTTAGGAGCTATAGGTGGAAGTGACGTTTTGAGGTCACTTTCACCCTGCAGTGTCATTGAGACGGATGGGGGCCATCTTCCCCTCACTCGTCTCTATGTCAGCCCAGGGGACAGACGCGATCGCCTTCCCCCGCTGCCGACGGCTCTGATCGTGGTGGGAGGGGTCCCCTCTCCCGCCACTAATAAAGGTGATCTTGTGGCGAATCCGCCGCAGAGACCACTTTTATCTTGTAGCCGACCGCCGGCCGAACACGGGGATACCGGGGTATGGCAGCTAGCTGCTGCCATAACAATGATATCCGTCCCCAAATTAGGGACGTACATCAGCGTGCGGTGGTCGGCAAGTTCAGAGTTCAGTAACCAGATCATGTAATCAGCCAGGCTAGAAGTCAGGGATCCAAGTAGAGGAACAGCAAGCAGGATAAGGAGCCAGAAGGGATGTCAGCAAAGCCAGTCTTTAAACAGGAACGCAGTAGATGGTTTCTTGTGATGTGACCAAGGCGAAGGCAGGAATGAAGTGAGCTGGAGATCTTTAAGTAGGTGGGACTGACGACCAGATCCACAACAGCTGGTTAACTGTGGAGAGAGATGAGAGCTGGCAATTAGCCGACAGCTGAGCGGCCAACTCAGAAAAGGAAGGGCTGAGCCAGCCCTGACACTGGCACTTGACCCTTTGTCAAGCAGCTTGTTCATTCCACCGACAGTGCGCAGGCTCAGAAACGGCGTTGCAAACACTTCCGGTGATGTCAGACGCCGCTGAGGTCCATGAGTGCCTCAGAGCTCTCATCTGTAATACCATCTGAGCCACAGAGTGTACAGAGCCGGCGGACGGCTTTCTATGGGTTCCTGAGAGACACAGCCTGTTGAACCAGCGAGCCAAAGACGCACCGCTGCAGGCTTTTACTCATGCTGATTGTTTTTAACCTCAATGTGAGTGTTTTTATTTATTGTACCACAAAGTTTCTACAGTTCATACTTAGAAGCAGTGGAGGCCGGTGCTCAAATTTTTTGGTGGGGCACAAACAAACTGAAAAATTCTGAAAAAAACCTCATCAATTGCAGCCACTGTGCCCATCAATTGTCGCCACTGTACCATCAAACGCAGTGCACTGTGCCATCAAACGCAGCCACTGTGCCCATCAATTGCCGCCACTGTACCATCAAATGCAGTGCACTGTGTCATCAAACGCAGCCACTGTGCCCATCAATTGCCACCACTGTGCCCATCAAACACAGCCACTGTGCCCATCAAACGCAGCCACTGTGCCCCATCAAATGTAGCCTCACTGTGCCCATTAAATGCAGCCTCACTGTGCCCCATCAAATGCAACCTCACTGTGCCCATCAAATGCAGCCTCACTGTGCCCCATCAAATGCCATCTCACTGTGCCCCATCAAATGCAGTTTTACTGTGCCCCATCAAATGCAGCCTCACTGTGCCCCATCAAATGCAGCCTCACTGAGTCTCATGCTTACCGTACCGGCAGCTCTGTTCGGGCCGTGCTTTCCACGGAGCTGCCGATGTCACTTCCGGTTTCCCTCTGCAACAGGGAAACCAGAAGTAACCTCTTAACCTGAACAACAAAGCTCCCACCCTTAGTAATACTACGGGCGGAAGCTGTTCGGCACTTTGGAATGCGCCACAAAGCAGGTAAAGAGCCTGCAAATGAAGCGCCTCGTCTGCAATCTCGTGATTACTTTGACGTGGCGCTTCCCATAGTGCACTGTGCCCAGCGCCCGAATACAGTACACTTAAAGAACTTTTTTTCTATTTTTTTTTTTAAAGGGACCTTTTAAAAAAATTTTTTTGTGACTGCTGGGTGGAGGGGATGAGGGGGGGGGGGGGGTGCTGCGCCGTTCGCCCCTATGGAGGGGCCGCCACTGCTTAGAAGGTGCCTTTTTCTAAGGGTTCACATATACTTTCAATAATGGTTGAAAAAAAACATAGCCTATAGGTACCAAGGCTATAGGTATTAGCAATTAGCTTAGTTATAGTAGGCATTAAAGTAAGAATGAATGAGAAAATAGTTTTTCAAGAAAAGCATTACTGTTGTCTTACCTTTGTGAATCGTTCATTGCGGGGACTCCATACTGCTTTTTTTATGTGCCACAATGCTAATGAAATGCATCCTGTATAGACAAAAGTAAAAGCAGGAGCCATAAAACTGGTATGTCCATATGCTGTACAAGTAATTATTAAAAGGAAATCTATACATTCACAAAGTTTTATATATATCTGTATATTCTTGTACAGTCAGTGTCACTTTTTAACATAAGGAGCCCTAAATTGCAATTACACATAATATGTACAGGTTAGTGTACTAATCAAACTCAGATGTAGTTATCTGTGTTTTTTAGGCAGTTTGGGTAGTGATGGACTTTAGACATGACTGACATTGTTGCTGGTTTAGCATACACCTAAACCACCACAGATTTCACAGGACTGCCCTGGAATTTCAACGAAACTCCAGGGTCCATCAGATTCAGGATATGTTATCTAGCTCAGTGCCAGAACAATTGTTTCAGCATCCAGCTCTGGAACTATGGTTGCACTTTTAGGAGGGACCTGCCCAACAGTACCTGCAAAGATGTAAGAGACAGGAACAGTTAAACTGTGGCAGAGGATACAGAGGGTGGTTTGGTAAGTAATGATTAGGGATGAGCCCAATGTTCAAGTCGAACATCAGGTGTTCGCCGAACAGCGAACATTATGCGGTGTACGCGGCAAATTCGAAAGCTGCGGAACACCGTTAGTCTATAGGACACTAACATAAAAAAACAAAAGTGCTCATTTTAAAGGCTTATATGCAAGTTATTTCATAAAAAGTGTTTGAGGGCCCGGTTCCTGCCCCAAGGGACATGTATCAATGCAAAAATAGGTTTTAAAAATGGCCATTTTTTTCAGGAGCAGTGATTTTAATAAAGTTTAAAGTGAAACAATACAAATGAAATATTCCTTTACATATCGTGCCTGGGGGGCGTCCTTAGTACGCCTGTAAAATAGCGCAGTTTCCCGTGTTTAGAACAATACCACAGTTAAATTACATTTCTAAAGGAAATGAAAACGTCATTTAAAACTGCTTGTGGCTGTAATGAATTGTCGGATCCCGGCAATATAGATAAAAATAATTGACATTTTTTTTTTTTTAAATGCGTGGGTGTCCCCCCAAAATCCATACCAGGCCCTTCAGGTCTAGTATGGATTTTAAGGGGAACCCTGTGCCAAAATAAAAAAAATGGCGTAGGGTCCCCCCAAAATCCACACCAGGCACCGCCCTCAGCTATATAACAGCTGTCATCACGAAGAGGCTTCAGTCGGCGGGAGCCTCCCATGGAGGCAGAGTTGTGGTGTTTTGTTTTTTTTCTTTTTTTGGTTCATTGGGTGGCATGATGGACGATGGATTTACATTGCGGGACATTTTTATTTTTTTATTTTTTAATAAAGGATTTTTTCCAAACTGTCTACTGTCATTTTTACTATTTTTGACACTTTTTTGGTGAATGTGTAGGGGTACAATGTACCCGATACCCATTCACATGGGGGGCCGGGATCTGGGGTCCCCATGTTAAAGGGGGCTTCCATATTCCAATAAGCCCCCACCCGCAGACCCCTACAACCACTGGGCAAGGGTTGTGGGGACGAGGCCCTTATCCCCATCAACATGGGGACAAGGTGTTTTGAGGGGGACCCCAAAGCATCCTCCCCATGTTGAGGGCATGTGGCCTAGTACGGTTCAGGAGGAGGGGTGTTCTCTTGTCCCCTCCCCTTTTCCTGTGGCCTGCTAGGTTGCGTGCTCGGATAAGGGTCTGGTATGGATTTTGAGGGGGACCCCTACACCATTTTTTTTTTTCATTTTGGCGCAGGGTTCCCCTTAAAATCCATACCAGACCTGAAGGGCCTGGTATGGATTTTGGGGGGACCCCTACTCCATTTTTTTTTTTAAATTGTCACAGGGTTCCCCTTAACCACTTCAATACAGGGCACTTTCCCCCCTTCCTGCCTAAGCCAATTTTCAGCTTTTCTGTCGCTGTTTATATGACAATTGCGCGGTCATGCTACACTGTACCCAAACAAAATTTTTATCATTTTGTTCCACAAAGAGAGCTTTCTTTTGATGGTATTTGATCAGGCATGCACTGATGGGTACTTATGGGTGGCACTGATGGGCACTGATAGGCGGCACTGACGGGCACTGATAAGTGGGCACGGATGGGCACTGATAGGTAGCACTGATGGACACTGATGAGTGGCACTGATTTACACTGATAGACGGCACTGATGGGCATCGCTGCTATTGAGGCACTGGCAGGTATTGCTGACGGGCACTGATTGGCATTATGTTTGGGCACACATTGGCTTCATGTGTGGGCACACATTGCCACCCTTGGCCACCAGAGATGCCATACCTTGTGGTCATCAGTGGTGGCCATCCCTGATGGTCCTGGTGGTATCCTCTGGGGCTGCGCTGATAAACAATCAGCACAGACGCCCCTGTCAGAGGAGCAACCGATTGGCTCTCCTCTACTCGCGTCTGTCGCGAGTAGAGGAGAGCGAGACGCGAGTCTGGAAAAGCCGATAAACATCTCTTCCTGTTTACATTGTGATCAGCCGTGATTGGACATGGCTGATCACGTGGTAAAGAGTCTCTGCCAGAGACTCTTTACCTAGATCTGTATTGCGGTGTGTCAGACTGACACGCCGCAACAAGGATCACCTTGATGCACACCCCCGGGGCAGTCGGCGGCTTGTTATCCTGATAACGTCATATGACGTCCGGTCAGGATATCACAACCACTTTGCCGCTGTCATTCTGCTATATGGCGGGCAGCAAGTGGTTAATATCTGTACCAGATCTGAAGGGCCTGGTATGGATTTTGGGGGGACCCCCCATGCATTTTTTTCCCTTAATATTCATACCAGACCCAAAGGGCCTGGGTAATGGACTGGGGGGAACCCATGCCTTTTTTTCAATTATTTTTATCTATATTGCCAGGATCTGACAATTCATTACAGCCACAAGCAGTTTTAAATTCGATTTTTTTCTTTAGAAATGTCATTTTGCTGTGGTTTTGTTCTAAACACAGGAAATATGCGCTACTTTACAGGCATACAATGGACACCCCCCCCCCTCCCCAGGCACGATATTTAAAGGAATATTTAATTGTCAAAACCAGGTAAATGCTCCAACGTCTAGGTAAGATCGCTGCACAATGAGCGCAGCAATCTACGCAATTTTCGGCCCCTCCTCCTTCCCCCCGCTGCCTTCTGGGAGACACAGAGGTCCCAGAAGACAGCGAGACCATTCAGAAAAGTGCAGTGCGACTCACGCATGCGCAGTAGGAAACAGGCTGTGAAGCCTCAAGGCTTTATTTCCTGTTTTCCTTAGTGAAGATGCCAGCGCCTGTACCCACAGTCGATGGAAGAATCAGTTAGGGATGGCGACATCACAGGATACCTGGACAGGTAAGTGTCTCTATATTAAAAGTCAGCAGCTACAGTATTTGTAGCTGTTGACTTTTAATTTTTTTTTTTGACAGGCTGGAACTCCTCTTTAAGTAGCCTGGTGCTTATTTCCCGATACACTAACATAGTTGTGGGTAGGATACTAATAATTGAGCTCACATAGCAGTTTGCAGCATTCCATTATCTAACCAGGTGGGGTTTTTTTTCGCAATGTTCTCCGCTCTCTCATCCCCCCCTTTTCCTGCGTCCTGCCAGGTTGCGTGCTCCGAAAAGGGTCTGGTATGGATTTTGGCCCTGGTATGGATTTTGGGGGGGACCACCATGCCATTTTTGAAAATTTTGGCGCAGGGTGCCTCTTAATAACCATACCAGACCTGAACCCGATATGGATTTTGAGGGGACCCCACGCCATTTTTTTATACATCTTGGTGCAGGGTTTCCCTTAATATTCATACCAGACCCTAAGGGCCTGGTAATGCACTGGGGGGGGGGGGGGGGTTCATTGAATTTTTCAATGATTTTTATCTATATTGCTGGGATCCGACAGTACATTACAGCTGTGAGCAGTTTTCAATTACATTTTTTCCTTTACAAATGTAATTTTGCAGTGGTACTGTTATGAACATGGGAAAGATGGGCTACTTTACAGGCAGACTAAGGAGACCCCCCTCCCGGAATGATATTTAAAGGTATATTTCATTTTTATTGTTTCACTTTAAGCACCTTTACTGCTCCTGAAAAAAGGCCATTTTTAAAACTTTTTTTATTGATAAATGTCCCCTGGGGCAGAACCCGGGCCCCCATACACTTTTTATGGCAATAACTTGTATATAAGCCTTTAAAATGAGCACTTTTGATTTGTCATGTTCATGTCCCATTGACTTTAATGGTGTTCACTACAAGTTTTTTGCCTGTTCGCATGTTCTGGTGCGAACCGAACCGGGGGGTGTTCGACTCATTGCTACTAATAGTGATCATCATTACCCCCTCTTAACACCAATGTAAATGCCAATGTCCTCTTGCTAAATGCAAATGTCCCTGCTCTTCCCCAACTAAACACCATGGTCACTCTTTCTCCCTACCAAGCATGAATGCCCCCCCCCCCCCCCCCACCACCACCACCTTCCTCACACTGAATACCAATGTCTCCCCTTCCTCCCATTTAACACTTTTGTCCCCCCTACACATAGGGTTGCCACCTCATCCCTTTAAACCCGAACACACATAATTTATACAAGTTCTGAGGCTAATTTAATTCGGATAAGACACCAAGTGAGTTCAATTACCACCTTAATCAGCCACAGAACCTGTGTAATTAATATGTGTTTGGCTTTAAAGGGATGAGGGGACAACCCTACCTACACACTGAAAACCAATGTCTTTTTTTCCCACTGCTACTTTTTTCCCACTATCCTCTGACCCTAGCCATTTTTCCCTGATTGGCCATCAATATCAAGACTTTTTCCTTTCTCCTTTTGACTACTGTCTTGGAAATTATTTAGACAGGCAACTCTTAGCCTCATATTGATCAGTGCTTCCAAAGTAATAATAATAACAAATGCAGTAGTGAACAAGCACAAAAAGACTCAACTTCTTTCCAAATAACTGTTCTGATTATTTGGTAAATTTAGGCTGGGTTCACACCAGTTCGAATTGGTAGTGGGTTTCCCCGCATCCAATTCTCATAGCAGGAGATTGTGACCGGCTCTCTATGGATCCAGTTCACACAACTCCGCAGTGGCTCCGGTGCAAATTGCACAGTACGTCTTTTGGTCCATTTGAGGCCTGAATTCAGCCCAAAATTCGGGCTGAAATCGGACCTGAAATGGTGAATGGAGATGCACCGGACTCCTGCTGTGAGCCGCTGCATTCTATAGTGTGAACCCAGCCCTAATGTTTTTTATAACCATGCCTACAAAAGTATCATGCTAAAATTTCAAATGTAGGCAGTGCATAGGCGGGCAAGTTTCTTATCAATCTAAAGAATGTGAATACGTAATCAAAACATTATTACCCAGATAGTAAGGATAACTTGCCACAAATTTTCTGGCAGTGTTGAATTGTAAGTCTCGTTAACTTGCTGCACATTTTCACTGGCAAGTTGTACACTTGCAGAGCACTTGAAGCACAAGTTCTAGTTGACACTTTTCCAATTTGAAACAAATTTGCTTGGCAAGTCTCTAGTAAGAGCAAAGTTGCAGTGTTGAGTCTACAGCAAGAGCTCTGCAAGCCACCCTTGTGGTGGGATGACTACTGCACAACATAACTGAATCACAACCTGCAGCAGACTTGTAGAATACTTGCAAAGAAAGTTGATCTGGAGTCATGCAATGCAGACTGCTGCAATTATGCAACAAACTTGTGAAGCCTGGCAAGTTTAGCAATAGCTTAGCAAGTCATTTTTAAAACTTGGAGAAGAGAAGAGAAGACAAGAAGCCCAGAAGTCCGGACCTCTGCTGGCAATAGAGCTACCTGAAGACAGCGGAGGAGCCGGCCGAAGAACTGGAACACCGGGAGAAGAGAGCGGAGAAGAACCAACCGGACGCCGGGAGAAGATGAACCGGAGGGACCCCCGAAGCCAGAAGAAGACCCCCGAAGACGGAGGAAGATCCCCCGCCAGAGCTGTTTAATAAAATATTTTAAAAACCTGTGTAGTGTTTTATTATTTACACTTTTTCCCTAGGTGAATGGGTAGGGGTACCATGTACCCCATATTCATTCACATAGGGTGGGGGGCTGGGATCTGGGGGCCCTCTTATTATAGGGGGCTCCCGGATTCCGATAAGCCCCCCGCCCACAGACCCCGACAACCAACGGCCAGGGTTGTCGGGAAGAGGCCCTTGTCCTCATCAACATGGGGACAAGGTGCTTTGGGGTGGAGGGCCCGCAGGGCGCCCCCCTCCCCCAAAGCACCCACCCCCCATGTTGAGGGCATGCGGCCTGGTACGGTTCAGGAGGGGGGGGCGCTCGCTCGTCCCCACCCCCTTTCCTGACTGGCCAGGCTGCGTGCTTGGATCGGGGTCTGGTATGGATGTTAGGGGGGACCCCACGCCGTTTTTTCGGTGTGGGGGGTTCCCCTTTATAATCCATACCAGACCTAAGGGCCTGGTATGCCCCGCGACGGGGCTCGCAAGGTGTCAATCTAGCCGATAAAAGCGGCAAGATTGACATCCTTTTCTAGTCCCGTCGCACCTGAGTCACGTTCAAAATGAACGGACTTGTCCGTGTGTGGGCAAGTCCGTTCATTCTGAAAGTCCGCCGTAACTCCGGCGAAAGTCCGTCGGAAAAAACGGACGGACTTTGCCCGCCGCAAAGTCCGGTCGTGTGTGGGCAAGTCCGTTCGTTTTAAAGTCTGGCGCACCTGGCGGACAAAGTCCGTCAGAAAGTGTGCCGGACCAAGTAGGACAGAAAGTCCGACCGTGTGTACGCAGCATTAGGCCATACTTGTCCTTTAAAATGTCAAACAATTTTTCACCCCCAACCTGACCATCCAAGCCAATAAATTTTTCATCACGCCGAATACTCACACCAGAATCCCCCCCCCCCCCGACCATAAACTGCAGACATTTTCCCTCCCACTGACAATGGGCATTTTTTTTATACTAACTACAGATGCTCTCCCACTGACTGTCATGGTCTAGCCTGCGGTTTTCTGTTTGTGAATTTCTTACCTCCTTGCTGCAGTGCTTCTGCTGCACTGCTTCTGCTAGATCTGCTTTACTGTGGATTTAAGTCCATTTTCCTTCTATCACTTTCTGGCCTGCCTCCCAGTCTGCTTCCCTATATTTAGACATGCTCAGTGCAGCCTGGGTTGTCTCAGCAACTTCCTAGTCTTCTGTTCACCTGGTTTTCCTTGTATTACTTATATTCTGTGCATGAATTTGTGTGTACCGACCCCAGCTTTGTCTACTGTATTCGTTTGCCTGCCACCTGCCCTGCCATCGGCTCATTTCCCGGATTCTATTCTGCCTACTGCCATCTGTACTTTGCACGTGCTTGTGGTCTCCATATTGTCAGCCGGGTGTACCTGGAGGCTGCGACCTGGTTCCAGTTTACAGCAAGTTCATCCCCATCATCAGGGGCCCTGGTTAAGAAGCAGGCTGGGGCTTAGACTTCATACTGTACACATTTATTGATTCTTTTTTTCCTGACAATATAGAGATTTGCTTTTAGAGATGGTTAACAAATATATAGGCCAATGCTGCCATTACCAAGCACCAGCACCCATCTGCACAGCACACCAAAGTTTGGTATACCACAGGATACGGTAAATGTTAATTTTCTCCCACCGAACTATCCTGCTTAATAAAGTTTCCATAGGATTTCTGTAAACCACAATGACAGGGAAGCAATATGCTCCCTCAATCCCAAGTAGATTGATAAAATTATATTTTTAAACAGTAATTCAGACCATACATTATGCAAGAAAATTGCTAGATTTCCCAACCAACACAGTGTTGATGGCAGAATATCTCCCGCAGCGCTATTGTGTTCTGCTAGTGGGGAGCGCAGGGAACCTTCCCTGCCAGCAGAAAACAATGATTATTGTTGCTGGTATTTTGCCTGTGGCACTAATCATTTTAGAAAAACCTATCATCATGGTTGTACACAAGAAAATTGATGGATCGACTTATGTATAACCAGGGTGTACATGGATCGAAATTCGGCCAGTCCCTGCAGAACCGACTGAATTTGATCCATGTTTGGCTGGCTTTACAGTGTGACAATTATCCTGAAGGAATTGCTTGATTTCACAGGCCCTTCTAGTCTTTCTATTGGTAATTTGGCCTGTAGCTGCACCCAGACAGTCATAGATCCACCAACGGCAGCAGACAGACTTTCACTCCGTCAATCTTCTTTTTGCAATTTTATTGACTTTGTTGTACAGGGTAAAGAAGGTTGGGGGTAGAGGATACCTGAAAACAGCAGCCATAAAAACATCACTCTGCTCAGCAGTATCTAGTAGTATATTTGCCCTCAGGCTAATGTATATTTTGTAGGCCAGATGGACAGCTACCTTTAAGTATCTTCAGCCCCTCTCACTGGCTAGTTGTGGACCTTTAAGCCAAGACTGGTGATTAACTAAGCAGAGCTCATCTTTGGCTTCAGTTTCCTCCTCCTGGTATAGGAACCTGAAAGGCAAGAACTGGATCTCTCTGCCGCTATACTTTCTATACGCAGCAGGCAAACTAGCTTTTTTTAGAAGGCCTCAACAAAAAATGTTTATTTCCTTCCCCAGCTTACATACCTGACATATTACCCTTAGTGATTTGCCAGGGTGAAATAACAGCTCAGCTGTGTCAACACCAAATTTAAACTATGGACACTCCAGCTTTTAAATCATATGAATAAAGCTGACCATTGTAACCATTATGAGCATACGTGGCATTGTTCTATAGTCTATACAACCTCTGTAACTGTCACTTTTGCCGGACAGCCTTAATTTTATAGAAATCCCTTTTTTTTTTTGTTACTTTGGTGTCCCTTTTATGGCAAATTAAAATGATTTTTCTTTTCATCAAATTATTTTTATTATTCTACGAGGGTGTTGTACAAACAAATAAATCCCTTTGAGGTATGCTGTGTGTGATAGTAAATAATGGCTTTTTAAAAAAAAGATTTAAAATTTTTTTAGGTTAAAATGTGGCAGGGGGAAGTGGCAACTCTATCATCAATAATATGTCAGAGAGAGAGCAATGACAGTAGCAAGGATATTAGTAGCAATGGCAAGGAAATTATGATGTTTTGAAACTTGTTGCAGAGTACCAGCAGGCCAGAGTTTATTCCTGCCAAGTGCCTGACACTGCCGACTAGATAACTTGTTTGTCTTGGCAGTGACAGCAGGATGATGAATTTGACACATTGATTCAGAGCCAGGATACCACTTAATCCCCCTCTACCACTTCATTATCAAAGTACAAGTTTTTATTCTTACCAATCTCAACTAGTTCCTATTCATGGTACTTCTGTGGCAAGTAAAAAGTGGCACCAGTGGCTGCAGCTTGAGACATTTTTCCAAATCTAAGCACATTATTTGAAGTAGAAGCTCATCTTAGAAGAAAAGCTGTATGAAAGCCCCAAGGGCTTCAGTAGCATCAGTCTGCTTTTTAAAGGTTGGCTTCACCTCTTTTGTTAATCGTTAATCATAGAGGGTCTGAAAAGAAAAAAAAAATAATGATGATGCTGGTGCATTCACGTAGAACCCCCTCCAAGCAATTTTTTTTCTCAAAATCTACTGTGTAAAACAAAGTTTACTTACATTAGGTGTATGCCACTTGATAGGAAAATTGCATATTTCCTATTCCTTATTACGGTTGGCCTCGCACATATCTAATAAAGCCTCTAATATCCTGGTTATTCTGGTTACCTTGGATGACTCATCTTATAGGAATGTGAACTGCCTATATGAACAAGCCAACCTCCTCTCTTTCAGGAATTTGCCATTTTTCTTAGAAGGTCATTTTGCTCTGAGGGTGGGAGTGACCATTTCCTACACACAAGACCTATATACCCTAGCTAGAACTTGTAGGGTTGGTCCCATCTCCATAGCTGTATCATGCAAAATGCAAGCGTCTGGTCTGATCACCTTGCCACACCCTTATGGGGGGACTCTGTGGCGA
The DNA here is from genome assembly GCA_037952925.1 of Lithobates clamitans. Lineage (NCBI taxonomy): Eukaryota > Metazoa > Chordata > Amphibia > Anura > Ranidae > Lithobates > Lithobates clamitans. Next base: position 2,828,753 of record JBBGZY010000116.1, on the reverse strand, counting down.
AATAGCATCTTTAGTTAAGTATTCTTGTCATATTTTCTTTATTTTTTTCTGTATCTGTCATTATCTTTAACCACTTGGCATCCGCTATAGCCGAATGACGGACACAGCACGGACCTGAATTTCCGGGAGGCCATCATATGACGGGCTCCCCTTTGTACGCTCCCCGCGCGCCACCTGCTGTGATCACCGATTTACTAAGACTCGAGTGATCACAGATCCAATGAAGGGGCCGATCCCGGCCCCTTACCACATGGTCAGCTGTCAGCCAATGACAGCTGATCACATGATGTAAACAAAAGCTCGGTAATCTTTATTTTTTCTGCTCACACTGACAGCGTGAGGAGAAAAAAAAAAATCGATCACTGGCTTATGTGCAAGGGACATCGGTCCAGAAGAGGAAAAGACAATTCTGCCTCATCTGTGCCCACCAGTACCCCCTGCCAGTGCCACCTGCCAGTGCCCACCAGTGCCACCTATCAATGCCCATGAGTGCCACCTATCAATGCCCACGAGTGCCACCTATCAATGCCCACCAGTGCCACCTATCAATGCCCACCAGTGCCACCTATCAATGCCCACCAGTGCCACCTATCAATGCCCACCAGTGGTGCCAATCAGTGCCACATAGCAGTGCTGCCCATCAGTGTAACCAACCAGTGCTGATCAGTGCCCATTATTGCCACCCATCAGTGCCACCCATCAGTGCCCATCACTGCCACTTATCGGTGCCCATCAGTGCCGCCTCATCAGCGTACATCAATGAAGGAGAAAAATGACCTGTTTGCAAAATTTTATAACAAAATATATAAAAAATTAACCACTTCAATACAGGGCACTTATACACCTTCATGCCCAGACCAATTTTCAGCTTTCAGCGCTGTGGCAGTTTGAGTGACAATTGCGCAGTCATCCATCAATGTACCCAAACTAAATTTTTATCATTTTGTTCCCAAAATAGAGCTTTCTATTGGTGGTATTTGATCAGCTCTGCGGTTTTTATTTTTTTCTAAACAAACAAAAAAAACCAAAAATTTTGAAAAAAATTTTGAAAAAAATAAGTTTTGCTTTTGTTTCTGTTATTTTGTCTCTGTTTGTTGCACTGACAGGCACTGATAAGGAGGCATTGATGAGGTGGCACCAATGAGCGGGCACTGACGATGGGCACTGATATGCGGCACTGATGGCCACTGGTAGGCGGCACTGATGGGTGGCACTGATATGCAGCACTGATGGGCATTGATAGGCGGCACTGATGGGCACTTATGGGCACTGATAGGCGACACTGGGCACTGAAAGGCTGCAAAGATGGGTTCTTATGGGTGGCACTGATAGGCGGCACTGCTGGCACTGATAGGCGGCACTGCTGGGCACTGATGCGTGGCACTAATGGGCACTGATGCGTGGCACTAATGGGCATCCCTGGTGGCACTGGCAGTGGTAGGCATTGTGAGTGGGCACTGATTGGCAGCTGCCTGGGCATTGATTGGCAGCTGGCTGTGCACAGATTGGTATTTCCCTGGGGGTCTAGGGGGGCATACCTGGCGGTCTAGTGTGGATGGCCATCCTGGTGGTTCTGGGCGGCATGATGGTGGTCCTGGGCGGGATCCAAGGGGGGGCTGTGCTGATAAACAATCAGCACAGCCCCCCCCCCCTGTCAGGAGAGCAGCCGATCGGCTCTCCTATACTCGCGTCTGTCAGACGCGAGTGAGGAAAAGCTGATCACCGGCTCTTTCTATTTACATCGTGCTCAGCCGTGATTGGACATGTGGTAAAGAGTCTCCGTCAGAGACTCTTTACCTAGATCGGAGTTGCGGTGTGTCAGACTGACACACCGCAACAACGATCACCGCGATGCGCACCCCCAGGGACGAGCAGCGGCTTAATATCCTGAGGACGTCATATGACGCCCAGTCAGGATATTGAAACCACTTTGCCGCTGTCATTCTGCTATATGGCGGGTGGCAAGTGGTTAAAATTTTTTTTTAAAATGAGTTTTTTTTAATTTTTTTTAACAAAAAATAAAAACCGCAGAGGTGATCAAATGCCACCAAAAGAAAGCGCTATTTATGGGAAAAAATTATAAAAATTTCATTTGGGTACAGTGTTGTAAGACCGCACAATTGTCAAAAGAGCATCAGCACTGAAAGCTGAAAATTGATCTGGACAGGAGGGGGGTTTAACTGCCCAGTAAGCAAGTGGTTAATAAATGTTATACTTATAAGTATGTGTGTGATCTCTTTTTGCGTTATCGAACACAACCCCAAAAATGTGACAAATTACCACTTTTAGCATTAATGCCCTTTTTAATTACAATTTTATTCATGCCAGAAATTATAGCTTTCGCTATACTTTTGATGTGCGACTACTATCTGCCCTCTTCTCCCCCTGTCTATTCACAAAAGGCCTTGTATTTTGTGAATAATTCACTGAAGACAGGGCATTCTATTAGTGGACAAGGGGAGAGCAGGTTGGATAAATAGTAAAGAAATAGTAAGAAGTAAAGAAAGGACAGAAATCCTAAACGTGGCATACCCCATCATGTGAGTAAACTTTTTTTTAACGCAGCGGATTTTAAGAAAATGTTTGCCTGAAATTCTGCTTAAAAGTGGTTGTAAACCTTTCAAATGAAACTGTACTGTAGTACAGTACTGTAGTGTGCAGCTGTCTCAATTCATAGCACCTAGCGTAATACCTAGCTGCTTTCTTCTTCACCTGAAATTTCCATCTGTCACTTCTGGCAGTTTTCTCCAACATCAGGCCATACATGGTAACGTTGACCTCCCCCTAGCATTAGAGGTGAATGACAGCCTCACTGAGATGTGCATGTTTCTCAGTGGGGCTGTATAGAGGAGGAGTGTCCATTCCTTTCACTCAGGTGTCAGATTACACTCAGCATTCTGTACTGCGCTGTGCAGTGTGTGATTTCAGATCACTTGCCCTTGGAAGCTGAGATAACTGATCTGCTTGTGTTTTTTAGAGGTCTCTGCAGGAGAGAAGATATGCAGCTAAAGATGATGTACAGGTACACCCTTTGTGGAAGGATTTGCTTCATCATTGTTTTCTTATCTGAGGGGAGTAATTTCAGTGGGCTTATATATAGATTTATTACCACTGTGACAATGCTGGGCCCTACCACTATGTAAAAAAGAGGTAAATGGCCCTCAAGGTTCTAAGAATGCAGACTGAAAGGCTCTAGAATGGATATTATAAGTGGTGAAAATTGGGGTTTTGGTTTTCTCTGGGTTTTGTATATCCAAGATTGGGCTCTGGGGTCCAGAGTGTTTGGGGAACTTTGGAAGGGACAATGTCTCTAACCTTGTGTTCAGGTTTTATTACACACCAACAGGTTTTGTGTGTGCAGGTATGCACACCCTTTATAGTCAAGGATGAGACAGTAGTTCAAGGCTCCCTGTCCAGGAGACAAACAGCTGCAGGGGCAGTATTCATGCATGTCCAGGTTTGTTCAGCCTGACAGCTGATAAAGACATCATGCGTCACTGTTGTGCATTGTGAAACAGTGGTGCTGCAAGAGAGCAGTGTGTGTGTGAACAAGACATTAGCAGAGTGTCTGTTCTAGCCTGGAGGAGGGGCATTCTGATGAGGCTGGTGCCTTACAGAAACAGATAGCTAGGAGGCTAAATTATTTTTGTTGGATTGATGTGGTGCTGAAAACCCCTGTGAGGGCAACCCAGTAATTTGTTTTGAACTTTTACTTTACCTTTTCAATAAAAGTGGGCCACAGGCTCTGAAACTGTATTTCCCAGGTGCAGGGCCGATCCTAGGGTCACAGGCGCCTGGGTGCAGAAATATTTCTGGCGCCCCCACATGGGCGTGGTCATTTTACTAACTCCTCCCCTTTACAAAAATTTATATGGCAACGACTCAACCATAGAGATGCTCCACCAGGAAGTCTTCATTACCCTGGGATCCTTACAGGTACAATAAACAAAATGCAGGAAGAGAAGCAAGAGTACTTTATTGGGGCCTGGAGGGGGGCCTCTCTGATGGAGACAGAGAGTACTTCTGTTAGAGAGTCTGTTAGAAAGAGCCCCCAGAAATACTACAGACATGATACAGGAGATGGTCAGAGACTGCAGACATAGTACATGAGACAGATCGAAGACTGCAGATATGATATAGGAGATGATCAGAAACCGCAGACATAGTACAGGAGATGGTCAGAGACTGCAGACATAATACAGGAGATGGTCAGAGACTGCAGACATAATACAGGAGATGGTCAGAGACTGCAGACATAGTACAGATGGTCAGAGACTGCAGACATAGTACAGATGGTCAGAGACTGCAGACATGGTACATGAGATGGTCAGAGACTGCAGACATAGTACAGGAGATGGTCAGAGACTGCAGACATGGTACAGGAGCAGGTCAGAGACTGCAGACATGGTACAGGAGCAGGTCAGAGACTGCAGACATAATACAGGTGATGGTCAGAGACTGCAGACATAGTACAGGAGATGGTCAGAGACTGCAGACATAGTACAGGAGATGAAACAAGAGAGAGAGAGTCTTGCGAGCCACAATAACCCTATGCCCTGCTGTGAAAAAAAACCAGTATAAATGGTGCAAAAAAATTTAAATATATATATACCCAGCTGCAAACGCAGGTCACGTATTCATAACCGTGCATTAAGTGTAGATAGAAGAAATGCGCTGCGCTCAGATATGAACCTATGTATGCATTCACCTTATCAGCATAAAGGTGCCTAGTGCTTGTGCTTCGAATCTCACACCAATCCGTATAACCAGACTATAGTGCTACTATATATCACATCCAAGAGCCTGCCGTGCCAAATATTAAATGGTTCTGTATATTTATATAATGTGTTACTGGATATCACACTTCAAGTGTACTGTGCTTAATGATAAGTGATCTTATTCATGTACAAAAAATAAATAATAATATGATAAATAAATAATTTCACATATTAATCAATAAATATAAAACTAATAATTGTGCCTAAAAATTGTATTAAAGTGCCATGCATGTATTCAATCCAAAGTGCAATGTGCCAATAAACCTTCTTATAATCAACATAATAAGTGAAAAAACATGCACTATAAATCTGCACTATAAATATAATAACTATTATACATACTGCAGTAAATCATACAAGTGATGAGTGGTAAAAAACGTATCTAAATAATATATAATCCTTAAGGTAATAATAGTCCTTTGAACGTGAAAAAATCCTCCAAAATGGTCCGAGATTGCAGACATGATACAGGAGAGGGTCAGAGACTGCAGACAAGATACAGGAGATGGTCCGAGACTGCAGACAAGATGCAGGAGATGGTCCGAGACTGCAGACATGATACAGGAGATGGTCAGAGACTGCAGACAAGATACAGGAGATGGTCCGAGACTGCAGACAAGATGCAGGAGATGGTCCGAGACTGCAGACATGATACAGGAGATGGTCCGAGACTGCAGACATGATACGGGAGATGTTCCGAGACTGCAGACTAAGGATGAGCTCCAGCGTGTTCGCAAGCTGCACGCGTATGTACTAAGAGCCCTTTCACACTGACAGTACGGGGGCGTCGGCTACTTTTAGTGGCGCTTTACCGTCGCTTTAGAGGTACATGGGAGGGGAGGCATTCCAACTGTAGTTGGTAGAGACAGTGCGGAATCCCAGTGTGAGATATTCATTCCCTCACATCAGCATTCAGCAGCCACTGACTAGAACCCTTGTGTCAGGAAGAAGCGCGCCCCTCCCCCCAGCACTGCCAGGCTGGATGGGCTGCCCTACGCACACACTAGTGTTCTGGACGGACACTTACAAGGAGAGAAGGAGGGAGGGGAGAACTCTGGCTCTTCGGCGCCCCCACCTTTGCAGGCGACCGGGTGCAAAGCACCCTGTGCACCCTGGGTAGGATCAGCCCTGCCCAGGTGAAGAAGAATCAATTACAAGCACTACTTAAGTGAAACCCCATGAATATCACAAGTGGAGCTTGGATGCAGGCAAGAGGGTGAATCTTTTCCTGATTCTCAATCCAACACTGTAATTGTATGCTGGGAACTGTTTATGCTCTGCAAAACCTTTGGAAAGTGCATTTTGTGTGACATATGGTGTACCTGCCAGAGAAATCAGAGACAGTGCTACATTGTTTGAACTGAGCATAAGTGCTGTGGACTGTGCAGTGGATTGACTGCCTGCAAGAATGGGACGTGTAAAGTAAATGGACATATCTGAAATAAAAGGTGGCTAGATGTCTTCAAATGTGCAAGCCATGGTGGTGACCAGTCCAGCTGGTGACCACCAGTTTTTAAGTCTGCTGTGGACTGATGTAAAAGCCATTTGGAAGCAGCAATCCCAGCTAGAGAGGAAGGCAGGCCAGTTCTTAGTGTTGGGATAGAGCCAGTGGCTGTCCTGACTCAAGACGTGTGCTGTTGCTCCAGGCAACATGGGTGCAAGTAAACCACCTGGTGTTATGCAGAGAGATGCAAGTGTGCCTCATTGTGGAATAGGAACCAGTGTGGGAAGCATGAATAAGGTATGGAGGTATGTGTGTTACCTGTAAGGTGCTGAGGGGGCATGTCCCTGGATGCAGCACAAAGCAATGGGGTTGATTTACTCAAGTCAAATTTACTGTGCACTTTTGAAAGTGCAGTTGCACTCTGCAAGTGCAGTTGCTCCAGAGCTTAGTAAATGATGGAGAGCTCTGCTTACTTCCATCATCCAATCATGTGCAAGGAAAATTTAAAAAACAGCATTTCTTTCTCGTACATCACGGGACACAGAGCCTCAGTAATTACTGATGGGTTATAGGGTATCACTAGGTGATTGGACACTTGTCACACCCTAGACAGACAAGTTCAACCCCCTATATAACCCCTCCCTTTACTGGTGATACCTCATTTTTTTCGCCAGTGTCTTAGGTGTTGGTCACGAATAAGATGTGCTTTGCTGAGCTCCAAAGGAATATCCTATACTGGGGCAAGTCATGCAACCAGATCCATTCAAAGTGCTTTTTCAGGCCAAATTGGATGGTACCCGGGCCTCGTGTCCGAAGAAACGAGGTTTTACCTGTAACGCTTCTCTTTTTAGAGAGCTGGACCCCGGGATCCAGTATTTGTTTTTCTCAGCTATATCCCTGGCGGGGTGCTTTACGGGGCCAGAACTGCGGATCCCCCTATTCAAGGAGGCCCCAGTCTCTGGAGGTTTTTTCAAACGGAGCCCACCGTGAGAGGTGAAGATTGGGTCTGTATAAAAGAACCCTGCAGCTGGATAAGGTAAGGGAGACTCCTCAGGAATTTTTTAACTCTAGTAGGTTTTCTCCTTTAAGTAAATGTAGGCTATGCCTATTGTCGCCACCGGGGGCTGTCAAGAGCACATACCTTTTCATGCTTGTTCTGTCTGTCTCAGTGTCCACACTGTACGCTCCTCCAGCCAGGCTCCAGGTAGGATGGGTTGGGGGGTTCTCTCCTTAGGGATTCTCCCCCCATGATTAGGGGGGCCTGAGCAAACAGCGGTAGTATACCGCACCACCCGCCGCCACTACCGCCATTTTCGTCAGGTTCCCATCCACCAGCCCTTCTCTCTCCTCCACCCCAGCCTCCCCTCCATGCTTGTCTCAAAGATCAGAGCCTCGGCTCGCGCGGGAAAGCACGCGTTTTTGAAAAAGACGAGGGGGCGGAGCATTAACTCGACGTCCGGCGTGATTAGACGCCCACATCACTGGCTACACAGGCTATAAAGTGCACTCTCTTTCAGGTGCACACAGCCTATGGAGGGACACAGAGCTGACGGGCGCCTTTGAGGTGGGACACAGGCATTCTCCCAGGCAGCATTTACTTAAAACACCAGACTGAGCATTGGTAGCAGCGGCAGTTGCTGTACTACATCGCTCAGCAGTCAGTGTTTTTTGTAGTACCTCAACCTTTGTTGCTTTGCACTATGGGTAGAAGAGGTACAAATACCCTGCAAACCAGAGGCTCTAGGGGATCTCCCTCAGGCTCTGAGGATCCCCCTTCTGCAGCACCTTCCCCCCCTGAGGGACCTGGGATGGCTGGCCAGGGTGAGCTGTCGGGGTCAGGGGCTGCATCTGCTTCTGGCACTTCAGCCCCTGTACACATTACGTAGGAGGTTTTTTCCTCAACCATTAACGGTTTAGAGGAAAGACTAATGGCCTTAATCGCATCTTCACTCAGTGAAAGAAAACGCACTAGGTCTCCCTCTGTTACCCAGGACCCTCAAGCAGAGGAACTCTGGGAAAAAGGAGAGGAATCCCTCTCAGAGGATCAGGATGAGACTAATGATTCCTCTTCTGAGGAATCAAGTGGAGAAGGGCCCTCAGCTTCTCAGGATGAGAAGGTGTTAGTGCAAATTATTGCTGGGTTGGTCCACTCCACATTTAAGTTGCCCGTACCTGAGTCAGTTAAAGAACCCTCCTCTTCTTTGGGTTCACTGAAGCCTCCTCAAACAACACATGCTTTTCCTGTTTATAGTTTACTAGAAAAGCTCATTTATTCTGAGCGGGATCACCCAGATAAACATTTTTTTCCGCCTAAAAAGTTTTCAACACTTTATCCTATGGAGGACAAATTTAGAAAAATGTGGGGTATACCGGCAGTTGACACTGCCATTTCCTCCGTAAATAAAAGTCTGACTTGTCCTGTCGACAATGCTCAAATGCTTAGGGATCCAACTGATAAAAAGATGGAATTCCTGTTAAAAAATGTTTTTTCCTTAGCAGGTTCAGTAGCTCAACCTGCAGTGGCAGCAATCGGAGTCTGTCAATACTTGAGAGACCATGTTAACAGGTCCTTAAGGTTTTACCCGCACAACAAGCCCAGGAGTTGGCCAACCCTCCAGCGGCTTTATGTTTTGCTGTTGATGCAATCAGAGATTCTCGCCTTTCGCTTGGGTTGGTGCATATGCGTAGAATCTTATGGTTGAAAAATTGGTCAGCCGAATCACCATGTAAGAAGCTTCTGGCTTGATTTCCATTTCGTGGTGCAAGGCTGTTTGGAGAGGATTTGGACAATTATATCCAAAGGATCTCTAGTGGGAAAACCACACTCTTACCAGTTAAGAAAAGGAGTAAGCGTCCCTCTTTTAAACGGGCTCTTTCCCCAGTGCCAGGAGCATCAGCCTCCAGGCAGTCGCGACGGCCTCCTCCATCAGGCTCAAGAAATAAATTTCAGAGTCGACCCCAGGGACAAAAGAAATCCTGGGGGAAGCAGCCTACTAGACAAGACGCTAAAGCCTCCTTATTAAGGAGCGCCCCCACTCGCTCGGGTGGAGGGAAGACTGCTACAGTTCTCAAAGCTCTGTCAGGAAGATTTCCAGGACAGATGGGTGATCTCCACGGTAACTCTAGGTTACAAACTGGAGTTCCGAGCATTCCCCTCTCCTCGTTTCCTCAGATCAAATGTCCCCAGAGATCCAGAGAAAAAGCAGTCTCTCCTTCTAGCGTTGGAGCGACTATTGTCGCAAAAGGTCATCATGGTGGTTCCCACGGAAGAGCGGGGATTGGGGTTTTATTCAAACCTTTTCACGGTTCCAAAACCAAATGGAGATGTCAGACCCATTCTGGATCTAAAAGGATCTAAACCGATTCCTAAAGATTCGATCCTTTCGTATGGAATCAATTCGATCAGTAATCTCCATCCTACAAGGAGGAGATCTTCTGGCATCAAATAGACATCAAGTATGCGTACCTGCATGTACCCATTTTCCCTGCTCATCAAAAGTACTTGCGTTTTGAAGTAGGAAAATGCCACGTTCAGTTTATAGCCCTGCCTTTCGGGCTAGCCACTGCACCTCGGGTGTTTGCAAAAATCTTGGCTCCTCCTCTGGCCAGATTAAGGGCCCAAGGTATAACTGTCATAGCATACCTAGACGACCTACTCTTGATAGATCAGTCGGTAGCCTGCCTGGACCAGAACTTGGTCACCACAGTCAACCACTTGGAAAACCTAGGTTGGATTCTCAACTTAGAAAAGTCTTTCTTAAAACCAGTAAGAAGACTAGAGTATTTGGGCCTAGTCATAGATACAAGCCTAGAGAAGATATTTTTACCTCAGGCAAAGATCAGTGCCTTAAAAGAACTGATTCAGGTAGTCAGGACAAAAAAGGGTCCTTCTGTTCGCCTTTGTATGAGGCTGCTGGGAAAGATGGTGGCTTCATTTGAAGCAGTTCCCTGTGCTCAGTTTCATTTGAGACTGCTGCAACACAGTATCCTGTCTGCCTGGAACAAGAAAGTGCAGGCATTAGATTTTCCGATGCGTCTGTCTCCTACAGTGCGTCAGAGCCTCAGTTGGTGATTAATACCTGAAAACCTGCAAAAAGGGAAGTCCTTTTTACCAGTTACCCGGACAGTGGTAACAACGGATGCCAGACTTTCGGGTTGGGGAGCAGTTCTGGAACAGTCTGCGGTCCAAGGGGAATGGTCCAAAATCGAGAGGACCTTACCCATCAACATTCTGGAGATCCGTGCGGCGTATCTACCCCCAAAGCCCTGGACTCTCAGGCTACAGGGTTGCCCTGTCAGAATCCAGTCCGACAATGCCACAGCAGTGGCTTATATCAATCATCAAGGAGGCACCAGGAGTCATGCAGCTCAGGGAGAAGTGAAACAGATTTTAGTCAGGGCAGAAAAGCATGTGCCATGCATATCAGCAGTTTTCATTCCGGGGATAGAGAACTGGCAGGCGGACTATTTGAGTCACCAGCGGTTAGTCCCAGGGGAATGGTCTCTTCACCCTGACGTCTTTTGGGCCATATGCCAAAGATGGGGGTTCCAGATGTAGATCTCTTTGCATCCAGATTCAACAAAAAGATCGACAAGTTTGTGGCAAGAACAAAGGATCCTCTTGCATGCGGGACAGATGCGTTGGTGATTCCGTGGCATCGGTTCTCACTGATTTATGCATTCCCTCCTATTCTGCTACTGCCACGACTCCTTCGCAGGATCAGGCAGGAAAGGAAGTCGGTACTTCTGGTGGCCCCAGCTTGGCCCAGGAGAGCTTGGTATGCAGAAATAGTAAGGATGACAGTAGGTTCCCCGTGGACCCTACCGTCACGTCCAGACCTGTTATCTCAAGGTCCAGTGTTCCATTCTGCCTTATAAACACTGAATTTGACGGTTTGGCTATTGAAACCCACGTTCTGAAGAATCGTGGGCTTTCAGGTCCTGTGATCTCTACCTTGATCAATGCAAGGAAGCCAGCTTCCAGAGTAATTCATCACAGAGTCTGGAAGACTTATGTATCCTGGTGTGAAGCCAGGGGTTGGCATCCCAGAAAATATGTCATAGGTAGAATTCTTGAATTTCTACAAATGGGATTAGAAATGAAGCTGGCCTTGAGTACCATCAAGGGCCAGGTCTCGGCCTTATCAGTGTTATTTCAATGGCCACTTGCTTCACATTCTTTAGTCCGAAAATTTATGCAGGGGTAACGCGTCCTAATCCTCCGGTTAAGGCGCCCCTAAACCCCTGGGACTTGAATTTGGTTCTGTCAGTTTTACAGAAACAGCCTTTTGAACCAATACGTGAAATTCTCTTGGTTTTGTTGACAAGAAAGTTAATTTTTCTGGTAGCCATTTCTTCTGCTAGAAGAGTATCAGAATTAGCAGCCCTTTCCTGTAAAGACCCTGATTTGATCACGCATAAGGATAAAGTGGTATTGCGCCCTCATCCTAGCTTTCTACCGAAAGTGGTTTCAGATTTCCATCTAAACCAAGATATTGTTCTACCTTCCTTTTTTCCAGATCCCTGTTCTACGGAAGAAAGGTCACTACATTCTTTGGATGTAGAAAGAGCAGTCAAAGCCTATCTGGAGGCAACTGCTCAAATTCGCAAAACGGATGTTTTGTTCGTGTTGCCAGAATGTCCCAATAGAGGACAGGCAGCGTCAAAGTCTACCATTTCAAAATGGATTCAACAAATGATTATTCAAGCTTATGGTTTGAAACAGAAAATTCCACCTTTTCAAATCAGGGCACACTCCACAAGGGCTTTTAGTGCTTCTTGGGCAGTGCATCACAGGGCCTCTATGGCTCAAATCTGCAAGGCCGCAACCTGGTCTTTAGTCCATACATTCACCAGATTTTATCAGGTGGATGTGGGAAGGCATGAGGATATCGCCTTTGGGCGTAGTGTGCTGCAGGCAGCGGTACGAGGTCCTCAGGTCTGATTACAGCCTACATTGTGTGGTCCCCTCCCCTCAAATAGCATCGCTCTGGGACATGCCATCAGTAATTACTGAGGCTCTGTGCCCCGTGATGTACGAGAAAGAAAATAGCATTTTTTTTAATACAGCTTACCTGTAAAATCCTTTTCTTTTGAGGTACATCACGGGACACAGAGGTCCCGCCCCTCTTCTAATACACTTATATTGCTTTGCTACAAAACTGAGGTATCCCCATTAAGCGGAGGGGTTATATAGGGAGTTGAACTTCCTGTCTAGGGTGTGAGCAGTGTCCAATCACGTAGTGATACCCTATAACCCATCAGTAATTACTGAGGCTCTGTGTCCCGTGATGTACCTCAAAAGAAAAGGATTTTACAGGTAAGCTGTTATAAAAATCCTATTTTTTGCTTACACATGATTGGATGATGGAAGTCAGCAGAGCGCTCCATCATTTACTAAGCTCTGGAGCAACTGCACTTTCAAAAGTGCACTGTCTATTTGCCTTTAGTAAATCAACCCCAATGTGTCCAGGCAGAAATCTATGTCTGCACTTGGGAAGATCACTCTAAGTGTCCAGAGAGAGAAAAAGGCTGGCTGGGAGTGAAGGTGGAAGGTGAAGCCAGTTCTGAAGTACCAGGGAGATTGCCTATAAAGGATCGTGCAAGATGGCCCCCTCAAGAAAAGGATTAGCAGGTCTTGGAGAGTCAGCAAGCTCCAACTGAGAGAATGTTCCATGGCAATGGGAGAAAGTATTTTCCTGGGAAGAAGGATCGGCAAGGGAGAGGTGGTTTAGCATCCCTATACGCTATATAAGAGCACTGCTTGTTTGGAGTCACCAAGAGGGTAACTTGGTGATAAATATGTCTGCTGTTATCCTTGGCAACAGCAAGGAAGTTCCTGTTGAGCATGCAAGGGGCGCCAAAGAGTCTGAGGGGCCAGCTGTAATTTCACCATATGGCCGCATAGGGGAAGTGGCAGTTGACAGGCAAGCAGAGAACGTGACAGAGCAGTTAATGGACCAATGGACTCAAGTGAAGATAGTGATAGACCCTACTGCAGTGGGTACAATTTTTGCCAATATGTTAAATGCAGGAACTGCTAAAAAGACTGTCCCTTGTGAAACGAGAATGACCCCAGTTGGGAGACCAACTGTATGTTCTAGTGAAAGAAATAAAGATGCTGCTGCACGTAGGATGTTTATTGATGAAAAAATGGTTAAAAGAAAGTTACTTATGCTGGAGTCAGAGGTTGACCAGTACAACTATGATGCCGCTCTGGTGGGCCAGAGTGTTCCTGCACCTTACATGACAGTAGTTCAGGGCTCTCTGTCCTAGGGACAAGCGAGTGCAGGTCCAGCATGTGTGCGTGTTCAGGTCTGTCTGGCATGGCAGACAGGTGCTTTTGCCAGTCTAACAGTTAATGAAGACAGCGTGTGTCATAGTTACATAGTTATGCCCTGTACACACGGTCGGATTTTCCGGCGGAAAATGTGTGATAGGACCTTGTTGTCGGAAATTTCCGACCGTGTGTAGGCTCCATCACACATTTTCCATCGGATTTTCCGACACACAAAGTTTGGGAGCAGGATATAAAATTTTCCGACAACAAAATCTGTTGTCGGAAATTCCGATCGTGTGTACACAAATCCGACGGACAAAGTGCCACGCATGCTCAGAATAAATAAAGAGATGAAAGCTATTGGCCATTGCCCGTTTATAGTCCCAAAGTACGTGTTTTACGTCACCGCGTTTAGAACGATCGGATTTTCCAACAACTTTGTGTGACCGTGTGTGTGCAAGACAAGTTTGAGCCAACATCCGTCGGAAAAAATCCTAGGATTTTGTTGTCGGAATGTCCGAACAAAGTCCGACCGTGTGTACGGGGCATAAGTCAGGTTGAAAAAAGACACAAGTCCATCCAGTTCAACCTTAAAAACAATAAATAAATAAAATAAAAAATAGCGTACAATTCAATACACCCAATTTTATACCCTCAGTTGATCCAAAGAAAGGCAAAAAACCCCAGCAGAGCATGCTCTAATTTGCTACAGCAGGGGAAAAAAATTCCTTCCTGTTTCCCCAAGAGGCAATCGGATTTTCCCTGGATCAACTTTACCTATAAATGTTAGTACCCAGTTATATTATGTACATTTAGGAAAGTATCCAGGCCTTTCTTAAAGCAATCTACTGAGCTGGCTAGAACCACCTCTGGCGGGAGTCTATTCCACATTTTCACAGCTCTTACTGTGAAGAAACCTTCGCGAATTTGGAGATGAAATCTCTTTTCCCCTAGACGTAAAGAGTGCCCCCGTGTCCTCTAGGTTGACCGTAAAGAGAATAACTCAACACCAAGTTCACTATATGGACCCCTTATATATTTGAACATGTTGATCATATCCCCCCTTATTCTCCTCTTCTCAAAAGTGAATAAATCCAGTTCCTCTAATCTTTCCTCATAGCTGAGCTCCTCCATGCCTCTTATCAGTTTGGTTGCCCTTCTCTGCACTCTCTCCAGTTCCCCGATATCCTTTTTGAGAACTGGTGCCCAAAACTGAACTGCATATTCCAAATGAGGTCTTACTAATGATTTGAACAGGAGCAAAATTATATCTCTCTCTCTAGAGTCCATACCTCTCTTAATACAAGAAAGGACTTTGCTCGCTTTGGAAACCGCAGCTTGGCATTGCATGCTATTATTGAGCTTATGATCTACCAAAACCCCAGATCCTTCTCCACCACGGATTCCCCCAGTTGTACTCCCCCTAGCATGTATGATGCATGCATATTCTTAGCCCCCAAGTGCATAACTTTACATTTCTCAACATTAAACCTCATCTGCCACATTTATTCCCCTGCATAGCATAGGGTCATTGTTATGCATTGTAAAACAGTGGTGCTGTAAGGGAGCAGTGTGTGTGAACTAACAGAGTGTCTGTTTTAGCTTGAAGAGACATTCTGATGGGGCTGATGCTTGATGGAAATAAATAGCCAGGGGGCTGAATAAATTTTGTTGGATTGATGAGGTGCTGCAAACCCTGCAAGGCCAACTGGGTAATTTGTTTTGAATTTATACTTATAAAAAGTGGGTCAGGCCCTGAAATTGTATACACTTAAGTGAAGCCTCACAAATATAACACCACTTTAAATGCATTCAGAACACCACAGCAATTAAATCTGACCAAACACTGATCGATACTCAGCTGGTTCAGCAAGGCCAAATTTCGATCAGTGTGTGTCAGTTCATCGCTCGACAGAAGTTGATTGTTTGAGTTTATGGCCAGCTTAAGGCTAGTATTCTTCTAGTCAGTGGAAGATGATAAGAGGTACAAATCACCTACTGGGAGAACATTGGAGATCCCACTTTATTTGGACAACTATGAATTAACCAATGTAATTCTCCCAATCTTTATATTTGAGAAATTATGAAATTATAGCAATGAGTAAAAAAAAGCTACCATGATTAGGACATGAATCCTGTGCATGTCAAAAACACATTTTTGTGTTATCCTTTTAGATCCTTTTATTTTTGCGTTGCATTTATATATTCATCATATATTGTTGGCAAGCCATAGGTTTGTACTCCAATGGAGATTGAGGGCACCTGCACCTATTGCTTTCCAGATAGTCATACCTACCCACTTTACCTTTCCTGTATACTGTATATTAAAGCATATCTTCAGCCATTTGTTTTGTTTTTCATATTTAGGTAGGGAAAAACAAAAATATATCTGTTCATTTTTTTCAACCTCATCGAAGAGAATTTTTTTTTTAATACAAACGATTTTATTGGAAAAAGAAAATCAAGTGCAGTAACAGTAAGCGTCAGTTACGGAATATAATAATAGTCATAAATAACAGAATATATATTCAGATGTATTGAACAGCTCATAATAAGATTCTACAGTGAGAAAGCCAGCAAAAACCAACATGATGCTCATTTAACTAAAATCTCAATCACGATGGCCTACTGAGGGAGACCATACAACAAAGAGAGTCACGAGGCACATCAGGGATCCCCTGGGGGTCTCCTTACATCAGTGACACTTCTACTGCGGAAATATCAGCAGAACTAAAAATAAGCGATCAATCGATCATGTAAAACAATTAACAGAATAGAAAAGGAGGTTACGGAAACCAATCTGGTAACAGTAAACCTTAGTATAGAATAATCTGGGGGTATTGTGGTATAACTGCCTCGACCAAGTCTAGGGGCACCAAGTGAGATTAGGG
Organism: Lithobates clamitans; assembly: GCA_037952925.1. Taxonomy (NCBI): domain Eukaryota; kingdom Metazoa; phylum Chordata; class Amphibia; order Anura; family Ranidae; genus Lithobates; species Lithobates clamitans. Next base: position 2,812,361 of record JBBGZY010000116.1, on the reverse strand, counting down.
AGACCAAGAGTTCCACTTCAGCTCATATATAGGCATGGTGTCCATGATAGTATGGAAAATTTTCTCCATAAGTTGTATGGCCGCCATGCGTTTGAGGATCTGCTCCCATGGGATCCCCGGAGTGCTCCAAAACAAATCCATAGTTCAATGGACCACCGAAAATAGCGTGTGGGCTAATTTTTGTTCAGGGGGGGAGGATCCAGGAATTTCTGCAAACAATAGGCACATTTGATATGTGAGGGTAGTTATTGTACCTGTGATCTTTGCCACCTTGGAGGTAACTTTCTGCCATATGTCACTAAGAGCCCTACAACTCCAGAAGATGTGTAAGTGAGTCCCCTTTTCAGGGCACCCCCTAAAGCAGTTTTCGGAAACAGCGGGAAAAAATGTGTGAAGTTTAGAAGGTGTATAATACCACCTCGTATGTAATTTCACCACCGTTTCCTTCACTGCCACTGACTTTGTGCATTTATGCATATTAGTGATCCTGTCTGACCACTCCTCCGGGGAGGATACCTGACCAGTCTCCGCCTCCCAACCGAGCATGGCTGCGGATTGTACTGGGAGGCCAAGGCCACCCAGATAATTATATAGCCTTGAGATCATCCCCCTGTCTCTGGATGAGGGGCCACACAGATCCTCAAATGTAGAGATTTAGTTAGAGTTATTCTGGGGGTAATGGGAGTTAAAAAAATGTCTAATTTGCAGGTATTTATAAAAATATGTCCTAGGAAGGGAGTGAGTGGATTGAAGAGTTGAGAAAGAGCAAATTACCCCTTCCTTTTGGAGCGATTCTAGGGTAACAAGGTCTTTCGAGATCCATATGGCAAAAGCATTAGAGGAGGGGAACGCTGCTTTAAATGTGGGGTCTCCCAGAAAGGATGCTAATCTAGGATTGGGAGGGAGAAGGAAGAACTTTTTCTTATATAATGACCATAGGTATAGGGATTGCCCTACTACAGCATTTAGGGAGGAAATATCTTTGTGGCGAATCGAGGTAGCCCATAGTAACCAAGGTAGGAAATATGGGGCTATTGAAGTCCTCTCAAAGCGGAGCCAAGGAATACCTTGCGGGGAGGTGTGCCATTGTGCCAGCTGCAATAACCGTTCGGAGAGGTAATATAGCCATAGGTTTGGTAGTCCCAACCCGCCCATAGCTTGTGGTCTGTATATCATCTTCTTACCTAGGTGGGGTTTTTTATTTTGCCATACAAAGTTATTAACATCCCTTTGAATGTGATCTATTGTCTGACGTGAAACATAGTTAGGGAGGGCCCTGAAATAAAATAGCAGCTTAGGGAGAATGGACATTTTCACTGCCTGAATTCTGCCCAAAAATGTGATATGGACTCCAGGTATGCAGAAGAAGTCTAATGCAATTACATGCTGGGGGGTAATTAGCTACGTAGAGCTTATGGAGGGAAGGAGCTAATTTGATGCCTAGGTAAGGTAGTATTTGTCCATCCATGGCAAAGCCAAAATTAGATTGGATTGTTGAGGTTATGTTTTGAGAGAAGTTTATAGGGAGGGCAGAGCATTTGGTGAGATTAACCCCCAGACCTGAGATTACTTGGAAGGTGCGTAAAGTGGAGATAAGATTGGGCATAGACACTATTGGGTCAGACAGGAACATTAGGACATCATCTGCGTATAAGCTAAGTTTGAACTCCTGGTCACCTTTTATATATCCTCTAATGTTGGGGTCTAGGGTGATAGAATGGGCCAGGGGTTCGATAGCTAGGGCGAATAAAAGTGGCGACAAGGGGCATCCCTGTCTTGTCCCCCTGCCTAGTGTGAAGTAGAGTTGCAGCCTGGGAGTCTAATCCATGTGCGAGGGTGGTGATACAGTGCCCTTAACCCATGGACAAAGGCCCCATGAATCCAAATTTTTCAAGGGTCCATTCGAGGTAAGGCCATAGCACGCTATTGAATGCCTTGTGAATATCGAGACTCAGGAGCAGCACCCTGCGGGAATGTATTTCTGCGTCTTGTATGATGTTGGATGCTAATCTGATGTTGTCAGTGATTTGCCTAGTAGGGATGAATCCCATTTGGTCTGGGGAGATTAAGGTGGTAATGATAGTTTTGGGGTAAGGAGTGGTCCTTGTTGGTTTTTGGGATTAATGACATATTTGCCATTAGCATATCGTCAGGAAAAACATTGCCCTTGAAAATGTGATTGAAGAGTTATTTTAGGTGGGGAATTAAGGTGGTTTGAAATTTTTTATAATACGGGGCTGAGTATCCATCAGGGCCAGGAGTTTTAGAGGGCTTTAAAGATTTGATGATGCTGATAAGTTCAGTATCCGAACCTGGGGCATTCAGTTTCTGGAGATGTTCTTGGGATAGGGCTGGAAGAGGTATGTCTTCTAATCAGGGTTTAAGGGCAGGGTCTGGGGGTAGAGTAGAATTTAGAGAAGATCTGTAAGACCTCCGCAGGGTGGGAGACCAAGTTGCCAATAGAGTTCCTTAGCTTGTACGTGTGGGGGGGGTTGGAGGGTTTGGTTGAGCTTTTTTGCGAACATGGTCGAGGCGGAATTTCTGTGTAGCAGGAATTTGGCTTTCGACCATCTCAGGGATTTTTCACTCTGTTCTGAGAGTATTTGATCTAATTCCAGTCTATTGGTGTTAATTTGTTGTAGTAGTCCTGGGGCGTGGTTTTGGGCATGTAAATGATATAACCTATCAAGTTCTGTGGTGAGTCTGGAGATGTCAACCAGTCTCTGCTTTTTCCTATTTGCCGCTATTTGGATTAAGTGTCCTCTAATTACCACTTTGTGGGCAGCCCATAAGACCGTGGGGGAGATATCGTTGGTGTTGTTAGTGGCAAAATATTCCTCCATATGTTTAGAAATTTGGGATACCAGAATAGGGTCTGTGAGGAGGGACTCATTAAGTCTTCATCCAGCCACCGAAGGCTTAAGGCCATTGTGGGGGATATTTAACAAGACTACCTGGTGGTCCGACCAAGGGCAGGGATGGATAGCTGCATTCATGGAGTTTGCTAGGAGTATAGGGGTACAAAGTAAATAATCCAATCTGGAGTAGCTGTCATGGGGGTGGGAATAAAACGTGTACTCATGGGCCCCTACATTGTGTGCCCTCCAAGCATCTACCAGATTGTGTGCAACACCTAAGTACTGATCCAAGGCAGGACAAATGAGACAAAAGTGGGGGAAGATGGTAGTTGCGCTGTGATGAAGGGGGGGGGAGCTACAAAGATGACTAAAGTGGCAAAGTGAACTAAAGAAGCAGAAACGGGCCAATGCATGAATGGATCCTACATGCTAAAAGAACATGGTGGGGATGCAGTGCAGTGCAACGTAGCTAATCAACATGACTATAATGTTGCGGGCAGACAAAGCCTAATGTAGAAAGGTAATTGTGAAACAGTGACTGCTTGAATATAGCAAAGCAAAATTGCATATACTAACACAAATAGGATGAATAATGACACAATGCAAAAAAATATATATAATGCAAGAAAAAAAATATATATATGTGGGCTAGTGCCTACATTCACCAAATCTAGCTAGTGCAAGATTCACCAAATCCTGGTGCACTACAAGTGACAAATTCCTAGGGCAAACATGAATATTAGTTCTATCATCCAGTCCAAAAAACAAAAACTCGTGATGAGAAACACAAAACAATACAAATTGTGAAGGGAAGGGGGATCTTCAGTGAGGACACCTCCGTGTTTGCAAGCCGCTTACCTTACAGCTGTAAGGTGTACAGCCTGTGTTGCAAATGACCCGCAGGTGTAGACGTTCCGTGTATAAGGTAGTGACAATGATGAACATGCCAAGCGAAATATAAAAAATAAAAAGTATACAGCATGTAAAATAACTCTGCGACGACCACAGTGGAGGGGGGGGCAAGACACACATGGGGGGAGGTTGCACTCACTTTCATGAAGTGAGTGTGGGCATCAATCCACGAGCGCCAAGCTCGTGTGCCTCTAGGAGTGTCACCAATCTGGAATCTGTCCCCGGTGCCTGGAAACTGGAATATGTCCCCGTGCCTCTCTCCTCAGTGTTCGTCAGGTAGCGTAGTGATGTACAGTGTGAGGGGGAAGGAGACGCACATAGCATGATCCCATATAAAAGGTATATTTATTTAATAAAACAAGTCCAATCAACTTACATTTAAAACAATGCTGCAGTGTGTAGTAACTACGAGCGCCGAGCTCGTCTCCTGTTGTTTGTCTGTGGCAGCGTCCCGTGCTCCAATCCTAATGCATATCATCACGTCACGTGACTTCTTCAGAGGATAACACGGGATAGAAAGCCAATGCTTATATATAGTCCCCTTGTAATGGGCGCACGGCGGCCATTTTCCCGAAGCCCGCTCTAATGTTAATGGGTGCCCGGCGGCCATTTTTTCAAAGCCCATCAATACAAAGGATAGTACACACTGCTGTTGCCTGTTGTCAGGATGGCTCTAACAGGTCAGGTTGGAACGAATGTACTTAGCCACAGACCAGATCAGCTAGAACATAATCTCAAACTGGATTTTAGAAACCGAAAAAAATAAAAACCACAATGCAACGCCCTACCGAGACGCACTATCACATATATGGAATTGTACTGAAAATGCATAACATGTGAGGTATGCGGAAAACAAAAACATAAATAAAAATGGATCTTAATAAAAGTAAAATAAAAAATATAAAATGAAATAAAATAAAAAAATGAAAAAAAAATAATAGAATAGAATAGAAAATAATAGATAGTAAAGTAGAAAAAAGCTGAAGATAGGAAAATAAAATAAAATAAAATAAAGGGAGGGGGGAAGTAAGAAAAAAAAAAGTATAAAGATAAAGATAATAAAATAAAAATAATAAAAATAAAAATAAAAATAGAAATAAAAATAAAAATAATAAAATAAAATTACATATACAAATAAAAATAAAAATAAAAGTAAAATAAAAATGAAAATGAAAATAATAAAGTAAAATAAAATAAAAATAAAAATGAAAATAAAAATAAAAAAATGAGTGAAAATAAAAATTAAAAATAAAGTAAGAATAAAGAATGAAAATAGCACGATGGGGAAGACGGAAAAACCGACACAATGCAAGAAAAAAGAAAAAAGAAAAAAGAGGAAGCTGGAGCTCGGGACGTGTCACAGACCTACTAAATGAATAATAAAAATGTACAAAAATACAAATACAAAAATATGTATAAATACCGTATATAACATTACAACCAATGTGATCTAGTAAACTAGTGCAACTAGAAGCAGAGAGTGGCTGACTTGATGAAAGGAAAGAAACCACTAAACGAGGAAGAACACTAAGAAGAATATTGAAGCCTAAAAGTCGCTAAGGAAACAATTTACGTCAAACTCGATGTTGAGTCCCTTCGGCACAAGGGTGTCCATGGAAAAAATCCATTTGGACTCGAGTTGACTCAAAATCCTTACTTTGTGTCCCCCACGCCATGGTCTGGCGTAGGGTACGATACCCCAAAATTTCAAATGACTGGGGTCCCTTTTATGGTATTTGTCGAAATGCCTGGACACATTGTGTTTGTAGAAACCCTTTGGATGTTTTGCACATGCTCCAAGTTGCCAATAGAGTTCCTTAGCTTGTACATGTGGGGGGGTTGGAGGGATTAGTTGAGCTTTTTTACGAACATGGTTGAGGCGGAATTGCTGTGTAGCAGGAATTTGGCTTTCGACCATCTCAGGGATTTTTTCACTCTGTCCTGAGAGTATTTGATCTAATTCCAGTCTATTGGTGTTAATTTGTTGTAGTAGTCCTGGGGCGTGGTTTTGGGCATGTAAATTATATAACCTATCAAGTTCTGTGGTGAGTCTGGAGATGTCAACCAGTCTCTGCTTTTTCCTATTTGCCGCTATTTGGATTAAGTGTCCTCTATTTACCACTTTGTGGGCAGCCCATAAGACCGTGGGGGAGATATCGTTGGTGTTGTTAGTGGCAAAATATTCCTCCATATGTTTAGAAATTTGGGATACCAGAATAGGGTCTGTGAGGAGGGACTCATTAAGTCTCCATCCAGCCACCGAAGGCTTAAGGCCAATGTGGGAGATATTTAACGAGACTACCTGGTGGTCCGACCAAGGGCAGGGATGGATAGCTGCATTCGTGGAGTTTGCTAGGAGTATAGGGGTACAAAGTAAATAATCCAATCTGGAGTAGCTGTCATGGGGGTGGGAATAAAACGTGTACTCATGGGCCCCTACATTGTGTGCCCTCCAAGCATCTACCAGATTGTGTGAGTGTAACAATGGTTTTAAGGTTTTAGGGAAGGCATTGGTGGCGCTGCCAGCCCTGCTTCTATCCAGGGCTGAATGCGTGACCAAGTTAAAGTCACCACCCAGCAAAAAATGAGGGGAGAAGTATTTGTCTAGAATCTGAAAAAAGGATTTAAAGAAAGTTGCTTGAGAATCATTAGGGGAGTACACATTAGCAATCGTGAGCATCTTCCCTTGCAATGATCCCTTAAGGATGATAAACCTGCTCGCAGGATCTTTATATAGGTTTTCAACATCAAACTGTAAGTTTTTTTTAATGAATATCGCCACTTCTCGGGACCTGGACCCAAATGTAGTATAGTATCCCAAGCCAAATGATCTATCAAAGTAAGTAGGATGGTTAGCTTCAGAGAAATGAGTCTCCTGTAGGAGAAAAATGTCTACCTTGAGATGTTTATAGGTTGTAAAGGCTTTTTTCCTTTTTTGAGGGGAATTGAATCCCCTAACATTATGGGAAATTATTCTAATACCCATTGCAAATAAGAGAGACTCTCTGTGCATATAGGTTCGGGGGGGGGTCCCAAGGAGCAATTTTCCGAAGACTACGACCCATATGGGGCAGGAGTGTCCGGAATATTCAGCGAGCAGGCAGTACCCTCAGGGGGGTCACATCTAAAATGTGCCTTATGGGCACTATTACCCAATCTAGTATAGTTAATGTAGGCAAATAAAAAAGTCCCGTAACCAAAACAGACAAAATTTAAAGACAAAATATAAGATGAAAGCAAAATAAAACATTGGGGTCGGGGGGGAAAAGAACATCCCGACCATAAGAAAAAGTAATAAGTTGTCAGGTATATAAATTCCTGAACAGTAGGAAACAAGTGTCCAACACTCTTGGTAACCTGCTGGAAAGAAAACCACAGGAAATAAAAAGAATAAAACCAACAGATATATTCCAAAAAAATAAAGGGATGAATGAATACGTCTTCAATCCTCTTAATCCCCTTGCTGTGGGTTTTAACAAGAGTGGGGGGACAACCAAGCAGGCACTGCTGTGCGCCAGCACCAGCGGGAAGCAAGTGGGATGAAACAAGGTGCAATGAGGAGAAAACTAACTGCACAAGGGGGTGGGGGAGAGACACTGAAATTACAAGGAACCTGTTTTTTGGCTCCACCTCCATATATGTCGATGATGCTCCTCAAACGTCCAATGAGGTCCTGTGTCCTAGAAAAAGCAAAAATAATAAAAGGGTCCAGTGTGAGTGGAAAGCTGTGTTAGATCAGTTCATGCGATCCCTGAGATTTTGCCTCTGCCTCAGGCGATCAATGTGTGGCGAAGGGGTTGCCCAAATGGCTGAGGGGCGGGGGATGGAGAGCATCCTAGGAAGATCTATAGCCATAAGACCTAGTTTGACTAGGTTCTCTTTCCCATCCTGTACGGTGATCACAGTGTACATTGTCCCATTGTGTGGAACCTGCAATTTAAAGGGGAATCCCCATCTGTACCGTATTCTAGCTTCTTGGAGCGGGGTGGTGATCTCTTTCTTTCTTTTGGTTTGTCCAATGTGGCTGGGGATATAGCAGGAAAAATCTGGATCCTGGATCCATCCAGCACAATGTTAGGAGTATTGCGGGACGCCCTCAGGATTTCCTCCTTCACAAGGTAGTTCTTAAGGCACAGGATGATATCTCTGGGTGGTTTGTCATCAGGTGGTTTAGGGCAAAGAGCTCTATGGATCCTATCGCAGGCAAAAGCAGCCACGGGGGAGGCAGGTATTAGGGACAGGAACAGCTTGTGGATGGCCGGGATCAGCTCTGTGACCACCTCAGGAACCCCTCTAATCCTCAAATTGTTCCTTCTATTTCTGTTGTCCAGGTCCTCCAAGTGGGACTGGAGCTGGGACACAGATTCGCTGAGGGATTCATGGTCTCTGCGGAGGTCAGTGTATTCAAGTTGCAGCTCATCGTGCTTAGTCTCTAAGAGATCAGTTCTGCCTCCCAATACCGCTATCTCCTGTTGCAGAGTGTTTGTTAATTTATGCAATTCAGTCTGAAACTTCTCTGCAATCTTTGTGTACATGGCAGCCAGGCTATCATCAAGGTCAGCCTTAGTGAGCTGCAGACTGTACTCACTGTCTCCAGATGAGTGTGCAGGGGCCGGAGCACGTTGTGGCTCGGCGCCATCTTGCGGCGTCCCTGCCATCTCCCGGACCCTCAGGAGATAGTTCGTGAGGGACTTTTGTGTAGGTTTCCCGCAACGGGACCTAGAGGACGGCACGCACCGCTCATTCCCCTGGGGGTGCAGGTACTTTAGAAGTTAATTTTAAAGATAATTCGGCCCCAGGGAAGGCGCTGAAGTCCCGCTGTGCTCAGAGATTCTCATAGTTGCGACCGTCCAGCTTCGCACCACGCATGCACCCATTGAAGAGATTTTTATTACATTCTTACACATTTTCATATACACAGTATACAAATAAATATTTACTGCATGACAAAGAAAATGCATGCATATCCACTATACATTGCCTTAATGCAGCGGTTCTCAACCTGGGGGTCGATTGCCGTTTCGCCAGGGGGTCGTGAATGCTGGCCGAGACGGACTCGAAGTTACTGCCGGAGTCTGTCCGTCTCGGCCAGCGAGATGTCACTTTCTGGAGAGGAGAGACCGCACGGAAGTGACATTCCGTCGCCGCCATCTTGGTACTCTTGTCCGCAGTAAGGCTACACTTGGAAGTCGGCAAGCGGACATCTTTTTACACCCACCGAAGTCCGCTTGCTGCGGACGAGTGTACCAAGAGGGCGGCGACGAAACATCACTTTTAGAATCTAAGAACATTTGTGACTTTTGGTAAGTCAGAAACAGTAAATGCTGACATGACAACATTTTTTTTTATTATGGTACATATCATTTATATATATAAACGTCCCAAGTGGTTCCTCAAAAGTGGTTATTCTATGCCAGTGATAGATACATGTTTGGGTGCTATACACTTTGTATATCTAGCACTGGCACGGAATAACCATGTCGCCACTGTGCCAGCAAACATTGCCACTGTGCAGCCACTGTGCCCATAAATTGTCACCACTGTGCCCATCAATTGTCGCCACTGTGCCAGCAAACATGACCAACGAAAATAATTTTACTGTTAGGGGTCCCCACAACTTGGGAAATTTTATCAAGGGGTCACGGCACTAGTGGGGTTGAGAACCACTGCCTTAATGACTATTATTGGAGTTGCTTCAAGCATCATAAAAATGTAATTTGTATATTGTACAGTTGTTATTTTAGTATATAAGCAAATTGGTTTATACTTACAGTATATCAAGTGCTTTGACAAGAGTTCTGGAAGTCAGAACTACTTTAAAGCGGAGTTCCACCATTTTTTTAGTTTATTAAATGTCAGCAGCTACAAAAAGCATAGCTGCTGACTTTTAATAAACCGACACATACCTGCCCCATGGTCCAGCGATGTGGCCGCCCGGAGGCTAGCTCCTCTCCCCCTCCTCTCCTCAGTGCTGTCATAGTAACTGTGGGACCCGATCATGACAGCTTACGGCTTCACAGCCAGGCGTGAGTCGCGATGCGCTCTCCTATTGGCCAGCCGATTTTCTGGAACCTGAGTTGTGTCCCAGAAGATTGCTGGCAAGGAGGGGCTGCCTAGGGCGAGAGGAGGAGTCGCCTAGGCGGCCGAAGATAGGAAGCAGGAAGTGGGACAGGAAGTCCCACAAAAAAAAGGGTACACACCCCCCCTCAAAAAAAATTACGATGCCAGGAGGGGGCGAGGGGTGCTTAAAGCGGAAGCCCACTTTTGGGTGAAACTCCGCTTTAAGATCACAAAGTTAGTGTTGTATTTTTCATTGCTAGAAAACAAAAAAATATATCTGACATATAAGCTGAGCACATGCCACATTTAGCACTGGTGAATAATGTTTTATTTCTCTGTTTATGCTATGCTTGAAACAATAACTGCAAAGGCTACATGCACTCCCCCCCAATGCTGTGGCAATTAGAAACAACCAGAAAATTGTAACATCACAAAGAAAACATTTGTGGGAGGAAGTGGAGTGAATCATATTCTGTCTCATACCTACAGTGCCTTGAAAAAGTATTTACACCCCTTGAAATTTTTCCAAATTTTGTCATGTTAAAAACCAAAAATGTAAATGTATTTTATTGTGATTTTATGTGATAGACCAACACAGAGTGGCACATACAGTAGTTGTGAAGAGGAAAGAAAATGATGAATGGCTTTCAACATTTTTTACAAATAATTATGTGAAAAGTGTGACGTGCATTTGTATTGAGCCCCCCTGAGTCAATACTTTGTAGAACCACCTTTTGCTGCAATTACAGCTGCAAGTCTCTTTGAGGATGCCTCTACCAGCTTTGCACATCTAGAGAGTGACATTTTTGCCCATACTTCTTTGCAAAGGATCTCAAGCTCTGTCAGATTGGATGGAGAGCGTCTGTGAACAGCAATTTTCAAGTCTTGCCACAGATTCTCAATTGGATTTAGGTCTGGACTTTGACTGGACCATTCTAGGTGGGTTTGCACATTACTAATTTGAGTGTTGAATCTGAACCTAATTGTAAGCAAATGAGAACTGAATGTGAAAAAACAGAACCATTTCTATTCTACTAGGCAAGGAATTGTGAAACAAATGGCACGGAGGGCTGTGCAATGTGCCATAGCAATATTTTTTTTTTAAATACAGTCTGGCTGGGAGCAGCGATAATGTTTTAAGAGTCCGGGGAATGCCCTTAACCTACCTTTGAAGTGGCACATCTGTACTATGTATACAACCTACTATAGCAAAATTTATATTTTCAAAGAAAAAGTCTAATGCCGCGTACACACGGTCGGACTTTCCGGCATACTTGGTCCGGCGGACCAGAGTGTGCCGGACAATCCGCCCGTGTGTGGGCGGCGGCGGACTTTTCCGGCGGACTTCTTCCCAAAAGCCCGCCGGACCTAGATTTTAAGAAAGTTTCAAATCTTTCCGTCGGACTCAGTTTCGGGCGGAAAGTCCGCTCGTGTGTGTGCTGGTCTGACGGAAAGCCCGCTCGTGTGTATGCTGGTCCGACAGACCAAATACGACACGAGGGCAGGGTATTGCATCTCGCGCTCGCTGCAATAGGAAAAACAAATCTTCCTATTGCGGCGAGCGTGGGGCATACCAGGCCCTTAGGTCTGGTATGGATTATAAAGGGGAACCCCTACGCCGAAAAAACGGCGTGGGGCCCCCCCTAAAATCCATACCAGACCCCGATCCGAGCACGCAGCCTGGCCGGTCAGGAAAGGGGGTGGGGACGAGCAAGCGCCCCCCCTCCTGAACCGTACCAGGCCGCATGCCCTCAACATGGGGGGTGGGTGCTTTGGGGGAGGGGGGCGCCCTGCGCCCCCCCCCAAAGCACCTTGTCCCCATGTTGATGAGGACAAGGGCCTCTTCCCGACAACCCTGGCCGTTGGTTGTCGGGGTCTGTGGGCGGGGGCTTATCGGAATCTGGGAGCCCCCTTTAATAAGGGGGCCCCCAGATCCCGGCCCCCCACCCTAAGTAAATGAGTATGGGGTACATGGTACCCCTACCCATTTACCTAGGAAAAAAGTGTAAGTAATAAAACACACTACACAGGTTTTTAAAATATTTTATTAAACAGCTCTGGGGGGGGGGTCTTCCTCCGGGGTCTTCTTCCGGCTTCGGTGGTCCCTCCGCTTCTTCTTCTCCCGGCGTCCGGTTGGTTCTTCTCCGCTCTCCGGCCTCTTCTCCCGGTGTCGCAGGTCTTCGGCCGGCCCCTCCGCTGTCTTCATGTAGCTCTATTGCCAGTGGAGGTCCGGACTTCTGGGCTTCTTGGCTTCTTGGCTTCTTGGCTTCTCTTCTCTTCTCTTCCCCCAGATGTTGACACGACGCTCTCTCCGGCTGGACTGGTCTCTGAGGGCTGCGTTGTGACTTATATCGGCGGAGACCCCGCCCCCATATGATGTCACAGTCCTTGGGAAGAGAAGAGAAGCCAAGAAGCCAAGAAGCCCAGAAGTCCAGAAGTCCGGACCTCCGCTGGCAATAGAGCTACATGAAGACAGCGGAGGGGCCGGCCGAAGACCTGCGACACCGGGAGAAGAGGCCGGAGAGCGGAGAAGAACCAACCGGACGCCGGGAGAAGATGAAGCGGAGGGACCACCGAAGCCGGAAGAAGACCCCGGAGGAAGACCCCCCCCCCGGAGCTGTTTAATAAAATATTTTAAAAACCTGTGTAGTGTGTTTTATTACTTACACTTTTTTCCTAGGTAAATGGGTAGGGGTACCATGTACCCCATACTCATTTACATAGGGTTGGGGGCCGGGATCTGGGGGCCCCCTTATTAAAGGGGGCTCCCAGATTCCGATAAGCCCCCGCCCGCAGACCCCGACAACCAACGGCCAGGGTTGTCGGGAAGAGGCCCTTGTCCTCATCAACATGGGGACAAGGTGCTTTGGGGGGGGGCGCAGGGCGCCCCCCTCCCCCAAAGCACCCACCCCCCATGTTGAGGGCATGCGGCCTGGTACGGTTCAGGAGGGGGGGGCGCTTGCTCGTCCCCACCCCCTTTCCTGACCGGCCAGGCTGCGTGCTCGGATCGGGGTCTGGTATGGATTTTAGGGGGGCCCCACGCCGTTTTTTCGGCGTAGGGGTTCCCCTTTATAATCCATACCAGACCTAAGGGCCTGGTATGACCCGCGACGGGGCTCGCAAGGTGTCAATCTTGCCGATAAAAGCGGCAAGATTGACATCCTTTTCTAGTCCCGTCGCACCTGAGTCACGTTCAAAATGAACGGACTTGTCCGTGTGTGGGCAAGTCCGTTCATTCTGAAAGTCCGCCGGAACTCCGGCGAAAGTCCGTCGGAAAGACGGGCGGACTTAGCCCGCCGGAAAGTCCCGGCGTGTGTGGGCAAGTCCGTCCGTTTTAAAGTCCGGCGCACCTGGCGGACAAAGTCCGTCGGAAAGTGTGCCGGACCAAGTAGGATAGAAAGTCCGACCGTGTGTACGCGGCATTAGGCTGTTTAAATTGCCAGCAAATGACAGCTTTGAACGCTTTACTTCTGTTTGTAAACAAACTATTCCAGATGTTAGCGGGGGACCTCCACAAGCAAACTGGCGTGAGATCCCCCCAAAAAATACATTTCATATCCTTGAAAGGGGACTGGTGTGGATGTCAAGGGGGACCCCATGCAAAAAAAAACCCAAACAAACAAAAAGGATAAGGGTTCATTATTAATTTGAAGCGGGAACCCCATGCAAAAGACAAGAGCAAAAATTATTGCCCCCCCCCCCCACCTCCACCAAGAAAAAAAAATCCATACCAGACACTTATTCTAGCATATAGCCTGGTAGACCAAGAAAGGAGGGGACAAGCATGTATCTCCTTCTAAACGATACCAAGCCTAAGGGGGAACCCCCCCCCCCGCTGGCAGAGCAGCTTGTCTCCACGTGGATGAGGACAAGGTCCTCTTCCCCACATCCCTGGCCCAGTGATTGTTTTAAATCTGCCATCAGTGGGCATATTGGAATCTACCCCTACTTATTCACAAGCAATGAAAAGTAAATAAAAATGCACAATGTTTTATAACTTTTTTATTAAGGTGGTTGTAAACCCTTACATATACCCAGTGAAGTGACTAGTACCAGGTGATATACAGAGATGAAACAAATCCTACTACATATGTTGTACCTCCTTATCTGCAGCCATCTCTTCTGTACATCCCTTTAAAACACAGGTTTTCTGAGCTTCCAGAGGCAGGGGCAGGGATCTGATATTATACATGGCACAGCTCAGAGAGGAGATAGAGCTGAACGTAATCTAAGATTTGAGCGGAGGGAAGGGACACACCCCCCTCTACACAAATTCATAAGGAAACATGCACAGCTGAGGCTATAAGTCATGGGATGTGTGTTGGGGCTTCCCTCCCTCATTATTTCTTCTAATTGTCTCCAATATAATGGCAATAAACATAATGGCAAAGGGATGAATATAGACAGGAAAGCACACTAACTACTATTCAGGTTAAAAAAAACAGTCAGTTTTTTGCCATGTTCGTTTAATTAGGGAGATTTTGCTTCACTTTGTGTTCTGTCAACTCTAGGAAGTGAAAGGATATCTTTCCAATGAGAAGGAAGTCCCCTCTTTGACAGCTTTCACAGCAACAAGTGTTCCCATGGAAAGATTTCCCTTTTCCTCTTGTTCTGGTGACAACTGGAAATTTGGAATTTACCTTCACTTTTATTCCAGGTGACAATGGTGATCTGACAACTAGAGAGAGTAACTCTGCCTAATGGAGACAAAAACAGCAATAAATACCTTTATTGTTACTTTAAAGTCACAGTATTCACAAGCACTTTTGACAAGTAGCGTGTCAAACCGCTACCCTGGTAATGTGGAAAATCAATTTGTTATTACAGTGTTGTTCCTGCAAGTTATGGAAAGCACTTTGAGCCTAATAAATTAATTCAAGTTATAAGAAGCCTGTGTATGAACCCTGTATCTACCGTGTTAGAATGACATGTGATGATTTTATTTTTTAACACAATTTAATTTACTCCTTGATAGGTGGCACCTATTTACTAGTTTATGTTTCCATTGTTAAGGTTGAAAATGTACATTTTATACAATTGCACCTTACAACCAGTTAAGAAGGACGAGTCTTTTTATTACTAAAGAATTTTGCATGTTGAATGCTTCTATACAGTATAGTGTTACATTACTACACTCTAATTGCACAGCTTTCTTTGGGCCTAAACATTTTTCTTGAGGCAAATATTCAATTTGCCTATCCATAGACACAGCTCTGATAACTGCTTGGGAATATCTCTATGTATAAAAAGGAGGGAACCTTATCACTGGCATTCCCGTGTTTTATATTGTTATTAGATTCTGTTATTTCAGGAGTTACTGCTGTTGGTGAAATCCTTTATCTGGAGATACCAAGAAACACAGTGGGGAAGATTTACTAAAACTGGTGCACAGTAACGAAATCAGCTTCTAACTTCAGCTTGTTCAATTAAGCTTTGACAATAAAACCTAAAAGTTGATAGGTTACTATGCACAGCTGCACCAGATTATGTGTGCACCAGTTTTTCCAAATCTCCCCCAATGACTCACTATGAGAACTAAGCCGAATTAAATTTTTTGAGACTCTATGCCTCAAGAAAACAGATTGCCCCCGTATGATATCCATTATATATATGGTGCACTTCTTCAATATGCATTCCCACATTAACCGTTCTTTACTAGAGACTGAGAGAGAGAGCTGGGCCGCTTGCTCACAGCCGAGGACTGCAAAAAGTAATTTTATTACCTTACATTTAAATCAAGCCCTTCAGCCCAAGTCGAGGAAAGTAACTATAAAAAACTATCTAGATGGTATAGATGCCCTGACAGATTGCATAAAATGTTACCTCTCTACCCAACCCACTGTTGACGATGCGGCGGAGATTTAAGCCCCATACACACTATTAGATTTTCTGCAGGTTTCTGTCTTCAAATTTACCAAAACCATGTAGTTCAAGTGCCTGCCTGATTGCATACAAACTGAAACTCAATCTCAATGGAGCCGGTTCACACATCTCGGTGGTGGCTGCGTAGCGGATTGCACAGGGGTCCTGTGCGTCTTTGGCTCCGATTCAGGTCCAAATTCAGGCAACAATTTGGGCCTGATTCCTCCCTGAAACAGAGAACAGGGGACACATCGAACCCCTGCTGTGAGCCGCATCTGATTTAGGTGTGAACCCAGCATTAATCTACTCACTTATTTTAACTTTGCGCTTAGCTGTTTTTTCTGGCTTTTGGCTTTAAATTTTAATAAAACAAGCAACACATATACATCACAGTGTAAAAAGTGGATTTCCCTGCCTACAACAATTGAAAACAAATATCAGGTTTCCAAAGTAAAAAAAACACAGAGCCTCAATAATTGCAAGTCTTCAAACGTTATTTCCTGAATGTGTGTATTCATAACTAGCTGATAGTGTTTATACATATGTAAAGCGCAAGGTAAATTAAGTGCCGTTACCACTGTAGATTATTTTACTTGGTTTATCAGCCAAAAATTATATTGTTGTTTTAAAATCCTATTTTTATTTAATAAAAATAAAAAGTGGACAAAAAGTAATGTTAAATAGCATGGAGCATGACTAATGGTGCAAGCATGTTAAAATCATTGGGAAAATGTCCTTGGAAGACAAATGAATTTTCAGCAGAATAATTAACTTAATTAACAAATTTGCATGCATATTCATCAGGCTATTGAAGTCTTTCCAGCACAGCTTGATGAGCACTGGTGTAATAATTGTCTCATTTACATTCTGCAGTCTACTACAATTTAGGGCACGAAAAAAAAGAAGTAGAAAAAAAAAAAAAAGCACCCCATCTCTCTGACTTTTCTTCAGGACCCTATTTTAAATGAGTCCACATATAAATTAGTCATTGCTATCCTGCAGAAGACTTAGCTACATTTACACCATACCTTTGTTCCTGATCTCCTCATTCCCAGTTTGCTCTTTTTCCTTTGGCCCAGGTTTTTTGTTTTGCCTGTGTTTGCTCTCCTGGGTAAAACTTGGCACCAGTTCTGACTTCAAATCTCTAGGGCCGCCAGACTGCATCATGTAAAAATTGCCATTTTCCTCTATCTCTGCAGGGCAATCTTTAAAGGCAGTAAGGTGTGACGCCCCAGACTGGCAGCTTGGCAAGAAAGAGCCCGTAGATACCAACACACAGGAATCTGGAGTGCTTACTTTGACAGCCAGTCAGCATTTGAAACAAAAGAAACGAAACAATAAAATGTATTTATATATTCTACAGACATGTAGCCACCAGACCAGCAGAAATAAAAAGTAATTACCACTCACTTGATGGTGTGCTGTAAGGAAAGCCGAGGAGAAAATATATATAGAAAGCGTACACACAGCAGTATTCGATCTCTTCTGATTAAACTTTTCACCTCACAGAAGACATTTAAATTAAGGGAGCTGCACCCAGCGTAAAGAACTGTTGTTCTATTGTTTGCAAAAGAGGTGATTAGGTTTAGTTTTCCCTGCGTGAGCTTTGGACTGTCTATAAATGCTTTAGATGGTGCCTTCTACTCTGACATAAACTGTTCGAAAGGATAGCGGTATGCAAAGGTAATATTTTAGCAGTCGCCACATCACTCATTAAAAATGTATTAAATAAAAACAACAAACAGAATGAACATATGTTCATTTTGTGTTGTTTCAGAATGAATTTTTCCACTCTTGAAGGTTACAAGAAACAAACTGCGTGGCTGTATTAAACCAAGCTTGACAATCAACATTCACTAATTAATCAAATCATACCTAAAGATAATGTATACCTGTAGATGGTAGTTAGGGTGCCCTTGCAAGTTAAAAAGATTTGTGATCTCCACGCCGCATACTCCTATGCCACCTTTACCAGTGGTCAGTGATCGTTCATCTGGAGAGTCAAGAGCCCGGCCAGATTTAAATAATCCCTATTTGCGTGATATGATGTTTTTTAGTCCGTTTATGGAAAGGGCCTTTAGTTCTCAAAGAAAGTGACATTTAAAGCATTATGTTTCTAACTTCTAACCTATTCCGATTCGCAATCCTAAAAATATGGCAGGGTAAGTGCAGCGCAAAAATATAAACCAAATAATCCAATAGAAATGAATGTATTCCCCAATAGTCTATCAGAACAAATCCATATAAACTTCAAATGACAGCAATCAGTCTTACATACAGTATCCAATTGCGCTTACCAGAGATAGTGGACCTCTGCAAAGCAGGGGTCAAACTCACATGTATCCCCTCGGGGATGATGATTTTCCCGGTGGTGTCACTGGAGAAGATCACTGCAGTATGGAGATCCAGATATCCAGAGGAATGAGACAGTGAACCGCCAGATTGGAGATGTAGAAGCAGACCGCTCCAAGATGTCAAAATATAATAAAATGAAAAGGATACCATCTAAGGGTAATCCAACTAATTCATTGTAAAAATCCAATGATCAACTGTAAAAATGAGCGCTCACAAGTGCAGAAAGTTTAAAAAAGGTCGGACTACAGTACAGTGTAGTACCGACAACACAGTGGGGCAGCGAGTGACGTTTGTGACAAAGCTCCTCCCCCGTGCGGGGGGAGGAGCTTTGTCATCCCCGGGGGGATACATGTGAGTTTGACCCCTGCTTTGCAGAGGTCCACTATCTCTGGTAAGCGCAATTGGATACTGTATGTAAGACTGATTGCTGTCATTTGAAGTTTATATGGATTTGTCCTGATAGACTATTGGGGAATACATTCATTTCTATTAGATTATCTGGTTTATATCTTTGCGCTGCACTTACCCTGCATTATTTTTTGTTATCTCTCAGGCATATGTGATTACCTGTAGTATTCAGCTTGCATTTCTGCGATTCTTTATATGTGTTTGCGCTGATTGTTACCCTTTATTTCTCTATTCCCAATCCTGACCCTGATGAATAACCTTACACTTAATATAACCTCAGCACTTAACCCTAAACATAATCCTTATAATGAACCCTAAGACTTAACTTGATTATTAACCTTAACATTACCCCCTCATGCCCATCCCTATCCTTTGCTCTTTAAATCCTGACAGTAACCTAAGACGATCTTTTCTCTTAACCTAGCCCTCAACAATAATTGCCCCTACACCTGCATCTTTTCAGGTACTAAAAAGTAATATTGCTGTGCTGTTATCTCAAAATATGGAGCTTTTAATACCAGAAACTAGGAATCCACAACATACATGGAAACTACGTAAGAAACTCAAATATGGGCTTGTTGCTTTATCAGATCAGTCATCTGCTGCCAACTACCATATATACAGGCAAATGCAATTCCTAATGCTGGTCTAACCGGCATATCTAACTATCCATAGTACAATTGTTACACTGTGGGAGACTCTAAAAATCCTTTCCCACTATTCCTAGTTGGGAAATTAAGGTAACACATTTAATGAATGGTAAAATCCACTCAAATTTTATTGAACAAATTAGTGAATACACAGAGGGGGACACTTTAATGCAAAGGAATCATAAATGTATAAAGCTGTGCTCAATATACCCCCAAATTACTAAGTTTGAAAATAGTTTTGAATAAGGCTAATGTAAAAGGGTACCATACTATAATGTAATTAATTGCTTAATGGTAAAACTAAAACTTAAATGAAGCCTCCTTTTGTTTTCAGCAAAATCCAACATATAGAGGAGATTATGGCAACTTGCTGTAGCAAATAGGGGCATGCATTTGAATTTGTAGGTATGATTAAACTGTTGTTGTTTGCTCATAATGATTATGATAAAATGGGGGCAAGTTGGCAAAAACATTTTATTTTATTAAAAAAGAAAACCTTTACATATTATAATAAGATATAGTTATTTTTTATGTCTGGAGAATATGCTAGTGGGGCAGAAATTTGCTATAGAGGGTAGTATCCAAGAGAGGAATGCATTAAGAGACTTTTACGTTGGCCATACATTATACAATTTTCGTGTTCAATTTTCTTTAGATTTACCTTCAACTATGTAGTGCAAGGGCCTGCCTGACTGCATAAAAATGTAAAGTGTTTAGGTTTGACATCATATTATATGGTCTTGATAAATCTATAGGAAATTGAACAAGAAGATTGTATAATGTATGGCCTGCTTTAGTCTCAGTAAGCCTTTATTCTTGAATTTGTGCGTTGTTCTGTTTTCAGGTGCCACATATGTGTTTTACTAGCAGTTTGTGTGCTTTTTACAAGCATTGCCATTAAATTTTTTGTAGGACTGCAACTGCACCTGCAACGCACCTAAAATGGGAACAGGGCCCTAACCTCCTGCCTCATGGATAATTATTTTTTTGTAAGATAATGTTTGTTAGCTGCAATCCCTTTTCCAGACACAAACAGAAAGCCTGATGACTATCCATACACAAAGGAAGGGCTGTGTTAATGATGTTTCATATACATGAAATTTCATATTTAAGATTGTTCCATAAACAGTATAGGTTTTCTCTCCTGAAGCAATTGTACCAGATGATCTAAAAAAAAGATGCTTCCAAGTACAAAAAAGTCTAAACTGTGTTTTTCCTACACTGCAATTTAAGAGATTGATTTTGCAGAAAGCAGTGTCAGCAGTTTTTACTTACCTTCTGTAGGGTAGGGGCACAGAGGTGGCTGACATGGTTCCCCAAATTAGCAACTAGATGTTGTTATAAAGAAAAATTGGGTGGCCTCTAAAAGTAGTGTAAATAGGGGTTTGGGAGCCTGGTCCCCAACCAAGGCTCCCCAAAGGCAAGGAAAGGAGCAAGTGGACTATCTCGGTAAAATACAGGAAGGATACAATGGAATATATAGACAATGATAAAAATTTAATAAAGATTTATTAGTACATAATACATGACAATAAGGTTAAAACAGAAGTGACTTGGTCATACACAGTATTTCGACTAGTTTTGTTTTTGTTTTAACCTCTTCATCAGGAAATACATCTGAAAATAGACACAAGATCAATGATAATGTAATCAGACGTATAGAAGATATATATATATATACATTGTACAGTTCAAGGGTACATATATGTAAGGGAGAGGAAAAAGGACAAGGGAAAAGAAAGGCTGCTTACCCTAGTTCTGGTGCATACAAAGCACAGGGTGTAGAGTCTCCCGCGGCGACTGGAGAAAATTGACAAACCAAGGGGCTGGAGTGTGGTTGAAATAGGGTACATAAGGTGAATATGCAAAGATTATTGGGTAACAAGTGAGAGGAAGACCCAGTGATGTGGTGACTGGGTAATTGAATGATGTTGAAGTAGTACAAAAAAAGGGTGGGAGATTCCAAAAGAGGAAAAATAGTGGTGCAACCGATGAGTGGATAGTGAAAATCAACAGTGCAATGAGATGGAAGTGAAAAAACAAACAAAAACAGTGACCACGAGAACCACAAAACATACAGGCGGACTACTGTAAAAAATAGAAGAGGTAATGAGGGATAAGGAAAAAGGGGGAAAGAAAAAAGAGAAAGAGTAAAAGTGAGGAAAAGGGAAGACAGAGGAAGAGAGGGAAGGGAAGGAAGAAAAAAGGGAGAAAGGGGTAATGATGTAAAACTGAAAAGGGCAAACAAAAGGGGGGATAAGGGCGAAAAGAGCAGGAAGAGAGAGAGAAAGTAGGTGAGAGAGAGGAGAAAGGGGGAAAGAGAAAGGGGGGAAAAGGAAAGAGCAGTGAAGGAAAAGGGGGGAAAGAGGGGGAGAGGGAAGGAAAAGAGGGAGGGAAGGGAAAAAGAAGTGGCAAAGAAAAGGGAAAAGAGAAAGGGTGAGAAGGAAAAGAGGAGTGAAAAAGGAAAAAAAAACAGAATGGGGGAAAAAGAAAGAAAAGAAAGGGAGAGGAGAAAAAAGGGGTGGAAAAGGAAAAAGAGGGGGGGGGGGAGAAAAAAACTGATTAAGTAGAATGATGAAGGAAGATACTGAAGGGGAAAAAAAAGCAAAAAGAGCTAAGAGAAAGGAGGGACAAAATAGGAAGAGGGAGGGAAAGAAAAGGGGACGATGGGGGGGGCGGGGCAGGGAAAAGGAGGAAAATAGAGGGAAAGGCGGGGAAAAAAAGTGATAATAAAAGGTTTGTGAAAAAAACAAGATAAGTGAAGAGGAAAGTGCCTCTAAGTTTGACACAGGAAGGTGAGATAGTGTAAGTCTAGATATTGTTATAGTTATAGTTGGGAACCCTGTATTGAAGAGTGTAAGTGCCTAGGTAGTCACTAGAGGTCCCAAGAGCAGTTAGTGGAGTGCACCTTAGATAGTGAGAAAATCCACCCCTGCCCCTGCCAGTTTGAGGCTCTTGAGTTAAATGGCTCTTTATAAATTGTCTGGTGGGAGTCTTCCTAGACAATTGGTCTAATTGGGAAACAGTGCAACTACCAAGGCTTGCGACGATGACATTTTTAAGGCTCTAGCTTTTGGGAGCTTATCCTTAGGGGGAAAGCAAATAAGGAGAGGTGACTAATGGGTCTACTTACCATTGTTTGGCATTGGATGTGGGATTCTGGCAAAACTTCTTAAGGTATGGGCATGACTTGGCTCTCACCTCTACTGTTTTCTATCTGTTTGCAACGAAGAAGTGTGAAGTGTGCCGTTACCATTGGAATTACTGGAAGGACGTAAAATCAACTGAGATTCAGTAATGAATTAAAGGGACTTCATTGTGTGGACTCTGCTTTTTCCTAGTATTATTGGCCAGACAGGGGGGCCCACAGGTGTACCTCTGTAATGGCACTAAGAGGAGGATCTCATTTGCACAGCACCTCAGAAGTCTAAAGAGGACAATCTATGATAGGCAGGAATGGGTTAAAGATTATGGGTGCTTCCCTACTGCTTCCCCACCTCATAGCAGTGCACGTGAAGGACATGCTGCCCAGCACACTGCTAGCCTGCCTTAACACTTCCACTCTCTTGCATATCACCTTGACACTTTGCAGCAGCCCAGAGAAATACACATAACTGGTATTACAAAATTCATGAGAATACCCCTGTGTCAGGAGGATCCTGCCAGTAATCGGCGTTCCAGGCTTACTGGAGCGCTACCGCGCATGTGCGCGCGCACCCCTGTTGGTGCCAGGCGGGCTATTTAAACCTGCCTGTCACACTCAGTCCCCGCTGTCTGCTCTACAGCGTTCCGTGTGCCAAAACTTGATCTGATCTGAAATCTTCTGTTATTTGACCCGGCTTCCTGTTTGACTATCCATCTGCCTGCATCTGACCCTTTGGCTTGCTTAGACCATTCTCCTGTCTGATCCCTGGTACCTTTGCTGTCCGCCTGATACCGACCACCGGCCTGTCTGACTATCCTTCTGCTTGATACCTGCTATCAGCCTGCTACCTGCTGTTGTTCCTGGTTCCGGTCCAGTGCTCCAGTATCCAGTCTGCTACCTACTGTTGTTCCTGGTTCCAGTCCAGCCTTCCAGTACCCAGCCTGCCACTTGCTGTTGTTCCTGGTTCCGGTCCAGCGCTCCAGTATCCAGTCTGCTACCTACTGTTGTTCCTGGTTCCAGTCCAGCCTTCCAGTACCCAGCCTGCCACTTGCTGTTGTTCCTGGTTCCAGTCCAGCGCTCCAGTATCCAGTCTGCTACCTACTGTTGTTCCTAGTTCCAGTCCAGCGCTCCAGTATCCAGTCTGCTACCTACTGTTGTTCCTGGTTTCAGTCCAGCCTTCCAGTACCCAGCTGGCTACCTGCTGTTTTTCCTGGTTCCAGTCCAGCATTCCAGTATCCAGCCTGCTACTTGCTGTTGTTCCTGATTCCAGTCCAGCATCCCAGTATCCAGTCTGCTACCTGCTGTGGTTCCTGGTTCCAGTCTAGCACTCCAGTTCTCTGCCTACTTACCTTCTGCTGTTCCTGGCTCCAGTCTGCATTCCAGTCTCCAGTCTTCTCGTCAGTTCCTGGTTCCTGAGTTCCCACCACTCCAGGACTTCTGGGTGACTGTTGATCCTGCCAGGCACCCATACCACTCCTTACTCCTGTGTCCTCTGTCCCCATTCCAGAGGGCCGAGAGTGGGAGCCGTAGGGGAGGTCTCTCTCTGCACTTCAGGCTCAAAACCTACCAGGTACGTGACAGTAGCAGACAGCCATGTCTGAGCCTGAGCAGGGAACCTCTCCCATGGAGGAACTGTGTGCACACCTGGCAGGATTGACTGAAGCAGTCAAGAATCTGCAGCAAGGATACACCCGGCTGGAAGAACGGGTATTAACTTTGTCTAACCCTACCGGGGTCCAGGGAGCCCCTCCTGCTTCCACTTCCTCAGCTGGGCCTCCCCCAATGGTGGTGATGCTTCCTCCGGAACCCAGAGTTCCGACACCTGAACGATTCTCCGGAGACCGACATAAATTCAGGGCTTTTCGCAATTCCTGTGAACTATTTTTTGCTCTTCAGCCACGTACCTTTTCCCTGGAGGCCACCAAGGTGGGCTTTGTGATTTCCTTACTTACAGGCGACCCCCAAACCTGGGCCCATCGTCTCTTGGAACAAAAAGATGTATCTCTGACCAACCTCACCACCTTCTTCGATGCATTGGCCCAGTTGTATGAAGACCCCCAGCTTTCTGTGACTGCGGAAACTGCACTGCATACCCTTCAGCAGGGACGCAGGGCAGCAGCGGATTATGTGGCTGAATTCAGAAGGTGGAGCGCAGACACAAACTGGAATGATGTTGCCCTCCGCTATCAATTCCCGAATGGAACTTTCTGATTCTTTAAAGGATGAGTTAGCCAGGGTTGGTATACCACAGACTCTGAATGCTTTGATCGATCTGGCCATTCAGATCGATCGATGCTTAAGGGAACGTAGGGCCGAAAAAGCTACAGGATTTTCTCGTCCAACCTGGATGCTTCCCAAAGTTCCAAATCATACTTCAGCAGCACCATCTACCTCCACGTTTAACCCACCGGAACCTATTCAGTTGGGGGTCCTTCGGCCTTCTCTCACTCAGGAGGAGCGTCAACGTCGTCGGATGAAAAATCTGTGTCTGTACTGCGGGGAACCTGGACACTACGTCATGAACTGCCCTCTTAAACTCTGTAAGTGCCTTTCCCTGTCTACTGACTATGTTGTTCCTCTGGCCAAGAGCACTTCTCACCTTGCTCTCTATCTTATTACAGCTCCCAGAAAAGACTCTGCAAATAACCGCCATTATTGATTCCGGAGCTTGCAGCTGTTTCATGGATTCCTCTTTTGCTACAAAACACCAGATTCCCCTGTTGTCTAAGGCCCATGGACTCTCTATTCATCTGTTGTTCACCTGTCACTCAAGAGACTGCTCCAATACCTGTTATCATATTTAACTGTCATCAAGAGTTGCTACGCTTGGACATCATTGCTTCACCCTTGTTTCCCATAATCCTCGGCATGCCTTGGCTACAAGCACACAATCCTGACATCAACTGAGCCACAAGAGAGGTTACCTTTTCTTCTTCCTTTTTTCAGCAGTTCTGCGGATTCCAAGATGCTCATAGGGCCATTACCGTGCTATGCCTAGACACAGATTCCAGCCTACACCAGTCTATTCCTGAAGTTTACCATGACTTCCTAGATGTGTTTAGTAAACAGGGGGCAGAGGCCTTGCCTCCCCACCGGGCCTATGACTATCCTATCAAATTGCTCCCTGGAGCAGAGATTCCGTTTGGAAGAATTTTTCCTTTAACTGAGGTAGAGCAAGGGGCTTTAAAAGAGTATATCGATGAAAACTTAAAGAAAGGCTTTATTCGCCCATCCATGTCTCCAGCAGGCGCGGGCATCTTTTTTGTACAGAAGAAGGATCATACCCTTTGACCATGCGTGGACTACCGTGAACTAAATAAAATTACAGTAAAGAATCGCTATCCTCTTCCCCTGGTACCAGAATGACCTCCGCGGAGCCTACAATTTGGTCTGTATCAGGGGCGGAGACGAGTGGAAGACTGCCTTCCGTACCCGCTATGGGCATTTTGAATACTTGGTGATGCCCTCCGGATTGTGTAATGCTCCTGCTACGTTCCAGTACTTCATCAATGATGTTTTACGAGACTTTCTAGATCTGTATGTCATCGTCTACCTAGACGATATACTAATCTTCTCTTTTTCCCTTGAATCTCACCGCAGGCACGTCAGACGTGTGTTGGCTTGGCTTCGACAGCATGGCTTATATGCAAAGGCAGAGAAGTGTGAATTTGAAAAGGAAAGTATACCGTTTTTGGGGTTAATCATCTCTAGTAAGGGCATTAAGATGGATCCTCAAAAGATCGCTGCAATATTAGATTGGCCGGTTCCAACAGACAAAAAGGGAATCCAAGGATTCGTGGGATTTGCCAATTTCTATTGGAAATTTATTAAGGGGTTTTCAGCCATTATCATGCCCATTACCCAGTTAACCAAACAGGGAACACGTTTTCACTGGTCTGCTGAAGCCCAAAAGGCTTTTAAAACCCTTAAGGCCCTCTTTACTTCTTCTTCTGTATTAAAACATCCAGATTCCTCTCTGCCGTTTGTACTTGAAGTAGACGCATCTGAAATTGCTGTAGGAGTAGTGTTGTCCCAAAGACAGGGAACTAAGGCCCTGCTGTACCCGGTGGCCTTCTTCTCTCGCAAATTGTCCACGGCAGAGGGAAATGATGATGTAGGAGACAGAGAATTGTTGGCAATTAAATCAGCATTAGAGGAGTGGCGCTACCTCCTGGAAGGAGCCGCTCATCCCGTCTTAATTTTTACAGATCATAAGAACCTGGAGTATTTGAGATCTGTAAAGAGGCTGAAGCCATGACAGGCCAGGTGGGCTCTCTTTTTCTCCAGGTTCTCTTTTCATGTCACTTACCGCCCCGGCTCCAAAAACACTAAACCCGATGCCCTATCTAGGATGTTCCACAAACCCCAAGAAATTTCCCCTCCGGATACCATCCTGTCCCCAGGGAATTTTCTCCTGCTTCAGTGAAACCTGCTTTCCCAAATTAAGCAAGCTTCCGCGGGACTGGGATCTTCTGTTGGGCCAGAACTTCAGATTAAGGATTGGCTACTTTGGCATGAAAGTAAGATTTATATACCCGAAAATCTACGAGTACCTATATTGGAACTTTGTCATGATCATGCACTGGCTGGGCATTTCGGTATAACTAAGACCACCGACCTTTTGGTGACCTCAGTTACGTAAAGATTGCAAAAGATTTGTGGAATCCTGTACAACCTGTATTAGGAACAAGGGTTACAAAACCAAGACATGGGGGCTACTAAGACCTTTGCCTGTCCCAGACAGGCCATGGAAGATTATCCATAGACTTTATTGTTGAACTACCTCCGGAGGGGGGCTACACCACCATCTTTGTAATAGTAGATCGGCTATCAAAGATGGCCCATTTTGTTCCAATGAAGGGTACCCCCCCTCAGCTTCAGAAACAGCACAATTGTTCATTAAAAAAGTCATCAGACTCTACGGGGTGCCAGCCAATATTGTTTCAGATCGGGGGGTACAGTTTACCTCCCGATTCTGGAAGTCTCTGTGTAAAACGCTGAACATTGAGCTATCATTCTCCTCTGCCTACCATCCCCAGACTAATGGGCAAACAGAGAGAACAAACCAAACTCTTGAACAATACCTACGCTGAGAGGTATTGTTTCTCTTCTTTTGCCCAAGATGACTGGATTTCCATACTTCCATTAGCTGAATTCGCCTACAACTCTATTCATTCCGCTATCAAACAGACTCCATTTTTTGCAAATGATGGCTTCCACCCTTCATTTCTACCTAATTTCCTTCCTGAATGTACAGTACCCGCAGTTCAGGAGAAATTGAATTTCTTTACCTCTAATAATCAAGTTCTGCAGGAAACCATGACCAGGACCCAGGAATACAACAAGGCAACTTTCGATAAAAGAAGGCGAGGTGAGCTGTTACTTACACCCGGTGACCAGGTATGGTTGTCTACGATGAACCTCAAGTTGGCCTGCCCTTCGAAAAAATTGGGTCCCAGCTTCTTAGGACCATTCGTTAAAAGTCCACCCGGTATTCCATGTGTCTTTAATCAACCCTTTCATTTTCAATCCATTTCCAGGTCAAAGTACGGATCCTCCTGATCCAATTCTGGTAGATGGCGAGGAGGAATTCGAGGTGGAATCTTTCTTAGACCACAGGAGGAGAGGTAATCAGAATCAATTCCTGATAAAATGGAGGGGGTTTGGACCCGAAGAGAATTCTTGGGAGCCTGAGGATAATATTCATGCTGAAGGTCTGTTGCAATCTTTTAAGAGGTCCCACCCCGAAAAATTTGCCCGAAAGGGCATCCAGAGGCTGCCCCTTGGGGGGGCAATGTCAGGAAGATCCTACCAGTAATCGGCGTTCCAGGCTCACTGGAGCGCGGCCACAGACGCTACCGCGCGCGCGCACATGGGCGCTGCCGCGCTCGGGTACGTGCGCGCACCCCCGTTGGCGCCAGGCCGGCTATTTAAACCTGCCTGTCACACTCAGTTCCCGCTGTCTGCTCTACAGCGTTCCGTGTGCCAAAACCTGATCTGATCTGAAACCTTCTGTTATGTGACCCGGCTTCCTGTTTGACTATCCAGCTATCTGCCTGCATCTGACCCTTTGGCTTGCTTAGACCATTCTCCTGTCTGATCCCTGGTACCTTTGCTGTCCGCCTGATACCGACCACCGGCCTGTCTGACTATCCTTCTGCTTGATACCTGCTATCAGCCTGCTACCTGCTGTTGTTCCTGGTTCCGGTCCAGTGCTCCAGTATCCAGTCTGCTACCTACTGTTGTTCCTGGTTCCAGTCCAGCGCTCCAGTATCCAGTCTGCTACCTACTGTTGTTCCTGGTTCCAGTCCAGCCTTCCAGTACCCAGCCTGCCACTTGCTGTTGTTCCTGGTTCCGGTCCAGTGCTCCAGTATCCAGTCTGCTCTCTCCTGTTGTTCCTGGTTCCAGTCCAGCATTCCAGTACCCAGCTGGCTTCCTGCTGTTCTTCCTGGTTCCAGTCCAGCATTCCAGTATCCAGCCTGCTACTTGCTGATGTTCCTGGTTCCGGTCCATCGATCCAGTATCCAGTCTGCTATCTCCTGTTGTTCCTGGTTCCAGTCCAGCATTCCAATACCCAGCCTGCTGCCTGCTGTTGTTCCTGGTTCCAGTCCAGCATCCCAGTATCCAGTCTGCTACCTGCTGTGGTTCCTGGTTCCAGTCTAGCACTCCAGTTCTCTGCCTACTTACCTGCTGCTGTTTCTGGCTCCAGTCTGCATTCCAGTCTCCAGTCTTCTCGTCAGTTCCTGGTTCCTGAGTTCCCACCACTCCAGGACTTCTGGGTGACTGTTGATCCTGCCAGGCACCCATACCACTCCTTACTCCTGTTTCCTCTGTCCCCATTCCAGAGGGCCGAGAGTGGGAGCCGTAGGGGAGGTCTCTGCACTTCAGGCTCAAAACCTACCAGGTACATGACACCCTGCCTCAGGGGTGTACCTAGAGCATTTGGCACCCGGGGCGGATCATATATCTAGCACCCCTCCCCTTCACTGATCATGCCTGTACGCACTCAGCCCCTTTGTCACACCTCTACACACTCAGTCCCCCCAACCACACACACACACCTGTACACACTCAGCTCCCCACACACACCTGTACACACTCAGCTCCCCACCCCCCCATACACACCTGTACACACTCACACACACACCTCTACCTGTACACACTCAGCTGCCCCCCAAACCCCACACACACACCTACCTGTACACACTCAGCTGCCTCCCGTACACAAACAGCCTTCTACCTTCACTTGAACTCACAGCCCCCACTTGTAAGGTGGTCTTCCTAGTCCCAGGTTTCTATATGTCCCTGTGAGACACGAGAAGAGCTGCAATCCAAAATATAGTACACACAAGGGGTGCACATGCAGAAAGCAGCCAGAGGTGGCAATAAAGAGCTTGACTGTGAGCTGAATAACACAGAGGAGCAGCCGTTGCTGACATGCACGAATATAGAAAGCCAGCCGCAGCTACAGAGCATCCACTCTGCCTTGTCCCGTCCCTGATAGCTGGCCTGACTCGCCCCCCCATAGGTACGCCACTGCCCTGCCTTACCACAATGCAGTTCTCAGTGCTTAAGCAGACCTGTCATGTTGGAGCCAGGAAAATCTCAGAGTACCAAAAATCTCAGAAAAATTATTGATACTCAAATGTCAACTTGAAAAACTTTTGTTAAGTTATAATTTTTATTTTGTATCAGCCATATGTATCTAGTGGGCAATGTAACAGGTTTTCTTTACAGGAGGCAGTGTAAACAGTATTTAAGTACTTTCCACTTCCTGTCATGTCACAGGCCATGCAGAATGCTATGTAATTTGAGAGCAAGTGGCAGCCACTGCATTTTGGGAAGGTAGGAGTAGAGTCGTGTGTTCTTCTGTATGGGCAGTTTTGGGTAAGCCCCACTCTCCTAATCGTCAGGCCATGGCAGTTAAAGCTCTTTATGCCAAGCACCATCCAAGTTTCAATCTTCAATCCATTAGTTAAGGTGTAATAGTAGACAACACTACTTGGTTAAAACTAAGTAAGGTTCTTCGTGACTGTGCAAGGGAGGAGAGGGTACAATATTTTTTCTGCAGTATTGTATCTGCAATTTTCCCCTCCTAAGGTCTGGAGACATTAAAATAGTAGGGATCAAACCACTAGTCTTTGCAAAACTGAATAATTGTTTTTGTGTGGACATCCGTGCCCAAATAACACCTACCTGAAATGTGCACGTAACATCCTGGTAAGGGGACCTGGTCTCAGTTCAGGCTAGCCACGCATGGAAACTAAATACTTCTGTCCCATTTGGGGCACTCACAATCTAGGTGAGTAAGATATAATACCTGGGTGGATGGATACCAGATGCTGTGGTCCAGGTTTAAGGGGCACAGCTAAATATGTAACATTTTGGAAATTTTAAAGCCATGGGAAAAAAAACTTTTTTCCCTATTTTTTTCCAGAAAAAATGGAAATTTTGGAAAAAGTAAAATAGTAAAAAACATTCAGCCTAGAATAGTTTTACAAACGGAAAGTTGTTACACTTGAAACGTGAAATGCAGTGTATATATATGTACAAGTATTATGCTTGAAATAAAAGTACAGCTTATTCAGTAAATAAACCGAACTTGCTTTTTAAAATTGTATTTTTCTTCACAAATGGAATATTAAAGTGGAGTTCCACCCATTTAAAAGTCAGCAGCTACAAAAAGTGTAGCTGCTGACTTTTAATAATCAGACACTCACCTGTCCCACGATCCAGCGATGTGGCCTCACGAAGCCCCGCTCCTCTCCCCCTCCTCTCCAAGGGGCCGACATTCTAACTGTGGGCGCCTGGCTGTAGCTTGATAGCCGGGGCGCGCACTGCACATGCGCGAACTGTGCTGCGTGCTGTGAATGGTCAGACAATCTTCTGGGACCTGTGACGTGTCTCAGAGGATTGCAGGGAGGGAGGGGGGAGAGGTGAACTTTCTTCCGGAACCGCAGAGCTCAGGGAGGAAGTGGGAACTGGGTACCCATAAAAACTGGGTATCCGCTCCCCCATCCAAAAAAAATTACATACCAAATGTGGCATGTCATGGGGTTACCATCACTTAAAGCGGAAGTTCCATTTTTGGGTGGAACTCCGCTTTAGGGACTGTATATGTTAAAACATTTCAATTATACAGTACATGAGAACAGGTAACCACCCCCCTTTCCCTCATAATAATGTAAAGCTTCCTGTCAATATGCATTTCAGTTATTGACAATGCTAAACCAGAAGCAAAAATTGCTCTTGCAAGAGCTTGATGAATGTTCTGATTTTCAGATGTAATTTTCTCTATAAATTAAGGAATTGTGTATTTCTTGTGAGGTGGTGTTTCGTAACACTTCTTACTTGAAGATACTGCTGGTGACAAAACATTTTGTGATGATCCAGAAGCAGTAGAAAGAGTGTTTCTGGAATGAGAACTCTAGAGGGAAAAGCTACTCACACTTTCATTATGGTCCTCGTCATTTGATGCCATAAAGTATTTTTAATGTCTTTGGGGCACCTCTGGCATGCAAGGATGTGTTCTGTCATCCTTGTAGCATTTGGAAAATAATATTTGTAAATTGCATCTTTGCTCTCAGCAGAAATTGCACTGTGGAAATCTTTCCAAACTCTAGATGTTAGTCTCACCATTTTACTGAGAGGAGGAAAAGGAAAAAAAAAATGTACTTGCCAGACTATAGGTAAATACTATGCTATGATGGTGGAGAACATTAATATGAATCATTTAAAGGTTATCAAGATAAACTAATATGTCAGACAAATGTACCCTCTTACCTGTCAAATAAGGCCTGATAGGACAGAAACTATTATTTACTGTATCCCAACAAATACCCAACTGTAGGAAGTATAAGATGGAACCCACAAGCAAACTAAACTGAAGCCTTTCCCCTGCAGTGCCCCCTAGTGGAAGATATGCCTATTTCTCTTGTTTGAGAATTGCATTGAGAGGTACAGTGTAACTTGAATTGTATTCCATAATTTGCTTGTCTTCAGCTGAGAGAACTGGCAATAATTTAATACTTTAATTTAATACAAGGTCTTCATGTTATATAGTTACAGTCAGGTCCATTAATATTGGGACATCGACAGAATTCTAATCTTTTTGGCTCTATACACCACCGCAATGGATTTGAAATGAAACAAACAAGATGTGCTTTAACTGCAGACTTTCAGCTTTAATTTGAGGGTATTTACATCCAAATCAGGTGAATGGTGTAAGAATTACAACAGTTTGTATATGTGCCTCCCGCTTTTTAAGGGACCAAAAGTAATGGGACAATTGGCTGCTCAGCTGTTCCATGGCCAGGTGTGTGTTATTCCCTCATTATCCCATTTACAAGGAGCAGATAAAAGGTCCAGAGTTCATTTCAAGTGTGCTATTTGCATTTGGAATCTTTTGATGAGATGAGAGATGAGATGAGATCCAAAGAGCTGTCACTATCAGTGAAGCAAGCCATCATTAGGCTGAAAAAACAAAACAAACCCATTAGAGAGATAGAAAAAACATTAGGTGTGGCCAAATCAACAGTTTGGAACATCCTTAAAAAAAAAGAACGCACCGGTGAGCTCAGCAACACCAAAAGACCCGGAAGACCACAGAAAACAATTGTGGTGGATGAGAATTCTTTCCCTGGTGAAGAAAACACCTTCACAACAGTTGGCCAGATCAAGAACATTCTCCAGGAGGTAGGTGTATGTGTGTCAAAGTCAACAAAGTCAACAATCAAGAGAAGACTTCAAAAGAGTAAATACAGAGGTTTCACCACAAGATGTAAACCATTGGTGAGCCTCAAAAACAGGAAGGCCAGATTAGAGTTTGCCAAACAACATCTAAAAAAGCCTTCACAGTTCTTGAACAACATCCTATGGACAGATGAGACCAAGATCAACCTGTACCAGAGTGATGGGAAGAGAAGAGCATGGAGAAGGAAAGGAACTGCTCATGATCATGGCGTGGGCATGTATGGCTGCCAATGGAACTGGTTCTCTTGTATTTATTGATGATGTGACTGCTGACAAAAGCAGCAGGATGAATTCTGAAGTGTTTCAGGCAATATTATTTGCTCATATTCAGCAAATTGCTTCAGAACTCACCAAAAGACCCAAAAGACCACGGAAAACAACTGTGGTGGATGACCGAAGAATTCTTTCCCTGGTGAAGACAACACCCTTCACAACAGTTGGCCAGATCAAGAACACTCTCCAGGAGGTAGTTGTATGTGTGTCAAAGTAAACAATCAAGAGAAGACTTCACCAGAGTGAATAAAGAGGGTTCACCACAAGATGTAAACCATTGGTGAGCCTCAAAAAAAGGAAGGCCAGATTAGAGTTTGCCAAACAACATCTAAAAAAGCCTTCACAGTTCTGGAACAACATCCTATGGACAGATGAGACCAAGATCAACTTGTACCAGAGTGATGGAGAAGGAAAGGAACTGCTCATGATCCAAAGCATATCACCTCATAAGTGAAGCATGGTGGTGGTAGTGTCATGGCGTGGGCATGTATGGCTGCCAATGGAATTGTTTTTCTTGTATTTATTGATGATGTGACTGCTGACAAAAGCAGCAGGATGAATTCTGAAGTGTTTTGGGCAATATTATCTGCTCATATTCAGCAAAATGCTTCAGAACTCATTGGACGGCGCTTCACAGTGCAGATGGACAATGACCCGAAGCATACTGCGAAAGCAACCAAAGAGTTTTTTAAGGGAAAGAAGTGGAATGTTATGCAATGGCCAAGTCAATCACCTGACCTGAATCCGATTGAGCATGCATTTCACTTGCTGAAGACAAAACTGAAGGGAAAATGCCCCAAGAACAAGCAGGAACTGAAGACAGTTGCAGTAGAGGCCTGGCAGAGCATCACCAGGGAGGAAACCCAGCGTCTGGTGATGTCTATGCGTTCCAGACTTAAGGCTGTAATTGACTGCAAAGGATTTGCAACCAAGTATTAAAAAGTGAAAGTTTGATGGATGATTGTTAATCTGTCCCATTACTTTTGGTCCCTTTAAAACGTGGGAGGCACATATACAAACTGTTGTGATTCCTACACCGTTCACCTGATTTGGATGTAAATACCCTCAAATTAAAGCTGAACGTCTGCAGTTAAAGCACATCTTGTTTGTTTCATTTCAAATTCATTGTGGTGGTGTATAGAGCCAAAAAGATTAGAATTGTGTCAATATCCCAATATTTATGGACCTGACTGTATATAGTTTGAATACCATGTTATAGATACATTATGTATCATTTTAAAGGAACATATTTTGCACTTCTTTCGTGTTTTCCTATTTTTCAGGAAAAAAACAAAAACCGTCTTTGCAAAAAACAAAATAAGACATTGTTTTTTTCTCAATTTTTCAATTTTTTTCCCAGGCCTTCCCATCTCTAAGCACTGGGCAAGCCAAATTAAATCAAAGAACGTACATTGGTGGGGGCAGGCCAGGATTAAAATCAAAGTGCTTACAGTACAATAAGGCAACTAATTCAGAGAATCAGATGAGAATTGCAGCGAGTAACAGCCAGAAAGTTGGTCTATTAAAGCAAAGCTTCAATAGTCAAAGTCAACTAAGGTCAGCAACAGAAATTCGAAAATGAACAGACAATGTACCAACAAGTCAGGAACTGAACTCTATATTGGGTAACTACTGCTAGTTGGTCCCTTTAAAGGATGATAATTATTTGGGGGTAAGGTAGTGATCGTGTTATGGGTTTTTGTTGCAGAGGTGCACGTGATTGTCTAGATACCAAGCGATGCACAGAGAAAGCCCCTTGGAGTGTGTTGAACCTGCAGGATTGAGCAGGTGCCCTCCAAGAGAAAGCAAATAACTGATGGTAAGGAGATAAGCAAAATGCATTTCTGGCAGTGTGTAGTTCTAACCTTTACTACTCTCTCCTGGAAAACCTTGCATGGTTACCCTGTGTCTACTATTTTATTTAGCCATGCTATGCTGAGTTAGATTTAAACAATAACGAGTACATCTTAGGGCCTGAGCAGTATCAGTATGTGTACAGAATAAAAAATGATGATATTGTTAGTGTTTGTTTGTAATGTTAGATTTGATTTAATCAGATCATTTTTCAACTTGATTTCAACTTCTCAAATGATTCAAGAGCTAAATGAGTTGATATGATTTACCATTTATTTACAATATCATTAATGAAAGTGACAATAACAATTTTTCAACCAAGTCTAAGTGATTACAGCACAGTCTTTATTCTGCATACAAGCTTGCCATGTAATTAGACGCAGTTGTGACTAGGAAATGATTTGACAAACAAAAGATCTCTTTAGTCCAAGGAAAAAGGTAATGAAATACAGGAAAACCAATCATTTGATCTCCTGATATCTTGATGTATTTCATGTTTGAGTGTCCAAAACACAGCCAAATTTCACAATGATGCAACTAACTCGAGCACTTCTCATGATCACATGGGTATCTTATTGCTCTGTATGGGCCGTAAGGGTTTTTTTGACCTATTTGCAGCATATACAGCTTTTAAGGTGTTGTACACTTTCCAATGTTTTTGTTGTTTTATTTGGTTTTAGTGTGGTTATACTCACTGTGCTATTTGTCTGCCTTACCTTCTAATTATGGCCTTATATGTTGTGGCTGCAGTTTGTTGTCCAATGCATAGCTCACAATTAGGGATGAGCTTTATGTTCGGGTCGAACATGAGTTCGACTCGAACGTTGGCTGTTCGCCCGTTCATCGAAAAACGAACATTACGGGGCGTTCGCGCCAAATTCGAATGCCGCATAATGCCCCATAATGCACTGCGGGAGCACAGTGCATTGCTGTATGATGATTGGCCAAAGCATGCACCATGCCCTGCATGCTTTGCCAATCCTATCGCCCTCAGCTAAGAGAGCCATAATTGGCCAAAGGCAGGGTGCCTTTGGCCAATCATGGCTCAGGAGGACTGAGTCCACGCCCCACAATATATAAGGCTGCCTGCTGGCGTGGACGGAGAGAGAGTGTCATTTAGATCGAGCAGGCAGGCAGGCAGGTTATTCAGTTAGCTGCAGTGTATTTAATATATATATATATATACAGACAGTCTCGTGTATATATATATATATATATATATATATATATATATATATATATATATATATATATCCACTGCATCCAGTTTAGCTATATCTGACTGCAGGCCATTCCTGGTGTACTTTTTCTAATAGACTTCAGGCGGTGTACACAGTACACAGTATCGTGCACCCATAGTGCAGTTGCTACTACTTTTCTGGTGGTGTACACCATACAGTACACCCATAGTTGTTATTACACGTCTGTTGGTGTACACAGTACCGTTTACCCCTAGTGCAGTTGCTACTACTTTTCTGGTGGTGTACACAACACATACAGTGCACCCATAGTTGTTATTACACTTCTGTTGGTGTACACAGTACCGTGCACCCCTAGTGCAGTTGCTACTACTTTTCTGGCGGTGTACACAGTACACAATACAGTGTAGTGTGGTTTTGCTAAACAAAATTTACAGCATGCCCGGAAGGCCACCGAGGAGAGGCAGACGCTCACAGGCAACTAAAAGAGGGCAAGCAGGCTCTGTGTCTACAGTCGACAGTGCTGGTCGTGGACACAGTGCATCCTCAGCACGTGGCCATGGGGCACGCTTGTCATTTTTTTCTGCAGCTGGCCGTGTTATTGAGCCACAACATGCAGAAGAGTTGGTGGAATGGATAACAAAGCCATCCTCATCCTCCTCATCCTCTGTCCCCCAGGCTCAGAGTAGTTTGCCTGCCAAAGCAGCCTATTCAATCGGCTCCATGTCAACAGTCACTCCTTCCCTAACCCCACTATCATGCACGGAGGAGTCCCCCGAACTATTCAACCACAGTGTCGGATACATGCTGCAGGAGGATGCACAGCAATTTGAAGGCTCCCAATGATGGTACCCAGGGTGAGGAAGGGAGCAATGTGAGCCCAGAGAGAGAGGGTGCCCAAGAAGGTCAAGTAACTGGCAGTCATGTTCCCCCAGCTGCAGCATACTGCCAAGTTTCTCCAGTGATGAGGAGGGAGGGGATGATGAGGACAATGACTCTACTTGGGTGCCTGATAGAAGAGAGGAGGAGGAGGCACATCTCCAACGAGGCAGGATGCCCTCCAGGGGGCAGCTTAAGGGCAGCCACCCTATTGCATCACATCGCAGAGCTAAGCAGTTGCAGGGCGCTGCTGACTCCCCGCATATTTTGAAAAGTTCTTTGGAGTGGGCCTCTTTTGACACGTGTGCAGCACATCGCACAGTTGCTGTTTGCAACATATGTCTAAAAGCGTATCAAGCATGGCCAAAACAGCAGCCGCTTGGGCACAACATGCTTGACCAGACATATGATGACCTCCCATGCAGTCCGTTGGCAACAGCACTTAAAAGACCCACATCAAAGAACAAGGCGGACCTCTACTTACTCCTCATCAGCTGGGATCTCCAACCTCACTATACCTCCAGTCGTCTCAGAAACCTACACTGAGAGGAATGAAGGTATAAAAATAGGTGTCCCAAGTACTTGCGGCCAATCTGCTAGCGGTACACCAACATCCGATTTTCGCAGGCAAATTTCCCTACCCCAGTTGCTAAACCGTCTAAAGAAATTCGGTCCCAGCCATCCACATGCTCAGCTACTGAATGCTAGCTTGGCCAAATTGCTAGCACTGCAACTGCTGCCTTTTCAGCTGGTAGACTCTGCCCCCTTTCGTGAATTTGTGGAATGTGCAGTACTTCAGTGGCAGGTTCCCAAACGCCATTTCTTTTTACAGAAGGCCATTCCAGCTCTCTACCATCATGTGGAAGGCAATGTCTTGGCCTCGTTGGACAGGGCGGTCAGCAGTAAGGTGCATATTACCGCTGACTCATGGTCCAGCAGGCATGGACAGGGATGATACCTTTCTTTCACGGCACAATGGGTAACTCTGCTGGCAGCTGGGAAGGATGCAGGACAGGGTTCAGTATTGTTGGAGCTTGTTCCACCACCATGCCTCCAAAATGCTAGTAGTGGTGATTTTGCCACATCTCCTCCATCCCCTCCTTTTCTTCTTCATTTATGGACTCTTCCTCTGCAGATTTGTCCTCTGAAACAGCGGTGCTCTGTAGGCATTCCAGGGGCTACGCAAGCACTCAGGCAAAAAGGTGTCATGCGGTGCTTGAGTTGGTCTGCTTAGGGGAAAGGAGCCACACTGAGGCAGAGATTCTGGCAGCTCTGCAGGGGCAAGCTCAGAGGTGGTTGACGCCACGCCAGCTTCAGCCAGGAATGGTTGTATGCGACAATGGCACCAACCTCCTCTCCGCCCTCTGACAGGGACACTTGACCCATATACCCTGTTTGGCTCACGTCCTGAATTTGGCGGTGCAGCGGTTCTTGAGTCTTGAGTCTGTGGTCATTTCCACCGCTCATATAATTCCAGTGCTTGGCTGGCTGACATTCAAAGAGAATGCAACCTGCCCATAAACCGCCTCATTTGTGACATGCCCACCAGGTGGAACTCAACGTTAGCAATGTTACAGCGGCTGCACACGCAGCAGAGGGCCATCAATGAGTACCTGTGAGAGTATGGCACCAGGACAGGGTCAGGGGAGCTTGGCTTTTTTTCGCCACGCCAGTGGCTAATGATCAAGGATGCATGCACTGTCCTGTCACCATTTGAGGAGGTCACGAGGATGGTGAGCAGTGACAGTGCATGCATCAGTGATACTGTCCCTCTTGTCTTCCTGTTGGAGCACACGCTTCGTGGAATAATGGACAGGGCACTTGAGGCAGAACAGCGGGAGGAAGAGGAGGACTTCCTTACCTCTCAAGGCCCCCTTTATCCAGATAGTATTCCTGCGGGCCCGCCGATCACACAGGAAGAAGAAGAGGAGGAAGATTGTGTCAGCATGGAGGTGGAGCCTAGCACTTGGCATCAGCAGCAGTCTTCAATGGATCATTTTCAGTCCCCAGAAGCCCATGGAGTTGTACGTAGCTGGGAGGAGGTGGTTGAGGATCATGTGATCCTTAGTGACCCAGAGGACTCAGGATCAATTGCCTCTGCAAAATTATGCTGCATGGCCTCCCTGATCCTGCAAAGCCTGCGAAAGGACCCTAGGATTCGTGGTATCAAGGAGAAGGAACATTACTGGCTGGCAACCCTTCTTGATCCAAATTACAAGGGTAAGATTTCAGAACTTATCCAGCCTTCGCAGAGGGAGCAGAGGATGAAAAATCTTCGGGAGGCCTTGCAGAAAGGTTTGTGCAATATGTTTCCAGAGCCTGGGAGTTTACAATTTTCGGTGCTGGACAATGTGTTGCTGAGGCTTCGTTCAGTCACAGAAAGCGGTGGAGAAGGTGGCCGGCTGACCGATGCCTTCAGACATTTCTTCAGTCCTCAGCGCCAAGGTCTGATCGGTTCCAGCAACCATCTCCAGCGTCTGAATTACATGGTGCAGGAATATCTAGGGGCAAGACCAGACTTGGAGACTTTTACAACAGAACATCCACTGGATTACTGGGTCTTGAGGATGGACCACTGGCCAGAGCTTGCTCAATATACAATTGAGCTTCTGGCCTGTCCTGCATCCAGCGTTCTTTCTGAACGCACATTCAGTGCGGCTGGAGGCTTTGTAACCGATCACAGAGTGCGCCTGTCCACAGACTCTGTTGATCGGCTCACATTCATAAAAATGAATCAGTCTTGAATCACCAGCTACCAAGCACCTGATGCTGATGTAACCGATTGATTTTTCTATCACATGTGGGATCCCTTGAAGACTGCATATGCTGAGTGACTATCCTATTATGCTGAGTGACTATCCTATTCCTCCTCAATCTTCATGGTGATAGCTTTTAAAGGGGTTGTAAAGGTAAAAATTTTTTCACCTTAATGCATTCTATGCATTAAGGTGAAAAAACTTTTGACAATACCGCCGCCCCCAGCCCCCCCGTTTTACTTACCTGACGCCTCGAATCTTCGCTGCTCGTTCTCGTCATCTTCATTGCAGCTCAGCCTGCTGTCAATCACATCCGATGACGCGGCGCGCCGGGGGGCGGGGCCGAGTGATACAGCGAGCGGCTATAGCCGCCGGCTGTATCACGGGAGCGCGACCGCAAGCACTCACCACCATGCGAGGGAGCTCGCATTAAGGTGGTGAATGCATGCGGGGAGGAGCTGAAACAGCCAACGAGGGACCCCAGAAGACCAGGTTCGGGGCCACTCTGTGCAGAACGAGCTGCACAGTGAAGGTAAGTATAACATGTTTGTTATTTAAAAAAAAAAAAAAAATTACCTTTACAACCCCTTTAAGAATATTTCAGGTTCAGAGCACCACCACCACTGCCTAAGGCCCAATTTTTCTGCCCCTGTTTGACAGGAGCATGTAATTACAATTTTTGCTATAATATTTCACAGCAGGGCCCATTCCTGCGCTCAACAAGAGTATCTGTGAGGCTTTACAGTGTTGTGCCACCACCACCACCGCCTAAGGCCCAATTTTTTTGCCCCTGTTTAACAGGGGCATGTCATTACAATTTTTGCTATAATATTTCACAGCAGGGCCCATTCCTACGCTCAACAAGAGTATCTGTGAGGCTTTACAGTGTTATGCCACCACCGCCTAAGGCCCAATTTTTCTGCCCCTGTTTAACAGGGGCATGTAATTACAATTCTTAATACAATATTTCACAGCAGGGCCTGTTCCAGCGCCCACCAAGAGTAACTGTGAGGGCTTACAGTGTTCTGGTACCACCAACACCTAAGGCCCAATTTTCCGCAGAGTGTATAGGGGAGGCCCTATAGTATATACAGGCAGTCCCCTATTTTCAAACATCCGACTTACAAACGACTCCCACTTACAAACGGAGGGAGACAACAGGAAGTGAGAGCTACCCTTAGGAAGGGAAAATTTTCTCCTGTAAGAGTTAATATGGGAAAAAGGTGTCTCCACTGATGCTTTACCACCAATCCTAGTTTCCCTAATAACCCAAAATTTTGAGGTGAAATCTTCTGAACAGGGGCACAGACAGCAAAACAAATGTTACAGGGGTGATAACCCTTCCCTATGTTATCCAAAAAGCTTAAAAATAGATTTTTTGGCTGGAGCTACACTTTAAAAATGTACCTGTTCCAAATTACAAACAGTTTCAACTTAAGAACAAACCTACAGTCCCTATCTTGTTTGTAAGCCCGGGTTCGCTTGTATACTGCTGTTCAGAGTATATAGGGCCTGGAGGCCCCACGCCTTTTTTTTGTAATTTGGATGCGGGGTTCCCCTTAATATCCATACCAGACCCAAAGGGCCTGGTAATGGGCTGGAGGAGGGGGGACCCATGCCGTTTTTCTCAATGATTTTCATCTATATTGCCGGGACCCGACATTGCATTACAGCCGCAAGCAGTTTTAAATTACGTTTTTCCTTTAGAAATGTCATTTTGTGCAGGGACTGTTCTAAACACCGGAAAAATGCGCCACTTTACAGGCATACTATAGTCACCCCCCAGACACGATATTTAAAGGAATATTTCACTTTTATTGTTTCACATTAAGCATTATTAAAATCACTGCTCCCGAGAAAACATCCGTTTTTAAAACTTTTTTTGCATTGATACATGTCCCCTGGGGCAGGACCCAGGTCCCCAAACACATTTTATTACAATAACTTGCATATTAGCCTTTAAAATTAGCACTTTTGATTTTTCATGTTTGAGTCCCGTAGACTTTAACGGTGTTCGCACAAATGTTTTGCCTGTTCGCATGTTCTACTGTGAACCGAACCGGGGGGTGTTCGGCTCACCCTACTCAACTCTGTTGCATCACAAATGTTGGAGTGCTATGTGTTATGAAAACATAAAAAGCAGAGCACAGAAAACTTCAGAAAAGGACACACTTTATTCAATAATAAATAAGCAAAAAAGCATAAACATCTAAATTTAGTAGTATCAGCACAGTGATGGAGCAGAGTCAGCAACTCACAGGATGCCACATGATGACAGGTAGAGTAGGAAAAGTTCCAGGATCATTTAATATCCAATAGAGGCATATAAGGCACTTGGGATCGGAGCTAGGAAGCTGAGGGTGAGAAGCACAGTGTGCAGCTATACAAGGCTGTCAGTGGTACAGGAAACAGCAGCAATGCATCTATGGGCATTAAGCCTTTTTCTCATGCATGTTGATGTCACGGTCTGGAGTCAGGCTCAGAGGCCAATAGCTATAGCAGTGGAGCAGCACCCACTGACAAGTGGAACAGATGTTCACGAAGGTCACCCTGGCTGATGACATGGGTTCACCTGAGGTGCGGGGTCTAAGTACTAACCGGTATTCACAAGAGCTCCTGATGGTGGAGAAGGGCTTTGCTGCATGTTAGTACACGGTCACGGTCCTTGGGATAGCCCCACCAGGGGGTGGGCAAGCCAGGGTCCAGTAGCAGATATAGCAGGTATGGATCATGCAGAAGCGTAGTCGAGAAACAAGCCAAATTTTGGTAACGAATATTTGCAGGTTGGGATTAAGCAGAAGCGTAGTTGAGGAACAAGCTAAATATCTGTAAAGAATGGTAGCGGAGATACGGTCGGCAGCAGGAGAGACAAGAGAGAGATATTGGCTGGTGAAGACACAATATTCTGGCAACCAGGAAGTGCAGAGACATGGCTTAAATCAGGAAGTCCATGGGAGGAGCAAAGAATTCAAGGTTCAAGGCAAATAAGAACTGTACAGCATTCCAGGTAGCTCAGCAAATAGAGTCCTTGCCAGACACAGCAGAGGTCCCAGGTCCAATTCCAGGTCCTAACAGTTGATCTCTCTGTTAATATATCTCTGTTTGTGTCTATATATTTACTGTTTTGCTCTCACCTGCAGAGCACTAGACTCATGCCTCGTACACAAGATCGGATTTTCCGCCAACAAAACCGTGTCTGCAAATTTGTCTTGCATACACATGGTCACACAATTGTTGGCCAACAATTACGAATGTAGTGACATTCTAGACATACCATGTGGTTTTTAAGCTCTTTTGCTCCACCCTTTGGGCTCCTTCTGCTAATTTTGTGCTAATAGAAGTTTGGTGAGTGTTGATTCGCACTTTTTATTTCGCACTTTTCGGTTCACGCTTTTCAGTTCGTTTCTGAACGGCCGTTCGTTAACCAGACATGTTGCGGAATCCGAGGAGATAACTTGTTATTTATTATTGGCCTTGGAGTTATTGCTTTGACATTATTTTTTTGGTTGAATAATGATTTGATTTGGTATATTTTCTATATTTTTGGATGCATAGAATGCACTTTTTGGTTAAGTTCTATTGGCAGATAGCATGTCTAATTTTATTTGTTTTCTATTTTTAATGCACAATAAAAAAAATGTGGAGAATAATACTTGGCTATGTGTTTTTACTTCAAATGACAGTTCTGGAGTAGGCAGTTACATTTTAAAAAATACAATGTAAAATTGACAAGGGACACCAACATAGTTGTATATTTGATCTTAAAAACTACGGGATAATGGTGTTGTGGTAACTTGCCCAAATAAAAAAAAACATAATAATATTATTCTTGATATCACTAGAAAAAAAAGCCTTTGAAAATCAGTTTGCAATAACTCCATCAGTATCACCAGC
Source organism: Lithobates clamitans (assembly GCA_037952925.1). Taxonomy (NCBI): domain Eukaryota; kingdom Metazoa; phylum Chordata; class Amphibia; order Anura; family Ranidae; genus Lithobates; species Lithobates clamitans. Next base: position 2,768,504 of record JBBGZY010000116.1, on the reverse strand, counting down.
AAAGCAGCTACATTATTATCTCATTAACCAACTCTATACAGGGCACTTACACCCCCTTCCTGCCCAGACCAATTTTCAGCTTTCAGCGCTCTCACAGTTTGAATGACAATTACTCAGTCATGCAACACTGTACCCATATGAAACTTGTGTTCTTTTTTCACACAAATCAAGCTTTCTTTTGGTGGTATTTAATCACTAGTGGGTTTTTATTTTTTGTGCTATAAATAAAAAAAAGACCATCAATTTTGTGAAAAAAATTGCCTTTTTCTTTGTTTCTGTCATAAAATTTTGCTAATTAGTAATTTTTCTTCATAAATTTTGCCCAAAATTTATACTGCTACATATCTTTGGTAAAAATAACCCAAATTAGTGTATATTATTTGGTCTTTGTGAAAGTTATAGAGTCTACAAACTATGGTGCCAATCAATGAAAATTGATCACATCTGATCAGGCCTTCAGTACATCAGGTGTATCTCATTTCTTGAGACACTAACAAGTCAGGAAAGTACAAATACCCCCCAAATTACCCCTTTTTAGAAAGTAGACATTCCAAGGTATTAAGTAGCATGGTGAGTTTTTTTAAATTGTAATTTTTTCCCACAATTCTTTGCAATTTTCTTTTTACAAAATTGTCATAATATCAGGTTATTTCTCACACACAGCATATGCATACAACAAATTACACCCCAAAATACATTCTGCTACTCTTCCCGAGTATGGCGATACCACATGTGTGAGACTTTTACACAGCCTGGCCACATACAAAGGACCAACATTCAAGTAGCACCTTCCGGCGTTCTACGAGCATAAATGACACATCTCATTTCTCAACCACCTATTACACTGTTGAAGGCCCTGGAGAACCAGGACAATGAAATTGCCCACAAAATGACCCCATTTTGGAAAGAAAACACCCCAACGTATAATCTATGAGGCATAATGAGTCTTTTGAATGGTTCATTTTTTTCCAGAAGTTTTTTGAAAAATGTGGAAAAACAATGAAAACGCATTTTTTTTACACAAAGTTGTCAATTTATAAGATATTTCTAACACATAGCATGTATATAGCAAAAATTACACCCCAAAATACATTCTGCTACGCTTCCCGAGTATGGCAATACCACATGTGTGAGACTTTTACACAGCCTGTCCACATACAGAGGCCCAACATTGAAGTAGTACCTTCAGGCGTTCTAGGAGCATAAATTGCACATCTCATTTTATTCCTACCTATCACACTTTTGAAGGTCCTTGAGCACCAGCCCACTGGAATTACCCACAAAATTACCCCATTTTGGAAAGCATACACCCCAACGTATATTCTATGAGGCATGGGCTGCAAATAGGTACTCGGGTACTATGATGGGCTGCAGATAGGTACTCGGGTATTTTGATGGGCTGAAGACAGGTACTCGAGTAGCTTGATGAGCTGCAGACAGGTACTCGGGTACTCTGATGGGCTAATGACAGGTACTCGGTTACTCTGATGGGCTGGTAAGAGGTACTCGGTTACTCTGATGGGCTGGTGACTGGTACTCGAGTACTCTGATGGGCTGGTGACAGGTACTCAGGTACTCTGATGGCCTGGTGACAGGTACTCGTGTACGCTGATGGCCTACAGATAGGTATTCGGGTACTCTGATGGGCTGGTGACTGGTTTTCGGGTACTCTGAAGGGCGGTGACAGGTACCCAGGTACTCGGTACTTATATGAACTGTGACATGTACTCAGGTACTGGGGTACTCATATGGACTGTGACAGGTACTCAGGTACTCATATGGACTGTGACAGGTACTCAGGTGCTCGGGTACTCAGATGAACTGTGACAGGTACTCATATGGACTGTGACAGGTACTCAGGTACTCAGATGAACTGTGACAGGTACTCAGGTACTCATATGAACTGACAGGAACTCGAGTATTCAGATGGACTGTGACAGGTACTCGGGTACTCAGATGGACTGTGACAGGTACTCATATGGACTGACAGGTACACATATGAATTGTGACAGGTACTTTGATGGGTGGTGACAGGTCCTCTCTATTGGGGGGGGGGGGCAATCAGTGTGATCATGCGCATTCCCTGTTTAAATGGAGGGATGTCATATGACGCCATCCCAGAACGAGAACCGCGCCGCCTGGCTATCATATGCGGGCGGCAAGTGGTTAAAGAAGAAGAGAATTTGGCGCTGCATTTGGAGATTTCATAATTTGCCACGTCACATATGTTAATTCTCCATTACGAATGCTAGTTTACAAGACCGACCGCTTCTGGCTTGTCCTTGCTTCCGAGCATGCGTGTTTGTACTTTGGACTTTTGTACACATGATCGGAAAATTCGACAACACACATTTGTTGCCGGAAAATTTGAAGACATGCTAGCCAACATTTGTTGGCAGAAAGTCTGACAACAATTGTCCGATGGAGCATACACACGGTCAGATTTTTCCGCCAACAGCCTGACATCCAAAATTTCCCGTCCAATTGTGTGTACAGGCCTTAAGCAACCTAGGGATTGTGGGATATGCAGTTTCTGCTGCATGCCTCATATTTGAACACAAACATAAACTGCTGACACAGAAATGTAAAGATTAACTCTACTGTAGACTGTGCATACAGGACAACAAATTACACCATGAAACTACAAGGTCAACGCAGAAAGACAGGTAGGCAATGGCATATAATATCTTTAGGTGGTCCTCCAACTGTCCTTCTTTTTACTTCCATTTAACCTTCTTCTAAGCTTCATTAAGCTGCATTCATTATAATTTTGTTTTACAATTGACTTGTATAGAGAGGGAAGAAGTCCTGATGTGAACAAAAGTCCAAGCACTCAAGCCCAGAATAAAATTTGTTTGCAGGCTTATGTAAACAATAGAAATGTTCAGTGAAAGAGATTTATATTTCTGTCTGCAAATTGTCGTATAACACATTTATTTCAAACTTTTTTAAACATTATTTGTCATTATATATTAATTTCAAAATATAAAAAAAAAATACATTCACTAATTTAGCATCTTTAAAGTGGTTGTAAAACCTTTCATATACCCACTGAAGTGACTAGCCTCAGGAGATACAGAGTTCCTACAAATCCTCCTACACAAGTTGTACCTATTTATCTGCTATCTCTTCTTTCTGCAGCTATTCAAAGCACAGCATTTATAGAGCTTGTCTGAACTTTCAGAAAGCAGCGGGCAAAGAGCTAAAGTTACACTCTGCAGAGCTCAGTGAGAGTTGATTGGAGGGAAGAGATACTCTCCCCTTCATACAGGAACAGAGCTGTGGCTGTCAATCATAGGCTGTGTGTTGGAGCTCCCTCCCTGTCACCTTTGTATCTCTTGGTGTTAGGAAAACTTGTCAAAAATTACTCATGCAGATAGCAGAGGACTGAGGCAGCAAAGAGACAGCTACACACTATAGAGGGATACTTTGTTAATTTTTCATGTGAGAGGTTTACTACCACTTTAGAATTCTTATTCACTGATAACCTGCCAGAAATGCATAATCTTTTTAATATTATCATGTGGAAAGTTAAAAAATTAGGAGGGTGCAATGTGAATTTATTTACTGTTTGTGTCCCAGTGTACACCCCTGGTTATATAATAAGTGCTTTGGCCTGTTTCACACAGGCTTCAGCTTGTATAAGAGCAGTGTGAGCAGCAAGCTTTGACAAATTTTTTTGCAGAGCTTTCAGCAATCTTTGTTGAAGCTTTTAAAGTACCATTCACTTCCAGTTTGTAGGAGACAAAAAGAGGAGAGGGGGAGAGAAGTGCAACAACCAGAGGAGGGGCTGTGTTTCAACAGTACAAAAATTACCCGGGGCCGCCAAACGCAAATAAAAAATAAAAAGTCAATGAGTGAAATCAAATCAAGGATTAGGTTGGGTTTGAACATTGGCCTGTGTTAAACAAAGCCCACAGCCAAGTGTATATAAGCAGCCACTCAGGACTACCCACATAAATGACAAGTAAATAAGTAAAAGATCCAGAGCGGCCACCGCTATTAAAACAATGCATCTCCTAGGCCCGCTCCAAGCCAGGTACTGGGGGCTGGATAAGCTCAGACTAGCCGGCAATTAGACCTGTCAGTGCAGAAAGAGTGTATGCACCATGTTGCCCCAAATACCAGGTGTAAAAACAGGGCAACCGATACACTACACTACACAGAAGTATGTAGAAAATGGGCTAGTTCCCAGCAATGCCCAATTTTTGACATAGGGCATACACAAATAAGTAAATAATAAAAATGGTGGAGTGGAATAAGTAAATGCATACAGCAAAACAAAACTGCATGTAAAATAAAGAAAACATAATGGAAACATAAGTGCAGTATAGGTATGGATATTGATCAATACTTATTATTGAAGTATAAATCAAATAAATGCATTATTATTTTTATATATTTACATAAAGATACATAAACAATGTTAAAAAAATATTGACTGCTAAAACTCATAAGGAATGTAATCAGAAAACCTCAGATGAGGGAATACTAGAAGAGTTGACAAGTCCCACACTTGAATGTCTAAAACAAACCTATCTCTCCACAGGACCTCTTGAATGAAGAAATGGCTATTGAAGAAGAGGGACAAATGTATGGGATGAAAAAGAATCATATAAACTTCTGTGCAAATCAAAGGATCAAAATAAATAATAATAATAATAAATGTGCGCCAAAATGTGATTAGAATGGTGCAGATGGTGATAATGCTGACAATAAGGGTGAATGGTACTGAAAATGTTGTGAAATGTAAAATCCAGAAGGTGTGCAAATGGCTTAACCCGCCTGTAAAAAACTATAGAGCAACAAATGACATGCGATGCTGGAGTAACTATAAGGTGGTTCTCATGTCTAATGTCCTGTACACACGACCTGTTTTGAAGTCAGAATAAACTCCGAAGGTTTCTCCGGTGGAACTCCGACGGAATTCCGCTCAAACGGTCTTGCCTACACACGGTCAAACCGAAGTTCGATCGTCCAGAACGCTGTGACAAACGACGGGACTAAAAAAAGGAAGTGCAATAGGCAGTAGCCAATAGCTTCCGTCTCGTACTTGCTTCAGAGCATGCGTCGTTTTTGGTCCGTCGGAACAGCATACAGACGAGCGGGTTTCCCAATAGGAATTGGTTCTGTCGGAAATATTTAGAGCATGTTCCATTTCTAGGTTCGTCAGAATTTTTGAAAAAAAAAGTCTGATGAGGCATACACAGGATCGGAATAGACGATGAAAAGCTTTCAGACTTTTTCTGTCAGACATTCGGCTCGTGTGTACGCGGCATAACACTTTATTGAGACTGTTAGGGGACATGGTGTCAAGTTTAAACAACCATTATGTTTTACTGGCACATAGGGCTTTCTATAATGGACTCAAATACATAGACTCTGAGGCAGCTGGGATCTTTTACATGATGTAGGAGGCAGTGTCTTGATAGGCTTGGTATGCCTTTTTCTACATTCCTGTGATGCTCTCCAAACCTTGCTCTGAGTGATCTAACATTCCTACCAACGTTTTGCGTACCACAGCGACAGTGGGTGCAATATACAGCAAAGGAAGTGGAGCAAGTGAAGAACTCTTTGATGTGATAAGTACGGCCCTTGTGGTCTCTAAAGGATTGTTGCCCATGAGTGACAAAGGCGCAGGTAAGGCAATTTCACTTTTTGCATTTAAACATGCCTTTTAATGTGAGAAATGATAAACTACAAGTTGTAGCTATTTGCGCCAGTGGCAACTTGCTCAGAGCAATGTAGCTCTTCACGTTCTTGGACTTCCTAAAGACGATTTTTTGGGGGATCTGATAATATTGGAATCTACTGTGTACTGTTTGGAGTACTGAAGATGGGCCTTGTTGAGGGGAACATTACAGAATCGAAGGTGGTACTACTCTATTGAAAACTGAGCAAGATTCATTTTATACCAACAACTGACAATTTATATCTACATCAGAAGAGCTGCCACCATCCAGCCTGGAAATAACATTCCAGCCAGTCAATTCTTAAGACTGCTAAGAAATTGTAGCCTAAAGCGGCGTACACATGGTCGGACTGGTTCTACAGACCGAGTTCGGCGGACAATCCGATCGTGTGGGGGCTTCATCGGACCTTCAGCAGACTTTTCCATTTGAAAATCTGATGGACTTTAGATTTGGAACATGCTTCAAATCTTTACGTCGTAACTCCGCCGGACCCAGAAATCCTCTCGTCTGTATGCTAGTCTGAAGGACAAAAAAAAGAAAGCTAGGGCAGCTATTGGCCACTGGCTATCAACTTCCTTATTTTAGTCCGGTGTACGTCATCACGTACTAATCCGTCGGACTTTGGTGTGATCGTGTGTAGGCAAGTCCGTTCGTTAAAAAGTTTGTCGGAAGACCGTCAAAAGTCAGTTGAGAGTCCGTCGAAAAGTCCGCCCCATAAGAGAAGATTACATATTCCAGGGTCCTATTCTTCAACAAAGATTTCTACATAAAGGCTACAGCCAGGAATCCATTCCATCATTACCACTCAAGAGAATATTGCTACAACGAGCCGATCCACAGGGCCTATCTTTAGTACTCAACTATCCTGCCCTAAACCACATACCCTGAAACACCAGTTATTTTTCTTTTTTTTAATTCTTTTTATATGATATATATACTGTGTGTATATACTGTATATACACTGAGCAAAATTATAAACACAACACTTTTGTGTTTGCCCCTATTTATCATGAGCTGAATGCAAATATCTATGACTTTTTCTATGTACGCAAAAGGCCTATTTCTCTCAAATATTGTTCACAAATCTGTCTAAATCTGTGTTAGTGAGCACTTCTCCTTCTCCTGTCAAGATAATCTATCCACCTCACAGGTGTGGCATATCAAGATGATCATTGCAGCCTCACTGTGCGCACCATTGCAGCCTCACTGTGCCCACCATTGCAGCCTCACTGTGCCCATCATTGCAGCCTCACTGTGCCCAACATTGCAGCCTCACTATGCCCACCATTGCAGCCTCGCTGTGCTCATTGCAGCCTTACTGTGCCCACCATTGCAGCCTCACTGTGCCCACCATTGCAGCCTCACTGTGCCCATAATTGCAGCCACACTGTGCCCACATTGCAGCCTCACTGTGCCCACCATTACAGCACAGTGTTACTGACCATTGTAGCCTCACTGTGCCCATTTCAGCCTCACTGTGCCCACCATTGCAGCCACACTGTGCCCACCATTGCAGCCTCATGTGCCCATCATTGCAGCCTCACTGTGCTCACCATTGCAGCCTCACTGTGCCACCATTGCAGCCTCACTGTGCCCACCATTACAGCCTCACTGTGCCCACCATTGCAGCACAGAGGTGTCCACCATTGTAGCCTCACTGTGCCCATCATTGCAGCCTCTCCTGGGCAGTGGAAGAGAGAGAGTGGCCGGATCATGACTGGAGGAAGAGGAGAACCACTGGATCACAGAGCGCGGATAGCCCACTGTAACAGCTTTTATTACAATTGCCTCCGCTCTGCTCGCTGTCACACACAGCCCCGCCTCCTCCTGACCCTTTTCCTGTGATAGACAGAACGCATCCCAGCTTTTAACCTGCATTCTGTCTATCACAGGCCTGGAGTCAGGAGGAGGTGGGACTGTGTGTGACGGCGAGCAGAGTGGAGGCAATTGTAATGTAAGCTGTTGCAGTGGGATAGCCGTGCTCTGTGATCCGGTGGCTCTCCTCCTTCTCCATGCTCTCTTCCCCGGGGCGATCGCTGGAAGAACGGCTACCGATCAACCCCGCTCGCCAGCGGTGCTGGCCTCCCCGCTCCCGGGCAGCCCAGTTTCTCGCCAGCTCTCATTTTCCACTCACAAAATGCGAGTAGGCGAATGGAAAATTTGAGACCTGGATTATGGTATGGGCAGGTGTATGCTATGAACAATGAACACAGGTGAATTTTATTGATGCCATTTTGAATGAACAGAGATACCATGACAAGATCCTGAGGCCCATTGTTGTGCCATTCATCCATGACCATCACCTCATGTTGCAGGATGATAATGCAGGGCCCCATGTTGCAAGGATCTGTACACAGTTCCTAGAAGCTGAAAACATCCCAGTTCTTGCATGGTCAGCATACTCAACAGACATGTTTGGGATTCTCTGGATCGGCGTATACGACAGCGTGTTCCAGTTCCTGCCAATATCCAGCAACTTTGCACAGCCATTGAGAAGGAATGGACCAACAATCCACAGGCCACAATCAACAACCCGATCAACTGTATGCGAAGGAGATGTGCTGCACTGCGTGAGGCAAATGGTGGTCACACCAGATACTGACTGGTTTTCGGACCCCTCGACCCCCCCAATACAGTAAAACTGCACGTTTTAGGGTGACCTTTTAATGTGGACAGCCTAAGGCACACCTGTGCAATAATCATGCTGTCTAATGAGCATCTTGATATGCCACACCTGTGAGGTGGATGGATTATCTCGGCAAAGGAGAAGTGGTCACCAACACAGATTTAGACAGATTTGTGAACAATATTTGAGAGAAATGGGCCTTTTGTGTACACAGAAAAAGTCATAGATCTTTGCGTTCAGCTCATGATAAATAGGGGCAAACACAAAAGTGTTGCGTTTATTATTTTGCTCAGTGTGTATGTGTATATATATATATATATATATATATATATATATATATATATATATATATATATATATATATATATATAATATATATTATATATATAAATACTTTTTTATTATTATTATTATTCATTGCAGTGGACACATTTTTCCTTTTTTTTTGTCCAGTAGCTGCATAGCCAAAGAAGTTGAAAGCCAAACTTTTGCCAATGTGGTTTTGTTTTGGATAGATATAGAAATACTGCTGTCATGTTGTTATTGATGTCTGTGAACCTGTTGTGGAGGTTTCACTTCTCTTGCTGTCTCTGTCAGCAGGAAAAGAAATGACAGAAGAAGTTGTCACCGGGACAAGAGAACACAGATAGTAATAACACCTTAACAAAGGTCTTAACTCTTCTCAATTTCCCCAGATACAGAAATCTTCTCAAAGTAAAGGTTCAATTTCTTTCACGCTCAAAGGTTCAAAGCTCAAAGGTTTTGGCTGAAGCTGGGCTTCAAGAAAATTAAAAATATACTTTTCATGCCAAAATTATATGTGAAACATGGTTAAACAAACATAAATGTATTTGTTTTTAGAGAAGGGTAAATAACATGAATGTGTTCATACAAGATTCCCTCAACTTTCACCCAATATGAATATGAATCACTTAATGACCAGGTTCTGTTCCAGCGACCAGGTTGTTAAATGAATTGGTCGTTAAACGAGGACCCACAAGTAATCAATATTTTAAACATTCTTAACTACTGTACTGTACTGTATTCTGAAATAAAGGTTTAAACACAAAACTCCAACTCAATAACATTGTTTTACTTTGCATAAGTACAGAACACAAACATATAAACAACAAAAATCTTACAATACAATGATGCACAGTGCCCAAAAAGTAAAAGTAAGAGCTGGTCGTAAGTCTGAGTGGTCGTTAAACGGGTAACTCGTTAATCGAGGAGAGTCTGTATTCACATGTTTTTTCGAATTACGTACAATTTATATATAAAGTGCTGCATAAATCAACGGCACTATGGAAGTACCTGAAATAAATAAATAAATACATAATTTGATTCAATAGGAAAAATGTGTGAATACAGTATGATATTTCCATGAATCTTTGGTGAAAACATAAATAAACCCCTAATGTCATATAATCTATAACATTTTAAAATATTTTTTTAAGGCTAATCAATAAATAGCTGCACATTATTACATTTATAAATCAGTTTTACTTGAACAAAGTATAACAAAATGTAGAGAAATCTTTTTTACAAAGACCAGACATTCTCAGACATTTCAAACACTTACAAAATAACATCAGTGTAATTAAAATATCTGATGCTTCTTTAAAGAGCTACAATTCCAATTTCATACAGTCACACACATTCAGACAAGTACTCCATGAGAACCTTACCATGCAACAGACTCTGGGACAAAACCTGGGTCAGATTTATTAAAGTGAGCATTGAGGTGACATGAACCTACCTTTACTCCAAACATCCAATAATGTACATTAACCACAAATAAACTTCACTTCTTTTTATACTTTATTAAAAAAGGTCACAATTTGCTTCATTTTAATTCTTTAGTAAGCTAAACCCAACAACTAAAGAAATAAATGGGGTGCTGTTGGACACTTACTGGCTGCTGAGAAAGGCACCCAATAAATACGTACTAATCCATTACATTTTAGAGAAATTGTGTGTATGGGATATTTACTCACCAAATAAATACCTAAGAACTCTGTTTTGGAAAGAAAAATGATGTTAGGCAGGTCCTCTTATTTTAATAATTGTGTGTAAGGGCAATGTTTAGATAAATCTGGAATTTGTATCTAAATGAACTATAGGAAGCACTAAGATGACACCCAGGTAACTTGCTCTTACTTCAATTAAAGTGTTTATATATTCCACCATTGGTGCCTTCTTCAATTAGAATAGGACTAAATAGTACAGAGGTGTGGCAATGCAACTTAAAACCTTTATCAAATACTTAAAACAAAGACTTTGCAGCTGGAAACCTTAACAAAGCTTTCTGAACACTTCTCTGTACAGTATAAATTGAAAATGTCATTCCTTTAGGCTCGGTTCACACTGTAACTGGCTGCAGATCGCACAGGAGCACTGTGTGTCCCTGTTCCCTTTTTCAGGGACGAATCAGGGCCAAATCTATGCCTGAATGTGGCCCTGAAACGGAGCCAAAGATGCAGCGTTTCTGTGCAGTGCGCTCCGCAGTCGCAACGGAGATATGTGAACCGGCTCCATAGGGAGCCAGTCATATTCTCCTGCTATGCGAATTTGATGCAGGGAAATCCGCATCCAATTTGCATAGGTGTGAACCTGGCCTTAAACTTCATTTTATAATGAATACTTCTCCTGTGAGTCACAGGAGTGAACTTAATTCTGCACTCCTGTGACCAGTGGCGGTGCGTCCATAAGGGTGCACGGGCGCCACCTCCCCTCTCCAGCCACCCCCTCTATGACCATGGCCGCCGCTGCCACCCCCTATTCATAGCCATAGGCTCTAATAGGTGTAGAAAAAGGTGACCTGCAGGCGCCATGCTTGGCGCTCGCATTTCACCCAGGTGTTTTCTAACACTGAACAGCCTCTCTGCCAATCAGGTGCTCGGGTCTGTTACCCATCACCTGATTGGCTGAAATGACAGGTGCTGTGATTGGACGCCTATCGCCTATAGGAGAGCATTTGATGGCAGAGTGGCTGTGTTTGATGGCACAGTGGCTGTGTTTGATGGGCTCAGTTTGTTTGCGCCCCCCCAAAAATTTTGAGCATCAGCCGCCACTGCCTGTGACCCAGATTCAGCCAACAGCAGATGAAAGTCTGTAGTTGGCTGATGTCACTCAGCCAGTCCAGGCTCTGGAAGGATCGTGACTTTAATGTCAAGATCCACCGAGATGCCTGAGCGGCAGCTTGGTCAGCCTCTCAGCACACTGCTGAGACCTTGAGCCAGCCACTCCTGTCCCCTCCACAGCCCAGCGCTCCAGTGAGCATTTGAAGGGCAGAGCACAGAGCCGGTGACTAACAGTCACTGGCTCTGTGCTCACTCAAGACCAATAGTTGTGCGATTTGGGAGGCAGTGGGAAACAGGTGCAGCATTGAACTGATGCTACCTCCACCTAGGTGAGTATGTACATTTGTTATTTTGAAATCCCACACTTCTCTTTTAAGGTGACTGCTAAAAATGAAAGGTCCTGCTTGTGAGAGCTGATGGAAGAAATAAAAGTTCAGTAGTTAGGCGGAGGCGGGATAGGCTACCCTGAAGAGATGAGTAGGAGATACAGATTAATGGAGAGAGTTCCAGAGGATGGGAGAGGACTTAGACAATTCCTAGAGGTGAGCATGGGAGGAGGAGATAAGGGAGCTGGAGAGCATAAGGTCTTGGGAGATGCAGAGAAGACCATTTGGGTAATATATTGAGCCAAATTGATGATGTAGCTTGAGCAGAGTTGTGGATGCCTTTTTATGTTTTGGTTTTGTTAGTATATTCAGTTTTATTTGTTAGGTGATCAGAAGCCAGTGCAGAGATTGGCAGAGAGGAGTGGCGGACATTGAGCAGCTGGTAAGGTAGATGAGTTTAACAGCAGTATTCCCAATAGACTGAAGGGGGGGTAGCTTATGGAGAAGTAGGTGTGGGAAGGGAAATGTAATAAGCAAGAGATAAGCAGGGAGTGAATAAGTAGCTTTGTGGGTTCATAGGTTAAGAATGGGTGCATTTTGGAGATGCTACAGGGGTGAAGTCTGTTTGGAAATTTGGACTGCTAATCATTGGAGTAATACTTTACACAGGACTATAGACTCCAGTTGTGACAGCTAATTGACTAAGCACTGTCACCTAGAGTTAGTCACATGTTTCTCCAGATCTAGAAGGACCAATGCTGATATGGTTGTACAAAGTAAAGGTAAATGTATACTATAGAAGGGGGAGGGACTAAAGCAACCCATTGCTTTGACAGTGACTGCCCTAAGCATATACATTTTTTTTTTTTTTTACTTTCAAAATCTTTTATTGGTTTTGTACAAAAATAAGAAATTATAAAACATAAAATAAAATACAATACAGGATTACAAATCACATATCTTGTAACATCCTCTGGTGCATAAGATACGCCTACTGGGGCTAGAGCGTTATCATTTATAAGGCACATTGAGTATGGATAACTCTGGTGTATAGTAATCAAAACTTGAAACCTAGCAACTGATGCGAACTTAGAACGTTTTCCCTAGGGGGATTGTCTGGCGTCTAGTGAGGCGCAAGGGGGTCGCACCGGCACCCCTGACGGGATCTTTCTGTGCACAGTGCGAGCCCCCCTCCCCTCCTGACCCGGTATTGACCAAGGGTCCTAGGTTCTCAATGAACAATATAATAATGCAGTGGAGATTACCACCTATCTAAGAGGAATAATCTACGAGATGAGTAATGATTGTCTTGAAATGAAGAAAAACTGGTCAGAAAGCACAATACAGTCATTACCCATTGAATTATCCTAGTTTCCCCCAGCAGAGGGACTGGATCAAACAAAATACATTTGGAAGGACAGAAAGGAAGAAGAGGAGAAAGGAAGAGAGTGAGAGAAATGTTAGCCGTCCGTCTGGAGGGGTCCCCGCCTCATAGGATGATCCCTGTTAGTTTTGGGGTGGGACTCCTGGTACGAGAGAGATGCCGACGAATTTTGCCCAGGGCTCCCATATAGCTTCAAATTGCTTAGTTTTGTCATCTAAAATGCTAGCCAGTTTCTCTTGGGACATGATCCATGATATTTTGTGGATAGCTGCTTTCACCGAGACTTTGTGCTGTTTCCAGGCCTTGGCGATGGTGAGTTTTGCACCTAAGAGTATGAAATTTGTCAGTTTGCGTGAGTTCTTCGGCAACCCGGGCAGGTTGTCATTAAGAAGAGCTATGGTAGGGGATTTCGGGATTTGGATCTGCGTCGTTTTCCTTATCAGGGAAAAAATCTTGTTCCAGAAGGGCCTTAGTCTGGGGCATTCCCACCATACATGGGCCATTGTGCCCACTAGCTGACACCCCCGAAAGCACCTGGGGTCAGCCGATGGGTACATTCTGGAGAGCTTGACAGGTGTGAGGTACCACCTAGTCAAGACCTTAACCCCTCCTTCAATTAAGGAGATGTTTTTGATGCCTTTAAAGGCCCTGTCGAAGGAGCGTCTCCATTTAGAGGTCTCCCATTCAAAGGCCAGATCTCTCTCCCAATCCAGCATATAGGGGGTTTTTTGGGGGTGCAAGGCTAGTGACTGGTAGATGACGGAGATCCCCCCTCTCTGATCACAGGAGCGACCACACCATGATTCGTATGGCGTAAGGGCGTTGTGTGAGGGGATTCCCCTTTTCCAACGTTGACATAGGAAATGTCTAATTTGGTGGAATCTGAAGTGCTCAGACTGTGGAATTTCCAGTTGCCTTATTCCTTGCTCCAAGGAGATAGGGCCCTCATTCGTGAAGAAGTGTCCGATTCGATACAGTCCCTTGTCCAGCCACCAACGAAAAGCCTTAATGTCCAACCCAGGGGGAAAGTCAGGGTTGTTGAATATGTGTGCTAAAGGAAGACATCTAGAGATTAATGCCGGATTTTTCCTTAAATTATCCCATAAATGGAATGATTGAGATAAGGATGGGGAGAGAATTGGGGGTCTCTGTTTGGGGGGGGTCCAGAGGAGATAGTCCAGGGTGTATGTGGGGACAGCCTGTCGCTCTATTTGGATCCAGTCTGGTTTCTCTGTCCTGGAGTAAACCGTGGACAGTTGGGCCAGCCTGGCCGCTTGAAAGTACCAGTGAAGCTGCGGGGCCCCCATGCCACCCTGGTCTCTTGGAAGGAATAGGGTTTTTTGTTTAAATCTATGTCCTCTTCCCCCCCAGATAAATTTGGTGATCTTCTTTTGGAAATTGGAAAGGTGTTCTTTTGTTATATTTATCGGGATGGCTCTGAAGAGATATAGCAGTCTGGGAAGAAGAGTCATCTTCACAGCATGTACTCTGCCCAGCCAGGAAATTTCGCCCTTGGACCAAGTTCCCAGATCAGCTGATAATTTCCGGTACATAGGTGGGAAGTTTAGGGGGTATAGTTGCTCTATCCTAGCTGGAAGTTTGATTCCTAAGTAATCTATCCATTGGTCGTTCCATTTGAAATCAAAGGAGCTTTTAAGAGCGGCAAACGTACCCGGCTGCAGGGAGATGTTTAAGGCAGAAGATTTAGAGTAGTTCACTTTGAGGCCAGAGGTGTTAGAGAAATCTTTCAGTAATTTGCATAAATTAGGGAGTGAGGTGATGGGGGACGTTATGAATAGGAGCATGTCATCGGCGAAGAGCCCACACTTGTGAACTTGTTCCCCACAGGATACGCCGTGAATGTTAGGGTTTGATCTAATCGCTATTGCCAGTGTTTCGATGGCCATAGCAAAAATGAGAGGGGAGAGAGGGCAGCCCTGTCTCGTCCCTCTCGTTATTTGAAGGGGTTTGGAGTATTGTCCCTGCAGTCGGATTATTGCCGCCGGATTGGAGTAAAGGGATCTTAGTACCCCTAGAAAGCTAGCCCCGAAACCCCATCTTTCCAGGATGGAGAAAAGGTAAGGCCATTCGATCGAGTCGAAGGCCTTATGTAAATCTAGTGACAACAACATACCTGCTTGTTTAGTGCCTCCATCCCAATTTGATTGGAGAATGGAGACAATGTCCACCGCTCTCCTAATTTGATCTGGACCCTGCCTTCCTGGAATGAAGCCTACCTGATCTTTGTGAACGTACTGTTTGATGAAGGAGGCTAGACGGTTGGCTAAGATTTTGGTGAGTATCTTGAGATCGTTGTTGATAAGGGAAATGGGCCTATAGTTCTCTACTTCTTCGTGGTTCTTATTTGGTTTGGGAATTACTGTTATGAATGCTGTATTTAAGTGGGGGTCTAATGGGGATCCCATTCTCTTAGAGTTGAAAAATTTGGCCATGTGTGGGGCCAGTATATCCCTGAACTTTTTGTAATAAGGGACTGACAAGCCGTCCGGCCCAGGGGCCGAGCCTGTCTTGAGGTTTTTGATGACTTCCTTAATTTCGTCTGAGGAGAAGGGCTCCTCCATCAGGTCTCTATGGTCTTTGGAAAGAGATGGTAGTTTGACACTCTCGAGGAAGGAGATGGTCGAACTGTCGCTCTGTGTTTGTGTGGCTTTGTATAAGCCTGAGTAGAAGTCATGGAAGGCTGTCATGATTTTGGATGGATTGGCCGTGGGGGGTTGACCCGCTATGCGCACTTTGGGGAAAGTGCGAGATTGGAATTTGGGGGAGAGCTTCGTGGCTAGCATTGTACCTACTCTGTCTTTGTGGCAGTAGAATTTAGCACCGCTCCATCTAATGTGTTTTTCAGCTTTTGCCGTTAAGGCTAGGTTGAGTTCCAATCTAATTGTGTCTAATTTGTCATTGAGGTTTTTAGATGGGGATTTTTTATGTTCGGTTTTTAAAGCTATATATTTTTGTTCCAGCCTGAGAATGTCTATCATTCTTTCCTTTTTAACTTTAGTGGCTAATCTGATAAGCTCACCACGGACCGAGGCCTTGTGGGCTGCCCATAGTGTTTCGGGGGAGATATTACCCACATCATTCAACCGAAAATATTCCCTGATCGCATCTGCTACTAATTTGGCTTGAACTGGATCCCCCAGGAGAGACTCGTTCAGTCTCCAGTAAGAGCCTCCACTACGTGATAGCACATTTTTCAGAGTCAGGAGGACCAATGAGTGGTCCGACCAGACTATGTCTAGGATTTTGGCTTTGGTGGCCATAGGAATGAGATTAGTTTGGATAAGAATGTGATCTATCCTTGCGTAGGTCTGGTGGGGTGAGGAGAAGTGTGTAAAGTCCCTGGAGGAGGGATTCAGCTCCCTCCAAATATCTGCTAACCCCTGGGAGTGGATCATTTTAGCTATTCTAGTGCTTAGTTTGGTGGGGCGTGTTAGTTTTCCTTTGAGAGGGTTGGTTTTGTCTAGACCCTGGTCAAACGCTACATTTGAGTCCCCTCCCCAAATGACTTTCCCCTCCAGGAGGGGGCCAAGAGTTGCAAAGAGGTTCTGGAAGAAGGATGCTTGGCCCTTATTAGGGGCATAGTAAGAGATTATGGAGTATAGTACTCCCTCCAGAGTGCCCTTCACAAGGATGAACCTACCCTCTGGGTCTTTAAAGTCAGAGATATGGTTAAATTTGCTATTTTTAGAGAAAAGTACTGCTACCCCTTTGGTTTTGTTTGGAGCGTTGGCTATGAAGAATGATGGGTAGAAGGCGTGTAAGAACTTGGGACTGTATCGAATCGGAAAGTGGGTCTCCTGAAGGAGCACTACGTCCAGTTTGAGGGATTTATAATGGTCTAAGGCGACCCTTCTTTTCCTAGGAGAGTTGAGTCCCTGTACATTGTGAGAGGCGACCCTAAGGTCCAGGCCTCTAGACATTTGATCAGTCATGGGAACAGAGAGAGGAGTGATCACCGGCCCAGCAGCCGCTTACCTTGTGATGGGGAGAGCTCCTTGGAAACGAATAGGTGGGCGGGTCCGTGCTATAGTAGCTTGTGGGAGGGATCGGGGGGTCTCCAGACGGCCAGCTAGGAGGAAAAGAAAAGGTGAGAGGAAGAGGAGGGAAGAAGAAGGAGAGACTAGTAAATAAAAAAAACAACAACAATAAAGACAAAAACTGTAGCGACAAGGGTCTTCTAGAAGGACCCGTGGAGGAAAGCGGTGTGTCAGGCCGCTTAAACTCCAATTTAAGTCTTCCCTCGTCCATATTGGACAAGAGAAGTCTCACTCTTCGGGGGCTCAGTGGTTGCCCTCGAGGTGAGAGGAGGCGCATGGGTACCACCCCGGACCCATACTTCTAAGGAACCGTAAATATATACTATTTGCATAACGTAGTGTAAGATCTACAACTCAATAAGTGCAATTTGATACTGCTGTTTCCGTACAAAAAAAAAAAAAAAAAAAAACACAAACATGAACAACGGGGAGAAGGTAATTCAATGTCGTGGGAGGAGCATGACCTTCTACCGTAGGTGACCTGCGACCTGGATCCTGGATCTGAAAAGGAAATTGGTTATTGAGGGCTATTAGGAACTGAGGTCTCGTTGGTAAAAGTCTCAGATTGGGATGGGGAGCGAACTCTCCTGGAAAAAGGCCAGGTGATCGCAAGGACTGTTCTCCATATGATGGATACTGTATAGGATTTCATCCGTAGACTTAGTCCCGTCTGTAGAAAAAAAGAAAATTTTAGGATCGAGGACCTGTGCCAGAGGTCTAGTTGGGGTCTTGGGATTGAAAAAGAGGAGCGTTAGCTCACTCAAAGAAGGGGGAACGTCCCCCACAGGAGAGACCGTGAAAGGCCTGGGTGTGAAAGAAGAGGGTCTTCTTGCTCCGTTAAGAGGGCTTGCCATCTTTGCTCCTCTTAGTGTGGCCCTTGTTCCAGAGAGGAGAGACTGGGCTGCTTGGGGGGGGTCGTTTGGATGATCCCGAGGCAGATGAAGAGAGCTCCATGGGGGCTTCCTGGGAGATCAGCTTGAGGGAGAGGAAAAGTTTTTCACCTTCCGGGAGATTGGAGAAAGTGTGGGTCTTGCCTTGTATGGTGAACTTTACCGCGAAGGGGAATGTCCATCGGTATTTGATGTCTCGTTCCATCAACACTGACAGGAGGGGTTTGAGGGTGCGTCTTCTTTGGATGGTGGATTGGGCGAGGTCCGCAAAAACCTGAATTTGGTGGCCCTGGTGTTGAAGCTTGGGCTTCAGGCGGGATTGTCTCATTACCTCCTCTTTTACCGCGTAGAAGTGCGGTTTAACTATTATGTCCCTCGGGGTCCCGTCTTTCCTCGGGGGACCCAGGGCTCTGTGCGCCCTGTCCAGCTCCAGCCTATGGGGCGGGATGTTGGGGATGAGGTCCGAGATAAAGTCCTGCACCGTGAGGGGGATATCCGTGAAGGATTCAGGAAGGCCTCTAATTCGGAAATTGTACCTCCTGGACCTGTTCTCAAGTTCGTCAATTCTTGATAGGGCCGTTTCTAGCTGTTCTTGGACTGACTGGAGGTGTGCGGCGTTCTGGTTGGTTCTGGCGACAGTATGATCAATTTTGTCTTCCATCGCCTCCATCCTAGAGCCCAGGTTAGAGAGGTCTGATTTGATAGCATTTGTGATCTGGGAGGCAGTATTGGCTAGGCCCCTTTCCAAGAGGGTAGAAAACTTGGAGAAGAGTTCCTCTTGCATGACAGATATGTCCTGAAATGAGTATCCAGGTGGGAAGCCTGTATAGGAGGAGAGGTGAGGGGGAATGCCTGAGGGAGAAGCGCCATCATCCCCCTGCTCTCTGCTGTGAGAGGCTCTGGGAGCAGCCTGTGGAGTTTGGTGCTGGTGCTCGGTCTGGAGCGTGTTGTGGCCTCCCTGTGTTGCCTGGGCATAGGTCAGGGTCGGAGGGGTGAGGATGGGACGCTGTTCTGATCCCTTGTGAAGAGAGGCTGTGTGAGGCCTAGCAGTGTCCCTGTCGGCGGCCATCTTGGAGGACCCGTCCGCCGCTACCGCTGCAAATTGCGGGCCCAGATCACGGCGGGCCTGTGCGCCGGCCATCTCACCGTGTTCCCCCGCTGTTCCGCGAGCGGGGGGAGTGCTTGAAATAGTCCTCCTTCTGCTGGGGCCGGGGATATGCCGCTCGTCGGTCCGGGGTGGTGCGGAGCTCCGGGCTTAGGCGGCCATTACGGAGCACTCGCGCATGCGCACTCAAGCATATACATTTAATGCACGCATCTTTCAGTTGGGTTGAATGCAGCAGCATCTGCCTCCTTAACTGAATCCTATCTTTAGGCGAAGGGGCAGCCCACTCCTGCCACTTGCTGCAACACTTTTAGTGTGGAGGGTTGAGTGAAGACTTATTGGAGATATAATGCAGAGCAGCAATACATAAGGAATAGTCCACCCTCTGCCTCCTGCACTTAGTCTTGTGACAGATCACTGAGTGAAGAGAGATTGTAAATATATAGCAAGGTAGCAATACACAAGGAATACTACCAGGACCATCTTTAATAAGCATCTTCTTTGCCCCCCCCCCATGCAATTTTGCTCTCCACCCCAACACCCCAAAAAATAAAATCGCACATAGAATTTTCTAAAAAAAAAACTTTAATAATGTAAACGTAATGCAGCCATTTTCACATCATAGTGCCCCTTTAAAAATCACAGTGCCCCTTATCACATCACAGCGTCCCATTACATTGCAGCCATTTTCACATCATAGTGTCGTCCCTTTAAAAATCACAGTGCCCCTTATCACATCACAGCGCCCCATTACATTGCATTTTCACGTCATAGTGCCCCTTTACAAATCACAGTGCCCATTTACATTAGAGTCCCCTTCATGTCATATTGCCCCTTTACACATTACAGTGCCCAATTATACATCACACTGCTCCTTTAGGCTCCGTTGACATCTAGGCATCCCTGATTATGGGTGGAATCGCCACGATTCTGCCTGCGATACAGAATCTCTGCAAATTGTGTGACTCCCTTGCAATCCCCGTCACTTCCAATGGCACCCCAATTGCAGCTCGATTTTGCTGCCTGGCGAATCACAGTAAAATCGTACAAACGGAATCATGGTACGCCTGTCACCCAAAAGAACAACGATACTGTTTGCATGATTTTACTGCAATTTGTCAGGTGACAATCGCGGCAAAGTCGCTCCACAATCGGGGTGCAGCTGGAAGTGAGGGGGTCGCAAGGGCATTTCACGATTTGCGGCGATTCAGGATCACGGGCAGAATCGCAGCAATTCTGCCTGCAATCTGGGATGCCTAGATGTGAACAGAGCCTTACAAATCACAGTACCCCTTATCACAAAGCCACTTTACACATTACAGTGCCCCTTACCAAAGTGCCCCATTGCATATTACAGTGCCCCTTGCAGTCATTCCCCCCCCCCTCCCTTTCCTCCCTTAAATCACTGTCCCCTTTCATTTTCAGTCCTACCAGCGCTGTGCAGGATGCAATTTCAAGGCCACTGCATTTTTAAAATGCTGCATGCATCTTTTTTCTACAGGAAACACTGGCATAGCAGCCCATTCAAATTAATGAGCTGCTATGCCTGTGAAAATGTGGGCCGCCAACCCACATACATCTGAACTAGGCCTAAAATAATCAGGCAGCAGTGAAACATAGCTCCCAACTGTCCCTGATTTCGAGGGACTGTCCCTGATTTGGAGCAATGTCCCTCTGTCCCTCATTCCTCCTCATTTGTCTCTCATTTTGATCTGATCCATATAGTTGTATATAAAATGCAATTTCTATCTATCAAAAAGTGTTTTCCAGCGCTAATCCTTTCATCTGATTTCTAAATTGCTGCATTTGTAAATTCCAAAAGCTAATATAAAGGGATATTAGTGGTAAAAAAAGCATTTTTGTGTTTAACAAATCTTGTTTTTTTGTACAATTCTCCTTTAAGGGGGCGTGGCAAGGGGTGTGTCCTATGCCTGCATACTTTTGCTGATAGACAGTGCTGTGTTTCAACATACCTCCCAACTTTTTGAGATGGGAATGAGGGACACCTGTGTGTGGAAGATATCAGTACAGTGCAGTGTCACTGATCTGGTGGCCCATGCTGCATGCTCTGCTCTCTAATAAATACAGCCACAACCAGATCAGGGTTTTGAAACTCACTACATAATATGGGGAGCCAGGGGAGGGAAATACCTACCTGATCCTGGCCAGCTGAGCTCCGATCACCATCCGCGGGCTGCCGGGCTCACACCTGTGCTGTTCGCTGCCACTAGCACTCTGACATTGGCTCCACTACATTGTCCTACCCCGGGGCCTCCGTACAGTCAGGAAGCATGCATGGCAAGGGGCGGGGTCAGAACTTCAGTGGAGCTTACGGCCCCGCCTGCTCCTCCTTCCTTGCTCGAGAATTCTGCATCACAGCGTGCCAATGCCAGCAGTCCCTTGGTGCACATTGGATGGGCTGTCACTGAACCTGTGGATTTGCAACGCCGATAGGGCTCCCGATTTGCAGGCAGCTTGGGCTTACGAGGCAGCGGCTTTGGGCCCCAAAACAGTGACAGGGCCCTGGGCAGCTGCCCCATTTGCCCCGAGTTAAAGACGGCCCTGAATACTAGATCTCCTGCTCTTGGTCCTGTAATCTGATGTCATATTATCAAGTGCGGTGAATGTACTGTATAAGGATAGTCACTTTGCTCACAGCAGCTTCCTTGTACAGCTCTATGCTCTGAAGTATGTTATTGGTACTCTTCTGCTCAGTGTGTGATATGTGTTGTGTTTGGTGACAGTAAAGAGGGTAAAAGATAAGGTAGGGGCAACAGCCACATCTTGCACTGAGGTCCTGGTATAAACAACTTTACCACTGCCTTCAGTACTGAAAACCTTACACTTAGCTATTTATGCATATGACTAATATGTTATTGACTCACTTTCCAAGGAAGTGAAACAAAGTTGTATCAAGCAAGGTGTATTGTAAAATTTATGCAACTGTTTTGAAAAAAAAAAAGTCAAAACAGTACTGTAGTGTATATTAGTGTGGCCTTTCTCCAATCACGTTAGTCAGCAGGATCTAAATCGAGCCTGCTTTGTTTTCTCTGAAAACAGCTGGCCATGCTGTACTCTGGTTTATCTGAGCCATTTACTTTACTTACTGTGTTCAGAAAATGATGTAAAGCTAAAAAATGGTAATTCCTATTGCCGATGAATTGTAGTGAAATAAACCAACTTAAACAAAAGTTTTATGGTTTTTTTTCTTTTCTTTTCGAAAGAAGAACAGATGTTGTAGTAAAGAAAGTGATGATAATGTTAGACTATGAAAACTTTGTAAAGGCAGACTTTTTGTCACATTAAAAGACTTGGCACACATTCAAGAGTTCCTAATGTCATTAGAACTCCATCCTATTGTATTGGTAATAAACTCACTAGAGCTTTTTTTTTTTTTTTGCTGCGCTTGTTTTTATTGTCGCAAATGATTGCTAGAATACTTACCCCTGCTGCTAATTGAAGAGCAAGGCAAACTTAAATATCTACACCTCCCTACCTCTACATAGACTTCAGAGCCTGAGCAAATAACAACCTCATTACTTATTCAAAAAAGCTCTTTTTGCTGCAGTATTTTTCTCTTTTCTTTTTCAAGAGTAGAAATTAACATACTGCTGGGCTGCCACTGAGATTTCGACAGCTGGAAAGTATCTCATTCATTATATACATTCCAGTCCATTATGAACACCCCACATTGTACAAGAGCACATGCTCAACTGTAAGCAGTGCTTAAATCAAATGGGTGTAAGGCTTGCCACCATGGGACAGTCTCGCTGGGTGGCTGCTACGGTATATTGATAGTAATTATATATACATTTTGTAAGTTCAGGAAGATAAACTTTAACAATTGCCATGACAGGTTTTGATAATGGTGATGACTCATCTCTAAAACATAAAATAATAAAAACAGTTTTTAAGCAAGAACTGTAAGTACATATACAAGTTCATTTATTTCACTATAAGAACCATTTACTGTACAGCTATCTATAGGCCCTAGAATGAACCTAAATTGGACCTTTCAGTAACTAAATAAGTCAGCATCCTTAGGTTCCTCTAAGATACCATTTATCATTAAAAGGCCACTCTAAAGGCCCATACACACGATCGGACTTTTTGACAACAACGGTCCGACGGACCTGTTTTATCGGACAATTCGCCAGTCTGTATGCTCCATCAGACAATTGTTTTCAGTTTTTCAATGGACAAATGTTCTCTGTGCATGCTCTCAAACTTTCCGGCAACAAATGTCCGATGGAGGACAATGCGATTGTGTGTACACAAGTCCATAGGAGTAAATTCCAAAGTACAAACATGCATGCTCAGAACCAATGCTAAAGATCAGACAACAATAGCAGAAGTTGCCCAAGGGTGGTGGTAAAGAGCTGAAAAAACACGTGATTTGGTGAAAGTTGTCTGAAAATATTCTGCCGTGTGTATGCATACCAAGTTCACGGCCAACGCCCCTTCGGACCAAAATCCACTGTAAAGTCTGTTGGAAGTCCGATCGTGTGTAGGAGGCTTTAAAGTGATTGTAAAACTTCATTTTTATTTTATTTTTTTCTAAAATAACAAACATATTATACTTACCTCCTCTGTGAAATGGTAGGAGGCATTCTACAATTTGGAAACTTTCTTGGCTGTGAAGCCTCTTAACATGGTAGAAGCCTGGAAATGCATACTGATTGCTGGATATGCATGCTGTATCACGGAAGCTCAACGGGTGCTTCATGTGCCTAGAACTAATACTGTATATGGTTTGGAGTCAAACATGGGGGTACGCAGCGCGGCGGTCGGTGGTGTGGTGTATCGGTCCGACACATCACATCTCCAATCTAGGTAAAGAGCCTATGACATAGGCTTTTTACCACATGATCAGCTGTGTCCAATCACAGCTGATCATATGGTAACCAGGAGGTGCCAATTATCAACTTTCCTCCATTCGTGCTGACAAGGCGTGGGAAGAGGAGAAACGATCAGCAGCTCTCCTGACAGGTGGGGTCTGCGCTGATAATCAGTGCATTGATTATTAGTCCAGACCCATCACCGATGCCCTCCAGTGCCTGCCAGTGATGCCCATCAGTGCCCCACCAGTAGTACCAACCAGTTCTTGCCAGTAATGCCAATCAGTGCCCACTTGTACCCACATGTGAGGCCAGTGCCTATCAGGGATGCCAATCAGTGCCCATAAGTAATGCCTGTCAGTGCCTCCCTATCAGTGCCCATCATTGCCCATCAGTGCCACCCAGTGTCTATTGATGCCACCCATCAGTGCCGCCTATCAGTACCCATCAGTGCCACCTATCAGTGCCCATCAGTGCTGCCTATCAGTGCCCATCAGTGCTGCGTATTAGTGCCTCCTCATCAGTGCCCATAAGTGCCACCTCATCTGTGCCGCATCATCAGGGGCCATCAGTGAAGGAGAAAAATTACTTATTTACAAAATTTTTATAACAGAAACAAGGAAAAACATTTTTTTTTTACTTATTTTTTTTATTTATTTATTTATTTGTAGCACAAAAAACAAAAAAGTCAGTGATGATCAAATACCACCAAAAGAAAGCTCCATTTGTGGGAAAAAAAGATAAACATTTCATATAGGTACAGTGTCGCATGACGGCGTAATTGTCATTAAAATTGTGACAATGCTGAAAACTAAAAATTGGCCTGGGCAGGAAGGGGGGAAGTGCCCAGTATTGAAGTAGTTAAGATATTTCACAAGCTACAGGTCAGCTAAGAAAGAATGCAGAGATGTCATAAATCTTTGTTAGAGGTTATTCAAAGGACTTCTGATGAGGACCTGTCATAATGTGAAAATGTAAACAGTAAATAGTCTGCAGAACAGTTTTAGCAATACTGCCTTTTTTCTTTTTTTACTTAAAACTGAACTTTCATATATCTCAGATTCTCAGCTCTTAATACACATTCCATTAATCTCACAGTTACATTCCTAAAAAATGGTCACACTAAAATATAAGAGGATGCCTAATATTCAAGGTCTAGAAGGCTAATGACATTCTAAGAAGAAATATGCATAAAATCTACCTAATCTTATAGGATATCTAACAAATAGTAATTTTCTGCTAAAAAATATTATTGGATGTATTTTGGATTGCTGGCATTATTAAAATACTGTCCAACACCTCTCCACTACACCCCTCAATCCCTTTGTTTGGGTAGAGTTATTTCTGTGACACCCTCTCAAGAGTCAAGATTAAGCTGTGCATTTGGTAGTTCTGAGCTTTTTTTTTATCATCATAATAAGAATATTTAGTCACGCTAGGAGGACCAGGCAGGAATTTTACTGTTGCCCATGACTGTTTTTAAATATCTTTTCTGTAAATATGTTACAGTTACTGTAGTGTAAACTCTATTTAGGTGATTGTAAAGTCTTGTTTTTTCCTTGTCTTAAAAATAACAAACATGTTATACTTACCTGCTCTGTGTAGTGGTTTAGCATAGGGCAGCCCAGATCCTCCTCTTCTCGGGTCCCTCTTTGGCTCTCCTAGCCCCTCCCTCCTGTTGAGTGCCCCCACGGCAAGCAGCTTGTTATGTGGGCAACCGAGCCGAGTCAGCGCTCCATGTGTCCATTTAGACACGGAGCCCCTGAAATAAATATTGGGGGGTTATGGATTCCCCCCCTTTATTATAATATGTATTAAATTATCTATTCCTATAATTAGCTAGTCTAGCCAAAGCTCTGATAAAGTTAATGGTAATGGTTCAACAAGGTTAGTTATAAAATAAACACACTGCTTTAACAACGCAAGGGTCTCATTTATTTCCCAAGAAAATAGGAATGCTAACAAAAAACACTAAAAGAGAATATTACAGAGCATATGAAACAAAAGAACATCAGTTATACTTTACGTACGGTTGGCCTCTGTAGCTTTCAGCTGGGCTCGATGGCAAGAGGAAGTTACTCCAGCCGGCCAGCACTTTTAAACTGCACTCAGACACCACCCACACAACACCCACTGCCAGCCCATCTAGGATTCTGACAAATCAAAATCGATAAGAGGCAGTCCTTCTTAATATATTACTCTTCTGTCCGTCCTCTAGGAAGCATGCTGTAATGACCACCATTTGTCCATGAATCACCACTATTTGATCCGGGTCAAATCTTCAGTGACAGCTGGCCTTTGATCTTCTGTAACAAAGGCCATCAGTCATCTTAACACTAAAATATGAGTGTCCCCACAGTGGAGGCACATGCATTCTGATGGATAAATGAGGGCAGGTGGACTGAAGGAGAGCCCACCCCTTCTTAAAAGGTACAGGAGCACACAAAACACCCAACAAGTAGCACAATGGCTGCAAAGGTGTTGGTGCATTGCTGGACCAATACAAACACCAACGTGATAACAAAAAACATGCCACCACCCTCATCTATAACTGGCTATCGCAGTAAGGGGCATTGGAAGGCTAAAACTAGTAACAACAAAGCCTGGGGAATGCCCAGGAAAAAACCAAAGCCTACTTACCAACCAGCTCGCAGACAACTGAATCAGCCTGTCTAACAGTATGCGTTAAAAACAGGGGTTTAGTCCGCACGCATTTGCAAACACATGCATATGCTAGGTGTTTGGTGTGCTCCTGTACCTTTTAAGTGCCTCCACTGTGGGGACACTAATATTTTAGTGTTAGGACCACAGATACCGCGGTGCCGTGACGAGGCTCTGTGGCTTACGCATGCGTTTGCAAATGCGTGCGGACTAAACCCCTGTTTTTAACGCATAATGTTAGACAGGTTAATTTGGTTGTCTGCGAGCTGGTTGGTAAGCAGGCTTGGGTTTTTTCCTGGGCATTCCCCAGGCTTTGTTGTTACCTGTGTTAGCCTTCCAATGCCGCTTACTGCGATAGCCAGCTATAGATGAGGGCGGTGGCAATTTTTTTGTCGTTGGTGTTTGTATTAGTCCAACACACCAACACCTTTGCAGCCATTGTGCTACTTGCTGGGTGTTTGTCTGCGAGCTGGTTGGTAAGTAGGCTTGGGTTTTTTCCTGGGCATTCCCCAGGCTTTGTTGTCATCAGTCATCTTAGCAGCTGTTGCTTTTTGAAGCTTTTGTTTGCAGTCATGATAATCAGGCACTTTAAACTTTATTACCCCAGGTGGTTTTAAGCCAAGCTCGACTTCCATACTCCCGCCAGGTGGCATGCTTCAGTTACAAAGCTCTGATGAATAAACATGCTGTAATGGCATTCCAGGCTGCCCCCAACAGTGTCAAGGCTAGGTGTAATCAGATTTCATAGTCCAGAAACATCTTACATTAGGACAAAAAACATGTTGTCTTCCAACAGCCCCCATTCCGCCTGTCCCCTCTCTCTCCTGATTGGCTAACTGACTTTGATTGACAGCAGCGAGAGCCAATGGCGCCGCTGCTGTGTCTCAGCCAATCAGGAGGAGAATCCCAGATGGCTAAGGCACTCATGGACATCGCTGGAGAGAGAGATGGGGCTCAGGTAAGTATTAGGGGGTGCTGGGGCGGCTGCTGCACACAGAAGGTTTTTTATCTTGATGCATAGAATGCATCAAGATAAAAAACCTTCTGACTTTACAACCACTTTAAATTCCTGTCTGGATGTTGCAGCAACTGTTATGGCGACAGCATGTGTTGTGAACAGTGTGTGTTTCAAATAAAACACATTGTGGCTGCTACCTTGTTTGTGTGTAGAGAGAGCTAAGTTAAAGGACAACCAAAGGTAAAACTTTTTTTTGTTAGCATAAGGGAGGGTTTTAATCCATATCAGTTTTTTTTTTTTTGCCATCTGTGCTCCATTGGGAAGGTTTCCCTGTCCCATAGCCACAACAGAAAGTAAGAAAAGAAATCCCTTTCAAAGTGTGAAAATCCCAGTTGTCAACAGGGTCACCTGAATTACTGTTCCAGTGGAAGATTTCCCCTCTATTCCTGTTTTTATGACAACCCAACATTTTGAATTTTATTTCACTTTTGGTGATGGCGATAAACAGGACAAGATAGAGAGGGTGAATCTCACTTATGGGGGGCACAAGCAGCAACGAAAAATAAAATCCCTGACAGCTGTTTTAATCCCTCTCCACTCTATAAAAAAACATTTAATCTACTGGTGCTTTAATTGTTGTCCTGCGAGCTGGAAAAGATCAGCAGAGGGTAAGATTGAGAGCGAGAGTGAGTAATCATCACATTCTGGTGGCAAAAGTTGAATCCGACAGTGTAACCGTTATATCTCATGCTTCAGATAAAAAGTTAAAGAAAAAGTGACTTTACCTAATGTATAAGCATAATGTATATGTTTCTACATTAATATAAAATATCATAGTTAATTAGAATAAGGTGTGAAAAAATTAAGAGTTTTTTTTAAAATTAGCAAAATGAAATTCAAATGCATCACGTGCACTCAGCATTCTGTTTACCCTTTGGTCTTGAACAAATGAGATTCTGCATTATTTGTTTGTATTGCTGCTAATTTCTAGTTCTCCCTCCTGCCTGAAGGTTATTGAATACAGTGGGGGGCATGGTAGAATAATATAATTTGTCTTACAGAGCAACACTTAATTGTTTCAACAGATAGCGCACTGGTTCATTTTCACAACACAACTTACCATATTCAGTTACAGTACGTTAAAAAATATTCCACTTCAGGCTACTTTCCAAAAATAGAGCGTTACCTCAAACCATAAAATAAATTTACATTTTATCCTTTATAAGCCCACATATGTCAGTTAAATAAATTGATGGCTAAAACATGTAATCGGTAAAACAAATTAATTGCTATATTTAGTTTTAATTAGGTTTGGAAGACAATAAACTGGTTATTGAACATAATGTTCTCTAGGGTTACAGAGCAGTTAAAGTGCTGCAAGCTCCAGCGCACCAGATCAGTGAGGCTTAAAGTATAGCTAAAGGCAAAACTTTTTTTTTTTGTTTTGGATAGAGTGGAGAGGGAATAGTACACCTGTTGGGTTTTTATTGGCGTCTGTGCCCCCATTAGGGAGATTCTCCTTTTCTTGTTGTCTTGTTTACCATTAACCACTAAAAAGAAAAAGTAAAAGAAAGTCTCAAAGTTTGGTTTGTCAACAGAACAGGAATAGAGGGGAAATTTTCCAATGGTGACACTCGTTATGGTGACCCTGGTGACAACTAGGGATTTTCTTGCTTTGAAGGGATTTTCTTCACCCACCACCCCCTTCTAAAATGCCTACATCTTCCCATAAATCCTTCTACAAAAGTTATCTGTTGGTAATCCCTACACTATGTCTACTGTGTTACTTACCCTCTTCTCATTGTGGGGCCTGCCCTACTGAACCTTATACTGCTTAGACCCGCAGATTGAGGCATGGCCCCCTATTGTGATCGATACTTTGCTATTGCTCTTTATAACAAACCATTTGATGATGGCATTTACTTTGAATCTCTTTGTTTTGCTTTGCTTTATCTACCTGGCAAGTATAATATGACTTGTACATTGTTATACTTTAATAAAGTATTTGAACAAAAAAAAAAAAAGAAAGGATTTCTGCTCACTTCCTCTATGGGACAGGAAGTGAAAGGAATTTTCCCCAATGGTATACAGATTGCAAAAAAAAAGCCCCCTCTCACTATCTACAAAATAATAATAAAAAACAAGCATTGCTTTTATTAAAAAAAAAAGGGGGGGGGGGGATTTGGGACTTTATATGAGGCCTGGGCATCCGCTGTAGAATGCCTACATCCCTATTATGTTGAAAAAGAGGAAGAGGAGTTTGGGACTTTGTATGAAGTATGCAGCCGAAATGAAGGAGGGAGGATGACCACTTCCCCAGGTGGACCTGGCCCATTGCACTGCCACATACCATCACAGCTCAATTGTAAGTTGTTTATGGGCTATACTTTTACATCATCGTTGTTATTCCAATTCTTGTTGTACCCATGTCCTAAGCCCCTCTTTTTCCAATTTCCCTTTTCTAATTGGCCAGCTATAACAATTTATTGTACGTTACAATTATAGATTATTGCATCTGCTCCTGAAGATTGGAGATATCCATGAAACGCGTTGAGCTCTATAGCTGCCTAGAAGACCAATTTTATTCAAGAGTGATATTCCACAACATGTCTAATATTTTGCTGCATCTATTGGCCTCTACCAAGATATTTATGAACCTGTTACAATACGTGAGCACAGAATTTGAATCTGGTGGCTTCCCTCCTTCCTGCTATCATGTTGTTAATGTCATGTACTATTCATGTTACCTATTTTATATTTACTACTATGTGATTGTTATGTTTAACAAACCTCATAATCATGCTACTGGTTCATGTTATGTTACTATGTACATGCCATAACACTATGTAATTGGGTTATTTACCATTATTTATCCACCAGTCACTCTCTGTTCATGTTGTTCATTTCGGCTGCATACTTCATACAAAGTCCCAAACTTCCCTTCCTTCTTTTCAAGCATTGCTTTTAGTTTTACTTTAAGTGGCTACCATTTTTAGACTGGGACCCATACACAAAGGCAGCACATTCAATAAAATATAGGTGCTATGAAAGATATTAGAACTAGCGTTGAAGTATAAAGGGAAAAACACAAATATTGGAAAAAAGATCTGAAGGGACCGTGAGGATATTATTAGAGAAGTTTTGTGTTTGATGGGCGTTGTTTTACCTGATCTTGGCAAAGTAGGACTAAATCAGGGCTCTGAGGCTGGATTCACAGCATTCTCTGGCTCACAGCAGGATACCGGTGCGTCTCCATTTACAGTTTCAGGTCCGATTTCAACCCAAATTTTTGGCTGAAACGGACCAAAAGACACACAGGACTCCTGTGCAATTTACACCGGAGCCGCTGCGGAGATGTGTGAACTGGCTCCATAGAGAACCGGTCACAATCTCCTGCTATGCAAGTTGGATGTGGAGAAAACCGCATCCAATTCACATAGGTGTGAACCCAGCCTGAGAGTTATATTAGGGGAGCATATTTATAATATCCGCTAAAGACTAAAAACTTATCATCTCACTTTATAAAAATACTATAAAGAAGTGCCTTTAGTATAATTTTTTGTGGCATATAAAGGACCACTAAACATTAAAGAGGGGGTGAAATCTACAGAGGAAAGTGTTGAGGTTAGGAACCCTATTGAGAATTTGTAGGCCCTTCCTTAAATGGGAGATTTGCGGTGAAGGAAAACAGTACACCTCTCTGAACAGTGTCTGGGAGGCTGTGGTTGCTGCTGAACAATTAATAAGTTGATCGTCAACAGATCAAGAAACTGACAGACTCCATGAATGAAAGGCTTATGATTGTTATTGAAAAGTTTGTTTATTATTCTCACTTTAACAGATGAAAATAAACAAGTGAGATGGGAAAATGTTTGTTTTTCATTTAGTTGCATCATAATTCTGCACATTAATAGTTGCCCAATAATTCTTTACACTTAGATATTATCTTAAAGAGGAGTTCCACCCAGTGGGGCCATTAAAAAAAAAAAAAATTAAAAGTCAGCAGCTACAAATACTGCAGCTGCTGACTTTTAATTGGACACTCACCTGTCCCTGGGTCCAGCGATGCGGGGGATCGAAGCCCCGCTCGTCCCCCCCCTCCGCTCGTCGGCGCCGGCATTTCAACTGTGGGCGCCGGGCTGTGGCTTCACAGCCTGGCACCCACTGCGCATGCGCGAGCGGCGCCGAGCGCCGTGATTGGCCGCTCAATCACCTGGGACCTGCACAGGGTCCCAGATGATTGACAGGAGGGAGGGAGAAGAGCCGAGCCCTTCCTGTGCCAGGGGGAAGTGATGTCACCAGCCCAGGCAGACGAAGGGGCAGACTACGAGGGACCACCTAGCAACAGGCATTTAGAGGTAAGTAAAAAAAAAAAAAATATCCAAATGTTTTTTTGTTTTTTTTTTTAGAATTTTTTACATATGTTTGTTTTTTTGGGTGGAACCCCACTTTAAGAAAGCCAAAACCTCACTTTTACTTTTTAAAATATTCAGGTTTGAGGTTAATTAACGTTTTGGTTTTTACCAAGAGCACTGTAGTTGTTCAATAATGAAAAGAATCCTCAAAAATACAAATTGACTAATAATTGTGCACACAGTGTATATGTATAGTGAGAACCAGCTTCAAACTGTAGAGCATTAAGGGCGCAGCCATTCACTTAAATCTTCTTTTGCTTGCATATTTTTATTAAAAAATGTTCAAGAATTTACACAGGTTTCCGCAAGAAGTTTTCAGCATTTCTCTGCTACAAAACAAATGATCCCCGGTCTCCTAGCTTGCACTTACAGCGCTGTGCTCTGCCCTCGATCCTCAGGCCCTTATCTGTCTCCACCAGACAGTCTTCTCACACAAACTCAATGCATGAACCTAAGAGCTCCTGCTGCAATGGCTCCCACCTGTCTCCTGGGCTGAGCCCTCCTCTGTTTGCTGGAGTGGAGTCCTCATCCATAGTCTCATCTCTAATAAAAGCCCTGTGCACACATTGAATGACATGTCCGGTTGCTATCGCTGAAATAAACTAAGGGGCAGGGCCAGGAAGGTGATGTCATTGACCACATTTTGACATGTACATATATGATCAATAACATTATCTGAGTGACCCTGCCCCTTTGTTTACTTCAGTGGCGGGCAGGGCCGTTTTTTTGCATGGGCACGCTGGGCAGTTGCCCGGGGCCCCACTTGCCTGGGGGGCCCCACCAGCCAAGCATCATTCTGCCGCATTGTGTCAGTGCTGTGCAATGGTGTCACCAGCATGGGGCCTGATTAGGCTATGACCCCCCAATTTTACTCTGTGCCCCCCCATATGCCCCTCCAAATTAAATGCTATACTGTTTTTGTATAACTGTTTTTGTATAACTTTTGTATAACAGCGGCCGGGAGTTGTGGTCCGCGGCGGCTGCGTGCTCAAGCTCCCTGCTCCCGGGGGTGGAGTCAGTCTGAGGAGAGCAGTGCAGCCAGCCTACCGCGTGCTATAACTCCTATCGCCACGGTCGTAATCCAGGATATTTTTCCTTCCCCAGTGCCTCTGCTTGGCTGGACACTGTGTAAAAACACCACGTGACGTGGCTGGCCTGGGCGCGCCGCTGTTGGCTGGTGGTACAGTAACAGTACTGTGGAGTAGATGTGACCCCCGGCCAGAAGCAACATCATCACCCACCCCCCAGGACTGGAGGAAGCCATGGAGAAGGACGAAGAGAGGACGTATCCTGCTGCTGCTGAGCACTGAGTCTGCTGAGCAAGCTGAGGTGAAAGACCCTGACACCCCCACAGGTTCAATCATCCCATCGATCTGCTCCCCATACACCTCATGTACCTTGCCCATGGCCTGTGAATCCTGCTGGGTGCTGCCCTCGGCCTACAGGCCAGCAGGACCCACATGCCATGGTCGGCTCCCAGCAGGACCCACAGACCATGGAAAGAAGGACCCATAGGCTATTGTCCGCTTCCAGCAGGACCCACATCTCAGTGGCCAGCACCCAGCAGGACCCACAGGTCCGCAGCCAGTTCCCAGCAGGACCCACAGGTCACTGGCCAGCTCCCAGCAGGATCCACGGGTCCGCAGTCAGCTCCCAGCCGGACCCACAGGTCAGTGGCCAGCAGGACCCACAGGTCTGCAGCTTGTGGGTCCTGCTGGGATCTGGCCACTGACCTGTGGGTCCTGTTGGCCACTAGGGATGAGCCGAACACCCCCTGGTTCGGTTCGCAGCAGAACTTGCGAACAGGCAAAACATTTGTTCGAACACGTGAACACCGTTAAAGTCTATGGGACACGAACATGAATAATCAAAAGTGCTAATTTTAAAGGCTTATATGCAAGTTATTGTCATAAAAAGTGTTTTGGGACCTGGGTCCTGCCCCAGGGGACATGTATCAATGCAAAAGGAATTTTTAAAAACGGACGTTTTTTCGGGAGCAGTGATTTTAATAATGCTTAAAGTGAAACAATAAAAGTGTAATATTCCTTTAAATTTCATACCTGGGGGGTGTCTATAGTATGCCTGTAAAGGGGCGCATGTTTCCCGTGTTTAGAACAGTCTGACAGCAAAATGACATTTCAATGGAAAAAAAGTAATTTAAAACTACTCGCGGCTATTAATGAATTGTCGGTCCGACAATACACATAAAAGTTCATTGATAAAAACTGCATGGGATTTCCCCACAGGGGAACCCCGAACCAAAATTTTTTAAAAAATGGCGTGGGAGTCCCCCTAAATTCCATACCAGGCCCTTTAGGTCTGGTATGAATATTAAGTGGAACCCCGCGCCAAAATTTTTTAAAAAAATGGCGTGAGGGCCCCCCCTCAAAATTCATACCAGACCCTTCAGGTCTGGTATGGATTTTAAGGGGAACCCTGCGCCAAAATTTAAAAAAAATGGCGTGGGGTCCCCCCAAAAATCCATACCAGACCCTTATCCCAACCTAGCACGCAACCTGGCATGCCGCAGGAAAAGAGGGGGGGACGAGAGAGCGACCCCCCTCCTGAACTGTACCAGGCCACATTCCCTCAACATTGGGAGGGTGCTTTGAGGTAGCTCCCCAAAGCACCTTGTCCCCATGTTGATGAGGACAAGGGCCTCATCCCCACAACCCTTGGCCGGTGGTTGTGGAGGTCAGCGGGTGGGAGGCTTATGGGAATCTGGAAGCCCCCTTTAACAAGGGTAGCCCCAGATCCCGGCCGTCCCTGTGTGAATTGGTAATGGGGTACAAATATACCCCTACCATTTCACAAAAAAAGTGTCAAAATAGTTAAAAAACACAAGAGACGGTTTTTGACAAGTCCTTTATTAACTTCTTCTTTTCACTTTTTCTTCCATCTTCTTTCTTCTGGTGTTCTTCTTCTTCCTTCATCTTCTTCTTCTTCATCCATCTTCTTCTTCATCTTCTTCTTCTTCATCTTCTTCTTCCTCCGCTCTTCTCGTCCCGTATCTTCCTCCAGGCTTCTTCTCCGCTCCGTTCGCACGATCTGCCTCAGTGTGAGTCTTTAGCCGTCTGACACTTCACTTCTTCTGACATTTCTTATATAACGGAGGGCGGGGCCACCCGGTGACCCTGCCCTCCTCTGACACACGGGGAATTCACAGGACTTCCCTGTGGCTTTCGCTGTGTTGTCAGAGGGGGGGCGTGGACACTTTTTTTGTGAAATGGTAGGGGTCCTTGAAAAAGTCACGTGTCGGGGGACACAACGCGTAGGAGGAGTCAGTGACATGAAGTATTGAGGCTGGTCAGCAGCTGGTTACGAGCGGCGAGAGGACTCACTGCGCCCTAAGCGGTTGATTGTTTTTCTCCATCCAGGCACTGATTATCCAGGCTTATGTGAGTGTGTCCAGTGAAGTGTTACTATTTCAAAGTAATTGCTTACTGCACAATGATGTCCTTTCTCTTTATTTCACATATTTGCAATACCTGAGAACATCCACCTACTGTCCATAATTGAGAACGGCTTTCAACATACAGTTTCAATTTGGAAATTTAACCATATGAGAGAACTTTTATTATTATCGGATGATAGGTTTAGCAACTACATTTATTTATTTATTCATACTTGTATTTGCCCGTTATCATAGGCGGCTGCCTGAATTTATTCTGTGGAGCAGAAGATCACAGTTTATTGGTTATAGTGTTTCTGACGGGACTAGACCCTTATATATTTGATTTATTCCAATCATTGTTTTATTTTGACTTGGAGGGATTGATTTTACAAACTGTGCACGGATTGACTGGTAGGTTAATATCAGCGCAACTTTTGAAGTTTGCAGCTTTTATTATTTGTCAGTCACTATCAGACATGTTTCACAGGGTTGTAGAAAATATTTAGCTTCACCTTATCCATTTCAGCGCTTTAGTAATTTTTGTATATTGCTAGAGAGTGTTTTATTTTCTTGGTAGATTGCATGTGATCAGCACTGTCCACACAGAGAGTCAGGGGTCCTGCATCCTGACAGGACACTCATGGGCGAATGAAAACTCCTCCTACAAGCTTTAACCAGACAGTGATAGAAGTCACAAGACTGCTATATACTGCTCAAGAGAAAAGGCACTTAGCAGTTTATATTTACTAAAATTATTGCCTTTCCAGGTTCTGTGTACTGTGGGAGACCAGATATAGTGAATGCAGGGTCCTGGGTTTAGTAACAGTTTAAGGCTTCATGTACACTGGACGCTATGAAAACGCCAGTAGTGTTAGCTGTAGAAAGCTGTAGCTATAGAATTAGTTTTGCATCATTTTTTGCATTAGCGTTTTTCAGTGTTTTTTAGCATTTGCGTTTTTAGCTTTTTTTTAGCAAAACCATACTTCCACAAAAGCAGTTTTGTGACTTCTATCGCTGTCTGGTTAAAGCTTGTAGGAGGCGCTTTAACCAGCCAGTGATAGAAGTCACAAGACTACTATATAGTGCGTTAAAGGTTAAAGCTTGTAGGAGAGTTAAAGCTTGTAGCTTGTAGGAGATTCTTTAACCAGATAGTGATAGAAGTCACAAGACTGCTATATACTGCTTATAAGAAAAGGTACTTAGCAGTTTATATTTACTAAAATGATTGCATTTACATCTTCTGTGTACTGTGGGAGACCAGATATAGTGAATTTAGGGTCCTGGGTTTAGTAACACTTTGGAGCTTCATGTACACTAAGCACTGTAGCTGTAGAATGAGTTTTGCAGCGTTTTTGCATTAGCGTTTTTGTGTTTTTTTTCAGATTTGCTTTTTTAGCTTTTTTTTTTGCAAAACTATACTCTCACAAAAGCTTATGGCTCAAAAATGCTGATAAATGCTGAATAGCCTAGTTTTTCAGTGTTTTGCAGCGTTTTTAAGCTTTTATCAGAGTTAGTGCATTTTTACAGCTGAAAAACTCCTCTAGTTATGTTTTTTTTTCCAGCCAAATGCACCCCTGCCAAAAAACGTTGATAAAGGCATATGTGTGCATGGACACATAGGATAACATGCGGTTGAGTAGAAATGGGCTAAAAAGTCCCAACCCAAACTGTGAACCACATTGAAGTCTATGGGAGCCGAACAGGAAAAATCAAAAGTCTTAATTTTGAAGGCGTATTTGAAAGTAATTGGTCATAAAAGGGGTATGGAGGTCTGGGTCCGTTTTTTTTAAAAAAACAATAATTTTTTCAGGAGCAGTGATTTTAATGGTGCTTAAAGTACAACAATAAAAGTGAAAAAAATCCTTTAAATATTGTTCCTGGGGAGTCCCCTTAGTCTGCCTGTAAAGTGGCGCATCAGTAGCATGTATAGAACATGCTGTAGCAAAAATGACATTTCTGAAGGAAAAAAACAAGTCAAATCACATTTAAAATTACTCGTGGTTGTAATTGCCGGAACTCGGCTACTGAACAAAAAAATCATGAAAAAAACATTCCCCCAGTCTATACTAGATTTTCATTTGGGTATGCAGCCTGGTAGGTCCGGTAAGGGGGGGATGAGCGAGCGCCCCCCTCTTCCTGAACCATACCAGGCCACATTCCTTCAACAATGGGAAAAAGTCTCTCACAAGGCGACTTTCGTTTGACACTTGTTGCTGAAACAAAAAAGAACTGGAGGAATAGCTACAGAGGGAAAACCACAGAGCCTGGGCTGGCCATCCTTAAACATGGTGGATTTGGTTTCACGTTTGTTCCTGACACAGGCAAAAGTGCGGTTCTTGTGACAATACATTACTGCATAATTGTACACAACTTTGGTGTGTACAAAAGTGCCACCTATATTTTCCCATTGTAGTAGTATAAAAAGATAGTAGTTGAAAACGATATTTGTACAACTGTTTATCAAAAGCATATTTTAAAAATGTATAGAAAAAGAAAAAGGGGGGAAATGCCCGGTACTAGTGTCCGGGTAAGGGGTTACTTTAACAGCACTAATTGAATATCAATTATTCAATAATAACCAACTAAAATGCCGTAAATTAATTAAATGTATCACTTTATTAAATATTTTAAAACAACATTGAACATGTTGGACAGTATGTTGGATTAAGGTAAAAAATATATATAGATAAGTTCTTTTGGGTTCTATTGAAACCCTGTTGCTACATATATCATCAGGTAATAGGTCAGACTGAGCGAACTATAGTTGATAGTAACATTAGATCAAAAAGCAATATGTATAATGTATAGCAAAATGTATAGTAAAAAAAATAATTTAGTGCAAAAAAACACAATATAATACCCTATTTTTTGAAAATATAAAAGATGGGGTTGGGTCAAGTGAATAGATTCCAAACATGCCAAGTGCATGTACCTGTGATATCTCTAAAAACAATAGCACCCAAAAATCTCCATAGGAAACGCTTTAAAAGGCTTTACTACTCATTAGTTTAGAGTTAAAGTAGAACTATTAACCAATCTGTGAAAAAGTTGCACTGTCTGTGAATCAAAGAAATTAATCCCCAAAAAATCTTCTAACCAACATAGAATGCATCCCAATTAGATGCAATGAACCTTGTGAAACAACTGTATCCAAACAAAAATATATTATACTACAATGTCAAATGTAAACAAAATTGTCCTATTTGTGAGGTAAAAAATGTGAGATAAACAATGTCCAAATGTGTCTTCAAAACAGATGAATAAAAGTGTACTGCTCCAAGTATCTAAACTGATACATTTGTGAGTCTTTAACCATGTTCCACCAGTGCTCAAAAGAAAAATATAAGCCTCTTACCAGAATGATATGATCTCTATATTATAGGAGATCATACAAACGGCTGATTGTTTTTCTCCATCCAGGCACTGATTATCCAGGCTTATGTGAGTGTGTCCAGTGAAGTGTTACTATTTCAAAGTAATTGCAGAATACACAGAAATATCGGGAGATCTTTGTGAATAGATCTATCTTCTGTCTAAATATAAAGCATACTGTCCATAATTGAGAAAGGCTTTCAACATACAGTTTCAATTTGGGATTTTAACCATATGAGAGAACTTTTATTAATATCGGATGATATTTTTAGCAACTACATTTATTTATTTATTCATACTTGTATTTGCCGTTATTATAGGCGGCTGCCTGTGATTTATTCTGTGGAGCATAAGATCACAGCTTATTGGTTATAGTATTTCTGACCTGACTAGACCCTTATATATTTGATTTATTCCAATCATTGTTTTATTTTCACTTGGAGGGATTGATTTTACAAACTGTGCACGGATTGACTGGTAGGTTAATATCAGCGCAACAAAATATTTTATTTAATACTCTCTAGCAATACACACCAAACTGAGCATGTGCAGACTGACTTCACTAACTCTGTCAATGTAAGAAGGGGAGGATCTGTGCATACAGGATCAAACAGCCTTTTTACACAATGCAGAGGATTAACCCCTTAGGTTCCACAATGGGTATAACAAGCATTCTTTACTGCATATACAGACTGATTTTACTGTTTACTTGTGGCTTTAGTAACACTTTAATTGTAAATGGTATACACAGAGGAAAGAGAAAGTGAAGGGGTAATGTTCTGGTCACATACAGTATCAAGATGGAGATGAAGGGGTTAATGTTCAAAGGTGGAAGGGTTATTATACAGGTCACAGTATGTATTGGAGAGAAGGGGGTATGAAACAAAAAAACAATTGTATTACTGAAACAGAAAGAATGGAACTGCAGCTGCAGATTAATTCATTCTGTCATCATTCACAAATAGTCTATCTCTCTCCTTCCCCTGTTGCAAGAGGAAGAGGAGAGATCAACATTATGAACAGTGCCATGTGATCACTGGGATGACCAATCACAGTCATCAAATGATATCCAGCTCCTTGGATTAGCTCGGTACTGTGTCTCTGTCTCTAATGACAACTCAGTACACAGCAATTACCAAGTGGATTGGCCACCCAACGGCTATTTATCCAGTGAGTTTCCAAACAGCGCTGGGTAAATAAAGGGCTGCTCATTCCGCTGTTGAAAAACATTCAGTAGTAGAAAAGCGGTCAATCTTGAAAATGATCCAAACTGATTTTAAAGATTGGAAACCAAACCAAGTAACAATTGTTCCACTGCTTAGCAAAATAGTTCTCTGTAATATTTATATCTAGACACATTTTTAGATGTTAGTGCAGCGCAATAATGTGAGGAAAAAAGTCCATTTCAAAATATAGGGACTGAGATGTCCAAAATGAAGAATGGAAAGTTCCCTCGTGATGGAAAAGGAGATAAATTCTCCGGTGGTAAATCGGTGACAAAATCCTCCAACACAGACAAACAGATGCGCTTACCGGATCAGGTGGACCTCTTATTATAGGAGGTCAGAAATGCATATTTCCATTGAGAGACGAAGGCACACTCCAATGCAACCATGGGGGCCCCCAATCCAACACCATGAAACACCGATCCAGCAGAGAGATGCAGCGGTATTGGTTCCCAGAGCAGTAATAATAATGTAAAGACACAACGGTCCCAAATGTAAAAAGAAAAAAACGCTCTAAGTGTACTCCGTAGGTTTCAGGGGAGGAGCTTATACTATGCACTTCACCCGCTGCAATCTCTCAGCTGTTTACATGAGAACATTCCTTTTTATTTGTTGAAACTTTTTTATTGATATTTTTATTCCATGCGCTTGTTAGCGCTATATTTTATGCTCTTTACCAATTTGAAATAAACCTACGGAGTACACTTAGAGCGTTTTTCTCCTATTTCTTTCCTCGCTTCCTGAGGACGTCAATTATGAAACGTACATCGAGGTGGTACCTGGTCACGTCTTTTATTCTTGTCTACGCCACATCCGGTGCAGCTGGTTGTTGGTGCGTACCGCTGGAACGCACGCCATCCACGGAGGTGGACACAGAGGTGACTCCACACACCAATCTCTATGAGAAGCCAGCAGCCCCAGTGCCGGGATAGGCACTTTTAAATGTAAGGAGCCATTTGGCTATTTTTATATCCTGTTTTTAATTGAATAAATGGTATTATGCTATGCATGTCCTTTGCTCTCTCTATATGTCCTGCTTTTATCCATGAGGAGGAAGGTTCCTACCATCTCCATTTCAACTGATGTGAGCAGGCACAATCCTGCAAAAGTGCTATTTGACTATCTTTCCCAGGAAAGAGGTCAAATAGATCTGGTAAGCAGATCACTTATCCAGTCACATTGGGTGTCGTTTGCCTGTCTGGTGAAAGAATATTCATTATCTGTCGGAAGATATCATCACAATTGGGAGATTGGGTTTTTTCACTGTTTTATGTGGACTGTCCTATAAGACATTCATTGATTCACAGTTTGATGCTATTTTGGATGGACTTCACTGATCTATGTCCAGGTAGACAATTTGTGAATACATTTTTTTATATATTTTTGTCACTAAGATTGAATTTCTAGGATGCTTCACTGTTTGGTTTAGATCACATACTAGTTGATGATCGCAGCGCCCCCTA
Source organism: Lithobates clamitans (assembly GCA_037952925.1). Taxonomy (NCBI): domain Eukaryota; kingdom Metazoa; phylum Chordata; class Amphibia; order Anura; family Ranidae; genus Lithobates; species Lithobates clamitans. The sequence continues at coordinate 2,727,012 of JBBGZY010000116.1, read as the reverse complement.
CCCTCACATATTTTACACATCTCTAAAATAGTTAAAAAAGGGGTGGTGGGTATCTGCACTAACTATAGCAACAATAATCTGTAAAAGCAGCCAGCACAGTTTGTTGATCGTCAAACAATAAAAATATAAAAGTCCAAAATACAGCGCTTGAATTCACATGAAAGTTCTTTCAACAAATGGATAGAAGATACGAAGGACCCTTCACCAGCTTCTGTGTGTATGGAAAGGCACACCACACCCAAGTGAATCCAATCTACTTACCAGAAGGAAATAATATATAGGCATGTAATCATCAATCACAGGAAATCGTGGTGTCACTCTCCAAATAGTACAGGTAAAACAAAATAAGGTCCAATCATCGAATAACATATGGCCACCAATTCTTCGAACTCCAAAGCCAGAGAGGATGTGATAACCGTTCACCAGTTTAGCATTACCCAAATGGAAAAAAAGGCAGCAAAAGCTCGTAAGGTAAAAAAGCAGTAGTTTATTGTAGTTCACTTACAGGTAGAAGTAGAATACAGTCATCATGATGTAAGGTAAAAACCGCGGCTCTCAGCCAGCCTGACATGTTTCAACCAACAGGATATCATCAGAGGCGTGGCTTATTGACGCAAGCACGCCCATTTAAATACTAACCCCAGTGATGTTTAACACCAGGTGATCAATGCCAAGGTGAACAGCATAAATTGCTGTCAGACTACAGAAAGGGCCCAATCAACTTCCTGTATGCTTGTAATCAATATCAAGAACAATTGGCTATACAATTCAGTTGATCAACTTAAGTTATCATGTGTAAATAGGGTGGGGAGGTAAAATGAAAAAATGGAGGCTCTCACCACTCAATAACACATGACAAATATAAAAACAATTAGGCATTACTACCAATGATAAAAAAGGAATTAACACATTTTTACCATAAAGTAAAAACACCCATAAAAAATGTGTGTATAAAACAAAGAAAGGTAATAAAAAAAATATCTGGATGTCCAAAGATGCAAACACTGCCATCTAGTGTTGGACACAGATACTACATAAAAGCTGGCTGAATAATAAAAATTAACAATTATTAATAAAATTTCACATCCCAATCAACATTCATTCCAAAAGGAGTGTAACATTTAAGGTCATAAATCCAGTGGGTTTCTAACCGTGAGATCTCCCTCTTGGTCATACTTCCCCGCCAATAAGGATTAAATCTATCTATAGTGATAAAAGTGGTTCCAGCTGGATTTTTATTATGGCACTCTAGATAATGGCGAGAAATGGTGAGAAACAAGGGTTTAGGAAAACCCTTTTTAATGTTCGTTCACTCTAACGTTCATAGCTCGTATTGTGTATCCCACATACTGTATGCCACATGGACAGTATTATCAATAGATAAACTACATTTTGAGAGGTGCACGTAATAAATATATTAATATCGTATGTTCTGCCTGTAACATTGGACTTGAAATTACATATTTTTCTATCTTGTTTTTATTGCAAAGACAAACATTGCAATTGCGACTTGGAAAGTAACCGATTTTTAAAAAAAGGACACCTACATTATTAGGATTGTCTAATATATTCAGTGCTACTGTACCTGGAATTTAAGTGGGGAACCCCTCTAAAGATAATCCGTGGGCGATCATGTAGTACCGGCCCAAAATCTTGTAATTTCTTAAGACCACCCAGTGCTTGGTCATGATCTTTTTAATGTCATAGTGTTGGTGTGAATAAGTCATAACCATAGAGAAATTGTGATCATTCTCTCTAGATGGGGGATTATTTTTCCTTTAAGGATGGAATCCTTAGAGCCCACTTCTTTAATGATTGTATCAAGGTCAGCTATCATATAACCCTTCTCGATAAACGTACTTTTCAAAGTCAAGGCCTGCTCAAAAAAGTTGTTTTTTAAAGTGCAATTTCGCCTCAGGCATATAAATTGACTTTTTGGTACAGACCTTAGCCATAAGGGGTGATGGCAGCTGCCCTTTCCAATATAGCCATTCCTGTCTGTACTTTTGAAAAAAGCAGACGTATTAAACATACCGTCCTTAATGTCAATATTTAAGTCAAAAAATTAATCTTACTTGTACTGATCTCAAACTGTAACGAGCTACCCAGGGTGTTCTCAGTAAATTGCTGCATAAAGGTGGTGAGCGACGTCAAATCACCATCCCACAGGAGGAGGACGTCGTCTATATATCTTCCCCTGAAGACCAATTCTGGTCTCCTATTGGAATAGATGACATCCTCCTCCCATTTGGCCATAAATACTTGTGAGGAATCCTTGATATATGAGGGAGTTTGTGATAACAATGGTTGTAAAAAGCCATCAATGTATTTGCCAATACAAGATGTGATGGAATCCAGTCCACTTGTAATAGGCCTTCCTGGTGGATTAATGGGGTCCTTATGTACTTTCGGGCAGAGAATACATGACTGGATTTCTTGGAGCCAAAGTTATCAATTATGCTCTCTCCTTTTTATCAAGCAGCTTATTGTTAAAACCCACATCAATGAGTTTAGAAAGCTCTTTTTTTGTATTTAAAAATGGGATCATAACTTAATGGTATGTATGTGCCAGTGTCAGAAAGAATTTTGTTCACTTCTGAAATGTAAGCTGTTTTATCTAACACCGCGATCCCCACCCTTTGTCCGCAGGGCGAACGATAATATCACTTCTCTTTTTCAGAGATTCCAGTCATTCACGGAATCAAAAATTGTTACGATCCTTTTTCACTTTAAGTTTGTCTATATCTTTCAAGACTAATTCTTTATCCAGTTCAGATCCGCGCTATAGCCGAATGACGGCTACAGTGCGGATCTACATTGCCGGAACTATGTCTATTGACGTCCTCCCCTTTCCTTGCTCCCTGCGCGCTCTCGTGAGCACAAATCGGGGAAAATCTGTGTTGGCCGTGTCCCTTGGACACGGCCAATCACAGATCGCTGTAAATGGCCAATCAAAGCAGCCATTTACAGCAGGATCGGCGTGGCCAATAAGAGATGATCTCACATGTAAACATGTGAGATCATCTCTCATTGCCAGCTCTCCCTACCCACACAAAAACTGAGTGTGAGGAGGGAGAGCTTCTGTAAAGAATCGTTTGTGCTAATTCAAACACACAGTGTGCCCAAACAGTGCCCAATCAGTGCCCAGTCAGTACCACAGTGACAATTAGCATCTATAGCTAGTGTCATCTGTGCCCACTTGTGCCATCAGTGCCCACCTGTGCCCGTCAGTGCCCATCAGTGTGCATCTGTGCGATCAGTGCCCATCTGTGCCACCTCATCAGTGGCAATCAGTGCCCATCTGTACCAATCAGTGCCCATATGTGCTGCCTCATCAGTGCACATCTATGCAATCAATCAGTGCATATCTGTGCTGCATCAGTGCCCATCTGTGCCGCCTCATCAATGCCCATTTGTGCCACCTCAACAGTGCCCATTTCTGCTACCTCAACAGTGCCCATCTGTGCCTACTCAACAGTGCCCATCTGTGCAATCAGTGCACATCTGTGCCGACTCATCAGTGCACATCTGTGCTGACTCATTAGTGCACATCTGTGCCACCTCATCAGTGCCCATCTGTGCCACCTCAGTGCCACCTCATCAGTGCATATCTGTGCCCATCTGTGCCGCCTCATTAGTGCACCTCTGTGCAATCAATCAGTGCACATCTGTGCCGCCTCATCAGTGCCCATCTGTGCCACCTCATCAGTGTATATCTGTGCCACCTCATCAGTGCACATCATCAGTGCACATCTGTGCATTCAATCAGTGCACAGTGCACAACCAACCCCATCCACGACATGCTGCTCTTCTCCGCAGGTATCTGATGCTCATGAGGTTCCTACATTTCAGTGACAATACCCAGTGCCCTCCCCGGAAAATAACCCAAATTATGACAGGCTTTAAAAAAATTTTGGCCAGTACTAAATTTTTTTTTAGAAATATTCCCCCAGATGTTTACCCCGGACCAACACATATGTGTGGATGAGTCCCTTTAGTGGCAGGCTTAAAATTATGCAATTTATCCCCAGCAAAAGGGCCCACTATGGGGTGAAGGTGTACAAATTATGTGACCGAGCCACAGGGTACACATATTCCTTCATAGTGTACGAAGGGAAGGACACCCAGCTGCAGCCCCCTAATTCCCCGGACTACTTGGGATCCAGCGGGAAAGTTGTTTGGGACCTCATATACCCCCTACTGGAGAAAAGCTACCATATATACGTAGACAACTTCTACACATCTCTGCCCCTGTTCCACAACCTTCACCGGAAGAAGACGCCAGCATGTGGCACCGTAAAAAAGAACCGGAAGGGCTTTCCTCAAAGCCTTTGGTAAAATAATAATTATGTGACGCTTACTAAAAAATAAATAAAACAAATGTATAGAAACAAAATCTTTGGAGATTCAAAAAGAGAAAGTCCAGGCGGATGATGCGTCTTAACAGTTAATCTTTCATCAAATTGTGTAGCCAGAGATTATCAAAACCAATGTTACAATAATTAATGAGTAGAGGATAAACCACTCCAGAAATATATAGTCGGTGAGCCCTTGATAAAAGGGTAAATAATTCCTAATAGATGAATAAAATCCCCAAACCTAAATAGAAAATGATTCAAAAAATATAAATATCTTCCTATAACAAATGAATAAAAAACTAAATCACACTTATGCCCTGTACACACGATAGGATTTTCCGATGGAAAATGTGTGATAGGACCTTGTTGTCGGAAATTCCGACCGTGTATAGGCTCCATCATACATTTTCCATAGGAATTTCCGACACACAAAGTTTGAGAGCTTGCTATAAAATTTTCCGACAACAAAATCCGTTGTCAGAAATTCCGATCGTGTGTACACCAATCCGACGCACAAAGTGCCATGCATGCTCAGAATAAATTAAGAGACAAAAGCTATTGGCTACTGCCCCGTTTATAGTCCCGACATACGTGTTTTATGTTACAGCGTTGAGAATGATCGGATTTTCCAACAACTTTGTGTGACCGTGTGTATGCAAGACAAGTTTGAGCCAACATTCGTCGGAAAAAATCCATGGATTTTGTTGTCGGAATGTCCGATCAATGTCCGACCGTGTGCACGGGGCATAATAGTGCAAATCACAACAAATATAGTGCAAATATGCAATCTGTGCAAACAATGCAAAAAATAAGTACATAAAAAAATGTATAAAAATATATAAAATTATTGAATAAATCATTAAACTGTGATATAACGTGCAAAATGTCGCAAAAGGTGCAGAAATAGAATAGTACAATCCACAATAGTCTAAAATAAAGTGCTTAATGCTAAAAGGTGGAAAAAAACATCACAAATTAAAATAAAGTTGAAAAAAGATTCCCATACATGGTGCAATCTGATTGTGACAATCTAAGTTCAATGTGCAGCAAACAGTTCATCCAAGGAATTCCAATGCAACCATTCAGCCAATCTCCAGTGTGTGGAAAAAATGTGGTTCCCCCAACCTCTCACCTCATAAAAGAACAGAATGGGCCCTGCTGACAAGAAAAAACTATCCAGTCCACTCCGCAGCCCCCTCAGTGGCACCTCTCCTAAGGATTTTCAGCCTTTCCACCTGATCCATTCCCAGGGCGCCCCAGATTCTCAGCCAGATAATGAGTCGACCATGACAAAAGAAGGGAGGGGAGGACTACAAAGTGCAGTATTTAAAACACATGTTTATTAAAAGTAATGCACTTACAGTTGAGATTTAAAAAACGTGCGTAACAGAGATGCTGCTTCCCGATCCCGGCCGTGATCGGAAAGCTGAACGTCACCTGACTCTCTTCTCTGACGCGTTGCGTCACTGGCCACGTGACTTTCTCAAAGGGTCAATAAGAAGTTGGGAAAAGGAGCAACGGCAAGTCTGCGAAACAAGGGGATTCTGGCAGTGAAGTGGAGGGACAGAAGGGATGTCTACATGTCTTTGATCCACAATAACACCTACGTAACACCTACGTGGAAATCCCCAGAAGGAATGGCCCCATCCAAAAAAAACATCCATGAATACAATTTGTTTATGGGGGGGAGTCGACTTCAACGACCAAATGCTCGAACCATACCTTGCCATAAGACGGAAATACCATTGGTATAAAAAAGTAGCAATTAATTTTTTTCAATTGGCCATATTTAATTCTTATATCATTTACCACAACTCCACCCAAAACCCTCAACTCTTCCTTGGCTACCAGGAGGAAATTTACACTGCTCTTATATTCCCGAACAGCCCAACAGAAAACATCCGATCAGATGTTCTTAGTCAACTCTCCAAACGCCACTTTCCCAATAAAATCCCTCTCAAACCAACAGGCCAAAGACGTCAAAAAAGATGTAGGGTGTTTACCAGTGGAGGAGTCAGAAGAAACACATCTTATTATTGTGCACAATGTCCTTCCCAACCAGGCCTCTGCATAGGTGAATGTTTCCGCCGTTACCATACTTCAATAAATTATTAGTGAAGTATGGCAAACGTAATCCTCAGTTCCGGCCTTCACACACCTTCACACCCCTTATGCCACTGCCTGCTCTGTAACTGACCCTGGCTTGTTATTCAACCACACTTCTGCCTACCGATTCTGTACATACCGCTGCCTGATCTGGAACTGACCCTGGACTGTTATTCTACCATGTTTCTGCCTACTGATACTGTACATACCTCTGCCTGATCTGGAACTGACCCTGGACTGTTATTCGACCATGCTTCTGCCTAATTATTATTATTATTATACAGGATTTATATAGCGCCGACAGTTTACGCAGCACTTTACAACAACATTAGGGCAGACAGTACAAGTACAATACAATTCAATACAGGAGGAATCAGAGGGCCCTACTCGTTAGAGCTTACAATCTAGGAGATTCTGTACATACCTATGCCTGATCTGGAACTGACCTTGGACTGTTTGACCATGGTATTTGCATGCCTCTTGGACTGATCTTGTACCCTGCAACTGGACTAGTGGGATTCAACACAGGGGTCTCACATATGTGAGGGGCTACAGAATATTTTTTCTGAATGCAGAAAACAATTTTCTTTGTTTTGTCATTCCTAGATTAGGGTCTGAAGACTCTGAGGCTTCAAAGAGATGTGGGTGGAAGAAGCCTCTACCCCTTTCCCCATTCTGTCCTGAACAAGGCCCTACTTCTGCCTGCTGCCTGTAGGACTTACTGCCATCATGGAGTAGCAGAATGTATTTTGGGGTGTTATTTTTGCTATGTAAATGCTATCTTTTGGAAATATCTTATAAACAGACAACTTTGTGTAAAAAAAATGCGTTTTCATTTTTTTTCCACATTTTCCAAAAACTTCTGGAAAAAATGAACCATTCAAAAGACTCATTATGCCTCATAGATTATACGTTGGGGTGTTAGCTTTCCAAAATGGGGTCATTTTCTTGGCGTTTCCATTGTCCTGGTGCTCCAGGGCCTTCAAAAGTGTAATAGGTGGTTGAGAAATGAAATGTGTAATTTATGCTCCTAGAACGCCTGAAGGTGCTACTTCAATGTTAGGCCTCTGTATGTGGGCAGGCTGTGTAAAAGTCTCACACATGTGGTATTGTTATACTCAGGAGGAGTAGCAGAATGTATTTTGGGGTGTTATTTTTGCTATGTAAATGCTATGTGTTGGAAATATCTTATAAATGGACAACTTTGTGTAAAAAAAATGCGTTTTCATTTTTTCCCACATTTTCCAAAAACCTCTGGAAAAAAATGAACTGTTCAAAAGACTCATTATGCCTCATAGATTATATGTTGGGGTGTTAGCTTTCCAAAATGGAGTCATTTTGTGGGCGTTTCCATTGTCCTGGTGCTCCAAGACCTTCAAAAGTGTAATAGGTGGGTGAGAAATGAGATGTGTAATTTATGCTCGTAGAACGCGGGAAGGTTCTACTTCAATATTAGGCCTCTGTATGTGGTCAGGCTGTGTAAAAGTCTCACACATGTGGTATCGTTATACTCAGGAGGAGTAGCAGAATGTATTTTGGGGTGTTATTTTTGCTATGTAAATGCTAAGTGTTGGAAATATCTTATAAACGGACAACTTTGTGTAAAAAAATGCGTTTTCATTTTTTTCCACATTTTCCAAAAACTTCTGGAAAAAAATTAACCCTTCAAAAGACTCATTATGCCTCATAGATTATACATTGGGGTGTCATTTTGTGGGCGTTTCCATTGTCCTGGCGCTTTAGGGCCTTTAAAATTGTAATAGGTAGTCAACAAGTTAGATGGGTAATTTATGCTCCTTGAACACCTGATGGTGCTCTCTGCATGTTGGGCCTCTGTATGTTGCCAGGTAGTGAAAAAGTCCCACACATGTGGTATCATAATACTCAGGAGGAGTAGCAGAATGTATTTTGGGGTGTCAATTGTGGTATGCACATTTCATATGAGAGAAATAGGCTATTACAATGACAATTTTGTGAAAATAAAAATAAAAAATAAAATAAAATATTAATTTTGCAAAGATTGTGGGAAAAAATGACATCTTCAAATAACTCTCCATGCCTCTTACTAAATGCCCTGTAATGTCTACTTTCCAAAAAGGGGTCATTTGGGGGCATTTGTACTTTACTGGCTTGTTAGGGTCTCAAGAAATGAGATAGGCCTCATTTTTTTATGATTTGCACCATAGCTTGTAGACTCAATAAATTTCACACAGGGCACAAAATATACACTAATTTGGGTTATTTTTACCAAAGACATGTAGCAGTATAAATTATGGCCAACATTTATGAAGAAAAATTGCTAATTTGCAAAATTTTATGCAAAAAAAGGAAGACAGAACTCACCCTACCACACTCCTCCTATCTCAGTGCTATGGAATATTGGATAACTAAGGAACAGGTAATAAAACAAATGGACAAAAAAGTACCATTAACGTCATAAAAACAAAAAGAAAAAAATATATATAAATAAAATAAATAAATTATGATATCTCTATCGGCAGCCCCTTAAAAAGCCAAATACATATAAACAAACAATGTAAAAATTGAAGCTGGAAGACAGTAACAAATATACATCAAAGTGGTGCTCCCGTCAGTGAATCACTGACTGGCTAATATGTGGCATAAACCGCATATGAAAAATAAAGGTGAAAAAGGTAATGTTGCTGGATAGAGGTGAGCAACAGTCTCTAATGAACACTGGTGTGCTACAAAATTGACAGTTGATGGGTGCACCTTTCACCAGACAATTCTTCCACCATAGGGGTTTAAACTCACCAGAACCCAAAGAGTATCAGGCCTCTTTCCGCATTCTGCGGTAAGGGAGATCCGAAAGGCCTAATAGAGTCCTCCTCTGCTGCCGATATCCTCCTCTTCTTCTTCCTTCTTCCTACCCTTTGAGTTCCGGTGAGTTTAAACCCCTATGGGGTGTGTGAAGCACAGGGTGGAATAATTGTCTGATGAAAGCTGCACCCATCAACTGTCAATTTTGTAGTACACCAGTGTTCATTAGAGACTCTTTCTCACCTCTATCCAGCAACATTGCTTTTTTCACCTTTATTTTTCATATGCAGTTGATGCCAGTCAGTGATTCACTGACAGGAGCGCCACTTTGATGTATATTTGTTACTGTCTTCCAGCTCCAATTTTTACATCGTTTGTTTATTAGCAAAATTTTATCACAGAAACAAAGAAAATTTCTTTTTTTCAAAATTTTCGGTCTTTTTTCATTTATAGCGCAAAAAATAAAAAAATAAAAAACCCAGAGGTGATCAAATACCACCAAATGAAAGCTCCATTTGTATGAAAAAAAGGACAAAAAAATCATTTGGGTACAGTGTTGCATGACTGAGTAATTGCCATTCAAAATGTGAGAGCACTGAAAGCTGAAAATCGGTCTGGGCAGGAGGGGGGTTTAAGTGCCCAGTAAGCAAGTGGTTAAAGACAGAGACTGATGGGGGAACAAAACCAGGCGGGTTAAAGAGAAAGGCATTAGATAGGCCTGAATGTCGCACCCATTCACCATCATTGCTTGATGGTTTAAGAGGTTGTGACAGAAAATATCTTTTGATGTTAATCTTACTTTTTTTTTTTCATTTAAACTTTATTAAATTTTTTTTTCCATAAACAAAAGCAGAGGTTTTCAACCATAAAATACATATAGTTTACATTCATAACCATGAACCCTCATTTTCATTTCTCCTCCCCCCCCTCGATCTGTTTCCGAACGTCCTTCTTATTTCAGTCAATGCTGGCCCCCTCCTTCATCCCCTCTGCAAACTTCCCAGACAGTTTAAACGTCAACCATCTTTCCCAGACCGCCCTGTATCTTTCAACCTGTCCCTCCTCTCCACTACTAAGATATTCCATCTTAGGGATGAAATCTACTCTTTCCAACCACTCTTTTATACTTGGTTTTTCTTTGTTTAACCATTTTTTTTGTGGTTTTTTTTGGTATAAGTCCCTTTGCGGCATTCAGTAGGGGTGTTTTCTTGTATTTTTTTTTTGTATTGTTTGTGCCATGGAACAAGCAGGTCCAAGGGTTATTCAATATGCTCTCCCCTGTTATCTTTTCTATATATTCTAAAATTTCCTGCCAATATTCTTTTATTTTTTGGCACTCCCACCAAATATGCATCATTGTTCCACTTTGCTTGCACTCCCACCAGCATTGTGGGGATTTCTCTTATTTATGAATTTTCTCTGGTGTCAGGTACCACTGTATCAAACACTTATAATTCGCTTCAATAGTATTTATGTCTGTTGCAAAATTATGTACTGATCCAATCATTTGTGTTTTCTCTAGTTTTATACCCATATCTTGTTCCCATTTCTCTATACAAGTTAGTGGCCCTCGTCCCCCTAGCTCTGTTAGGATCTCGTATACTTGGGAAATCCCATGTTTTAGCCAGTTGCTGGCCGCCGCACGCCGATGTACGTTGACACAATGGCACAGGCAGGCATAAGGGCTTACCTGTATGTCCCTGCCTGCCCGCGGGCGGGGGGGGTCCGATCAGACCCCCCCGGTGCCTGCAGCAGTCAGATTACCGTCAGGAGCGATCCCAGGTGAGGGGGAGGCCACTGATTCATGGCCACTCCCTCACGATCGCTCCTGGCAAATGGAATGCTTCCTCTGCTGCAGTAATGTAAACAGCGGCACAAAAAGTGATGTCATCCTCGTGAAGCCTTTTCGTTCCGGCTTCCGAGGAGAGAAGACATCAAGTAAGTTTGCACCAACACTACACGTACAGTAGAACACTCTAGGCACACTTTTCACCCCCCATCACCCCCCGATCACCCCCCTGTACCCCCTGTCACAGTGACACCAATAGCAGTTTTTTTTTTTCTGATTATTGCATTTTGTGACAGTTATAAGTGGTAGGGCAGTTAGTGGTAGGCCCCTTTAGGTCTAGGATACCCCCCTAATAAAGTTTTAACCCCTTGATCACCCCCCCCCCCCGTCGCCAGTGTCACTAAGCGATCATTTTTCTGATCGCTGTATTAGTGTCACAGGTGACGCTAGTTAGGGAGATAAGCATTTAGGTTTGCCGTCAGCGTTTTATGGCGTCGGGGACCCCTATATACTACCTAATAAAGGTTTTAACCCCCTGATTTCCCCCTAGTTAACCCTTTCACCAGTGATCACCGTATAACTGTTACGGGTGACGCTGGTTAGTTAATTTTTTATAGTGTCAGGGCACCCGCCGTTTATTACCTAATAAAGGTTTAACCCCCTAATCGCCCGGCGGGTGATAAAAGTTAGGTTTTAGGGTCTGCGTCGCCCCAGGCAGCGTCAGGTTAGTGCCAGTACCGCTAACACCCACGCACGCAGCATACACCTCCCTTAGTGGTATAGTATCTGAACGGATCAATATCTGATCCGATCAGATCTATACTAGTGTCCCCAGCAGTTTAGGGTTCCCAAAAACGCAGTGTTAGCGGGATCAGCCCAGATACCTGCTAGCACCTGCGTTTTGCACCTCCACCCAGCCCAGCCCAGCCCAGCCCATGTGCAGTATCGATCGATCACTGTCACTTACAAAACACTAAACACACATAACTGCAGCGTTCGCAGAGTCAGGCCTGATCCCTGGGATCGCTAACAGTTTTTTGGTAAAGTTTTGATACAGTCGCTAACAGTCAGGAGCTTTTTTGCCTGTGAGTCTCACTAGTGTATCACTAAATTTAGAGCCCAAAATGGCAAATCGAAGGTACACTAGTGAAGAGGCCTATACGTTTCTGAGCATGACAGATAGTGAAGAGGAAGTCACTCATCTGTCAGATTCAGGCTCAGAATACGAACCTGTAGACAGCAGCGGCTCCATGACAGATAGCTCTGACGACGGAGTTGTGGTCCCTGCCAAAGTCAGGCGTACCAGACCCCAATCTTCTTCTTCTGCTGTTGAGGTGCAAGAGCCGAAGGGCTCCCGCATGGAGCAGAGAAGTACTAGTGCCGCTATTCCTTCTGGTGAACTGGCAAGCACCAGCGGCCTAGTATACCCTGGTCGTACATCCAGCACTGCAGTAACACTTGGTGACGTGGCGAGTCCCATAAGTGCAGTTCAAGCTGGCTAGGTGGCAAGCACAAGTAGTGTCCCGCTGCCACCAAGAAGACGAACACAGGCCTGTTGTGCCCATAGTGCCCTTCCTGCTGCATTCGCCAATCCTAATTGGGAACCCACCACTTCTGGAGCACCCGTACTTCCCCCATTCACTGGCCAACCCGGCATTCATGTGGAAACAGTTGATCTTACGTCACTTGATTTTTATTCACTGTTTTTCACCGAAGATCTCTATAGATCTATTGTGGACTAAAGCAATTTGTACGCTGGTCAACACATCACCACTATTCCCCAGTCCTCCCTTGCCAGAGATTGGAAACCAATTACAGTTTCCGAATTTAAGATCTTTCTGGGCATTTCCCTCCTCATGGGCATAACCAAAAAGAGTGCCGCTATTCCTTCTGGTGAACTGGCAAGCACCAGCGGCCTAGTATACCCTGGTCGTACATCCAGCACTGCAGTAACACTTGGTGACATGGCGAGTCCCATAAATGCAGTTGAAGCTGGCTAGGTGGCAAGCACAAGTAGTGTCCCGCTGCCACCAAGAAGACGAACACAGGCCCGTCGTGCCCATAGTGCCCTTCCTGCTGCATTCGCCAATCCTAATTGGGAACCCACCACTTCTGAAGCACCCGTACTTCCCCCATTCACTGGCCAACCCGGCATTCATGTGGAAACAGTTGATCTTACGTCACTTGATTTTTATTCACTGTTTTTCACCGAAGATCTCTATAGATCTATTGTGGACTAAAGCAATTTGTACGCTGGTCAACACATCACCACTATTCCCCAGTCCTCCCTTGCCAGAGATTGGAAACCAATTACAGTTTCCGAATTTAAGATCTTTCTGGGCCTTTCCCTCCTCATGGGCATAACCAAAAAGAGTGAGTTGCGGTCAAATTGGTCCACTGACCCAATTCACCATATGCCCGTGTTCTCTGCTTCCATGGCCAGGGCACGATATGAGCAGATTTTGCGGTTCATGCACTTCAACAACAATGAACTCTGTCATCCTCGTGGAGACCCTGGCTCTACAAAATTCGGCCCCTCGTAAACCACTTCAACCAACGTTTTGCAGACTTGTTTACTCCCCATCAAGTTGTCTGCGTTGATGAGTCCCTGATTAAGTTTTCTGGCCGCTTGTCATTCAAACAGTACCTTCCCAGCAAGCGTGCCAGATACGAGGTCAAGATGTATAAGCTCTGTGACAGGGCCACAGGCTATACATGTAGTTTTATGGTTTACAAGTTAAGAGATAGTCATGTAGAGCCGACAACCTGCCCTGACTACATAGGAAGCGCTGGCAAGATTGTGTGGGACTTGGTGTCACCCTTATTCGGAAAGGGGTACCATTTGTATGTGGACAATTATTACACGAGCGTGCCACTTTTTAGCCACCTTTTTGATCATCAGATTGGAGCATGTGGCACCGTGCAATCTAATCGTCGGGGCTTTCCCCAGCGCCTTGTAGATTCCCATCTTATGCTGGGGGAGAGAGCCTACTTGAAGTGTAATAACTTGCTCGCTATGAAGTGGAGGGATAATAAGAATGTTTTCGTTCTTACCTCCCTTCATGCAGACACGACTGTCCAAATTACTACGGCAACTGGGAGAAACCCCTCTGTGTCCACGAATATAACCAAAATATGGGAGGGGTGGACCTCAACGACCAGTTGTTGGTGCTTTACCTAGTTGCCCATAAGGCCAGACGCTGGTATAAAAAAGTATCTGTATACTTATTTCAATTGGCTTTGCTGAATGCTCATGTGCTATACAGAGCTTTAGGACGGACTGGATCCTTCCTTAAATTCCAGGAAGAGATCGTCAGAGCCCTTCTGTTTCCAGATGGTGCTCCACCTCACCTTCCCCAACCAAATGCAGTAAGCCGGTTGCATGAGAGGCATTTTCCTTATGTCCTCCCAAGTACCCCTACCCAACGAGCCCCCCAAAGAAAATGTTGTGTCTGTAGAAAGCGCGGATATAGGCGTGACACTCACTATTATTGTCCCTCCTGTCCTGACAATCCTGGTCTTTGCATTGGTGAATGTTTTGAGCGCTACTATACACTAGTTGAGTTTTAGCGTAGGGTACAGCATTGCACAGACTACACACACTTACACAGGGTCTACCAAGATGCCATCACATTTTGAGAGACCCGAACCTGGAACCGGTTACAGTTACAAAAGTTACAGTTATAAAAAAAATTTAAAAATAAAAAAAAAATAAAAAAGTAAAAAAATAAAAAATAAAAAAAATTTCTGCAATGTTTTATTGTTATTATGTTTTATCATGTTTGCTTTTCAGGTATGTAATTTTTTTATACTTTACTGTTTACTGTGTTTTATTGTTAACCAATTTTTGTTTTCAGATACGCCATTCAGTTGCAGCGCGGATTTATTTATCTTGAAAGCAACAGTGTTTGCTCCCACGATACATAAAGCCATGACTCCAGTGATTTTGGAGGTGATTTTACCACCACAGTTAAAAAAAAGAGCATATATGCCAAAGCATGGGGCAGCAGGGGCGGAGGAGCGATTTGCTCCTACCTTTTGCGGGGGGGATGCCCCATGCTTCGGCAAATATATATTTTAGGCACAGGTTGCGTTAAAAAATGTTTTATTTTTTACTATGTTTTTTTTTGTATTTGGTTTGCAGGTATGGTAAGTCTTACTGTTATACTGTAATCTTTCTTTTTTTTATTGTTAACCATCATTTGCTTAGCAGGAACACCATTCAGTTGCAGCGCAGATTTATTTATCTTGACAGCAACAGCGTTTGCTCCCACGATACATAAAGCTGTGACTCCAACGCTGTCGGAGGTGATTTCACCACCACAGTTAAAAAAAAGAGCATATATGCCGAAGCATGGGGGCAGCAGGGGAGGAGGAGTGATTTGATCCTACCTTTTGTAGGTGGATGCCCCCATGCTTCGGCATATATATATTTTAGGCACAGGTTGCATTAAAAAAGTTTTATTTTTTAATATTTTTTTTGTATTTGCTTTGCAGGTATGGTATGTCTTACTGTAATGTTACTTTGTTTTGTTGTTAACCATCATTTGCTTAGCAGGTACGCCATTTAGTTGCAGCGCGGATTTATTTATCTTGACAGCAACAGCGTTTGCTCCCACGATACATAAAGCTGTGACTCCAGCACTGTCGGAGGTGATTTCACCACCACAGTTAAAAAAAAGAGCATATATGCCGAAGCATGGGGGCAACAGGGGCGGAGGAGTGATTTGCTCCTAACTTTTGGGGCGGATGCCCCCATGCTTCCGCATATATAAATGGTGCATGTATGCCCATCATTAGAAGTGGGTGGATGAAGGGAGGTATTCTAATGGTGGGCATACCCACCGATCAATCTCTTTTTTTCATTCAGCCCACAGGCTGCATGAAAATTAAGTTTACAATATATGCCCAACAAGGACCAGCAATGTACTGGTATGTTGCTGGACTTTGAGTGGTTATACTAGAATGACGCCTGCAGGTTTAGGTATCATCTTGGTATCATTCTTTTCAGCCAGCGGTCGTCTTTCGTGTAAAAGCAATCCTAGTGGCTAATTAGCCTCTAGACTGCTTTTACAAGCAGTGTGAGGGAATGTCCCCCCCCCCCACCGTCTCCAATGGTTTTCTCTGGCTCTCCTGTCCCAACAGGGAACCTGAGAATGCAGCCGGTGATTCAGCCAGCTTACCATAGAGCTGATCAGAGACCAGAATGGCTCCAATCATCTCTATGGCCTAAGAAACTGGTAGCTACGAGCATTTCATGACTTAGATTTCGCCGGATGTAAACAGCGCCATTGGGAAATTGGGAAAGCATTTTATCACACCGATCTTGGTGTGGTCAGATGCTTTGAGGGCAGAGGAGAGAACTAGGGAACTAATAGACCCCAATTTTTTCAAAAAAGAGTACCTGTCACTACCTATTGCTATCATAGGGAATATTTACATTCCCTGAGATAACAATAAAAATGATAAAAAAAAATGAAAGGAACAGTTAAAAATAAGATAAAAAAGCAAAAAAAAAAATAAAGAAAAAAAAAAAAAAGCACCCCTGCCCCCCTCTGCTCTCGCGCACAGGCTAACGCATGCGTCGGTCTGGCGTCAAATGTAAACAGCAATTGCACCATGCATGTGAGGTATCACTGCGAAGGTCATATCGAGGGGAGTAATTTTAGCAGTAGACATCTTCTGTAAATCTAAAGTGGTAACCTGTAAAGGCTTTTAAAGGCTTTTAAAAATGTATGTAGTTTGTCGCCACTGCACGTTTGTGCGCAATTTTAAAGCATGTTGTGTTTGGTATCCATGTACTCGGCCTAAGATCATATTTTTTATTTAATCTAACTTTTGGGCAATATAGTTTGTTTTAGTGCATTAAAATTAAAAAAGTGTGTTTTTTCCCCAAAAAATGCCTTTGAAAAACCGCTGCACAAATACTGTGTGAAAAAAAAATGAAACACCCACCATTTTAATCTGTAGGGCCTTTGCTTTAAAAAATATATAATGTTTGGGTGTTCAAAGTAATTTTCTTGCAAAAAAAAATATATTTTTTCATGTAAACAAAAAGTGTCAGAAAGGGCTTTGCCTTTAAGTGGTTAGAAGAGTGGGTGATGTGTGACATAAGCTTCTAAATGTTGTGCATAAAATGCCAGGACAGTTCAAAACCCCCCAAATGAGCCCATTTTGGAAAGTAGACACCCCAAGCTATTTGCTGAGAGGCATGTCGAGTCCATGGAATATTTTATATTGTGACACAAATTGCGGGAAAAAGAAAATTTTTTTTTTTGCACAATGTTGTCACTAAATGATATATTGTTCAAATATGCCATGGGCATATGTGAAATTACACCCCAAAATACATTCTGTTGCTTCTTCTGAGTACAGGGATACCACATGTGTGAGACTTTTTGGGAGCCTAGCTGTGTACAGGACCCCGAAAACCAAGCACCACCTTCAGGGTTTCTAAGGGTGTAAATTTTTGATTTCACTCCTCACTGCCTATCACAGTTTCGGAGACCATGCAATGCCCAGATGGCACAACCCCGCCCCCCCCCAATGACCCCATTGTGGAAAGTAGATAGCCCAAGCTATTTGCTGAGAGGTATGGTGAGTATTTTGCAGACCTCGCTTTTTGTTACAAAGTTTTGAAAATTGAAAAAAGAAAAAAAAATACATTTTTCTTTTCTTTCTTCATTTTCAAAAACAAATGAGAGCTGCAAAATACTCACCATGCCTCTCAGCAAATAGCTTGGGGTGTCTACTTTCCAAAATGGGCTCATTTGGGGGGGGGGGGTTGTGCCATCTTGGCATTTTATGGCCTTCAAAACTGTGATAGGTAGGGAGGAGTGACATAAAAAATTTACGCCCTTAGAAATCCTGAAGGCAGTGATTGATTTTCGGGGCCCCGTACGCAACTAGGCTCCCAAAAAGTCCCACACATGTGGTATTTCAATACTCAGGAGAAGCAGCAGAATGTATTTTGGGGTGTAATTCCACATATGCACATGGCATGTTTGAGCAATATATCATTTAGTGACAACTTTGTGCAAAAAAAAAAAAAAGTTTGTCATTTTCCCGCAACTTGTGGCAAAATATAAAATATTCCATGGGCTCAACATTCCGCTCAGCAAATAGCTTGGGGTGTCTACTTTCCAAAATGGGGTCATTCGGGGGGGTTTTGTGCCATCTTGGCATTTTATGGCCTTCAAAACTGTGATAGGTAGTGTGGAGTGAAATCAAAAATTTACGCCCTTAGAAATCCTGAAGGCGGTGATTGGTTTTCGGGGGCCCCGTACGCAGCTAGGCTCCCAAAAAGTCCCACACATGTGGTATCCCTGTACTCAGGAGAAGCAGCAAAATGTATTTTGGGGTGCAATTCTGCATATAATCATGGCATGTGTGAGCAATATATCATTTAGTGACAACTTTTTGTAAAATATTTTTTTTTTGTCATTATTCAATCACTTGGGACAAAAAAATAAAATATTCAATGGGCTCAACATGCCTCTCAGCAATTTCCTTGGGGTGTCTACTTTCCAAAATGGGGTCATTTGGGGGGGGGGGGTTGTACTGCCCTGCCATTTTAGCACCTCAAGAAATGAGATAGGCAGTCACAAACTAAAAGCTGTGTAAATTCCAAATGTACCCTAGTTTGTAGACGCTATAACTTTTGCGCAAACCAATAAATATACGCTTATTGACTTTTTTTTACCAAAGACATGTGGCTGAATATTGGCCTTTTGGCCTAAATGTATGACTAAAATTGAGTTTATTGGATTTTTTTTATAACAAAAAGTAGAAAATATTATTTTTTTCAAAATTTTCGGTCTTTTTCCGTTTTTATCGCAAAAAATAAAAACCACAGAGGTGATCAAATACCATCAAAATAAAGCTATATTTGTGGGAAAAAAAGGACACAAATTTAGTTTGGGTACAACATTGCATGACCGTGCAATTAGCAGTTAAAGCGACGCAGTGCCAAATTGTAAAAAGTGCTCTGGTCAGGAAAGGGGTAAAACCTTCCGGGGCTGAAGTGGTTAAAGATGTATTTATATTGCATAGTTTTTCTATAAGGTTTAACTCCTTACTGTCCCTTATTGGGTGGGGTATTGTACTCACTGAGTGTTTTAGCTGTAGGTATTCCCACTCGCTGATCTTCTGCCACCCATTTACGCTTTTTAGTTCCCATCTTGTCCTTTAATCCAACGCATACATTTTGGACCAATACCCAGATATTGAAGTGTATCCATCATGAATCCCCAGTCTACCCTATCGAAAGCTTTCTCTGCATCAATCAACAGGAGTAGCGCTGGGGACTCCATATCTTTTCCCTTTTGCATTAATAGCATCGTTCTTATGCTATTCTGTCTAGTTTCCCTTCCCGGTATGAATCCTGTTTGATCTGTATATTTATCAACTCTGGCATCAGTTTTTTTAATCTTGCTGCCAGGATTTTTGCATATAGCTTTATATCTGCGTTTAACAGAGCTATGGGCCTATAGGTGGAGCAGATTTTTCTATCCTTTACTTCTTTTGGTATTATTGTAATGTGAGCCAATAGGGATTCCCCTCTAATTTCTTTATTTTCCCCAATCATGTTCAAGTAGTCGCAAATTTTTGGCACTAATTGTTCTTTAAATTTTTTATAGTATTTGATCGTAAAGCCATCTGGGCTTGGACTTTTCCCAGATGGTATTTCCATTAGGGCTTTCCTGATTTCCTCCTGTGTGATTGGTTCTTCTAGGGCTTCTGGGTTTTCTACTATGATCTTTGGCAGATTAGCCTCTGCCAAATAATCCTGTATTTCTACTTTTTTAATTTCTTCTTCCTTTTGTGTCTCTTTATTTCTAACCGCATATAATGCACTATAATATGTTTGAAAAGCCTTTGCAATTTCTCTTGTTTTATACATCATCTCACCTTTCTCATTCTTTACATTTTTTATATAATTTTAAGTTTTTTTATTTCTGGAGATTTTTGCAAGATATTTCCCAGGCTTATTTCCCCATTTGTATATTTCCTTCACTACATTATTAAATACTTTTCTTGTTTCCTGTTCCATTAAGTCCTTTAATTGTTCTCTTTTTATAATTAGTGCATTATGGGTTTCCTTATCTAATTGTGATTTATGCCTTTGTTGTAATTCATATAGTTCTTTTAAGCCACGTACACACGAGCGGAATGTCCGACAGAAAAAGTCAGACGGAAGCTTTTCATTGTCTATTCCGATCATGTGTATGCCTCATCGGACTCTTCTTTCGAAAATTCTGACGGATCTAGAAATGGAACATGTTCTAAATATTTCCGACGGAACCAATTCCTATCGGGAAAACCGCTCGTCTGTATGCTGTTCCAACGGACCAAAAACGACGCATGCTCTGAAGCAAGTACGAGACGGAAGCTATTGGCTACTAGCTATTGAACTTCCTTTTTCTAGTCCCGTTGTAAGTTTTGTACGTCACCGCGTTCTTGACAGTCGGACTTTGGTTTGACCGTGTGTAGGCAAGACCGCTTGAATGGAATTCCGTCAGAGTTCCGTCGGTGAAACCTTCGGCGTTTATTCCGACGGCAAAACTGGTCATGTGTACGCAGCATTATTGTATTTTTCATCTTATTTGCTCTTTCCCTCTTTTTTCCTGCCCCAATAGAAATCAGTTTCCCCCTGATGCATACCTTGTGTGCTTCCCAGATTGTTGCCTTTGTTAGTTCTAGCGTCTTATTAATAGTAAAATATTGTTCAATTTTGTCTATTATTATTTTTCCAACCTCTATATCATCTATGAGATCTTCATTTAACCTCCATATACACCTCTTATGATCTATCTCATCGAACCTCATCTTCATCAGTACAGGTGCATGATCCGAGATCGATGTTATTCCGATTGAGGTTTCTACTACAAACTCTAATACTCCATGATCCGCCAAAATATAATCCAGCCTGGAGTACGTGTCGTGCACTGATGAGTAATATGTATAGTCTTTTGTACTTGGATGCAAGAATGCACAAGGTCAGAATGATTGGCTCAGGTTCAGGGGTGGACTCTTCATCTAAAGTGTCAAATGACCTATAGAGAGCATCAGCCCGACTGTTGCAGCAACCAGGTTTGTACATAATCGTAAAATTAAAACGGGAGAAGAAAAGGCTCCACCCGGCCTGCCTGGGATTCAGACATTTGGCATTCTGTAAGTACTGCAGATTCTTATGATCAGTGAAAATCGTTATCGGGTGAGGGGAACCCTCCATGAGATGACGCCACTCCTCTAACGCCA
Organism: Lithobates clamitans; assembly: GCA_037952925.1. Taxonomy (NCBI): domain Eukaryota; kingdom Metazoa; phylum Chordata; class Amphibia; order Anura; family Ranidae; genus Lithobates; species Lithobates clamitans. The sequence goes on along the minus strand of JBBGZY010000116.1, from coordinate 2,705,718 downwards.
AATTGCAAGAAGTTCCCAATCACCAATAGCATAATTGTTCTCTGACTGAGAAAATTTTTGGAGAAAGAAAGCACATGGTTGACGTTTCTTCTCAAAGGACTGAAGAAGCACAGCTCCCATCCCCATTGAAGAAGCGTCCACTTTAACAAAAAATGATTCCCCAGGATTGGGTCTCCTCAAGAGAGGTCCAGAAACAAAGGCCTGTTTCAAATCATGAAATATAGAGACAGCTTCAGGGGACCACTCCTTGGCATTTGCACCCTTCTTGGTCAAGGCGATAATAGGTGCAGCAATGGAAGAGTAATTCCTAATGAACTGCCTATAATAATTTTTGAACCCAAGAAAGCGCTGTATGGCCTTGAGGCTGGCAGGAAGAGGCCAGTTGGTAATGGCCGAGACCTTTCCAGGATCCAGATGAACCCAAACTCGAGACAAAGCATCCCAAAAACAGGACCTCAGAACATTAAAAAGAACATTTTTCCAGCTTGGCATACAGATTATTCTCTCTAAGGCACTGAAGTACAATCCTGACATGGTTTCTGTGGACAAGCAGATTTTCCAAAAAGATGAGAATGTCATCCAGATAGATGACAACAAATTGATACAGCAGATCCCTGAAAATTTTGTTTTGAAACACAGCTGGGGCATTACACAAACCAAAAGGCATAACCAAGTATTCGTAATGCCTATCAGTAGTGTTAAAAGCAGATTTTCCATTTGTCACCTTCCTGTATCCGGATCAGATTGTATGCACCTCTGAGAATCAACTTGGTAAAAATGGAGGAACCCTTAAACCCGTCGAATAGTTCAGATATTAAGGGTAAGGGTTATTGATTTTTGATTGTCACCGTGTTTAAGCCTCAATAGTCAATGCAGGGTCTTAAGGTACCATCTTTTTTGGCAATTAAAAAGAACCTTGCTCCCACAGGCAATGAGGATTTCTGGATGAACCCTTTCGCTAGAGTCTCAGCGACATACTCTGACATGGCCTGGGTCTCTGGAATGGACAGAGGGTAGGTACGGCCCCTGGGTAGGGTTGCTCTGGGAACAAGGTCGATAGCACAGTCAAAGGGCCTGTGAGGAGAAAGCACCTCAGCTGATTTTTTTCAGAACACATCTCGGAAATCGCTATATGCAGCGGGAAGAGCGGAAGATACAGATGTGGTTACAACCGGAAGTCTCTCATTTGGGGCAACCTTGAGTAGGCAGGAAGAGAAACAGGATGGACCCCAAACCAGGATCTGCCCATAAGCCCAGTCCACATGTGGAGAGTAAAGCTGTAGCCAGGGAAGGCCCAATACGATGGGGATTGAGGCCTTAGGTAGGATAAGGAAGGATATCCACTCCTGGTTGGGTATTCCTACTGACATCTTAACAGGGAGAGTCTGGAACTGGACAGGGCCCCCTGGAAGAACAGTGCCATCAATTGCTGAGACCACCAGTGGCATAGTAAGGGGGAAAAGGGTAAGCTTCAGAGAAGATGCAGTTCTCCAGTCCATAAAATTGCCAGCAGCCCTGGAATCCAGATATGCCAAGACCAATTGAGAGGAAGCACCTACATGAAGGGACACCAAAAGAAGAAGATGAGAAGATGATATTTCTGGGTCCAATAGTCCACCTTCCAGATGTATTAGACCCGAGTGTTTCCTTGACAAAGCGAGTAGGAGTCACGAAAATGCCCCTTGCCCCCACAATAGAGACATAGGCCCAGAGTTCTGTGCCTAGCACGTTCCTCAGGAGTTAGCCTGGTCTGGCCCAGCTGCATAGGTTCCTCAGCTGGCAGAAGATGCTCCATGGAATGAAGGGAGGGGAGCTCAGGCTGACTAGGGTAATGAGATGACATCGTCCAGACTGGCGGGGATGGTTCTTTGCGCTAATTCATCCTTCACTCGTTCAGGGAGGCCATGTAAAAAGGTTGCAACTAAGGCCTCAATATTCCAGCTTGGCTCAGCTGTTAGTATGCAAAACTGAAGAGTATACTGTCCCACAGAAGAAGACTCTTGGCGAAGAGGTAGAAGGGCACTGGCTGCTGACGAAACCTGACCCAGTTCCTCAAAGATATTCCGAAAGAGCTTCAGGAAGTCAGGCAGGCTAGAAACCACTGAATCATTCTTCTCCCACAGGGGGGCAGGCCAGGCTAAAGCCTCACCGGAGAGGAGAGACAGAGCTGGCAGAGAAGCGAGAAGCCAAATCCTAGAGGAATCGCATCACCTGGGTCTGATAAGATTCCTGGGTCTCAAGTCTATGGACTATGCCCTGCGATGGATCATCTATGGGTAGCGGCACATCAGGCGGGTCCATGGCTGATCAAACTGTCACGTCACCTGAGGCCAGGTGACAGATGCACCCCGTTGGGGTCAGGAGTGCTCTGCTGAGGTAGTGGACCCTATGGCTGACTGCTGCGGATGGAGCTTTGGGTGGTTCAGGAAAGCAGGTACTCTTGAGCACCGACACAGATCACACTGGGAGCTAGAGTATGGGATTTCCCAGGACGTGGAATCTTAGAGCCAGCGGGTGTTTACCAGAGCCCCTTAGGGTGGGGATGGACTTCGCTGCAGACTGGCTCCAGGTCGCGGCCCCCAGGGTCTCCCAGCTTATACTCACGGTAGAATACTGGAGGATAGAATGGAAGCAGCAACCTGGGACAACAAGGATAGTCAGGAGATAAGCCAAAAGGTCAGGGCAACAAGCAGATAGGGATAGTCAAAGAACACACCAAAGGTCGGGATATGAAGCAGACGAGGACAGTCAAGAACAAGACAAGGTCGGTAAACAGGATCAGACGTAGGACACACAGCAATGTGCACACGGAAGCCAAACACACAATATTGATCAGCAAGGCTTGGTTGCAGTGTACGGGTAATATAGTGTTCCTAATTAGAGGCTGGGGTGGAGCCCTGCTTGAGGGAAGATTACTTAAGCATACAGGTGAACAGCGACTGGCCTCTAAGCTGAACACAAGAGAAAGGTGATCAAACAGACAAGAGCACTACTGCAGAGTCATGACAGGATCCAAAAAATTATGTGATAATAAATGGCTTCATGTGATTGCTATCCTTAAATAAAAGACAGTTTTTTGGCATGATCAGTCATGTTTTCAATATTAATACCAAAGTTTTCACAATTTCTGCCAGAGTAGGCAAACTTTTGAGCACAACTGTGTGTATATACATATATATATATATATATATATATATATATATATATATATATATATATACACACACACACAGTATCTCATAAAAGTGAGTACACCCCTCACATTTTTGTAATTATTTTATTATATCTGTTCATGGGGACAACCCTGAAGAAATGACACTTTGCTACAATGTAAAGTAGTGAGTTTACAGCTTGTATAACAGTATAAATTTGCTGTCCCCTCAAAATAACTCAACACACAGCCAAATAATGTCTAAACCGCTGGCAACAAAAGTGAGTACACCCCTAGGTAAAAAATTTCAAATTGGGCTCAATTAGCCATTTTCCTTCCTCGTGTCATGTGACTTATTAGTGTTACAAGGTCTCAGGTGTGAATGGGGAGCAGGTGTGTTAAATTTGATGTTATCACCTTCACTCTCTCATACTGATCACTGGAAGTTCAACATGGTACCTCATGGCAAAGAACCCTGAGGATCTGAAAAAAAGAAGTGTTGCTCTACATAAAGATGGCCTAGGCTATAGAAAGATTGCCAAGATTCTGAAACTGAGCTGCAGCACGGTGGCCAAGACCATATGGTGGTTTAACAGGACATGTTCCATGCAGAACAGGCCTCTCCATGGTCAACCAAATAAGTTGAGTGCACATGCTCAGAGTCATATCCAGAGGTTGTCTTTGGGAAATAGACGTATGAGTGCTGCCAGCATTGCTGCAGAGGTTGAAGGGGTGGGAGTGTCAGCCTGTCAGTGCTCAGATCATATGCCACACACTGCATCAAATTGATCTGCATGACTTTCATCCCAGAAGGAAAACTCTTCTAAAGATGATGCACAAGAAAGCCTGCAAACAATTTGCTGAAGACAAGCAGACTAAGGACATGAAATACTGGAACCAAGTCCTGTAGTCTGATGAGACCAAGATAAACTTACTTGGTTCAGATGGTGTCAAGCGTGTGTGGCGGCAACCAGGTGAGGAGTACAAAATCAAGTGTGTTTTGCCTACAGTCAAGCATGGTGGTGGGAGTGTCATGGTCTGGGGCTGCATGAGTGCTACTGGCACTGGGGAGCTACAGTTCATTGAGGGTACCATGAATGCCAACATGTACTGTGACATAATGAAGCCGAGCATGATCCCCTCCCTTCGGAGACTGGGCCGCAGGGCAGTATTCCAACATGATAACGACCCAAAACACACCTCCAAGACAACCACTGCCTTGCTAAAGAATCTGAGGGTAAAGGTGATGGACTGGCCAAGCATGTCTCCAGACCTAAACCCTATTGAGCATCTGTGGGACACCCTCAAACAGCAGGTGGAGGAGCACAAGGTCTCTAACATCCACCAGCTCAGTGGTGTCATCATGGAGGAGTGAAAGAGGACTCCAGTGGCAACTTGTGAAGCTCTGGTGAACTCAATGCCCAAAAGGGTTAAGGCTGTGCTGGAAAATAATGGTGGCCATACAAAATATTGACACTTTGGGCCCAATTTGGACATTTTCACTTAGGGGTGTATCCACTTTTGTTGCCAGCGGTTTAGACATTAATGGCTGTGTGTTAAGTTAATTTGAGGGGATAGCAAATTTACACTGTTATACAAGCTGTACACTGACTACTTTACATTGTAGCAAAGTGTCATTCCTTCAGTATTGTCACATGAAAAGATATAATAAAATATTTACAAAAATGATGAGGGGTGGACTCACTTTTGTGAGATACTGTGTATGTGTGTATATATATATATATATATATATATATATATATATATATATATATATATATATATTCAGCAGTCAGTAATATGCTACCCTATTTCTTCTGCTGGCCAACTTGTTTGGGCCAAACCATTATGGGCCCCAACATCGCTAGATATGACTAAATATGACTGTGCAGCCAAATAGATGGCAGAGTTTGACTACTCTGACCAGCACACTCTGACTGGTCTGGTCAGACACTCCCTCCCCCCGGATTTTTCCACAAGTGCCACCATAGAGCATTAAAGTATTAGGGCAGGAAAGAGCATTTTAATGAGAAAAGGGTATTTAAGGCATTTTCCAAGTAAAAATCTGTTAAATATCATAACATGGCAGAACAGGATTATCAAGAGAAAAAAAAGGTATGAAATTTCAGTTGGTGTTTAATATTTTAAAAGGGTAGTTCAACAGTGGGGAACCACCTTATATGTAACCAGTAGGGATGGGCAAACGGTTTGGCCCAAGCATAAGTTCGGGCAGAACTTTCGCTGTTCAAACGTTTGACGAACAGCCGAACAAATGGCTCGCTTAACCATTTGTTCAGCCCACCGAACCAACCATGATGAATTGCGGCACTGAACAGTGCATTGCAAGCCCCGATTGGCTGAAGCAGTGAAAGTTTTAGCCAATCAGGGCACAGAGCACTGTCAGAGTCATGATTGGACACTGTCATCATGACTTTATCCAATCATGGCTCATTCCCGTCCCACAGTATAAAAGTATTCTTTCAATGGCAGCCATTATCAGTGTGCTATACTGTGCTATTTTGCTTCAATTTTCAGTGTAGAATATTAGTTTAGTGTCAGTCTAGGGATAGTGTGAGTGTAGTGAGAAGGACCATCATTCAGTTTTGCATAGTGTGCAGCTAGAGTAGGGACAGCTCAGATAGTTTCACTGTAGTGTAGTGAGACCGTGTCATTCATACATACATTAGTGTAGAGCAGGGACAGCTCAGATAGTTTCAGTGTAGTGTAGTGAGACCGTGTCAGTAATCTTTACATTAGTGTATAGCTAGAGTAGGGACAGTTCAGATAGCATCAGTGTAGTGACGGTTGAACACCGTCTATTTGACTGGGTTACTGCCAGTTAAACGCCATTTACTTCTGTGTGCATTACTGCCAGTTTAACGCTATATAGTTCTGTGTGCGTTACTGCCAGTTTAACGCCATATAGTTTCGTGCATTACTGCTAGTTTAACGTCATATAGTTCTGTGTGTGTTACTGCCAGTTTAACGCCATACAGTTTTGTGCGTTGCTGTACGTTTGGCACATTATATTGCAGTATATTATAGTGTATACATGGAGTGTGTGTCTGTGTAGTGTGAGTACTCAAATGAAAGTGCACCAAATACCTCTTTACATTGATTAAAGTACATCTATGTACAGATTTCAACTTCTTCTTTACATTTGCTTATAAGCAAAACCCTCTCCCTCCCAATAATATTTGGGAGGACAACAAGGAGAGGCAGACATTCCCTTGGCACTGTAAGGGGGCCAGCAACAAATGTGTCCACAGGCAAAGGTGGACGTGGTGGTCAGTCCTCAGGCAGGGCATCATTTCCTCTGTTTAGTGAGTTTGTGCGTGCTGTCCAGCAACAGCATGCAGAGGAGGTGGTGGACTGGCTTACTAAACCTTCCTCATCCTCCTCATCCTCTGTCATGCAAGCAGACACAAGTGTGCAGTCCCCTGCAGTTGCCAGAGTGGATAAACCTGCCTCCTTTTCCACATCTATTCCTGCCATAGACCCAACATCAGCCATTGAGGAGTCAGCTGAGTTATTTGACCACAGTGTCACCCACTTGCTTCTTGATGATGCCCAGCCATTACTGGATTCAGATGTTGGTTCTGAGGTTGAGGATGACAGGAACATGAGCCTAGAGAGAGGGAGGAACACTGGTAGACAAATTGGCATTCATGTTCCCCAAGCTGCAGCCTATTGCCAAGTTGTCTCCAGTGGTAATGATGAAGATGGAGGAGATGGAGAAAATGATGATGAGGTCACTGATGTGACTTGGGTGCCAGATAGAGCAGAGGAGGAACCTGAAGGTGAGGCGTCACAACCCCAAGGAGGCCAACATCAAGAAAGAGTAGAGAGCAGCCACCCTATTCCATCACATTCTGCAGCTGTTATCTCCCGGCCTACTCCCCAAAGCTCAGCTGTCTGGGCCTTTTTCAGCACTTCTGCAGCAGATTGCACTGTTTCTATCTGCAAACTGTGTTTCAGGCGCATCAAACGTTGCAAAAACACCATCCATATGCATATCATTGCAAATCTTTTTGCCTTCATCAAGAGCACCTCTATAGGATTATGGTGGGAAGGTGCCCCCGACACCCAAAGAGTATTTTTTCTGCACCTGTTTGACAGGTGCATAGCAATTTTTTTACAGCAAGGCCAATTCTTGCTTTCATCAAGAGTACCTCTATAGGGTTACGGTGGGAAGGCGCCACCGACACCCAAAGATCAATTTTTACGCACCCATTACTTCTATACAAAGTCAAAGTGACACCAGAATGTATCCAAAAAATCTCTAATCTTGTTCCCAGTGCACTACATTGTGGCTTCATCATACACACTGGCTCCCCAGCTGTTGCTGAGCAAAATAAAGGCAGCTTGCAGGGAAAATTTAATTTTTTTGGCTTTATAAATGCAATTATTGCTGCAGCAGATTCTAGACATGGTACAGATCTGCCACTTTACAGGTAGACTAATGGGACCCCCAGGCACTATATTGGAAGGAATTTTTCATTTTTAGGCTTTCACTTTAAAAATCAAAAAAATCACTGCTCATTTAAAACATTTTTCACAAACTTTTTTTTTTTATTGATACATGTCCCTGAGGGCAGGACCCGGACCTCTATAACCATTGTATGCCCAATTACTTGCATATAAGCCTTCAAAATGGGCACTTTTGATTTTTGACGTTCGGGTCCCATTGACTTTAATAGGGTTCGTTATTCAGGTCCAAACTTTCGCAGTGTACGGAAGTTCTGGTGCGAACTGAACAGGGGTCTGTTCGGCCCATCCCTAGTAACCAGGTATGAATGCACTGTAACTGTGATAAACAATCTAAAATCTGAGAAACAAGTGACAAAATTTACTAAAGGAGTAGATGATGTTCATTTTGCAATCACTGCTTTCATTGCAATTACCAAATAATACACAAAATAAAATCCTTTTTGTTTTTAAATTCCCCTGCAGATGATAAAAATATATTTACTAAGGAAATATTTTACACTCCTTAAGTAAATTTAAGTTTATGTAGACTCTTACCAATTAACATTTGATTTGCTAAAGCACCGTGAATCATAAAAAATTATTATTATTATTATTATTATTATACAGTATTTATATAGCGCCAACAGTTTACGTAGAGCTTTACAACTTGAGGGTAGACAGTACAAATACAATACAATTTGATACAGTAGGAATCAGAGGGCCCTGCTCCTTAGAGCTTACAATCTAGGAGGGAAGGTCAAGAGATACAAGAGGTAATAACTATGGGTGATGTGCTGATTGAGAAGATAAATGTACAGTTGTTAGGTGGGGGCCAGAGAAAAATATGTAATTTTGTTTGAAGCAGGTAAAGGCATATATATATAAAACAAAAAAAAAAACAAAAAAAAGACATATTATACTTACCTGCTCTGTTCAATGGTATTGTACAGAGTAGCCCCAACCCTCCTCTCCTCCTCTTCTAGGGTCCCCTGTCAATGTTCCCGGCTCCTTCCCTTCTCAGTGCACCCCCATAGGAAGCCACTTCCAATGGTGGTGGACCTGTGGGCTCGCTCTCAAGCTGGGCTTTGTGGTCTATAGACACACACACAGTGCAGCTCAGCCCCCCTCCGCCTTAGAGCATTTGATTGACAGCAGCAAGAGCAAATGGTGTCCGCTGCTGTCTTTGAGCCTATAAGAGTGGTAGAGAGAACCAGCACTGCTGCAGACAGGCACACCTCTGGATCAATACAGGACTCAGGTAAATATTTAAGGAGAGGGGTGGAACGAATGGAAGGTTTTTACGGTAATGCATTAGGGCACTGGTCCTCAAACTGTGGCCCGTGGGCCAGGAGCGGCCCTTTGCTTGGCTTTATCTGGTCCTTGAGGCACCATTAATCCCATTGATTCATGATGCTATTCCTACTACTGAGAGCAACTGTGGGGCCCAATTCTTCCCACTCCCACTATTTAATGGGATACTGTTTTACCTTTTTTTTTTTATTTCCACTGTTGCCTGGACATTTTCTACTCCCACTGGCTATAGTTGTCCTCCCCCTACAATCTAAAGGACAGTGAACTGGCCCTTTTATTTCTAAAGTTTGCATCAAAGTATAAAATCTTCTGGCTTTAAAACCACTTTAAACTGTGTTGAAGCACACACTTGAAGTCTCCATTGGAAGTCCTTGTCACAGGGTGACGATGCAGGAGCACAATTTTGAGGCAGAAATAGAGCATGATGTGTAGTGAGGTAACAGCCAGCAATAGGATCAACAGCACTGAGCAGGAAACTCGCTATGTGACACATTCAGAAGTTTTTAAATGCAGCAGGGACCGTAGCGTTGCAAGTGAACTGGATGATTGGCCAACCACCATCCTCTGTATTCAACATGTTCTCTTCCAAGATGGCCTTGTTTGCATCTTGTTATCTTTGTGATAGGACCAGTTTAACACAAAATTGCAGTGTCAAATGCTCCTAACACACTTCTGATGCTTAGAGCAGCATTTTTGGTGCAAGGCATTTTTAAACTTTCTAAAACATGGTAGCCACAGTGTGACACCTAACAATAGATTAAGTTCACAGTTAACAGTTATTGGATGCACCTGTTCATACTTGGTATGTTTGCTAATGATGTGTGATAGGTAGAGGTGTGAAATAAAACAGGAATGCTATCTGCATTCCTCTACAAAGATGTGCAAGTGAACAGAAATATTTTTAATATATTTTGTATTCCACATTCATAGCATGCTGTATTGAAAAAAATAATGATGAAAGGCATTGATGAAGGCTCCAGAGACATGTATCTTCATTGTTGCTTTAAGAGCATCAGTGCTTCGCTTTTAGTAATAAAATGCAAAAACTTGCAGTCGGAAAACAACACATGTGGCAGATTGCTATTCCATAATGCTGTGATGTCCTGAGGTCTTTTATATATCCCTAGTGCTGACTGGAAGGCAGGCATCAAGCAAGGGCAGCTGCTTTCAGGCCTCGAGAGACTTCTCCTTGACGTGATAAAAGAATCGCTGGAAAGTTAAATACACTGAAAAGAATACTTAACTGATCCCAGGTTTACAGTAAATCTCGGTTGACAACGAAGGACTGAATTAATTAAATTAGTTCATGTTTATTACAAGCTTGCAGTAAACACAGATTTTTCAAAGTAGAAATGCCAGTTTTTGACAGGCGCATTTTTTTTTTCTCTCAAAAGTAAAAATATTTTAGGGTTGTTAATTATATTCAATGGAAATGGATTATGTAACCAATTTTAAAGTGACATTTTTCTAGTTTTGGGTTGAGTGAAGAAGAGGTAGAAACTCTGCCAGGATTTCCTTGTTCCTATGTCCCTGTCTGGGAGATTTTTCTCGTCTTATTTCCTTGGTGCCCCTATCATTGAGATAGGAAGTTAGGGAAAAATCTTTCCAATAGGGTCATAGACAGCATAATGCCCCGTACACGCGGTCGGATTTTCAGACGGAAAATGTGTGATAGGACCTTGTTGTCGGAAATTCCGACCGTGTGTAGGCTTCATCACACATTTTCCATTGGATTTTCCAACACACAAAGTTTGAGAGCAGGCTATAAAATTTTCCGACAACAAAATCCGTTGTCAGAATTTCCGATCGTGTGTACACAAATCCGACGCACAAAGTGCCACGCATGCTCAGAATAAATAAAGAGATGAAAGCTATTGGCTACTGCCCAGTTTATAGTCCTGATGTACGTGTTTTACGTCACTGCGTTCTGTATGCAAGACAAGTTTGAGCCAACATACGTCGGAAAAAATCCATGGATTTTGTTGTCGGAATGTCCAATCAATGTCTGACCGTGTGTACAGTACGGGGCATTACAGTTTGATGAAGAGTAAACTCCTTACCCAGTCTACTAATGAAAACAGATTTTTTTGCTATCTGAGAGATTTTCCCCTCACTTCCTGTGTGTGAGTTCAGCTGAATTATTTTTTTTTTTTTATTTCCACTGAGCAGCAGTCCGGGTGATGGATTTGTGGCAATGAGACCGCAAGTGGCTGTGGCCAGTAAATATCCAGAGATATCCAGAGAAACTACATCAATGGCACATTGTGTTAATTCCAGGCAAAGTTCACCTCTGAACTGGAGACCCAGCTTTGTTAAATACAGCTTATAAGCGGCATCCAATATTGGGCACACAAAACCCTCAGCATCCAATTTTGGGCACACTAAGGTGTATGTTTATCAAACAGAGTAGAAGCTGAGATCCTGATGATCACAGCTGATCTCTCAGGTGTGCCGGTTTATGAAGCTCGGATGAGGAGTGGAGAACATGTTTTTCACCGAGACTGTAGGTCACACCCACCACAAAATACCTTACCAAATAAACCATAATTAACACACAAAATATCAGTTTTGGCAAAAAAATTGGCCGTGGCACCTTTATTGGTTTAAACAAAGTATTATCCATAACTCTTTTATTATTATCATAATAACATCATACATTCAACCAAACCGTTTTCTTTCTGCTCAGTTATCAGAACTCAAGCAGTAATCCACATATTTAAATATAAATAACAGTCCCCACAAGCCGGGCTTGAGGACATCAAGACTGGCCCACCCCCACTGCCGCGGCCAACTTGATACTGTACTGCAGCCCCAGATTGAAAATATCAAGACCCACATCTGAGAGATGAACCCCGTCAGGCCTGTATAACCCTGGAATGCCACCTTCGAGATCCACGTGCCGATATGACAACCCACCAATCCTAGACATGAATTTTTCAATAGCCCTATTAATTCTCTTCCTCATATTTTCCAGAGGGGACAGAGGAGAGCCAGCAAAGACAGGGGACAACTTCGGAAAAGACTATTGTTGTACCTGGGAAAGTAATACTAAAATGGTGGAGGTCCCACTTTATCAAGAACAGCAAATCTAATGTTTTCAAGTTCGCTACATCATTACCCCCTAAGTGAATAACTAAAATAGTAGGTGCTGGCCAACTATGGCATAACCTGTATAAAAGAAAAGAAAGCTGATACCACTGAAGGCCTCTTATCCCCTCCCAATATAACTGAAAGGATTCTGGCTATAAGGACAAATTCAATGAATAACTGCGTTGAGCCGCTCTTTTTCGAGCCCAATACACAAATGAATGTCCCAGAATCCACACCATATGTTGCATACCTAGAAGATTCAAACAAACAAATTAGGTCAAACATATAGCCGAAAGCATTTTGACTTCCCCCTCCCCAATTCCTTAATGTCTGATTCCGGTAATCCCCTACGCGCTGCCTCTGAAGCTGTGCCTATCCTAAAAGAGTGAGTGGAGGACTTATATTTGCTTAATCCAATATACGCTAAGCATTTGTGGAAGACTGCATCAAACTGGTACTTGGTAAGGGGGGACAAATCAGAATGGACAAGGAAGTGCCCCACCCCGGTAGGCCTAGCACTCATAAATTTTCGAACCAAAGCTACCAGGCATAGAGAGGCATCGCTGTTCGAATGGATGTTGACCGACCTACCCTTACCACATTGATCTGTTTTGGAACATTGTAGCCAAATATGCACTCCCGAGTGGTCAACCAACACTTGGTCATACCAAATTCCAGAATTACCCTGCTTTTTTACCGACACCAATTCTGAGATGCGGAATGCACCAAAAAAGGCTAGTACAAAAGCAGTTTGGAAAAGTAAAGCTTCATAGGCTGAGAAGCAAACAACCCATGTAACCCTGCAAAGGCCACCAAGTATGTCAAGAGAAATCGGTCTTCTGCTATCCGAGACAAAAGTCGTCCTCTTGTAACCCTTCAGTGCCTGTTTCACAGAGAAATAGGATGTACAAGGCCGCAAACCCATCAGACTGCAGGTAAAGGAAATGCCAGCCAGTGTTTTCGTCACCTGACTGCAAGGAAGATGCCACATTAAAATGGGCAAGAAAGCCAAAACTGATTCCTCAGATGGTTTAATAGCACTGAAACCTTCAGAGGTGGTGAATGCCAACCACCTACTCCAAGCAGTCGAGTAACAGGACCAGGTCTTGGGTGCTAGAGAACCCCTAATTGCTGACACCTCCGTCATATCACTTCCCACGGACGCTCCAGGCAAGGGATGCCCTCCTCATCTGCCTCCGGAAGCAAAAACAGGAAACGGTCCATCTGAAACCAAGACAGAGAATCAGCAATATTATTCAAGACACCTGGAGTATACCTAGCTTTGAGCCAAATATTGAATTTTAAGCATCAAAAGACCACCTGCCCAAGCACTTTGATCACCAACCAGAAACTTGACGAGAGGAAGTTTACTGCATATAACACGCCCTTATTATCCGTTTCCACCAGAATGCGTCTATTCGCAAAATCAGGGCCCCATAGCTCCAATGGCACTAGAATTGGGAACAACTCCAACAGGACAACGTTTTTGGTGGCACGCATCCTCACTCACGACTCTGGCCATGCCGCGCAGCACCAATGCAATTTCCAGATAGCACCGAAGCCTTTGGAGCTGGCAGCATCCGTAAACAAACGGAAATCCGGGGCAAGAATAAAATCGTCCTGGAAAAAGGACTGTCCATTATAGCAATCCAGAAAATTGGACCAAACCATTAAATCCTCTTTGAGAGGATTGGTCAACCTAATAAGAGCCAGGGGTGATTTCAGGCCCGAAATGGAAAGGTAAAGGAGTCGGGAAAAGATCCTGCACCCGAATGCCAGGATGCCTAGGAGAGATTTCATCTCTCTTACCCGTATCTTCTTCTTCATCAATGCTCCCACTATCAAAAACTTAAATTGTTTTAGTTTTGTCACAGGCAAACGAAATTCCATCCTACAGGTATCTATTTCGATGCCCAAAAATTCTAAGGACGTGCTGGGCAAACACGTTCTTTCCTCTGCCAGCGGAACACCAAAACACTGAAACATCGACCGGAATGTCTGCAACAGGTCCAAACAGCAAGTGGAATCCGAAGGCCCGATAAATAAAAAATCGTCCCGATAGTATATTACACTATCCAAACTGGATTGCTCGCAAATAACCAAATGAAGAAAAGTGGATGAAAAGGTTTCAAAATACGAGCACGACAGCGAACATCCCATCGGGAGACATTTATCAAAAAAATAGTGATCTTCAAAATAAAAGCCTAAGGAATTGAAAGCCGCTGGAGAAATTGGCAATAAGCGAAAAGCCGCTTTAATATCGGCTTTTGCCAAAAGTGCCCCAGGGCCGAAGGACCTAATTTTGCTAATTGCATCCTCAAATGTTGCATACGAAATGGAGCATGCAGCACCATTAATTTCATCATTCAACGAATCGCCTTTCGGGAAAGACAAATGGGGAATGATGCGGAAAGCGTTGGGCTCTCGCTTAGGTACCACACCTAAAGGGGAAATACGAAAATTATTGAAGGGCGGTTGCTCGAAAGGCCCTTCAATTCTCCCTTCCGCAAGTTCTTTGTGCAACTTATCCCGAACCACCTGAGGAAACCGATTCACAGATTTTAAATTACCAACCACTTTACACCCCTCTCCCAAAAAGGAAGGCAATGGAAAGCCATTAGCAAACCCCTCAATTAGAAAACATGCCTTCTCCTTGTTTGGATATCTGTCCAACCATGGGCGCATTTTTTCCAGCCTCACTAGAGTGCAGGCTTTTGGGAAAAATATGTCTTTGCGCTTGACTCAGACCAACATTTGCATTCCTCTTAAAGCATTTCGCCACCGGATGCGCTCCTGCACAGAATGAGCATTCGTGCTTGTATTTGCAAGAAGCATTCCAACAGCATTGGCTGTCATTGAATGTGAAGCAACAGCCTTTTTTAAAAGCCACATTTGAAGGGTTAACCATGGCCTGCTTGGGTGCAAATTGCCTTTGTGGCAATATCAAATTGAGCCACAGACCCACGTCCTTCATTCCCCATCTAAGCAACGGGTGAATGGACAATTTTTGTCTGAATGACTCATCATAATAGAACCACCCCAGTCCCCCAAAATTCTTGTAGGCTTCCAGGATGGGGTCCAAATGCAGGAAAAGGCCCCTGCATAATTTGGGGTGCTTTTCCGTCATCACACCCGAATAAATGCAATAAGCCTGTAGCCAATAATAAAGGACTGCCAATTAATAAAGGACCTGGGGATTGGCCTGCGCCTGTCCCCCTCGCTCCATTCTTCCCCTTTTTGTCAGTTCTAGTCATGAAATCCTTATGAAAAGGCAGGAGAGAAAGAATATCTACGAATTCACCTTTCCAAATTTTTTCTTTAACCGCTAAACTTAAGTAGTAACCCAGGGGAGACATCTCACAGGGCATAGCATCCTTCATGCATGCTTCAGGGACATTAACCCTTGCAGGCGCAGCTGGGTGTAATGGCTTAGGGACTAAAACCGTGTCTGTGTGAATGCCCATATTAAAACCAGCACTGTGTTGCAAAGGTAAACTGACAGGAGGATTAGTAATGACAGCAGCAGGAGGGTTAACTGAAGAAACCAGAGCTGGAGAGACAGCAGGAACTGACACATGAGAGAGAGTTTGAACAAAAGAGGAGAGAGAGCCTACTAAGCCAGACAAAATACGTAAATGTGATAACTCACCAGCTGCTGGAGGCTGTAACATGTCTTGCTGAACCTCCTCCAACAGAAATCTGGGGTCTGGGACTTGTAGTGCCTGCCCAACCTGTACTTGCTGTGGCACCTCTGCATGTTGAGAGCTGTGCTGTGGTACTGAATGCTGCAGGGCGGGCCGCCGCCCCCTTGCTGAAATAGCAGGCTGTTGAGGCTGGCCCCGCCATTCACCCTTGCTTGCAGGCAACCGAGAAGTCCGCCGTTTCTTGCTGACTCGGCGGCTCGGAGTTGTCCAGCCGCGATCTTCTTCGGCTCTTTCCGACAGCACCCGAACATCTTTGGCTTCTTCCGCAGCCTGGCTTCTATGGTTGCCACCTCATCCCTTTAAACCTGAACACATATTAATTACACAGGTTCTGTGGCTGATTAAGGTGGTAATTAAACTCACTTGGTGCCTTATCTGCATTTAATTAGCCTCAGAACCTGTGTAATTCAAAGGTGTTCGGGTTTAAAGGGATGAGGTGGCAACTCTACTGGCTACTCGGCTCCGGAGGCGCACTCCTCCTCTGTCTTGAAAGCTGGGCGGGCTCCTGTTCTCTACGCCAAGAAATCAACAGCTGTGCCGGCTCCCTGTCCGCAGCCATGATACCTCTCCTGCTTCTCTCAGACTGCACTTCCTCTTCACACTCTGCTAGAGCCAAGCCGTGCATACTTACCAACTGTCTCAAATTTCCCAGGACATTCCTGGGATTTAGACTCTTTTCCCAATGTTATTGTTTCCCGGGAAATGTCCCGAGGAATTCGGTTTTTCCCAATGTTTCGGTGCTGCTAGAGGTCCGTGGCCAGCGGAGACAATGTCTCTGTCGGCCGCCATTTTTAAGTAGACCAGAAGAAGTGGAACACGGCTGGGTGGCTACAAAAAAAATGGAGCTGCTGCGGCGCCGAGCCCCCCCGCCCAACTCTGCCCCACTCCGCCCCGCTGCCCGTCTGTTATGGAAAGGGGCGGGGGGTGGGCGGTGGTTCTATTGTAACGACGTGGCCTGCAGAGACACAGTTTTGTTCCCTCTTGGCACCGCTGGGGACATCTGATGTAAGGAGGGGCACCTCTGGGGATATCTGATGTAAGGGAGGGCTCCACTGGGGACATCTGATGTAAGGGGGGTTCCGCTGGGGGCACCTGATGTAAGAAGGGCCACCGCTGGGGACACCTGATGTAAGGAGAGGCACCGCTGGGGACACCTGATGTTAGGGGGGCTCCGCTGGGGACACCTGATGTAAGGAGGGGCACCGCTAGGGACACCTTAAGTAAGGGGGGGCTCCGCTGGGGACACCTGATGTAAGGAGGGGCACCGCAGGGGACATCTGATGTAAGGGGGGGCTCCGCTGGGAACATCTGATGTAAGGAGGGGCACCGCTGGGGACACCTGATGTAAGGGGGCACCTCTGGGGACACCTGATGTAAGGAGGGGCACCAAAGGGGACACCTGATGTAAGGGGGGCACCGCTGGTGACTTCTGATGTAAGGGGGGCTCTGCTGGGGACATCTGATGTAAGGAAGGGCACCGCTGGGGACATCTGATGTAAGGAGGGGCACCGCTGGGGACATCTGATGTAAGGAGGGGCTCCACTAGGGACACCTGATGTAAGGAGGGGCTATGTTGGGGACACCTGATGTAAGGAGGGCCACCACTGGGGACATCTGATGAAAGGAGGGGCACCGCTGGGGACATCTGATGTAAGGAGGGGCACCGCTGGGGACATCTGATGTAAGGACAGACTCTGCTGGGGGCACCTGATGCAAGGACAGACTCTGCTGGGGGCACCTGATGGCATCTGGTGGCAGGTGACGTGGCAGATGACACGCTTAGGGGTCTCACTGATTCTGGATTATGGTGAGTTGAATGATTTCATTCTATATTACAATGTAATAATAGTAATAATGTGCTTCAATCATCCTGACACCACAACAACCATGGTGCTGGGAAGATTGAATCGCTAACACCAGGTGTTTTGAGTATCTTTATCTGCTGATTTGTTAAACTCTGGAATACACATTTCTATTGTGGTGTAAGATCTGGGCCTGCTGTCACTCTATCCCTCATCCCTCTTCCCTCCTTCTCTCTCCATCCCTCCTTCTTTCTCTCTCCCTCCCTCCCTCTTTTCCCCTTTCTTTCTCCATCTCTCATGCATCTCAGACTCTAACCACAACCCCATTTAACCCCGCCCAGTATTTCACATAAGCCACGCCCATTCATCGGCGTGGCGCCGCATTTTTCTTTTTTTGCTATGTCACTCCTACAAACCCATGCCCCGCCCCCTAACTATAATAAGACTCCGCCTACAGCCAAAAAAGTGTCCCTATAAATTTTTTTACAAAGTTGGCAACTATGGCAGTGCTGCAACAATGCTTCTCCTCCCTCCTTGTCTGCCTTCTCCAGGAGCTGACTGACTATGGACATCATAGCTAGGGTGACCACATTTCCAAACTGCCATTCAGGGACAATTTTGCTGAGGACCGGGGGGGGTTGAATGTAGTTTCGGGGTTGGCGGGATTTCGGCGGCAAGTGATTTGTCGGGTGAATGGCTGGTTTTGGCACTTATATCATCCCAACACCATGCAATGTATTTCTGTTATTACATTGTAATAATAGACTCCCCTCCCTTAGTACAGACCCCCTTTCTTCAGTATAGACCCCCCTCCCTCAGTACGGACCCCCCCTCTACTAACTATAGACCCCCTCCCTCCGTCCAGCCCCCTCTCCACTAAGTATAAGCCCCCTCCCTCAGTACGGACCCCCCACCTAACTATAGGCCCCCTCCCTCAGTACGGACCCCCCCACTAACTATAGACCCCCTCCCTCAGTACAGACCCCCCTCTCCACTAAGTATAGGCCCCCTCCTTCAGTACAGACTCCCCCACTAACTATAAACCCCCTCCCTCAGTACAGACCCCCCTCCACTAACTATAGGCCCCCTCCCTCAGTATGGACCCCCCACTAACTATAGACCCCCTCCCACAGTACGAACCCCCCTCTCCACTAAGTATATACCCCCTCAGTAAAGACCCCCCTCCATCAAGTATAGATTCCCCTCCCTCAGTACAGACTCGCCCCCTCAGTATAGACCCCCCACTGAATACAGACCCCTTCTCCATCAGTATAGACCCCCCTGACTAAGTATAGACCCCCCTCCCTCATTATAGACCCCCCTCAGTTCAGACCCCCCACAGTACAGACCCCCCCTTCCACTTGTGCTAGTGGAAAGGTGGGTGTCAGAAACGTGCTGGGGGGGCACTTTTTACCCTTTTCCTGATCACTGTCCCTCCTCTGTCTATCTACATACACATAATATGAGCTTAGAACAGACCTCAGATCAGTTCCAGGAGTGTACAGCAGTGTCCCTCTTCCCTCTCCGTGTACTTGTAAATAGCCGAGGAGGGGGAGGCGGCTTCGGTCTGCTCTGCAGTATGAGGCAGGGAGACATCCAGCAGAGCTGCGGATATGGTAACAGTCACAGTGCCGGTGGATTCGTGTATTTGGGGCTGCCCCCGCTGACAGCCTTGTCCATGGTGGAGAACGTCAGGCGCGGAGGAGGAGAAAGTTAACTTCTCCTCCGCTTTGCATGCTGGGCAGTCACACTGTAAGGTCACTGGTTGCTAGCCGCCAGGCGGCTATAGCAACCAGTAGCCAGAGTCTCAGGTGGAGCTGGAGGCAGAGCGAGCATCAACGCTATAGCGGGGTTTGCTCGCTCTGTCAATTCCATTCCGGGACACTATATTGTCCCAGAATGAAGGTTCCCGGGACCTGGGACAGACCTGCCAATTGCGGGACTGTCCCAAGCAATCCGGGACACGTGGGCACCCTAATCATAGCAGCAGCTGTAAGATCACCTGTCTTCTTGCTGAGCTCCTGTCTTCTTTCAGTGCCACAGGAAAGAGGGAGAACCCCTCTCTTGGAACCTTTATATAACTTTTCCCAGGTGTTCCAGAACCTTCCCAGGGTTCTGATTGGGTCATCCCAAATTCCATATTTACACTTCTTAAAGGGGCAGCCTCCTTAAATACAAAAACCCCCTTTAGCTATACTGTGTAACACTAAGCTGATTTAATTAACCCTGGGTGGGGAGGCCACAGCCTCAGGAAAGTGGGCCCATATTTTGCCCCCTTTATTCATTTTCATCACAGGACACCCTTCTGTCATTCACTTTTACACAGATGATCAGTTTATGAAGGTAAGATCTGAAGTTCTCACTGGCCATCTCTGTAAAATATCTTCGTCCCAGATTCTCCAGCCAGATGTGGAGAATATGGGTGAGAAGTCGCTGTGATGTGAGGAAGAAGGCCTCTTTCTTTATAAAAACAGCAACAGCAAGCTATTAGATTGATATATATATATATATATATATATATATATATATATATATATATATATATATATATATATATATATATATATATATATTATTTATTAATTAGTCAGGTCCATAAATATTGGGACATCTACACAATTTTAATCTTTTTGGCTCTATACACCACCACAATGGATTTGAAATGAAACGAACATAATGTGCTTTAACCACTTCAGCCCCGGAAGGTTTTACCCCCTTCCTGACCAGAGCACTTTTTACAATTCGGCACTGCATCGCTTTAACTGCTAATTGCGCGTTCATGCAATGCTGTACCCAAACGAAATTTGCGTCCTTTTCTTCCCACAAATAGAGCTTTCTTTTGATGGTATTTGATCACCTCTGCCGTTTTTATTTTTTGCGCTATACAGGGAAAAAGACCTAAAATTTTGAAAAAAAATGATATTTTCTACTTTTTGTTCTAAAAAAAATCCAATAAACTCAATTTTAGTCATACATTTAGGCCAAAATGTATTCGGCCACATGTCTTTGGTAAAAAAAATGTCAATAAGTGTATATTTTTTTTTTTTTTTTTTTTTTTTCCAAGAAGTTTATTGAAAATTTTTCATAGATACAAGATATAATCAAACGTGTAGATTACATTGCATTGTACAAGAATGAAAAACATATAAACATACATATCGATAAGGCCTGAATGCCTAAATTCTTCAACAGTGAATGTTTGTGCCTCTTCTCGGGAGGAGAACACATCTATAGATGTAATTACAACTAGGGTCAGAAGGTGGTTGTCCATGTCAAGCAAACTATACCCTGCATTGGTTTGCCCGAGAACCATCCACCCCTTATGAGGGAACTGGCTGTGGATGGGGGGGCGAACAAATATCTATGAAGTTGGGTCGGACATGGAGCGAAATGTGAAGGTAGCGAAAACAGTTCCTTAAGGAAGTAAGAGAGAGGTGTGTGTGAGTGAACGGCGGTAGGAGGTAAGGAAAGAGAGGGGGGGGATAGCGGAGGGAGAGGGGTGACGGGATGTGGTCAAAGCCTGTCTCTACTGTGCATCCCTGGGGTTCAGAGATGCAAAGAGAGTTGGAGCTGCGGTGGTAGCTAGGAAAGTTTTTGGGAGCCCTCCCGAGGCCAGTGGGTATCATGTCTCGTGTGAGCAATCTGGAGTTCATGTAATTGGCAGTTTGGTGTGCTGTGATTGCGGGAGGTCGGTTCTTACGGTTGGGGTAATGAGGAAGGGGGCTGTGTATTGTGGACTGTAGATTGTTTATAGTGGAGCCAACACGCCCACGTGTTGTGGAATTTGGATGGGTTATCCTGGGCCTGACTAATAAGGTTTTCCATGTCGGCGATTTTATCGACCCGTTTGATCCAATCTTTTATCGTAGGTGGGGTAGTGGTTCTCCAGAGGAGTGGAATACAGAGGTTGGCAGCATTGATAAGATGTAGCGTGAGTGATTTTTTATAGGAACCTAGTGGGGTCTTGGTGTGGTGAAGGAGGTATTGTGCGGGGGAAAAGGCCGGTGTGTATGTGGTGATATGCGAGATTAAGTGGTGGATCTCCAGCCAAAAAGGTTGGATGATGGGGCAGTCCCACCAAATATGTAGGAGGGTGCCGCGCGCTGAATTGCATCTCCAACAGGTAGATGGTACCGTCGGGTGGAAGTGGTGCACTTTGTCTGGAGTTCTGTACCATTTTGAAAACAGTTTGTATCTGTTTTCCTGGGTCTTGACGTTGATTGAACCTTTATGGAGGAGAGTAAAGATATGATTCCATTCAATGGGTGTGAGGTCTATAGCAAGGTCAGACTCCCATTGTCGAATCAGTCTGTCTTCCTTAATTGTGTAGTCTAAGTGGAGTAGAGAATATATGGCGGAGATAAGATGGCTTTGAGGTTCCGTACTCAAGCAGATGAGTTCGAAGGGTGAGTGATCCATTTGCCAATTAGCATCCTGTTTGTGGGAGGAGAAAAAGTGTCGCAGTTGGAGATATTTGAAGAAAGGGATGTCATAGTCTGGGACGGAGATTAGGAGTTCATTGTATGGCAAAAGGGAGCCATTACGAAAGAAACTTTTTGCTCTGGCGGAGTATGCACGTGCATCAAGAGATGGGTCCTTAAGTGTGAGCCCTGGTGGAAATTTCGGATTGTTGTCTAAGGGTGTCATTGGACCAAAGGAAGGGTTGATTGCGAGTGTTTTGCTGGCTGTTTTAAATATGGTGAGGGTGGTTCCTATGAGGGGATGTGTTGTGTATTCTTTAGGGGCAGATGCAGTTCCTATCCATGGTACGTTTCTAATAGGTAAGTTAGCAAAAGAGTCTTCTATAGAAATCCAATCCTTCGAAGGATGGTGAATATGCCAGTCTACTGCCCTGGTTAAGTGGCAAGCCCAGTAGTATTTTTGAATATTTGGGAGCCCTAAGCCTCCCACGGGTTTAGGTAGTGTCAGCCTATCCCAGCAGAGACGTGGGGTTTTAGAAGCCCAGATGAAGAGCCTGCACATGTGTTTATATGATTTAAAGAAGGAGGGTGGTAATTTTATGGGGATGGCCTGAAGTAGGTATAGGAGTCTGGGTAAAACATTCATTTTGATAATGGCGATTCTACCCATCCAGGAAAAAGATCCCAAGTGCCATTTCTGCAGATCACCTCGTATTGATGTGAGCGCAGGTGCGAAGTTGCTCGTGTATAGGTCCTTCAGATTTGCAGGGATCTTAATTCCCAGATAGGATATGGCCTGTTTTTCCCAACTAAAAGGAAAATTGAGTTTGCATTGGGATACCATAGAGTTGGGCAGGGTGATATTGAGGGCTTTGGATTTTTCGAAATTAATTTTTAGGTTGGAGATAGCCTGAAAATGTGAGAAGTCAGCCAGCAAATTGGGGATGGTGGTGATGGGATCGGTCAGAAATAGTAAAATATCATCGGCGTAAGCGGCCATTTTATATTGCTTGCGTTTGATGTCTATGCCTTTGATGGAGGGATTTTCCCTGAGTCTGCGGAGTAGAGGCTCCATGGTCAAAATAAAAACTAAGGGGGACAGGGGGCAACCCTGTCGGGTGCCGTTGGAAACTGAGAAGGCGTCTGACAGGGTGCCATTCACTCTAATTCTTGCCGTAGGGAGTGAGTATAAGGCCATAATCATCTGCAGCATGCGGGGCGGAAGGCCAATCGCCCGTAGCGATGCCTCCATGTAATCCCAGGCCACCCTGTCAAACGCCTTCTCTGCATCAAGGGAAAGGAAGAATCCCGGGGTAGAAGTAGTGGAGAGCCAGTGATGAATATTCAACGCCTTTGTGGTGTTGTCCCGGGCCTCCCTGCCCGGGACAAACCCAGCTTGATCCAGCGATATGAGGTTTGGAATAAGGGGTAGAATGCGATTCGCTAAGGTTTTGGCGTACAGTTTAACGTCAACATTTAATAAGGATATCGGGCGATAGTTTGATACCAGCATGGGGTCTTTGCCAGGTTTGGGGATAAGGGTAATATGAGCTTCCAGAATGTCTTTGTGGGCTGGTGAGAGGGGGGTGAGATTGTTGAGGGTTTTAGTGAGGTTGGGGATCAGTAGTGTCGGGAAGGTTTTATAGTAACTGACCGATAGCCCGTCCGGGCCAGGGCTCTTGCCCGTTTTCATCTGTTTTAGTGCTAAAGCGATTTCTTCCGAGGAAAGAGGTAGGTCAAGGCTGTGGGAATCGTCCAGAGAGAGGGGAGTGGGGCTGTATTGCGCCAAGAAGTCAGAGATAGCGGTCGTGCGGTCCATGTGATTAGCAAGGGATTGATTTTTTGGGAGGTTATAAAGGTCGGTAAAGTATCTAACGAATTGGTCCGAGATTTCCTTGTTAGAGACCGCTGCATCACCTGCTGGACGGCGTATTTTATGGATCGTCTGTGCCGCCCTCTTGGATTGGAGAGCTCTCGCAAGGAGTTTACCGGCTTTATCACTGAATTCATAATAAAGCTTTTGCGTTAGTGCAAATTTGCGATGTAAAGTGCTATTGAGCATCCCCAGGAGTTCCCCTCTGGCTTCAGTGAGATCGGCCAGAACTGAAGTTTCCAGTGATGCTTTGTGAGCTTGTTCCAGCGTATGAATGCGTGTAGTTAATTCAGTGATGCGTGCATTTCTACATTTGGTCCTTTGTGCGGCTATGGCTATTAATTCACCCCGCACAACGCATTTGTGTGCGGCCCAGATGACCGATGGTGCAGTGGTCTCAGAGGAGTTTTCAGTAAAAAAGTTTGAGAGACATGTAGTTATTCGTTGTACGTTGACTGGGTCTGTTAATAGAGAACTGTCTAGTCGCCAGATGGGGTTTTTTGGGCGTGCTGTGGGTAGTAGTAGAGTCATTGAAATGGGGTTGTGGTCAGAGAGTATTGATGGATCAATAGAGGCTTTTGTAAGATTAGTTAAGTCATTTTGGGATAGGAAGAAGTGGTCCAGTCTACTGTATTTGCCGTGAGGGGCCGAGAAGAAAGTAAAGTCCTTCACAGAGGGGTTCAATGTGCGCCACGTGTCGTGAAGCAACAAATTGTGTAGTTGTAGTTTAATGGCTTTGAGCGCCCTGTAAGTCAAGGAGGAGGTGCCGTTTGAAGTGTCCATTGAAGGATTGAGAGCGATATTAAAGTCGCCGCCAACAATCAGTGTGCCCGACTGGAAGCTAGTAAGGTGTTGGAGTGTGGAGCGGAAGAAGGATACTTGTTTGGTGTTGGGCGCGTATATATTGGCTATCGTGAGTTGTTTGCCATGGACGGAGCCCTTGAGAAAGAGAAACCTGCCCTGTGGGTCTCTCTGTACTGCGGTCACTAAGAAAGGACATTGTTTCGAGACCAGAATGGATACGCCTTTAGATTTTGCTTCATCATTGGAAGAGTGAAATACTGTGGGGAAGTGGCGGTTTGTAAGTTTTGGGATAGCGTCAGTTCGGAAGTGAGTTTCCTGTATTAGTGCTATCTGAGTCTTTGATTGACGTAGGCAGTATAAGAGTTTGGACCTCTTTTCAGGAGTGTTAAGCCCCCTAATGTTGAGTGAGCAAAGTTTGATGGAGTTTGTTGAGGGTTGTACATTTGGGTCGTGGGGATTGACTGTGGCTGGGGGCATCATCGGGTAGGGGGGGTGTAGGGATAGAGGGAGAGTGGGCTAAGGGAGTTACCGCCGAGCAGAAAAGGGGTCGTGACACGTCAGTCACTGGTGGGAAACCGAAGAGGCGTGGAGAGTGGTGTCCACAACCTCAATGGAATTGGGTGTCGGTTGAGTACAGTACAAGGCCAGAGCACGAACTCCCTATGTAGGTACCGCGCTCTGGTCTGCAGCTGTTTTGGGGTTGGTCCAACACAGGACAGTGAGAAAAGTGCTCAATAAAATATGAACGAACTAGAACTAAAACTCAAAAAACGATATAAAAATAAAAGTGGATTTGCTGTCTGCCGCCACAGGTTAGTAATTAGTATGGCAGAAGGTATGTGGTATAACTTAAGCACATAGGGTGGAGTAGAAGCGATTGAGACATAGATGTAATAATTATGTTTATGTTTGGGGAGGAGAATGGTTGGACAGGTGGGTGTGATCTACTGCGATCCACTGTCCCTCCCAAGCTGGGTGTGTAAAAATTAGGGTTTAGCACTATAGCCCCCCCGGTAAGTTCAGGGGTGGCTGGTGTGTCTCACAGCCAAGCTAGGCGGGAGAGCCGATCTTGCGACATAAATACTAGGTTACACAGTGGTACATATGTGAATATATCAATGCAAATTGATGGAAGAGGCCCTGTACTGTATGTTACCCAAGGTTTCATATCATTCTGCACATTATTACTATCAGTGTCTATTGCTAGCAAAGCTAAAACATGTTACCGAACTGTGACATCAAGGCTATTATGAAAAACTAATATAGCGTCCTGAGGTATCAATACTAGCCTGGTGAAGCAGAGACGAGGAGGCATCCAGAGAAGATGACGTGTCATGTGCTGGCTAAGGGTTTACCTCACTGCATGTACCTTGTCCGCCGCTCTGTGCAGTAAGGCGATCCGGGGCTCGAGTGGGTCTAGTTTTCAAAAGCGTTGTCTCTCTTGATTGCAGACAGGTGGCTAGTCTCGGTGCGCTCAGTGCGGTTGCAAGTATCAAGGCTTATGTGCGTTTCTTTTGCTGGATATGATGTGGCATAACAGCATGGATCGTCCATCAGCGTTGCAATGGAGGGAGGCGGAGCGCATGTATGACGTGGTCCGTTACGTCCGAGAGGGAGTCTCGCGGTGTTGTGCGGAGACCTGCGTCGGATCAGGGGGAGGAGAGCAGCCCGTAGCTTGACGTCGTCTCTGCGAGGGGTGTGGTTGAGAGTCTTCTGGAATCCTGGTAGTTGTAGTAGAGGGCTGGGTAGTTGTTGTTAGGCAGATATCGAGGATGAAGCGAGGAGTTTATGCCAATGAGAAGAGAGCAACTGACAGGGGATACGCCCAGTGGTGGCTTGGCAGTTCAGGTTCTAAGTGAGAGGGGGTGCGGTCAGTCGACCTATGGGCAACTGTGAGGCCTTGTAGCGGAGCGAAATCCGTGGGGTCTGCAGCGACTGCACAATGTCATTGCTGCAGAGTAAAAAGAAAGTCAACTCGGCATGAGGCAACCTTAAAAGTAAAAATAAAAATAATGGTTTGCGCAGTCTGTAGGCTTCATCATGTTAACGGCCCAAAACGAGAGGGTATCTTGCGGTGTGCCTTATAAAGGGGCCCAACGGGGCTAACTGAGAAATAGAAAGGGTACACTGTATGACCTCTTCAGCGGCCCCGGCGGGCTCTCCTGGACTGAGGGGGTTCAGGGGAGAATGGGGTTCTATAGCGGTTGTAGTCTGCCCTGTAGTTGTGAGCAGAAGGAGAGCGTCTCCTGCGGAAGCTGGAGGTCTGAGTCTCCATAGGGGATTCCCGCTCCGTGGCGTTGCTGAAGCTCTGATGGCGAAAAGGAGCGTACCAATTTGGCACCTGCGTCAATGGAATGCCGAGTTGGTCGCAGAAGTGTGGCAGATCCTCTGGCACTTTTAAGAGGGCCGTGCGACCCTGGGTGGAGGCGGACAGGCAGAATGGGAATTTCCATTTGTAAGGAATGTTCCTCTCCCTCAGGACATCCAGTAGTGGCTTGAGGTCTCGTCTGTGCTGCAATGTGATGCCTGACAGGTCTTGATAGATTTGAATGGGAGCGCTGCCGTGGAGGATTTGTTGTTGGGCCCTTGCTTGTTTGAGAATTTCCTCTTTTATTTTAAATTCCACTAAGCAGCAAATGATATCTCGTGGGGGATCAGTCTCCCTGCCTTTAGGGCGTAGTGCGCGGTGGATCCTGTCCATGGGGATGGGGGTCTGGGGAGGCCTGTGAAGGAGATTATTGAAAACGGCAGTGATAGCAGGGGTGATTTGATCGCCTTCTATCGCTTCAGGCATACCGCGAATCCTAAGATTATGGCGTCTGCCGCGGTTATCGAGATCCTCGATGTGCCTTTGCATATCACGTAGGTGTAGTGTATGTGAGTCGATGGAGGAGGCGGTGGAGCGCAGGGCTGTGTCATGGCGTTCTGTGACTCTTTCCACTACGTTCACCCTGTCAGACAGGTCGCGCAGGTCGATCCGTAGTTCTGAGATGGCTGCGGCCAGGGTTTCCTTAATGTCGTCTGCAATGGATCGGAGATCCTGTAGGCAGATGGGTGTTTGTAGCCCAGGATCCAGGCATATCTCTCCTCCGTGAGGGGGAACAGTAGGGGAGTCAGTCTGAGGTGGGTTGAGTAGTGGTGTCGGCTGTGCCTGTGAGCGGTAAGGCCCGTGCTGGGAGGACGCCATGTTGCTCCTGGTGTTCCGGAACATCTCCGGAATATTGTGGCTCTGTGGCCCAGGTAGAGCCCTGGGGGAGCGGGAACGGGAGGTAGATGAGGTTCGGGAAGCTGTCCCCATAGTGTGGCAAGTTTTTTGGTACAAATACCTTCGGTATCGATCGGTTTGATCCCGTGGCGGCAGGAGCTCAGGAATCAAGCGACTTTCCTCATGCCAGGTCAGGCCACCCAATAAGTGTATATTTATTGGTTTGCGCAAAAGTTATAGCGTCTACAAACTAGGGTACATTTTCTGGAATTTACACAGCCTTTAATTTATGACTGCCTATGTCGTTTCTTGAGGTGCTAAAATGGCAGGGCAGTACAAACCCCCCCCCAAATGACCCCATTTTGGAAAGTAGACACCCCAAGGAATTTGCTGAGAGGCATGTTGAGCCCATTGAATATTCATTTTTTTTGTCCCAAGTGATTGAATAATGACAAAAAAAAAAAAAAAAAATTACAAAAAGTTGTCACTAAATGATATATTGCTCACACAGGCCATGGGCATATGTGGAATTGCACCCCAAAATACATTTAGCTGCTTCTCCTGAGTACGGGGATAACACATGTGTGGGACTTTTTGGGAGCCTAGCCGCATACGGGGCCCCAAAAACCAATCACTGCCTTCAGGATTTCTAAGGGCGTACATTTTTGATTTTACTCCTCACTACCTATCACAGTTTTGAAGGCCATAAAATGCCCAGATGACATAAAACCCCCCCAAATGACCCCATTTTGGAAAGTAGACACCCCAAGCTATTTGCTTTGAGGCATGTTGAGTCCATGGAATGTTTTATATTTTGACACAAGTTGCGGGAAAGTGACAATTTTTTTTTTTTTTTTGCACAAAGTTGTCACTAAATGATATATTGCTCACACAGGCCATGGGCATATGTGGAATTGCACCCCAAAATACATTTAGCTGCTTCTCCTGAGTATGGGGATACCACATGTGTGGGACTTTTTGGGAGCCTAGCCGCGTACGGGACCCCGAAAACCAATCACTGCCTTCAGGATTTCTAAGGGCGTACATTTTTGATTTTACTCCTCACTGCCTATCACAGTTTCGGAGGCCATGGAATGCCCAGGTGGCAAAAACCCCCCCCAAATGACCCCATTTTGGAAAGTAGACACCCCAAGCTATTTGCTGAGAGGCATGGTGAGTATTTTGCAGCTCTCATTTGTTTTTGAAAATAAAGAAAGACGAGAAAAAAAATTTTTTTTTTCTTTTTTCAATTTTCAAAACTTTGTGACAAAAAGTGAGGTCTGCAAAATACTTACTATACCTCTCATCAAATAGCTTGGGGTGTCTACTTTCCAAAATGGGGTCATTTGGGGTTTTTTTTTGCCACCTGGGCATTCCATGGCCTCCTAAACTGTGATAGGCAGTGAAGAGTGAAATCAAAAATTTACGGCCTTAGAAAGCCTGAAGGCGGTGCTTGGTTTTCGGGGTCCCGTACGCGGCTAGGCTCCCAAAAAGTCTCACACATGTGGTATCCCCGTACTCAGGAGAAGCAACAGAATGTATTTTGGGGTGTAATTTCACATATTCCCATGGCAT
Source organism: Lithobates clamitans (assembly GCA_037952925.1). Classification (NCBI taxonomy): domain Eukaryota; kingdom Metazoa; phylum Chordata; class Amphibia; order Anura; family Ranidae; genus Lithobates; species Lithobates clamitans. The sequence continues at coordinate 2,676,312 of JBBGZY010000116.1, read as the reverse complement.
GTTTGAGCAATATATCATTTAGTGACAACTTTGCGCAAAAAAAAATAAAAAAAATAAAAAATTGTCTCTTTCCCACAACTTGTGTCACAATATAAATTATTCCATGGACTCAACATGACTCTCAGCAAATAGCTTGGGGTGTCTACTTTCCAAAATGGGGTCATTTGGGGGTGTTTTGAACTGTCCTGGCATTTTATGCACAACATCTAGAAGCTTATGTCACACATCACCCACTCTTCTAACCACTTGAAGACAAAGCCCTTTCTGACACTTATTGTTTACATAAAAAAAAAATTTTTTTTTGCAAGAAAATTACTTTGAACCCCCAAACATTATATATTTTTTTTAAAGCAAATGCCCTACAGATTAAAATGGTGGGTGTTTCATTTTTTTTTTCACACAGTATTTGCGCAGCGATTTTTCAAACGCATTTTTTGGGGAAAAAACACACTTTTTTACATTTTAATGCACTAAAACACACTATATTGCCCAAATGTTTGATGAAATAAAAAAGATGATCTTAGGCCGAGTACATGGATACCAAACATGACATGCTTTAAAATTGCGCACAAACGTGCAGTGGCGACAAACTAAATACATTTTTAAAAGCCTTTAAAAGCCTTTACAGGTTACCACTTTAGATTTACAGAGGAGGTCTACTGCTAAACTTACTGCCCTCGATCTGACCTTCGCGGCGATACCTCACATGCATGGTACAATTGCTGTTTACATTTGACGCCAGACCGACGCTTGCGTTCGCCTTAGCGCGAGAGCAGGGAGGACAGGGGTGCTTTTTTTTTTTTTTTTTTTTTTCTTTATTATTATTATTTTTTTATCTTATTTTTAAACTGTTCCTTTCATTTTTTTTTTTAAATCATTTTTATTGTTATCTCAGGGAATGTAAATATCCCCTATCATAGCAATAGGTAGTGACAGGTACTCTTTTTTGCAAAAATTGGGGTCTATTAGACCCTAGATTTCTCCTCTGCCCTCAAAGCATCTGACCACACCAAGATCGGTGTGATAAAATGCTTTCCCAATTTCCCAATGGCGCTGTTTACATCCGGCGAAATCTAAGTCATAAAATGCTCGTAGCTTCCGGTTTCTTAGGCCATAGAGATGTTTGGAGCCACTCTGGTCTCTGATCAGCTCTATGGTCAGCTGGCTGAATCACCGGCTGCATTTTCAGGTTCCCTGTTGGGACAGGAGAGCCAGAGAAAAACACGGAAGACGTTGGGGGGGGGGGGCATTCCCTCCCACTGCTTGTAAAAGCAGTCTAGAGGCTAATTAGCCGCTAGGATTGCTTTTACATGAAAGCCGACCGCTGGCTGAAAGGAATGATACCAAGATGATACCTAAACCTGCAGGCATCATTCTGGTATAACCACTCAAAGTCGTGAATGGCGTACCTGAAGACAAAAAAATGGTTAACAATAAAGCACAGTAAACGGTAAGGTATAAAAAATTGCATACCTGAAAAGCAAACATGATAAAACATAATAACAATAAAACATTGCAGAATAGAATACAGTAAAAAAGAGCAGAACAATAGAGAGAGAGAATAGAGAGAGAAAGAACAATAAAACGACAACTATTTTTTTTTTTTTTTTTTATATTTTTGTATGTGTTTTTTTTTTTTTTTTTTTACACTTTTTTTTGTAACTAACTTTTATAACTGTAACCGGTTCCAGGTTCGGGTCTCTCAAAATGCGATGGCATCTTGGGAGACCCTGTGAAAGTGTGCCTAGTCTGTGCAATGCTGTACCCTACGCTAATAGTCAACTAGTGCATGGTAGCGTTCAAAATATTCACCAATGCAAAGATCAGGATTGTCAGGACAGGAGGGACAATAATAGCGGGTGTCACGCCTATATCCGCGCTTGCTGCAGACACGACATCTTTTTTGGGGGGGTTCGCTGGGTAGGGGTACTCGGGAGGACATAAAGAAAATGCCTCTCATGCAGCCGACTGCATTTGGTTGGGGATGTGAATGGGGGAAGTACAGGCGCTGCAGAAGCGGTGGGTTCCCAATTAGGATTGGCGAATGCAGCAGGAAGGGCACTATGGGCACGACGGGCCTGTGTTTGTCTTTTTGGTGGCAGCGGGACACTACTTGTGCTTGCCACCTCACCATCTTGAACTGCACTTATGGGACTCGCAACGTCACCACGTGTTACTGCAGTGCTGGTTTGACTACGACCGGGGTGTACTAGGCCACTGGTGCTTGCCAGTTCACCAAAACACTACCAAAAAAACTGATAGCGATCGCAGGGATCAGGCCTGACTCTGCGAACGCTGCAGTTATGCGTTTAGTGTTTTTTAAGTGACAGTGATCGATCGATACTGCACTTGGGTGGGCTGGGCTGGGCCGGGCTGAGGGGCAAAACGCAGGTGCTAGCAGGTATCTGGGCTGATCCCGCTAACACTGCGTTTTTGGGAACCCTAAACTGCTGGGGACGCTAGTATAGATCTGATCGGATCAGATATTGATCCGATCAGATACTATACCACTAAGGGAGGCGTATGCTGCGTGCGTGGGTGTTAGCGGTACTGGCGCTAATCTGACGCTGCCTGGGGCGACGCATATCAACGCCGGGCGATCAGGGGGCTAAACCTTTATTCGGTAATAAACGGCGGGTGCCCTGACACTATAAAAAATAAACGAACTAACCAGCATCACCCGTAACAGTTATACGGTGATCAGTGGTGAAAGGGTTAACTAGGGGGCAATCAAGGGGTTAAAACATTTATTAGGTAGTATATGGGGGTCCCTGTCGCTATAAAACACTGACGGCGAACCTAAATATTTACGTCCCTAACTAGCGTCACCAGCGACACTAATACAGCGATCAGAAAAATGATCGCTTAGTGACACTGGTGACAGGGGGTGATCAAGGGGTTAAACCTTTTTTTGGGGGGGGTTAGGGGGGTACCCTAGACCTAAAGGGGGGTAATACTCACTGCCCTAACACTGTAACTGTCACAAACTGACACTATGCAGTAATCAGAAAAAAAAAAAAATACTGCTAATGTCAGTTTGTGACAGGGGGGGGGGTGATTGGGGGGGGATCGGGGGGCGATCGGGGGGGATCGGGGGTGTAAGGTATGCCTGGCATGTTCTACTGTGTGTGTGTGTGTTGTGCACTCACTTGTCTTCTCTCCTCGGCGCTGGGACGGAAACTGCCAGACCGAGGAGAGATGACATCACATCCTCTGCCTGTGTGAAACTACACACGGGCAGAGGAGGATTCCCATTGGCTGGGAGCGATCGCGAGGGGGGGCCACGATCGGATGGTCTCCCCCTCACCTCCCGACGCTCCCAGTCAAATGCCGACCGCCGCTGGCACCGGGGGGGTGTCCGATCGGACCCCCCGCCCGCGGGAGGCAGATCACGTACGGGTACGTGATTCTGCCTGCCCGTGCCATTCTGCCGCAGTATATCTGCGTTAGGCGGTCGGCAAGTGGTTAACTGCAGACTTTCAGCTTTAATTTGAGGGTATTTACATCCAAATCAGATGAACGGTGTAGGAATTACAACAGTTTGTATATGTGCCTCCCACTTTTAAGGGACCAAAAGTAATGGGACAAATTAGCAATCAGCCATCAAACTTTCACTTTTTAATACTTGGTTGCAAATCCTTTGCAGTCAATTACAGCCTGAAGTCTGGAACACATAGATATCACCAGACGCTGGGTTTCATCCCTGGTGATGCTCTGCCAGGCCTCTACTGCAACTGTCTTCAGTTCCTGCTTGTTCTTGGGGCATTTTCCCTTCAGTTTTGTCTTCAGCAAGTGAAATGCATGCTCAATCGGATTCAGGTCAGGTGATTGACTTGGCCATTGCATAACATTCCACTTCTTTCCCTTAAAAAACTCTTTGGTTGCTTTCGCAGTATGCTTCGGGTCATTGTCCATCTGCACTGTGAAGTACCGTCTAATGAGTTCTGAAGCATTATGTTGAATATGAGCAGATATTATTGCCCAAAAACATTAGAATTCATCCTGCTGCTTTTGTCAGCAGTCACATCATCAATAAATACAAGAGAACCAGTTCCATTGGCAGCCATACATGCCCACGCCATGACACTACCACCACCATGCTTCACTGATGAGGTGGTATGCTTTGGATCATGAGCAGTTCCTTTCCTTCTCCATACTCTTCTCTTCCCATCACTCTGGCACAAGTTGATCTTGGTCTCATCTGTCCATAGGATGTTGTTCCAGAACTGTGAAGGCTTTTTTAGATGTTGTTTGGAAAACTCTAATCTGGCCTTCCTGTTTTGGAGGCTCACCAATGGTTTACATCTTGTGGTGAACCCTCTGTATTCGCTCTGTTGAAGTCTTCTCTTGATTGTTGACTTTGACACACATACACCTACCTCCTGGAGAATGTTCTTGATCTGGCCAACTGTTGTGAAGGGTGTTTTCTTCACCAGGGAAAGAATTCTTCGGTCATCCACCACAGTTGTTTTCTGTGGTCTTCTGGGTCTTTTGGTGTTGTTGAGCTCACTGGTGCATTCTTTCTTTTTAAGGATGTTCCAAACAGTTGATTTGGCCACACCTAATGCTTTTTCTATCTCTCTGATGGGTTTGTTTTGTTTTTTCAGCCTAAAGATGGCTTCCTTCACTGATAGTGATAGCTCTTTGGATCTCATATTAAGAGTTGACAGCAACAGATTCCAAATAGCACACTTGAAATGAACTCTGGACTATTTATCTGCTCCTTGTAAATGGGATAATGAGGGAATAACACACACCTGGCCATGGAACAGCTGAGCAGCCAATTGTCCCATTACTTTTGGTCCCTTAAAAAGTGGGAGGCACATACACACATACATGGTGTAATTCCTACACCATTCACCTGATTTGGATGTAAATACCCTCAATCAAATTAAAGCTTAAAGTCTGCAGTTAAAGCACATCTTGTTCATTTCATTTCAAATCCCATTGTGGTGGTGTATAGAGCCAAAAAGATTAGAATTGTGTCGATGTCCCAATATTTATGGACCTGACTATATATATATATATATATATATATATATATATATATATATATATATATATATATATATATAAACATAGTACAAACACACACAGTATAGTTATAATATATTTTCTTTTAGGACCCATTCACATCTGAGCAATGCAGAATTGTTGGCAGAATTGTGCAATTCTTCACGATTCCAAATTGCTGTAAAATTGTGTCAAAATGCGCAATGCGATTTTGGGTGCCGTTCATTGTTAATGGCACCCCAAATGTAGTTAACAGACATGCATTTTGCCACAAATTTCGTCATTTGACAAATAGCAAAACAAACACTAAGTTCCTTCAGTGCTAAAAGCTGTCAGTCAGGTATGTAGATATGGGACCCGGGAGATTATAAATTGGACTGCAACCCAGTGCACCTGCCGACCGCTGGAAAATGGATAATAGAAGACAAAAAACACAAGCTAGTTTATTGCACAAGAACGGTAACTAACCAATGCAAAAGTCTGAGAAAAAACTGTGGGATATTAAGAAGGATGCAGCAATCAGCCATAAAAGCATAGATGCATGTAGCAATTAAAATGATTGAATGTTATGATATTAAAAGAAAAAAAACGATACCACACTGACATAAGAGTAGGGAGGGATTAACATCATCTTGGTGGCTTGTGGAGAATGGATGATAAGGATGAGCTCTGGCGTGTTCGCACAACCCACGTGCAGAGCCCGCCATGAAGTTGGCACTGCGCTGCGCTAATCCCAGGCAGTGAGGCATTGTACTGATGCGCGGCTGCAGAGATTGGGAAATGTCTCACTGCTTGTGATTAGCGCAGCGCAGTGCCGACTTCCTGGCAGGCTCTGCACGTGGGCTGTGCGAACACGCATTAGCAGCGATGGCAACACGATGGAAAAAGAAAAGTAAACTGCTCCCTGCCTTCAGGCTGGAGATCAGGCTCTGTTGGTGTCCAGGATGGAGACCACAATGGCAGGAGGACACTCTGCTGGCTACTGTAAAATGCTGGGGCTGGTCGTGGGGAACAACCTTGCCGAGCTGCGGGCAGTAGGATACGATATTTGGGATTTGGGAATTTATCCCAAAAATCTCTAATCTTGTTCCAAGTGCACTAAATTGTGGCCTTATCATACAGACTGGCTCCCCAAGCCATTGTTTATAAAATGAAGAAGCTTGCAGGGAAAATTTCATTTTTGCTGCAGCAGTTTCTATACACGGTACAATTGTGCCACTTTACAGGGAGGCTAAGGGGACCCACCCAGGCACCATATTTAAAGAAATTGTTCATTGTTATTGTTTTACTTTAAGCATCAGTAAATCACTGCTCATTTAAAAGTGACATTTTTTACAAACTTTTCTTCATTAATACATGTCCCGCAGTGCAATACCCAAACCCCCATACCCTTTGTATATCCAATAACTTGCATATACAGTATGCCTTCAAAATGGGCACTTTTGATTTTTCTATTTCAGGTCCCATAGACTTCAATTGGGTTAGTTGTTCGGCTCCAAACTTTTGTGATGTTCAAAAGTTCTAGCGCGAAACGAACCGGAGGTTGTTCAGGCCATCTCTACTCACGACCAGTTAAGATTGGATGGTGCAGGACTGAATTATTTTCTTGCATGGTTTGATGAACTTTATACATAGAGATTTGGTTTGACACTTGTTTTTCAGTTTCAAATTATGTGTATAGTTTGATGCACTGTAATCTTTTTTGTCAATTTTTTAATTTTTATTATAGGATTTTTCATATATTGAAGGACATAGTGATTGTTTTAATTTTGTGCAGCTTCTTGAGACACTACAAATACTTACTTATATAGTTCTTGGATATCAGCCTATTTTTTCAAGCATTCTTACATTACCATAGTGCTGGACAGATTTGATTATTTGAGGGGTTACCTTTTAATTAAAATGTCCCTAGAGTGAAATAAAACTATCTTAATATTAATCCTATATCAACCGAATAAATGTTTCATTAGGAATCATCCTCAACCTATAATATCAGAATATGTGATAGTTAGTGTAGTGCAAATTGTTGGTATGACACTAACTTTCGGTATGAGAGAAGGAATGCATTTAGCATTTAGTGAACAGAACAGACTGTAACTAAATTTGCTCTGCTTATGACCCTTTCATATGCTTCTTACCGTAAAAGCTAGTTATAAATTGGGGTGCTTGCCATTTTTGTTTAGCTTGCTAGAATTGGCGAGGGGACACATTGGACGTTTTCAGTTGCCATTGGGCTCTACTGGGCTTCTGGTGCCTCCCCTCTTCAATATGAATGTTCCAATAGATGAGAGCTAGAACTGCAGTATACAGAGGGGTCTTGATAAGGCAGTACAGCTTCCACATATATTAGAAAATGTTGTGTAGCTAAAACATCTGCTTTCACACAAATTGTCAGATGGTATCATTTTTTTTCATGACTAGAGGCTCATTTTGCTCTGAGCTAGTTATAGATTGGTTTTCTTTTTTCTTTAGCTTGTAATGCACAGACAAAATAAATAAGCGCATACTATACTATACTATAAGCGCATACTGCATACTATAGTAAGTTAATAACCCGATACAACAAAGCTAATGGGGAGCAAAAGTGCTGTCTGATTAACTATATTATTTGATTAGCAGAGGCGTAACTAGAACCTTCAGGGCCCCGGTGCAAGAAACCATGAAGGGCCCCCCTGACCTCTGGTCCTGGGGCCTTCCCTCCGAGCCCGGGGTCCCTTCCCACAAATTCCAGGGCTCTATACTTCCTTCACGGGGCCCTTTATTATGGTCCCGCAGTGGAACCCCATACACATGTTCTGCAGCAGGCCCCCTTCCTGCCATCTTGGGTAGGGTTGCCACCTTTTCTTCAAGCCAAACCTGAACACTTTAGCGGCACCATAGCAATTTTTTTTGTAATATGTACTGTACACAAATATTTTGTCATTAAATAATATTTCTAATCATATGGTTTTAATGACAAGTGTCCACCATTACATTAGAGTCCACAGAGTTCCCCTTTACATCTGAATCCACAGAGTTGAGCCCCCCTTACATAAGATTCTGCAGAATTTTACTGTAAAGGGGAGCTCTGTGGACTCTAATGTAAAGGAGAACTCTAATGGAAGTGGTGTTCTGGGAACCCTGATTTAAGGTGGTGCTCTGATGTAAGGGGGAATGCTGTGGACTCTGGTGTAAAGGGGGACTCTGATGTAAGGGGATCTCTTCTCACCAAAGACCCCTTTACATCAGAGTCTGTGGAGTACCTCTTAAATCTGAGGGTCCCTTCACATTATTGTACTTATTCAGAGGCAGGAGAGATGAGGGAGGGGGTGGATGGATGGAAGTGAACTCACTCACCCCAAGAAGGAAGAAGGCTGATACAGTCTGCATATCCTCCACGCTCATTCTCCATGCTGTTCCCGGCTGCTGGGCTTCATCCCGCCCACTCATCCCCAGCTTTCCCGCCCACACTCCAATCCACGGGAACACACAGGAGGACAGGGGCGGGAGGGGGAGTAGATCTAACTCTCTCTCCGCTCCTGTCCGTGCGAGGAGAGGGGGGGAAGAGCGGGCTGTCAGTACTGACTCTCTCTGGGCAGTGTAAGTGAGAGTGTAACAGACACTCTCCACTTACAACTGTAGCCAGTAGCCCTGCCGTGGATCCGCAGACCGGGCTTTTGGGCCTCCCCACAGTGGCAGAACGCTAGGGCTTGGTCGCATGGGCGACTGCTGCGACTCTGATAGTTCCGTCACTGTAGTTAATACATAATAGTCCTTCATTTCCAAGCAGTGTACTTATTCACATAACATGAAGATGAATATCCATTTGACATCATGTACAGTGATAGATGGTTCTTCACCTGGAGTGACCTCATTACCAGGAGTGGCCTCTTTAAAGGTCCTTTCACACTGGGGCGGTTTGCAGGCGCTATTGTGCAAATAATAGCGCCTGCAAACCGACCCGAAAGTGCCGCTGCTTTCATTCAAGTGTGAAAGCCCAGAGGGCTTTCACACTGGAGCGATGCGCTGGCAGGACGGTAAAAAATGTCCTACTAGCAGCATCTTTGGAGCGGTGAAGGGGCAGAGTGTATACCGCTCCTTCACCGCTCCTGCCCATTGAAATCAATGGGACGGCGTGGCTATACCGCCGGCAAAGCGCCTCTGCAGAGGCGCTTTGCGAAGGTTTTTAACCATTTCTCGGCCGCTAGCGGGGGGTAAAACCGCCCCGCTAGCGGCCGCATACCAACGGTAAAGTGCCGCTTACAATATCAATGACCTTATAACTTCTTACTTTTCAGTAGTTATGTGAAATACGTTATTTAATATTTCTACTGGGTTCACAAGTTCATCAGCTTGACATCATAACTCCCACACATATCACTTTATAATTTAGCCGCTAACCAATATAGTAAAGCAGTATTAAACCCAGAGATGATGGCTGCATTCATTTTCAATTTTAGGCTTTCTTTCTTCTAATCTGCTTAGTAAATCTGTTCTTTAAAACAACAAGCTCTCCAGCAGAATGTATCAATTACAGAGATGAGACAAACACTGACAGGGGTGCTTACATTGATCAGCTTTTATTTATTTAAATAAAACCTTTATCCCAAAAGGAACAAAACTGCTTTCTGTAACTGCTTTTAAAATATTAGCTAAAGTAAGGCTCCAATTTGTTTTTATATCTGCTGATGCATCTAACACTCCCCTCCCCCAGACTGACAATGCTGTTTTTCAATGGTGCCCCTGTGCTCCTTCATCCAGAGTGGAGGCACTGTAATACAGAAGGTGTGTTACTGGCCATATCACCAGGTGAAAACAGAGGGGAGAAAATCCTAAGAAAACAAAATGAATGCAGTCACCACATCTATTGACTAGTAAGCTACAATATGTAACATTTTTGGTTTTGGGTTTAATACGGCTTTAAGTGCTTTTCATGATTATAGTACCTAAGTGCTCCTTCACGAAGAGCCTTGAAGGCCCGTCCTTTAAATGTGGCAGCCACTTAGCAAAATTCTTACCTTCAGCCTCCCTCCCAAGTTGTTTACTTTGTATCTTTGCTTTTGCACACAAAAGTCCCACAAGCATGTCACTTTACCTATTTTTCACATTTTCATGCACCTCATTGCTGTTGTTTTTTGTGTAGCCCTTTTGTGCTACTTCCTGCCTACAAGCATGCATTGTATTAATGTCTGCAAACCATTTTTTGAGTGAGTTTTCTAAAGGTGCCAAAAGTAGATCATGCCAGTGTAACATGTATTAAAACAGCCACTCGTAGTACTTATCCGAAAAACTACTGTGCAAAAAAGGAAAAAAAAGGACATTCCGTGTGTCAGAGAATCAATAGCACATAGCGCCAGTAAACATTTGTGCAATTTGTCAAAGAAAGTGTGAACATATGACATAAGGACATATAAACAAGACAGTAGCAATAAATATGATGACAGAAAAAAATTGGAGAGGCAACGTGAGCAGTGAAGGCTGGTGCTCCATTTTTTTGGGGGGAGGGCAGCAAACAAACGCCCCCCACTTCTTCTCCCTACCAATCAGGTCTTAAGACACGCTTCCTGATTGACCGGGAGGTGAAGCAGGAAGACAATAGCGAATATTAATTTGCTATTGTCACACAAATGGGTGGGCTCAGGTTGCAGTGCTCTGCGCCAAGAGCCCACCCTTTTTTTGAAGCCAATTAGAGCCTTATGCAGCGTACGCACGAGCGGACTTTACGGCATACTTTGTCCGGCTGACTTTTCGATGGACTTTATGACAGACTTTCCGAATGAACGGACTTGCCTACACACGATCAACCAAAGTCCGACGGATTCGTACCTGATGACGTACGACCGGACTAAAACAAGGAAGTTCATAGCCAGCAGCCAATAGCTGCCCTAGCGTCGGTTTTTGTCCGTCGGACTAGCATACAGACGAGCGGACTTTTCGACCGGACTTGAGTCTGTCGAAAAGAATTGAAACATGTTTAATTTCTAGTAGTTCTGAGAAGGGGAATTGGCGCTGTCCAACTAAGTGTGTGTGATGTTACTACCAAAAATAACAAATGTGTCAAAGATCACTAAATAAATCACCTGTGAAGTAAAATGGAAAATGCAAGTTGCTCTAAAACACATGTGAAAAAACCTCATATACAGTGAAATAAATATCTGTATCTTGAAAGTTGTCCCTATGTCTTAAAAAATATATGTATATAGCTAGGGAACCAACCTAATATGTAAACAATCGTGAAGACAATTATGGTGATCCACATAAACAGTGGTAAAAATACATAAAAACATATGGAAAGTGGAGACCTGAGAGGAAAAAAACTTTTGTGAACTAATGGAAATATAAATTAATATAATTGTGAACTAATTGAAATGTAAATTAATATAAATTAGTGAAATATGCCCCCGCCTGTGTGTGTTAAACAATCACATTAAAAGCAGTCTATGCAAAACAATCCATGTGTATGTAAAAGCAAAAAAATTTTTTTTAACCAGTAATTAAATAAATAAAAAAGTCCGCAAAAAAAGTCCCAAAAGGTATGTCCCACTGGTGAAGGGAAAACGTAGTCACAGCTTTCAGCTTGAGATGTTCCGTGCTTCACTACACCCCCACTCGTGTGTACACTTACCGGACTGCCTAACCCCTGCAGGGGTAAAAGGCAAATGCAGACAGTCCTGCGATGGCGGAGCCGGGAAGTGATCCTCCGTCCAGGGGTGCTGTAACCTTACTTGTGCTAGTTATTTATATGAAAGTCAGCACTCCAAAAAATATGAAGTAATTGTAAGTTTGCCTTCTGGAACCTCTCCCACATGGAGTACCATCTCAAGGATGTTGCTTGGGTTCTTAAATGGTAGAACACCTCCTTCCTGTCTGCAGCAACTGTGTGGGAAAGGAGTTGGTGGAGCAGTTGCTGCAGACAGGAACATAGGGACAACTTTCAAGATACAGATATTTATTTCACTGTATATGAGGTTTTTTCACATGCGTTTTAGAGCAACTTGCATTTTCCATTTTACTTCACAGGTGATTTATTTAGTGATCTTTGACACATTTGTTATTTTTGGTAGTAACATCACACACACTTAGTTGGACAGCGCCAATTCCCCTTCTCAGAACTACTTTAATTCTTTGGATCTCACTTCGGTGATTTTCATTTATATGGGGGGCAGCAGTCCTCTCTTCCCACATTCCTAAGCGCGGATTTTTTGTCATTTATGTTTAATTTCTAGGTTCTTCGAACTTTTGGGGAAAAAAAGTCCGCTGGAGCCCACACACGATCAAATTGTCTGATGGACTCTGGTCCGCCGAACCAAGTATGCTGTAAAGTCCCGTCGTGTGTATGCGGCATTAGGCTCTAATCATGTGCTTCAAAAAAAACCCCCATTGAAATTCATGCATCTGGCACCCTGCATGTAGAGGGGCCAGGCACATGGATTAGGGGCGTGGCGCCCTTGTACCCCTAATGTAGCGCCCGCCACTGAACATGAGAAGCCCAAAACAATTATAGACCAACTATTCTGACTATGCGGGTGTTGCTGCTGAGTAACCAGGAGAGGACACTCCATCCAAGATATAAATAGGAGAATCAGAGCACACTGCAGACACTCCACAGTGTAATATTGACTAAAATCATATAAATGTATTAAAACAATAAAAATGCACTCACAAAACACGCTTGGTAGAGGTGGATGGATGTGGTGGAAGTGTAAAGTGAGGAGCTGACAACAGATGGTAGCAAACACCCAGCCCTGGCAACAGGCATGGGGGGGATGGACAAGACCTGGATACCAGCATTGCTGCAGATACCAGGAGATGCTGTGCAAAACCCAGAAGTGCAGCTGTGACCATAGGAATTCCTCCGCCCAAAGTCACTTGTGGTGCATGTGCAGAAGGGAAGCATTTCAAGGCATTCTTGCCTCTTCATCAGCTGACTGCATGGACTATCCACTAGTTATATTTAGCTGAAGAAAAAACAAATGATGAGTGGGAGGCGAACACTGGCAGCCAAATGCAGAATAACAAAAATGGCACTAGTCGCAAGGCGATACCAAGTGAATTAACGTGGGGTACTGTGTATATACGGTATCTCACAAAAGTGAGTACACCCCTCACATTTTAGTAAATATTTTATTATATCTTTTCAAGTGACAACACTGAAGAAATTACACTTTGCTACAATATAAAGTAGTGAGTGTACAGCTTGCATAACAGTGTAAATTTGATGTCCCCTCAAAATAATGCAACACACAGCCAATAATGTCTAAACCGCTGGCAACAAAAGTGAGTACACCCCTAAGTGAAAATGTCCAAATTGGGCCCAAAGTGTCAATAGTTTGTGTTATTTTCCAGCACTGCCTTAACCCTCTTGGGCATTGAGTTCACTGGAGCTTCACAGGTTGCCACCGGAGTCCTCTTCCACTCCTCCATGACGACATCACGGAGCTGGTGGCTGTTAGAGACCTTGCACTCCTCCACCTTCTGTTTGAGGATGCCCCACAGATGCTCAATAGGGTTTAGGTCTGGAGACATGCTTGGCCAGTCCATCACCTTTACCTTCAGCTTCTTTAGCAAGGCAATGGTCGTCTTGGAGGTGAGTTAGGGGCTGTTATCATGTTGGAATACTGCCCTGCGGCCCAGTCTCTGAAAGGGAGGGGATCATGCTCTGCATCAGTATGTCACAGTACATGTTGGCATTCATGGTTCCCTCAATGATCTGTAGCTCCCCAGTTCCAGCAGCGCTCATGCAGCCCCAGACCATGATACGCCCACCACCATGCTTGACTGTAGGCAAGACACACTTCTCTTTGTACTGCTCACCTGGTTGTCAGCACACACGCTTGACATCATCTGAACCAAATAAATTTATCTTGGTCTCATCATACCACAAGACATTTTGCTGAAGACATGTCCTTAGTCGGCTTGTCTTCAGCAAACTGCAGGCTTTCTTGTGCATCATCTTTAGAAGACCAATTTGATGCAGTGTGCAGCATATGGTCTGAGCACTGACAGGCTGACCCCCCCACCCCTTCAACCTCTGCAGCAATGCTGACATCTCTCATACGTCTATTTCCCAAAGACAACCTCTGGATATAACGCTGAGCATGTGCACTCAACTTCTTTGGTCAACCATGGCAAGGCCTGTTCTGAGTGGAACCTGTCCTGTTAAACCACTGTATAATCTTGGCTGCAGCTCAGTTTCAGGGCCTTGGCAATCTTCTTATAGCTTAGGGCATCTTTATGTAGAGCAACAATTCTTTTTTCTTTATCGTACATCACGGGACACAGAGCCATAGTAGTTACTATGTGGGTTATAGGCCACCTTTAGGTGTTGGACACTGGCACACCCTAAGACAAGAAGTCCACTCCCTATATAACCCCTCGCACTACTGGGAGTACCTCAGTTTTTTCGCCAGTGTCTTAGGTGTTGGTCACGAGTAAAGATGTGCTGTGCTGAGCTCCACTGGAATATTCCTTCCTGGGGCAGGCTATGCAAACGGATCCATTCAAAGTGTCTTTTTAGGCCGAATTGAATGGTACCCGGGCCTCATGGCTGAAGAAACTAGGTTTGGCCCATAACGCTTCTCTTTTAGATAGCTGGACCCCAGAATCCAGTGCTTTGGTTTTTTTAGCCATAAAGTTTTCCTGGCGGGGTGCTTTACGGGTCCAGGAGTGTGGATCTCCCGATAAAAAGGGGCCCGGTTCCTGAAGGTTTTTTAATGGAGCCCACCGTGAGGGGTGAAGATTGGGTCTGTTGGTTTTACCACAGAATCCCTGTGGCGGGAAAGGTAAGTGGAGATCTCTAAGAAATTTTAAATTCTCTTATAAATCGTCTCCTTTTAAAAGTAAATGTTGTCATGCCTAAAGTCACCACTAGGAGGTGTATAAAGCACGTACCTTTCAGGATTTCCTCAGATCACTCTGTAATCAGCAGAAGCTGCAGACTTCCCTCCAGCGAGCAGTTCCAGGCAAGGTGTTGGGGGGACAGAAGCTTTCCCCCTCTCTCTGGATAGAGGGGGAAGCCAGAAATGATCGGCGGATGCTGCTCCATTTTCCACCGCCTGCACAATGGTTTATCACAGCCTCCTTGCCGCCCCCCCACACACTCACCGATCCCGTTGGATCGGAGGCCCGCGATCTCACGCAGGAAACGCACTTTTTTAAAAAGATAAGGGGGCGCAGTGGGAGTACAGAGGGGGTGTGGCTTAGCGCGGTGTTGGAGTGCGGCAACGTTCAGTGTGGGAGAACTTTTAAAAAGCTCCATTTTGCTGTCTGCAACTGTCGGAGGGACACAAGAGCAAAAAGGGGGCATGTAAGTGGTGACACAAGCATTCCCTTGGCACATTTACTAAAGCACCAGGCTGAGCACTAATAGCAGCAGCAGTTGCTGAACTATTTGCTCAAGAAGTGGGTGCGATTTCTTCTGGTAGTACCTCTGCATTTGTGCATCGGGCTATGGTCAGAAAGGGAGGTAGAAACACCCCAAGAAAGGGCTCAAGAGGGACTCATTCAAGCTCTAAAAATCCTAAACTCATCTCTACAATGGCATCCTCCCCTGAGAGATCTGAGGTGGCTGGTCAGAGTGAGCCTTCAGGGCTGTCAAATGTTGCAATTGTTTCCAACACTGCAGCCCCTGTCTATATTACGGAAGAGTTTTTTTCTGCAGCCATGATAGGTTTGGAAGATAGATTAGCGGCTTTAATCGCATCCCAATGTGGGACAAAACGCGTCAGGTCCCCTTCCATTAACCAGAACCCTCAAACTGAGGATCTCGGGTGGGGGAAGATGAATTTCTCTCAGGGAACATGAAGAGGAAGGATCAGCTTCACAATCTAATAGATTGTTGGTGCAATCTCTTACTGAGATGGTCCGTTCCACATTTTTGCTACCCTTAACTGAGTCGTTGATAAGCCCACTTCTTGTTTGGGTTCGCTAAAGCCTCCTCAAGCTGTGCATGCCTTTCCTGTCCATTCATTGATAGAAAAGCTTATGTATTCTGAGTGGGATCACCCAGATAAACATTTTTTTCCTCCTAAAAAGTTTTCAACACTTTATCCATGGAGGAGAAATTCACAAAAAAGTGGGAGATACCAGCAATTGATGCTGCTATATCCTCTGTGAATAAAAGTTTGACTTTTCCAGTAGACAATGCTCAAATGCTTAGGGATCCAACAGACAAAAAGTTGGAATTCCTATTAAAAAACACTTTTCTCTGGCAGGTTCAGTGACTCTGGCAGCAATTGGTGTATGTCAATATTTGAGAGACCAGTTTAAACAGGTGCTCAAGGTTATTCCTGATCAGCAGGCCCGGGATTTAGCCGAACTACCAGCGGCATTATGTTTTGCAATAGACGCCATGAGAGATTCTATTCTTCAGGCCTCGCGCCTTATGCTTGGGCTGGTGCATATGCGTAGAATCTTACGATTGAAAAATTGGTCAGCCGAGGCACCATGCAAAAAGCTCCTGGCTAGTTTTCCTTTTCACAGTGAACGGCTGTTTGGGGATGATTTGGATAAATACATCCAAAGAATTTCTGGTGAAAAAAGTACTCTTTTACCAGTTAGGAAGAGGAGTAAACATGTTTCTTTTAAACAAGCTCCTTCTCCGGTGCGAGGGGCATCAGCCTCCACCGTCAGGTTCAAGAGGTAAACCTCAGGGTCAACCCCAGGGACAAAAGAAGTCCTGAGGGAGAAAACCTACAAAACAAAATACTAAAGCCTCCTTATGAAGAGACACCCCTGCTCGCTCAAGTGGGGGGAAAACTTCTGCAGTTCTCAAGGATCTGGCAGAAAGAGTGTCAAGACAAATGGGTGACTTCTTCAATAGCTCTAGGGTACAAGCTAGAGTTTCGAGAGTTCCGAGAGTCCCCATCTCCTCATTTTCTCAGATCAAACATTCCCAAGGATCCAGAGAAAAAGAAGTCTCCCTTTCAAGCATTGGACCGTCTTTTGTCTCAAAAAGTGATTTCGGTGGTCCCCATGGAAGAGCAGGGATTGGGTTTTTTTTCAAACCTTTTCATGGTACCAAAACCAAATGGAGATGTCAGACCCATTCTGGAGCTCTTTCCGCATGGAGTCAATCCAAACAGTAGTCTCCATCCTATAAGGAGGAGAACTTCTGGTGTCATTTGACATCAAGGATGCATACCTCCATGTACCGATTTTCCCTGCTCACCAGAAATATCTACGATTCGAGGTAGAAAATCTTCATTTTCAGTTTTGTAGCTCTGTCTTTCGGTCTAGCTACTGCACCTCGAGTGTTTACAAAGGTCCTGGCCCCTCCTTTAGCCAGATTAAGGTCCCAAGGTATAACGATTATAGCGTACCTAGATGATCTACTCTTGATAGACCAGTCGGTAGCCCGCTTAGACCAAAGCATGATCACCACAGTCAGCTACCTGGAATACCTAGGTTGGAATCTCAACCTAGAGAAATCCTCCTTAAAACCATCAAGGAGACTAGAATACTTGGGTTTGAAAAAGCAAAAGGTATTCTTGCCCCAGGCAAAGATCAGTGCCATAAAAGAACTGATTCAGATGGCCAAGACAAAGAAGAATTCTTCCATTCGACTTTGTATGAAGTTGTTGGGAAAGATGGTGGCTTCATTCGCTGCATCCTTATGCTCAGTTTCATTCGAGGCTGCTGCAAAACAGTATCCTATCAGCTTGGAACAAGAAGGTCCAAGCACTAGATTTACCAATGCGCCTGCCGGAGCCTCAGTTGGTGGTTAATAACCAAGAATCTGCAGAAGGGAAAATCCTTCCTACCAGTTACCTGGAAGGTGGTAACAACAGATGCCAGGCTTTCAGGTTGGGGAGCAGTCCTGGAAGAGGTGACTGTCCAAGGGAAATGGTCCAGATTAGAAATGACCTTGCCCATCAACATTCTAGAGATTCGGCCAGCACGCTTGGCCCTGGGGTCCTGGACAATCAGGTTACGGAATTGTCCTGTCAGGATCCAATCCAAAAATGCCACAGCAGTAGCCTATATCAATCACCAAGGGGGCACGTGAAGTTGCGTGGCCCAGAGAGAGGTGAATCATATCTTAACTTGGGCAGAAAACAATGTACCTTGTCAATCAGCAGTATTCATTCCAGGAATAGAAAATTGGCAGGCGGACTACTGGAGTCGCCAGTAGTTGTTCCCGGGGGAAAATGGGCCCTTCACCGCAATTCCTTCCTGGCAATATGCCGAAGATGGGGGATCCCGGACGTAGATCTGTTTGCGTCCAGGTTCAACAAAAAGATCGACAACTTTGTGTCAAGGATAAGGGATCCACTAGCATGCGGAACAGATGCCTTGGTGTTCCCGTGGAATCAGTTCTCACTGATTTATGCATTCCCTCCTATTCTGCTGCTTCCGCAATTTCTTGGCAGGGTCAAGCAGAAAGGGAAGTTGGTGATTCTTGTGGCCCAGAAGATCCTGGTATGCAGAGATCATATGAATGGTGGTAGGGGAACCTTGGACCCTACCACCACGTCCAGACCTTCTCTTGCAAGGTCCGGTATTCCATCCTACCTTACAAACCTAAATTTAACGGTTTGGCTATTGAGACCCACATTCTGAAGAAGAGTGAGCTATCAGGTTCTGTGGTATCTACCTTGATTAATGCAAGGAAACCCGCCTCCAGAATCATATATTATAGAGTCTGAAAGGCATATGTCTTCTGGTGTGAATCCAGGGGTTGGCACCCCAGGAAGTATGTCATACTGTAGGTAGAATCCTTGACTTTCTGCAGATGGGGTTAGAGATGAAGCTGGCCTTGAGTACTATCAAAGGCCAGGTCTTGGCCCTATCAGTGGCCCTATTTCAATGACCACTTGCTTCTCGTTCTTTGGTTCGTGGTTTTATACAGTGGTTAACGCGGCTTAATCCTCCGGTTAGGTCACCCCTGAACCCTTGGGACTTGAATTTAGTTCTGTTGGCGTTGCAGAAACAGCCTTTTGAGCCGATATGGCATATTCCCTTGGTCCTTTTGACAAGGAAACTCATTTTTCTGGTAGCCATATCTTCTGCAAGAAGGGTATCAGAGTTAGCTGCTCTTTCTTGTAAAGAGCCATATTTAATTATTCACAAGGATAAGGTAGTATTGCGTTCTCATCCCAATTTTCTACCAAAGTTAGTGTCAGGTTTTCATTTAAATCTGGATGTGGTGAGAGCAGTCAAAGTCTAAATAAAGGCGACTGCTCAGATTCGAAAAACTTATGTTTTGTTTGTGTTGCCTGAAGGTTCTAAAAGAGGACAGGCAGCATCGAAATCTACTATTTCTAAATGGATTTGGCAAGTAATTGTTCAAGCTTATGGTTTGAAGAGGAAGATTCCATCCACTCAAATCAAAGTGCACTCCACTAGGACTGTTAGTGCTTCGTGGGCAGTGCATCACCAAGCCTCCATGGCTCAAATCTGCAAGGCCGCAACTTGGTCTTCAGTCCATACATTTACCAGATTCTATCAGGTGGATATAAAAAGGCATGAGGATATTGCCTTTGGGCATGGTGTGCTGCAGGCAGCAGTATAAGTCCTCCAGTCTCATGATGCCCTACTTTTGTTATGTCTCCCTCCCCTCAGTTGGCATTGCTCTGGGACATCCCACATAGTAACTACTATGACTCTGTGTCCCTTGATGTATGATAAAGAAAATAGGATTTTTATAACAGCTTACATGTAAAATCCTTTTCTTGGAGTACATCACTATTTTTAAGATCCTCAGAGAGTACATTGCCATGAGGTGCCACGTTGAACTTCCAATGACCAGTATGAGAAAGTGAGAGCGATAACACCAAATTTATCACACCTGTGCCCCATTCACACCTGAGATCTTGTAACACTGAGTCACATGACACCAGACATTTTCACTTAGGAGTGTACTCACTTTTGTTGCCAGCGGTTTAGACAATAATTGCTGTGTGTTGAGTTATTTTGAAGGGACAGCAAATTTATACTGTTATACAAGCTGTACACTACTACTATTTACATAAATGTGAGGGGTGTACTCACTTTTGTGAGATACTATATATAAAGTACTTACATAGTTAATCTGTTTGAAAAAAAAAAAACCTATTTCATCCAGTTCAACCAACAAACCAAAAAAACAAAACTGTTGATCCAGAGGAAGGCAAAAAACAAACTCAATAAAGTATGATCCAATTTGTTCCAGCTGGGAAAAAATTCCTTCCTGATCCCCCCAACCGGATATTCCCTGGTTCAACTTTAACCATTACCTATAAATATTAGTATCCAATTATATTATGTACATTTAGGAAAGAATCCAGGCCTTTTTAAAAACAATCTACTGAGCTGGCCAGAATCAGATCTTGAGGGAGTCTATTTCACATTATCACAGCTCTTACTGCGAAGAAGCCTTTCCATATTTGGAGATTAAATCTCTGTTTCTCCAGATGTAAAGAGTGCCCCTTTGTCCTCTTTGATGACCTAAAGTGAATAAATCAACACCGGTTCACTATATGGACCGCTTCTGTATTCATACATGCAGATCGTTTCCCCCCTTAATCGCCTCTTCTCAAGAGAGAGAATAAATTCAGTTCCTCTAATCTTTCCTCCCTGCCTCTTTTCAGTTTGGTTTCCCTTCTCTGCACTTTCTCCAGTTTCCTGATATCCTTTTTTGTGAACTGGTGCTCAAAACTGAACTGTGTGTTCCAAATAAGGTCTTACATTGCTAAGAGCTATGAGGGATACATTGCTAAATTTATGATTATGTGTGTAATTTTTTACTATGTGTTCTTGCTCTCCTAGTCCCTATCTGAAACCTGTGTGACAAGGTGACATTGAAGGTGAGCAAATGGACAGCAACAGTCTTCTGTTTGGCAATTTGTAACCTAAAGTGCTCAAAAAAGGATGTTCATGGCAGGATCACCATGTATTAATTTAAAATATAAAAGCTATTCAAAGAGACTTTAAAAATTACATTAATACCAGAGCACTTTTTGTGATACGGCACTGTGTCGCTTTAACTGACAATTGCGCAGTCGTGCAACGTTTCACCCAAACAAAATTGACGTCCTATTTTTCCCACAAATAGAGCTTTCTTTTGGTGGTATTTGATACCCTCTGCGGTTTTTGATTTTTGCACTATAAACAAAAAAAGAGCGTCAATTTTGAAAAAAAAGCAATATTTTTACTTTTTGCTATAATAAATATCCCCCAAAAATATATAAAAAAACAATTTTTTTCCTCAGTTTAGGCCGATATGTATTCTTCTACATATTTTTGGTAAAAACAAAATCGCAATAAACGTATATTGATTGGTTTGCGCAAAAGTTATAGCATCTACAAAATAGGGATAGATTTATGGCATTTTCATTATTAATTTATTTTTTATTAGTAATGGCGGCATTCTGCGATTTTTATTGTGACTGCGACATTATAGCGGACACATCAGACACTTTTAACACTATTTTGAGACCATTGTCATATATACAGTAATCAGTGCTATAAAAATGCACTGATTACTGTAGGAAACTGGCAGGAAAGGGGTTAACCACTAGGGGGCAAACAAGGGGTTAAGTGTGTCCTAGTGAGTGATTCTAACTGTGGGGGGGGTGGGCTACCTAGAACATGACAGCGATCACTGCTCCCGATGATAGGGAGCAGTAGATCTCTGTCTTGTCACTAGGCAGAATGGGGAAATGCCTTGTTTACATAGGCATCTCCTCGTTCTGCCACTCCGTGACATGATCGCGGAACACCAGCGGACATTGTGTCCGCAGGTCCCATGGGCATGGTCATGGAGCACGCGTTGGGTGCGCATGCCCACAATGCTGCTTCTTAAAGGGGATGTACCAGTAAGCCCATTTGCGCAGCCGTGCCATTGTGCCAACGTATATCGTCGTGCACTGGTCAGCAAGCGGTTAAATGAGGTTTAAAATCTGTCTGCCAATGGGAGCTTGGCTATTAAGAAGATGTTAAAGTGGTTCTAAAGTCAGAAGGTTTTTTATCTTAATGGATTCTATGCATCAAGATAAAAACTTTGTGCGTGCAGAACTATGTGTGTGCAGCAGCCCCCCCTCCCCTAATATTTACCCGAGCCCCATCTCAATCCAGCGATGTTGCAGGAGAGTCTCGGCTGGCCTTGACTCTCTCTCCTCATTGGGGCGCCATTTTCTCCTGCTGCTGTCAATCAAAATCAGTGAGCCTATGAGGAGATAAAGGGGACAGGGCCAAGCCATGGCCCGAGTCTGAATGGATGCACTGGGCAGGAGGGAGGGGCCAGGAGTGCCGGTGGGGAGCCCGAGAAAAGGAGGATCTGGGCTGCTCTGTGCAAAACCAACTGCTCAGAGCAGGTAAGTATAACATGTTTGTTAATTTTCAAGAAAAAAAACCAAGACTTTAATATCACTTTAATGTAGGATGTTAGTAGGCGGACTCCTGATCATGTGATCAGTTTGATTGGCTGTCACATGAACAGGATCCCATTCTACTGGCCCCCAACTGTAAACAATGACAGTGTTGCCACATATATGGGTACGGCCAGTGGGAAGGGGTTGAATACCTGCCTTTACATACATTGTACCATATAGCAGCTAATCTAATTTCACTTTAATGCACCCAAAAACTACATGATTTATGAATTCTAATGCAAGTTGCAGTTGATGCATATTCCAGGTGCATTTTGTGTTTTTCAGTACACGTTTTTGATCCATTGAGGCCTATAGAACCAAAAACACAACCTGCTGGTCCCTGGCCCTTTCTATAAAATGCACAGATGTGAACATGAACAGAGCCCGCAGACACAGTGGGGGGACATCGCAGGATCCTGGGGACAAGGTAAGTATACCGCACCAGGATCCTGCAATACAATCCCGTAGTTAGTGCTGGGAAACACTTTTTGAAAGATAAAAAGTGCATTTTATATACAACTATTTAGATCAGATCAAAATAAGGGACAAATGAGGGGGAGGGAGGGACAGAAGGACTGTTCCAAATCAGGGACAGTCCCTCAAAATCAGGGACAGTTGGGAGATTTGCATTAATTATTTCTGCACAAGATGTAATAGTTGTGTTTAAAGAACTAAGACATGTTCAATCACTTTTTATCTTTAGAAAAAGCTATAGTATTTATTTTTTTAAAATATGTTATAGATTCACCTTAGCAAATTATTAAATATGAAATGTGTTTGCATATGTGTTGTCTGGAAATTCTGTGCTGAGGCTCTAGAGAATTAAAAGTGACATTTTACCCACATAAATCTTGCATAAAATGGAACTGCTGTGGCAGACAGTTTTTAGAAGCAGACTACATGCTCCTGAATAAAAAAAAGTAAAATGATAAGCTAAACAGAAGTGATGGTATGGTTGATGAGACTGAACATTAAAACAGGGCATGTGGACATGTCATTCCGGATTAAAGTGAAGTTACTAGACTAATCCTTTTTGTTTTTTCTACTTCGATGCTGTTCTTTTCAAATCCTAGGATAAAGGAGAAAAATATCAGTGGCATTTACAATGATTCAAGCATGTTTTTTTCTTTAACTATGGGTATACAATTTTAGTATAGTTAATGTAAAAAAAAAAAGTACCTTCTCTAATACAGCATGTAAAGTTCCAGACACTGTAACCCAATTTAACTCTATGGAAATCATACAAAGATAGATGCAGCACACCAGTGAGGTCACTTCCTTCAGGAAAATGTATTCAATCAAGTAATGCACGTTGCAAATCTTCACCTGGCGACTAATGTACTAACACGTTTCACCCATCCGGGCTAAGTGGTAGAGATGGGATGATCAAGGGAAGAATGATTTCTGTACCATTGCACTGTTAGCGAAATTAAAGAAGGAAAGGTTGGGACTTTATATGAGGCCATGACTATTAATACGAGAAATTTCTGTAAAAATGATTAATGTATCGATAAGGTGATGACACAACTGATAAACTAAAGAAAGTAATGGTAACCCAAAGAACCGTATAACAATGATAAGAAAGTCAAGTGAGACAAAAAAAAAATATCATGGATAATGTCTCAAGAAAAACTTTCTAGTATACTGTCGGACACTCGCACCAAATTTGAAACCACATGGGAACCCTGGGCTCAGCATATGGGCATTTCCCTCCTTCCTAATAGAAGGCTAAACTGAGATTTTAATAAATCCCCCCCCAAAACTTGACGATAGACAATCTCAATCCATATCTCCTTCTTTCTCTCCTTTTCTTTCCTCCTTTATACCTTCTACTCTGTCCTATTCTCTTCTCTCAATGATCTCCGATTAAGTGGGACGACAGAAGAATACACAGAAGTTATCAGTTGTGAGTTTCTGTCACTTATAGGAAATTTCTAACTGTTGTTTTGTCTTATGTCATGTGGTAGGATGGGGGAATGGCTCTAGGGTTGAGACCCCCACCCGACACAGCTTGATCCCCTTGGGGCTGCTGGGCGTAAAAGGGGACTCCCCAGGTCCGCCCTGATCTCACCACAGTAAAGTTATATGTGTGTATTCTTCGGATGCACACTTTAACCTACAGCAGGTATATTGCAAATGTAAGGGGCTCCTTTAACTACGTTATGGATATGCAAGACACTGATTTAGCCGATATAGTGCTCTTAATAATATATCGTTGAGCTCTGTCTAGATTCAATGAAATAACTCCTGTATTATCTGTATGTTTATGTATGTTATACTTCACAATAAAAAAAAATTTGAAAAAAGAAAGCAAAGTGAATAGATAGCAAGGAAAGAAAAAGTGTATCTCACCAAGGATATATGATGAGACAGAGGTAGCGGTGTAGAGGTTAGTGTGAGGGTAGGACAGACCTCAAAATACCTTGAATGTGAAATTGAGGAATGCTGCAGGATAGTGCAACAGTGTCTTAGGAGTGAACCAAACCAAAGTGTTAGCTCAATACAAGTGTGGTATAAGTACCAGCAATCAGCCACAGGTAACCACCAACGTCACCAGCGCCCGAGCGGGTGGCATAATTTAGAACGCCACTTGCCAACATGTTGTTTCTCCACCTGTGTACACCACAAGGGAGGTTTGAGCGCCAATTGCCACTCAGGCACTAGTGACGTTGGTGGTTACCTGTGGCTGAGCGGCAATTGGCGTTCGGTGGTTGGCGCTCAAACCTCCCTCGTGGTGTATGCAGGTGGAGAAACAACAAGTCGGCAAGTAGCGGCTTCAATGACACCACCCGCTCGTCATGTGGGCGTGACATGGACCCGCAGTGAGTGCCCACCCATCCCCCACGTCTATAATAGATTAAGAGGGGGGGCAAGGCCCCGGTGTGCATCACAGTCCCCGGGGATGAAGAAAACCAAAGCTGCCCCCAGTATCATCCAAAAGATGGCCCCTATGTCAGGATGAAAAATGTAATGGCAGAAATAAGTCACAGATTGTAATAAAAATGATATAGTAAATTAGTTGTGTGCTTCCATCCCTATAATACTTGAAAATAAAGAAGGAAAGGTTGGGACTGTATATGGGGCCATGACTATACCAGTGCATGTATACACATATATCAAGGATAAAGTTGGTACCTGTACTGGTATAGTCATGGCCTCATATAAAGTCCCAACCTTTCCTTCTTTATTTTCAAGTACTATAGGGATGGAAGCACACAACTTATTTACTATATCGTTTTTATTACAATCTATGACTTATTTCTGCAATTACGTTTTTCATCCTGACATAGGGGCCATCTTTTGGATGATACTGGGGGCAGCTTTGGTTTTCTTCATCCCCGGAAGCTGTGACGCACACCGGGGCCTTGTCCCCCCTTAATCTATTATAGACGTGGGGAGATGGGTGGGAACTCGCTGCGGGTCGATATCACGCCCACATGACAAGCGGGTGGCATCATTGATGACCCCGATCACCAACATGTTGTTTATCCATCTTCGTACACCACGAGAGAGGTTTGAGCGCCAAACGCCAATTGCCGCTCAAGCTCTGGCTCCGCCTCCCCTCTGACTACGCTGCGTGACGTTGGTGGTTACCTGAGGTTGATTGCTGATACTTGTACCACACTTGTATTGAGCTAACACTTTGGTTTGGTTCACTCCTGAGACACTGCAGCATTCCTCGATTTCACGTTTAAGGTATTTTGTGGTGTATCCTACCCACTCACTAACCTCTTCACCGCTACCCCTGTCTCATCATATATGCTTGGTGAGACACTTTTTCTTTCCTACCTATCTATTGAATTGGCTCTCTTATCATTGTTATCTGGTTCTTTGGCTTACCATTCCTTTCTTTAATTTATCAGTTGTGTCACCACCTTATCGATACATTATTAATATTTACAGAAATTTTTCGGAATTATACACAGCATCAATCAATATCAGCGCTGATAACTGGAGATTCTACTTTTATTGTTTTTTTCTACTGGTGTTGGTGCCGCCGTTTAGCCACAGTTGTCACCACCTCAGCTCCCCGGGGATGACGTCTCCTACAATGCATCCAGTCATTGATATTATTAACAATTTAATCCATATACTATAGTTAGGTAAAAGTGTTTGGGATTCTTTGTTGTTCCCCCTCTTTTCACTTGTTTTCTATTTCCCCTTCAATTCTACCATCATACTATTTTGGTATTTTTACTCTATTATAGATACTTCCAATCCGCATCTGCTGAAACGCATAGAGCTTTCCTATGATGCTACGTCACAGTAACCATGTGCAATAATTAAATTCTATTATATATTTTACTATAACAAATCATTCCCATCATTATTATCATGTTTATATGTTACCAAGTTTCACTTTTCGGTCTGCATACCTAAGGTCCATTATATGTATCATGTTGGAATAATTGTGTATATATTTATGAATTGTGTAGATGATATCTACTGAGACTTATTCTATATATATTTTTTACTGTTTTACATTATGTATGCCCAATTTAGTAATAAACATTTACTATTTTAAAATTATTGGTAAGTTCAATTTAGTTGTGTGCTTTCATACAAAGCCTCATAACCCCTCTCCTCTTTCAATTGCACAGTTCGCACTGCGATCTGTGAACCGATCTTGGGGTGTCAATAAATGTACATCCACAGCGGTTCGCAGGTGTCAGTGTGAACCGTCTGCGATTCAGGCATGATGCGGGAACCCGCACAGGATTTGCAGGGTTTCCCACATCGCACCAGTGTAAACCCAGCCTTAGGAATGCAATTATCTAAGTTAAATATCAAGAATACTTCTCATCCACTCAAAAGATACTTTTTCTATAATTTGGACCCTAAAAGAGTATGTTTTAGCACAATAGCCTGGTCATCCTGCCAACATACAGTTTCCTACCTATCTCACATGAAATTACATATATCACATATCCAGGGACGTGCAGTGAGGCCAGTGGCTGGTGAGGCACTGGCTAGTATCAGAGCCAAATACACACAGGTTGCATATTCAAGTTACGTATTCGATTCTCATTAGCTACTAACAGTCCTAATTTTATTAAAACAAGTCCTTTTGTTGGTTAAATTAGTAAACTATGAGAACTAATGAAAGTGCCATATAGGATCTATATAATAAAAGAATAGAACCTGAACCATTCTTTGATTATATATAGCACCTTCATTAGTTCTCATAGTTTACTAATTTAACCAGCATAAGGACTTGTTTTAGCATATGTAAACGGCGTTCAAACCACACATGTGAGGTATCACCGCAAACATTAGAATGAGAGCAATAATTCTAGACCTCCTCTGTAATTCTAAACAGGTAACCTGTAAAAAAGATTTAAAGCTTCGCCTATGGAGACTTTTAGGTACTGAAATTTAGCGCCATTCCACAAGTGTGTGCAATTTTAAAGCGTGACATGTTAGGTATCTATTTACTCAGCATAACATCATCTTTCACATTTATACAAAAAAAAATCGGGCTAACTTTAGTGTTTTTTTTTATTCATGAAACATTAAAAAAAAGATAAAACACGTTTGAAAAATTGCTGTGAAAATACAGTGTGACATACAAAGTTGCAACAAACACCATTTTATTCCCTAGGGCAGTGTTGGCGAACATATGGCACATGTGCCACAGCTGGCACGCAGAGCCCTCTCTGTGGGCACGCAAGCCAGCGCTGCCAGGATGGGGGGGGGGAATCCCCCAGCCAGACAGTCACTTGCACTGGCAGTGCAGGCACGGAGGAGACGGCTCCCTTACTTGCATCAGTGCGATCAGGTATCAGGGGGGCGGGCAATGTGTGTATATCTCTCCCTGCATGCACCAGGGGCAGCCCAGTGGGAAGGACTTACATGGAGTGTCTGCTGCTGTAAGCAGCGCCATGATGCATCTGGAAAGTTGAGTTTGAGAAGAGTGACTACTCCCTTCCTGGACTTTGAAAGCTATTATCATTGCTATATGGTTGAAATGTGTGTGGATCTTCCAGAAAAGCACAACTGGATGAACCACACCTAAGCATACCTAAGCATGTCTACTGTACTCAGCAATTTGGTTTTACATTTTTTTTGAATAAAATAAACTAGCAAATGTTACCTATTGTTCATGCCCATTTTGCCACAAACCCCTAAAATTTCATAGATCTCCTTGTAGAATAGGTAAAAATCTACCTATAATATGCTTACTTTCATCAAATTCCAGACTATAGCACGTGAAAAAAGCATTAGGTTGGAGTTTACTTTGATCATGACACTTTCAAGGTTTGTGTTCCCACAAAAGATTCTCCCTCTCAGTATTTCTGGCTTCTAAACAAGCCTTTGTGATAATGTGATGATCATAGCCATGCTCAAGGATCCTTGCCTTCAGCGCCATTGCCTCTATATTGAAACCCTCTGAAATAGAGCAGTTCCATCTGCCAGTAAATTTAGAATTACATTTGTTGTCATTAGGGTATTGCCATCCCAAGTTCCATTCACCAGTTTTTGAATAGTGCATTTTGTTATCCCATAAATAAGTAAATTGTTGCAGAGGGAGTTTTTAGCATTTCTGAAGATAAAAGTGTTGCCATGTTTTGCTGGTAATGTTGTTGCCATTTGCACATTAAACAAGTGTATCAAAAGCCATTTTTTTTAGCTTTGGATAGAGTTGTAAGGGGTTAGATAGAACCTCTATAACCTCTGTGGTTACTATTGCTGGGAGTGAAATGATGGAGAATTCTAAATTGTCAGTGTTCACCCGAATAGGAATAGAGAGGAACTTTTCCAGTAGATATACTTGTTATTGTGAAAACAGTATAAAGATCAGATCCCCAGTGACACACAGATGTCCATTTAATTATTCAACACTCTATGCAAAATAAATAAAAAGTTTGGGATTTAAATATATTTTAAAGTGGGGTTCCACCCAAAAAAAAAACTACATGAAAAATCCTAAAAAAAAAATACAAAAAAACATTTGGATATTTTTTTTTTTACTTACCTCTAAATGCCTGTTGCTAGGGGGTCCCTCGTAGTCTGCCTCTTCCAGTGCCTGGGCTGGTGACATCACTTCCCCCTCGGCACAGGAAGGGCTCAGCTCTGCTCTCTCCCTCCTTTCAATCATCTGGGACCCATTACAGGTCCCAGGTGACGCTCGCGCATGCGCAGTGGGTGCCAGGCTGTGAAGCCACAGCACGGCGCCCACAGTTGCAATGCTGGCGCCGCTGAACGGAGGGGGAGACGAGCGGGGCTTTGATCCCCCGCATCGCTGGACCCTGGGACAGGTAAGTGTCCAATTAAAAGTCAGCAGCTGCAGTATTTGTAGCTGCTGACTTTTAATTTTTTTTTTTGACTGGAACTCCTCTTTAAATTGTGGATAAATACTTATATATGCATGTTAATTAGTTGATTTTAAGATTATTTAAGAGTGTTTAATTATCATTATTAATATAGGCAGTAATGTCACAGGCAACTTCATCCCCAGAGTTCCCTGGAGACTAAAGCTGTGCCAGTGGTGGGAACTTTATTGATATCGCATGCCGAATCAGCAACTATTGCCGACAATGGCACCGTCCAAATCAGTGCAACTTTGTGGCACCGCACCAATTCCCAAAAGTAGTTTCTGTACTACTTTTGGCAACTTCGGGGGCAATTTCAATAGACATCTGTGCAGGAAACTGCACAGATGTCTCTGAAATTGCCCCCGAAGTTGGACTGACCTGTGGGTATGAAATTATGCGAGTTCAGCTGAACTCACACGATTTCAATCCCGCAGCAGTGTGAACCTAGACTAAATAGGGTTTGAACTGTGAGGAAGGAGAAACCTGGCTCCGTTTTCCATTCACCTACCTAGGCTGGAGGGCTGCTATGGGACACCTTCAGACATCACTAGACCCTGGAAGGTAAATATTAGTTTAAAAAAAGTAAATTAAAAAGAGTTTTAATAAAAAAATGTTGTTGTGTGTTTTTTTTATATACTTTTACTTACCCACGTGCACTGGGGAATAGGTTAGGGTCTTAGAGCCCCTTAAAACCAGTGCATCAGGGAGGAGGTGACCACCTACTTCCATGTAGTCAGGTACTGTATGTGGGACATATAAGCCCCCTTTCTGGCACCACCTCGCCAGTAACGAGCTGATGTGCTTTGGGGGGACTGCATTTTTTTGGAAACCCCTCTCAAAACACTCATAATGCTGAAGAGCATATGGACTGGTATTAGCATAACGGGGGGGCTGCTCACTCGCAGCCTCCTGCTGTGGCCTGCCAACTGTGCCAGGACGGTTCACTCTGATGGGGGAGGTGGCACACATGTTTTCTAAAATGATTTTATTATTTTTTGTCAACAGATAAAGAAAACACATTCTGTGAGCATTCACTATACATGATGCATAAACTGTGTGGATATCAGATGTTAGCAAGTAAATGCATGCATGGATTAATGTTTTTTATACCAAGATTTGCCCAACACATTCCCACACAATTTGCACCAACAAGATTTGTCATAGCAAGATTCAAGCTAACAAGATTCACACAGCAAATGTGATCTTATAAGGACAAATCATGCCAGAAAATGCTATGAGAATTTACATATTTTTTCAGTGGACAGATTTCACCTGTGAATCAATGATAAAAACACTCCTCTCTTTCCTTTTAATGGTATTATAGGTGGCACCTGTACTGTTATAACTGTAGGTGTACCAAATATGTGTACAAATATGTTGGTGGTATTTTATATATGATAAAAGTATAATAGCAACATGTTATCTTAAAACAGTTCAATAAACACATTTCTGAACAGGCAAAATAAAAAAATCATGTTCCAGCTGTATTACATCCTCTTAGTGTCACAAGTTTGCTTGAAGCATTCGTCTTTTGAGAACACATGCCATGTTGATGAAAATTTATGAAAAGGTTAACAGCGCACATACTAGTACAAATGCTCACTATGTCGCCAAGAAAGTAAAAATGTAGGTGTTACCTTTTGCGTGCTTTTGAAAATAATTCTTCTACAGAAATGCCTACATGGCTCCGCCCCCCATTATTTAAGAACCGTCAGAAGAGGAAAAGCGTCACACAGTGGGAGCCTCCCTCCATACCATCATGGAGAAGAAGGGAAGAAGACGCCGCAGAGGAAGATGCCGGACGAGAACACCAAAGGAAGAACCAGAAGAAGAAGAAGATGGAGGAAGAAACCGAAGGAAGATAGAAGATAGAAGAAAGAAGAATCATTTAAATTAAGGAATTGTCAAAAACGGTCTCTTGTCATTTTTAACATTTTTGACAGTTTTTTTGTGAAAGGGTATGGGTACTTTTGTTCCCCCTTACCATTTCACACAGGGGGGAGGGCCGGGATCTGGGGGTCCCCTTGTTAAAGGGGGCTTCCAGATTCCGATAAGCCCCCCGCCCGCAGATCCCCACAACCACCGGGCAAGGGTTGTGGGGATGAGGCCCTTGTCCCCATCAACATGGGGACAAGGTGTTTTGGGGGCTACCCCAAAGCACCCTCCCAATGTTGAGGGCATGTGGCCTGGTACGGTTCAGGAGGGGGGGCGCTCTCTAGTCCCCCCTCTTTTCCTGCGGCCTGCCAGGTTGAGTGCTCGGATAAGGGTTTTTGGGGGGACCCCACGCCATTTTTTTAAAAATTTTGGCCGGGGTTCCCCTTAATATCCATATCAGACCTAAAGGGCCTGGTATGGAATTTAGGTGCACCCCTCAAGTCATTTTTTTATTAAATTTTGGTTCGGAGTTCCCCTGTGGGGAATTCCCATGCCGTTTTTATCAATGAACTTTTATGTGTATTGTCAGACCAGCAATTCATTAATAGCCGCGAGTAGTTTTAAATGACTTTTTTTATTTTGCTGTCAGACTGTTCTAAATATGGGAAACATGCGCCCCTTTACAGGCATACTATAGACACCCCCCAGGTACGAAATTTAAAGGAATATTACACTTTTATTGTTTCACTTTAAGCATTATTAAAAACACTGCTCCCGAAAAAACGGCCATTTTTAAAACTTTTTTTTGCATTGATCCATGTCCCCTGGGGCAGGACCCAGGTCCCCAAACACTTTTTATGACAATAACTTGCATATAAGCCTTTAAAATTAGCACTTTGATCTTTCATGTTCGTGTCCCATAGACTTTAACGGTGTTCGCGTGTTCAAACAAATTTTTTGCCTGTTCGCAAGTTCTGGTGTGAACCGAACAGGGGGGTGTTTGGCTCATCCCTACTAATGAGTGCATATCTTCTGTCTTGAATGCGTAATTCTGTTAAATCTGTTGAATGGTGACAACTTTCTGTCCACCTTCTCCCATTCTTCTTAAATTACATCTTTCACTTCTTCTATAAGAGGAAATGAGAGTATCGTTTTCTTTAACTGGGGATAATACTTTCTTGCTTTATCAGGTTGTACCACTCGAGTACCTCTCTAACCGCTTTCACTGGAGGTTGTACTGAGGAAAATCTGAACCCTACGCTGCTGTCTTCTTGCTGGGATTCCTCTCCAGAACTAGACCCTGGGGATGGTTCTGTCAGAGAGCTCACCTTGCTGGTCATGGGATTGGCCACCAGAGGGAGTGCCTGTGAGCAAGCCGGCCTATTTAAGTTTGTCAGGCACTCTGTTCAGTGCTGCCTGATCATCAGCTTCCTGTGCCATAGTTCCTGTTTCCTATCTTGTCTTCCTGTTTACCTGATCTCCTGACGACCCGGATTGCCCTTGGATTCCCCTTCTTGCTGCCTGTACCCGACCTTGGCCTGTTTGACTCCGCTTCTGCCTGCTCCTATTGTACCTTGCTGCCAGTCTGTTGCCGAACCCAGCCTGTCTCCTGACCATCCTGCTCAGTCTCATCGCCTGTGTTCCAGCCTGCACCTGCTGTTCATAGACTGCTATTCCATCAGCATCTGGACTCTAGTTCACAGGCTCTCATACCACTCCGCACTCCTGTGCTTCCTGTTACCTTACCAGGGGCCGCGAGTCGGACGCGTAAGGGAGCCTACTCTCTGCCCAAGCGGACTCACCGGTCTGGTAAGTAGGAGTCTGATAGTATCAGGCAGCCATGACCGAGTCCGGGCAGGGGGCCTCCCCTATGGACGAACTTTGCAGACACTTGGCAGGATTAACCCAAGCAGTCAAAAGTTTACAGGATGGCTATACCCGACTAGAGGAACGTGTTCAGGCCCTGTCTGCACCTACCAATCCTCAGGGGACTTCGTCTGCAACCAGGGCACCCTCCGTAGTCATGCTCCCTCCAGAGCCCAAAGTACCTATACCGGAGAGATTTTTTGGAGACCGTAGTAAATACCGTGCATTCCGGAATGCATGTAGTCTCTATTTTGCTCTGCAGCCTCGGACCTTCTCCCTAGAAGCCACCAAAGTGGGCTTTGTTATTTCCCTGTTGTCCGGTGAGCCTCAAACCTGGGCCCATCACCTTCTGGAACAAAAGTCGGATGCCCTGGAAAGTCTGGACGCCTTCTTCTTGGCGATGTCTCAACTTTATGAGGATCCTCAACTAACCGCTTCTGCTGAAGCTTCCCTGCACTCCCTTCGGCAAGGCCGCAGGGCAGCGGAGGACTATGCTGTTGAATTTAGGCGCTGGAGTTCCGATACGGCATGGAATGACGCGGCTCTGCGTCACACTTTAGAATGGGTTTGTCCGATCCACTCAAGGACGAGTTAGCACGGGTTGGGATACCTCAGACCCTGGAAGAATTAATTAACCTCTCAATCCAAATTGACCGTCGTCTGAGAGAACGACGCACCGAAAGGTCTACTAGTGCCTATCGACCCACTTGAATGCTTCCACAGGTTCCCAGTCCTCCTAGTAGGCCTTTGGCTCCTCCAACCTCTCCAGTTTTCGACACATCAGAGCCTATGCAGCTTGGTCTGCTCCGTCCGTCCTTGACTCCCGAAGAGAAGTTACGAAGACGTAACCTTAACCTATGCCTCTACTGTGGGGAACCTGGGCACTACGCCAGCGTCTGCCCCAACAAGACGCGTAAGTGTCGTTCTTCTGCTCGTATATGTGCTACTATCATGCCAAAACCTAGTACTCACCTTACCATCTCTGTCACTTTGCAGCTTCCCGGAAAGGCTATCCAAGTTCCAGTCATCGTTGATTCCGGAGCATGCAGCTGCTTCATGGACCAGGCCTTTGCAGCTCAGCATGATATCCCACTCCGACTCAAGACCCAGAGCCTGGCTGTTCATCTTGCAGACGGTTCCGCCCTCCGTTCCGGTCCTGTCATTCAAGAGACTATCCCTATAATAGCTACTATAAACTCTCAACACCAGGAATTCCTCCGTTTAGATGTCATTTCCTCTCCTCTGTTCCCTGTCATCCTGGGCATGCCGTGGTTGCTGGGCCATAACCCCCATATCAACTGGGTTTCTGGGAAAGTGGAGTTTCTGTCTGATTATTGCCAACAACATTGCCTGCCAAGAATGGCCCATGAGATACCTCAACTCCTCGGCCTACACCCTGAAACCAACTCACACCAAGCCATCCCAGAACCCTACCGAGATTTCTCTGATGTATTCAGCAAGAAAGGTGCTGAGACTCTACCGCCACACAGGCCCTATGATTGCCTTATAGAGCTGCTACCTGGAACCGAAGTACCCTTCGGTAGGATCTTTCCATTGACTGAGCAGGAATTGGATACACTAAAACAATACCTTGATGAGAATTTAAAGAAAAAGTTCATCCGCCCGTCCACATCTCCGGCCGGCGCAGGCATATTCTTTGTGGAAAAAAAAGATCATTCCCTTCGGCCATGTATCGACTACCGGGAATTAAATCGGATAACGATCAAGAATCGCTACCCCTTACCCCTGGTGCCTGAATTATTCCAGAGGCTAGGAACGGCAACTGTCTTCACAAAACTGGATCTTCGCGGAGCCTATAATTTAATCCGTATCCGGGAGGGGGACGAGTGGAAAACCGCTTTTCGCACTCGTTTTGGGCATTTCGAGTATTGCGTTATGCTCTTCGGTCTATGCAATGCCCCAGCCACATTCCAACATTTTGTGAACGACATCTTCCGGGAATTTTTGGATCTCTACGTCATCGTCTACCTCGATGACATTCTCATTTTCTCATCATCACTGACTGATCATCGCAGGCACGTCCGGAATGTCCTCGCCCGGCTCAGGCAACACAGGCTGTATGCTAAACTCGATAAATGTGAATTTGAACTCCAATGCATCCAATTCCTGGGGCTCATCATTTCAGTGGAAGGTATTAAAATGGACCCTCAAAAGGTGTCCGCCATCCTGGACTGGCCCGCACCTACGGACAAGAAGGGGGTCCAACGCTTCGTTGGATTTTCCAATTTCTATAGGAAATTCATCAGAGACTTTTCCAAGATCATCGCCCCCATTACTGAATTAACAAGACAGGGAACCCGATTCTGCTGGACCCCTAGGGCTCAATTGGCCTTTGAAAAATTAAAAGGATTATTCCGTCGGCCTCCATCCTCAAACACCCTAACTCTGCCTTGCCATTCGTGTTGGAGGTTGACGCCTCAGAGGTCGCAGTAGGAGCTGTACTCTCCCAACGTCAGGGCCCCAAGGCCCTTCTGTTTCCAATAGCTTTTTTTTCTCGCAAATTATCGGTGTCTGAAAGAAACTACGATGTAGGAGACCGGGAGCTTCTGGCCATCAAGACGGCTCTGGAGGAGTGGCGCTATCTTTTGGAGGGTGCTGTACATCCTATTCTAATCTACACGGACCACAAGAACTTGGAATATTTGAGATCTGCCAAGAGACTAAAACCGCGACAAGCCAGATGGGCGCTCTTCTTCTCTTTCAATTTCATATTACCTACAGACCCGGCTCCAAAAACATCAAACCAGACGCTCTCTCACGAATGTTCCATGACTCCAAAGAAACCGTCCCTCCGGACACTATCCTGCCTGCAGGAAATTTTTTATTACTTCAGGGGGATTTAATCTCCAGAATAAGGCAAGCTTCCACAACTATACCCCAACCCACTGAGATCAGCCTAAGAGATGGTTTACTCTGGCATAAGGAGAAGATCATGGTTCCTGAGAGCCTTAGGGTACCAGTACTAGAGCTTTGCCATGACCACAAGTTGGCTGGGCACTTCGGGGCTCAGAAGACAACCGAACTGGTGCAGCGCACCTTTTGGTGGCCACAGTTGGCCGAGGACTGTAGGAATTACGTCAGTTCCTGCCACACATGTGCCCGAAGCAAGAATATTCGGACGAAGGCCTGGGGCTTACTGAAACCCTTGCCCATCCCTGACAGACCTTGGAAAATGATCGCGATGGATTTCATTGTGGAACTGCCCCCATCCGAAGGCTTCTCTACCATCTTTGTCGTAATTGATAGATTGTCAAAAATGGCTCACTTCTTGCCTATGAAAGGCACACCCTCAGCCGTGGAAATGGCGAAGATCTTCGTTAAAGAAATTGTGAGATTACATGGGGTTCCCTCTAATATCGTCTCGGACCGGGGTGTCCAATTCACCTCCAGGTTCTGGAAGGCATTGTGTGGTTCCCTCGAAATTGAGTTAGCGTTCTCTTCAGCCTATCACCCTCAGACAAACGACCAGACGGAGAGAACCAACCAAACCTTGGAGCAATACCTCCGTTGTTTCTCTGCCTTTTCCCAGGATGACTGGGTTTCTCTGCTACCAGTTGCGGAGTTTTCATACAATAACTCCCTGCACTCAGCCATCAACCAGACGCCATTTTTTGCCAATTATGGATTTCATCCCTCCTTTCTACCCAGCTCAATACCTGAATGTTCCCTCCCTGCAGTGACCGAGACATTGGAATTCTTCTCTACCAACAACAAACTTCTGCAGGAAACAATGGCCCAATCCCAGGCTTCTTATAAAAAGACGTTCGACAAGAAGAGGCGCGGGGAGCTTATCCTGGAACCTGGCAATCAAGTATGGCTGTCCACAAGTAACTTAAAAATGGCTTGCCCTTCTAGGAAACTAGGGCCTAAATTCATGGGACCCTTCTCGGTGAGAAGAAAAATAAACAATGTAGCGTACGAGCTCAGTCTGCCGGACTCCTTCAAAATACACCCGGTTTTCCATGTGTCCTTACTGAAACCGGTCGCTCCTGATCCTTTCCCCAACCGTAGTACCAGTCCTCCTAAGCCTGTTATGATCAATAACGAGGAGGAGTTTGAAATCGAGGCTATCCTGGACTGTAGGAAAAGGCGCAATCAAATACAGTATCTTATCAAATGGAAGGGGTATGGTCCGGAGGACAATTCCTGGGAACCAGAAAACAATTTGCATGCCCCGGAACTTTTACAGACTTTCAGAAATGTTCATGCCTCCAAGTTGGCCCGGCTGGGCATCCGGAGGCTGCCCTTAGGGAGGGGGCACTGTCAGAGAGCTCACCTTGCTGGTCATGGGATTGGCCACCAGAGGGAGTGCCTGTGAGCAAGCCGGCCTATTTACACTCTGTTCAGTGCTGCCTGATCATCAGCTTCCTGTGCCATAGTTCCTGTTTCCTATCTTGTCTTCCTGTTTACCTGATCTCCTGACGACCCGGATTGCCCTTGGATTCCCCTTCTTGCTGCCTGTACCCGACCTTGGCCTGTTTGACTCCGCTTCTGCCTGCTCCTATTGTACCTTGCTGCCAGTCTGTTGCCGAACCCAGCCTGTCTCCTGACCATCCTGCTCAGTCTCATCGCCTGTGTTCCAGCCTGCACCTGCTGTTCATAGACTGCTATTCCATCAGCATCTGGACTCTAGTTCACAGGCTCTCATAGCACTCCGCACTCCTGTGCTTCCTGTTACCTTACCAGGGGCCGCGAGTCGGACGCGTAAGGGAGCCTACTCTCTGCCCAAGCGGACTCACCGGTCTGGTAAGTAGGAGTCTGATAGGTTCTCTTATTCTTTGGGCCACAGTTAGGCCCTCACTATTCCCCCTAGGTTGACTGGTTGTGGCCGTCAAGTCCTGTAGTGACTCCTTGACCATCTGTCTGATCATCCGGACCATATCAGCCTTCTCGGGCTCTTTCTCCGCTGCTGCTTCTAGCAGGCAGGTTTTTCAAAGCATTTTTCCTTTAAGGGCCCTTACTGCTTTCAGCAGTAGCATAACCGGCTGTAGCAGTGAGGAAAAAAAGAGAATGCTGCATGCAGGGAGGAGATATATATATATATGTATATATATACATATATATATACATATAAACTAGACAAGTTGATAACATGTAGTAGCACACATGTCACCTACGTACTGGAGTGCAGTTGTGGACTACAGTACGTGGGCAGAACAACCAGAGCTTTGTCAGTCAGAATAGGCGAACATGTCAGGAACATCAAAAAAGGATTTAAACACCATAGTGTATCAAAACATTTTAGGGACATACATGGTAGAAATCCCCAACATTTAAAGTTTTATGGAATAGACAGAATAGAACGCAACTGGAGGAACACCAACATGAGAAGGGAGGTTTCAAAGAACGAAACCCACTGGATATTTAAAATGGATACGATGAGGCCACAGGGGTTGAACGTGGAACTCGACATCAACTGCTTTTTGGAAAATTACTAAAATTAAATTTAATTTTCATTTTTATAATTAGATTTTTATCTTTACTTTATTTTTTATTATTTTTCTAGCAATTTTTCCATTTTTTCTCATTTTTTCTCATTTTTTCTCATCTTTCGTCATTTTTTATTGTTTCAATTTTTATTTTTATTTTTCATGCATATTATTTTTATTTTCATTTTTTTATATATTTTTCTACTTACTTATATTTATTTTCATTTTTGTCTGAATTTCATTTTTTCCATTTTTAATTTTAATTTTTATTTATCACGTTTATTTATTTATTTAGTTATTTTATTTTATAATATTTTTTATTTCATTTTTTTCTATTTTTTTCTATATTTTTTTATTTATTTTTTCTACTTTTTTCTATTTTTTCCATTTTTATTTTTTCATTTTTATCCTTATATTTATCTTTATTTTTCTTTTCCTCCCATCTTTCAGTTTAATATATATGGTTTATTTTTATATTTATTTTTATTTTTATTTTTTTCTTTAAACAAATTTTTAGAAGTAGCAAGGATTTGCTGTTCCATATTACACATTGTACGGCAATTAACTACGGAATAACAATGTGCATAAGATGTTTTTAAAGCCAAAGCATACAAGGGCCAATAAGGGCCATTAACTTACCAATATGTGAAAGCCTCTCCAGCAGATACAGATGGGTTAGTTTAAAATCATTTATATAAATTTAGCATAATAATGGGTAAATTGGAATAAGAACGAACAATGGTAGAGTGGGGGAAACAGCGTGTGCACTATAGAACCACGTAATGGGCTAATTGCCCATAATTAAAATGGCGGCAAGAGAGAGGAAGCCCCAATAGAATAGAACTAAGGGAATACCCACATCAAAGATGGCGGCAGAGCAATTTCCGCCCGTGCTCAACATAAATAGAACGAGAACCAATCAAACGGCAGCTTCCTGATGACGCAAATTGGATTGCGAAACGCGTAGAGGCTGCTGGGAGATTATTGTACCCACGTGATCGGGAACGAACGGGGTTGGTGAGGACGCGAACGAACACACAGGGGGGAACGCAAGCGGCACACGGAGGCAGCACAGCACACACCAGACGAACCGGGCTGCAGCGCCCACCCGTCCCTAACTGCTGGAAAAGCTCTGTGCCGGCCTAATGGCACTTGGAAATGTGAGTGCATAGTTTTTTCGTTTATGAAATAAAGGTTTTAAACGTTATTGTGCGATGATCGTTTTTCATCCGTTTTTATGAGGAGCATTGAGGTCCTGGTATAGCTATTGGAGAAAGTCCCCTTTGAGTGGAGTGGTTATCCCTATGAATGAACCAAAGGTGCAGTTTTAAAGATTAATCTGGTGAGTGGCAAATCTCACAGGTGGTGGTGAAGCACTAA
Organism: Lithobates clamitans; assembly: GCA_037952925.1. Lineage (NCBI taxonomy): Eukaryota > Metazoa > Chordata > Amphibia > Anura > Ranidae > Lithobates > Lithobates clamitans. The sequence continues at coordinate 2,636,082 of JBBGZY010000116.1, read as the reverse complement.
GTCACTTTAAATTAATTTAACACAAAAGAGCACGCCGCTCACGGCAATTCAACGGAAGATTTGCAAACACATATGAAGAGACTTTATTATCATGTGATATATGTCACTGGACTTCTATATGATTTACAGAATTTGTATATGGTTGTTGTTTAAAAGTGATGAATTTTTACAGGTATATGGTTGTTATTTAAATGTGATGAATTTTTAAAGGTGGATGGTGAATAAGATTATGTCCAAAGGATAGCACATACACAGATAGGAGAGAGAGCACAAAAGTGAGCAGCGCATCCACACACATAGCACTTTTAAATTTTTGTACCCGACCTTGGCCTGTTTGACTCTGCTTCTGCCTGCTCCTATTGTACCTTGCTGCCAGTCTGTTGCCGAACCCAGCCTGTCTCCTGACCATCCTGCTCAGTCTCATCGCCTGTGTTCCAGCCTGCACCTGCTGTTCATAGACTGCTATTCCATCAGCATCTGGACTCTAGTTCACAGGCTCTCATACCACTCCGCACTCCTGTGCTTCCTGTTACCTTACCAGGGGCCGCGAGTCGGACGCGTAAGGGAGCCTACTCTCTGCCCAAGCGGACTCACCGGTCTGGTAAGTAGGAGTCTGATAGGTTCTCTTATTCTTTGGGCCACAGTTAGGCCCTCACTATTCCCCCTAGGTTGACTGGTTGTGGCCGTCAAGTCCTGTAGTGACTCCTTGACCATCTGTCTGATCATCCGGACCATATCAGCCTTCTCGGGCTCTTTCTCCGCTGCTGCTTCTAGCAGGCAGGTTTTTCAAAGCATTTTTCCTTTAAGGGCCCTTACTGCTTTCAGCAGTAGCATAACCGGCTGTAGCAGTGAGGAAAAAAAGAGAATGCTGCATGCAGGGAGGAGACTTACTTATATAGTATAACAGGTCCTGGTATAGGGCAGGGGGTGGAGCCTACTGATATGTATATGCTGTTATGCTGTGTTAGGAAAGTATACATCAAAGCATACAGAAAGAATCTTTCTTAGGTCTACAACTCAGAAGTTTGGCTTTAGATAATTCTCAAACATTTGTGTGAGGCTGGGATCACACTAGTGCGAATTGGATGCAGGTTTCCCTGCATCCAATTCGCATGACAGGAGATTGTGACCGGCTCTCAATGGAGCTGGTTAACACATCTCCGGGGTGGCTGGGGAGGGAATTGCACAGGAGTCCTGTGCGTCTTTCTCTCAGTTTCAGGTCCGATTTCGGGCAAAAATTTGGGCCTGATTCATCCCTAAAATGGAGAGCAGGGACCCACTGGACCCATGCTGTGAGCCACATCCATATTAGGTGTGATCTCAGCCTTAACCACTTGCCTACAAGGCACTTTCACCCTCTTCCTGCCCAGACCAATTTTCACCTTTCAGCTCTCTCACAATTTGAATGACAATTACTCAGTCATGCAACACTGTACTCAAATGAAATTTGCATCCTTTTTTTCACACAAATAGAGATTTCTTGTGGTGTTATTTAATCACTAGTGGGTTTTTTATTTTTTGTGCTATAAATTAAAAAAAATGAAAATTTTGGGAAAAAATGCCCTTTTCTTTGTTTCTGTCACAAAATTTTGCAAATTAGTCATTTTTATTCATAAAGTTTGGCCAAAATGTATACGGCTACATATCTTCGGTAAAAATAAACCTAATTAGTGTATATTATTTGGTCTTTGTGAAAGTCATAGAGTCTACAAGCTATGGTGCCAATCATTGAAAATTGATCACACCTGATTACACCTGATGTACCGAAGGCCTATCTCAGTTCTTGAGACACTAACATGCCAGGAAAGTACAAATACCCCCCGAATGACCCCTTTTTGGAAAGTAGACATCCCAAAGTATTTAGTAAGTTGTAATTTTTCCCCACAATTTGCAAACTGAAGATTTGTGTTTTTTTTTCTTTTACAAAATTGTCATATTAACAGTTTTTTTCTCTCACACAGCATGTGCATGCTTGCAACTACACACCAACTACACACCAAAACACATTCTGCTACTCCTCCTGAGTATGGTGTTACCACATGTGTGAAACTTTTTCACAGCCTGGCCACATACAGAGGCCCAACAGGCAAGGAGCACCGTCAGGTGTTCTAGGGACATAAATTACACATATAATTTCATGATGACCTATCACAAGGCCCTGGGACACCAGAACAATGGAAACACCCACAAAATGACCCCATTTTGGAGGTCAAACAACCCAATATATAATCAATGAGGCATAATGAGTCTTTTGAATGGTTCATTTTTTTCCAGAAGTTTTTGGAAAATGTGGAAAAAAAATGAAAACGCATTTTTTCCCACAAAGTTGTCAATTATTACCGTAAGATATTTCCAACACATAGCATGTACATAGCAAACATGACGACCCAAAATACATTCTGCTACTCCTCCTGAGTATGGCGATACCACATGTGTGAGACTTTTACACAGTCTGGCCACATACAGAGGCCCAACATTGAAGTAGCAGTTTCAGGCATTCTAGGAGCATAAATTACAAATTTCATTTCTTAACCACCTATTACACTTTTGAAGGTCCTGGAGCACCAGGACAATGGAAACCCCCACAAAATGACCCCATTTTGGAAAGCGAACACCCCAATGTATATTCTATGAGGCATAATGAGTCTTTTGAACGGTTAATTTTCTACAAGCAAAAATTACACATCTAATTTACTGACAACCCATCATTTTTGAAGGCCCTTCATATTTCTAACACATAGCATTTACATACCAAAAATTACACTCCAAAATACATTCTATTGAGGAAAGGGTAAAAAAAAAGTATTACCTGTGGTTTTAGTAGTGTCCACAGAGGAGAGAATTGGTCCAGGCAGCAGGCAGCAGGCAGCAGGCAGCAGGCAGGAATGTGCTTAGCGACAACAATGTTAATTATCCAGTCAGCAGGCACGAATATTGTCTATAGTCAGTACAAGGATATCGTCAGAACAGCCAAAGCATTTGTCCATAGAAATTGTCCAGGCAGAGACTGAAAGGGTTAATGCTGTGTCTAGGATAGTTCCTTTTAACCTCTCAGACCTCAGATCGATGTATCATGCAATTTTCAGATATCTGAAATCAGCTTTTAGAGAATGAAGAAACGACACTCAGATGGCGTTATACTCTAAAAACTGATTGTATTGGGTTCTCAGAGGGCATGTGTTATAGCAAGTTAAAAATCACACAGAACATTCATAGTTAAAAACATGCGCAGTAGATATTAGACATGTGCATTTGTTTTCGTCCGAATGCATTTTCGTCCGAATTTCGGGTATTTTGTTATTGGTTTTTTTTTTTTTTTTTGCCACTTCAGATAACCTTTTCGGGGGTCTTAAATCAACTTTTCAGTTCATTTTCGTTTAAACAAAGACCCACCCAAGTCTCATCATTGTGGCCCTTTGCTATATCAAAGAAGGAGGAAAGACAAAAATAATATAAACATAGTATCAAAAAATGCTAATTCGTACCTCTCCCATTTATATACTTGACCATACCCCTATTTCTAAATTTTTTCTCCCCTTTCTTTTACTTCTATTTCCACTCCCCCCCCCCATCCCCCTCCCTCCCCCTCCCCTTCCCAGGTCCTCCTCATCCCTCCTCTCCAAGGTCTAATTTTCTTCTATTCTCCTCCTTTAGACTAAGGCTTTAAATTCTTTGGCATAACTCCACGTTTTTTTGAATTTTTTCCAGCGATCCCACCTGCCCCTATTCACACTTCCTATTTCCTTGAGCATATACCCTAGCGTCTCCATATTACAAGTCTCCTCTACAGCATCGAACCACTCCCATATCTCTGGGGGCTCTCTCCTCCGCCAATTCCTCGGTATCGTTCTTTTTGCCGCATTCAGTAGCTGCGGCACCAGTGACTGTTTATAGTTTTTTGGATCCCCTGCCCCCCCATGGAACAGGACCACCCAGGGATCTTCTTCAACCTCTATTCCCGTGATCTCTTAATTAAACCTAATATTTTACTCCAAAATTTTTTAATTTTGGGACAGTTCCACCATAGGTGTCCCATTGTACCCACTTCTTGGCATCCTCTCCAACAACTGGCTGGCCCTTTCTGGTATCTGCTAGTTATCTCCGGGGTAAGGTAACTTCTACTGATGCATTTGTAGTTCATTTCTACCGTTCGGGTATCTATTGCCGAAAAAGCAATCATTTTCGAAATTCTTTTAATTGTGACTAAGTCTTTCTTAGTGCCTAAATCTCTCTCCCATTTCACCATGAATGGCGGTATCTCCAATTTTTCTGTGGTCATCAATATTTTGTATATTTGAGATATTGTATTCTTTGGAGTTCCCCTATCACACAGCCTCTCTAAGTCTGTCAATTGTTCCCCCGTCCTAATCGGATGTGGTAACATATTGATGAAGTGACTTAATTGGAGATATCGCCATCTCTCTAATCCCTGTGGTTCCCTTCCGTGTATAAGTTGTTGGAGTGGTATAATTTTTCCTTCTTTCATAATTTCTCTTAATTGTGCTTTCCCCCAAAGTGCTTCTTTTCCTTTAATATTCTCCATACCTGGAGCGAAAAAATTGTTATCTATAAGTGTGATCAGTGGTGAGTTGTATTCCCCATTTACTCTCTTATATACCCCATCCCATATTCTAAAAACATTTCGTGTTATGGCATGCGTGCTTTTATCTAATAATCTAAAGTGTGGGGGATTCCAAATTATAGTGCCTAATTGTGCATTGCTAAGGTTATCCTCTATTTTCACCCATTTTTTTGAATTTTTCTTCTTTGCCCATTCAGCCACCCTTGATAGTACTACCGCTTTGTAATAGGTCTGAACGTCGGGAACCGCCAAGCCACCATCTATTTTCTTTTGTTTCAGTGTCTGGAAGGAAACTCTAGGTCTTTTGTTTTCCCAAATGAATGTCATAATTTTTTTTCTTAACTTCCTCAAATAATACTGGGGGAGTGGGACTCGTAACATCTGGAAATAATACATAATTTTAGGTAGTAACACCATTTTAATAACATTAATACGCCCAATCCATGAGAGGGCCTTACCGGAGAGTCTCTTACAGTCTAGTCTGATCGCATCAAGTAGGGGCATATAGTTAATAGTAAATATCTTTTGGATTGAGTTAGTTAGCTTGATACCCAGGTACTTTAGTTCCTTAGTCCATTTAAAACCAAATTCTTGTTTCAGAACCGCTTCCTCTGTCTTACTTATATTGATATTTAAAATTTCTGATTTATTCATATTTATTTGGAAATTAGACACCTCTCCGTACTTCCTCACTGCTCTAACTAGATTGGGCATGGTGGTAATCGGGTCTGTTACATAGAACAGCACGTCGTCTGCAAATGCTGCAACTTTGTGCTCCTCCTCCCCCACTTTTACACCCCTAATATTGGGATCTCTTCGTATTGTTGCCAAAAGGGGTTCCATAGCTAAAACAAAGAGCAGCGGAGACAGGGGACACCCCTGTCTCGTGCCATTTTCCATCTCAAATGGTTGAGATGTTAACCCATTAATTTTTACTACAGCAGTTGAATGGTGGTATAAAGTTTTAATCCTCCGGATCATTTTGGCCCCCAATCCCATAGTCTCCAAGGTCTGAATCATGAACCCCCAGTCTACTCTGTCAAATGCCTTTTCGGCGTCAATTGACAGAAGTAGTCCTGGGGGTCCACTCTCCTTCATTTTCCCCAACAAAAGAAGAGTCCTGATCCCATTGTCCCTCCCCTCCCTATTGGGGACAAAGCCTACTTGGTCTGGGTTCACTAATGTATTCATGAATTCCTTTAATCTCTCTGCCAACACTTTTGCATATAGCTTTGTATCATTGTTCAGCAGAGAGATTGGGCGGTAACTCGAGCATAATGATTTCTCTTTACCCTCTTTCAATATAACTGTAATAGATGCTTTTAATGCCTCTCTACTCATTTCAAAACCCTCACCGAGACCGTTCATGTAGCAACAGAGCCTAGGTACTAATATTTCTTTGAATGTTTTATAATATGCTATTGTTAGGCCGTCCGGGCCAGGGCTTTTCCCGGATGCCGTTGCTGCTAAAGCTTTCCTTATTTCTTCTTCTGAAATTGGTCTTTCTAGTATTTCTTTTCCTTCTTCCGAAATCTTAGGGAGCGCTGCCTTTTTTAAAAAGTTGTTATATCTTGATCTCCTGTTTTTTAAAGAGGTGTCTTGTTTGGGGACTGAGTATAGGTCTTTGTAGTAATTTTTAAAGATCTCTGCTATATTTCTAGTTGAGTATTCCATATGCCCCTCTTTGGTCTGAATTCTTTTTATGAAATTCCTGTTTTTTTTCTTTTGTACCATTTTAGCTAGCTGTTTACTGGGTTTATTACCCCATCTAAATCTCTCCCAAGCTATTTTATTAAATGTCACTCTTGACTCCTGTTCCATCGCGGTTTTCAATTCCGATCTTTTAATAATCATCTGCTGGTGTATCTCTTGGGGTAAGTGACCCGTTTGTTTTTTATGTTTTTGTTCTAGCCCAGTAAGGTCAGCCCTTAATTTTTGGATTTTAAACCGTCTATCCTTTTTCTTCCTCGCCCCCATTTCGATCAGGACCCCCCTGATGTAAGCTTTATGGGCCTCCCATAATGAAGCTCCCGAGACTTCCTCTGTATCGTTTACCTCAAAATAGTTCTCTAGTTCCTTTCTGATCCTACTGACACCCTCCTCCTCCTCCTTTATCAACTCCTCATTTAACCTCCACTGCCCCCTGTCATGCTGATTTCTACCAGTTGTTACTACTATAGTCATGGGTGCGTGGTCTGAGTAGGTTATATTTTCAATCCTGGTCTACACTACCCTGTCAATCGCCCGATTCTCGATCAATCCCCAGTCAATCCGGGAGTATGACCCGTGCACAGGGGAGTAAAACGTGTAGTCTCTTTTGGTAGGTTGTTGGACCCTCCAAATATCCACCAATTGGTAAGTGGAGAGTTTTTGCTTTAACTCTTTCAAATAGACACAGTTCCTCCCCTGTGTTCGGGCCGTACTATCTAAATCTGGGTTGAGACAAAAATTAAAATCCCCCATTACTATCAGGTGTCCTCTCGTGAACTCCATTATTTTCCTTAGAATATTTGTCAGGTACTTCATCTGGTTCTTATTTGGGGCATAGATGTTGACCAATGTATATTCCACTTCATTTAGTCTACCTCTGAGGCCCAGATATCTACCTTCTGGGTCTATTAATCTTTCCTCCAGCGCAAACCTAATTTTCTTTGCAAAACCAATGGCTACTCCCCGTGCCCTATTGGTAATGGCATCTCCTTGGTACCAGACTGGGTATTCATTTGAGAATAATCTAAGTCTCGATTGCAATGAGATATGTGTCTCCTGTAAGAACACCACATCTGGCCCCAATGATTTTAATTCTTTGAAGATATCCAACCTTTTCTTGGGGGTATTTAAGCCTTTGACATTATATGTTGTAAATTTTATTGTGGCCATGATCCTTTTTCCCTTCCACTTAATTCTCCCTTTACCTTAGACCTTGGAGAGTTTTCTTTCTTTCTTGAATTTGGAATCAGACAGGACCTTTTCCCTCTGCTCCCCCTCCCTCTCCCACCTCCCAACCCCCCCATCACCAACCCCCCATATCCCCCCTCTCCCCCCCTCCCCTTCCCCTCCCCCCTCCCATGGTCCCTTCAGGGCCCTTAGACCAGTGAGGGTCACGTATATTGTGTCCCACCATTGGTCTCCCTCCCTAAAGGTGGAACTCTAGGCGAGCCAGCCCTCCGGTCAGTATTTTCTTAAAGACTGGGTATACTAGGCTTCTACCTACGGGTCCCCCCCCCTGATATTATGGGTTTAATTTTGGTCATAGCTCACTTCCTCCCTCCTCGGACCTCCCCCCCCCAACTCCACCACCCTCTCCCCTAGCCCACACTCATTTCTATCCAGCGTTCCACGGACCAGTCCAGCCTCGGGGGTACTTGCATATCCAGTTTCTCACAAAACTCTTCCAGCTCCCCCGGGAATCTTAATCTTGCAGATCTCCCATCTTTGCTGCCTAACAGGCAGGCTGGGAATCCCCATGTATATTTTATATTTTGAATCTTCATTTGCTCCAATAGGGGTTTCAGATGTCGCCTTCTCGCTAATGTGCTATTGGCCAGATCCGCAAATACTTGGATTCTTGCTTCTTCATATAGCAGTGGGGTATGCCCCTTCAATTTAATCCATATGTTTTCCTTGTCCTCGTAGAATCTAAACCTTATGATAATATCGCGGCTTCTTTCTGCCCGTCTAGTGTCTAATCTGCCCACCCTATGGACCCGCTCGATTTTTGGAAAAGCTTCTCCTTCCAGCTCTAGGAGCGGATTAAAAATAGCTGCCACAACCTTCCTCAAATCTTCCCCCCTGTTTTCTGGGATCCCTCGGAGTCTCAAGTTTTGTCTACGGTCTCTATTTTCTTGATCTTCCATCCTGTAGCATATTTTTATCTGATTTTGTTGGGATGTTTTAAGTTGTTCTTTTAGTTCAGAAATCTCCCGTTCTTGTTTATCTAGCTTATCCTCTGCTCCTTCTACTCTAGTCAGGAGGTTACCTAGATCCGTCCTCAGCCTATTAATCTCCGCTTTGATCTCAGCTTTTATTGAGGTCTCCAGAGTTTTAAGCATTTCTGCCATTTCATTTTTTGAGGGTAGGTGTGGGTCCTGCCTATGTTCGTCTAGCCTGGATGCTTCCAAGGTGTCTACTAATAGGTCCTCCCTTGAGTGGTCAGGGGTCTGCTCTTCCCTCGCATTGGATCCCTTCTTCTTTTTATCTGTCATACTTGATTTTTGTATCTCCCGATGGGTGCCCCCTGGACTTCCCCCTTTGGCCAAGTATTGCTTTATTGAACTTCCAGTTGCGTTCCCTGATTGGTTATCTTTTGGGGTTTTTGGTAGGCCCCCTTTCCCGGTTTTGGATGCGTTCCGGTTCATACTACCTTCCGGTAGCCCCTTTCAGTTGACAATTAAGCAATATACCAAATACTGTCCAAAGGGGAGGAGTAAAGTTCTTGTCTATTTATCCGAGGTTTTAAATACAAAGTTGGGGCTGAGGTGATATGATGGGTAGGTATGGGGTGGTGCGCTAGATGTGTTGCGTTCAGCCTCTCAGACCCACCATGTCTAGAGACTGTCTCCCTATCTACTTTCAGGTGTGCAGACAGGCCGGGTCTTCTGCTGTGTGATGTTCAGAGATTTTCCTGGGGAACTGCCCAACTACCTCTCGAGATCTACCGGCCCTGCTTACCCTATGTTCGAGTATGTCACTAGGTCTCAGACAGTAGATACTCGTATGTTGGAGTTGACCTTGTACTTTTGACTATGTACCAACCATCCCTCCTATATGGGGTGCAGGTGTCACAGGTTTAACAGTCTATGCAATTAATAAGATCGTTTGTCTTTAGCGCTTTACTCTTCAATCAGTAGTAATGCCCCACAGCTCCCTGCCGTACATCATGCAACCAATTATAGTGAGAGGTTTTGATTTAAAAGGGTTTTCAAGGGATTCAGAAAATGTGGAGAAGGAGTCAAAAGCCTCACCAACCCTCCATCATCACATCAGCTTTACATGCATGACCGATATTACCATAGATCAACAGTTCTGCAGGTTCTCTCACTTCCTCGTTCCTGGGCATGTCCTTATTAGCATATTTCTAATACACTCTTACCTTGTCGGCTGGTTGGTTTAGTGTATTTCTTACCCCCTCTTTGAACCACTGTCTTCCTCCTCAGATAAAATGCAGTCAGGGGTTCGATGCCCGTTGTGTGTCTAGGCTTCGTGACTCTCAGCTCGCGCCGCTCACAGCGGCGTCTCGTGTTTCTTTCTGTCTCTTGCGCTGGCAGCTCAGTGCGGGGGGGCTGGGGGTGGAGTATCCGGAGGTTGGAGTCCCGATCGGACGTCCGCGGCCGTCACAGCGTTTGATCTCCTCAACTCGCTGCGTACAAGCCTTGGGCTTCTCAGACACTTATTTCCCTGATAGCCGCTTAGTTGTCGTGGCGGGGCCGCTTTCACTCATCCTTCGGTCAGACTCCTCTGTTTGTGTTTTCCCGGAGGTATAGTAGGAGAGCCCGCACGGGTGCCTGTAGGCTGACACACCTCTCGCTCCTCCCTTCCCGTCTGACTTATCACGTCATCCTCTCCTGTTGTTATTGTTTTAACAAACGATAACGAATGTGCAGAATCCAAAAACCAAAAGATCCGCCATAAACAAATGCTTTATTTTCGTTGCAACAACAGTTCGATATAGATAGGAGATTCGACATGACGCTGACAATAGCGATCTGTGTCCATCGAACCTGTGGTCGAATGTGCCTAACCTTAGCTCTATTAGTCCAAGATTATTCTACATAGAGAGAAAAGATTTGACATAGAGAGAAAAGGTTCGACATTATAGAGACAATAGCAAAAAAGGTCGAATGTGCCTAACCTAACTCTATTAGTCCAAGATTATCCGACATAGAGAGAACAGATTCGACATGAAGATTCGACGAAGCAGTCGCCGCGAGCAGACATTTATGGTCAAATGCTCCGCCCATAGGCTATAGAAGAATGCTAATGTTGGTTGACTAGTAATAATAATTAATAAAGATAATTATTACTAGGGTCATACAACATTAGAATTCTACTATAGCTTGTAGGCGGAACATTCAAACGGAAATGTACGATTGCGGCGTCGTACAGTTTAACTGCTCCGTCGAATCTTCTTAAATATCCGACAGACACCATAAGCCTTCAATGACAGATTCGACCTTAATTATTTCAGACTTTCGGATGAATGCATTTTTTAATGAAACAAAATAAATAAAAAATTATTTCGGTAGTAACTAAATAAATTTATTTTTCGGACGAAAACGAAATTCCGAAACGAAATATTTCAGTGTGCACATGTCTAGTAGATATTAAGATGGTTACAGCTGGTTAAGACAAAAAGTCATTGTTCTCTGATTCTCACAGTAGCTAAAAGAATGTGAGATTGGGAGAACAAGATAACAAAGAGTGAGACAGTTCATTTTACAATACTCTCATGTTGAGAATATTTGTGAAGCTTAAAGACGTATTCTAACTATACATACTATTTAAGATGGCTGACAGAACAAAATGGATGCTAGCATAACCTTTCAACCCCCTCTTAAAGTCATTAATATGACTTTCTACAGATCCGCCGCCTCCTGAAATCTATGGTTCTTTCTACGTTTGGTGTATTCGTTTACATAAAGCTGCAGATATTGTGTATATGCCTGAGAAGGTTGGTTTGGTGTAGTGCATTTGCTAATACAGAGTAAAATAAGCTTGAAAATCAGATAGCCTATCAATCCTAACAATAGTACTACGATAATCATAATCACTAGGTTCTGTAACCATGAAAACATTCCACCTAAACCCAAACTAGAAAAGGGGTTCCATCCATAATTACAATACATAATTATTATGTCCCTTGCTTGTTTCATTAATTAATTTACCTGTGTTCGGTGTTGATTAATAACGTCATAGTAGTCTGGGATTTCCAAGCTGGTATTATGAATCCATGTACAACATTCATAATCCTGGGTCATGTCACATAAACCTGTTAGAGCTGCAATCATGCTTTCAATAGCTAATTCGTGTAACTCTAGTTGTCTTCTAATTGCTTTGAGCTCGTCATTGAGTAGTTCTATATCTTGGGAGTTTTTTTTCCATAACATCATTTATTGGACTAGTGTAGTTATTTAATTTGTCCATCATGGTTATGCCCCATCCTGTCCAGGATGGAAACCATGTCCATATCTTATCCAAGGCAGAAAAAATAGGTGGGTTTTCTCTCTTGTATTTATAAGTTAACTTATGTACTGAACTTGATGTAACTTGTATATGATGTTCCTGATTCTAGCCTAGGGCTGACATGACTGGTACTAACTGTGATAAGTAACACCATGCTTTCACTCCTGCGGGGATCAATGGGTAACAAATTTTACCACAGCATATGTATGTATTGTTTCCCAATGAAAAACTTCTCAGAGAACTATGCTGGGCTCAGCTCCAGTCTCAATCGCAGCACTAACAAGTTTACCCACAAGTATTCCAGAGGTTGTATTCTTATATATAGTAAGTTCACTAATGGTGTTGTTAAGGGATTGATTTTTGTAACTACACATCTGACCTGTATGTGTAAAATTATTAGGAATACCCTTTGAAATGTTAAATACTGACTTGGAGCACATACCTACTCCTTTGGATGTATTGCCTAACTGAACACACCACTCAGGTTCATGTGTCATTCCTAAAGTGTAAAACATAATACTCTGATTGCGGTATCCTTCTGAGACATTCTTCATACTTAAGACTAGAGTATTTTTCAATAATGACTTGAGGTTTAGAGGGACAGCTAAAAGTGGGATCTTAGCAGTTTCTGGGTGTAACCTACTACAAATCCAGCATTTTTCATATCCTGACTTTCTAGCATAAGCATATTTTAATTTTAACAGTAACATTTTTTCCGAAAAAAACCTTTTTTTTTGATCAATTCATTAGAGTCATTTCTTTTACTGTGATCTCTGGGGGGAAAAGTCAGTATGGTTGGTTAGGGATGAGCTTCGTGTTCGAGTCGAACCCATGTTCGACTCGAACATCGGCTGTTCGACCGTCCGTCGAATTGCGAACGATATGGGCCGTTCGCGCCAAATTCGTGTGGCGCGTCACGGCCCATAATTCACTGCGGCATCGCAGTGCATTGCTGGCTGATGATTGGCCAAGCATGCACTATGACCCGCATGCTTGGCCAATCACAGCGCCGTCAGTAGAGAGAGCTGTAATTGGCCAAAGCCAGGGTGGCTTTGGCCAATTATGGCTCAGGGGATTTAGTACACACCCCACACTATATAAGGCCGCCTGCACGGCGGCCCTGTGTAGTGTGTGTTCCGGTGTGCTGAGCGATAGAGAGAGAGAGAGACAGTGTCATTTGATTTGAGTTAGATAGATTAGGCAGAACAGTCAGTCAGTTAGCTGCACTTACAGTGTATTGTGTATATATATGCATCCCAGGTGTTGCATATATATATATACACTGTATTCAGTTTAGCTAGATCCGTTCCTGTTATCTTCTATCTAGACTATTTACATTCAGTGCAGTGTGTCCTGCTCACAGTGTTCAGCTAGATCCGTTCCTGCTATTTACATTCAGTACAGTGCTTCCTGCTCACAGTGTTCAGCTAGATCCGTTCCTGCTATTTACATTCAGTGCAGTGCGTGCTGCTCACAGTGTTCAGCTAGATCCGTTCCTGCTATTTACATTCAGTGCAGTGCGTCCTGCTCACAGTGTTCAGCTAGATCCGTTCCTGCTATTTACATTCAGTGCAGTGCGTCCTGCTCACAGTGTTCAGCTAGATCCGTTCCTGGTATTTACATTTAGTGCAGTGCGTCCTGCTCACAGTGTTCAGCTAGATCCGTTCCTGCTATTTACATTCAGTGCAGTGCGTCCTGCTCACAGTGTTCAGCTAGATCCGTTCCTGCTATTTACATTCAGTGCAGTGCGTGCTGCTCACAGTGTTCAGCTAGATCCGTTCCTGCTATTTACATTCAGTGCAGTGCGTCCTGCTCACAGTGTTCAGCTAGATCCGTTGCTGCTATTTACATTCAGTGCAGTGCGTCCTGCTCACAGTGTTCAGCTAGATCCGTTCCTGCTATATACATTTAGTGCAGTACGTCCTGCTCACAGTGTTCAGCTAGATCCGTTCCTGTTATCTTCCTACTGACAGGCAGGCTTGTCTGGTTACAGTATATAAAGCTACCTGAAGAAAATTACAGGTGTTCTTTTTGATCCTATTAGTACCACGGTCAGGCAGCTAGACTATTTACATTTAGTACAGTGTGTCCTGCTCACAGTGTTCAGCTAGATCCGTTCCTGTTATTTACATTCAGTGCAGTGCGTCCTGCTCACAGTGTTCAGCTAGATCCGTTCCTGCTATTTACATTCAGTGCAGTGCGTCCTGCTCACAGTGTTCAGCTAGATCCGTTCCTGCTATTTACATTCAGTGCAGTGCGTCCTGCTCACAGTGTTCAGCTAGATCCGTTCCTGCTATTTACATTCAGTGCAGTGCGTGCTGCTCACAGTGTTCAGCTAGATCCGTTCCTGCTATTTACATTCAGTGCAGTGCGTCCTGCTCACAGTGTTCAGCTAGATCCGTTCCTGCTATTTACATTCAGTGCAGTGCGTCCTGCTCACAGTGTTCAGCTAGATCCGTTGCTGCTATTTACATTCAGTGCAGTACGTCCTGCTCACAGTGTTCAGCTAGATCCGTTCCTGTTATCTTCCTACTGACAGGCAGGCTTGTCTGGTTACAGTATATAAAGCTACCTGAAGAAAATTACAGGTGTTCTTTTTGATCCTATTAGTACCACGGTCAGGCAGCTAGACTATTTACATTTAGTACAGTGTGTCCTGCTCACAGTGTTCAGCTAGATCCGTTCCTGTTATTTACATTCAGTGCAGTGCGTCCTGCTCACAGTGTTTAGCTACATCCGTTCCTGCTGTTTACATTCAGTGCAGTGCGTCCTGCTCACAGTGTTCAGCTAGATCCGTTCCTGCTATTTACATTCAGTGCAGTGCGTCCTGCTCACAGTGTTCAGCTAGATCCGTTCCTGCTATTTACATTCAGTGCAGTGCGTCCTGCTCACAGTGTTCAGCTAGATCCGTTCCTGCTATTTACATTCAGTGCAGTGCGTCCTGCTCACAGTGTTTAGCTACATCCGTTCCTGCTGTTTACATTCAGTGCAGTGCGTCCTGCTCACAGTGTTCAGCTAGATCCGTTCCTGCTATTTACATTCAGTGCAGTGCGTCCTGCTCACAGTGTTCAGCTAGATCCGTTCCTGCTATTTACATTCAGTGCAGTGCGTGCTGCTCACAGTGTTCAGCTAGATCCGTTCCTGCTATTTACATTCAGTGCAGTGCGTCCTGCTCACAGTGTTCAGCTAGATCCGTTCCTGCTATTTACATTCAGTGCAGTGCGTCCTGCTCACAGTGTTTAGCTACATCCGTACCTGCTGTTTACATTCAGTGCAGTGCGTCCTGCTCACAGTGTTCAGCTAGATCCGTTCCTGCTATTTACATTCAGTGCAGTGCGTCCTGCTCACAGTGTTCAGCTAGATCCGTTCCTGCTATATACATTTAGTGCAGTACGTCCTGCTCACAGTGTTCAGCTAGATCCGTTCCTGTTATCTTCCTACTGACAGGCAGGCTTGTCTGGTTACAGTATATAAAGCTACCTGAAGAAAATTACAGGTGTTCTATCCCAGCTTAGTGCAGCTACAGGCCATTAGTATGTCTGGAAGGCCAAGAAGGAGAGGCAGACAGTCACAAGCCAATAAGAGAGGGCAAGCAGGCTCTGTGTCTAGTGCTGGTCGTGGAGACGGTGCATCCTCATCAGCACGTGGCCATGGGACACGCTTGGCCTTTTTTTCGGCAGCTGGCCGTGTTGAGCCGCAACATGCGGAAGACTTGGTCGAGTGGATGACCAAGCCGTCCTCATCCTCCTCATCCTCTCTCACCCATGCCCAGGGTGCTTTGTCTGGCAAAGCAGCGGCCTCTTCCCTCAGCTCAATGTCATCAGTGACTCCTTCCCTAGCTCCACCATGTCCTCATGAGGATTCCCTCGAACTGTTTGACCACAGTGTTGGGTACATGCTCCAGGAGGATGCCCAGCGTTTGGAAGGCTCTGATGATGATACTGAGCTCAATGAAGGCAGTAACATGAGCACGGACAGAGGGGGTGCCCAAGAAGGACAGCAATCTGGCAGTCATGCTCCCCCTGCTGCAGCATACTGCCAGGTTTGCTCCAGTGATGAGGAGGGAGGGGATGATGAGGTCACTGACTCAACGTGGGTGCCTGATAGGAGAGAGGAGGAGGAGGAGGAGGAGGAGGAGGAGGAGGTGGCACATCACCAACTAGGCAGGATGCCCTCCAGGGGCCAGCCTAAGGGCAGCACATTGACTGCATCACACCCCAAAGCTCCACATGTGCAGGGCGCTGCAGTCTCTGCGCGTTATTCAAAAAGTTCTTTGGTGTGGGCCTTTTTTGAGACGAGTGCATCAGATCGCACCGCTGCTATTTGCAATATATGTCTCAAGCGTATCTCGCGTGGCCAAAACATCTCCCGCTTGGGTACCACATGCTTGACCAGACATATGTTGACCTGCCATGCAGTTCGTTGGCAAGCGTATCTAAAAGACCCACACCAAAGAACAAAGACGATCTCTCCTTGCTCCTCATCAGCTGAGATTTCCAACCCCACTAGACCTTCAGTCCTCTCTGCGACCTGCAGTGAGAGGAATGAAGGTGTAGAATTAGGTGTGTCACAGCCAAGTACTTATGGGCAATCTGCTTTTGGTACACCGACGTCAGATTGTACCAGGCAAATTTCCCTGCCCCAGCTGCTGCACCGCCGAAAGAAGTTTGCTCCCAGCCATCCACATGCCCAGCGGTTGAATGCTAGCTTGGCAAAATTGCTAGCACTTCAACTGCTGCCTTTTCAGTTGGTAGACTCTGCCCCCTTCCGTGAGTTTGTGGAATGTGCGGTTCCTCAGTGGCAGGTACCCAAACGCCACTTTTTCTCACGGAAGGCGATTCCGGCTCTCTACCGGCATGTGGAAGGCAATGTCCATGCCTCGCTGGACAGGGCGGTCAGCGGTAAGGTGCATATTACCGCTGACTCATGGTCCAGCAGGCATGGACAGGGACGTTACTTAAGTTTCACGGCGCATTGGGTGACTCTGCTGGCAGCTGGGAAGGATGCAGGACAAGGTGCAGTAGTGTTGGAGGTTGTTCCGCCACCACGCCTCCAAAATGCTGATTGTGACACACCTCTCTCCTCCACCCCCTCCTCTTCTTCTTCCTCCATGGCCTCTTCCTCGGAACCAGCGGTGCTCCGTAGGCGTTCAAGGGGCTACGCAAGTACGCAGGCCAAAAGATGCCATGCGGTGCTTGAGCTGGTGTGCTTGGGGGACAGGAGCCACACTGGGGCAGAGGTTCTGTCAGCTCTGCAGGGGCAGGTTCAGAGGTGGTTGACGCCACGCCAACTTAAGGCAGGAATGGTGGTTTGCGACAATGGCACCAACCTCCTCTCTGCCCTCCGACAGGGACAACTGACCCATGTGCCCTGTTTGGCTCACGTCCTTAACTTGGTGGTGCAGCGGTTCTTGGGCAGGTACCCGGGCTTACAGGATGTCCTGAGGCAGGCCAGGAAAGTCTGTGTGCATTTCCGCCGGTCATATAATGCCAGTGCTTGGCTGACGGACCTCCAAAAGGAGTTTAACCTGCCCAAGAACCGCCTAATCTGTGACATGCCCACCAGGTGGAACTCGACGTTGGCCATGCTGCAGCGGCTGCACACGCAGCAGAGGGCCATCAATGAGTACCTGTGCGACTATGGCACCAGGACAGGGTCAGGGGACCTTGGTTTTTTTTCCCCACGCCAGTGGGCCATGATCAGGGATGCATGCACTGTCCTGTCACCATTCGAGGAGGCCACGAGGATGGTGAGCACTGACAGTGCATGCATCAGTGACACTGTCCCCCTTGTCCACCTGTTGGAGCACACGCTGCGTGGAATAATGGACAGGGCACTTGAGGCAGAACAGAGGCAGGAAGAGGAGGACTTCCTTAGCTCTCAAGGCCCCCTTTATCCAGACAGTGTTCCTGCGTGCCCGCCGATCACACAGGAAGAGGACGAGGAGGAGGAGGAGGAGGAGGAGGAAGATTGTGTCAGTATGGAGGTGGAGCCTGGCACTCAGCATCAGCAGTCTTTAAGGGATCAGTCCCAAGGAACACATGGACTTGTACGTGGCTGGGAGGAGGTGGCTGCGGACGTTGTTGTCCTTAGTGACCCAGAGGACTCCGGACCGAATGCCTCAGCAAACCTACGCTGCATGGCCTCCCTGATCCTGCAAAGCCTGCGTAAGGATCCTCGTATTCGTGGTATCAAGGAGAAGGACCAATACTGGCTGGCAACCCTCCTTGATCCACGTTACAAGGGTAAGGTTGCGGACCTTATCTTGCCATCGCAGAGGGAGCAGAGGATGAAACATCTTCGGGAGGCCTTGCAGAAAGGTCTGTGCAACGCGTTCCCAGAGACTGGGAGGTTACAAACTCCTGTTTCTGGACAACGTGTTGCTGAGGCTTCGGTCAGTCAAAGAAGGAGCGGTGGAGAAGGTGGCCGTCTGACCGATGCGTTCAGACAATTTTTTGGTCCGCAGCCCCAAGGTATGATCGGTTCCAGCAACCATCGCCAGCGTCTGTTTTACATGGTGCAGGAATACCTAGGGGCAAGATCAGACTTGGACACCTTTCCCACCGAAAATCCTCTGGGTTACTGGGTCTTGAGGATGGATCACTGGCCAGAGCTTGCACAGTATGCAATTGAGCTACTGGCCTGTCCTGCATCCAGCGTTCTTTCGGAACGCACATTCAGTGCTGCTGGAGGCGTGGTAACCGATCACAGGGTGCGTCTGTCCACCGACTCGGTCGATCGGCTGACCTTCATAAAAATGAATCAGTCTTGGATCACCACCAGCTACCAAGCACCTGATGCAGATGTAACCGAATAATTTTTTTTGAAATCTCAGATCCCTTCAAAGACTGCCTATGCTGATGCTGAGTGACTATCCCTGAGTAATTATCCTCTTCCTCCTCAATCATCACGCTGATAGCTTGTAAGAACATTTTTGGTTCTGGGCGCCACCACCAGTGCCTAAGGCACAATTTTTCAGCCCCTGTTTAACAGGGGCGTGTAATTACAATTTTTGATGTAATACTTTGCAGCAGGGCTCGTTCCTGCATTCCAACTAGAGTGTCTGTGAGGGGTTGCAGTGTTGTGGCACCAGCACCAGTGCCTAAGACCCAATTTTTCAGCCCCTGTCTAACAGGGGCGTGTAATTACAATTTTTGATGCAATACTTTGCAGCAGGGCTTGTTCCTGCGTTTCAACTAGAGTGTCTGTGAGGGGTTGCAGTGTTGTGGCACCAGCACCAGTGCCTAAGACCCAATTTTTCTGCCCCTGTCTAACAGGGGCGTGTAATTACAATTTTTGATGCAATACTTTGCAGCAGGGCTCGTTCCTGCGTTCCAACTAGAGTGTCTGTGAGGGGTTGCAGTGTTGTGGCACCAGCACCAGTGCCTAAGGCCTAATTTTTCAGCTCCTGTTCAACAGGGGCATGTAATTACAATTCTTGATCTAATATTTCACAGCAGGGCCCTGTGAGGGCTTACAGTGTTTTGGCCACAGCAACACCTAAGGCCCAAATTTCTGCTGAGTATATAGGGCAGGACCCTACTTTCAAACATCTAACTTACAAACGACTCCTACTTGCAAACGGAAGGAGACAACAGGAAGTGAGATGAAATCTACCCCTAAGGAAGGGAAATTCTCTCCTGTAAGAGTTAATATGGGAAAACAATTTTTCCTTTCCACTGATGCTTTCCAATCCTTGTTCCACAAAAAAACCCAAATTTTCAAAAAACATTTTTCATTGGGACAAAAAAGTGAGGTGAAATCTTCTGAAGAGGAGGAAAGACGCAAAACAAATGTCACAGGGGTGATAACCCTTCCCTATGTTTTCCAAAAAGCTTAGAAAAGATTTTTTGGCTGGAGCTAAACACATTAAAAATGTTCAAAATTACAAACAGATTCTACTTAACAACAAACCTACAGTCCCTGTCTTGTTTGCACCGCCTGTATACTGCTGTTCAGAGTATATAGGGACCTTTCCTTATTTTAATTTGGGTGCGGGGTTCCCCTTAATATCCATACAAGACCCAAAGGGCCTGGTAATGGACTGGGGGGTACCCATGCCGTTTGTCTCACTGATTTTCATCCATATTGCCATGACCCGACATGACATTAAACCCGCAAGCAGTTTTAAATGAGATTTTTTCCTTTAAAAATGACATTTGGTGCAGGGACTGTTCTAAACATGGGAAACACGCGTCACTTTACAGGCATACTATAGACACCCCCCAGGTACGATATTTAAAGGAATATTTCACTTTTTTTTTTTTACTTTAAGCATCATTAAAATCACTGCTCCCGAAAAAACGGCCGTTTTTAAAAGTTTTTTTTGCATTGATACATGTCCCCTGGGGTAGGACCCGGGTCCCCAAACCCTTTTTAGGACAATACCATGCAAATTAGCCTTTAAAATGAGCACTTTTGATTTCGAACGTTCGAGTCCCATAGACGTCAATGGGGTTCTAACGTTCGTGCGAACTTGCGGTCCGTTCGCGGGTTCTGGTGCGAACCGAACCGGGGGGTGTTCGGCTCATCCCTATGGTTGGTGTGTACTTCGCTTTTACCACATATGAGTTTCAAGGCTCCTAAGTAATCAGGATGATAGATACAGTTAGTTATTATCCACACTGGGACAAAGATCAGAAGTAGAAATGAGCAACATCACTGTCCTTTATTCCTATGCTTGTCCTTTGAGGACTTAAAACACCTGCTTCACCTCTTTTCAGTCTTTCTTCAATTCCTGGGTTTAGATCAACCTTCTTTATTCTGCTGGCATGGATCCAGGTAGGACTTTCCTCAGTAAGGATGGCAGTCCTGGTGACGGCTACCACTTTGGTCAATGGTCCAGATGGAACCTCTTGTGGCTTTCGACCCTTCTGAAGCCTCTGGACCACAACTGGATCACCGACCTGGAATGGATGGATTGGTACCTGTGAAGAAGAAGAAGGAGAGGTGCGAGCTGCTCTTCTTTCAACAATATCAAGAGTTTCAATCAGTTTTTTTTTACATATTCCTCCTGTATCTGTTCCAAATCACCTTCCTCCACCATCAAAGGATGACTAGCCCACGGTGTGGAGAATGGTCTACCCATGAGTACCTTAAAGGGGGAATAACCCCATCACACTGTGAGGGGTCATTCTGATTTCAGCTAATACAGCTGGAAAAACTTTTCTCCATTTGCCAAAATTCCCACCCGTAGCTTTCCTTATCCTGTCTTTAATTGTTCTATTCATTCTTTCTACAATCCCTGAACTCTGTGGATGGTAGGGGAGGTGAAATTTCCAGTCTATTTTAAGTACTTTTACAAGATCTTGGCAGATTTTAGCTGTGAAGGCTGGGCCATTGTCTGAATTTATTTGTAATGGACATCCCCATCTAGGAATAATTTCCTGTGTGAGGATCTTCACCACAGTGCGTTTTCATTGTTGGTGACAAAGATTTCCGGCCAGTATGACATCATGTTCACTATGACAAAAAGGTATTGTTGTTTCTTTCCTTCTTTGGGCATATGTGTAAAATCTATCAGTTAATGGGTAAACGGTGTTGTTGGGTACTCAAGATGTTCATGCTTTGATTTCTTTGGGTTTGTTGGATTGTTCCTAATGCAAGTGACACATCTCCGTACAAAAGCTTTCAAGAGATTAGGTAGTCCTGCAATGAAAAAATCTGCATCTAGGAGTTTACATGTGGCCTGCCAGCCCTTGTGACCCAGTCCATGGTATTGTGCAATTAACAGGGGGCGCTAGCAACAGGAATACACGGTCTCCCCTCTTGGCAGATTAATCCTGTTTTAGGATCCTTTTGCACTATTCCATCACAGTTCCATTGCGCAATATCATCAGGGGTGGCAAAAGCCTTCAGTTTCATGAGCCAATGTGTCTCTTTCAGGGAACATGGCTGAGGTGTTAGCATGGGCATTTGAATGTTTGCCTTTTGTGCAGATGCAGCTTCTTTGGCAATACTATCAGCTAGTGCATTCCCTTTGGCTATATCAGTCATTTGGCCTGTATGTGCCTTACAGTGCATGATAGCTAGTTTTGGAGGCAACTGAATTGCATCTAGTAATGCTGTGACTAGGTCAGAATGTGAAATGCTCTTTCCATCTGCTGCCACATATCCTCTGCGAAGCCATATTACACCATGGTCCCAGACCACACCATGAGCATATCTGGAATCGGTGTAAATGTTTACCTTTTTTCCTGCAAACAGCTGGCAAGCATGGGTTAATGCTATTATTTCAGCAGCTTGTGCAGACTGATAGGGTATTGGATTGGCCTCGTGGACAGTATCCGGCAGTTGGACCACAGCATATCCCGCGTGATAGACATTATCACTTGGTCTGCTGCAAGAGCCATCAACAAAAACTGTTTGTGCAGTAGGGATTGGTACTGAAAGCATATCTGCTCTAGGTGAAGTGTCCTGATATATTGATTGTGTATAGTCATGAGGTGGTGGTAAGTCATCCAGTTCTCCTTTAAGACCTAATAAGGCATTCAAAATTGGAGCTGGGCCAGAGTTTATGTTTGAACTTTTTATTTTCAGGTTTGGATTGGACAGGAGGATGACTTCCTACCCACTCAATCTTTGTGCTGACATATGCTGAGTATGTAAAGTTTTGAGGAGTGTGTTGACATTGTGTGTAGTATGTAAGGTGGTGTCATGACCCAAGGTAAAGGTGTTGCCATCTCTACAACCATTTCACAAGAAGCCAACACTCTGAGACATGCGGGCATGCCCTGCACCTGTACTGGAACCACCTTTGAGAAAAAAGCTACAGGGCGTAGACTCCCACCATGTTCCTGGGCCAGTACTCCTGCTATGGTTCTGCAATTTTCCCTGGCAAACAAGTGAAACCTTTTGCCATATTCAGGGAGGCCAAGGCTGGTAACCATTGCACATTTCAACATGGCAAAAGCATTTAACATTTCATCAGACCATTTTACAATATCAGACATTTCAGAGAGGGTTGCTTGTCTCAAAATATTGTCAAAAAAAGAACAGCATTGGCGGCAGTAACCAATCATTGCAAGAAAGGTAAGCATGTCTTTCTTGGTAAGTGGGCGGGGCAGACCCACTAGAGCGGCAGCTCTTTTGTGACTGACTTTTCTAACTCCAGGAGACAGCACAAACCCTAGGTACTCAACCTCCTGTTTACACCATTGTAATTTTTTTTAGACACTTTGTGACCACATACATGTAACCATTTCAGCTCGGCAGTCCTCCTCTGAAGAACTATAAATCAAAAAATCATCAACATATTGCAACAGTACAGAACCATGAGGGGCAGTCCAAGGCCAGAGGGTGGCTTGGAGTACTATAGAATAGACCACAGGTGAGTCTATGTAACCCTGGGGCATTCTATACCAGGTAAACTGGCGATTGTGTTGGTCAATCGACACAGTAAAAGCAAAGAGTGGCCGTGTCTCCTCATCTACAGGGACGGAGAAAAAAAACATTCTTTAAATCAAACACAGTAAAACATTTGGCTGTTGCTGGAATGGAGGACAGGAGTGATGGAACATCAGGTACAATGGGTGCTATTGGGACTATGAGGTCATTTATGGCCCTCAAGTCCTGTACAAACCTGAAGGAGCCATCTGGCTTCTTTACAGGGTTAACAGGTGTGTTGTATGGAGAAATAATCTCTTCCAGGACCCCATCCTGAAGAAACTTTTTCACCATTGGCTCTATGCCATCCATCTTTTCCTCAGAAAGTGGATATTGTTTGTGACAGATAGGAAATGCACCTTCTTTGTATGGTGTGCATGAAATAAGTCCTACATCCAGATCTGATGTAGACCAGACCTGGGGGTCTATATCCTCAAAATCTTTTTCACTACTTTGTTGTGACAGCATCAACAAACCTGGTTTACATGCTACTTTAGTGATTTTATCTGAGGAAATGTCTAGACCTCCTTCTGAGTTGGTTCTTATTGTGATTCCCAGTGGCCCAAACAAGTCTCTTCCCATCAAATTTAAAGGGCACCTTGATATTATCCTAAAAGAGTTTGTGCATATGGTGTAACCTTCAGCATCTTCTATTGGTAGGGGTGGGGTCCTATATGTTTTTGTCAGTATCCCATTTATTCCCAAAAAAGGTTTCCGCTGGTTCCCATTTGCCTTTGAAATGATCTTCACAAATAGTACTCCTAGTGGCCCCGCTATCGATGAGATAGGGAAGGGGTCTCCCATTTACTGAAATAACCACCATTGGACTGTCAGTGAAATCATTTGAGACAAAAGGAAAAGCTGGGACACTACCACACCCCCCCCCCCGGCCCCATCATTGTTGTTGATTTTCCCATTTGATTGGAAATGTTAAACTTTGTTGGGTGGATGCCTGTGGTTGTTGTGTCTGGTTAGGGGCAGAGCTGGAGTCGGGAGTCTGAGGAGAGGTGGGGTGAGGACACTGACTCACCCAGTGATCCTCGGCACAGCAGTTGAAACATTCATTGTTCCTAGGGCAACTCATCCCTCTTCCATTTCTGCCTCTAAACCTGCCTCTACCTCTTCCTCTAAAGTTTCCCTTCATATTTCCTTGGAAATGTTGTGTGGAGACAGGTAATGGCTTTGGTATATCAAAACAACCTGCTGCATCTTTCTGTGAAAGTGCTTTGCCAAAGTCAGCTCTAGGAAGAGTTGACCATTCAGTAATCATCTGTTTGACTGGGACCACTAAATGGGGTTTGAGATTACTCAGGAAAGTCTGAATCAATAATGGATCCATATCTGGCTGAATACCCAAACCAGCTTCCTGTGTCCACACATCATTGAATCTTTTCCAGAATTCAAGAACTGATTCTCCTGTCTTTTGTTTGCATGCTATGGCGGGGGGATGTAGATTTTGGTTTAAAAATCGCTAGCATGTGAGTTTTTAATTCAATCCACATATCATCTCTCCCTTGTTCTGTGTTAAGCTTGTAACACCCTCAATAATTTACCTCGTATCTTCCTGTGTGTAGTTTCTGCCTTTACAAACTCTTTTTAGGTAGGCGAGAGTGGCGGATTTATGTCTTTATTTTTCTTTCTAAACATTCTGATTAGGTTCTTGTAGATACTCTGAGTCTTTTTTTTTTTTGCCAATAAGCACTCCTTATAACCAGAGGTTCCCCTGATCACAAGCAAGCTTTGTACGTTATTACTTTTCTTATTTTTATAACCAAACAATTTTTATCTATATTTCAAATTTTTTGGCAGAGTGCCAACAGGTTCAAACAGTGCCTTCAATTGCGGTAGTACTAATGCCGCAAACAATTCCCCACTATCTATTATGGTTAGGGAGATATTAGCACTTGAACCCTGTTGGCAAAAAGCCAAATATCCAAATGTTGCACCTGACTTCCCCTGTGCAAGAGATGTCAGTAGCAAAAAGAATTATTCAAATAGCATGAGTTAGCCTCAGAGTATCCTGCCGACTACGCCAATTTATTTTCCTTAACAGAATAAATTTGGAACAAATTCAAAAGTTTTTGGACATACAATAAATGCACAACCTTGCTTGTGGACTTGCTGTTTTGCTTCAGACAAGTTTAATCCTTCTATGAAATTAACTTTACAATGTACATTAATTCTTAAAACTTCTATTTTTGGTCTACCTTCCCTAAAATATGGATTTTTACCCAAATTGTGTCTGTAACCTCCGGGAATACCATTCACCAAGTATGTCTTTTGGTTCTTGAAAAAAAATAGCAGTCCACATATACACTCCAATGCATCCAGCGTGATACTTTTAAAGCAGTTAAAGCAGTTATACAATCATACAATGTTTACACAATACATTGATCATCAGTCTCTTGTTCTGCTCCAAGCAAAACCAAAACTTCTAGAGTACTCTGTAAAAATCTCTTAAGGTCCCCAAAACCTTTTCAAGTGTCCCCAAAACACTATTGATATGACCGGTCAACTTTTATCTCTACTTATGAGAGTTTCTATAGCCCACCAGCAATCTCTGTGAATGGAAGCTACACACCTGGACCCCGGCAAGTCAATTTCACTCAATAAGAATACGATTAACTTACTGTATCCGTTAAAAGTAGCCTTCCATCCTCCGTTAAGGGTAGATTCAAATCCCCGGTGAGGGTAGATATCCAATCCCCGGACTGAGCCCCCAGTGCTGAAAGGGTTAATGCTGTGTCTAGGTTAGTTCCTTTTAAACTCTCAGACCTCAGATCGATGTACCATGCAATTTTCAGATATCTGGAATCAACTTTTAGAGAATGAAGAAACAACACTCACATGGCGTTATACTCTAAAAACTGATTGTATTGGGTTCAGAGGGCATGCCTTATAGTAAGTTAAAAATCACACAGAACATTCATAGTTAAAAACATTCGCAGTAGATATTAAGATGGTTACAGCTGGTTAAGACAAAAAGTCATTGTTCTCTGATTCTCACAGTAGAGAACAAGATAACAAAGCATGAGACAGTTCATTTTACAATACTCTCATGTTGAGACAAATATTTGTGAAGCTCAAAGAGGTATTCTAACTATACATACTATTTAAGATGGCTGACAGAACAAAATGGATGCCTAGCATAACCTTTCAGAGACATCCAACACAGCCATAATATTGGTCCTGGTACACTGTTACCTGCCTGCACTCATTATTGTACCGCTCTCCAGCCCTTCATAAACATACTGCCTCTTGCTGCAGCTAATTAGTTCCATAGTCCAGAAGCATGATGGCAGTAAGTCAGCAGCAGGCTGAAGGCCGCAATCAGGTAAGACCTGTGCACAGGGACACAGGGGTAGAAGCTTCACCCACCTAAAATCTCTATGAAGCCCTCGGACTCTAGACCCTAATCCGGAAATTATGAAACCCAGAGACAACAAAAAAATTATTTTCTCCTTCCGGAAAAACATTTTTGGAGCCCCTCACATGTGAGACCCCTGTGTACTACAAAGCAGGTTAACAGATCAGTCCAAGCAGTAGGCAAAAATATAGTCCATAAAATAGCCAGGGTCAGTTCACGTGCAAGCAGTCAAAGCGGTATGCAGAAGCGTAGTTGATAAAGCGTAGAAGCGTAGTTGATAAAGCAGGCCAGGGTCAGTTCAGGCGCAAGCAGTCCAAGCCGTAGGCAGAAGCTTAGTTGATAAAACAGGCCAGGGTCAGTTCACATGAAAGCAGTCCAAGCAATAGGCAGAAGTGTAGCTGATAAAACAGGCCAGGGTCAGTTCACGTGGAAGCAGTCTAAATGGTGGGTAGAGGCATAGTCAAAAAACAGGCCAGGGTCAGTTCACGTGGAAGGCAGTGGCATGGTTATTTGAGGAAGCATGGGAAATGGTCAGCACAGATGATGAAAATGGGGAAATGGTTAAAAATATGGGCTAATATTTTAGGGATGTGTGATACATACAGCATTTGGTCATTGAAATCCACCCCCCCATGTAGAGATTGTAATCTTGTACACATGTTGGCTTTTCAATGGGACCTTCTCTTCTCTGAACTGTCATCATGGATGGTGGACATCATGTACACAATCCTGGTATCCTTCCACCTCAAGGCCAGCACTTTGTTGCATCTCAAAGTTGCTCTTTCTCCCCTTCACAGTTTTTTATTCACTATGGCTTGTGGGAAGCCCTTCCTATTCTTTCTGGAGGTTACAAAGGCCAGGGTTTCTGCGAGGTATAGGTTTTTGAAAAGGGGCAGGCTGGTGTAGAAGTTATCCAGGTATACGTGGTAACCTTTCTTCAGCAGTGGGTATGCCAGGTCCCATATAATTTTACCAGTTGTGCCCATGTAGGCCAGGCACTCAGGGGGCTGGAGCTGGGAAACTCTTCCTTCGTATATGTGGAACGCATACAGATATCCCGTAACTCTCTCGCAAAGCTTATAAAATTTCACTCTGTATTTGGCCCTTTTGCTAGGAATGTATTGCTTTATTCCTAGCCGGCCTGAAAAGGGTACCAGGAACTCATCTACACATTTATGCTGATCGGGGCTTTACAGCAGAAAAAATGGGCATGTGGTGGATGGGGTTGGTGGACCAATAGGCATGTCTTTCATTTTTTTTTGTAAGCCCCATGTTTATGGTGAGGCCCATAAACACTTTGAACTCCTCCAGAGTCAAATCCTTCCACTCAAATGGACAGGAATATGATGATTGGGGGTTTTTGGCAATATGCTGCTGGGCATATAAATTGGTCCAGTCCACGATGAATTGCAGCAAAGTCTCAGGCAAAAATAAATAGAAACAGTTTTCTGTAAAATTTCTGTAAAATTTTGGGTATTGGCCTGTACACCTGGCTGAGCGGTGAAATTGGGAATTCTTGCTGATCCTGAGTCGGAAGGCAACCATGTTGGGTTGGCAGGACCAGCTGGAAGATGTGTAGCAGCCCTGGCTCTTGGGGGACGTGGCACTCCAGTGCTGGTAGTTGGAGGATTTGAAGCTCCTGTGCTGGCATTTGGGCGTGATGCTGCGGCAGAGCTGGTATTGGGCCTGGGCATTTTTTGTGGTCTTTCGCTGGTGGCAGCGCTGGTAGTGGGCCTTTGGTTTTGAGGTCTATCACTGGCGGCAGCTCTGGTACTGGGCCTTTGTTCTTGGGGTCTATCGCTG
Organism: Lithobates clamitans; assembly: GCA_037952925.1. Classification (NCBI taxonomy): domain Eukaryota; kingdom Metazoa; phylum Chordata; class Amphibia; order Anura; family Ranidae; genus Lithobates; species Lithobates clamitans. Next base: position 2,607,763 of record JBBGZY010000116.1, on the reverse strand, counting down.
GCGGCAGCGCTGGTAGTGGGCCTTTGGTTTTGGGGTCTATCGCTTGTGGCAGCTCTGGTACTGGGCCATTTTTCTTGGGGTCAATCGCTGGCGGCAGCGCTGGTACTGGTCCTGGGAATTTGATCCTGGGGTATATTGCTGATGGCTGCCTGGTTTCCAGAGTGCCGTGCCCTTTTAGGAGGGATCCATTCTTCCTCTGATTCATTTGCCGATCCACTACTATCGATCGGTTCAAATGCTGAATTTTATTCTGAATTGGAATTGGCATTTGAATCTGATGAGAACTCCCCGCTGCTCTCATCAGTCATGGAGAGGATCTGGAACACCTCCTCACTGGTATATACTCTTTTGGACATTTTTCTGATGGGTTGTGCGACGTGTGGCAGGTGACGGTCACTGATGGGCTGTGTGATGGGTGACAGACGGGTGGCAGGTGACGTTCACTGATAAGTGACAGGTGATGGTTACTGATGGGTGACAGTTACTGATGGGTGACAGGTGATGGGGGGTGACAGGTGAAGGTCACTGATGGCGGTCTCTGATGGTGACCAGTGCACTTTATGGGACTGATAGGTGACAGATGAGGGTCACAGATGGGTCGCTGATGATGGTCACTTGCGATGGTCACTGATGGGTGATAGGTGCACCGGTGATGGCAGTCTCTGACGATGACAGGTGCACTTTATGGGAACTGATGGGTGACAGGTGCACTTTATGGGCAGTGATGGGTCACAGGTGCACTTTTATAAGCACTGATGGGCACTTATATGGTGACTGTTGGGTGACAGCTGCAATTGGGGGGGGGGCGATGTGATGGGTTCTCTTTACTGTGTGGTGTTGGTGCAGACACTAACACTACACAGATCATTAACTTACTGCTCCTGGCTCTTCTCTCCTCACACTGGAAACAGTGTGTGAGGAGATACGAGCCGGTAACAGGTATTAACCGCTCTGTGTTTACATTAAGTGATCGGCTGTGAATGGATCACAGCCGATCACGTGGTAAACAGCTACCAGCCATTGGCTGTTTACCCTTGTCGATGACGAGCGGTGTTCCTGGGAACATGCCGCCAACAACATGACCGCGCTGCGTGCTCCTGATCGCACGCATGACCAGTCTTAGGAAGGGAGTACCATTTGGAGTACCATCACGTGGTAAACAGCCATGCCCAATGGCTGTTCACCCCTGTCGGTGACACGCTGTGTCCCGGGGACACGCCGCCACCGACAGTGCAGGGCTGCACGCCCGCGATCGCGCGCATGCCCTATTTGAATGGGCCACAACGGGTTAAAGGGCTTCCACACCAAGAGTTCATACAGATAACAATACAAATAACAATGAGGGTCCTAGGTTCATAGTCGGAAACTCCTTGATATCAAAGTGTAAACACGCATTGAGGTTGATTTACTAAAACTGGAGAGTGCAAAATAGGGTGCAGCTGTGCATGGTAACCAATCAGTTTCTAAGGCTAGGTTCACATTGATGCTGCTCTCTCTGCGCGCTGTGCTTTGAATGGGCACTGCAGCCCATTTATTTGAATGGGCTGCTTAGCCTCCTGAAGTGCAGGGAAAAGGTCCCTACACCATTTCTGGAATTGCAGCCTGCATGGCAATCACAAGTGCAGTGCGGGAGCGAATTCCAGTGTGTACGGTGTGCCATTAGGATTAATGGCACCTTCGCACATCTTGTGCTTTTTTATCTGTGGGTGCTTGCAGCTGCGGGAACAAGTGCAGATGTTATACAGATGTGTAATTAGCCTAACTTCACCTTGTTCAGTTAAACTTTGACAAAAAAACCTGAAAGCTGATTGTTTTTTATGCAGAGCTGCATCCGATTTTGCACTCTCCAGTTTTAGTAAAGTAGCCCTTTTACGTGGCATCTATTATAAGGTGACCAGATTTTTAAAATGAAATCCGGGGACATTATTTTTTTTTTTTTATTGGAAAATGGTAAAATATTTTATAAGCATATTTACCACAAATGCTATATGCAGTGTATGTGGTATGTGTTTATGGACTGATTGTATAATATATACGTTATTTCTCCCATTTTGTCCATGAGATTAAAAAAAAGATACCTCTTAGAATTTTTTGAGATATGACTACCAAATGTTGAGAAGATAAGATAGAGAAAAAAGTGTAGAGTTCAGGAGTGTGCTATATAAAGAATGCAGGGCTAAGGAGCGCGCTACATATACAATGCAGGGCTAAGGAGCATGCTACATAAAAAATGCAGGGCTCAGGGGTGCACTACATAAGGAATGCAGGGCTTAGGAGAAGGCCACATAAAGAATACAGGGCTCAGGAGTGCTCTACTTAAAGAATGCAGGGCTCAGGAGCAGGCTACATAAAAATTAATCCAGCCTGACCAGTGCCCATCAATGCAGCCTCACAAGTACCCATCAATGCAGCCTCACAAGTGCCCACCTATGCAGCCTGATCAGTGCCCATCTATAGAGCCTCACCAGTGCCCATCTATGCAGCCTCACCAGTGCTCAGCAATGCAAGACTAAAATTGGGCGCCACCCCCCCATCTAAATTTGTCTCACCACTTCCTTTTATGTGAGCAGTCCAATTGGATCTGCCTGTCTGTTTTTCAGGCCGACCCAATTGGACCCTCCACTCTTTTCTATGGAGCAGCTGGTGTAATCTCCAATCCAATCCGGTCTACTAAAAACAAGCGGAAGGGGATCTGTTCCGATCCATCTGGATGGATCGGATCAGATCGCAGTCGGGTGTAAACGAACTGCAGAAATTGTTTACATCCAAACACCCTTAGAGCAGACTAGGCTCTGCGGTGGGCATGCGCGGTGCACTGTACAGCAACGGACAGGCAGGTAAGTAGCTTTAATGCAGAAGAGACAAAGCTTGTCTCTTCTGCATTAAAATTCCTGCCTGTTCACCCATTTTAAAACTTCAATGTATAGTAGGTCTTATGCCGCGTACACACGATCGTTTTTCTCGTCGGAAAAAAATATGGCGGCTTTTCCGACGGGATTCCGCTCAAGTTTGCCTTGCATACACATGGTCATGCAAAAGTTTGCTGACATTACGACCGTCAAGAACGTGGTGACTTACAACACTATGACGAGCCGAGAAAATGACGTTCAATGCTTCCGAGCATGCGTTGAATTGTTTCCTAGCATTCCTAGGGATTTTGCACGTTGGAATTGCCACAGACGATCGCATTTTCAGATTGGAACTTTTCTCGACCAAAAAATTGAGAGCATGCTCTCAATCTTTTGCTGGCTGGAATTCCGCCAGCAAAAGACCAATGGAGCATACACACGGTCGCATTTTCCGATGAAAAACTCTCATCGGTCTATTGCGGGCTGAAATTCCAACCGTGTGTAGGTGGCATTACAGTTTCAGGCAGGTTTTCCCCTTTAAATTTGTGCTGTGGCTGAGGTGCTGTACTTTCTGCTAGAGAATGTGCAGGAGGAGTGTGACCTCAGAGCACACTAGTGCTAAACCACTCCGCTCCTCCTGCCCACCCCATAGAAAAGCATTCTTAGTGACACTGCAACTACTGTTGCTAAATAGCTAAGCAACAGTAGTTGTAGTTTCACTAAGAATGCTTTTCTATGGGGTGGGCAGGAGGAGCGGAGTGGTTTAGTGCTAGTGTCCTGTGAGGTGCTGGCACCACTGAGTAATCAACAACTGTATGTGACATTAGACTTGATCTGCATTGGCAACCTTAGAGCTGTGGTACCTGGTGCGAGCCGCAACCCCCGCACTCCCTATATAATCCACTGTCCCTCATTCTCCCCCCAGTACTGAACTCCCCTCATCTCCATGTCCCCCCATTACACAAAGCTCTCACCCCCCGTACACAGGGCCCACCCTACTTCCACCCCCCCAAGTACAGTGCTCCTCCCTCATCTATGACCCTCCCCCTTTCCTCACTACAAGCCCCACCCCCTATTCTCCCCCCAGTACATAGAGCTTCCCCATCCCCTAGCTCCCCCCCACTACAGAGCTCCAACCACCCCTAGCCCCCCGGTACACAGAGCTCTCCCTGTACTCCCAACCCCAGGACACAGCTCACCCCCAGGACAGAGCTTCTCCACTTCTAGTAAACAGAGCCTGAGCTCCCCCCAGGATACAGCGCCCCCTTCTTCTCTCACCTCCCCCCTCCCCCAGTACACTCAGCTCCTCCTGCCCTACATTCTCCACATACTGCACCATAGCAGCACCAGTATCTGCTGCTACAAAGTTTACCACTTACTTCAGTTTCTCCGCCCTGCCACCACTTTCCCTTCCTGTCCCAGCCTCTGAATGATGTCACGTCAGAGGCCGGGACTAGAAGTCACTTGTCAGATGGAGTGATCTCTGCCTGACAGAGAATGTATTCTGTGTACAGTAGTTTAGACGGGTGCAGGAGCGCACTCAGCACCCCGCTGCAGCTCTGCTTTTGTCTGTCCATTGTCAGCCGGGAGACTTTTGCCCCAGCGCTATCTGCACACCACACTTCACTTCAAAGGATTTTCTACTCTTTCCGCACCCTCTAGTCCCGGCCCTGCTGCCTGTCACTGTGCTCCGCTCTCTGGATAAATGTGCAACCAGACTGGGGGTGGTGCCGCCCCCATGAAAAAATTCTGCCCTGCCTCGCTGCAGATATGTCCCTGAGTGTCGCCCCTGCAATCTGGGGACATCTGGTCACCCTAATCTATTATCCAAGCTAAAATAGGGGTTTCCAACTAGGGGCCCCTTAGAGACTTGGGGGGGGGCATGGGCAAAAAAAGTTTTGAGAAACACCGAACTATACTATTTATGCTAGTGTTTGAGAGGTGAGTTTTAAAGTGGAATACTGGAATAACCCCAACAATCCTTAGAATCCCCACCCCCCCAACACCTATGCTTACTGACCTATGTAAGAAAGATGTACAGTTGTGCTCATAAGTTTACATACCATGGCAGAACTTAAGATTTCTTGGCCAATTTTCAGAGAATATGAATGATAACACAAAAACATTTCTTTCACTCATGGTTAGTGTTTGGCTGAAGCCATTTATTATCAATCAGCCGTGTTTACTTTTTTTTAAATCATAATGACAACGGAAAATACCCAAATGACCCTGATCAAAAGTTTACATACCCTGGTGATTTTGGCCTGATAACATGCACACAAATTGACACAAAGGGGTTTGAATGGCTATTAAAGGTAACCATCCTCACCTGTGATCTGTTTGCTTGTAATTAGTGTGTGTGTATAAAAGGTCAATGAGTTTCTGGACTCCTGACAGACCCTTGCATCTTCCATCCAGTGCTGCACTGACGTTTCTGGATTCTGAGTCACGGGGAAAGTAAAAGAATTGTCAAACGATCTGCGGGAAAAGGTAGTTGAACTTTATAAAACAGGAAAGGGATATAAAAAGATATCCAAGGAATTCAGAATGTCAATCAGCAGTGTTCAAACTCTAATCAAGAAGTGGAAAATGAAAGGTTCTGTTGAAACCAAACCACGTTCAGGTAGATCAACTAAAATTTCAGCCACAACTGCCAGGAAAATTGTTTAGGATACAAAGAAAAACACACAAATAACTTCAGGTGAAATACAGGACTCTCTGAAAACATGTGGTGTGGCTGTTTCAAGATGCACAATAAGGAGGCACTTGAAGAAAGATGGGCTGCATGGTCGAGTCACCAGAACAAAGTTAATACTATGCAAATGCCACAAAGTATCCCACTTACAATACGCCAAACAGCACAGGGACGAACCTTCTGGCACAAAGTTATTTGGAGTGATGAGTCAAAAAGGCCTATAATGAAAGGTACACCATTCCTACTGTGAAACACGGAGGTGGATCACTGATTTTTTGAGGATATGTGAGCTACAAAGGCACAGGGAATTTGGTCAAAATTGTTGGCAAGATGAATGCAGTGTGTTATCAAAAAATACTGGAGGAACATTTGCATTCATCAGCCAGGAAGCTGCGCATGGAGTGTATTTGGATATTCCAGCATGACAATGATCCAAAACACAAGGCCAAGTCGACCTGTCATTGGCTACAGCAGAATAAAATGAAGGTTCTGGAGTGGCCATCTCGGTTTCCTAACCTCAATATCATTGAGCCACTCTGGGGAAATCTCAAACATAGAGTTCATGCAAGACAGCCCAGGAATTTACAGGAACTGGAGGCTTTTTGCCAAGAGGATTGGACAGCTTTACCATCTGAGAAGATAAATAGCCTCATCCACAAATACCACAAAAGACTTCAAGCTGTCATTGATGTTAAAGGGGGCAATACACGGTATTAAGAACTGGGGTATGTAAACTTTTAATCAGGGTCATTTGGGTAGTTTCTGTTGTGATTATGATTTAAAAAGAGTAAACACAGCTGATTGATAATAAATGGCTTCAGACAAACACTAACCATGAATGAAAGAAAAGTTTTTGTGTTATCATTCATATTCTCTGAAAAATGGCCAAGAAATCATAAGTTCTGCCAGGGTATGTAAACTTATGAGCAGGGATGAGCTTCGAGTCAAACATAAGTTCGACTCGAACATTGGATATTCGCCCGTTCGCCGAATAGCAAATTTTATGGGGCGTTCCCAGCAAATTTGAGCGCCCCATAATGCACTGCAAGACCGTAGTGCATTGCTGTATGATTGGCCAAAGCATACACCTGACCTGCATGCTTTGGCTAATCACAGCACGCTCCTCGGCGAGAGCCATAATTGGCCAAAGGCAGGGTGCCTTTGGCCAATCATGGCTCAGGGGGACTAAGTCCATGCCCCACACTATATAAGGCTGCTTACATAGCACCCATATATTGTGTTATAGTTGACGGAGATAGAGAGATTGAGCTAGATTAGGCAGGCAGGTTAGTTAGTTAGAGGCAGTGTATTTGATATATATATATATATATATATACTCTGCATTCAGTGTAAACTCCATATTCAGTCAGTACAGGCAGTGTATTTGATATATATATATATATATATATATATATATATATATATATATATATATATATATAGTCTACTAGTATATATATATATACTCTGCTTTCAGCGTAGCTCCAACCAGGAGGCGGTGTACACAGTATATAATACAGTGTGTACAGTTTCAAATGCACTTCAGGCAGTGTACACAGTATATAATACAGTGCAGTGCGGTGTTAAAAAAAAAAAAAAAAATACCCATCATGTGGGAAGGCCTCGAAGGAGAGGCAGACACTCACAGGCCACTAAAAGAGGGCAAGCAGCCTCTGAAATAATATTTAACAGCAGGGACCTTCAGTAACTGTGAGGGGTTACTGTTCTGCCACCACCAACAGCTAAGGCCCAATTTTAGCAGAGTATATAGTGCAGTCCGTATAGTATATACTGCAGTTCAGAGTATATAGTGCACTCAGTGTAGTATATATAATACAGTGCAGGGTATATAGTGCAGTGTACAATATATAACCCACTTATGCCTATTCAGACTGCTCCTGCTCCAGCCATAACTTCCATATATTATATTTTTTCATACTGCCTCTTTTCCCATACCAAAATTTCTCCTTCATAATCATATCTTTAACCTCTTTCATCCATTCTACCATCGTCGGAGGATCTTTTGCCTGCCACATCCGTGCTATTAACTTCTTTTCTTGAAACAAACATTTAATTATTGCAGTCTGGGTGTCTTTTAGCATGCCATTCTTCTCCATCAAGCTCATGAGACAGGTTCTAGCTTCTATGTCTAACGATGTCCCAAACACAGAGTTCATTTTTACAACTATCCCTTCCCAATACCTATGTAACTTGGGACATCGCCAGAACACGTGTATGAAATAGCCTCTTCTATCCCCACAGCGTTGGCATTTAGCATCTGGCCTCTTTCCAAACCTAAATAGTTTTACTGGTGTATAATATAACCTATATATCAAATACAGGTGAGATACCCTTTGTGATGGTGAAAAAGAAACTCTGGGCCCTAATGCTAAAACATATTTCCACTGTTCCTCCGTTATTGTACCAATATCTTGTTCCCATTTAATCCTGTTTTTAGATTCCACCACCCCCTCCTGCCCCACCATGTTTATACTCCTATACATATTGGATATTAACCCTCTAGAAGATCTCGTGTTTACCAGTTTCCTAAGCAAAGGCATTTCACTCCACTCTATCACCTTCCCTCTAAATTGTACCTCTAGGGCATGCCTGACTTGCAGATAACTAAAAAATAGTTGGTTGGGAACTGCAAACTCCTCTCTCTTGAAATGATTTCAACCTCTCTGCCCTATACAACTGTGCCAAGCAGTGGATACCTCTCCTGTCCCATTCCTCTATTTTACCCATCACATTGAGCTCTTTTAAATTTTTATTGTTCCATATTGGAGAGAACTCAGACAACCCTGTGTACCCCAACATGGCCTTAACGGTCTTCCAGCTTCTAATCATTAGCTGAACTGTGGGACAACTGTAACCAAAAGAATCTGCCTCCACTGCTTCCACTATTGTGTCATGGCTAGTACTATTCATCAATATATTACTTCCTCCTCCCCTTTCTTCGGGCAAGTTACTACCTCTCATAAACTGCATTTGAGCTGCCAGAAAATAACCCCAAGGATCCGGTAAAGCCAGGCCCCTGCCTCTCTCGGTCGCCTTAGCGCCTGCAAACCAATCCTTGCCACCCCGTTTTTCCAGATTCATTCTCTAAACAAACTGTCCAGTTTTTTGAACCAATGTTTTGGGATCCAAACGGGGGAATTATGTATTACATATAAGATTTGCAGCATCCATACCATCTTGATTAGATTACATCGACCGGCGACCGAGAGAGGCAGGCGACCCCACACTCGACTTTTCTGCTTTAGCTTCACCATAAGTGGTACTACATTTCCCGTTATATACTGCCCCGGGTCTCTTGTTATATTTACCCCTAAATATCTCATTTGACTTATTACTCTTATTGAATCTACCTGATTCGGAAGAGGTTCTACAAGGGGGTCTATTGGCCAAAGTGCAGATTTTTCCCAATTGATTGTCAGTCCAGAAAAGTGGCCAAATTCTTTGATCATTTCCATAGCTGCTATCAATGAGACCTGTGTATCTTCCAAAAATAACAGGATATCATCCGCATACATTGCGACTTTCTCTTCCTCCCTCCTTCTTTTGAATCCCCCCAATTCTTGAGAAGCTCTTAAAGCAACCGCCAATGGTTTCAGTGCGAGGGCGAAGAGCAGGGGTGACAGTGGACACCCCTGTCTCGTTTCCCTCCCCAACTGGAACCATTCAGAACACTCCCCATTGACCCTATCCTTGGCCCTCGGTTTATCATATAGAAGTCTCAACCATTTCACAAAGTTAGGACCAAATTTAAACTCCGCCAGTACTTTCCACAAATAGTGCCATTCAAGGCTATCAAAAGCCTTGACCGCATCTAATGATAGAATGGCTCTATTCCCCCCTTTCTCTATTGGCAGCTGTGTATTTAAATATACTCGCCTTATGTTCACACTCACCTATCTATACAGTATAAAACCGGTTTAGTCTGGGTGTATTACTTTAGAAATTATTCTTTTTAACCTGGTTGCTAGGGCTTTTGCCAGGATCTTAACATCTGAGCACAAAAGCGAAATTGGCCTGTATGAGGCTACATCAAGCGGATTTTTCCCTTCTTTTAATAATACTATAATAGTGGCTTCAGTCATAGATATGGGCAATCTTCCTTCCACCTCGGCCCCATTCAATACTTCCAATAATTTTGGAAGCAAAATATCCCCATATCTCTTATAGACTTCTATAGGCAGACCATCGGGCCCTGGTGCTTTCTGATTCGCCATATCTATTATTACCCTTTGCAACTCTTCCAATGTCAACGGGGCTTCCAGTGCATCCCTATCCTCACTGGATAAAGGGGTTATTTTCAGTTTTTCAAAAAACTCCCACATTTCTCCCTCTACATTAATTTGTGGGGTGCTATACAGGCCTTCATAATAATCTTTAAATACCTCTACTATTCCGGGGGTAGTTCTTATAATTCTCCCTTCCCTGTCCCAAATTGCTGATATAGTGGATGAGGGGCCATTTGCTCTAGCTATCAACGCCAAGGTTCTCCCCACTAGTTCACCTTCCCCAAAAAGACTCTGCTTCTGAAACATTTTCTTTTTTTCCTCTTTCTCCAATACTAGTTTCCTATATTCCTCCTGACTCTCTACCCACACATCATATCTAGCTAAAGTTGGTTCCTCCGCATATCTTACTTCAGCCCCCCTCACCCTTTCTTTTACTTTATATTCCTTGACCTGTGATTTTCTCTTAACATAGGAGATTTTTTGTATAAAGACCCCCCGAAGAAAAGCCTTCAGGGAGTCCCACATTATGCCCAACGGGGGAGTTCCTGAATTTAAATTTATAGATTCTTCTAGACTGACTGCAATAACCCCATCATCCTCAATTACTTTGAGCCAAAAGGGGTTCATTTTCCAATCCCCCCCACCATGGCTCAGCCCAATTTTAACTGAGAAAGCCACTGGTGAGTGGTCCGAAAGCCCCCTTGGCTCGTAGTCTACCTCTGCCTCTATATTTAAGGCTTCCTCATTGCATAGCACTAGATTGATTCTGGATAAAGTGGCATGCTTCCTAGAGTGACACGAATACTGCTTCACACCAGGATGCCACTTCCTCCAGATATCCACCAGCCCTACCTCCTCACAAAATTGGAGAAGCGGGCCTTTAGGTACCCCTCCAGAAGCCACCCTTGCTGGGAACCTATCTACGCTGTTATCCATGGCCATATTAAAGTCCCCCGCCACTATAACTGGAACCCTGGGTTTATCCGCTATAAATCTTATTAAGTCACACAGTATCTCTGTATTAAATGGTGAAGGTATATATACATTTGCAAGTACACATTCCGACTTTCAATAATACAAAAAAGAAAAACATATCGTCCATTCTTATCCAACTTACTCTGTCTGCAGGAGAAAACCAATCCAGAGCTTATCAATACACTCACACCCCTTGAATACGAGGTGTGAGCCAAGTGATACTGCCCTTGGTAATCCCTGTTCCTCAAGGCACTAATTGTACCTTTATCAAGGTGAGTCTCCTGAAGACAGAGCATCTTAACATCGCCTGTCCTGGCCATAGAGAAAATTGCCTGTTTTTTATACATCTCCCTTTCCCCCCGCACGTTCCATGAGCATATCTTAATACACCTAAATGGGTCTGGGGTTTTCCTTCTACCAACTTTGGCTCCTATCATTCTCCTGTTCCAGTATCTTGTCTCCTCTCAAAACAATTCTTACTCCTAAAACCATCGTGTCTAGTGTTTGAAAATATTGGTGATTTTAATTTTTGTACAAATTCAAAACTTCTTACTTCATTCCACTGCACAACCCTACCACCCTCATACCTCCTTGTAACCTTATGCATACCCCATTTCCCAGCCTTCCCATCCCCCCCAACCCCCCCTCTCCCATCCTCCCTCCCCCTTTCCCCTCTCCCCCTTGCCCAACCTTGGGCCCATACCAAGGGCTTCTAAAGTGACCGTATTAACCCCCTAAACGTGAGTATACCTCTTTTTTCCCCTTTACTTTGCTACCCGAACCTTATAAGAGGGGCATTAACCCCAACATGACCAGTGTACTCAAAAAACAAAGGATTAGTATCTACTGCCCCCCTATACCCACACCTCTATAAATGCACCAGTGTATCAAAAGAGAACATGACAAGAGGAGGGAAAAAAAAAATTTGGGCTGGCCCCCGCGCCATTTAAAAAAAAATTGGTGTGGAGTTCACCTTATTATCCATACCAGACTCGAAGGGCCTGGTATGGACTGGGGGGGAAACCCATGCTGTTTTTTAATGATTTTTTATGTATATTGCTGGGATCTGGCAATACATTACAGCCGTGAGAAATTTTAAATTACATTTTTTCCTTTAGAAATGTCATTTTGCTGCGGTACTTTTCTAAACATGGGAAAACTATGCTACTTTACAGACAGACTAAGGAGACCACCCCCCCCCCCCCCCCCGAGTCATGACATTTAAAGGAATATTTCCTTTTTATTGTTTCACTTTAAGCATTCTCAAAATCACTGTTACTGAAAAAATGTCCATTTTAAAAACTTTTTTTTGCATTGATACATGTCCCCTGGGGCAGTATTTGGGTCCCCAAACACTTTTTATGGCAATAACTTGAAAATAAGCCTTTAAAATGAGCATTTTTCATTTTTCACATCCGTGTCCCATAAACTTTAACGGGGTTTGCATGTTCGCACACAGTCTGTTCCCAAGTTCTGGTGCGAACCCGAACTGGGGGGGGGGGGTTCTGCTCATCCCTACTTATAAGCATAACTGTATGTACTTACCTATTTTTAGGCCACTCAGGGTCACGTCTGGTCAAGAGATCTCCCCTGCATCAGCCAGAGAAAGTGCTCGACAATAGATAGCAAAGCCTGAAGTGGTGATGTCACCCATGGGCTTAGCATGGCCCATCAGTTGTCAGCACTCCCTCCTCTCTCCTGCAGTGGCATTGACTGACACAGGGTTAGGATCAAATGACCAGACCAGAGCATCCTGAAAATAGGTAAGTATACAGATCTTTTTAACCTGGGTTAATAAGTGTAGCACCTTCTACCTAGGTAGGTGCTAGAGTAGGGTTTTTTTTTAGGTAAGTGTAGGTAAATTTAGGCAGGCCTAGCTGAAAGCTAGGCCTGTTTGTTTTGGTTTATGTGGGCTGGGAGTGGCTCAGAGCAGCAGCTGGTGATTCACAGGCAGCATCACTAAGACCTGCCTCTTCTTTCTAGAGCCTTCTGGAAGGTACTAGAAAGAGAGCAGGAGAGGAGAGGTGGAGCTGGATTAGCAGGGGGCAGGCTTCCTTAACCACTTCCCACCTGGCCTATAGCAGATTGACGGCCGGGAAGTGGTTCTGTTATCCTGACTGGGTGTCATATGATGTCCAGCAGGATAACCAGCCGGCACGGGGGGCATGCAGCGTGGCACTCACGGGTGCGGTGTGTCAGTCTGACACGCCGCTAATCTCTGATCATGGTAAGGAGTCCCTGACAGAGGCTTCTTACTACGTGATCTGCTGTGACCAATCACAGCTGATCATCCTGTGAACCAGGAAGTGCTGGTAAACAGCATCCGTCGGTTCGTGCTGACAGGGAGAGCTGACCGGCGGCTCTCCCTGTCAGAGGGGGGGTCTGTGCTAATAATCAGCCCATTGCTTATCAGCACAGCCCCCATCAGATGTGCCCAACAGCTGTCAGCAGTGCCCCCTCAATAAAGTCTCTCAGTGCCCACCACAGTGCCAATCAGAGCCCACCACAGTGCCCAGCAGTAAGACCTGTCAGTACCTCATCATCAGTGCTGCCCATCAGTGCCATCTATTAGTGTCCATCAGTGCCATCTGTCAGTGCGACCTATCAGTGCCAATCAATGCCACCTATCAGTACCCATCAGTCAGTGCCCATCAGTGCCGCCTGTCAGTGCCCATCAGTGCGACCCATCAGTGCTGCATATCAGTGCCGCCTATCAGTGCCCATCAATTCTACATATTAGTGCCTCCTCATCAGTGCCACCTTATCAGTGCCACAGTGCCCATCAGTACCACCTCATCAGCACCCGTCAGTGAAGGAGAAAACAAAGTTGTATGACAGAATTTAAGAAAAACTATTTTTTTTCAAAAATGTTGTTCTTTTTTAGTTTGTTCAGCAAAAAATAAAAACCCCAGAGGTGATCAAATATTACCAAAAGAAAGCTCTATTTGTGGGAAGAAAATGATAAAAATTTAGTTTGAATGACAATTGCGTGGTCATACAACACTGTACCCAAAGTGCGACAGCGCTGAAAGCTGAAAATTGTCCTGGGCAGGAAGGGGGGGGCTGGTATTGAAGTGGTTAAACACCTAGATTCACATTATTTTCGGCCAGGAAAATTATTGCTAGACAATGGATGATGCCACTACCCCCTAGTTTTAATGAATGGAAGGTGGATATAAAGAATATACTACCCTACAAAGAATTATTATATATCAACAGAGGGTGCCCAGCCAAATACAATAAAATTTGGGACAGATGGTTACAAGATTCAATAACTTGTATATGAACAACATCCTAGTCCTTCAGACATGTTACTTAATGACCTCACTCAAACCATATATTTGCTGACACACACGGATTGACATCTGTTTCTTGATAGAAGTTTTTCTGTGTGAATTAAGTATAAGCCTGGAATATAGCCTGTATCTAAGATGCATCCTTATTTTTCACATGTGATATATTGCATTTCAAACACGTAAGACTCTGTTGTATATGAAAATTGTTTAATAAAAACCTTTTGTTAACAAAAAAAAATACCTAGAGTCAGTCCAGCTGGGGAGTTGTGGTTGAGTGGAAGAACTGAGGATGGAGTACTAGGCTTTCAGGGCCTTGGAGGGAGCTCCCAAATCTGGGGGGTGACCTTGGGCCTGGGTGCAGGATGGAGTCCTTCAAGAACGCATGAAGGATCCAAACAGGAGGCACAGGAGGAGTCAGAGAGGACAGCAGGAGCTAGTACTGCCGGGCAAGTCTTCAGGAGGGAACCACCGGTTGCAGCCAGGAGGGCTGGTGAGTGACATGTGCAGTCAGGAGGACTGGAGAGGCATGCCAGAGAGGACTTAGAAGAAGCAATCAGAGTTGGGTGTGGAGCCAGTAGAGAGGATTGCAATGTCATGGGCAGTGAAGTTGGGCAGCTGCAGTCAGGAGGGATGGCAGGGCCTGAAGTTGACTGACTGGGAGCAGTAGTCTACCAGGAGGACAGTTAGCACTAACAAGACTTTCCATATTTTCTGCTACACTATAGGGGCCCGCAGTCCCTGCCTGCAAAGGGTGAGTTATTAAGACCTAGCTGAGCCAGTGTCAGGCCTAGCTACCATGTGCTAGCTGTTCCTGGAATCACTAAATAGGAAGCGACATTCAGGAGGAATGGAGTGAACCATTAGATAGGAAGTGAAGAATGGGTAGGGGCACCAACCCTCCCCCCCATGTTGAGGGCATGCGGCCTGGTAAAGTTCAGGGGGGGGTGCTCGCTCGTCCCCTCCCCTCCCTTTCCTGACCTGCCGGGCTGCATGCTCGGATAAGGGTCTGGTATTGATTTTGAAGGAGACCCTACGCCGTTTTTTTAAAAAATGCTGGTGTGGGGGGTCCCTTCTGAATCCATACTAGACCCAAAGGCCTGGTATGGACCTGGTGGAGGACCCCACGCTGTTTTTTTTTCATGATTTTTTTTAGCCGGCAATTCTTTTATTTACATTCAGCGGGGAAGCCCGCTGACCGTTGATGACTCATCGGTTGTTAAGGATGCGGCGGCCGGCTTTCCAGCCCCCTCATTAGCAACCAGCTATATACAGTGTAAAAAAAAATGCAAATTGCTGCAAAATTGCTGTAAAATCGCTGTAAAAAGCACAAAGCTGCACAGATGTCTTCCAAGTTGCACCTGAAATCGCACTGATCTGCTACTTTAAAAACGTGCTACTTCAAGTGAAGTAGCACGATTTCAAAGTAGCATCAATGTGAACCAGGGCTTAAAGTGGATCTTTAGGCCTGGTTCACACCTATGCATTTTTTTGTACATGGTTTCCTATGGATGTAGTTCATAACTGTGCCTTTTATGGAAAGGGCCAGGGACTTTTTTTTTTGGTTTTTGGTTGTTAGACTTCAATGGATCAAAAACGTGTATTGAAAAATGCAAAATGCACATTTAATATGCTAACTGTAACCTGCATAGGTGTGAACCAGGCCTTAGACCCCATACACACTATAGCTTTCCTGCAAATTTTTGTCTTCAGATTTACCAAAATCATATAATATGAGGGCAAACCTTAAGCCCGGGTTCACACCTATGCGATGCGAATTAGATGCGGCTTACACTGCATCTAATTTGCAGGACATTTTAAAATACTTTCATATGAATGCATCTGGTTCACATATGTGCGTTGCATTTGCACTGCGCATTGCACAAAAAACGAGTGCGTTTTCTGGGCATTGCGGTGCAAATTACGAGCCCCTTATCTTCTATGGGAACGCATCTGCTTCGCAAATGCATTGCGTTCTGAACATGGATTTTCTCCTTCTCCTCACTACACCTTCCCCTCTCCCTCCCCCTCTCCCTGCTCACTGATCCTGAGCTAAAACGCAGATGAGCCTTTGAACAGGAGATTTTTATCTCCCCAGTGAAACCTGAGCTTCAATTCGCACCGCACATGTGTGAAACCGGGCTAAGAGTTTCAATTTGTACGCCATCAGGCAGGCCCTTGCGCTACATGTTTTTGGTAAATCTGAAAACAAATATCTGCAGAATATCTAATAGTGTGTATGGGGTTTCAGTCGGAAAATTATGTTCTGCTAGATCACTTCAGGATGGCCCCTTTTGCAGGTATAGATATGTAAAACATTAAAAATAAGTGCCTATACTGTTTAAAATCCAATAATATACTGTCACATTCTGCTCTGCACATGCTCAGTTTCTCTCCTTTTTTAGGCATTTTTAGGCACTGCAGAATTTGTAGAGGCCAATCTGCTGACAGCCTGAGGCCTGATTCACACCTATGCAGGTTGCAGTTTGCAGATTGCAGGTGCATTTTGCGTTTTTCAATACACATTTTTGATCCAATGACGTCTATGGAACCAAAAAACAAAAAACAATCCCTGACCCTCTCCAGAAAATGCACAGATGTGAACTACATCCATAGGAAACCATGTTAAATGGACTGTAGTGTGTGTCTGAAAAAACTGAAAACGTACTAAAAATTGCATAGATGTGAACTAGGCCTTAACCGGCTCCCGACCGGCTACCGCAGTTTTACTGCAGGTTGGCTCCCTTGGGCGAGCCGCCGTAACTCTATGTTGGCCCTGTAAGGCTCGATTCACACCTATGCATGTTGCTTTTGAGCGTTTTTGGAGTTTTTTTTGTGATGCTTGCCACGTTTTTGAGCAGCGTTTTTGTAGCGTTTTTACAGCGTTTTTGCCGCGTTTTGCGTTCTTTTTTTACAGTTTTTTTTACTTAAAAAAACGCCAAAAACGCATCAAAAACGCTGTAAAAACGCTGCAAAAATGCTGCACTTGCATTTTTGATGCTGGTCCATTGAATTCTATTACATGCAAAACGCTGCATTTTGCATGAAAAAAAGTCCCTGACCCTTTCCAAAAATGCAGAGGTACAAAAAGGCATTGATGTGAACATGTTCCATAGGAACCCATGTTAAAAATTTCCCATGCATTTCTGCAAAATGCAAAATGCATCAAAAAACGCGCTAATGTGAATGGAGCCTAAGGCTCGATTCACACCTATGCATGTTGCTTTTGAGCGTTTTTGGAGGTTTTTTTTTCATGCTTGCCACGTTTTTGAGCCGCGTTTTTGCCGCGATTTTGCCGCGATTTTGCCGCGATTTGCGTTTTGCGTTTTTTTTTTTTTTTTTTTTTTTTACATTTTTTTTTACAGTCTTCAAAAAAATCAAAAAAAAAAAAAAAAATTAAAAAAAAAAAAAAAAAAAAAAAAAAAAAAAAACGGCAAAAACGCATCAAAAACGCACCAAAAACGCATCAAAAACGCTGCAAAAAAGGTGCACTTGCGTTTTTGATGCTTGTCCATTGAAAACCATTACATGCAAAACGCTGCATTTTGCATGAAAAAAAGTCCCCGACCCTTTCCAAAAACGCAAAGAAACAAAAAAGCATTGATGTGAACATGTTCCATAGGAACCCATGTTAAAAAATTCCCGTGCATTTCTGCAAAATGCAAAATGCATCAAAAAACGCGCTAGTGTGAATGGAGCCTTAGACACTGTAGGAGGTGTGTGCACGCCCAGAACGCGTGCACGGGGCCGATGCGAGTGCCCAGCCGGCGCGATGACCGCCGGGCACCCGCGATCGCTCGTGACAGAGCAAGAACTGGGATCTGTGTGTGTAAACACACAAATCCCGGTTCTCTCAGGGGAGAGGAGACAGATCGTATGTTCATACTTAGTATGGACACCAATCTCTCTCCTCCCCTAGTCAGTCCCATCCCTCCCACTTTTAGAACACACCTAGGGAACACAATTAACCCCTTGATCACCCCCTAGTGTTAACCCCTTCCCTGCCAGTGACATTTATACAGCAATCAGTGCATTTTTATAGAACTGATCGCTGTATAATTGTCAATGGTCTCAAAAATGTATCAAAAGTGTCCAATTTGTCTGCCGCAATATCGCAGTCCCAATAAAAATAGCAGATCACTGCCATCACTAGTAAAAAAAATAATTTAAAAAATGCCATAAATCTATCCCCTATTTTGTAGACGCTATAACTTTTGCGCAAACCAATCAACATACGCTTATTGTAATTTTTTTTTTTTTTTACCAAAAATATGTAGAAGAATACATATCGGTCTAAACTGAGGAAAAAATGTATATATTTTTTTTAATTTGGGATATTTATTATAGCAAAAAGTAAAAGATATTGTATTTTTTTC
Organism: Lithobates clamitans; assembly: GCA_037952925.1. Lineage (NCBI taxonomy): Eukaryota > Metazoa > Chordata > Amphibia > Anura > Ranidae > Lithobates > Lithobates clamitans. The sequence goes on along the minus strand of JBBGZY010000116.1, from coordinate 2,589,328 downwards.
AAAATTGTTGCTCTTTTTTTGTTTATAGCGCAAAAAATTAAAAACGCAGAGGTGATCAAATACCACCAAAAGAAAGCTCTATTTGTGAGAAAAAAAAGGATGTCAAATTTTGTTTGGGTACAGCGTCGCATGACCGCGAAATTGTCAGTTAAAGTGACGCAGTGCCATATCGCAAAAGATGGCTTGGTCACTGAGAAGCCAAATCTTCTGGGGCTGAAGTGGTTAAAGTGGAATTAAAGATATCCTTTTTAGCCAAGGAAGCTACCATTTGTTTACATATGCAGCACCATGGCAGTTGCAGATCAATCGGTTATGGCATCAGCCATTTGATGGTTTGACACTTTGTGACAATTAGCAATCCCAACATTCCAGCAATGTGATGCCGCGTACACACGAGCGGACTTTACGGCAGACTTTGCCCGGCGGACTTTTCGACAGACTTTACGACGGACTTTCTGAATGAATGGACTTGCCTACACACAATCAACCAAAGTCCGTCGAATTTGTACGTGATGACGTATGACCGCACTAAAATAAGGAAGTTCAAAGCCAGTAGCCAATAGCTGCCCTAGCGTGGCTTTTTGTCTGTCGAACTAGCATACAGACGAGCGGACTTTTCGACCGGACTCGAGTCCGTTGGATAGATTTGAAACATGTTTCAAATCTAAGTCCGTCCAACTTTTGAGAAAACAAAGTCCGCTGGAGCCCACACACAATCGAATTGTCCGACGAAATCCCGTCCGCCGGGCAAAGTCTGCCGTAAAGTCCGCTCGTGTGTAGGCGGCATAACTGTTTTTTGAAACTTAAATTGATGGGTTTAGTTCCCCTTTTTATGATTTACTGCTGTTCAGGGGCTCTGGGCTTCAGCAAAATGGCAGCCTCCAGCAAGAAGAAACAGGAGCAATGCTGGAGGCAATTTACCGTACACACGATCGGACATTCAAAACAAAATCCATGGATTTTTTCCAACAGATGTTGGCTCAAACTTGTCTTGTATACACACGGTCACACAAATCTTGTCGGAAATTCTGAACGTCAAGAACGCGGTGAATTACAGCACGTACGACAAGCCGAGAAATAGGAAGTTCAATAGCCAGTGCGGTTCTTCTGCTTGATTCCGAGCATGCGTGGAACTTTGTGCGTCGGAATTGCAATTGGAATTTCCGAAAACGGATTTTGTTGTCGGAAAATTTGAGATATAGATCTCAAATTTTGTGTTACGGAAATTCCGATGGAAAATGTCCGATGGAGCCCACACACGGTCGGAATTTCCGACAACAAGCTTCCATCGAACATTTTCAGTCGGAAAATCAGACCGTGTGTACGAGGCATTCTTTTGGTAGCATAACATTTTTATGTGGAATGTATGTTCCTTGCTAAAGAACATAATTTTTTATCAAGTTGTTATGGGTAAAGTTCTACTTTGAGCTGGAACTGCAGCTCCACAACTGATTACAATTTGTGTAATCTGCCCCCATGCACTGATTCAGTGTCTAACCACAGCTGTCTGTCCTTCAACCTAGAAGGCTGTATGTTTAAACTTCTGCTTATCCAAAAACATTGGTTAGTTTCTGGTATCTGCTCATGGCTTTGAGGCCTCATGCACACTGGACTTATTTACAGCCACTCCTAGGGGTGTTAGAAGTTTTTTTTTTTCTTGCCTCTAAACACCCCTGCATGTTAGCCTATGGCCTCTTTCACACAGGCATTCCCCATGTCCATTTTTTATCCATTCGTTAATGGATGAAAAACAGTCATCAATGCATCTCTTATCCCTGTGCGGGTAAACACGGCCCTCACACAGGGCATGGATTCATATGCCCCATGTGAATGAGGCCTAGAAGTCAGAAGGGCCAATAATATACTAATATACGTGCACTGATTAAGCGCCAGTTCACACCAGAACATGGAGTGGGAAACCTGTGTTCCATGTGGGTTTCCCACACCACGTTCAAAACACACTGCACTTGCGATCTGCAGTTTTAACCTAATGACACCCCAAACCCAATGTATGATCTGGTTGCTGTGCTTTTTGTAAAGTAGTGCATGCACTATTATTACAATAGTTAGCTCAAAAAGCCCATTTTAAACTTGAAGAAAAAAGATATTGAAGGTACGTTAACACTGAACGTGAGTTTGAAATCGCACGAGTTCGGAGGCGATTTAAAAGACATCTGTGCGGGTTCATGCACAGATGTCTTTTGAATTATTTGTTAGGGGGCAGGGACAGTTAACCCTTAGCACCGCATCCCTGTTAAGTAAATACAAAGAAAGAAGGGGGGTTGGGGTATGGATACCCCTGGGATTTTTATGGTGCTTTTCAAAGTTTTGGTAGGTCAGTAGGAAAATAGATCAACCTCAAAAAGAGAAAAAGACACTGTATGCAAATTGCCAAACTGACTAATAATAATCTTCTTATTCAAAATCTTTAATGGTTAAGAGGAATAACAAAAACAATCATCTAAAAACATTGCACAATTTTGAACAAACATAGTCAAATAGTGAAATATTTTAAAATTAGAAACCACTTTGCGATACCAATCTCAACATGTTTCGCTCAACAACTGAGCTTCATCAGGAGTTTTTTGGTACAGATGTGGCATACTATAAATAAAAAAGAAAAAAAGAGAGAAAACAAAACAAAATATAAATACAATGCTTACAAAACACCTTAAAACAAAAAACAAAAGGTGTTTTGTAAGCATTGTATTTATATTTTGTTTTGTTTTCTCTCTTTTTTTCTTTTTTATTTATAGTATGCCTCATCTGTACCAAAAAACTCCTGATGAAGCTCAGTTGTTGAGCGAAACATGTTGAGATTGGTATCGCAAAGTGGTTTCTAATTTTAAAATATTTCACTATTTGACTATGTTTGTTCAAAATTGTGCAATGTTTTTAGATGATTGTTTTTGTTATTCCTCTTAACCATTAAAGATTTTGAATAAGAAGATTATTATTAGTCAGTTTGGCAATTTGCATACAGTGTCTTTTTCTCTTTTTGAGGTTGATCTATTTTCCTACTGACCTACCAAAACTTTGAAAAGCACCATAAAAATCCCAGGGGTATCCATACCCCAACCCCCCTTCTTTCTTTGTATTTACAGATGTCTTTTGAAGTCGTCCCTGAAGTCGCCAAAAGTAGTGCAGGAACTACGTTTGGAAATCGGTGCGCTGTCACAAAGTCAGAACAGTATTAATATAAAAAATAAATCAAAGGTAAAATAAATAATAATAATAAAAAAAAAATTAAAATGCCCCCCCGTCCCACCGAACTCGCGTGCAGAATCGATTGCATAGGTGAGTAGCACCCGCATATGAAAACTGTGTTCAAACCACACATGTGAGGTATTTCCACGATTGGTAGAGCGAGAGCAATAATTCTAGCCCTAGATCTCCCCTGTAACTCAACCTGTGACCTGTAGAATTTTTTAAACGCCACCTATGGAGATTTTTAAGGGTAAAAGTTTGTCGCCATTCCATGAGCGGGCGCAATTTTGAAGCGTGACATGTTGGGTATCAATTTACTCAGCGTAACATTATCTTTCACAATGTACAAAAAAAAATTGGGCTAACTTTACTGTTGTCTTATTTTTTAATTCAAAAAGGTGTATTTTTTCCAAAAAAGGTGCACTTGTAAGACCGCTGCGCAAATACAGTGTGATAGAAAGTATTGCAGCAACAGCCATTTTATTCTCTAGGGTGTTAGAACCCACAAACATTATATATATTTTTTTCTAAGTAATTTTCTAGCAAAAAAAACTGTTTTTAACTTGTAAACAACAAATCTCAGAAAGAGGCTCTGTCCTTAAGTGATTAAAAGGCAAGGAGTCACAGAAAGGTATTTCAGAGTTATGACATCCTCCTGTGTACCAGAGTTCCCAAGATCTCCATCAATTTCACACTTTAGGAATTTCAACTGGACAGGTTTAATGCTAAGACCAGTCAACTGCTGCTTTTTTGGTTTTGAATTGATAACCCATGCAGCCCAGGTCTTGCATTGTTTACACTGTTGATGCCAAGTTTGTCTATTTTGCTTTGATTTAGAGAATTTATTTATTCAAATATTTTTTTAAAGGCTACATTTTACGTATTGCGTAATATTACTTATCATATTGCGACATTATCAATATACTTATAAAAAATTGAAACCGATTTTTTTAAATCTGAGCTTCCTAATATATAGAATAATGGGAATATATTGTCGACTAATAATTTTTACAGACATTTTTTTTAAATGCCTGGTGCAGAGAAACAGTACACCAAGATACCTGAGATCGTCATAATCTTCACACTTAGGAATTGCAGCTGGACAGGTTTAATACTAAGACCAGTCCACGGCCATATAAATACCTGTAATAAATAAATAAAATTGTGACTTGTCAGAGCGGTTTTGAATTGATAATTCATTCCGCAGCACAGGAGTAACTTTTGCACATGCACATTGTTGATGTCAAGTCACCTATTTTGCTATGTTCTAAAGGATTCACTTAATCAAAGAATTTTTTTAAAGTTAAACTTTGCTCTCAATACATCAACAAAACGCATATAAAAAAACATTTTAATACAGACTTTTGAGATCTGAGGTCCCTAAGATATAGAAATATTGGAATGTATTTTCAGCTAGTATTTTTTAAGACATTTTTATAAAACTCTTGGTGCAGAGAAACAGCATAATGCACAGAGGGGTTTTATTACCTCTATCCATTATACACATACAGTGAGTGATCGTTCTACCAGCCATCTGTCATGTATTTCATTTGCATCATCAACACCTGCCATGCTTGTTTCCTACCTTCTTCTGTGATCTAGATGTTTTAACTCTGCTTTAATAAAATACTGATATGTTATTGTTTAAATGCTATCCATTTACAATCCTCTACAGAGAATGTATTTCCTTAAAATTCAATTTGTTTTCTAATGATCTACTATCTTATCAAATGACTTCATTCATATGTCAGACAGATTTTACAGTGATGAAGGTGCTGCACCCAGTACTGCTGAGGTATGCAATGCGGGTTTTTGGATGCATCAGTCATTAATCAAGCTATGAGGCATTTTTTTAAATTCTTTTTAACTCTTAAATGTCTCGATTTTACAAATGGATATTGGACTATTTATTTCCAGTTTTTCATTTCCATTTTTTTAATGTAAGTATTAAAAATACTGCTTTGATAAAAAAATGTTGCATGGTCTCTAATATACTCAGTTTAAATCAGTGATCACCAATTAGAAGGAGGTTCTGATTCCTCTATATAGATCTTTAGTGAGACCTCATTTAGAATACTGTGTCCAGTTCTGAAGACCTCATTTACACAAAGATATTGATAAAATAGAATAAGTCCAGAGACAGGTAAAAAATGGTGAAAGGTCTGAGGGATAAAACATATCGAGAGCGACTTAAGGAACTTGAAGTGGAAGTAAACTTCCATCTTTTGTATATACCTATAGGTAAGCCTATAATAAGGCTTGCTTTTCAGACTGCAAAGCAACAAAATGTGAAAGTGGGTGATTCTTTTCAATGCCCACTGTATAGCTTGGTGGCATCTAGCTTGGGCTCCTCTCTCTACTATATTACCCCTTCAGGCGGGTGCATTGGCGTCATGTGGGTCCCTGAGCATTTATTGCTGGGATCCTCTCCCATACTGGCATGCTTATGTTCGATGCATACATATCAGTTGTAAGTAACAATATGTTGTTCTGGTTTGATTAAGATTTACAGCATATTTTAAGCTACAATGAGTCCCTTTGTTTGGACCAAAATGTTGCATTTTTAATGTACTTAAAAGGGGTTGTAAAGGCAGAAGGTTTTTTAATCTTAATGCATTCTATGCTGATGAAGCACTAATCCTGAAGCGCATTGAGAATTCACATCCTGACTATAATGTTATACTATATATATGACCTATCGTTATTCCTCTATGTTATAAGCTGAGGATATATTATACATCTATGAGATACTGCTGGATGTGAAACAGTGTCTGATATTTGTTATGCTGTACTTAACGCAGAAATTTGTTTTATACCACTTTTAACATTTGTGTTGAATACAGTTGGATGATTTTATATTTCACGTGTGGTCCATTCCTGTGATTTGCCCTTTAAAAACCAAGTACATTGTTTATGTAGCGCCCACCTGTTTAGGTGAGTGCTATAATAGAGAGTTAGGTGTAGAAATAGGACAAAATTGCCAGTGTTTCACCCTGCAGTGTAAAACTGGTGGGTTTAATTGGCATGGGAGGTTTACTAGAGTAGAGGAGGTTGTGACCCCTTGCACTTTACTTGCGCAGTTTCCTCTATTTTCCATGTTTTGACTTGGAGGATGGAAGGAATACAAGTTGGAGTGACAGGCAGTTTCTGGAAGACCCCTCTGGGCCAATCATTAATTTGTTTGGGAAGAGGCGGGACTTCTATAAAAGGTTTGGTCACATGCTTCCTGGGGTTCTTGGTACATGGGAGTTGGAGAGATCCAGAAGGAAGGATGTAGTTCGGATACATCTTTGGTGCTCTCCCCTTCGGGGGAGGGGAAGCATGCTATGGAGGAGAGATGCAGGTGGAGAAGAGACTGCAGGAGATTCTTTATGGGACAGTTGCTATACTGACACACAAGGACTGGGAGAGGATCTTCTATTTGCGACATGGATGATTACTCGGCAACACATGTGAGTGTAACCCAGGGGAACAGTACTTCTGAGAGACTTTATAGGGATTAGTGCGCGGGTTCAGGAGAACAGGAGCTGGGCCTTAGAGAACTAATACCCTGGAGGAATCCAAAAGTCATCTCCTGAACTTTATTCAGAGTATTGTTCATGGGGTTAGAATCAGAAGGACTGTACAGTCAGGAAGTGGTGGCTAACAGGAGGAAGGAAAGATGCATTACATTATGAGAATTCATGCCAGATAGAAGCTTTACTAACGAGGGTTTTGTTTATTCTGGATTCAAGTTGTATTTCTCATCACTCAAAAACACTGGAAGTTATTCAGAGTGACTTTCCGGTGCAGTGTAGCATTTAACATGGAACCGCAATAAAGATGTACATAGTTCAAATGTTTAATGACTGTCTGCGTGTCATGTCTTTGGAGGGAAAGGGGTAATGGAACAAACTTCAGGAAAGAACAAACTTTTAGCCACTCCCAAGGGAGTAGGGCGCTTCATTTAATTTTGTAGTCTTATTATGGGGATGCGGTGCATGGTGCAGCCCTTGAGAATTTATTTATAAAATCTGGATTGGTGCTACAGTGTTTAGGAGAAAGGGTAACACCATCAGAACAGTTGATCAATGATAGTTTTTCAAATGGAAAAGTGGGAGGAAAAGGGAAAACTCATGGCCTAAAAATAATAGTTAATGGTTGAAGGAATTAAATGAAGAGGTATTCAAAAGCATGGAAAATCTAAATAAGGTTAGAAATCATCCAGACTTTGAAAAGTTATATATGTAGCTACAAAGATATGTGCAGGAGGAACAACAGCAGAAACAAAACAAATAAACAAAAAACATTGAGAAAAGAGATGTTGAGGATTTTGGAAAGGTGGTCATTTGTAATTTTCATGCGATACTTTAGAAGATTTTTTTAGATCATGAAGTATGAGTGATTGGTTGATGGAATCCAGTTTATCCCTTCATCACTCAATTTTTAAACAAGAAAAACAGGGAAAGGAAGAAGAGGAATCAGGAGAAAAAAAAAAAAAACAGGGATGTAGTTCACGATTTGGATTTTGATATTATTAATTTAACAAATAAGAACCTGACTGAATTTACTATATCTCTATGGAAAAGGGGTTTACATTTTTCACAGGTAGGACATGAGTTTATTGTTTATAAAGATATCAGATTATTTCTACGACTAGTACATTTGAAGAAATGGTATGTGATCAAAAGAATTAAGGAGGAGGATGAAACAGTCAGGAACTACAAGATCTAATATATATCAATAATCTGGATTTAAAGCAATTGAAGAGAGGCGGAGAAGATGCATGAAGACCAGAACCAACATTTTTTTTTTTTTTTTAAGGATATTTTTTTTTCCCTTTTTATTGGTTGAACTAGATGGACTTGTGACTTTTTTCAACCAGACTAACTGTATGTAACTATGTAACAAAAGACTAAGCAATGCATTGTGATTAAATCAATTTCCTATAATGGTAACCATGCAGCCTAGGCTCATTTGTCCTACCTGCAGTTCTGGGCTGATGCGATAATCTACTAATTCGCTGCCTCCCTGAAGCTACCAGCAACCAAGATCTCCAGCCCATGCTTCAAGGCACAATACTAGAGAGACCTGTGGACATCTACATTAGTAAACTAAGCTTTCTGTCTAATTTGTAGATTATGCTACTATAAATAAAACAAGCAGATTGTGCAGTAACAGCAGGGAGTTTCACAAGTTAATTCTGATATAGCAATACTCTACATCTAAGTGGAGCTTGCAAGAGAGAAGCTGCAAAAATGACAAGGTCTAAAACCACTTTAGAAATTTTGAAAAATCAGAATATCAGATAAAGATGGTGATTCCCATTAGCCCTATTCACTATTTTAGAGGTCAAGGCAGCAATATATCATGACCTTAAAGATCTCCTATTATTTTAGTAGAAATTGGGGATCCCCACTCCTGCGCTTCCAGAGTGGCTAGACCCATTCGCATCCCTCCAAGTATTGGAGAGCTCTCCTTGACAAGAACTCCCCCAAAGGTAAAGATAACACAGGCATTGGCAGTCAAACAGCATGACACCTTGATATACTTATTTATAGCAGTTTAATGACATGTTCTTAAATGTCATTTCCTGATTGACCACCACAGCTCTGCATTGGGCTTCTCATCTTTCCTTCACAGAGCAAAGATTATCTAACTATTAGGGACGAGCCCATGGTTCGAGTCGAATGTAAGTTCGACTCAAACATCGGGTGTTCGCCGAATACCGAACATTATGGGGCATTCGCGGGAAATTAAAGCACCCACGGAACGCGCCATAATGAATGGCGAGGCCATCAATGCACTGCGATTGGCCAAAGCATGCACCTGACCTGCAAGCTTTGGCCAATCACAGTGCGCTCTGTTGTGAGAGCCATAATTGGCCAAAGGCAAGGTGCCTTTGGCCAATCATTGCTCAGGGGACCGAGTCTTTGCCCCACACTATGTAAGGCTGCTTACACGGCAGCCGTACATAGTTTTATGAATGAGAGCAGCAAAATGACATTTTTAAAGGAAAAATTTGCATGCAAAACTGCTTGTGGTTGTAATGTATTGTCGAATCCTGGCAATATCGATGAAAATCATTGAAAAAAACATCATGGGTTCCCCCACAGTCCATTACCAGGCCCTTTGGGTCTGGTATGGATATTAAGGGGAACCCGCACCCAAACTTTAAAAAAAAATTGCATGGGGTCCCCCCAAAATCCATACCAGGCCCTTATCTGAGCATGTGAAAAAGAAAAATGGGGAGCGCTAAATTACCAAAGAGATTAGATAAATAATACATCAAATATATAATCAAAAATAGTGCAAAAAATACAGCACACCAGCCTGCCTATATATATCCAAAAACAACAACTTAGAGTGTTTAAATATTGTGCCTAAACAGGTAATAGTGATAACCCAGGCAAATTGCTTCAGTTCCTGAACAAACAAAATATTGATCATAAACGCCCCAAATATGATCATAAGATCATAATAAATCATAAAACATAAATCATGACATGTGATTCACACGTGAAACATAAATCCATAAAAGTCCATGTGTAAAATAAGTCCTTAGCTGAATCTGGAAATCAAAACCGGACAGTGGAAACCCTTCACCGTCTAGACATATCAGCCAAAAGTGCTCATTGAATGAGTGTCAGCTTACCAGATGTAGTTGACTAATTTAATGAAAAAAAGGTCAAATAGGCTGATATCTCTAGACGGTGAAGGGGTTCCACTGTCCGGTTTTGATTTCCAGATTCAGACAAGGACTTATTTTACACATAGACTTTTATGGATTTATGTTTCACGTGTGAATCACATGTCATGATTTATGCTTTATGAATTATTATGTCTTATGATCATATTTGGGGCATTTATGATCAGTATTTTGTTTGTTCAAGAACTGAAGCAATTTGCCTGGGTTATCACTGTTACCTGTTTAGGCACAATATTTAAACACTCTTATGCCCCGTACACACGGTCGGACTTTGTTCGGACATTCCGACAACAAAATCCTAGGATTTTTTCCGACGGATGTTGGCTCAAACTTGTCTTGCATACACACGGTCACACAAAGTTGTCGGAAAATCCGATTGTGCTAAACGTGGTGACGTAAAACACGTACGTCGGGACTATAAATGGGGCAGTGGCCAATAGCTTTCATCTCTTTATTTATTCTGAGCATGCGTGGCACTTTGTGCGTCGGATTTGTCTACACACGATCGGAATTTCCGACAACAAATTTTGTTGTCGGAAAATTTTATATCCTGCTCTCAAACTTTGTGTGTTGGAAAATCCGATGGAAAATGTGTGATGGAGCCTACACGGTCGGAATTTCCGACAACAAGGTCCTATCACACATTTTCCGGCGGAAAATCCGACCGTGTGTACGGGGCATAAGTTGTTGTTTTTGAAAATATATAGGCAGGCGTGCTGTATTTTTTGCACTATTTTTGATTATATATTTGATTTATTATTTATCTAATCTCTTTGGTAATTCAGCGCTCCCCATTTTTCTTTTTCACATGTGCACTAGTGATTCTTCACTAGTTAGGGTGTAGCTGCTTTACATATATATATATTTTTCACCATTATCACCTATTTCACTAGGTGTGTTAATTTCACTCAATTTAGGCACGGAATTTATATTTTTCTTCTCCCTTATCTGAGCATGAAACCTGGCAGGCCACAGGAAAAGAGGGGGGACGAGACAGTGCCCCCCCTCCTGAACCGTACCAGGCCACATGCCCTCAACATGGGGAGGGTGCTTTGGGATTTTTTATCAGCCCATCGGACGCTGTGATCAAAGATGAATGGACATCGCGGGACAGTTTTTTTTTTTTTTTTAAATAAAGGACTTGTCCCAAATTGTCTCTTGTCATTTTTTACATTTTGACACTTTTTTGGTGAATGGGTATGGGGTAGGGGTATAATGTACCCCATACCCATTCACATAGGGGAAGGCGGGATCTAGGGGCCCCCCGCCTGCAGACCCCCACAATCACCAGGCAAGGGTTGTGGGGATGAGGCCCTTGTCCCCATCAACATGGGAACAAAGTGCTTTGGGGCGACCCCAAAGCATCCTCCCCATTAGGGATGAGCCGAACACCCCCCTGTTCGGTTCGCACCAGAACATGCGAACAGGAAAAAAGTTTGTTTGAACACGCGAACACCGTTAAAGTCTATGGGACACGAACATGAAAGATCAAAGTGCTCATTTTAAAGGCTTATATGCAAGTTATTGTCATAAAAAGTGTTTGGGGACCTGGGTCCTGCCCCAGGGGACATGGATCAATGCAAAAAAATTTTTTAAAAATGGCCGTTTTTTCAGGAGCAGTGATTTTAATAATGCTTAAAGTCAAACAATAAAAGTGTAATATCCCTTTAAATTTCGTAGCTGGGGGGTGTCTATAGTATGCCTGTAAAGGGGTGCATGTTTCCTGTGTTTAGAACAGTCTGACAGCAAAATGACATTTGGAAGGAAAAAAGCCATTTAAAACTACTCGCGGCTATTGCATTGCCGGTCCGACAATACACATAGAAGTTCATTGATAAAAACGGCATGGGAATTCCCCAAAGGGGAACCCCGGCCAAAATGAAAAAAAAACGGTGTGGGGTCCCCCCAAAAATCCATACCAGACCCTTATCCAAGCACGCAACCTGGCAGGCCTGCAGGAAAAGAGGGGGGGACGAGAGAGCGGCCCCCCCTCCTGAACCGTACTAGGCCACATGCCCTCAACATTGGGAGGGTGCTTTGGGGCAGCCCCCCAAAACACCTTGTCCCCATGTTGATGAGGACAAGGGCCTCATCCCCACAACCCTGGCCGGTGGTTGTGGGGGTCTGCGGGCGGGGGGCTTATCGGAATCTGGAAGCCCCCTTTAACAAGGGGACCCCCAGATCCCGCCCCCCCCTGTGTGAAATGGTAAGGGGGTACCTACCTTTTTACTAAAAAACTGTCAAAAATGTTAAAAATGACAAGAGACAGTTTTTGACAATTCCTTTATTTAAATGCTTCTTCTATGTTCCTTCATCTTCTTCTTCTTCTTCTGGTTCTTCTGGCTCTTCTGGTTCTTCCTCCGGCGTTCTCGTCCAGCATCTCCTCCACGGCATCTTCTATCTTCTTCTCCTCCGGCCGCTCCGCATCCATGGCATGGGGGGAGGCTCCCGTTCTTCTCTTCATCTTCTCTTCTTCATCTTCTTCTTTTCTTCTCTTCTTCTCTTCTTCATTTTCTTCTCTGGGCCGCTCCGCATCCATGCTGGCATGGAGGGAGGCTCCCGCTGTGTGATGGCCTCTCCTCGTCTGATGGTTCTTAAATAACGGGGGGCGGGGCCACCCTGTGACCCTGCCCCCCGACCCCACCCCACAGATGTGGCACTGTTAAACAACATCCCAAGTACATCCAAATTATAGAGTGATCCATGGGATTGCTGAAAATGATGTGATTATTTTCACACAAATCCGGTGGAAGCAAGTTGCTCAACGTGTATACCTAGCCAAGGTGCAGATAAGTACATCAGTACTGCTTACAGTATATGAATGGACTTTGGTTCAGGGAAAAGGATATCTGTATTTTGTTTACTGTGTTATGCATGATCCTTAGAGAATTGAGCTTGCAAGCTCTATAAATTTAGTTTCAAGTTACGTTGTTATGCCTAATGCACACTTTTTCTTGAACTTAATAAAACTTTAAATAAGGAAACAACTTCAACTAATAGAGAACAAACTACAATCTTTTGTACAGGATTTTTGGAAATAGAAGGAGAATTTATTGTGGGTTTGGTCACTGAAAGTCTGATCACATCCATCCCACACATTGACTATTCCCCAAGATAATATTACACATCCCAGCTCAGGTCGTTGCAATCGTTGTGGAGCCCACCGTACCACCATCTGAGGACACACCTGAAGAGATGTGATGCCTCTGTCCAAGGAGATGGAACCAAGACTCAACCCCTGAGGTGTTCCCAGAGACCTAACTTTGAGAGACCCCCTGTACACTTTGTGCAGGATGAATGGTCTGCAAACTTTCCAGTTTAAGAGCAGTAGAGTGTAATTTAAAAAATTACAGTGGAGTGTAATTTTGGAATGCATATTTACTTACCATGCACACAAATGGATAGAGTTCTGGATCAATAAAATTGTCAAAGTTTATCAAAACATCACTGGAAGACTTACATCGCAGTCTCTGGGAAGAACTTCAGAGGTGAAATTGTGAAGCTGTAAACAGCAGACACAAACCAGGGACCACTGAGCTGGATGGGGAGCCACACCACTGTGGATCAAGAAGATGTCAGCATGTGAACAGAGCCCTGTACCTCATTCAGTGAGTTTGATGCTGCAAACTAGGAAGGCTGAGTAGCACTGGAGTTGGACTCATATTAACTCAGACAGCAAGGTGAGTGGACAATCCACTCAACAGATGTAGGACCGCTGGGCCAGGAGAAGGAATGCCAGACCGCCAGGGGTACAGACCGATGTCAGCGTGTGATGCTTTGATAGAAGGAACCAAAGTCAGTGGATTGATTGGGCTGACGAACATGTTTCAGGGACCTGACCCTTTGTCCACTTCATGCCACCCAGGGTAAAAACAAGGCTATTTAACTAGTTTCAGACCACCCACCGCACATATACTATGGCAGGGCAGCCTGGCTGCGCAAAACAATGTACCTGTATGTTGTTCGCGCTCCCTGGTCTGGGGAATGTCAGAACGGCGGTCTGCCTATGTAAACAAAGCAGACCGTCATTCTGTCTCAGAGGAAGAGAGATATCTGTGATTCCTACTAATCAGGAACACAGATCTCTCTCTTTGTCTAGTGTCAGCATCCCCCACACAGTTATGCCCCGTACACATGATCGGACTTTCTGCCAACAAAACCGTGGATTTTTGTTCGAAGGTTGTTGGCTCAAACTTGTCTTGCATACACACGGTCACACAAATGTTGGCCAACAATTCCGAACGTGAGAACGCAGTGACGTACAACACATAGGACGAGCATATAAAAAGGAAGTTCAATAGCCAGTGCGCCACGTGCAGTAAAGATCTGGACAGCCGCACACAGGGATGAGCAGATAAAATCTTCTTTATTCAAAACGTGGCATAAAATCAGTACATGACACCGCTGGAGCAACACAGCTTAGCCCTAACGCGTTTCACGCTCTTACAGTGCGCTTACTCATAGCCGGCTTACATAAGAGTGATAACCACTTTTATACATAAAACATACACATCACATGACCTAGCATTAATGAAATAATGCTAGGCAGCTGAAGGTTAGCAGCATGAGATCTCAGTGCTCGTTAGCTAGGTTAATGACATGTGGTGGAATCATTTGATACAAATGTAGAACAAGCATAAATGGATATAAAAAAGATGAAGTTGAAAATAGAGATAATAAAAGTGAATGACTTATGTGAATTGCTTGTTATTAGAATGGAATCGTGACAAATAATAAAGTGCAAAAAATAAAAAATATAAAAAATATATAAAAGAAAAAAATAAAAGAAAAAAAACTAAAATCTTCTTTTGAATAAAGAAGATTTTATCTGCTCATCCCTGTGTGCAGCTGTCCAGATCTTTCCTACACGAATACAATTGCATCAGCAACTGCCAGCACCTGGGGCTCTCACCCTTTTGCACAGTGGAAGACAGGAGACTTTAACCTGGTCTGCCTAGAGTGGTGGTAACTATTTCCAGCCAGTGCGCCACACTTTGGGCTCCTTCTGCTAATCTCGTGTTTATGTCATGTTAGCTGAAGTTTGGTAAGAGACAATTTGTGCTTTTCAGCCTCATGCTTTTCAGTTTGTTTCTGCTTTTCAGTTTGTGCTTGTGGGATCGTATCTGTTCTATAGTGTGTGTTGTCAGTTCGTTCCTGTCTTTCAGTGCGTTCTATTTATAGTTCGCTTCTGTTTTTCAGTGAGTTCTTGTCCGCTCGTTTCTGATTTTCAGCTCGTTCTTCTCAGGTCCTTTCTAATTTTCAGTGCATTCTGTTAGTTCATTCTGACCAGCCGACCGCTTTCTAGCCATGTTGTGGTTACGTTCTCGATGGAGAGATTGTGCCATTGTTAGGCTTGGTGTTGGAGTTCTTGCTTTCACCCAAGTGCAGTCCATGAACAGGGTGAGGATGAGTTCATGGACCAAGAATTGGATACTTAATCATGACCAATTCTCTCACATGCCTTTGCTGCAGGAGCTCCAGGAGAATAATCTTGCCGATTTAGGGAATTATCTCTGGGTGACGGACCCTGTTTTTCACCTTCTGTTGGCTTTGCTTACCCTTTATATTACGAAGCAGGACACCTGCATGCGGCAAGCCATCACTCCCAAGCAAAGGCTCGTTGCCACTTGCGGTACTTGGCAACGGGGAGAAGTCTACCTTTTTTGTGAATACAAAAAGGTATACTTAGCAGACAGATATTTGAGGCGAGAAATAGGAATATGAAACATTGCTTGGAAGTGTCGTTCAATTGTCTGTTTTGGCAGAATTCCAAGCTGAAGACATGATTTTTTCCCTTTCAAAAGCTGGAATACTTACTTGTTTTGTTAAAGTTTCACACATGGAGAGACCCCTAGTATCCACTAGAAAACCTGCATGGGACAACATAAAAAGGTTGTTCTGGTGCCCCACACTAGTGCTCCTGCATCCAGATGTGTAAACAGCTGCAGAGTGTCCTCTCCTTACACTGAATCAAGTTTGCATTTCATTCTAGTTACAAACACATCTAGACAACAATGTACTAAACTTATTTTAATACAAATAGGCCTGAACAAATGTAGTTAGCCTGCATCTGCCAAAAATGTTGTATTAGTGGTCGAACGGACGATGTTTACTATATGTATATAAAATAGGGAATTGATGGCGCTGAATATGAACTAAAAAGTGATAGTAATAAACCCCCCTTTCCCGGGTAGGTATTAAAGGCGACGTAGTAAATCCCCCTTATCTGATAAGTGATAAGAACCACAATATCCTGGGGTCCTATTTACTGCTCCAGGTTTTCCAAAAACCCAGTGTTGTGATCATAAATAACTAGTAAGTGCATATATATAAAAAACAATCAACATAAACTATAACTTTTATAAATATAGCCACATTCAGATCGAATGAAGTCCACCTCAAAGAGGTATTGGATCACTCTTCAAAGTGCTATTGGATCACTCTTCAAAGTGGTTTAGGTGTTCAGAGTGTTTTTCAACTCAGTGAAAGGTGACATAGTGAATCCCCCTTATCATGTATGTGATAAGAAACACAATATCCTGGGGCCTTATTTGCTGCTCCAATATCCTGGGGCCTTAGTTGCTGCTCACCTTTCACTGAGCCCAGGGTGCAATCACACCATAAATAACAACAGTACATTTTATATTGACCTAATGTTCACTTGAAGATCTGCTTTCCTTATTTTCTATCACATTTTAAGAGGAACACATTCCTCCATCCCTAGCTGTCAAACAAAAAAATGGGGAAAAAAAAAAAAACACAAAAAGGAACCACACTGTGTAACAAACACAGTGCTATTATGTAAACTAATTAGCTGGACATCGGAGACAATCTTCTGAATGTCAAGAAATGATAATAAACTCTAGTAAAAAATGTAAAAATAAAAACATGACTGTTAGAGATACCCTGTATAGACAAATTGATAACACTCAATACCTAAACAATATAAGTTATTATTTTAATATCTGTATTTTATTGTTCTGTATGATCAATAAATAAACCTAAAAAAGGGGGGAGGGGCCTTTTGCTTCCTTTCTTTCGTATGTAAGTTATAACACAGTGACATAAATGGAGATGTATTAACTAAAGGGCCACACTGAAAAAAGGACTTCATAAGAATCAAAAGAACCTCTTAGCAAAAGGGATGCCACCTGGAATATGCTCTATAACGCAGGCCTGGAGTCCATCGATAGACCGACCATGATGGAGGGTGAAGTGTCTGGGGACACTGTGGTCCACATTGCCATCCTCCATCAATCTCTGATGGTCCCCACACCTGGCTCTCATGGTGTGTATAGTACAGCCCATAGACTGTGTAAAAAAGGCTGTGCGGACAGGTAAGTCCATAAATTACAAATTCAGTGCTGCATGTGAAAAATCTAGAGATGGAATATTCCTTTCCCATAGGATCTGTGAATGTTTGTTTTTTTGGTGATGTTGTGCATAAGGACACATCTTACAAGGTTTCTTTTTGCACTGAAACATCCCTTCCATTTTACAGAAGGTTGCGATGGGATAGGATACCAGCTTGGGGGCCTCCTTGAGTTTACTTGGGGCTATAATGTTTTTGATGCTGGGAGCCTTTTTGTATGTAAAACTGGGTCTGGTTTAAGTTTGGGATCTTTAGTCAGAATGGTCCATTGTTTCAATTATCCTTTCCAACCCCCTGTATTTACAGTGAAAATTAATGATAAACTTTAAATCGTTTTGAAAAGGCTGCACTGTGTCATGATCTCTTTTGGACGAAGAACTAACCAGACATCATGCTTGGGCTTTGACTATAAGCTCCTCGTTATAACCTTTTTCCAAAAACTTTTTCCTAAGTAAAGCTCCTTGAATGTTGTAATCCATATCAAAAGGTACAGTTTCTCCTCAACCCGGTGTATTGCCCTTTAGGGATGTTTTTAATCAGTTTCTGGTGGTGACAACTATCCGAGTGGATATAGGAATTGCAAGATGTTGGCTTGAAATTCATTTTGCATATAATCTTTTTACCTAGATGACCTAACTCCAGATCTAAAAATATCAAGGTGTCCTGGTTCCACACATGGGTGAAGGTCAAACCCATGTCATTGCTGTTACAGTGCTGAGAAAAGGCCTCGATCTCTGAGGGAGTATCGTTCCAGATGACGATAATTTTGTCAATATATCTTTATCTTTCGAAAAAAACAGTTGTCTGGCAAAGGGTTGTTCCTCCTGATACAGGACTCGTTCCACCAACCCGTGGTGAGGTTGGCATAAATGGGCATGAAGGATGCGCCTACAGCGGTGCCCTGTATCTGAAGGAAAAACTCACCTAGGAAGGTGAAGTAATTATGCTCTAGACAGTAACGAGTACTGTCCAGAATGAATTGAATCTGGGCGGGATGTAGCTGGGGGCTGGAGCTCAGGAAATGGGAAACATACCAACCTCATGTGGTATGCATGTGTACAAAGACTGTACATCCAGTGACACCCAGAGGTAGGAATCTTCCTATATGTAACCATCCAGGATATCTAGCAGATGGGAAGAATCCTGAATGTAAGAGGGAAGAGTTTGCACTATTGGCTGGAGAAATTAAATGGAGAAACCATGGCTGAGGCTCTCCATGGAGGCTATAATGTGCATCACTGGGGGGTGTACTGGATCTTTAGGAATTTTGGAAATAATGTAAAAATATGGGGTCTTAAAAACATCTGTAAACAATAATTCCTATTCTTGTTTGTATTGTTCCAATGGGTCTTGAGGGAGCCTACGATAGGTGACCCACGCTTCCCTTTTGGGTCCCTAGCTTGGCACTCCAGATACTTCTCAAGCTTCACGCTTGCTAACCGGCTCGGTCCCCGGCTTGACTCACAAGGCTGCTCTGCAAGTGTCACCTACATTAGTTGGGTCCCTGACTTGATCACTGCCTAAAGTTTCCCAAGAGACCACCTAGGCTCTGGGGAAAGGGGTGCGCCCCTAAAACACGTCAGCCATTCAGCCGTTTGGGGTGCCATCATCTACCTCTCGTCATCAGACCGCAAGGGACGTAACTGCTACTGTTAAGAAAAGCCTGTTTTTCATGCTCGCTTGTGAGTAATACCTTTGTTTTTATACTTTTAATAAATCCTTTTTGGTAATGCACTAGGTCGGTGCGCCCTCTTCTCTTTTCATTTTTTCTTTAACAGAACATAGATCACCTGACCTCACCCAAATATATAGGTTCTCCCAGCAGGTCATGGGATTCAAGAAAACCCCTGGCCATTGGTTGAGATACCCCATATACCCATAAACTGACCTTGGGTTGCCCTTTTCCTATCTAGTACCCGGCCACCTAGTGGTAGAAGAGAGTAGTGCAACAAGGCCAAACTTAGGGAGAAATCAATGGATCTCTAGCAATTGACCAGGGTAACTACTCTTGGCAAGTAAATTTGTGAGGAGCTCCCTGACTAATCCCTAGGGCGCTACATGAGGATAATAAAAAGTGGCTGTGTTTTGAAATGTTTTACCGAAGTACTGATTCTCAACAATTGTGTTGTTACCCTGATTGAGTCACAGAGACATTGCTGTAAAATGCCCATATTTGTGCATCTTTTATAATCCTGTTTTTCATTATTCTGCAGTAAATGCATGCTCTTTGTCATCTTAAACCTACTATGCATTATTGCTCATACATTTACACCAGTTTAGTAAACTGCAAGTTGCACATACTCCCTGTCAAACCATTCAGCTGATTACTTATTCTTGATAAATAGAAACGTGTCTCCACATCCATTTACTTATTCTGTTACTGCAAGGAGCATATGTATAAAGCAGCAAATGTTTATATTAGCCACTGAACCCTCATCGGAGGATGTGCAAAACGTATTCACTTTGAGCGTAAATTTTTCTTGTTGACCCAACATTTCCTATTTCTAATGATTTTTTTATTTCTCTGCACATGATTGGAAGATTGGAATTAATACTGTTTTTTTTACTACCTCGGTTCTTTAATACATCAGTTCACTTCACATTTAATAAATCAGGCCAAAATTGGTGTGATTTTAACTGAAACTTATGTTAAACTAATGTGAAGTTTGCCAGCATGGTGTAAAATATAAAGCTTAATCCCAGGCAAGTAGCTCAATACTTAGTTGAAATACAATTTTGGAAGTCGTTTCAACTACAAAGGATTTGTATTTTTATTCATCCAGGCCTGGGACACATACATATTTTTCCCGCTGACGTAACCGGATAACCCTGCCCACCTCTGATGTCACATGATGTCAGAAGGGGACTGGGTCACTCAGTTACGTCACTGGGCAGCCCCGGCCTTGCCTATATAACATCTGTCACAGCCATAAGACAGCAATCTCCAGGAGGCCTCCCATGGAGGCGGAGTTTTTTTGGGGTTTTTTTCTTCTATTTTTCGGGTCCGTCGGGCAGCATGATTGACAATGGATGTACATCACGGGACACTTTTTTATTTCTTTTTTAATAAAGGATTTGTCAAAAACTGTCTATTGTGGTTTTTACTTATTGACACACACAACATCATCTTTACACATATAACAAACAAGGTTTTAGCTCTTTATCAAGGTTACAGCTCTGAGTGAGTGTTACATACCTAAACTCAGTGATTATAATTAAAAAATAAAAACAGACTTACTATTGTTTTGAGTAAGTAAAACCATTACAACCCTCATTTGCACTTGCTCTCATTAGCTATCACTGCAAAAATACAAGGTATTACCTGCACACGTGTTGTAAATGAGGTTGTTTTTTTTAGCACCATACAGAACAAGAATTTCATAATTGAGCTATGTTTATATTATATCTTCACCTTTATTCATTAGGGCATAACATAAAGCTATTTCAACAGATGTACTTTGGCTTAGTAAATTTAGCTTTCTCACAATGAACAATAGATTCTACAAATGTTTTGTTACCATAAAGGGGACTAATATAAGCATCAAAAACATTCCCAAATCTTATTATTATATAGATATGGTGTAACACATATGGAACAGTATACAATATATCTAATCCAAATATATGCATAGAGTCATTGATAGTATGCAAAGATGGTAAACTGATAGTCACAATAGTCAGGCAGACTAATGAGGTCCTAGAAACCAATGTTTCAGGGTATAGACATGTTTATCTCAAGGAGGAGCTACTGCTCATGTTTGCCCTAAAGCTTCAATATCACGCCAACTTGGGATGGTCCTCTGGTGCACCAAAAAGTGGAACCAATGTTACTTCTAATGCACCTGCAGTCCTGATTTGTGCCATCCACTGGGTAAGTCAGCCACAGCTCAAAGGCTGTCAAACCTACGATGGGGGATTGGCACAGGCAATCTGGTTAACTAGCACACCTGGGACAATGTCTCAAGACTCAAAGAAGTCTCCTGCACGCATGCGTGTGAGTGACGACATCACGGCTCCGGGCACTCACAGCGCCGGAGCTGCGATACCCGGAAGACACCCCGAGAGAAAATGTCCGCTCCCTCGGCGTGGACCAAGATCACCTGCCGACGGCTCGTTCTAAGGTAAGTATTTCATAATTAGCTAGTATGCAGTGCATACTAGCTCGTTATGCCTTTTGCCTTACAGGTTTAAAAAAAAAATAATAATCTGTGGGTTTACTACCGCTTCAAGCAACAGCACATATCTCATATAGTTTGAATGTTAGCTGAAAAATGTGCAAATATTAAGAATCAGGCATTAACCCTAGATTGAGCAGACCCATTATAAAAAAAAGAAACTTCACACTCAACATTCATGTCTCTAGGATAGAGGGTATTCAGTTTATAAATCCAATACACCTCACATTGTGATAGTCTATCTGAGAAGCTTGCACTTCTTTTTGCTGGTTGTACTTTTTACTTACAGTAGAATGGAGGTATGGAGTTGAGATGCCTTGTAATTAGCTTCTGTAAAATGTCAAGTCCCCAAAGAGGTAAACTTGAAATTGTGTATAACCCAGTTATGTACATCCTCGTGGTCTGGCCCACAAATCCAAGTCCACATAGACATTTAAAAGGCAAATTACATTAGATGTGCTATAATTGTAAAATACTGACATCAAGAAAATGTCTCTGTATCCTATCACTATCTATGAAAAATGAGATAGTGGGCAAACATGAAAGTGGTATAAAGCATGACTGTAGACAATTTTTTTTAAACCGTGAAAAAATTTGCATACCTTGGTATGATATTAGAGCCCATTACTGTCCCCTGTAGTAAAAAATATTCACCAAAGTAAAACTGGTCAAAATGAGCCAAAGTAGATGTAGAGTAAAGGAACACATCCCAGATGCATGATAAACATCTTTTAAGTATCAAATATCATCTATCAAGTATCAAGGGCATTAAGGAAATCATGGATGAGTTAAATACAATCCTGTGTATGTGTGTGTGGGGGGGTACTTCCAAAAATTCATAAGGATCTACTCAAACTCTAATTAAACTCTAACTCAAATTCTACTAGATTTGTTGCGACAGTATTTTGGACATGCCATACTAGTTACAAGATTAAGGATGAGCTCCAAAATCAAGCAAAACTGATGGGGTCTTTAAAGTGGAGTTCCACCCAAAAATGGAACTTCCACTTTTTGGACCCCCCCCTCCGGTGTCACATTTGGCACCTTTCAAGGGGAGGAGGGAGCAGATACCTGTCTAATACAGGTATTTGCTCCCACTTCCTGGCATAGATCACAGCGGCGATTGGGGCGACCTACGCCACTTCCGGCACTTCTGGCGCCTACATTGTCCTCCCCCACTGAAGCCGCACGGCTTCACTTCCTTATTCCCTTACCGAGGACGGCGGCGGCAGCAGCCGAGAGCCGACAGATGGATCGGCTTCAGCTGCCGACATCGCGGGCTCCCTGGACATGTAAGTGTCCATATATTAAAAGTCAGCAGCTGCAGTATTTGTAGCTGCTGGCTTTTAATATTTTTTTTTCGGCGGACCTCAGCTTTAACATCACAGGAACCAGCATGTGGATTGTACAGCAGTGCAGATTCGACAATCAAGCTTTCAGGGACCAACATCAAGAAAGCATAACGATCCAAGCTCAGCATATAGAGACTCATCAACTCCACCAGTCAACAGGAAGGAGTCATACAGGAAAAAAAGATATGTTTGGCCAGTTGTAGTGATGTGAAAACCTGTTTTCCTCCTGCTGCAGGTATTGTGATGGCATACATTGCACTTGTGGGAAGGATAGAAACCCTTCAACTGGTAAAAGAAGAAGGTTCGCTTGGGAGGGTCTACAACATTTGGTGCCACACTTCCCTGTATAGATGTAGCTCCCGTACACGTGACTGTAGCACGGTCCTAAGTATCGGTCGTTTTTCAGGACCTTCCAATGTTTGTTCATAATGTTCTTGATCTGTCTGTACTGGACTGAAAAGGCTGTGAAGAAGGATCATTTGAAGTTTTGGTCATCCCTTGAACGGGCATGATCAGCCACAGTATTCTTCTGTCCAGAACTGACACTCTCTGCATTTCAATCTCAATATTGTGAGGTGGGTATCCCTTATCTGTGAACTGTCATTTCAGAATCTGAGACTGGTCCATAAAACCATATAGATTTGTACAGTTACGACGTAGCCGCAGAGGTTGACTACGGGGGACAGACTTCAACCAAGAGTTATGGTGGCAACTGTCTACTGGGATGAAGCCGTTCCTATCAGTTGATTTAAAATGTGTTTTGATCACAAACTTTAATCGACAACATTAATTTCCAAGTCAAGGAAATGGATGTTAGTTTTACTGGACTCATATGTCAGCGCCATGCTACTATTGTTGATGTTTAGAAATGTCATGAAACTGCCCTTTTCCTTTGGGCTCGTCTCCCCCCTCTGGAGCCTCTCTTGGTTCGGGGCCTCTTTGATAGCCATGTGTTTCCCTGGGAAAACCCCAATGTGTGTATTGGCTGGGGTTGGTATGATTATAATTAAAGAGGGATCCAGCATGACTATCCTCGTCCCTAGTCATATATGGGTAGTCGTCCCGTGTGTTGCGTGAATTATCATGTTTCAGGGGAGAAAAATGGTTGTGCGTATAAGCAGGGAATTGTTCATAGTAGTAGTTATCTCGATGGTATTTACCATGGTTTCTATCTCCACCATGAGGGTGTGGAGAACATCCTTGGTAGGTATTGTTATATTAATACTGTGTATTTGGTGGACCTTAATGGTAACCGCTGCCTCTATTCCTAAATGAACCCCTCCCTCTGCCATTATGTGGCATGCCTCTATTGGGCGGTGGATTTTTGGGGGTCTGGCAGCTAGGGTGGAGTTTTCTCCTGGAAATGTTTTTAGGGGGGGATCCTTCCCTGTTTGAATGGTTGTGTATATGTATTAATAGGCCCGTTACTGGGGACTGGGCCCTGGGTAATTTCCATTTCAGAGGTCCCCTCAGCACTATTAGGTGGGGGGGCATCTTTTTTCTGCCAACCAAAGACTACACCCAACCTGAAATCACTTACATCACGGTTGTATTTCTTTAGTTTTTTTAGTCCTTTATTCTCTCTCTTCCTTTTCCAAATGACTTTTAAGATTAGATTTCAGTGAATGCCTGTGTAAACATGGGGTCTATGGACCTCAACTCGCATCAAAGTCAGACCAAAGTAGTACAGGGACTACTTTGAAGTCGGTGCGACTTGAAGTCACACAGATATGAATGGTTATCATTGGGAATCATGGGGTACGACTTGTCATGCGACTCTTCCTGCAACTTTGGACATCAGAGTCGCACAAGTGTGAAAGGGGCACAATTGTGACAGCACCCTACTTAGGCTCGTTGTGGAGGAGCTGATGGCAGCCAGTGTTTTAACAGCTAATGATGTATCCCAGCCTGGCCCAATTAGCTGTCAGCCAGGAAATCCAAGTTAACAGCCTATAAGTCTGGTATAGAATTTAGGGTTACCCAAAAAAAGGATCTGGTATGAATTTTAGGGGGGACTTATAGAAACAAGCAAATAAGCATATAGTAGATCCCCTAAAATATATTTCAGACTCTGTATGAAACCTAGAAAGAAAAGGGAGAGCTGAGTATGTAGCCCCCCTCCTGAACCATTCCAGGCCACATGTCCTCAACATGTGGAGGTTACCTTGCTAGAGGGGACCCACCTGACAAAGCACTTTATCTTAAAGCGGGGTTCCACCCAAATTTTGAACATTATCTCTATGCATTCTCTTCCTTGCCTAGATGCTGAGATGCTGTGTAAAAAAATTTAAATCGCCGTAATTACCTTTTTTTTTCTAATCTTCTTAGCACTTCCTGGTTATTGTCCCATGGGAGTAGGCGTGTTTCTAGCCTCTCCCAGACCTCCCACAGTCCCCTGGGAGCTAGTCTCATGCTTCCCAGCATGCATTTTTCAACAGCGTCATCACAACATCTCGGTGAATGCTGGGAGCACAGCATTCACCGCATCCAGGAAATACATGCTTGTGGGCTTCAAATGCCCACAATGAAGGTGGAAACCGCTTTCAGTGAATTTTATAAGTTATTCTTTACAACTAAATCGGACACAGGCGGACTTATTACACAGAACATGAGTAGATAATCATGAGAAGAAAAGTTTGTGAATGAACTCCAAAAAAAAAACCGATAGATAGGTGGACCCCCGCTTTAATGTTGATAAGAAAAGAGCCTCATCCCCACAAACCTAGCCAGGTGGTTTGGGGGGTCTGTGGGCAGGGTGTTTATTGTAATCCTGAAGCCCTTTTATCCCATTTTAAAAATAAGGGGACCCCAGATACCTCCCTCCCCCATGAATGACTAGGTGCACAGTACCCTTAGTCATTACCCAAAAAATGTAGCTGAGTGATTACAACACTCCACAGAAACTGCCTTACAAAAACTCACATATGCCCTGTACACACGATCAGACATTGATCGGACATTCCGACAATAAAATCCATGGATTTTTTCCGACGGATGTTGGCTCAAACTTGTCTTGTATACACACGGTCGCACAAAGTTGTTGGGAAATCCGATCGTTCTGAACGCGGTTAGGTAAAACACGTACGTCAGGACTATAAATGGGGCAGTAGCCAATAGCTTTCATCTCTTAATTTATTCTGAGCATGCATGGCACTTTGTGCGTCGAATTTGTGTACACACGATCGGAATTTAAATGATTGGATTTTGTTGTCGGAAAATTTTATATCCTGCTCTCAAACTTTGTGTGTCGGAAATTCCGACGGAAAAAGTCCGATGGAGCCCACACACGATCAGAATTTCCGATACCGCTATACAAGTCACTCATTCATTCGATAACACAATCTGATCGCACTTTTTCCTCCGGAAAATCTGACCGTGTGTACAGGGCATAACACTTTATTAACTGCTAAAACCAATGGCCAATTTGCAGAGATTGGGCCCCCCAAGGCCAGCATAGAGAGAGCAGCCTGTACCCTGCACTACCAATCACCTATAAGGTTGTCTTACTAAGACATTAAAACTTTAAGACTGTACTTCAGGATTTACATTTGTTTTTAGTTCCTTCCCCTGTTGGACTATATGTTTATTTTTGTATCCTTTGGAAGCATTAGTTTCTTTTAACAGCATTGCTATAATATATTCAGCTTGCCTCTGTGGATGGGATCATATCATTAATTACCATGCTCTCAGCTGTATACTATATCATCCATCGGGATTGAGCGCCCAGGGTAAAATCTTTTTGTTCGTTCTATACACATACTACTAGACCTTTCCGCTGCCTTTGATACTGTTGACCACGTGCTCCTCCTGAACAAACGCCAAGACTCTGCTCTTTCCTGATTCTCCTCCTAACTATCACAGCATTCTCTTAGTGTTGCCTAAAACTCTATCTCCTTTTCTACACTTCCAGTTTCTGTAGGGGTCCCCCAAGGCTCTGTCCTCTGACCCACTTCTCTTATTTATCTACACCTCCACCTTTGGTCACTTGATAACCTCCCACAGCTTCCAATACTATCCCTATACTGACCCAAATCTATCCCTCTACTCCTCACCTCTCAGTCTGTTCTCGCATTACTAACTTACTAATATATATATCAGTATGAATGTCACACCACATTCTTAAACAAAATCTTTCTAAAACTGAGCTTTTAATATTCCCCCTGCCCGGGTCCCACAATTTTTCCATTAAGATTATTATTACAACTCTCAGTCCATCTCCTTGTGCCAGGGTAGTAGGTATATTTCTGGTCTCCTACCTGTCCTTTCAGCCCCAAATTCAATCACTGTGCAAATCTTGTAGACTTTACCTCTAATTCCCTTCTCATAGGCCTTTAATGAATACTTGTGCTAGATCGATCTACCTTATCAGCTGCTCAGTGTCCATCACCCCTCTCTGTTAATTCCTCCACTGGCTTATGATCCCCCCACAAATACAATTTAAAATAGTAAAAACAAACATACAAAACCATCCACAACTCTGCCCAAGTATTTTCCTAATATTTCACCCATCCTCCTCATTCCTCCCAAGGCCTCTGGCTCTCTTGCTACCTTACCATCTCCTACCATGCTCACCTCCAGGACTTCTAAAGACCCTCATCTTTTCAGGGAAGCCTAACCCACCTCCACCCAACTACTAAACTTCTAATTCTTCCATCAGCTCATCTCTCACAGTTGATAACTTTTGTGCCACTTGCCCTTCCCTATCAGATTGTAAGTTGTCAGGAGCAGGTCCCTTTTTATTGTATTGTATTGTAACTGTACTGTCTCTCTTATATAGTAAAGCACTGCGAAAACCGTTGGAGCTATATAAATCTTAAATAATTAAAAATACAATAAAATAATTAATGAATTAAATGATAATTATAGTAATAATAATGTCAATGGCCAAATATGAACCCCTTTGTTTTCATTTGGTGACAGTACCCTGAAGCTGTCATTCACAGTAAGTAAGTGATGGGATTGCATATGTGACCAGTCAGCAGCAAATTTAAAGACTTTGTTCATCATGATTGAGAACAGTCTGCATCGCTGGACAGTGGATTATAATCGTGGGATGTTTGTTGTTTTTTTATTTTTTAATAAAGGACTTGTCAAGAAGTGTATTTTTTTGTGAATAAGTAGGGATACTAAGTACCTATACCATATAGGTAAATTTAATAAATAGTATTTATGTTCAACAATAGTCAGCCAGCATTGATGTATTCCACTTGCCTCAACATATGATTTTCTATTGTGGCAATGTAGATTGACTTTTTTCCTGAAAATCTAGGTGCAAAGTGTGACTACAGAAAATGAATCTTCAGTGACATGTTGCACTTCATGGTTTTGTATGCTGTAAGAAGTTTGTCAACCAGGTGAATGTAGTTTCATGCTCTGTAGTTGCCAAGAAAAATCTCAACAACATCCTTAAATGCTTTCTAGGCGATCTTCTCTAGCCCCACTAACAGATCTATGAACTGCTTTTTTCTTCGGTTTCATCAGTTCGAGTTTTATGTGAATGGGAGGCAAAAATATCTTTGTCGGGTCAACAAGTGGTTCATGTGCCACATTTTTCTGTCCTGTAACCAAATTCTTTCAGAGTAGCAATTACTTTTTAACATAATGTGACACTCTTGGACAGCTGTAGCAACAGTACTTGGTATACCTGAGCAGAATTCCAAGCAGCAGAGCCATTACTTTTAGCAACTGTCAATGTCAGTACAGAAACCGAGGTTGTCAACCTGTGCAAATAAAATTGTTAAATCATCTTGACAGCTTCAAAAGACAGCAATTTTTAGGACCTGGTGACAGCAAATTCCATGTTTGTGGTATAGAACCCAGTAATCCAGCTTTAATTTTGACCGGACCATGTAGTTTAACTGTGTTCTGAGATTAAGTTCACCAGATATACAAGGCTGGCTGGTGCATTGCAGCAAATTTGTATGTTTTGTTTAAACTCCATTTCTCTGGTGGCATCGGTACTGGCAGATTGTTGTCATATGGCATTGGTCTCATGGCTGAAGGCAGACTGGGGTATTGAATAGCTTTCTTATTTTTAACAGAGAAACCAGTGACATTTATCAGACAGAAGTAACAGTTGCCACATGATCATTCTATTCTCGTCGTATCATCAGGACAGCAAATAGCATTGACTTCCAAGTTCATCTGAGCCAAACTCTCTGATTGACAGCACATCTTGCTCAACAAATGTGAGAAGCCCAGACTTTGTTTTGATCACCAATCTCATAACCAAAGTACAGTTCATATGCTTTCTTAACAAGTCCAGTCATGGTGCGTATTTAAGCATGTACTTGCTACAAATGTAGCAGAATGTTACACAGCTGTTCTGACATTGGTGAGACATCGCTACTGTCACCAATCATCCTATAGCAAGTTTATAACTGGCCTACTTAAATGTACATAGATAATGCTATGCCTTGAAACAATCACATCAAAATACATGAAAACTCATATTACCAAAATGAGTCGCATCTGTGCATGCAAGCTACATCCATCGAGCCAAGCATTCCTAGGTATGCCCAAACTGTACCGATTTCACAAATGTTATGCATTGTGCCTTGAGTGCATGCCTGGACATTCATGAGCTACACAAAGCATCTTAAGATGATTTTTAGATGACAGCCAAAAATCTATAAGATGCACAAGTGTTCAGGAAGCAAATTCTTTGTTGTCCAGTGTCCAAATTCCGAGAAGCCCACCACAACCACTTGGCTGTAAGGGGAAGAAATCCTTGTCCTTATTAACATAGGGGCAAGGTGCATTGCCACTAAGGTCCTCCCTGGCAAGGTGCCTCCCCAGTTTGGGGGCATGTTGCATGGGATAGTTCAAGAGGATGGCTGTGCCCACAACCTCCCCTCCATTTCCTGGCCTGCCAGGCTGCATGCTAAAATAAGGATCTGGTATGGATGTTGGGGGGACCATGCTCTTTTTTTCTAGATTTTTTTAATGGGATTCCACTAACACCTTTCCTGAACTTTAGGATCTGGTATGAATTGTAGGGGATCCTGCACCTTTTTTTATGTGGGAGTCCCCCATTAAAATCCATTTCAGACCCACATCTAGGATAGGGGTCCACTATAGATGAAAGGAACCCATGGCCACCTTGTTTAAGAACAGATAGAAGCATCAAGCATTTTTTCTTTTAAGCACCAGTTCACACTGATGCTATGTGTCATGTGATTTGACAGTTCCAAGTCGCATCCTATTGTCAACAATTGAGCCATTCATATTACTGTGACTTAAAAGTCACTACTTTTTGCCATTTTCATTGCGACTTGCATAGACTTCTGTTGTATTAAGTCACAAGCCGCAATGAAATCGGCATTGCGTTGAAATAGCGTGATTTCAAAGCTGCACTGGTTTGAACAGGGCCTAAATGTCAGCTTTGCTGTATACATCATATACATGACAGTGGTTTGATTATCCATTGCTTATTAGCCTAGAAAATGGACATACATTTTTTTTTACCATTTGGCTCCCATATATATCAATAGTATTCACATTTAGCACTTGAATTTCAGTAATTTTCGGCGAACCCTCCCTAAACCAAACCCAGGTATGTTTGCCTTTTCTTTATAAAAGATATGACAGATTCTCTTAATCATCTTCAACCTGTGGGTTGGTTACCCTTTGACTGTATTTTATGTACTATGAATGTTAGCAGCTTGTATACTTCAGTCCCACACAGGGAGGTTAACTAAAGTAATTTTCTATTACAACTACTTCAGACTAATTTGATCAAAGGTATTTATGTTTAATGTTTTTATTTGTTTTCTGCCCCAAAGCAGCCTGGCCTGGTATGGTTCAGGACCGATCCGAATTCAAATCGTTCCAAAAATAAAAACAAAAAGCATTTCAACTAATTTCAACAAAATTTGTTACTATTTTATTCGGAGATTTGGCTACATCTGAATCTCCGAATAACCAAAAATTTGTCCGAATTTACATTCGGACCGAAACTAATTGCACATGCCTACTCCTGTGATCCACAGGAGAAGTACAGCCAAATGAGCTTTAGCTGTAATTCTCCTTTAATGGCCCTGTAATCTATTGTTCATGAAATTGTTTCTTACTGTTTATCTTCCTCCTTCTAACATCCTCCATGTGCTCTTGAACTTTTGAAGCCAGTAGTGCATGTTAGTTGCGGTCATGTGAACTGCTCTAAGCACTCTACACACCCCATAGTCCCTAGTCCATCTTGAGTGTGTGAGAGGGAGAGTGGCTATGCTCCACTTACAGGTGAACTATGGAGAATTAATATAGCCACCCTCTACCAGGAAGTCAGTTCAAAGCCAACAAAAAAGGGGATTTGGAGTTTTGGAGGAGGCTGGAAGCAATAGACTAGCCACAGCTAATCTTATGGTACAGATAGACTGTGATTGGCCCTGTCTGTACCATGTGATCACTGTGACCAATCACAGAGATCAACACAATAGTACACAATTAATGGCATCAAACAAAGTCATTCTTTGTGTATAATTATAATGTAATCTGCTGTAATTGGCCACAGCGATCACATGGTACTGGCAACAGCAAACGGTTGACAGATCATGCCACAGCATGGCATATTTCAGGGGAACGTCATATGACGTCCACCCAGGATGACAAATGTCCTGTCCAGCCTATAGTCAAATCAACTGGTTAAACTAGAGTTTCATGTCACTTTAACATCCATTATAAACAAGTTGTAACATACTAAAGCTAGATATACTAGGACCCCAGCAGATATTAGGAGTCTACAAAATAGTTCAAAACTAAAATTTTACAGTAGAAAACATCTATACCATAATATAACCTAGAACTTTCACCTGTATCAAATGGTCAGTAGGGATGAGCTTCGTGTTCAAGTCGAACCCATGTTCGACTCGAACATCGGCTGTTCGCCCGTTCGCCGAATTGCGAACGATATGGGCCGTTCGCGCCAAATTCGTGTGGCGCGTCACGGCCCATAATTGACTGCGGCATCGCAGTGCATTGCTTGCTGATGATTGGCCAAGCATGCACTATGACCCGCATGCTTGGCCAATCACAGCGCCGCCTGAACAGAGAGCCGTAATTGGCCAAAGCCAAGGAGGCTTTGGCCAATTATGGCTCAGGGGATTTAGTACACGCCCCACACTATATAAGGCCGCCTGCACGGCGGCCCTGTGTAGTGTGTGTTCCGGCGTTCATTGAGAGAGAGAGAGAGAGACAGACAGTGTCATTTGATTTGAGTTAGATAGATTAGGCAGAACAGTCAGTCAGTTAGCTGCACTTACAGTGTATTGTGTATATATATGCATCCCAAGTGTTGCATATATATATATATATATACACTGTATTCAGTTTAGCTAGATCCGTTCCTGTTATCTTCTAGACTATTTACATTTAGTGCAGTGCGTCCTGCTCACAGTGTTCAGCTAGATCCGTTCCTGTTATCTTCTAGACTATTTACATTTAGTGCAGTGCGTCCTGCTCACAGTGTTCAGCTAGATCCGTTCCTGTTATCTTCTAGACTATTTACATTTAGTGCAGTGCGTCCTGCTCACAGTGTTCAGCTAGATCCGTTCCTGTTATCTTCTAGACTATTTACATTTAGTGCAGTGCGTCCTGCTCACAGTGTTCAGCTAGATCCGTTCCTGTTAAATTCTAGACTATTTACATTTAGTGCAGTGCGTCCTGCTCACAGTGTTCAGCTAGATCCGTTCCTGTTATCTTCCTACTGACAGGCAGGCTTGTCTGGTTACAGTATATAAAGCTACCTGAAGAAAATTACTGGTGTTCTATTTGATCCTATTAGTACCACGGTCAGGCAGCTACACTATTTACATTTAGTACAGTGCGTCCTGCTCACAGTGTTCAGCTAGATCCGTTCCTGTTATCTTCCTACTGACAGGCAGGCTTGTCTGGTTACAGTATATAAAGCTACCTGAAGAAAATGACTTGTGTTCTATCCCAGCTTAGTGCAGCTACAGGCCATTAGTATGTCTGGAAGGCCAAGAAGGAGAGGCAGACAGTCATAAGCCAATAAGAGAGGGCAAGCAGGCTCTGTGTCTAGTGCTGGTCGTGGAGACGGTGCATCCTCATCAGCACGTGGCCATGGGACACACTTGGCCTTTTTTTCGGCAGCTGGCCGTGTTGAGCCGCAACATGCGGAAGACTTGGTCGAGTGGATGACCAAGCCGTCCTCATCCTCCTCATCCTCTCTCACCCATGCCCAGGGTGCTTTGTCTGGCAAAGCAGCGGCCTCTTCCCTCAGCTCAATGTCATCAGTGACTCCTTCCCTAGCTCCACCATGTCCTCCTGAGGATTCCCTCGAACTGTTTGACCACAGTGTTGGGTACATGCTCCAGGAGGATGCCCAGCGTTTGGAAGGCTCTGATGATGATACTGAGCTCAATGAAGGCAGTAACATGAGCACAGACAGAGGGGGTGCCCAAGAAGGACAGCAATCTGGCA
Organism: Lithobates clamitans; assembly: GCA_037952925.1. Lineage (NCBI taxonomy): Eukaryota > Metazoa > Chordata > Amphibia > Anura > Ranidae > Lithobates > Lithobates clamitans. Next base: position 2,556,097 of record JBBGZY010000116.1, on the reverse strand, counting down.
GTCATGCTCCCCCTGCTGCAGCATACTGCCAGGTTTGCTCCAGTGATGAGGAGGGAGGGGATGATGAGGTCACTGACTCAACGTGGGTGCCTGATAGGAGAGAGGAGGAGGAGGAGGAGGAGGCGGCACATCACCAACGAGGCAGGATGCCATCCAGGGGCCAGCCTAAGGGCAGCACATTGACTGCATCACACCCCAAAACTCCACATGTGCAGGGCGCTGCAGTCTCTGCGCGTTATTCAAAAAGTTCTTTGGTGTGGGCCTTTTTTGAGACGAGTGCATCAGATCGCACCGCTGCTATTTGCAACATATGTCTCAAGCGTATCTCGCGTGGCCAAAACATCTCCCGCTTGGGTACCACATGCTTGACCAGACATATGTTGACCTGCCATGCAGTTCGTTGGCAAGCGTATCTAAAAGACCCACACCAAAGAACAAAGAGGATCTCTCCTTGCTCCTCATCAGCTGAGATTTCCAACCCCACTAGACCTCCAGTCCTCTCTGAGACTGCAGTGAGAGGAATGAAGGTGTAGAATTAGGTGTGTCACAGCCAAGTACTTGTGGGCAATCTGCTTTTGGTACACCGACGTCAGATTGTACCAGGCAAATTTCCCTGCCCCAGCTGCTGCACCGCCGAAAAAAGTTTGCTCCCAGCCATCCACATGCCCAGCGGTTGAATGCTAGCTTGGCAAAATTGCTAGCACTTCAACTGCTGCCTTTTCAGTTGGTAGACTCTGCCCCCTTCCGTGAGTTTGTGGAATGTGCGGTTCCTCAGTGGCAGGTACCCAAACGCCACTTTTTCTCACGGAAGGCGATTCCGGCTCTCTACCGGCATGTGGAAGGCAATGTCCATGCCTCGCTGGACAGGGCGGTCAGCGGTAAGGTGCATATTACCGCTGACTCATGGTCCAGCAGGCATGGACAGGGACGTTACCTAAGTTTCACGGCGCATAGGGTGACTCTGCTGGCAGCTGGGAAGGATGCAGGACAAGGTGCAGTAGTGTTGGAGGTTGTTCCGCCACCACGCCTCCAAAATGCTGATTGTGACACACCTCTCTCCTCCACCCCCTCCTCTTCTTCTTCCTCCATGGCCTCTTCCTCGGAACCAGCAGTGCTCCGTAGTCGTTCAAGGGGCTACGCAAGTACGCAGGCCAAAAGATGCCATGCGGTGCTTGAGCTGGTGTGCTTGGGGGACAGGAGCCACACTGGGGCAGAGGTTCTGTCAGCTCTGCAGGGGCAGGTTCAGAGGTGGTTGACGCCACGCCAACTTAAGGCAGGAATGGTGGTTTGCGACAATGGCAACAACCTCCTCTCTGCCCTCCGACAGGGACAAATGACCCATGTGCCCTGTTTGGCTCACGTCCTTAACTTGGTGGTGCAGTGGTTCTTGGGCAGGTACCTGGGCTTACAGGATGTCCTGAGGCAGGCCAGGAAAGTCTGTGTGCATTTCCGCCGGTCATATAATGCCAGTGCTCGGCTGACGGACCTCCAAAAGGAGTTTAACCTGCCCAAGAACCGCCTAATCTGTGACATGCCCACCAGGTGGAACTCAACGTTGGCCATGCTGCAGCGGCTGCACACGCAGCAGAGGGCCATCAATGAGTACCTGTGCGACTATGGCACCAGGACAGGTTCAGGGGAGCTTGGTTTTTTTTCCCCACGCCAGTGGGCCATGATCAGGGATGCATGCACTGTCCTGTCACCATTCGAGGAGGCCACGAGGATGGTGAGCAGTGACAGTGCATGCATCAGTGACACTGTCCCCCTTGTCCACCTGTTGGAGCACACGCTGCGTGGAATAATGGACAGGGCACTTGAGGCAGAACAGAGGCAGGAAGAGGAGGACTTCCTTAGCTCTCAAGGCCCCCTTTATCCAGACAGTGTTCCTGCGTGCCCGCCGATCACACAGGAAGAGGACGAGGAGGAGGAGGAGGAAGATTGTGTCAGTATGGAGGTGGAGCCTGGCACTCAGCATCAGCAGCAGTCTTTAAGGGATCAGTCCCAAGAAACACATGGACTTGTACGTGGCTGGGAGGAGGTGGCTGCGGACGTTGTTGTCCTTAGTGACCCAGAGGACTCCGGACCGAATGCCTCAGCAAACCTACGCTGCATGGCCTCCCTGATCCTGCAAAGCCTGCGTAAGGATCCTCGTATTCGTGGTATCAAGGAGAAGGACCAATACTGGCTGGCAACCCTCCTTGATCCACGTTACAAGGGTAAGGTTGCGGACCTTATCTTGCCATCGCAGAGGGAGCAGAGGATGAAACATCTTCGGGAGGCCTTGCAGAAAGGTCTGTGCAATGCGTTCCCAGAGACTGGGAGGTTACAAACTCCTGTTCCTTCACAATGTGTTGCTGAGGCTTCGGTCAGTCAAAGAAGGAGCGGTGGAGAAGGTGGCCGTCTGACCGATGCGTTCAGACAATTTTTTGGTCCGCAGCCCCAAGGTATGATCGGTTCCAGCAACCATCGCCAGCGTCTGTTTTACATGGTGCAGGAATACCTAGGGGCAAGATCAGACTTGGACACCTTTCCCACCGAAAATCCTCTGGGTTACTGGGTCTTGAGGATGGATCACTGGCCAGAGCTTGCACAGTATGCAATTGAGCTACTGGCCTGTCCTGCATCCAGCGTTCTTTCGGAACGCACATTCAGTGCTGCTGGAGGCGTGGTAACCGATCACAGGGTGCATCTGTCCACCGACTCGGTCGATCGGCTGACCTTCATAAAAATGAATCAGTCTTGGATCACCACCAGCTACCAAGCACCTGATGCTGATGTAACCGAATAATTTTTTTTGAAATCTCAGATCCCTTCAAAGACTGCCTATGCTGATGCTGAGTGACTATCCCTGAGTAATTATCCTCTTCCTCCTCAATCATCACGCTGATAGCTTGTAAGAACATTTTTGGTTCTGGGCACCACCACCAGTGCCTAAGGCACAATTTTTCAGCCCCTGTTTAACAGGGGCGTGTAATTACAATTTTTGATGTAATACTTTGCAGCAGGGCTCGTTCCTGCATTCCAACTAGAGTGTCTGTGAGGGGTTGCAGTGTTGTGGCACCAGCACCAGTGCCTAAGGTCCAATTTTTCTGCCCCTGTCTAACAGGGGCGTGTAATTACAATTTTTGATGCAATACTTTGCAGCAGGGCTCCTTCCTGCATTCCAACTAGAGTGTCTGTGAGGGGTTGCAGTGTTGTGGCACCAGCACCAGTGCCTAAGGTCCAATTTTTCTGCCCCTGTCTAACAGGGGCGTGTAATTACAATTTTTGATGCAATACTTTGCAGCAGGGCTCATTCCTGCATTCCAACTAGAGTGTCTGTGAGGGGTTGCAGTGTTGTGGCACCAGCACCAGTGCCTAAGGCCCAATTTTTCTGCTCCTGTCTAACAGGGGTGTGTAATTACAATTTTTGATGCAATAATTTGCAGCAGGGCTCGTTCCTGCGTTCCAACTAGAGTGTCTGTGAGGGGTTGCAGTGTTGTGGCACCAGCACCAGTGCCTAAGGCCTAATTTTTCAGCTCCTGTTCAACAGGGGCATGTAATTACAATTCTTGATCTAATATTTCACAGCAGGGCCCTGTGAGGGCTTACAGTGTTGTGGCCACAGCAAAACCTAAGGCCCAAATTTCTGCTGCGTATATAGGGCAGGACCCTACTTTCAAACATCTAACTTACAAACGACTCCTACTTGCAAACGGAAGGAGACAACAGGAAGTGAGATGAAATCTACCCCTAGGAAGGGAAATTCTCTCCTGTAAGAGTTAATATGGGAAAACAATTTCTCCTTTCCACTGATGCTTTCCAATCCTTGTTCCACAAAAAAACCCAAATTTTCAAAAAACATTTTTCATTGGGACAAAAAGTGAGGTGAAATCTTCTGAAGAGGAGGAAAGACAGCAAAACAAATGTCACAGGGGTGATAACCCTTCCCTATGTTTACCAAAAAGCTTAAAAAAGATTTTTTGGCTGGAGCTAAACACGTTAAAAATGTACCCGTTCAAAATTACAAAGAGATTCTACTTAACAACAAACCTACAGTCCCTGTCTTGTTTGCACCACCTGTATACTGCTGTTCAGAGTACATAGGGCTTTTCCTTATTTTAATTTGGGTGCGGGGTTCCCCTTAATATCCATACAAGACGCAAAGGGCCTGGTAATGGACTGGGGGGTACCCATGCCGTTTGTCTCACTGATTTTCATCCATATTGCCATGACCCGACATGACATTAAACCCGCAAGCAGTTTTAAATGAGATTTTTTCCTTTAAAAATGACATTTGGTGCAGGGACTGTTCTAAACACGGGAAACACGCGTCACTTTACAGGCATACTATAGACACCCCCCAGGTACGATATTTAAAGGAATATTTCACTTTTTTTTTTTTTACTTTAAGCATCATTAAAATCACTGCTCCCGAAAAAACGTCCGTTTTTAAAAGTTTTTTTTGCATTGATACATGTCCCCTGGGGTAGGACCCGGTCCCCAAACCCTTTTTAGGACAATACCATGCAAATTAGCCTTTAAAATGAGCACTTTTGATTTCGAACGTTCGAGTCCCATAGATGTCAATGGGGTTCTAACGTTCGTGCGAACTTTCGGTCCGTTCACAGGTTCTGGTGCGAACCGAACCGGGGTGTGTTCGGCTCATCCCTAATGGTCAGTAATTTACCATTTCTGTACTGCAGCCATTTGATACAGGTGGCAGGATAGGTTATTATGGCATGGATATTTCTAGTGTTATATTTTTCAGGTTTTGAACTATTCTGCAGACTTCTACTAATATTTACTAGGGCCCCAGTACATCTATTTTAGTATTATGCTACAATTAAACATAATGGTTTATATGCACTGATGCTGTAGTCACAGTTCCTATCCCTTTGTATACCTTTTGCTTGCTCTAGTATATTGATGACATTTTTCATTTGGCAGGGAACTGAGCAGAGGTTATTATTCTATGAATATCTGAATTTATGTTTGCTTATTATCTAATTTTTCTTGGCTAGTGATAAGACACTGATCCATTTTCTTGATGTTGCTATTCATTTATAAAATGAGTGTTTAACGACTTGCCGACCGCTGCACGCCGATATATGTCAGCACAATGGCAGCGGTGGGCAAATAGGCTTACCTGTAGGTCCCCTTTAATAGGCGGGGGCAGAAGGCACCGCATACAGCGTGACCCTGTCCGCCGGTTTCCCGGCGATCGTGTCATGCAGCCGCAGAATGGGGAAGTGCTTATGTAAACAAGGCATTTCCCCATTCTGCCTTGTGTCATAGTTATATAGTAGGTGAGGTTGAAAAAAGACACAAGTCCATCAAGTCCAACCTATGTGTGTGATTAAATGTCAGTATTACATTCTATATCCCTGTATGTTGCGGTCGTTCAGGTGCTTATCTAATAGTTCCTTGAAACTATTGATGCCCCCCGCTGAGACCACCGCCTGTGGAAGGGAATTCCACATCCTTGCTGCTCTTACAGTAAAGAACCCTCTACATCGTTTAACATTAAATCTCTTTTCTTCTAATTTTAATGAGTGGTCATGAGTCTTGTTAAACTCCCTTCCACTAAAAAGTTTTATCCCTATTGTGGGGTCACCAGTATGGTATTTGTACATTGAAATCATATCCCCTCTCAAGCGTTTCTTCTCCAGAGAGAATAGGTTCAGTGCTCGCAACCTTTTTCATAACTAATATCCTCCAGACCCTTTACTGTATTAGCTTTGTTGCCCTTCTTTGTACTCGCTCCATTTCCAGTACATCCTTCCTGAGGACTGGTGCCCAGAACTGGACAGCATAGCTGTGGCCGGACCGGAGTCTTGTAGAGCGGGAGAATTATCATTTTATCTCTGGAATTAATCCTCTTTTTAATACATGACAATATTCTGTTTGCTTTGTTAGCAGCAGCTTGGCATTGCATGCCATTGCTGAGCCTATCATCTACTAGGAACCCAGGTCCTTTTCCATCTTAGATTCCCCCAGAGGTTCTCCCCCCAGTGTATAGATTGCATTCATATTTTTGCCACCCAAATGCATTATTTTACATTTTTGTACATTGAACCTCATTTGCCCACCCATTAATTTATTCAGATCTTTTTTGCAAGGTTTTCACATCCTGCAGAAAAGTTATTGCCCTGCTTACCTTAGTATCGCCCGCAAATACAGAGGTTGAACTGTTTACCCCATCTTCCAGGTCATTTATGAACAAATTAAACAGGATTGGTCCCAGCACAGAACCCTGAGAACCCAGAGATCACTGCTCCCTGTCATCGGGAGCAGTGATCGTTGTCATGTGAGTTGAAGCCCATCCACCCCACAGTTAGAATCATTCCCTAGGACACACTTAACCTTCATCGCCCCCTAGTGGTTAACACCTTCTCCGCCAGTGTCATTTACACAGTAATCAGTGCATTTTTATTTTATGACAATGGTCCCAAAATGGTATCAAATGTTTCCGATGTGTCTGCCATAATGTTGCAGTGCTGATAAAAATCGCAGATCGCCGCCATTACTAATAAAAAAAATTCATAATAAAAATGCCATAAAACTATCCCCTATTTTGTAGATGCTATAACTTGCGCAAACCAATCAATATACGCTTATTGCGTTTTTATTTTACCAAAAATATGTAGAAGAATACATATCAGCCTAAAATGAGGAAAAAAAATGTTTTTTTATATATTTTTGGGTGATATTTATTATAGCAAAAAATAAAAAATATTGCGTTTTTTTTTCAAAATTGTCTGTCTTTTTTTTTTTATAGCGCAAAAAATAAAAACCGCAGCGGTGATCAAATAGCACCAAAAGAAAGCTCTCTTTGTGGGAAAAAAAGGACATCAATTTTGTTTGGGTGCAACGTCGCGCAATTGTCAGTTAAAGCGACGTAGTGCCGAATCGCAAAAAGTGGTTAACAACAACATTTTTCATAAACCCAGAAATAGAAACGACTACTGAAGATGATAGTTTCCATCCTGCCTCCTTACAGCCAAGGCATCCATGCAAGGAGGATTACCAGCAAGAATGAACAGCTTAAGCAAAGGGTCGAGGAGGTGCAAGTTTTTATTGTGAATGGTTATCTAAGAAATTAACTACTAAGTTTTGTGTGTGGGGGTAGAGCATTATAAAATTCCTACCCTAAGAGGTTACTATCCCCTGGGAAACAGCTATTGAAATACAAGTATGTCTGGGACTTCAAATGTACCTCCTTGGGTATATTGAACACTAACCAATAGATTATAAAAATAACTATTTTTTTTAGGTATTACAAAATCTTAAAAGGGTTTGTTTAAAAACATATCCACAAAACAGTCATCCAGGGTGATGTTTGTCCTGGCCTTGGGATCTGATTTAGTGGGCCAACGTGTTTCATTGGAAAACCCACTTCATCAGGGCCTCAGATCCTGTTACATAATACTGCAATAATATACAAAAAACATGTATAAAACAACAATCACTGTCTCAAAATCATTTAACAGATATCAACATGAAAAATCATATCCATTATGAATACTCACAGGAGGGGTGAATTAAATCTTTATAGTGTAGTATAGTTAAACACATTAACATTTAGAAAGTAGTTATCTTTATAGTTTAGCATAATTGACAGTTGTAGCTGTCACAGTCCGCAAACTACCTGTACCAACTGCAGGAAACCACTCACAGGATGTCAGTCCTTGGCACTCTTGTTGGTGGTCTGTGTCTTGTGGCACCCCCGTGTGAGGATGGTGAGGCCTCTAGCACATGTCTGATGGTATCCTCAAAATGGCAGCACTGAAGTGCTGATATGGACAGGAATTGCATCACTTCCACCACACCCTCCTAAAATGATTTCCTGTTTGATTACTATAAAGCTGAAAGGTTCCAGAGAGAGAGTGCTCAGTTGTTTTAGAGCTGTTCACAATATGTACCTGGTGCTTGCCTTGTGATTACTTTACCTGATCTTTGCTACATTTATTGACTCTAATCCTTTGCTGCCTGCCCTGACCTTATTCTATGTTTGACTTTGATTATGAACTTTCCCTTTTTGTACCACATTTCCGGATTTACCTCCTGAGTATCCCTATTCAAGGTGTGTGCCCCTGCTATTGGGCTCCCCATATCTAAACACTGACGTAACAACTGAGCCAGTATGGAGTCTGTGGGGTTAGCTGAAGCGTTAGCGACATTGACTCAACAGATAAAAATGCTGACAGTGTCTGTACAAGACCTACAAACTACTAAAGCAAACTTACAAGCCAATCAAGCAAGATTGGACCAACTGGTTATTACATCTCCACCTGCTCCTGTGCCTGAATCACCTGTGATGTATCCAGAAAAAAGGTGCTGCTGCTCCTGAACCCAAAATTGCAATACCTGATAAATTTGATGGACATTGTTCATCTTATCGACTATTTAATACCTCATGACAGATCCTCTTTTCTCCACAAACCCATACCCACTATAGTTACATACTATGTAAATTTGTAACCTATGCAACAGATTTTGTCAGTATACGGACTGTGATCTTTTTATTGACAGGTGAACCTCAGACCTGGGCACAATTAATACATATACATACATAAATTAGCCTTTGCCGCAGCTTTACTCAGAGCTTTCAATTAAGGAAGGAGAAATCTTGAGGGGTATATTACAGAATTTTGTCATCTGGCAGTAGAATCTAACTGGAATGAGCCAGCTCTGCTAGATCAGTGTCGCTTAGGACTTTTTGAAGCCCTGGAGGATGAATTGACCAGAGCCAGAGTGTTCCATCCACACATGAAAGAACTGTCTCCTTGTGTATACAAATTGATCGTAGATTACAGGAGAGAAGACAAAAACGGGCCAATACTTACACTATGTAAATGTAAAGCTAAGCCAAGTTCTAGGGGAGGTAAGCAATCTAATGTATCCTCTGCCTTACAACAATTGCTACATACTATGTGCCCTTTTTACAGTGGAAAAAAAAAGCCTGTGGATCTTAATGCAATGATTGATTCCGGAGCAAGTGGCTGCTTTATGGACACTACATTAGCTAAAGTGTTGAAGTACCTACACAAAAACAGTTAATAGATAGAACTCCTTTAAAATCTGGTCCTATTACCACAGAAACCATTCCTCTAGAAATGACCCTGGGATCATGCCAAAGAGGGACACTCTCTTTTAAACTTGTCTGTTCTCCCATTTTTCCGCTGGTATTAGGAATAAATTGGTTAAGGAGACACAACCCTACAGTAGACTGGCAATCTGATGTATTAAAGGTTTCTATTACATACAATCTAGTTGTCTAATACTTCAAGCTGTGAAACTGATGTTGGAGCTTAATACTCATTATATCAATATGGTAAAGATCCCTGTACGCTATTTGGCCTTTGTTGATGTTTTTGAGAAGAAAGGGGCTGATACTCTCCCTCCTCAGTGAGATTATGATTGTCCTATTGAATTGTTACCAGGGGCTGTAATACCTTATGGCAGGACATATCCTCTTTCAGAGCCTAAATTTCAAGTTTTGAAAGAATTGTTGAAAATGTACCTACCTCTCCTGCTGGCGCTGGGATTTTTTTTGTCGGAAAGAAAGATGGAGGCCCCCATCCTTGTGTGGATTGCTGAGCTTTGGATGCTATTACCATTAAAAATAAATATCCACTGCCTTTAACTCCTGAATTAATAGAAAGATTGCATTCTGCTACCATTTACTGCAAGATCAATCTACGAGGAGCTTATAACTTAGTGAGGATTAGAAATGGAGATGAATGCCTTCCATTCTCATTATGGACAATATAAATATTAGGTAATACCATTTGGATTATGTAATGACAGTGTTGTCCCTACTAAAGACTCATCATTTGTATGCAAAACTAGAAAAATGTGCTTTTAAATGGGAAAACTGTAGATTTCCTTGGGTACATTATTTCACCTGGTTGCATAGAGATGGACACCTCCAAGATTCAAGCTATATTATCTTGGCCAGTACCTACAAACAAAAAAGGGGTATGTTTTATTGGCTTTTGTAACTTCTTTAGAAGATTCATTCATAATTTCTTAAAGGTTGTTCAGCCAATTACAGCTACCACAGAACACAAAAATGAAATTTCAATGGACTGAACAAACCCAACAAGCTTTTTATAAGTTGAAAGGCCTTTTTACTTCTGCACTTATTCTAATTTTACCTGTGCCGAACAAACCATACTATGTTGAAGTAGATGCTTCAGATACAGCTGCAGGTGCTGTACTATCACAGAGATCTGGTGGTAAAGATTTCCTACATCCAGTGGTCCTTTTTTCACACTCCTTTACTCCTGCTGAGAGAAATTATGATGTGGGAGAAAGAGAATTGTTAGCAATCAAACTTGCATTAGAAGAATAGAGACATCTGCCAGAGGGCACTAGCACATCCATCACTGTTTATACAGACCATTGCAATCTTGAATACTTACAGACAGCCAAAAGATTAAAATCACATCAAGCCAAATGGGCTCTTTTCTTCAGCCGGTTCCCCCTGCTGATAACTTACTGTCCTGGTTCTCGAAATGGTAAGGCTGATGCCCTTTCTCGTATTGAAACTGACACATCTTCTCCAGATCCTGAACCTTCTGCTATACTAAATAAAGATTGTTTTTTGGCTACTATGCCATACTGTCAGATCTCATACAAATGTAAGTGATAAACTTTCCACAGAATTGACTTTTATTGTACAAAAGAAGAGTTTATGTCCCTTCTGCTGCAATCGCTGAAGTACTACAATATTGCCATGACACTCACTTAGACTCCTTTCACTCGAAAGGTGTTTTTCAGGTGTCTTAGCGCTAAAAATAGTGCCTGTAAAGTGCCTGAAAAACGCCTCCCATGCCTCCCCAGTGTGAAAGCCTGGTGCGGCGTGCTTACAGGACGTTAGAAAAAGTCCTGTAAGTAGCATCTTTGGGGGCGGTTTGGGAGCAGTGTAAACACCATGCCCAAAACGCCCTGCCCATTGAAATGAATGGGCAGAGCTGCCGAATCGTCTGCAAAGCAATTCGGCAGCGCCGCAACCCTTTATTCGGCCACTAGCAGGGGTTAAAACCACCCCGCTAGCAGCCGAAAAGCGCCGCTAAAATAAAGGTAAAGCTAACATAGTCATGGCTGAGTGTGAAAGGGGTCTTAGGGGGTCATGGAGGGATACATAAAACACATGAACTAATTCGAAGAACCTTCTGGTGGCCTTCCTTATTAAAAGATGTGACATCTTATGTCTCTACCTGTTCTGTTTGTATTTGTGCTAAAGGCAGCCAGAATCACCCTCAAGGTCTTCTTTTGCCTTTACCTGTTCCTTCCAGGTCCTGGACTGACATTTCAATGGATTTTATTGTTGTTACCCTTGGCACATGGTTACAATACAATAGTGGTCAAAGTGGATCATTTTAGCAAAATGTCTCATTCCATAGCCATCAAGAATCTACCTACTGACAGTCAGACAGCCACTTTATTTATATAAGAAGTGTTTTTCATCTTCATGGTTTACCAGAATCCATTGTTCCAGACTAGGGATCTCAATTTACATCAAAATTCTGGGCTGCCTTCTGTAGAGGTCTTCATATCCAACTCTCATTGTCAACTGCTTTTCATCCTCAATCAAATGGCCAAACAGAACATACCAACCAAACCTTAGAACAATACCTGCAATGTTATGATTTCCAATCGTCTTGAAGATAGGTTGTATATCTGTCTTTAGCTGAATTTGCATATAATAATAATTTCTAGAGTTCCATTAACTTCTCTTCATTTTATTTTAATTATGGCTACCATCCCACTATGTTGCCTGGACAGTTGGGATACTGTACCTGTTGCTAATAAACATTTGGAAGAAATTGTGAAGAGCTTTTCAGTACTAAATAAGACCAGACTAGTGCCCAGATTAAATATAAGGCAAGCACCGTGATCCTTCGCCTCGGTACCAACCAGGTGATCGAGTATGGTTGTCCACCTTGTCCCTAAAACTGAAATGTCCAACCCGAAAATTAGGACCAAGATATATGGGGCCCTTTGCTATTAAACGTGTCATTTCTCCCGCTACAGTGAAATTTAATCTGCCTGATTCCTATAGGGTTCATCTAGTCTTTCATACTTCTCTGTTGAAGCCTGCTGTCCCAGATCCTCGTCCCTCTTGCGCCCTGCCTACTGCTGATCATTGATTATTATTGTAAATGGAGATGAAGAATGAAAAGTTGAGGACATCTTACATGCTAGAAAATGCTATGGTCGTCTGGAATATTTTATTCACTGGAGAGGCTATAGTGTTCAAGATCGTTCCTAGGTTCCTGCTTCTAATGTGCATGCTCCTGCACTTGTGCGCTCTTTCTATAGATGTCATCTTGGCCGCCCTGTCCTTTTGCATTCCCAGAGGGCACGCTTCATTAGGCGGCACTGTCACTATCCACAACCTACCTGTAATATGCGCAGCGGTCCTCGCACTCGCAGCATGTCAGTCCTTGGCACTCTTGTCAGTGGCCAGTGTCCAGTGGCACCCCAGTGTGAGGATAGTGAGGCCTCTAGCACATGTCTGATGGCATCCTCATATAAAAATGGCAGCACTGAAGTGCTTCCTGTTATAGACAGCAATTGCATCACTTCCACCACACCCCAAGATCAGTTCCTGTATGATCACTATAAAGATGAAAGGTTCCAGAGAGAGAGTGCTCAGTTGTTTTAGAGCTGTCCACTGTGTATCTGATTCTTGCCTTGTGATTATGTTACCTGACCTTTGCTACTTTTATTGACTCTGATCCTTTGCTGCCTGCCCGGACCTTATTCTATGTTTGACATGGTTTATGGACTTTACCTTTTTGTACCACGTTTTTGGAAACTGTGCCGGATTCACCTCCTGAGTATCCTTATCCAAGCTGTATGCCCCTGCTATTGGGCTCCCCATATATAAACACTGACAGTAGCATTAAGGAAGTAGTGGTCACCTGTGAAATAGTACAGGGTATGCTGGTGATAGGTAACCTGTCTGTCCTTAGGGAATCCTTCCATACCCTCAAAAAATTGCCCACATTGAAAAGTAGCCACTGACACAAAACTAGGCATTAAAAGAAAATATGAAAAAGTATGAGCGGCACTAATCTAAATTAAAATACCTGTAAAGCTACAAGATAATCATGAGTGAAAACTGAGCAATAAAGTTAGTGTACTGTGTATAATCACTGTGTCCGTGTGGTGAACATATAAAAAGTGTAATGAATAGTGTATAACCTCATATGCATGCACATGCAGACATGTGATTTTAAGGATTAATAACCTCAATTAAAGGATAATGAGTGAAAACAAAAGTGCAAATAGAGGGGGAAAAAAGGTCCAATTAAAGTCAGAAAAAGTAAAAAAAACAAATGTTCAAATAAGTGATCCAAAAGGAGGGAAGATGAGTCCCAATGCCAATAGTAGGAAACACTGCAGAAAAATCAACCACCACCAACTCCGAAGAGGCTTCCTTGAACGTGTGGACTCAGGCTTATGCCCAATGAGTCAACACAGGCAAGAGGTGTAGATACACCAATGAGATGGAGCTTCCACACCACTTCTTCCTGGCCAATATAGGGGACAGGGTCCATGCTACAACTAGGCGAACTAGGCAGCCGTCTAGGGCGCTCTGCTGGCCAGGGCGCAGCCAAGTCCAGAGAGACTCTGGGAACCCTAATGTAAGGGGAGACTTTGGGATTCTACAGTAAGGGAAGACTTTGGGGATCCTAATGAAAGTGGGGTCTCTGTTGTAAGGGTGAACTCTGGGAACCCTGATGTAAGGGGGGGACTCTGAGGACCCTGATTTAAGGAGAGGGGACTCTTGGGACCCTGATGTTAGGGGGGGGCAACTTTGTGGACCCTAATGAAAGGGGTAAACTCTGATGTAAGGGGATCAGGCCCAGGGGACCCAGACCTAAAGCTGTGTAAGGGGCCCCAAAATAGCTGGTCTTGCCTAGGGTGCAAAATAGTCTAGCACCCGCCCTGATAGGGGATGATCCCTCCGTTTGTTCTGCAGCTCAATCATAAAGCAACTGTGTAGAGCTGGCAACCTCAAACCAAAGGGAGGGCAGTGTCTTCCTTAGACCATTGTATTTAGGCAGAGATGCACTCCTGGCCCATCAGGGATGTCAGTGTCAGGATCACTTAGTGCTCCTCTTCCTCATTCCAGCATCCAGGTGTTGGCTGTTGCTTTTTCCCTGTCTGTGTGTTAACCTGCAGGTGGTTGACCTGATCAGTCACCTGATATAAGCAAACAGAACACTCTATCCCTTGCTTGTGATAGAGACAGTTACCTGCATTGTTTCTGTTCAAGCCTCCCGTTTGTCTGTATTGCTTTGCTGTTGGATTTCCATGTGTATGACCCGGATCGGATGTTGGACTATTCCATGAACTCAGCCTGCCTTATTACCTAGACTGTCATTGGATCGGATATTGGACTATTCCCTAAACTCAGCCTGCCTTATTACCTGGACCATCTTAGAACCACGCTATTTGTCTGCTAAACTGAAAGTAGTCTGTTGTTTGCTCTGTTCGCGTCTGCCCTAGTGTTGTGGCCAGGCACTATAGCATTGTGTATAAGTCCTGGGGCAACTATGTATGAGTAGGCCTGATTGTCTTAAGGGAAAGGGGGCTGCTATAAGTGAAGCACACAGTAGCTAGCTATAGTGTCTGACCACCTGCATTGAGGTAGATGTGACATTCATGACAGTCAGTCTTCTGGTACAAAACTCTACGACCTGTGCAGGGTACACGGGCACATCCACCTGCCACCTCCTCCTCCTCTCTACCCAGCACACTCAAGTTGCTGCAACCATCATATTTGGCAATAACAATAATTTATTAGTCCATTGTAAAGATCCTGCATCTTCTCAAAGCAATTTTCGGTCAAACAGCAACTAAACATATTTACCATGTGTGCATGCTTTATATATTAAGCTGCAATTACATGATTTTTTGGATATGTGTATTCCTGACAGATATACTAAATAAAACAAATACTGAGTACATCTTCACACTTTAAAAGGACCTGTGATATTCAGCCCCACCACTTCTGTTTAGTCCTATAAAATATATATTTATAATAGAACACATTATCAATATAACTGAATTAAAAATATACTACTTATAAGCATTTAGGCTTAAGAAAAACCCTACAATACTGTTCATTACAGTTTACCAAAACATAACTATTTAAGTATGTAAGCATGTATGTAAACAATGTATGTATGTAAGCAATGTATTTAAGTCTATTGGGAAATATTTATTTGGGTAGTATATGCCTGGTCAGAATAGTTTTACATAAGAAACTCTTATCGAGTGCAAGACACTATTATTTCTGTTGGAAAATAAGTCTTTATGTATGTCAAGCTAGGATGTAAAATGACACAGAAATGCCAAAGTACACAAAATCTCTTTCTCACATGTCTTCGATAGTGGCAGTGGGACTTTGAAAGCACTCATTTCTATACAAAAAAAAAACATTTTTGGGGAAATTAGCACAATTGGATCTTGCACAGAATGATAGTGCTGGGTGCAGTTTTTCTGTGTATTATGAAAACCTTATGAGAACGTGTATTATAACCATACATCACCAGAGCCACCCTTGCTCACAGAGAAGCAGTTTGGCAAGACTGAACACCTCTAGCTACCTCTTTGGGAAGCTTAACAAAAGAAATCACTAAACATATGGCACAATCCAAGAAGTCTAAACAGCAGCTTGGCCCAGAGGCAGCCAGAAGAATGTTGATGCTTGCAGTTTGCAAATGTGTATGTTTTAAATGTAAAATTTGCCAAATGGTTTATTAAAAAGATAATGTGTTTTATGTGTGTCTATTATAAAAGAGAATATGGTTCTGATGGTTTATAGTGATTTTTTAGTGTATGGATCACTATCTATAAGGATAAGACATGTTTTTGCCTGGATGGATCACCGTAATCCTTTGGTGTTTGATATTATTAAAAATGTATGATTCTATTTTCTCTTTATAACTACTAGCAATGAATTAACTTTTTTGCTTCTGTCTGCATATGCTTAACATGAGAATAGACACAGCAGGGCATTTACAAACCTGTTCTATTGCATATTCAGATGTAATATGTTATACAGTATTTCAGTTTGAATACTTCCATTGCTTTAAATGAGGATGTTGTGTTTTGTTTCCATTTACATTTCCTCACATATTGCAATATAAACACATTTTCTAACAATCAACACTTTGGTGCATCTTCCAGCTGTCTTACTATGGAAAAGTAATACTTTTAGTGGACAAGAAGACCCTAGGGCCCCATTCACATTTGGCGATAAGGAATCACGAACAGAATCGCATTGATTCTGCCCATGATTCCTAATCCCCAAATTAAATTCCAAATCAGGGCAAAACTCATGACACTCATTTGGGTGTCATTCATCCTGAATGTAACCCCAAACATGGTGAGATTTTGATGCAATTGTCGCAGCAAAACACACATGCCACTGGCTGGCTAAACGGCAACATCATAATTGACCATACTTCTTTTGTCCTGGGGTTTTGGTATGCTACCCTCTTGGGAGAGGAAGGGTTGCAGGGCACCAGGTAGAACCACCTTTATCCTCACCATTAGTAAGTCCCCACAGCAACTTTATCTTCTGTTGGTGGAGGTAGTGAGTATCATCTTTATATTGGGGGAAGGGAGTAAATACCACCTTAAACAACAGATAGTATATTAACTTGTAAAAAAGTTTATCATTAATTTATAAGAGATGTATGTAAACCCTAATAATGAACGTCTCTTGTTTGCTCCCTTTTTAGTCTGTTAATTTTACCATTAAAAGCGCTTTGTTAAAGGGGTTGTAAAGTCAGAAGGTTTTTATTTTAATGCATTCTACGCATTAAAGCGGAGATTCACACATATAGTAAAGTTTATATCAATCCCTTCCTGCCATTGTACAGATGTCAAAATGAAAAAAAATTTTTTTATGGCTGGAGCCCCGCGGGAGTAGGCGTGTATCCCCGGCGGTGCACTGTATTCTGGGAGGGCGGCGCACTGTCTCCTGGGAGCTACGTTTCATCATTTTCAGGAGTCAGTGCGGATGGCGTCAGTTGTGATGCCAACCTCAGTGTTAACGGCACTCCGCGCCGTTAACACTGAGCATGCGCAGGAACGAGAGGTGAATGCTGGTAGCTCAGCATTCAACGCATCCAGGAAGTAAATGCTTGTCAGCTTCACATGCCCACAAGCAAGATGGAACCGGCCGTGCACAATTTTTTAAACTATCTTTTTTTCATTCGAAAACGGACATTGGGGGACATAGCTCACCTAACAAGTAAGTGTAACATTGTTAATATGTCTGTGTCTGCTTGGTTAAAAAAAAATAAAAAAATAATTGGTCGGCGGACCTCCGCTTTAAGATGAAAAGCCTTCTGTGTGCAGCAGCCCCCCTCAGCCCCCCTAACACTTACTGGAGCCCCATCTCTGTCCAGCGATGTACATGAGTGTCTCAGCCGTCCAGGACTCTCCCTCCTCAGCAGCGGCGCCATTGGCTCCCACTACTATCAATCAAAGTCAGCTAGCCAATTTAGGAGAGAGAGGGGGCAGGGCCGAACAGCAGCTTTGTGTCTGAATGGACACATGGAGCTGCAGCTTGGCTCGTGTGCCCCCGTAGCAAGCTGCTTGCTGTGGGGGCATCCAACAGGAGGGAGAGGCCAGGAGCATCGAGGAGGGACCCGAGAAGAGGATAATCTATGCTGCTCTGTGCAAATCCACTGCACAGAGGAGGTAATTATAACAGGTTTGTTATTTTTCTAGAAAGAAAAACGAGACTATACAATCACTTTAAATTTCCTAGATTTCTGCACAAAATATCTGTTAATACTCCAAGTTTTTTGAGCTAACATCTGCCTGGGATGTAATCTTATCCATTAAAATTTTCAATGTTTTAAAGTTATTTCTGAGGGCTACAAAACATTCACCATGCATACTGTACTTGTTCTCCTGTGGGTTATTATATTTTTCTCTGTCAAGCAAACCTGCACCAATATGTGATTCACACACCAAGACTATAAACAAAAGCAAGTATTTAACATATCATCAATATAACACTCTTAAAGTTGATGTAAACCCAAAAAATGTATTTATTTATTTTTATGTCACAATGTAGAGTATAAGATTTCCTATCATTTGAACCCAGTCTTGCCACACAGAGTTAATCCAGCTGTGAGCAATCCTCTTCTATTGTTCAGTGAGATAAATCTTGACAAACAGAGAAAAACTTTGTCAAATCTTCCCCCTTGGTGTGATTGACAGGTTATTTACATATCTCATGCACTAGCCTGAGACAGGCACATTCTGTGTAAAAAGTTCACAATTCACATCCCCCTCCCCTCCCCTCCAGCTCTCCCAGGATTGGGGAATGACATCAGGGATGGAGGAGAACAGGGTGCTGAAGAAGCAGGAAGACACAGGGGACAGTCAGGGATGATTGGTGCGAGGGGGACAGCTGTGAACACTGATCCCCCCCCTGCATGGCTCTTCGGGTGTAAGCCGCAGGAGGGAGGAGGAGAAGCAGATGATGAAAAGCATGCAAGGGGGGTCAGTGCTCACAGCTGTCCCATCTCACCGATCATCCCCGACTGCCACGGGACATCAATGTGTGTTTACAAAAATGACAGGAGGAGGGAACGGGCTCTGCTTTTACCCAGGACATGCTCTGCCTCTCCTGTGCACGCTCTGTCCAAGGGGAGTGTAGAGGTGGGCGGGGAGTCTGCTGACATCATGACTCCGCCCACCGAGCGCCGAACAACAGACCTGCCCACTGAATCTGGACTTTTTTGGGGTTTCAAACAGCTAAAGGGGGGACATTTGACCGGTAAGGATACATGCAGGAGGCATGTATACCCTTACAGATCACCACTATGGCAGTACTTTAGAATTGATGAGAGTGGATTTACATCCACTTTAAGCCTGGTACACACTACAGTTTTTTCTTGTGCAATCCAGCGCGTTGCACGAAAAAAAAACCTGACAGCTTGGATCAGAGCCACCGTACTAACCATACAAGGTTAGTTCAGTGATCTCCCCCTGCTGAGCTGTTGTGTTCTGACAGGGGGACTCCCCCCCCCCAGAACTGACTCAAGGCTCCTGATAGAGTAAATAGGAGGCGCAGGAGTGTAGAGTAGCACGAGTGCCTGGCAGGATTAACAGAAAGGAGGTCAGTCCAGAATTCCAGGTGGCACTGTGCAGGGTGGTCAGCAGACTGGAACAGCAGACTGGAGGCTGGAACAGACTGGGAGGAGGATCCCACAGGACTGGAACTCACAAGGGTCAGACAAGCCGGGTCATACACAGACAGGTATACTGAAACAAGGCAAGAGTAAGTTCACTGGAACAAGCCGGGTCGGTAGCAGAAGGACCAGAGAAGAAGGCAGGTGCAACGTCAAGACAAGCTGGGGTCAGATGCAGGCAGACAGCAGGAATAGTCAAAAGGAAGCTGGGTAATACACAGGAACAGATTCAGAGTAGCAGGTAACAAATGGGGAACACTGTAGATCAGACAGCAATGTGTGTCACTCTGGTTTGAATAGACCACCTGGCGCCAGGAATCGCGTGCGCGCTCCCGTGTGTGCACACTCTCGCAGGCACATTGGCACCTGCAATCGCACACCAGCTTGTCCAGATCTTCTTCTGTTTCTGGCAGGCTCTTCCTGACAGTATGAACAGTGCACAACTGTTTGCATGGAGCGTTAAAGTGATATCACTATGCAACTGGAGGAGGGATTAGAATGAGAGCTGGAAAGCATAGTAGTATGCTGTTCATACCCTAGATCTAAAGCTAGTATTGGATTTTTAGTAACCTACAGTATGTGCACAAGGCAAAGTGCACAAATGAAATATTCTTATTTTAATAAAGTGAATATTTATCTCTATTCTTTCTTGAGCAAAATATCGTTGATGGACTGTATATACCAAGTATGTTATACTGATGAGACTGAATAGATAAAATTATAAAATCTCTTGCACTTGTAGAGCTACCCCCACAGGAGCCACTTGGTAGATTGGGTTCTTTGTTCTTCTGCCTCGACTCCTAGAACAACCTCAGCCCCACAAACATGCCTGGGACAAACAGGTCTATACTAAAAAACATGAAACAATTACAAAAAAAATGGGGTAGGTTCAATGGGCCAATTGGTCTTTTTTTAACCATTCCATTTCTATGTTTCTATGTTTTGTTGACATACCAGGTTAACCACTTCAGCCCTGGACGAATTTACCCCCTTCCTGACCGTGCCATTTTTTGCAAAACGGCACTGCGTCGCTTTAACTGACAATTGCGCGGTCGTGCGACCCTGTACCCAAACAAAATTGACATCCTTTTTTTCCCATAAATAGAGCTTTCTTTTGGTGGTATTTGATCACCTCTGCAGTTTTTATTTTTTGCGCTATAAACAAAGAAAGAGAGACTATTTTGAAAAAAAAAGCAATATTTTTGACTTTTTGCTATAATAAATATCCCCCAAAAAATATAAAAAAATACATTTCTTCATCAGTTTAGGCCAATATGTTTTCTTCTACATATTTTTGGTAAAAAAAAAAAAATCACAATAAGCGTATATTGGTTTGCGCAAAAGTTATAGCATCTACAAAATAGGGGATAGATTTATGGAATTTTTATTATTATTCTTTTTTTTTACTAGTAGTGGCGGTGATCTGTGATTTTTATTAGGACTGTGACATTGTGGCGTACAGATCAGACACTTTTCACACTATTTTGGGATCATTGACATTTATACAGCGATCAGAGCTATAAATAGCCATTGATTACTGTATAAATGTCCCTGGCAGGGAAGGGGTTAACACTAGGGGGTGATCAAGGGGTTAAATGTGTGTTCTAGGGAGTGATTCTGTGGGGTGGATGGGACTGCCTGAGGGGGTAAGCTGATTGTTGTTCCTAAGCAGTAGGAACAACAGATCAGTCTCCTCACCCCTGACAGAATGGAGATCTGTCTGTTTACACTGACAGATCTCCGTCCCCTCCTTCTCAGGAGCAATCGCGGGTAGCCAACAGCCATCGAGGCCGCCAGCGCACGGGCTCCTATGTCACGTGGCAGGTGCACGCGCATCCTATACTCCTTAAAGTGCCCGCCATTCAATCGACGGCGGGCGATCGGCAAGCGGTTAAGGAAATGGATACTGCACTGCTACCCGGAGCACAAATATAGATACCCTGCACACAACTAAGGTTCAGTAAAAAAAGCAAACATCAGACTGGTTAGTGGTAAACCCGATATATTGTCATGGGTTGCAGTAAAAAGCAGTATACACATAAATGAGTAAGAAAAGGATTAGGTCAATCACAATTCACTAGACAATGGGGGTTATTTACTAAAGGTAAATCCACTTTGCACTACAATTGCACTGCAAGTGCTCTTGGAAGTACAGTCGCTGTAGATCTGAGGGGAAGATCTGAAATGAGGGGAAGCACTGCAGATTTTATCATCCAATCATGTGCAAGCTAAAATGTTGTTTTTTATTTTCCTTGCATGTCCCCCTCAGATCTACAGCAACTGTACTTCCAAGTGCACTTGCAGTGCAAAGTGGACTTGCCTTTAGTAAATAACCCCCAATATGTTCACTAGGCTATAGAAGCAAAGAATGCAGTACTATTCAGCTAGATTAGAGTAAACCTGGTATTCCCCAAAATTAGTAATAAGAAACAGCATTAGAAAACAGTAACAGAAATGATAATCAATACTGTGATAACTCCTCTAGCTTTATCTTTTCTGGTCCTTTTCAATATTAATAGCCAAGGGATTGTCATGAAAGGGGCTTGGGGAGCTGTACAAATGCAGTATTTTTTTTATTCTGTTTAACTTTGAGCAGCTCTTTTAATACAGCATAAAGTGAAACAATGCAAAATTCATTTAAATAACATGCCTGAGGGATGCTCTAAACTTGCCTGGACTTAGTGTTGGATGTCGGCTGTCAAAGACAGTCATCAGTTCCAGCCTGCACTCCCATCAGGATGCACATGAGCCTCTAAAACCAAGTGCCTTTTTTAAAATAACACTGGGAAGATTAGCCGCTGTTTTAAAGTGAATCATTAAAAATGCACAATGCATTTAAATAATATGTTTAGTGGATGCCCTAAATAATTTTGTGAAGTGATGCATTTGTACAATGTATAAAATGTACTAGAGCAAAAGTGTCATTCACATAAAAAATACTATTTCAATTTCCACTAAATGACATTTCTCAGCCAATCCATTATTTTTGTACACAAAATGGCTGGTGGATTCCCCTCCATCTATACCAGACCCTTATACTAGATGAGAGTCTGGTATGGATGATAAAAGGGGCCCCGCAGAAAAGAAAAAAAAAGACACATAGTCTCTCGTAAAAACACAATACCACACCCTTATCCTTAATGAAGGTCTGATACAGATTTTAATAGGGACTCCACAAAAAAAACTCTGGCAAAGCATCTTGTCCCCATGTTAATGAGGACAAGGGTCTCTTTCTCACAACTCTAGCCTGGTGGTTGTGGGGTTCTGTGAGGGGGGGTCTGGGATGGGTTATCAGAATCTGGAAGGGCCCTTTTAAAATATGGGGGTGCCTAGATACTGTGCCCCCCCACATGAATGAGTGACACATCTTTACTCATTCACAAGGAAAATGTAATAGTAAATAAACACACACACACACGCTTTTTAAAAAAATATTTATTGAGTTTTACAGAATACAGTAGTATAAAACAGTGTACAGAATAGTTATAAAGCAGGTACACGTAAATTCTCTAAGCAGTAAGATAGTTTTATACTTAAATACAGGTAAAGGGGGAGGGGGGTCAGTAATTCACATTTACCATCTTATTATCGTTATTAAGCAAAACAGTGTCTGAGAGGCTGAAACTTTACATCTTTGTACCTTCAGGAGTGGAAGCAATGTTTGGACATAACTAGCTAGAGATCAGATAAATTGGTCTAGTTAAAACAGTAAAACTAAATGATAATACTGGGAACGAATAGAAGAAAATAGTGGATGTCAAAGAGCAGTATGGGCTTGCGAGCATCTTACGCTGGCTTAAAAGTACAGGGGTCAGAAGAGTGAGATATTTTGAGGTTGCCAAGGGAATTGGTAAGATCTCTCCTTAGGTACCAATCCGTAAAACGGAATGGGTGCATTATATCTTGCATTGTTTGTTGAGTGAATGTGGCTTCAATATAACTTCTCCATTTCTTGAAAAAGCGTGAGGTAGAACGAAAGTTCAGTGTGATGGTGTCTAATCTCTCCAAGTAGAAGAGTGAGGTCATGGCTTTTTTAACCGCCGTTAAATTAGGTGGTGTTGCTAAGATCCAGTGAGACATAATAGTTCTGCGGGCAACTAGAAGACATAGATGAGCCCATTGTGGAATATTTTGTAGGTCCATCGCTGATGAGGAGGATGATGGTGGTATACTGAACAAGCATAAGAGACAGTCCTTAGTTATCTGTGTTTTATGAATTTTGTTGATGTAAGCTATCACAGCGTTCCAATAAGTAGTGATAGTAGCACAGTCCCAAAGTCGGTGAAGCAGTGTGGGGCGAGGTAAGGAACACCAGGGACATTGCGCTTGAGCTGGGTCCGCTTTGTTGAAGCGAAACGGGAAGTAGGCCCTGTGAATAATTTTAAATCGCGTCTCCCGCCAATGTTTCAGATGTTATAAGTTTGCGGATATGCCTCTATCCCTCAAGGATTTTTTCCAGCAGATTGTTATCACCCAGTAAGTGAGACCATTTTTGAAAAGGTTTAAGGCAGTATTTCCGTGTTTGGTGTTGTATGAGGTAGGAGTATATATTGGAGATAGAATAATCATTGCTTTGAAGTAGAGTGTCAATGAAGGACGTTTGAAGGGGATCAGACTCAGACCCACAGCAAGACTTTAAATAATCGGTGAGTTGGTGATAAAAAAAGATGTGTGTTGGTGGTAGAGAGAATTCCCGCATCAAGGTTTGAAAAGGTTTAAATTTACCAGGTTTGTCGTGGTAGATGGATGTTATGTTTGTAAGGCTCTGAGGAAGAAGGTCAAACCTTTGAAACGCGTAAGCCAGCGGCGGTCCGTGTGCCCCCCCCCCTGGGACCTGGACAGCTGCCTGCCACTGGAACTATTGCCTCTGTGCGTTTGATATGCAATTTTACCTGCGACTTTTGTGAGAAGCTTTTATCTTGTTTTTAATCTAATAAACTTGCAAAGGATAATGCACTAGGCTGGTGCGCTCTCTTTTTTCTCTCTTTTTCTTTTTATGTTTGTAAGGCCCCTGAGTTTCCATTGACCAAAAGCTTTATGTAGAGTGGATGGGAGGAACATAGGGTTACCTTGGATTTTTAGGTGGCGGGAGATGTTAGATGGCAGTCAGAGTAGTTTTCTGACCTCTCTCCAGGCAATGACTGTATCCCTGAAAAGTACACTTGACTTGAGGTGGGGAGGCAAAGTATTAGGATTAGAATGAAGGATGGCTGAAAGGTCATAGGGGGAGGCCATAGCGCCTTCAAGTGCAAAGTTGGAGTATTTAGATCCTCCAGTCAACCAATCTAGGCCCTGTCTAAGTAAACAGGCTAGGTTATAGAAATGTATATTGGGTTGACCCGCCCCGTCCTCGCCCTTCAGGAGACATAATTTTTGTAGTGCGATTCGTGGTTTCTTGCGAGACCATATAAAAGCAATGAAAGCTTTCTGGATTTTTGAACATCAGAGTGTCTCAGTAAGAGAGGTATGGTCTGCATTGGGTAAAACAGGCGCGCAAATGACACCATTTTAAAAAGGTGGCATCTCCCAAAAAGAGAGAGGGGGAGGGCCCCCCAAGCTTCCAACTCATTCACAATTTTGGTTATTAAGGGGGGATAGTTGAGTAAATATAAAGAAGATGGTTCACGTCCTATACGAATACCCAAGTATGTGATATGTTGAGTTGCCAGGGCAAGTGGAGATAGATGTCTCCATTTAGTAGATAAGTGAGGTTTTAGCACTACACCCACGCCTTTGTCAAAATTAATGCGGAAGCCAGAGCAAAGTCGGAAGGCCGCAAAGAGTTGTTTGAGTCTGTCAAAGTCTGATATGGGATCAGTAGAGAATAAGAGTATGTCGTCCGCGAACAGGGCGGAGCGGAGAGTTTGGTTGCCTAAGGTGATGCCACTGACCCCATTAGCTGAGTTGAGTATTCTAGATAAGGGTTCAATCGCTATGGTGAACAACAACGGGGACAGGGGGCATCCCTGCCTCATTCCCTTTGCTAAGGGGATTGTGTAGGAGACAAAGTCAGGGGTGACAAGACGCGCCGTTGGGGAGGCATACATTTGTAATAAAAATCGCATAATTTGACCCGAAAAGCCGAATTGTTCCATTACTCTGAAAAGCCAGGAGAAACTGATGTTATCAAAGGCTTTTTCCGCGTCGAGAGACATAATGGCAACGTCTTGGTCGGGGTGAGTTTTAGCGTATTCTAAAGCCATTAAAACCTTGCGAATGTTCAGGGTAGCTGACCGTCCTAAAACAAAGCCAGATTGGGCTGGGTGTAATAAATATGGAAGTAGGAGAGCTAAGCGTGATGCAACTATTTTAGACAGGATTTTTACATCAACGTTAATTAATGAAATTGGATGGTATGATACTGGTAATAGGGGATCTTTGCCTTTCTTGGAATTTAGTTTGATGTGAGCCTGCGTCCCTGTGGGAAGATAGGGGCCTCCATCCCACATGGCTGCGTATACATGTTTCAGGGTATGAAGGGGATATAGGGGTGGCGGCAGTTGCTTCTACTGCCTATTCACGCGTGCACCCCCAGAGTTGGAAATTGTGACTATTTCGGTACTAGATAAAGAATTTTTACAGTAGAAAAGAACATAAAAATTACCGTATTTATCGGCGTATAACACGCATCGGCGTATAACACGCACCCCAATTTAGGAGGGAATTTTAAGGAAAAAAAAACTTTTAGGAGGGAAGTTGAAGGGAAAAAAACTTACATTTAAATGCCCATCATTGCAGCCTTCTCAGTGCAGCCTTGCCCCAGTGCAGCCATATCAGTGCAGCCTTCCCCAGTGCAGTCTTGTCAGTGCAGCCTTGTCAGTGCAGCCATGTCAGTGCAGCCTTCTCAGTGCAGTCATGTCAGTGCAGCCTTGTCAGTGCAGCCATGTCAGTGCAGCCATGTCAGTGCAGCCTTCTCAGTGCAGCCTTGTCAGTGCAGCCATGTCAGTGCAGCCATGTCAGTGCAGCCTTATCAGTGCAGCCTTGTCAGTGCAGCCTTCCCCAGTGCAGCCTTGTCAGTGCAGCCTTCCCCAGTGCAGCCTTCCCCAGTGCAGCCTTGCCCCAGTGCAGCCTTCGATCCCCTGTCCCTGCCATCCTGGGCTTCATAATCGCCGACCGCGATTTAAAAATGGCGCCGAAATACACAGAGCCGGTCCGTATTTCGGCGCCGGCGGTGCCATTTTCAAATCACGGTCGGCGATTTTGAAGTTGTGACAGCTCGGGATCGCAGGGGATCGGCGTATAACACGCACCTGTGACTTTCCCCTGATTTTAAGGGGAAAAAAGTGCGTGTTATACGCCGATAAATACGGTATATAAATTTTAATAATTGCAATACAAGATTACATAAATAACATATACATACAAGCATAAAATCAGAATTATACACCACACTAAGTACAGCAAATAACGAGTAGAGCCTGCAAATTTTCTGTAGGGGGGTTAGTATACAGGACTTTGATGTTTCAGGGTGTCGGGAATAAAGTCGTTTGTCAATTTGAAAAATTCCGCCGTGTAACCGTCGGGGCCTGGGGCTTTGGCAGATGCCATGGATTTAATCGTATGCTGGATGTTATCCGCGGTAATAGGAGCATTGAGTGCCTCTAATTGTGCATTTCGAAGTTTGGGCAGACGTATCTTATCCAGCATAGCTTCTGCCGTAGGTTGGTCATTTGGGTCAGCTCTATATAAATTAGTGTAATACTCTGCAAGTAATTTACTAATTTCAGCAGGCGAGGTAACCAGAGAGCCGGCCGCATTTCTCAGGGTAGAGATATGAGTAGGATGTCTTGGTCCTGAACATAATTTAGCCAGCAGCCTGCCCGCCTTTTTACCAAACTTGTGAAAATGAAGAGTAGAGTATGATGTTTTGGCCGCTTCATGTTGTTCTGCCCAAAGATCAAAAATACGTTTAGCCTGTCGCCATTCTTGTATGTTATCAGAGGTACGGTTTAGTGTTAGCCGCTCATGAGCCAAGCGTAGAGCTTCGCTGGCCTGCCTATATTGTTGCCTGGTCTGTTTTTTAAATTGGGCGGTATATGAGATGATTTTACCCCGTAGAAAAGCTTTGCTGGCTTCCCAAAAAAAGTGTTATGCGGGGGCGAAAAAAAAGGTATATTCTCGATCCGTAGGGTGCAGTAAACGCCAAATGTCGACGAATTGCATGGAAAGCGATGGATTGTGCTAGGAGAGTAGAGTTCGGTACAGGGGGGTACAGGTACGTGATCTATGTGTCAGATGATATGTGCGATCTGCCAGCATGAACATAACGGAATTAAAGTCTCCACCCACTAGGTGTAGCATCTCAGGGGCAGTTAGCACCCATTGCACCAGATTTTGAAAGAAGGAGGCGTCAGGCGAGTTAGGAGCATAAATGTTGGTGACAGCAACTGCTTTGTCGCCTAAGGTCAAATGTAGGGTTATCTTGCGGCCTGTCGAATCAACCCTGACATCTCTGACAGTGTGACGTAAGTTTTTGTGTAATAGAATAGCAACGCCCGCTTTTCGGCCTACTGCCAGTGAGCCATAGACAGAACCCACCCACATTTTTCGAAGGCGTGTTAAATCGTCTGCGGACAGGTGTGTCTCCTGGAGCAGAGCCACATCTGCCCTGAGACGCCGTAAGTGTCTAACGATTGGCATGCGTTTATTTGGAGAGCGAAGCCCCTTAACATTCCACGAAACAAACTTTAGGTGACTCCCATTGGTAGACCAAAGAGCAGTAGATCTCCTGAGAACATAGGTACTAGATAGGTAAACATGAATTTCAAATCTTCTAAACAACAATAGGGAACAAACAGTAACAAAGCAGATTTTCGGTTAGAAAAAACAAAATAAACATAGTGGACTTCACTTTTTTCCACATGAGGTTCAACTACCTATCATATCCCCCGCCGGTCGCTATCTCCTCACGTAGGGGCAGGATGTAGGCTATGGGGAGTGGAGAGAAGGAGGAAGAGAAGGGAAAGATGGGAGGGGGGAGGGAGGGAGTTGGGTAGAGGGTAACAGGGAAGGGTAGTCAGAGGGGAGAAGGTCAGGGAAAGAGCAACTCAACATTTAGACATTGGGGTAGGCTCAGATGAGTAAAGGCTCAGCTCATGGGCCTAATCTACGTAGGTGCAGTGACTGCGATTATTGCATGGGTCTCTAGAGTGATCTTCTAGACAGACAGCATGCGGCCTTATTGGCGACTGGGGTAGTAGGCTGTAGAGCAAATAAACATTAAGCAACAGGCTGACAGAGGTACTGCGTCAAAAAGTTCAGTCATGATAAATTGAAAGAACAATAAAAGTACATAGTAAAAAAAAAAGAAAAAAGAAAGATGGGGGGTAATATTACCCGTCTGTGCAAGCACAAGTGGTGAAAGTGGGTTTCTGAAGTCCTTCAGCGATTCCCAGAGCGGTCCTCCTGGTTAGTAAAGCGGCTGCGTTTATATGGAGGTTTGGTCGGGCTGCGTTGATGTTTAGGCGGTGCAGTTGAAGAAGACGGTGATGTTGATGGTGGGCCCTCTGCAGTGTTGCTGTGTTCCATCTCGGTGCTCCGGGTGGTTAAGTAATTCTCCGCCTCATCAGGTGTGTTGAAGGTGAGGTGTTCTCCTTCATGCATTTGGATAGCTGGGCAAGCTAAGGAGAACCG
This sequence comes from Lithobates clamitans, assembly GCA_037952925.1. Classification (NCBI taxonomy): domain Eukaryota; kingdom Metazoa; phylum Chordata; class Amphibia; order Anura; family Ranidae; genus Lithobates; species Lithobates clamitans. The sequence goes on along the minus strand of JBBGZY010000116.1, from coordinate 2,527,238 downwards.
GATTTGGTTGTTATGTAGAGTTGAGCAGATCGGCGAAAACGCTTTACGTTGTTTCATCACCTCCATGGAGTAATCCGCAAAGAGCAGAAATTTTGTGCAATCCACAGTTAAGGAGCGCGAGCGGCGAAATTTTTGCATTGTGGCATTCTTGTCAGCATAGTTTAGGTATTTAACTATTACATGACGAGGTTTGGCGTTGGTTTCTGAGTATTGACCCATGTGGTGTGCACGTTCAATAGTGCAGGGTATGCGGAGGCCCAGTTGCTCTGGGATGGTTTTTGCGCAAATATTCGTCAGCGGAAGCGGACACCGATTCTGGCAATCCGATTGTTCCTTCTCGAACGATTTTCCAAATCGTCGAGTTTATCCCATATGTCCCTGTTTGTGGCAGTGACGCTTGCGATTGCGGCAGATGAAGCTGTGAATTCATCCTCAAGGGATGACATCCTCTCTTCCACATGAGTGATTCTCTGTGCCTGAGCTTGAATTTCTATATGGAGCTGCTCCAGTCCTCTGTGAACTGCTGCATCCACAGTGGCTGTTAATGTGGGGCCCAGCAGTGTTACCACTGCTTGTGCGATGCCAGCAGGGGAGGCAGGATCCGTACCTGACATTTCTGGAGCAGAAGGAGGCTGTGGCTGCATCTGCAGCAGCTCTGGTGTGCCTGGGGCGGCTGCCATCTTGGCTGTGTCAGCCGCTGTTTCTCCCGCGGGGGGTATCGTGGAGGATACTGCCCGTGCATATGATCGCTCCACAAAGCGATCCATGTGTGCCCACAATGAAGCAGGGATAGAGGGGGGTCTCCCCAAAGCAGTAGCCGAGTTTAAATGCCAGTTGTGTGAGGATTGCTGTGGGAGCTGGAGCTATTTACCTCCTCCTCATGTGGTGCCGGACCCGGAAGTCTCTGACTACACATGCTCTTGATAAAGTTCTTTAACCCCTTTTCGATGAGTGTATGCATATATGCAGCCTCATGGAAATATGTCTTTATCCATGGGGCTGTATTTATGCATTAGAGCTCTGGGTCACATACTAAAGATTGGGAACCTTGAGGTCCAGTTCCTGATCATCTGATCACTGTTATAGCCTGTTATTAGCTACCACAGTGATTAGTCACTGTGTTTTTTTCTCCTCTTGAAAGGACAAAAGGATACATTATTTCCTTTTCTCCTTGCTTGAGGGGAAAATTGTAAACAAAGAAAAGCATGTGTAACATAAATAAATAAATACATAGAATAGCTAGATCAGGGTTTTATCTGGGTCAGTGTTAGAGTTAGAGTTACGGCTAGGGCAAAGGTCATGGTCAGAGTCAAGGTTAGGGTCAGTGTATTTTAGGTAGGATAAAAAAAGCATTTTTTTATAGTATCAGTGTCAGTTAGTGTTATACCCTGTACACACGGTTGGATTTTCCAACGGAAAATGTGTGATAGGACCTTGTGTGTGTGGGCTCCATCACACATTTTTCATCGGAATTTCCGACACACAAAGTTTGAGAGCAGGCTATAAAATTTTCCGACAACAAAATCCGTTGTCGGAAATTCCGATCGTGTGTACACAAATCCGACGCACAAAGTGCCACACATGCTCAGAATAAATTAAGAGACGAAAGCTATTGGCTACTGCCCCGTTTATAGACCCGACGTACGTGTTTTACGTCACCACGTTCAGAACGATCAGATTTTCTGACAACTTTGTGTGACCGTGTGTATGCAAGACAAGTTTGAGCCAACATCCGTCAGAAAAAATCCATGGATTTTGTTGTCGGAATGTGCGATCAATGTCCGACCGTGTGTACGGGGCATTAGTGTGTTTTTGGTAGGAAAAAAACAAAATGTGCACTATTGTTTCTCGCCCTTACTTTGGGTACAAACAACAAATAATATACATAAATGTGGTATAGCTGCAATCACCAGGCATTTGGACATTTTTTGGGGGGTTTTTTTTGGTGGAAGGTCATGGTATTAGCAAAAAAAACATACAGCTAAATTGTAAAATTTTTTTTTTTACTATTTTGTGCCAGTTTTCTGTTGATAATAATAATAAAAAAAGTCTTAAAAAGCCCAATTCGTCCTAAAAAAAATAAGTTATATTTCATCTGGATATCTTAAGTAGCATCAGTGATATGTACAAGTTTACCAATGTCAAAGTTGCAAAACTGTGATAGGATGTTAATATTTGTTTTAACTTTGTCATTAAAGGGTTAAAAAAAATGTCAAACACATAGTCCATGATGTAGATCAACATCAATCACAATGAATGGTGCCTGTTGGCCCTCCAACATTTTTGATCAAGGACATCACAGGGGACTCCCCCATGATGTCACTGCATCTTTGCTTACATTAAGCTGCCATATACAGTGAGAAGTCATTAGCATTTGACAATGGCAGTAATACCACTGATAATGCATGATGTCCCACTGCAAAAGAAAGTTTGGCTCATTAGGAGAGGGAACATCCCATTAAGTTTGCCTGTTCACTAAACACCAAAAAGCCAAAGTTCAGACCGAATCCTACATCAGTCCAAACCAAATTCTCATCTCTAATAATGAGTTAGTCATCCTAAGACAGGAAGCATGTTACTAGCAGTATCACCATGTTAAAAAAAAAAAAAAAAAGAGGAAGAGGAAGAGGAAGAGGAAGAGAAAGAGAAAGAGAAAGAGAAAGAGAAAGAGAAAGAGAAAGAGAAAGAGAAAGAGAAAGAGAAAGAGAAAGAGAAAGAGAAAGAGAAAGAGAAAGAGAAAGAGAAAGAGAAAGAGACAAAAATGAATGCAGGCAACACATTTAAGAACTTGCAGGCTGCAACAAGTTACATTTTGCCCTTAGGTTTAAATATTCTTCAACTTTCCCTAAGCCTAATATGTGACTACATAATTATGCAGTATAATATCATGTGTGGATGCAGGCATCTCAGTCCCAGTTTGACCTCCAAAACAGCTCTGCCGTACCACCCAAATTACTGAGATAAGAGAATGGGACACCTTTTAGTACAAAATGTGTAGGCAAGGGACTACCATACCCCAGTTGCAGGTAGAATTAAGATTTTTATCATTCAAAAGTTATTTTATTTTTTGTAATAATCAACAAAATAAACAAGTGAAGCATACAATGAAGCAGCCATCATGTAACAAGAGTACAATGTACAGTCACATAGATCGGACATAGAAAATAAACAAGATCGAGTGCTCCCTCAGACACCAGTCAGTGCGATTCTTGAAAAGCCAAAGATTACACCACATTAATAAGTAGGATGTAGGGTTAACATGGGATGTCCCAAATGAACAAAATTAGATCACATCTCAAAGTGGCACTGATCGACTTAAAAAAAGGAGGGAACCACTATGCCCAGAGGGCTGCTAACAAAGTTCAAGGAAAATACACACCAACATTAAAGAAAAAAAGACAAGAAGAAAAGGAGGGAATAGAAGAGCAGAAAGGAAAGAGAAGAAGAAAGAATGAGACTCAGTGCTCACAAGACCAGAGAATAAACATTAGGTAGACCATCCCCTAAGAGGAAGCAAAGGCACATTCACATATGTCACCCACAGAGTCCATGTTATCTTGAACTGATTTTGTTTGTCTTAGATGAGGCTAGTGATTTTTTTAGGAATCATAATCCAGGAGACCTTATACTTCAAACAATGTATAGAGGCCGAGGGTGTCTTCCATGTGCCAGCAATGCATAAAGTAGAACTTTACCTAAAACATTTTTTTTTTTCATTTGGGGAGATTTCACCTTACTTTTTATCTTGTAGCTGGTGCCACTTGAGACATGAAGAAAGAAGAAATTATTTCAGACATCAATTAGAAACCATTTTTTGTAGAGTGGGGGAAGTTTTAGAACCTCTGTCAGTTGTATTTTATTGTCTGCCACCCCATGGGGACGTTTCCTTTCATTCCTGAATCCTGATCTAGTTAATGGTGCCAGCTGGGATAGGAAATAATATAAAATCTCCCTAATAAGGACACAGACAACAATGCAAATTGACAGTGTTCCTAGCCTTTATAACATTTAAAAAAATGTTTTCTGTAGCTATACTTTACTGTAGGAAAGGTTTAGCACAGCTTTAAATGCCCAATCTAACTTCTATATCTTCCTAAATTCACCATTATGTTCACATGCGTCATGTCTTAAGTTCAAAATGCATGTCACCTGTGATCCCATCTTAACTTACTAGCTATGCAAGATCCAAAAAACCTTGATACCATACTTCCCAGATTTACAAGGAGAAAACACCTATTTGCACTGAGAGATGAGGGTTAAGCTCCCTAATCATTCTATGCCTAAAATATAATCCTGAACTAATCTTATTTTTATATGGCAAAAAATGCCTGCTTACAGCTCTGACTGTGCATCATCATTAGATTTGGGAGTTATGCCAAAGCAACTCTAATCTAATATGGAAATGAGGTGTTGGCCGGGATATTGTGTCATTCTGCTGAATGGGATCACCTGCACCCATCTCTCTTTGGAGACATTTCAAACAGAGTTAGCTCCTTAAACCTTCTAATTAAAATGAGAAATCCCCAAGCTTCCATGACTGAGCCTAGAAAAAGATTATTAGGAATTTAATAGGGAAAATATCACAGCTCAGACCATCTGTGACCCAGTGTACTATGAGAATTTAAAGAAAACTGGAAAGAGGAAGCATGCACTTCAATGAGCGCTTCAGGAGCATGTCTATGGAGCAGCAATAAATCAACATACTTAGAGTACAGCCTTTTTCAGATTTAATTACTGTTACATAATTATTAGCAAAGCATTTGCCTCTGAAACTGTAAAACTCATTACATCAAAAATCCCCAAGCTCCCTATGAATTTCATAAACTAGTTTGCTTTTTTTTCAGCTGAGGGAAAATTCACCAGAGAAGATTTCAATTGCACGTCTCACCTCAAAGAGACATCTTTACAATGACTGTGCAGCCTTTTCTCACTGGAATGTCTTGACTAGTGCTCTTCAGTGGAAAACCAAGGGCTTCAAGATTTAATAAAGGAACCATTTCCAAAGCATATGACACCGAATCTGTTTTGCTATTCTCAAGTTGAAAACCGTTAAGCTGGGTGAACAGACTATATTGGAATATAGATCAAATAAATATTTAATCAGAATGCCTCTTTTGCTGCTGTCATGTGAGAAACCATTATGTGCCTCATAACTGTTTGCTGCATACATCATGTCAAAAACACTGTGGATCCTGGCTGAGCATAATAGAAGTTCAGGGAAATTAAACGGCAGTTTTAACAAGTTTTCCATGTATGGCATGTAATCTTGGTAATAGTTTTCTAGTGTTTGGCAAAAAAATATCTTAACTCCCTCTCCTGTTTTATGCCAAACAGCTATTGAAATTGATGTTCTCTCTGGAAAAACTCATTAAAGGAAACCTGTCTTTACCCACATATCCCCAACACCGATCTAGGTTCCTGTTCTTCATTATAGTCACAAGTGCCTCTGCCTGTGGTACAACCAAACATAGAGCTACACATAGAGTTGCCATCTGTCCGGGATTCACCTGGACAGTCCAGGTTTCGAATCATGTTTTCGGGTCCCAGACTACCTGAAACCCAGACACATTATTTAAACCAGATTGTGGCTCCCACCATTGCTGCCTAATGAGGAGCAGAGGATGGGTTTCCCCCAGCAGAGGCAGGGCTGTGTCTCTGACAGGATGGATGCCTGGATTCTGCAGGATAACACCGGGCTGGCTCAGTTTACACTCCGCTCCCTGACACAGACGGTCGTGCAGCCTGGAGCACAGCTAAAATGTCAGCTCTGGAGGAGGGGAGAGGTCAGAGGGTATTACTAATGACATGATCTGATTGTTTATCTGCATAGTGTGTGACTTGATGACTGCGTCTATTATTATTATTATTATTATACAGTATTTATATAGCGCCAACAGTTTACGTAGCGCTTTACAACTTGAGGGTAGACAGTACAAATACAATACACTTTGATACAGTAGGAATCAGAGGGCCCTGCTCCTTAGAGCTTACAATCTAAGAGGGAAGGTCAAGAGATACAAGAGGTAATAACTATGGGTGATGTGCTGATTGAGAAGATAAATGTACAGTTAGGTGGGGGCCAGATAGGCTTCTCTGAAGAGATGAGTTTTCGGGGATCGTCTGAAAGTGGGTAAAGTAGGAGAGAATTGGACGGATTGGGGTAGAGCATTCCAGAGGATGGGGGAGGCTCTGGAGAAGTCCTGAAGGCGAGCATGGGATGAGGTGACAAGGGAGTTTGAGAGCAGGAGGTCTTGGGAGGAGCGAAGAGAACAATTATGTTGGTATTTTGTGACTAGGTTAGAGATGTAGCTGGGGGCCAGGTTGTGGATGGCTTTGTAAGTTATAGTTAGTATCTTGAATTTAATTCGGTGACTGAGTGGCAGCCAATGGAGGGATTGGCAGAGGGGTGTGGCAGACGCAGAGCGGTTTGTGTGGTGGATGAGCCTGGCGGCAGCAGCATTCATGACGGACTGAAGTGGGGATAGCCTATTTAGAGGTAAACCAATGAGGAGGGAGTTGCAGTAGTCGAGGCGGGAGATGACCAGGGAGTGGATTAGAAGCTTTGTGGTGACATTGGTTAGGAAGGGGCGTATCTTGGAGATGTTGCGAAGATTGAGGCGGCAAGCATTGAATAGTGATAGAATGTGGGGTCGAAAGGTTAGTTCAGAGTCCAGGATTACACCTAGGACCTTGGCGTGGGGAGATGGGTTGATAGTTGAGCCATTGATATTGACGGGGAAATCAGGGGAAGTGGCACCTGAGGGAAGAAATATCATGAGCTCGGTTTTGGATAGGTTGAGTTTGAGGAAGTGATGTGACATCCAGGCTGATATGTCTGATCATATGTCTATGACTCAGATGGTGTGTAGTGTGTCTGGGACGGAGGAGGGGCCCCTCATTGTTCCAGGCTCTTGAGGTGTCAGGAGTAGCACAGACATGTGTCCTGTTCAGGGTAGATGGGCTTCGGACTGTCCTGTCGCATCTGTACATTGTGCCGCATTTCCAGGTACTCTCATCTGTAGATTGTGCCGCACAGTACTCACTGCACTCCTTCACTACATTGTACATTACATACTTCTCTCAAAAGTGCTGTCTTAACAGTTGCTGTTTGCTAAGCAGTGTATGACTATTTTAATGAAGGTTTTCTATAGGGTAGGCTCAGATAAATGGTTAGCTCTCGGACCATTTTCAGTGTACACAGAATCATATGTATTTGAAGAGTTTTTTTTTTAATGATTGCACTGAGGTTTGTACATCTCTATGAGACTTTTACTTGTGGTACAGCAATCTAAGCATATTGTATGAGTAAAAGAATGCTTTTGCTTTATTTAAAGTGGAGTTCCACCCAAAAATGGAACTTCCACTTTTTGAAATCCTCCCCCCCTCCGGTGTCACATTTGGCACCTTTCAGGGGGGTTAAGGGAGCAGATACCTGTCTAATACAGGTATTTGCTCCCACTTCCTGGCATAGATCACTGCGGCGCTTGCGGTGACCTACGCCACTTCCGGCGCCTACACTGTCCTCCCCTGCTGTATTCTGGGAGACACAGAACACAGCAGGGACCATAGAGGACGCACAGTGCGACTCGCGCATGTGCAGTAGGGAACCAGGAAGTGAAGCCGCACGGCTTCACTTTCTTATTCCCTCACCGAGGATGGCGGCGGCAGCAGCTGAGAGCCGACGGATGGATCGGCTTCGGCTGCTGACATTGCAGGCTCCCTGGGCAGGTAAGTGTCCATATATTAAAAGTCAGCAGCTGCAGTATTTGTAGCTGCTGGCTTTTAATATTTTTTTTTTTGGTGGACCTCCGCAAAACCATGCCCCATTAAGCCCCTCCCACTATTAGCACAATTTGGTCACATCCACTGTTCACTGTGACATGCTATGTGTGCTTCATTACTACTGTCCTTTGGGCACCCCAAGGTGTCCACGTCTTTTACAATCCTATGGTGCAGGGATCTCCAAACTTTCTAAGCAAAGGGCCAATTTACTGTTCCATCGTTGGCGCCATTGGGAGGACTTGTGCCCCATCTTTAGTGTCATTGGGAGGAATTTTTGCCCTATCGTTAGTGTCATTGGGAAGAGTTCTGCCCCTTCATTGGTATTAGTGGGGGAAATTATGTCCCATTGTTGGTATCAGTGGATGAGCATAGTGCCCCAAGAGCTGGAAAAAAGCATACAAAGGGCCGCATCTGGCAGCTGGGCCACAGTTTGGAGACCACTGCTATAGTGTATACTACAAAAAAAATTGCCTTACAACGCTAAAGTGTTTGGGTTTGGCTACCCTAGCCACACAATGGATCTTCCTCCACATAAAAAAAAACTTTGCTGCACTGGCAGCCTGTGTTCTGCCTCTGATATTGCAATTAAACTCCAGTATGGGGTGTCAGAGTATGGTATAGGTGGAGTGTCTCTGGAGTGAAGTAACTCAATATCAATAAATCAGAATGAAAAAAATTATGTTGTATAAAGCATAACTTGACTTTGCCTATACTGATAAACAATATGCTTTAAACCCCCTCTTCCTTGTAGCACATGCTTACCTCTCCTTCACTCCCCACAATTCCCTTCAGGCACTTGAAGCAAGGCAAGGGAGCCCTGTATAAGCTTCAAGTTTCTCTAGTTGTAATCATGTACCTAGTTAAAGGCTGAAATGATGAGGGGGGGGGGGTTCACTACAGCTCAAGTCCAAACACCCCTAAGCTGGTGACAATTAGTGAATAGGCACACAGATGCATGAGTGCTGAGAGTATAGTCCACAGGTGACTCCTGGTAGGTAACTTGGCAGAGAGGTACTCTTGTAGAGTGCTGAGGAGAGTACTGGAGAACCAAGTGAATAAGTCATAGAGGAGTAGACTTGAGAAAGCAGCTGACAGAGACACAAGAACCCACAGTAGCCTGGAGTCCGAGGTGGCCATTGGTTGACAACCAGAGAAGCAGATATCAGGCAGGGTGGAAGGCAGGGGCGTGGTCAGGAGGCAAGCCAAGGTAAGCAATGATAGACAGCAGGATCATGGCCAGGAGGATAGTTGCAATCAGCAACATACAGACAAGCAGGATCATGTGAAAAAGCAAACTGAGGTCAACAGCGAGCATCAGCAGGAATCAGATCAACTCAGTTTCAAGACACAGGGAAAGCTGAAGGTCATCCAGCAACTTGCTGTTCCAGCAGTCTTCTTTAAATGGGCCATCTGGGGCCAAGTCTGGAATCAGACATGCATACCTGTGCGCCATTATGCAGTGACATTCATGCAATATGCTTGTGCGCCTTCTTGTGTAAATGTTCTTGCCCACATAACCTGCTTGCAAAGATCTTTGTTCTGCATATTGGCGCATTGGCACATCTTCTCTTGAAACCATCCTGACAGTTTCACATGACAGAAAGAGTATCATGCTCCTCAATAACCACAAGTGGGCTTTTAAGAGAAAGATGTGTATGTGTTGTGTAAGTGAGCATTAAATCAAACCTGTTGCTTTGCCCTGCATGGATTAAAGAACCATCTGACACTGCTCTTTATTTTTGGTAAATGTCTTTTACTATCCATATGTACACCCTGCTCTGCCTGACTATCTGACACCACTCTTTATTTTTGGTAATATCCTCTGCTGCTATGTCTTTAACCACCTCAATACAGGGCACTTTCACCCCCTTCCTGCCCAAGCCATTTTTCAGTTTTCAGCGCTGTCGCACTTTGAATGACAATTGCGTGGTTATGTTACACTGCACCCTAATTAAATTTTTATCATTTGTTTCCCCACAAATAGAGCTTTCTTTTGGTGTTATTTGATCACCTCTGTGGTTTTTATTTATTGTGCTATAAACAAAAGAAGAGGGACAATTTTGAAACAAACACAATATTTTTTACTTTTTGCGATAATAAATATCCAATTTTTTTTTTTTTTTTAACAAATTTTTTCCTCAGTTTAGGTCGATACGTATTCTTTTACATATTTTTGGTAAAAAAAAAATCGCGATAAGCGTATATTGATTGGTTTGCGCAAAAGTTATAGCGTCTACAAAATAGGGGATAGATTTATAGCATTTTTATTTATTTATTTATTTATTACTAGTAATGGCAGCGATCTACGATTTTTATTGTGACTGCGATATTGCAGCGGACATATCGGACACTTTTGACACATGTTTGGGACTATTCACATTTATACAGCGATCCGTGCGATAAAAATGCATTGATTACTGTGTAAATGTGACTGGCAGGGAAGGGGTTAACACTAGGGGGCAATCGAGGGGTTAATGTATGATCTAGGGAGGTGATTCTAACTGTGGGGGGAGGGGACTCACTAGGGGAGGAGACCGATCGGTGTCCCTATGTACAAGGGACACACCATCTGTCTCCTCTCCTCTGACAGGACGTGGATGTGTGTGTTTACACACACACATCCACGGTCCTGCTCTGTTACCCAGCAATCGCGGGTGCCCGGCGGACATTGCGGCCGCCGGGCACGCGCACCGGGTCCCGAGCGACGCAGCGGGCGCGCGCGCGCCCCCTAGTGGCTCCGGAGGGCGATCACGTCATATGACGTCCGCCCAGAACAACAGAAGCCTCGTCCCGCCGTCATATGACGGTGGGCGGTGGCTTAGTGGTTAAACATGTATATTTAATGCCAGCTCTATAGAAAATGCACTGCATTAGCAACATAACTGGTGATTAGGGATGAGCCGAACAACTTCCTGTTCGGTTTGCAGCAGAAAATGCGAACAGGCAAAAAATTTGGCAGAACACACGAACACCGTTAAAGTCTATGGGACACGAATGTGAAAAATCAAAAGTTCTAATTTTAACCACTTCAGCCCCAGACCATTTGGCTGCCTAAAGACCAGAGGACTTTTTCCAATTTGGCACTACGCTGCTTTAATTGGTAATTGCGCGGTCATGCAATGTTGTAAGCAAACAAAATTTGCGTCCTTTTTTTCCCACAAATAGAGCTTTCTTTTTATGGTATTTGATTGCCTCTGCGATTTTTATTTTTTGCGATATGGAAAAAGACAGAAAATTTTGAAAACAAATGATATTTTCTACTTTTTGTTATAAGAAAAATCCAATAAACTCAATTTAAGTCATACATTTAGGCCAAAATGTATTCAGCTACATGTCTTTGGTAAAAAAAAAATGTCAATAAGCGTATATTTATAGGTTTGTGCAAAAGTTATAGCGTCTACAAACTAGGGTACATTTTCTGGAATTTACACAGCTTTTAGTTTATGACTGCCTATCTCATTTCTTGAGGTGCTAAAATGGCAGGGCAGTACAAACCACCCCCAAATGACCCCATTTTGGAAAGTAGATACCCCAAGGAAATTGCTGAGAGGCATGTTGAGCCCATTGAATAGTTAATTTTTTTGTCCTAAGTGATTCAAAAATGACAAAAAAAAAATGACAAAAGGTTGTCACTAAATGATATATTGTTCACACATGCCATGGTTATATGTAGAATTACACCCCAAAATACATTCTGCTGCTTCTCCTGAGTATGGGGATACCACATGTGTGAGACTTTTTGGGAGCCTAGCCACATAGGGGACCCCGAAATCCAAGCATCACCTTCAGGATTTCTAATGCAGCGTACACACGGTCGGACTTTTTGACCGGACTTGTCCGACGAAAAAAATCCGGCGGACAATCCGATCGTGTGAGGGCTTCACCGGACCTTCAGTGGACTTTTCCATTTGCAAATCTGACGGACTTTAGATTTGGAACATGCCTCAAATCTTTACGTTGTAAATCCGCCGGACCCAGAAATCTGCTTGTCTGTATGCTAGTCTGTATGCGGACAAAAACCCTCGCTAGGGCAGATATTGGCTACTGGCTATCAACTTCCTTATTTTAGTCCGGTGTACGTCATCACGTACAAATCCGTCGGACTTTGGTGTGATTGTGTGTAGGCAAGTCCGGTCGTTAGAAAGTCTGTTGAAAGTCCGCCAAAAGTCCGTCGAAAGTCTGTCGAAAGTCTGTCGGACGGGCTGCCTGACTTTTGTAGCTGAAAAGTCCGACCATGTGTACGCGGCATAAGGGCGTACATTTTTTATTTCACTCCTCACCACCTATCACTACCTATTACAGTTTTGAAGGCCATAAAATGCCTAGTTAGCACAACCCTCCCCCACAAATGACCCCATTTTGGAAAGTAGACACCCCAAGCTATTTGCTGAGAGGCATGTTGAGTCCATGGAATATTTTATATTTTGCCACAAGTTGGGGGAAAATGACAAACTTTTTTTTTTTGCACACTAAAGTTGTCACTAAATGATATATTGCTCAAACATGCCATGGGCATATGTGGAATTACACCCCAAAATACATTCTGCTGCTTCTCCAGAGTACAGGGATACCACATGTGTGAGACTTTTTGGGAGCCTGGCCGCGTATGGGACCCGAAAACCAAGCACCGCCTTCAGGCTTTCTAAGGGCGTAAATTTTTGATTTTACTCCTCACTACCTATTACAGTTTCAAAGACCATAAAATGCCAAGATAGCACAAACCCCCCAAAATGACCCAATTTTGGAAAGTAGACACCCCTATTTGCTGAGAGGCATGTTGAGTCCATGGAATATTTTATACCACCCCATGTGGTATCCCCGTACTCAGAATAAGCAGCAGAATGTATTTTGGGGTGCAATTCCACATATGCCCATGGCATGTGTGAGCAATATATAATTTAGTCATAACTTTGTGCAAAAAAAAAAACTGTCTTTTTCCCGCAACTTGTGTAAAAATATAAAATATTCCATGGAATCTACATGCCTCTCAGCAAATAGCTTGGGGTGTCTACTTTCCAAAATGGGATCATTTGGGGGGGGGGGGGGGGGGGTTTGAACTGTCCTGGCATTTTTTTGCAAGAAAATTACTTTGAACCCCCAGACATTATATTTTTTTTAAAGCAAAGGCCCTACAGATTAAAATGGTGGATGTTGCATTTTTTTTCACACAGTATTTGCGCAGCGACTTTTCAAACGCATTTTTTTTGGAAAAAACACACTTTTTTTAAAATGTTAATGCACTAAAACACACTATATTGCCCAAATGTTTGATGAAATATAAAAGATGATCTTAGGCCGAGTACATGGATACCAAACACGACATGCTTTAAAATTGCACACAAACGTGCAGCGGCGACAAACTATATACATTTTTAAAAGCCTTTAAAAGCCTTTGCAGGTTACCACTTTAGATTTACAGAGGGGGTCTACTGCTAAAATTACTGCCCTCGATCTGACTTTCATGGTGATACCTCACATGCATGGTGCAATTGCTGTGTACATATGACGCCAGACCAACGCTTGCGTTCGCCTTTGTGCGACAGCAGGGGGGGACAGGGGTGTTTTTTTTTTTTTTTTAATTATTTATTTTGCTTTTTTATTTTATTTTTAAACTGTTCCATTCATTTTTTTAATCACTTTTATTGTTTTCTCAGGGAATGTAAATATCCCCTATGATAGCAATAGGTAGTGACAGGTACTCTTTTTTGAAAAAATGGGGTCTATTAGACCCTAGATCTCTCCTCTGCCCTCAAAGCATCTGACTACACCCAGTATAACAGTAAGACATACAACACCTGCAAAGCAAATAAAAAAAAAACAAAGTAAAAAATAAAACATTTTTTTTAACGCAATCTGTGCCTAAAATATATATATGCCGAAGCATGGGGGCAATAGCCCCAAAAGTTAGGAGCAAATCGCTCCTCCACCCCTGCTGCCCCCATGCTTCGGCATATATGCCCTTTTTTTAGCTGTGGTGGTGAAATCACCTCCTACAGCGCTGGAGTCACGGATTTATGTATCGTGGGAGTAAACGCTGTTGCTGACAAGATAAATAAATCAGCGCTGCAACTGAATGGCGTACCTGCTAAGCAAATGATGCTTAACAATAAAACAAAGTAACAGTACAGTATACCAGTAGGGCCAGTTCACACCATAGAAACGCAGTCCGGATGCACTCCGGATGCTTTTTTGCATGTGTGTTTTTGATGCAGTCCAGTGCGTTTTCCCCCTTTTTTTTCCTTAACCTTAAAAAAGGGACATGGGTGTTCCAGGGTGTTTTAGGTGCGTTTAGGTGCGTTCCTGTTAGTTTTTGATGCTTTTTACAGCATTCCAGTACAGTCCAGTGCAGGAAAAATGCAGCATGTTCCACTTTTTTTTTCTGGAACTGAAACACACTGGAACTGCAAGCACTGGTGTGAACTATGCCATTGAAAACCATATAACCTACTTTCTATGCATTTTGATGCAGAAAAAACGCACTGCATGTGGTGTGAACTGACCCTAAGACATACCATACCTGCAAAGCAAATACAAAAAAAATAGTAAAAAATAAAACATTTTTTAACACAATCTGTGCCTAAAATATATTTATGCCGAAACATAGGGGCATTCGCCCCAAAAGTTAGGAGCAAATCGCTCCTCCACCCCTGCTGCCCCCATGCTTTGGCATATATGCTCTTTTTTTAACTGTGGTGGTGAAATCACCTCCTACAGCGCTGGAGTCACGGCTTTATGTATCGTGGGAGCAAACACTGTTGCTGTCAAGATAAATAAATCCGTGCTGCAGCTGAATGGCGTACCTGAGAACAAAAAAAATGGTTAACAATAAAACACAGTAAACTGTAAAGTATAAAAAAATTACATACCTGAAAAGCAAACATGATAAAACATAATACCAATAAAACATTGCAGAATAGAATACAGTAAAAAAGAGCAGAACAATAGAGAGAAGAGAGAGAGGGGAGAGAGGAGAGAGAGAGAGAGAGAGAGAGAGAGAGAGAGAGAGAGAGAGAGAGAGAGAGAGAGAGAGAGAGAGAGAGAGAGAGAGAGAGAACACAATAAAACTATAACTATTTTAGTTTTTTTTATTTCATATATTTTTTGTGTTTTTTTTTTTTTACTTTTTTTTTCTTTTTACACTTTTATTTGTAACTGTAACGGTTCGGTTCCAGGTTCTGGTCTCTCACAATGCGATGGCATCTTGGAAGACCCTGTGAAAGTGTGTCCTATTCTGTGCAGTGCTGTACCCTACGCTAAAACTCCACTAGTGTGTGGTAGCATTCAAAACATTCACCAATGCAAAGACCAGGATTGTCAGGACAGAAGGGACAATAATAGATGGTGTCACGCCTATATCCACGCTTGCTACAGACACAACATCTTCTTTGGGGGGCTCGTTGGGTATGGGTGCTAGGGAGGACATACGGAAAATACCTCTCATGCAGCCGGTTTACTGCATTTAGATTGGAAAGGTGAGGTGAAGCACCGTCTGGAAAAAGAAGGGCTCTGACGATTCCTGGAATTTAAGCAAGGATCCAGTCCATCCTGAAGCTCTGTATAGCACATGAGCGTTCAGCAAAGCTAGGTAGGGCGCCAACAACTGGTCACTGAGGTCCACCCCTCCTATAATTGGTTATATTCGTGGACACAGAGGGGTTTCTCCACAACACCAGTCGTCGTAGGAATTTGGACCGTCGTGTCTGCATGAAGGGAGGAAAGAACAAAAACATTCTTATTATCCCTCCACT
Organism: Lithobates clamitans; assembly: GCA_037952925.1. Classification (NCBI taxonomy): domain Eukaryota; kingdom Metazoa; phylum Chordata; class Amphibia; order Anura; family Ranidae; genus Lithobates; species Lithobates clamitans. Next base: position 2,511,708 of record JBBGZY010000116.1, on the reverse strand, counting down.
TCACAGCGAGCAAATTATTACACTTCAAGAAGGCTCTCTCCCCCAGCCTAAGACGGGAATCTACAAGCCTCTGGGGTAAGCCCCAACAATTAGATCGCACGGTGCCACATGCGCCAATCTGATGATCAAACAGGTGACTAAAAAGTGGCACGCTCATGTAATAATTGTCCACATACAAATGGTACCCCTTTCCAAATAAGGGTCCCACACAATCTTGCCAGCACTCCCTATGTAATCTGGGCAGTACCTGACTTATAAGCCTTAAAACTATATGTATAGCCTGTGGCCTTGTCACAGAGCTTATACATCTTGACCCCTTATTTGGAATGCTTGCTGGGAAGATACTGTTTGAAAGACAAGCAGCCACAAAATGTAATCAGGGACTCATCACGCAGACAACTTGATCAGGAGTAAACAAGGCTGCAAAACATTCGTTGAAGTGCTTTAGGAGGGGTCGAATTTTGTAGAGCCGATCATAACCAGGGTCTCCACGAGGACGACAGAGTTCATTGTCGTTGAAGTGCATGAACCGCAAGATCTGCTTGTATCATGCCCTGGTCATGGAAGCAGAGAACACGGGCGTATGGTGAATTTGGTCAGTGGACCAATATGACCGCAGCTCACTCTTTTTAGTTACGCCCATGAGGAGGAATAGGCCCAGAAAGGTCTTAAATTTGTAAACCGTAATTTGTTTACAATCTCTGTCAAAGGAGGACAACTGAGGATTAGCGGCAATTAATTGACCAGCATACAAATTGCTTTGGTCCACAATAGATCTATAGAGATGTTCCGTGAAAAACAGTGAATAAAAATCAAGTGACGTCAAATCAACTGTTTCCACCTGAATTTCGGGTTGGCCAGTGAATGGGGAAGTACGGGTGCTGTAGAAGTGGTGGGCTCCCAATTAGGTTTGTCAAATTATGCAGGAAGGATACTATGGGCACGTCTTTGTCTTCTTGGTGGCAGCAGGACACTACTTGTGCTTGCCACCTCGCCAGCTTGAACTGCACTTATGGGACTTGCCACGTCACCACATGATACTGCAGTGCTGGATGTACGACCAGGGTGTACTAGTCCGCTGGTGCTTGCCAGTTCACCAGAAGGATGAGCGGCACTAGTACTTCTCTTCTCTTTAACAAGGGGACCCCCAGATCCCAGCCTCCGCCCTGTGTTAATTGGTAATGGAGTACGATGTATCCCTACTAATTCACCAAAAAAGTGTCAAAATGGTAAAAAAAGACAAGAGACAGCTTGGGACAAGTCCTTTATTAAAAACTAAAAAAATAAAAATGTCCCACAATGTAAGTTCACGCCGCCCGACGGACCCCAAAAAAATAAATAAATCTGCAACCGATCCTCCTCCATGGGAGGCTCCCGTCCTGTCCCAAGCTGTCTCTTCCCCATTACCAATTCACACGGGGGGGGAGGTGGCCTGGTACAGTTTAGGGGGGACGCTCTCTCGTCCACTCCTCTTTTCCTGCGGCTTGGCAGGTTGCATGCTCAGATAAGGGTCTGGTATGGATTTTGGGGGGACCTCTATACCATTTTTTTAAATTTTAGCGCAGGGTTCCCCTTAAAATCCATACTAGACCAGAAGGGCCTGGTATGGATATTAGGGGGACCCCCACGCAATTTTTTTAAAAATTCTGGTTCGGGGTTTCTCTTAATATTCATACCAGACCCAAAGGGTCTGGTAATGGACTGAGGGGGGGATCCCATGCTCTTTTTTTTTAATGAGTGCTATGTATATTGTCGAGGCCCGACAATTCATTACAGCCATGATCAGTTTTAAATGACAATTCTTTCTTTAGAAATGTCATTTTGCTGTGGTACTGTTCTAAACGCGGGAAAAATGTGCCACTTTACAGGCATACTATAGACACCCCCCCAGGCACGATATTTAAAGGAATATTTCATTTTTATTTTTTCACTTTAAGCATCAAAAAAATCACTGCTCCCGAAAAAACGGCCGTTTTCAAAAAATTTGTTTGCATTGATATATGTCCCCTGGGGTAGGACCCAGGTTCTCAAACACTTTTTATGACAATAACTTGCATACAAGCCTTTAAAATTAGCACTTTTGATTTTTCATGTTAGTGTCCCATAGACTTTAAGGGTGTTCCTGCGGCTTTCGAATTTGCTGCGAACACCCGATGTTCTAGTCGAACTTACGTTAGGCTCGAAACATCGGGCTCATCCCGACTGGTTATTGATTCTCAACTCCATTTGGCTTGAGTCATCAAGAGACTCAATTACCTTTTACGACCCTAGTCTGTGTCTGTGGCTGGTCTGGTATTGTCCATCTCCCCTCCCATATTCAGGTGTCTCAAATCAGACCCTATATTGATCAATTCACAAATTCTTGTCTACTCAATCTCTCTATAAATTTAAAGCGGCCTATGGGGAGGAGCAGACACCATGTCTCTTTCCTGAGTGTCTCTGTTAGGAGTGTTGCGCAGTTTCACCGCTGCATTTTAACTAAAGCTGTATGAAGATACAACAAGAACTCTGCTCCACTCTGGAAAAACAGCAAGCAAACCAGCATTTGACATTTAATTTATTTGAAGTCAGATTCCCACTCTCTATCCACTAACATGCTCCTTCTACTCTTTCTTCTCACATCTGTGTTTTCTATCCTCAAGTTATCCTTACTCTACCTCTCCTCTCTATCCCACAGCATACACATATCACCCTCACTCCTACTCTCTCCCTACTACTGCACCCAGGGAAGGGCTGGCAGCCTTAGGCCTAGGGGGCAAGTCCAGTCAAGTAGCCCATTGAACCACCGAATCAGCTCACCATCCATCTACACCACATTCCCCGCACACAGAGAGAGAGACCATTTGACACTGCCTGCACAGTGAGAGAGACCGCTTGACACTGCCTGCACAGAGAGAAAGAGAGACCGCTTGACACTGCCTGCAGAGAGAAAGAGAGAGAGAGAGAGAGACCGCTTGACACTCTCTCTCTCTGTGCAGGCAGTGTCAAGCGGTCTCTCTCTCTCTCTGCAGGCAGTGTCAAGTGGTCTCTCTCTCTCTCTCTGTGCAGGCAGTGTCAAGTGGTCTCTCTCTCTCTGTGCAGGCAGAGACCACTTGACACTGCCTGCACAGAGAGAGAGAGACCACTTGACACTGCCTGCAGAGAGAGAGAGAGACCGCTTGACACTGCCTGCACAGAGAGAGAGAGAGAGACCACTTGACACTGCCTGCACAGAGAGAGAGAGAGACCGCTTGACACTGCCTGCACAGAGAGAGAGAGAGAGAGACCACTTGTCACTGCCTGCACAGAGAGACCGCTTGACACTGCCTGCACAGAGAGAGAGGGACCGCTTGTCACTGCCTGCACAGAGAGAGAGAGGGACTGCTTGCCACTGCCTGCACAGAGAGAGACCGCTTGACACTGCCTGCACAGAGAGAGAGAGAGAGCGCTTGACACTGTCTGCACAGAGAGAGACCATTTGACACTGCCTGCACAGAGAGAGACCGCTTGACACTGCCTGTACAGAGAGAGACCGCTTGACACTGCCTGCACAGAGAGAGACCGCTTGACACTGCCTGCACAGAGAGAGACCGATTGACACTGCCTGCACAGAGCGAGAGAGACCGCTTGTCACTGCCTGCACAGAGAGAGACTGCTTGTCACTGCCTACACAGAGGAAGAGAGACCGCTTGTCACTGCCTGCACAGAGAGAGAGAGAGACCGCTTGACACTGCCTGCACAGAGAGAGAGACCGCTTGACACTGCCTGCACAGAGAGAGAGAGAGACTACTTGACACTGCCTGCACAGAGAGAGAGAGACCGCTTGACACTGCCTGCACAGAGAGAGACCGCTTGACACTGCCTACACAGAGAGAGTGACTGCTCCACATTGCCCGCAGTGCAAAGGGGTCGCTCTCTGTGGGGGCAGTGCGAATCGGTCATTCTCTGTGGGGGAAGTGCAAAGGGCTCACTCTCTGTTGGGGAATTGTGAATCGGTCACTCTCTGTGGGGGTAGTGCGAAGCGGTCACTTACTGTGGGGGCAGTGTGAAGCGGTCACTCTCTGTGGGGGCAGTGCGAAGGGGTCACTCTCTGTGGGGGCAGTGCCAAGGGGTCACTCTCTGTGGGGGCAGTGCCAAGGGGTCACTCTCTGTGGGGGTGAAATTTTCCCAGCCATCAATTAGTGATCACTGCTGGCAGCTATAGCATCCAGCAGTGATCGCCAAAAAAAAAGAAAGACATGCTGGCATACTGAAGTCAGTTGATAGATTGAATTCTGTACAACCAGTCTGCACATAGATCGAAATTCTGCTGATTCAGCAGAAAATTAAATCTGTCTATGGTGGCTTAAGTTCACCAGTCTCTGGGTTTAATAATATCCTCAAATCTTCTGAAAGGGGTGCTCCACTTAGGTGTAAAAATTCACTTTGAACTCCACTTTATTTCCTGAACTCTTTAGGTATCAGATGTGCAAACAATAAGGTGAGAGCACATCGAATACCTACAGAGAGTAATGGAAATAAGGTGGAGTTCAAAGTGAACCGTGTCATTATCTGCAGGGACTGGCATTAAGGGGGTTAAAACAGGCAGGGAGGAAATGTGATATCACCTCCTCTGTCTGTCACTTTTCAGTAGAGTGGCAGTGCCTGCTGCAAGTGAATACAAGCCTTTGGGCTCACACTGGTGTACTGGCAGTTTTCCATAGCCATAGTCCCTCAGACTTCTTTTCAGATTTTTGCTGCATTTTCTGGAAGTGCACCAAAGATGCAGCATGCAGGACGTTTTGTGCACTTTCAGAACATACAGTAAAAAGGTGCAACCTCTATGGGACCAGGGGCTACATGCAGGAAGACTGCCAGTACACCAGCACTGCAGACAAACCGCAGCATGCCAGTGTGAGCCCACATCATAACACCTAGGAGGGCAAGCAAGGTAGTGTGGCTGCTAGAAAAAAAAAAAACTCTTTAGCTGCAGAGAGGGGAAGGGAGGAGGAGCTCACTTACTTGGACGGTCCCAGCCCTCCAGGAGACTCACTGTATTCGAGCTGACTGCTCAGATTTAACTTTCCCGCCCACACATCCTCTTCACAGACAGCACACAGGCTGCCCGGAGTGTGGGCGGGGAAAGAGAGAGCAGGTCCAGCCTTTGCCAGCCATTCGTGTGGAGGAGGAAGGGGCTGGGCGGGGCTGTGCTGTGCTCTGTAACACAGACTGTCAGACATTCCTGGATCACAGTACTGGATGGAGATGCCGCACTCGGCCAGCTCAAAAACTGCGCTTGTGCGGTTCAGAGCTGGCAACACAGCAGCCTTTATAGAGCATATGAGAGCAGCCCAGAGGGCAATTGCATCTCTGCCCCCGGCCCAGCCCGCCCCTGACTGCACCCATCTCCTCCTGCAATTGCTAAACCCACATACTGAGCTAAACACCATGTGCGCTCATACATATCCCACTCCCATCTTACCTCCCTCACCCTCCTTCTTCTCCTAGTCTCAGGGGACATTTCTCCAAATCCTGGTCTTCCACTTTCTAACTGCAAACCACAAATCCGGCACCCCTCCTCCTCTGGCAACAGCCACAATCCACTCAGTTTAATTTCTATCCTCCTGCTTCCTAAAACCAGCCCCTAATCTCATGCACGCTTTAAAATGCTGGCTCCATCTGCAACAAGCTCACATCTGTGCATGACCTTTTCATTCATCATGGCTTTAACATACTAACCATAACTGAAACCTGGCTTCAATATTTTGATTTGGCTTCTCCTGCTGCCCTCTCCCATGGTGGCCTCCACCAGACTCACTCCCCCAGACCCAACGGACAGAAAGGAGGTGGAGTTGGATTCCTTCTATCCGCACAAAGCACCTTCCAAGTCATTCCTATCCCTCCCTCTCTATCTCTCTCTTCTTTTGAGATGAACTGTGTTCGTCTGTTTCCTCCCATTCTCTGAGAATTGCAGCAATTTATCTGCCTCCTAGACCAGTATTGCACTTTTTTAATGACTTTGCTGCCTGGCTAATCTACTTTCTCTCCTCCGAAATACCCAGTGTCATTCTTGGTGACTTCAACATCCCTGTCAATGTTAACAGCCCAGCTTAACCTCATCTTTTGACCTAACCCAATGGACACACACACTTCCACTCACTCAAATGGTAATACCCTCGACCTTGTATTCTCTCATCTCTGCACTCCTGGCAACCTCACCAACACTCCCTTTCCTCTCTCTGATAACAACCTTATCAGTTTTACTGTATCCTTCCCTCCAAATGCCTATCCTTCCAAGCAGCAAATGATTACTTGTAGGAATCTTCACCACTTTAACCCTTCTCTTCTCTAGTCTGCTACTGACCACCTCTATGACATAATCTCTGCCCTGTCATGTCCTGACCTGCCCACCTCTGGCTACAACAGTTCACTCTCATCATCACTGGATGCACTTGCTCCTCTAACTACACTCAGAATCAGGCCCCGACCGTTAAAACCCTGGTAAATTGACAACACTAGAAATCTCAAGAGGCATTGCCGTGCTCTTGAACGACTGTGGTGTAAAACCAAATGCCTGCAGGACTCCACCCTATATAAATCTGCCCTCATAGAATACAATTCCTAACTTCATGCTACCAATTAAGCCTACTTTGTCTCTCTTATTAATACCTTCTCATCTAGTCCCTGTCATCTCTTCTCAATCTTTAACTCTCTGGTTTGTCCCCCACCCCCTCTACCCACTAACTCACTCACTGCCCAAGAGATTGCCAATCACTTCAAAGACAAGAATGATGCAATATGTGAGGACACCTCCACTGTGCGTACATCTTCCCCACTCAACATAACTTGCCTAACAGCACAGGTAACACTCTCCTCTTTTGAACTGGCTATGACTGAAGAGGTTACAAAACTTTTCTCAGATGCCCACCTAACCAATTGTCCCCTGGATCTTATTCCCTCACAACTACTACGGTCACCCTCTTATTCTATCCTATGTTCCCTCACTCACATCTTCAATCCCTCCCTCTCTAGTGGCATCTTCCCCTCCCCTTTAAAACATGTGCAGATCCTTCCCATACTTAAAAAGCCCTCACTGGACCCCACCAACCTGAACAACTTAAGACCCATCTCATTGCTCCCATTTACCTCTAAACTTCCATAACGCTTAGTCTACAACCGTCTTGGCTCCTGCCTGAGTGAAAACTTGACCCCTTACAGACTGGCTTTCGCTCGCAGCACTCCACAGAAACTGCCTTACTAAAACTCACTAACGATTTACTAACTTCTAAAATCAATGGCCACGACTCCATACTCCTACTACTTGACCTCTCTGTGGCCTTTGATACTGTTGACCACCCGCTGCTTTTTTAAATTTTAGTGCAGGGTTCCCCTTAAAATCCATACTAGACCTGAAGGGCCTGGTATGGATATTAGGGGGACCCCCACGCAATTTTTTTTAAAATTCTGGTTCGGGGTTTCTCTTAATATTCATACCAGACCCAAAGGGTCTGGTAATGGACTGAGGGGGGGATCCCATACTCTTTTTTTTTAATGAGTGCTATGTATATTGTCGAGGCCCGACAATTCATTACAGCCATGATCAGTTTTAAATGACAATTCTTTCTTTAGAAATGTCATTTTGCTGTGGTACTGTTCTAAACGCGGGAAAAATGTGCCACTTTACAGGCATACTATAGACACCCCCCCAGGCACGATATTTAAAAGGAATATTTCATTTTTATTTTTTCACTTTAAGCATCAAAAAAATCACTGCTCCCGAAAAAACGGCCGTTTTCAAAAAATTTGTTTGCATTGATATATGTCCCCTGGGGTAGGACCCAGGTTCTCAAACACTTTTTATGACAATAACTTGCATACAAGCCTTTAAAATTAGCACTTTTGATTTTTCATGTTAGTGTCCCATAGACTTTAAGGGTGTTCCTGCGGCTTTCGAATTTGCTGCGAACACCCGATGTTCTAGTCGAACTTACGTTAGGCTCGAAACATCGGGCTCATCCCGACTGGTGATTGATTCTCAACTCCATTTGGCTTGAGTCATCAAGAGACTCAATTACCTTTTACGGCCCTAGTCTGTGTCTGTGGCTGGTCTGGTATTGTCCATCTCCCCTCCCATATTCAGGTGTCTCAAATCAGACCCTATATTGATCAATTCACAAATTCTTGTCTACTCAATCTCTCTATAAATTTAAAGCGGCCTATGGGGAGGAGCAGACACCATGTCTCTTTCCTGAGTGTCTCTGTTAGGAGTGTTGCGCAGTTTCACCGCTGCATTTTAACTAAAGCTGTATGAAGATACAACAAGAACTCTGCTCCACTCTGGAAAAACAGCAAGCAAACCAGCATTTGACATTTAATTTATTTGAAGTCAGATTCCCACTCTCTATCCACTAACATGCTCCTTCTACTCTTTCTTCTCACATCTGTGTTTTCTATCCTCAAGTTATCCTTACTCTACCTCTCCTCTCTATCCCACAGCATACACATATCACCCTCACTCCTACTCTCTCCCTACTACTGCACCCAGGGAAGGGCTGGCAGCCTTAGGCCTAGGGGGCAAGTCCAGTCAAGTAGCCCATTGAACCACCGAATCAGCTCACCATCCATCTACACCACATTCCCCGCACACAGAGAGAGACCATTTGACACTGCCTGCACAGTGAGAGAGACCGCTTGACACTGCCTGCACAGAGAGAAAGAGAGACCGCTTGACACTGCCTGCAGAGAGAAAGAGAGAGAGAGAGACCGCTTGACACTCTCTCTCTCTGTGCAGGCAGTGTCAAGCGGTCTCTCTCTCTCTCTCTGCAGGCAGTGTCAAGTGGTCTCTCTCTCTCTCTCTGTGCAGGCAGTGTCAAGTGGTCTCTCTCTCTCTGTGCAGGCAGAGACCACTTGACACTGCCTGCACAGAGAGAGAGAGACCACTTGACACTGCCTGCAGAGAGAGAGAGAGACCGCTTGACACTGCCTGCACAGAGAGAGAGAGAGAGAGAGACCACTTGACACTGCCTGCACAGAGAGAGAGAGAGACCGCTTGACACTGCCTGCACAGAGAGAGAGAGAGAGAGACCACTTGTCACTGCCTGCACAGAGAAACCGCTTGACACTGCCTGCACAGAGAGAGAGGGACCGCTTGTCACTGCCTGCACAGAGAGAGAGAGGGACTGCTTGCCACTGCCTGCACAGAGAGAGACCGCTTGACACTGCCTGCACAGAGAGAGAGAGATAGCGCTTGACACTGTCTGCACAGAGAGAGACCATTTGACACTGCCTGCACAGAGAGAGACCGCTTGACACTGCCTGTACAGAGAGAGACCGCTTGACACTGCCTGCACAGAGAGAGACCGATTGACACTGCCTGCACAGAGCGAGAGAGACCGCTTGTCACTGCCTGCACAGAGAGAGACTGCTTGTCACTGCCTACACAGAGGAAGAGAGACCGCTTGTCCCTGCCTGCACAGAGAGAGAGAGAGACCGCTTGACACTGCCTGCACAGAGAGAGAGACCGCTTGACACTGCCTGCACAGAGAGAGAGAGAGGGACTACTTGACACTGCCTGCACAGAGAGAGAGAGACCGCTTGACACTGCCTGCACAGAGAGAGACCGCTTGACACTGCCTACACAGAGAGAGTGACTGCTCCACATTGCCCGCAGTGCAAAGGGGTCGCTCTCTGTGGGGGCAGTGCGAATCGGTCATTCTCTGTGGGGGAAGTGCAAAGGGCTCACTCTCTGTTGGGGAATTGTGAATCGGTCACTCTCTGTGGGGGTAGTGCGAAGCGGTCACTTACTGTGGGGGCAGTGTGAAGCGGTCACTCTCTGTGGGGGCAGTGCGAAGGGGTCACTCTCTGTGGGGGCAGTGCCAAGGGGTCACTCTCTGTGGGGGCAGTGCCAAGGGGTCACTCTCTGTGAGGGCAGTGCCAAGGGGTCACTCTCTGTGGGGGCAGTGCCAAGGGGTCACTCTCTGTGGGGGTGAAATTTTCCCAGCCATCAATTACAGTGATCACTGCTGGCAGCTATAGCATCCAGCAGTGATCGCCAAAAAAAAAGAAAGACATGCTGGCATACTGAAGTCAGTTGATAGATTGAATTCTGTACAACCAGTCTGCACATAGATCGAAATTCTGCTGATTCAGCAGAAAATTAAATCTGTCTATGGTGGCTTAAGTTCACCAGTCTCTGGGTTTAATAATATCCTCAAATCTTCTGAAAGGGGTGCTCCACTTAGGTGTAAAAATTCACTTTGAACTCCACTTTATTTCCTGAACTCTTTAGGTATCAGATGTGCAAACAATAAGGTGAGAGCACATCGAATACCTACAGAGAGTAATGGAAATAAGGTGGAGTTCAAAGTGAACCGTGTCATTATCTGCAGGGACTGGCATTAAGGGGGTTAAAACAGGCAGGGAGGAAATGTGATATCACCTCCTCTGTCTGTCACTTTTCAGTAGAGTGGCAGTGCCTGCTGCAAGTGAATACAAGCCTTTGGGCTCACACTGGTGTACTGGCAGTTTTCCATAGCCATAGTCCCTCAGACTTCCTTTCAGATTTTTGCTGCATTTTCTGGAAGTGCACCAAAGATGCAGCATGCAGGACGTTTTGTGCACTTTCAGAACATACAGTAAAAAGGTGCAACCTCTATGGGACCAGGGGCTACATGCAGGAAGACTGCCAGTACACCAGCACTGCAGACAAACCGCAGCATGCCAGTGTGAGCCCACATCATAACACCTAGGAGGGCAAGCAAGGTAGTGTGGCTGCTAGAAAAAAAAAAACTCTTTAGCTGCAGAGAGGGGAAGGGAGGAGGAGCTCACTTACTTGGACGGTCCCAGCCCTCCAGGAGACTCACTGTATTCGAGCTGACTGCTCAGATTTAACTTTCCCGCCCACACATCCTCTTCACAGACAGCACACAGGCTGCCCGGAGTGTGGGCGGGGAAAGAGAGAGCAGGTCCAGCCTTTGCCAGCCATTCGTGTGGAGGAGGAAGGGGCTGGGCGGGGCTGTGCTGTGCTCTGTAACACAGACTGTCAGACATCCCTGGATCACAGTACTGGATGGAGATGCCGCACTCGGCCAGCTCAAAAACTGCGCTTGTGCGGTTCAGAGCTGGCAACACAGCAGCCTTTATAGAGCATATGAGAGCAGCCCAGAGGGCAATTGCATCTCTGCCCCCGGCCCAGCCCGCCCCTGACTGCACCCATCTCCTCCTGCAATTGCTAAACCCACATACTGAGCTAAACACCATGTGCGCTCATACATATCCCACTCCCATCTTACCTCCCTCACCCTCCTTCTTCTCCTAGTCTCAGGGGACATTTCTCCAAATCCTGGTCTTCCATTTTCTAACTGCAAACCACAAATCCGGCACCCCTCCTCCTCTGGCAACAGCCACAATCCACTCAGTTTAATTTCTATCCTCCTGCTTCCTAAAACCAGCCCCTAATCTCATGCATGCTTTAAAATGCTGGCTCCATCTGCAACAAGCTCACATCTGTGCATGACCTTTTCATTCATCATGGCTTTAACATACTAACCATAACTGAAACCTGGCTTCAATATTTTGATTTGGCTTCTCCTGCTGCCCTCTCCCATGGTGGCCTCCACCAGACTCACTCCCCCAGACCCAACGGACAGAAAGGAGGTGGAGTTGGATTCCTTCTATCCGCACAAAGCACCTTCCAAGTCATTCCTATCCCTCCCTCTCTATCTCTCTCTTCTTTTGAGATGAACTGTGTTCGTCTGTTTCCTCCCATTCTCTGAGAATTGCAGCAATTTATCTGCCTCCTAGACCAGTATTGCACTTTTTTAATGACTTTGCTGCCTGGCTAATCTACTTTCTCTCCTCCGAAATACCCAGTGTCATTCTTGGTGACTTCAACATCCCTGTCAATGTTAACAGTACCAGCTTAACCTCATCTTTTGACCTAACCCAATGGACACACACACTTCCACTCACTCAAATGGTAATACCCTCGACCTTGTATTCTCTCATCTCTGCACTCCTGGCAACCTCACCAACACTCCCTTTCCTCTCTCTGATAACAACCTTATCAGTTTTACTGTATCCTTCCCTCCAAATGCCTATCCTTCCAAGCAGCAAATGATTACTTGTAGGAATCTTCACCACTTTAACCCTTCTCTTCTCTAGTCTGCTACTGACCACCTCTATGACATAATCTCTGCCCTGTCATGTCCTGACCTGCCCACCTCTGGCTACAACAGTTCACTCTCATCATCACTGGATGCACTTGCTCCTCTAACTACACTCAGAATCAGGCCCCGACCGTTAAAACCCTGGTAAATTGACAACACTAGAAATCTCAAGAGGCATTGCCGTGCTCTTGAACGACTGTGGTGTAAAACCAAATGCCTGCAGGACTCCACCCTATATAAATCTGCCCTCATAGAATACAATTCCTAACTCCATGCTACCAATTAAGCCTACTTTGTCTCTCTTATTAATACCTTCTCATCTAGTCCCTGTCATCTCTTCTCAATCTTTAACTCTCTGGTTTGTCCCCCACCCCCTCTACCCACTAACTCACTCACTGCCCAAGAGATTGCCAATCACTTCAAAGACAAGAATGATGCAATATGTGAGGACACCTCCACTGTGCGTACATCTTCCCCACTCAACATAACTTGCCTAACAGCACAGGTAACACTCTCCTCTTTTGAACTGGCTATGACTGAAGAGGTTACAAAACTTTTCTCAGATGCCCACCTAACCAATTGTCCCCTGGATCTTATTCCCTCACAACTACTACGGTCACCCTCTTATTCTATCCTATGTTCCCTCACTCACATCTTCAATCCCTCCCTCTCTAGTGGCATCTTCCCCTCCCCTTTAAAACATGTGCAGATCCCTCCCATACTTAAAAAGCCCTCACTGGACCCCACCAACCTGAACAACTTAAGACCCATCTCATTGCTCCCATTTACCTCTAAACTTCCATAACGCTTAGTCTACAACCGTCTTGGCTCCTGCCTGAGTGAAAACTTGACCCCTTACAGACTGGCTTTCGCTCGCAGCACTCCACAGAAACTGCCTTACTAAAACTCACTAACGATTTACTAACTTCTAAAATCAATGGCCACGACTCCATACTCCTACTACTTGACCTCTCTGTGGCCTTTGATACTGTTGACCACCCGCTGCTTTTCAATAATCTCCATTCCCTTGGCCTCTAAGATTCTGCTCTATCCTGGTTCTCCTCCTACCTATCACAGTGCTCCTTCAGTGTTACCTACAACTCTGTCTCCTCCTCTCCATTACCCCTTTCTGTGGGGACCCCCAAGGCTCTGTTCCTGGACCCCTCTTCTCTATCCACACCTCCTCCCTTGGTCACTTAATAACCACCCACGGCTTCCAATACCATCTATATGGCGATGGCACCCAAATCTATCTGGCTACTCCTCACCTCATTCCTTCAGTCATCTCTCGCATTACTAACTTACTAAATGACATATCAACATGGATGTTGCACCACTTCCTTAAGCTAAATCTCTCTAAAACTGAGCTGGTAATATTCCCCCCCACCCCCACCAGTGCCCCCCTCCATGACTTTTCCATCAAAATCAATAATGCAACCATCAATCCCTCCCCTCACACCAGGGTACTTGGTGTAATCCTAGACTCTGACCTATTCTTTCAACCCCAAATCCAATCGTTGTCAAAAGCATGTAGACTTCACCTCTGTAACATCTCTAAAATAAGCCCCTTATTAACAAATGAAACCACCAAGCTAGTCATTCACTCTATTGTTATCTCTCACCTTGACTATTGCAACTCCCTTCTCACTGGTCTACCTCTCTATAGACTATCCCCTCTTCAGTCTATCACAAATGCTGCTGCCAGACTTATCCACCTTACCAACTGCTCAGTATCTGCCACCCCTCTCCGCCAATCCCTACACTGGCTCCCGATCGCCCAGCGAATTAAATTCAGAATACTAACCACAACATACAAAGCCATTCACAACTCTGCCCCGAGCTACATCACCAATCTTGTCTCCAAATATCACCCAAACTGTCCTCTCCGCTCCTCTCAAGATCTCCTACTCTCAGGCTCCCTTGTCTCTTCCTCCCATGCTCGTCCCCAGGATTTCTTCAGAACCTCTCCCATCCTCTGGAATTCTCTACCTCAACCTGTCCGGCTATCTCCTACTCTAGCTGCCTTCAGGCAATCCCTGAAAACTCATCTCTTTAGTTGGAGGCGTGATAGGCTTCCCTGATCTTTTACCACTTCCATCAGCTCATTCCCCACAGTTATAACCTTTTGTACCACCTACCCCACATTATTGGATCTTAAGCTCTTCTGAGCAGGGCCCTCTTAATCCTCTTGTATTTTTTTGTATTGTCTCCCTTTTATGAAGCGCTGTGTAAACTGTTGGCGCTACATAACTCCTGTATAATAATAATAATAAAGAATTGGTTTGCTTTAAGGGATTTTGAATGAAGGCATGCTAGCTAAGGCCCCATATTATTTTTCTACTTATTTGAATAGGCTAGAAACATGGGAGTGCATATATAATAAAAAAATACAGAATCCCTAGATGTATCAGCTGTGGTTCTCATCCCATAACTTTTTGGGCAGAAGCCATCATTTGTAATAATCATATACAACAAGAGATATTAAAAATGGATACTCCTAAAATATAAAAATCTTTGCCTTATTGCATACACATTTTATTATAATTATAAATATATTAAGCATGATCCATCCTAACCCATAAAATTGGGACAATGTTCTCCACACACATATCCTCACCCATACACCCTTATGTGACAGTAAATAAGCTGTTCAATGACACACAACATGAGCTTGCTAATTCAACACGGCTAAATCAAAAGATTGACACAGTCCCCAAATCAGATATCTACATACAGTATCTCACAAAAATGAGTACACTCTTCACATTTTTAAAAATATTTTATTATGTCTTTTTTATGAAACAACATTGCAGAAATTACACTTTGCTACAATGTAAAGTAGTAAGTGTACAGCTTATATAACAGTGTCAATTTGCTGTTCCCTCAAAATAACTCAACACATAGTCATTAATGTCTAAACCGCTGGCAACAAAAGTGAGTACACCCCAAAGTGAAAATGTCCAAATTGGGCCCAATTAGCCATTTTGCCTCCCCGGTGTCATGTGACTCGTTAGTGTTACAAGGTCTCAGGTGTGAATTGGGAGCAGGTATGTTAAATTTGGTGTTATCGCTCTCACTCTCTCACATTGGAAGCTCAACATGGCACCTAATGGCAAAGAACTCTCTGAGGATGTGAAAAAAGAATTGTTGCTCTACATAAAGATGGCCTAGGCTATAAGAAGATTGCCAAGACCCTGAAACTGAGCTACAGCACGGTGGCCAAGACCATACAGCTGTTTAACAGGACAGGTTCCACTCAGAACAGGCCTCGCCATGGTCGACCAAAGAAGTTGAGTGCACGTGCTCAGCTTCATATCCAGAGGTTGTCTTTGGGGAATAGACGTATGAGTGCTGCCAGCATTGCTGCAGAGGTTGAAGGGGTGAGGGGTCAGCCTATATGTGCTCAGACCATACGTAGCACACTGCATCAAATTGGTCTGCATGGCTGTTGTCCCTGAAGGAAGCCTCTTCTAAAGATGATGCACAAGAAAGCCTGCAAACAGTTTGCTGAAGACAAGCAGACTAAGGACATGGATTACTGGAACCATATCCTGTGGTCTGATCAAACCGAGATAAATTTATTTGGTTCAGATGGTATCAAGCGTGTGTAGCAGCACCCAGGTGAGGAGTACAAAGACAAGTGAGTCTTGCCTACAGTCAAGCATGGTGGTGGGAGTGTCATGATCTGGGTCTGCATGAGTGCTCCTGGCACTGGGGAGCTACAGTTCATGAAGGGAACCATGAATACCAACATGTACTATGACATACTGAAGCAGAGCATGATCCCCTCCCTTCGAAGACTGGGCCGCAGGGCAGTATTCCAACATAATAATGACCCCAACATACCTCCGAGATGACCACTGCCTTGCTAAAGAAGCTGAGGGTAAAGGTGATAGACTGGCCAAGCATGCCTCCAGACCTAAACCCTATTAAGCATCTGTGGGGCATCCTCAAACAGAAGGTAGATGCGGGGAAACCCGCATCCAATTCACACTAGTGTGAACCCAGCCTTAAAGTTAACTCATTCAAGCAAGTGCCCTCCAGTCTGGATATTCTTATTATTAATTTTTTGGAGAACTATTCTCTTGTAAGATGATCCTGCATATGTAGAAATGTGGAGAAAAAAGCACTGGGGAGTAGTTGGTTGAAATATTCAGGTTCTGCCATGCTGGTTAGCTACCCTGTGGAGTCTTGAGGGCCCCTGCTTTGACTAATTTAAGACCATGTTGTGGGTCCTGCGGCTTGCACATGCTGCAGAGAAGGAACCTTGGCGGTTGTAAGCATCTATTAAAAAAAAAAAGTGACTTTTGCTCATCAAAGCTTTAGGTGCAGTTGGGGGCTTTGCTGCTTGCCAACTGCCCCCCTTAAAGTGTTACTAAACCCACAACAGTAAAATCAGTCTGTATATGCAGTAAAGCATGCTTGTTATACTCACTGTGAAACACAAGGGGTTAATCCTGTCCCCAATCTATCTGCTGATAAAGCAGATCCTTGGAGGCACTCTGCACATGCTCAGTTTGGTGTGTATTGCTAGAGAGTTTTTTTTTTTTTTTCGGAGGGTGCATGTGATCAGCACAGGGCCAATCAGAACTGTCCAGACAGAGGGTCAAAGGTCCTGCAGCATAAAAAATCCTACAAGCTTTAAACAGACACTGATATAAGTCATAAGACTGGTATTTAGCAGTTTATATTTACTAAAATACTTGCATTTTCATGTTCTGCATACTGTGGGAGACCAGATATAGTGAATGTGGGGTCCTAGGTTTAGTAAACCTTTAAGCTGCCAAAGGCAGTGGACAGAGCTGTTTACATGCCTCTGAGGCGCGATCCAAGAGTGGTGTTCGTGACATGCAGTGATGTAAGAGTGTTACTTTTACTGCATAGTGATGATTTTGTTTGTTACCTTAAAATATATATATATATATATATATATATTTGTTTTTAGGTTAAACATCACATTTGTTTATATATAGTCAGTTTGCATCCAAAGTCTTCCCATTCTGCAGTAATCTGTTTTGCAGTCACACCCCCTTGCCCAGTGCATAGTGATGCTAGTACAGATCATATATAGCACCATCTCCGACTGTTCTGCGCTGAGCTGTAAGGATTGCAGCCATATGACAAAGGTTAGAAAGAAGGTATTTAGACAGTGATTTTATGATTTTTTTAAAATTAATTAATTTTTAAAATGATCAGCTATCGCTAGTACTACAAACACAGGATAGAAATTTGAGGACACAATGTGCTACAATTACTTTATAGTAATTCTGAGACTCATTGGGGTTGACTTACTAAAGGCAAATCCACTGTGCACTACAAGTGCACAAGAAAGTGCAATCGCTGTGGATCTGAGGGGAAGATTTGAAATGAGGGGAAGCTCTCCTGATTTTATCATCCAATCATGTGCAAACAAAAATGCTGTTTTTATTTTCCTTGCATGTCCCCCTCAGATCTACAGTGACTTCACTTTCAAGTGTACTTGTAGCAGGGACCTGCAGTTAGGGGAGGCAGGTTAGGCAGAGCCTGACCTGCCATGGTCATAAAAAAAATTATAATAACAATAAATCTTTGAGGGTGGTAGCTTGATGAGCTAGGGGGTAGGTAGACAAAGTCCTACCCCACCACTGGTCAACATTTGGGGCTCCTGGAACCTATTGTTCTGGAGATACGGGGCTCCTTGCGCAGCCTGTCAGAAGCTGACACCAAAGCAGAGGAGGAACCTGTGGGAAACTTCCCTTGGTGTTCGGACATTGCTAACATGCAGCTGGCTGGGATAGATACCAGCTGTTAAAGTGTCGGCAATCACTGCACTGGAGACCTGGGGACACCCCGAAAGAGATGTGGGCAAATGCTCCGTAAAAGTGATCGCCGACACTGTAGCAGCACAATGTCGCTCCCCTCCACGCTAGCACACTGTACCCAATACTGGGGACCCTCCCACCCCCATAGCAATGCCACTGCTTACTTATGGTAATTAACAAATTGCCACCCAGGCCAATTCTGACACTTTTCTCCTACATGTAAAAATCATGATTTTTTTGCTAGAAAATGACTCAGAACCCCCATACATTATATATATTTTTGTAGAAGACACCATAGGGAAAAAATTGGCGAACGTTTTATGTCACATGGTATTTGCGCAGCAATTTTTTCAAATCATGAATAAAAAAAAAACACTAAAGTTCGCCCGATTTTTTTGTATAATGTAAAAGTTACTCGGCGTAACATAATCTAACATGTCACACTTTAAAATTGCGCACACTGGTGGAATGGCACCAAACTTCATTACCTAAAAATCTCCATAGGCTTTAAAATTTTTTACAGGTTACATGTTTAGAGTCACAGAAAAGGTCTAGTGCTAGAATTATTGCTCTCACTCTAACGTTCGCGGCGATACCTCACATGTGTGGTTTGAATGCCGTTTACAACAGTGCCTCACCAACTATTGACCTCACCGCATGTCCCTGACTTGTAGCGCACCTTTGTTCAATAAACCCCATTGTGCAACATACATTGGGTAGCTAGCATGCGACTTTTGTCCTGCAGGTGGTGAATGGCAATGATGCTTCATATGGGGATGCCCTGTTAAATAAATGCCAGATACTTAGCATTAGTAAAAAACAAATAAAGAAACACAGCCTAAGGTAGAGGATATCCAGTCAGAAAAAAAATGACTGGAGTGATATCATGTGCATGAACTCACAGGACAAGTCTTCAAAACTACAAGTCAGACCTTTCAAACTATGCCTTGCTGTGCAGGAGCACAATTTTTAAAGGATTTTAAAAGTGAAGTTAGGAACATTGTGTTCAGCCAACATTTATAAGCATGTGCAAGCCTTCAGACAGCTTTGAACAACTTTGTCTTTCATGTACCTATCAGCTCTAGCTTGGATGTTAACACATATCTACTAAACTTTAAGTGGTATTAAACCCAAAAGCAAACATTTATTATATTGCAATTATATTATACACTGCTCAAAAAATGTATTGATATGGATATTCATCTGGTCAGTTAAGTAGCAGAGGGGGTTGTTAATCAGTTTCAGCTGCTTTGGTGTTAATGAAATTAACAACAGGTGCACTAGATGGGCAATAATGAGATGACCTCCAAAACAGGAATAGTGTTACAGATGGACACCACTGAGATTTTTCTGACTGTTTTCCACTAGTTTTGCATTTGGCTAGGGTCAGTGTCACTACTGGTAGCCTGAGGCGATACCTGGACCTTATAGAGGTTGCACAGACAGTCCGACTCTTCCAGGAGGGCACATCAATATGTGCCATTGCCAGAAGGTTTGCTGTGTCTCCCAGCACAGTCTCAAGAGCATGGAGGAGATTTCAGGAGACAGGCAGTTACTCTAGGAGAGCTGGACAGGGCTGTAGAAGGTCCTTAACCCGACCTTCTTCAGCAGGTCTGGTATCTGCTCCTTTGTGCAAGGAGGAACAGGGTGAGCACTTCCAGAGCCCTACAAAATGACCTCCAGCAGGCCACTTGTGTGAATGCCTCTGACTAAACAATCAGAAGCAGACTTCATAAGGGTGGCCTTAGGGCCCGACGTCCTCTAGTGGGCCCTGCGCTCACTGCTCAGCATCGTGGAGCTTGATTGGCATTTGCCATTGAACACCAGAATTGGCAGGTCTGCCACTGGTGCCCTGTGCTTTTCACAGATGAGAGCAGGTTCACCTTGAGCACATGTGACAGACGTGAAATGGTCTGGAGAAGCCATGGAGAATGTTATGCTTACTGTAACATCGTTCAGCATGACCGGTTTGGTGGCGAGTCAGTGATGGTCTTGGGAGGCATATCCATTGAGGGATGCAAAGACCTCTACAGGCTAGACAATGGTACCCTGAATGCCATTAGGTATCTGAATAAAATCCTAGGACCCATTGTCAGACCCTATGCTGGTGCAGTGGGTCCTGGGTTCCTCCTGGTGTATGACAATTCCCGGCCTCATGTGGCGAGAGTATGCAGCCAGTTTCTGCAGGATGAAGGAATTGATACCATTAAATGTCCCCTACACCCTCCAGACCTAAATCCAATAGAACACCTCTGGGACATGTTTTGGTCCATCCGCGGTGACAAAGTTGCACCTCAGTCTTTTCAGGAGCTCAATGATGTCCTGGTCCAGATTAGGGAGGAAATTCCCCAGGACTCCATCCATTGTCTCATTAGGAGCATGCCCTGACATTGTCAGGCATGCATACAAGCACGTAGGAGCCATACAAATTACTGAGTACTATTTTGAGTTGCTGCAATGAAATTTCAGCAAAATGGATTAGCCTGCTGCATCATTTTTTCACTTTGATTTTTGGGGTGTCTTTGAATTGAGCTCTCTGTAGGTTGATACTTTTCATTTCGATCAAACATTGTGGCATCCTTTTATTACTAACACATTATCCAGTCTATATCAGTATAGATATCCAGCATAATATTTTTCCTAATTGAGTTCTGATGTGTTTTGAAAGTGTTCCTTACATTTTTTTAAGCCGTTTATTATACATATATTATATTACCAATCCTTAGATATGATGGTTGCTTTAGTTTTCTTTGTTTAGGCTTTCCTTTTCACCTGGTGATCTGGCCAGTTTATCAAAAGAACAACTCCCCTACAGATGTAGCAGCTAAAGTGGATGTAAACCCAATGTCATACTTTCTAAACTACTGCCATAGGGGTTATCTATAAGGCTATACATGCCTCCTGCATGTATCTTTACCTGTCAAATGTCTCCCCTCTGTCTGTTATAAGACCCAAAAAACTGCATATTCTGTGGGTGGGTCTGTTGTCTGGAGCTCAGTGGATGGAGTCGTGATGTCAGTAGACTCCCCACCCACCTCTACACTCCTTGTCAATATGCATTTTCTCCTGTGTGTTTCTAACACTGAACTTCTGCTATGATCTCTAACATCCAGTGAAAAGACAGGAAAGTAACCACATGACCGCATGCCCAATTATGCTGAGGTGTGGAACAGCCAATCCTTGCAGAGCTGCTGAAGAAAGGAGTGGGAGGGAATTAAAAAATACTGCATGTGTCTTAGGCTGAAGCACGAGATATGTAAATCACCTGTCACTCACAGCAAGGGGGAGGATCTGACAAAGTTTTTCTCAGTTTGTCAAGTTTTATCTCACTGAACAATAAAAGAGGATTGCTCAGAGATGGATTAACTCTGTGTGGCAAGACTGGGCTCAAATGATAGGAAATCTTATAGGCTACAGTATGATATATATATATATATATATATATATATATATATATATATATATATATATATATATATATATATATATAAAAATTCAGGTTTACATCCACTTTAACGTAGAACTATAGGCAAAACTTTTTTTTTTTCATTTAGCATAGAGCAAGAGAGGGTTATAACCCCTGTCAATTGTGGTGAAGAACTAGAAGTTTGTTTTATTTAAATCTTATTTTGGTGTTGGAATTCATCATATATGGACTTTCTAGCTTGCTATACTATGTATATTTATATTTGCAATTCATTTTATATGTTTTACTGAACATCACTAGTGCCTCAACCTTTAATATATGGCTTGCAGAAAACTAATGCAGCCACCACATTTGATAAGCTGCTGGGGTTTAATACTGTTTTAAAACACTTTGGGGGTTATTTACGAAAGGCAAATCCACTTTGCACTACAAGTGCACTTGAAAGTGCAGTCGCTGTAGATCTGAGGGGGACATGCAAGGAAAATAAAAAACAACATTTTTGCTTGCACATGATTGGATGATAAAATCAGCAGAGTTTCCCCTCATTTCAGATCTACCCCTCAGATTTACAGCGACTGCACTTCCAAGTGCACTTTGCAGTGCAAAGTGGATTTGCCTTTCGTAAATAACCCCCTTTCTGCTCACTTTACTTAATAAAGCTGCTGTGCTTATATAAAAAAAAAAAAAAAAAACAATGTGGCTTAGCACTTAGCCAAAAGCAAACATAACCAAAAATTAAAACTGGCAAACATACAAAAAGAAGTACTGTATATATATATATATATATATATATATATATATATAATCAATATATACACAGTACCTTGAAAAAGTATTTATACCCCTTTACATTTTCCACATTTTATCATGTTACAACCAAAAACATAAATGTATTTTATTGGGATTTTATGTGATAGAAGCGGAAGGAGCGTGCATTTGTATTCAGCCCCCCTGAGTCAATACTTTTTAGAACTACCTTTTGCTGCAATTACAGCTGCAAGTCTTTGAGTATGTCCCTACCAGCTTTGCACATCTAGAGAGTAAAATTATTGCCTATTCTTCTTTGTAAAATAGCTCAAGCTCTGTCAGATTGGATGGAGAGCCTCTGTGAACAGCAATTTTCAAGTCTTGCCACAGATTCTCAATTGGATTTAGGTCTGGACTTTAAATGAGCCATTCTAACACATGAATATACTTTGATCTAAACCATTCTATTGTATCTCTGGCTGTATGTTTAGGGTCATTGTCCTGCTGGAAGGTGAACCTCCGCCCCAGCCTCAAGTCTTTTGCAGATTCTAAAAGGTTTTCTTCAAAGATTGTCCTGTATTTGTCTCTATCCAACTTGCCATCAACTCTGACCAGCTTTCCTGTCCCTGCTGAAGAAAAACACCCCCACAACATGATGCTGCCATCACTCCTGTGGTTCTGTCCTGTTCTACCACCTGAGCTGTGGATCTCTGCAGCTCCTATAGAGTTACCATGAACCTCTTGGTTGCTTCTCTGATTAATGCTCTCCTTGCCTGATCTGTCAGTTTAGGTGGACAGCCATGTCCTGGTAGGTTTGCAGTTGTGCCATACTCTTTCCATTTTCAGATGATGGATTGAACAGTGCTCAGTGAGATGTTCAAAGCTTGGGAAAATTTTTTTATAACCTAACCCTGCTTCAAACTTCTCTTCAACTTTATCCCTGGCCTGTCTGGTGTGTTCCTTGGTCTTCATGATGCTGTTTGTTCACTAAGATTCTCTAACAAACCTCTGAGGGCCTCCCAGAACAGCTGTATTTATAATGAGATTAAATTACACACAGGTGGACTCTATTTACTAATTAGGTGACTTCTGAAGGTTATTGGTTCCAATAGATGTTAGTTAGAGGTATCAGTTAGAGGTATCCACCCTTTTTAGACTTTATATATATATATATATATATATATATATATATATATATATATATATATATATATATATATATATATATATATATTATAATGTCTTATTGCTAAGCTCAAATGGATCGTATAGTGCTTTAGTGCTTTTCTTTTCATGCACAAAGCCTCTATTGCTTGTAAGTATTAAGAAAATAGCTACACGGACCCTCGGCCCTGTTTGGGGGTTCGGGGAGGATGCTGGCGCAGTAAGGTTGGGCTGGTCTCCATGCTTACCTGAGGGTGATGGTGGGTTAGCCGCCGTCTCCGAGGGCCTGGTGATTTTATATACTCTTACCTTCAAATGTTTTGTTATAAATGTTTGATTTTTGTTGCTCATGCTGGTTCTAGTTAAATGGTTTATTTGAATCTTCTCAGATTCTGTGCATAACTTTAATTAAAAGTTTATACTGTTATGACATAGGCCGGTGGTTCTGTCGGACCACTGCTCCCCCTTATGTGTTGGCACTTGGCTGAGACGGTTGTCTTGGCCAAGCTCCCACCCACCTGTGGGTCGTACAACCCACAAAATGTAGCAAATATACTCAAGAGGTTTGCTCTTTTTCGAGCTCTCCTCAATAAATTTATTTTTTTTGTCTTGCTTTTCTTCTTCTGCCCTCTCCTTGCCCTTTTTCTTTTCTTTCCTTTTCTCCCCTCTTCCTCAATCCACTGGGTGTTCGGCTGGAACAATGTACAGGAGTCCCCCCCCCCCCGTTTAAATGACAATAAATTGGTTGTCCTTGAATGTCCAGGGCATGAATTCCCCTCAGAAAAGGGTCAAGATTTTCAAGTACCTCAAGCAACAAAAAATAGATATTGCTTGTCTGCAGGAAACGCATTTCGCTTCCTCCTCCTACCCAAAATATTTTGAGGCAGATTATCCCCATGTTTTCCTGTCCAACGCCCCTACCAAGCAGAGGGGTGTCATGATTGCCCTACACAAATCGGTCACATTTACTTGCAGTAAACAGATAGCAGACCCAAATGGCAGGTATCTAATTCTCCAAGGAACCATCCAAGACACAGAGGTTACGATCATGACTTATTATGCCCCGAACAAAAATCCAGGACCTTTTCTGACCCATATCTGCGCCTTGTTGAGCTCTCACCAACGAGGCACAGTGCTTTTGGCGGGAGACTCTAATGTGGTATTGAATCCTTCCTTAGACAATTACCCCTCAGATCACAAAACCCCTGCCCCCGCAGCTAAAACATTTCAACATTCACTGCAGCAACATGACTTAGTTGATGTTTGGAGGGAACTCCATCCTAGGGGCAGAGATTACACCCACTATTCCCACCCCCATCACTCCCATTCCAGGATTGATCACATGTTCGTTCTCCGCAAACACCTTCCTTTAATACACTCCAGTTCCATATTGTCGGTTCCGTGGTCGGATCACGACCCTATTCTTACGGTGTGCAAATCTTTACTTTGTAAGCCACAAATTTCCTCTTGGGTGATGAATGACTCCCTTTTGTCATACAAAGAGATCCTTAAGGACATCCACAAGGCCTCAGTAGAATATTTTAAATTGAATTTAGGCTCCGTCTCATCTCCCGTTACATTATGGGAAGCATATAAGGCAGTTCTAAGAGCCCACATTATCCGCCTGGCGTCTAAACGTAAAAAGGAAAGGGAACGGGTACGCCATGACCTGGAGGATAAACTGGAAACAATAGCGAAAACCTTTAAACCAATGGTTCTCAACTCCTGTCCTCGGGACCCACTAACAGGCCAGGTTTGCAAGATAACTGAAGTACATCACAGGTGATATAATTTGCTGCTCAGTGATTGCAGTATTCTAGTCTGCATCTCCCCAAGGTAATACATAAAACCTGGCCTGTTAGTGGGTCCTAAGGACCGGAGTTGAGAACCATTGCTTTAAACAATCCCCCTCCCCAGCTAATCGCAAACTCTTAGATAAGGCCCGTACAGAGCTTGACTTAAGCTTGACGGATGAAACGGAACGTACGTTACAGTGGACCTGACAAAAATGGTATGCCAAATCTAATACACCAAATGCAATGTTAGCAAATAAACTGCGTACATTTGTTCCTAAATTTGCTCCCATTACCTTACGTACCCGCCACAACACTCTTACTGGTAATCCACAACGAGTACTGGAGGAGTTCCGGTACCGTCTTACTAAATTATACTCTGCACCTGACCTTCCTCCCGCCCATGACCCAGAACCTTTTTTGACCAATTTATCTCTACCTTCCTTGTCTGAAGCCCATACATGCCTGATGGATCGGGACATACAGGTCTCGGAAGTCCTCCAGTGTATTAAAGAATTGAAGGTGGGTAAAAGGCCGGGCCCTGATGGCTTTACGGCACTGTACTACCGGAAAACAGCAGATGTTATTGCTCCCCACCTAACAAAGATGTATAATTCAGTCAAGGAAGGCCACCCATTCACGCCTAATTTGCTTACCGCCAATGTTGTCATGATCCCTAAACCGGACAGAGATCACTCATCTTGGGCTAATTTCCGGCCAATTTCACTAATCAACATCGACATGAAAATTTTAATCAAAATCTTAGCTAATCGCCTCAATTCTTTTTTACCACGTTTAATAAAAAAGGATCAAGTGGGCTTTGTCCCAAGAAGACAGGCTAGTGATGCCATTCGCCGCCTCCTTCAAATCCAACACATCATTCATAACAGATCCCTGGAAACAATGCTTTTGTCATTAGATATCAACAAAGCTTTTGACACTTTATCGTGGCCCTACTTGATACAGGTACTTAAACGCTATGGATTCGGGGCCTCCTTTACTAGGTGGGTTTCTGCTATATACGATTCTCCTCAAGCTAAAGTGAAATACTGTGGGTTTGAGTCAAGCATTTTTCCTATTACAAGGGGTACCTGTCAAGGCTGCCCACTCTCCCCACTTTTATTTATTTTGGCACTGGAACCCCTAGCGGAAGCCATACAATCTCATCCTGACATAGCAGGAGTTGAGGTGGCAGGCACCTCACATAAGTTATCACTATTTGCGGATGACATCCTATTGACCATCACTAAACCAAGTATTTCCCTCCCGAATCTGCTTTCACTCCTAGATACCTTTGCCACCTTCTCGGGTTTAGCAGCCAACCCCACCAAATCCAGAGCAATGTCAATCAACCTCTCCGCCTCAGAATTGGAAGTCCTACAATCCACATTCCCTTTTCAGTGGATGGAAGCTTTACCCTACCTTGGGATTCGGCTCACCTCGAATTACTCAGCTTTATACCAGGCCAACTATTCTTTACTATTCCACAAATTATTGGCCCTGCTGTCCTCCTGGGCCACCCTTCCATTGTCGTGGTTCGGGAGGATTGCAACCATTCGTATGACGTATCTCCCAAAGTTGCTTTACTATTTTCGGGTCTTACCGGTTCAGGTCCCTTCTCATATTCTTCGTATACATCAACGAAAAATTATGCAATTAATTTGGGGCTCAATAAAACCTAGAATCAAGAGACAAGTGTTGTATGCACGTAGAATTAATGGTGGCCTCTCGGTGCCTAACCTTCAAGCTTACTATACGGCAGCGACCATTGCCCCATTATCCCACCTTCATGAGAAACAGCAAATGCCATTATGGGCCACCATTGATATGGTGGATTCAGATCCGATACCATTGGCCTCCCTTCCTTGGCTTCCTCAGGCCCACCGCCCTGCCACTGTGAGCCCATGTTTGGCTCACTCTCTGCGTGCGTGGGACTCGGTCAAATATTCTGCGGGCTTAGTCTCTCCCCATCTTCCCCTACTGCGCCTCCTCCAATTCCCATTATTCCCACCCGGACGTGATAATCCGTTACAATTTTTGTGGTGGACTGAAAACGGTTTCACTGATGTCCATTCTATGTTCACTCCTAGAAAAATCATACCAGTCGCAGCTTTACGTTCTTCCCATGACATTCCCCTAAGGGAACACTATAGTTACATACAAATTCGACCCTTCCTTCAATCCCTAATAAGATATCAACCAACCCCCTATACGTTAACTCCGTTTGAAAGCATTTGCAGATCGCGGCCCCAGTCCCCAGGTTTGATTTCCTTAATATATACGGCAATAATAGGCTCCAAGAGACCACCCCTGAGACCCTATCACCTTCAATGGGAGGCAGAGTTGGGGAGGAGATTGGACCCGGAGGACTGCCAGACCATGACCATCTCACTCTCCAAATGCTCCAAAAATGTACTCTTTTTGGAAAATGCCTATAAAGTACTTTATAGATGATATTACACTCCAGCCAGATTGGCGAGTTTTATCCCAACATATTCTCCGCTGTGCTTTCGTGGGTGTTCTCATGAAGGTACAATGGCACACATTTGGTGGCAGTGCAACAGGGTTTGTAGGCTATGGGTCAGAGTTTATGCATTGCTTTGTAACCTCTTCAATACTAATATAAAGAGGGATAATTTTGAAGCTTTATTGGGGAAACGGATAGCTGAATTATTGAGGCCAGAACGCCACTTGGCATCCTATATCTTTACTGCAACTAAATTAACCATAGCAAGGGCCTGGAAGACTCCGGCTCTCAGTTTCGAGGTTGTCAAAAATCTGGTAAATGATATTATGGTTAATGAGAAACTGACGGCCGTGGCATCTGATACACATGATAAATTCCTCCGAGTTTCGCAGCCGAGGGGAAGTGTACTCCCATCCATCTTGGTTTGATTCCAATCTACTCTCTCTCTAACATAGCTCCATCCTCCCCACCCCGTGGACTTCCCCCTTTTCCTTCTTTCTCTTTTTCCAACTACCTACATTTTTCTTTATAACCTATCTTTCTATTTCATCTTTTCTCTGGTCTTCCCCCTTCTTATTCTCTCTTTTTTTTTTCCTTTTCTCTTACTCAGTTTCTACAGCCCACAAGATATGTTCTGTGGGCCATCGACACATATTGTGAATATTGGAAATATTTTTATTTATTTTTTCTTTTATTACAATTTGCTATATTTCAAACATAATCATCTCTATTTACAGTTCTCACCACATTTACTATATAATATTCGGCATTTAATTTCATAACAGTGATGCAATCCAGTGTCTCACCATAGATATGCTTACTGTTGTTACCACAAGAAGCCAATTGTAGTTTGGAGATCTGATACGGATCCTAATGTCGTTCATTATTATGTTTGCGATGTCATAAGCTGTCTCAGTATGTTCACATAATGTGTCTTTCATTATTTATCTGTACTGATATGTTGATATTTCTGTTCAATAAAAACATTTGTACAAGAAAATAGCTACAAATTACTAAACAGATAATACAGAACATCCAGTGACCTCCAGTGGTTGTTCCCATTTTGCAGATGCTTAGAGACAGAGGGACCCCTCCTACATATCTTTTGGGAATGCCCCAATGGAGAGTGGTCGGACTCACTTTAGGAATAGTCTCTGCTAGTTGATCTGGTTCAATTCAGAGTAACAGGGTAGTGGTAAGATCAGTAGGTGTCTGTTATTTAAAAGTTTATGTTTAATAAAAGGTCGATTTGGCCATTTTAACTCCATTTCTGAGTGCTGTTGCTCTTTTGGAGGGGCTATAGGGAGGTGGAATTGGGGGAATTTTACTGATGAATTAGGAATTTAGGTGAGCTCTGAACTTCCCTGGTCAAGAACCCCAGCAGCGTACCTATTGCATGATACCTCTCTTTCTATTAAGAGATATAAGGGCTTATTGCTCATACACCTCCTCAATGCTGCTAAGGCCTGCATCCCAGCAATGTGAAAGCAAAGTTTTCAACCCATCATCGCACAGTGGAAATCTATGATCACAGAAATTTAACAAATGGAGCAACTCACTACGATTCTATGGGAGTAAAAAGAGAAATACCGGAAAATCTGGAGATCTTTTACAGAGGCCCCATTAACTTCATCACTGGAGACTCCACATTGAGCCCTATTCTTTCCCAGTATACACTGAGCTGGTTGCTTGGACATGAGAGGGGAGGGACAGGGGTCTGTATGAGCGTTTTCCCCGTTTTCTCCCTCCCCCTCCACATTAAGGCCTGTCAATGGATAGAAAACTGGATTAAAGGCTGTGTTCAGAGTTTGATTAAAGACTTATACTCTGAATAGTCTAAGGTTGTACGTGGTGTACCCCAAGGTTTAAGCTGGGTTCACACTACTGCGAATTGGACGCGCCTTTAACCGCATCCAATTCGCATGTCAGGAGATTATGACTGGAGTAGATTCACACATCTCCGGAGTGGCTCCAGTGTGGATTGCACAGGAGTCCTGTGCGTCTTCTGCTCTGTTTCAGGGTCTGAATTCAGCCAAAAATTCAGACTGAAATTGGACCTGAAACGGTGAACAGGGACGTACCGGACCCCTGCTGTGAGCCACTCCATGTTTCAGTGTGAACCCAGCCTTAGTGTTGGAACACATTTTTTTAGCAATAGAAGTGTAACCACACTTAGGTCAAAAACTATGTACAGGAACAAGGCGTATGATTAATTTGATTCAACAAGTGGAGAATAGTGGAGTGCCTTCTCTGCTTCTTGCTTTAGATGCAGAGAAGGCATTCGATTGAGTTCATTGTGGCTATCTATCGGCAACACTTATGAAATTCAGATTTACAGGTTCATTCATTCAGCCATAATGTCCCTCTATATGGAGCTGAAGTATTCATGTTCAGGAAATATGTCCAAAACATGTCCAAAAGCTTTGACCTTTCTAACAGCACAAGACAGGGCCCTCTTTCGCCTAATATATTTTCATTGGCAATAGAACCTTTGGCAGAACTAATCTGTTCTAATGAATCAATTACAGGTATTAAAGTGGGCAATATTGAACAGAAATTAGGATTATTCGCCGATGATATAATACTTTCCTTATCCAATCCTGAAACCTCTCTCACCAATGTGCAAAATATATTAGAATCCTTTGGGAAAATCTCATACTACAAAACTAATAGCAACAAATGTCATGTCCTGCCTCTGAATATATCCCAAAAAAGCTACGTGACCCTTAAAAATAAAATGACTTACAATTGGGACCAGCCCTCGATTCCTCATTTGGGGATCCAACTTACCTATCCAACAGCTAAATTATATGAAGTAAATTTCCCTAAACTACTAGAAAATATAAATGAGGATCTCCAATCTTTCCATAAAACACAACTCTCCTGGGTAGGGAAAATAGTGGCTTTTAAAATGCAGACCCTTCCTAAAATTCTTTGTTATTTCCACTCGCTCTCCATCCAGGTGAACAATACATTTTTCAACCAGGTGAATCTAAAGCTTAAAAAAATTATTTGGAATGATAAAAACCTTGAGTAGTCTTCTCAATTCTTACCACTACTAAGAATAAAGGTGGAATGGGTGTAAATATTGAAAAAGAAGTCACTAAGGGCAATGACATGTGTGCATTAGTTATAGCGTATGCTTTGCTTCCTAAAGTCATAATACCAAAATTCATCACTGTTAAATCCACGTTGATAGCTTGGAAACACATATTATCTAAATCAAAAGAACTATGTGAACTAATTAAAATCCCTGTGCCCTTAAGAGTGCTGGACTACTGTAGAGCCTGTATCTCAGTGAATAATTGGATTTCACAGGGGTTTAAATACTATGTCAACCTACCCCTAGACTATAAAGAGTTGGTGTTAAAAAAACTTAGACATTTTGAAAGATTAAAGAAACTTGACCCAAAATCGAGCATGAATTTCCCATCAATAATCTGGAAGTTCCTACTGAACAAATTTGCTTGTGATAAGAAAGAAATATCCGTATTTTACAAACTTTTCTCAGAATTCCCTTAATCTGTTAAAACCAATAATATGCTGAAATGGGAAAAGGATCTTTCCTTATCTATTTCTTGGCAACAATGGAATAAGGCCATAATTCTGAGCACTAAGGCATCATCCTGCGTTAAACATTGGGATAATGCCCAAAAGATATTAAACAGATGGTTCCTTACACCATATAAACTTGCCAAAATCTACCCATCACTCTCCCCAACTTGCTGGCGATGCAATGAACAAACTGGTTCCCTTTATCATATTTTATGGAATTGCAAAAATCTTAGTAGTTTTTGGAAATCAGTTTAGACATTTATTGCTAACCTCACTGGTAACTTTTTTCCCCTTACTCCCGCAATGGCCCTTTTAGGAATAAATCTGGATCTTTACCCTGTAGAAAATAGAACAGTAGTAGCAAATGTATTAATAGCAGCAAGGCTGACTATAACAAAACTATGGAAATCTAACGAAGCACCGAATTTATCTGATGTTGTTATAAGGTTGACTACACAAGCTCAATATGAGTTAATGTTGGCGTATAAAAATTACAACATAGTCAAGTTTGAGAAATTGTGGCAATTATGGACTAGTCACTCTAGAGCTTCTACCTCACTCAAAAACGTGAGCTGCAGTTCTTAAACCATATTTCAGTATTATTCCATGAGTAATATCAAGGCTTCACAGTTATCTCTTTTTCTAATTTCTCGAATTGTCCATGATAATGTTGTCATTATATTAGTTAGCGCCTGTTTACAGTTAGAACCCAATGGGGTAAACAGGGATGTTACTATACTGTTTATCCATGCTTTATTTGATCATTTGTATGACTACTGTCCATTACTTTGATTGAGATTAGTATGTAAATGTTTTACTGCTATACCTGATTGTTATATATCAAAACCAGCTGCCTTTAATTTTTCTGTTATTTGCATGGAAATTTCAATAAAAATTCTTTATTGATAAAAAAAAACTATATGCAGTATGAGAAAAGCAGCCAGCACAAATATTTTGATTGCTTAATAATTGCTTAACAGTCAGTGAAAAAATTCAAAAATGATACATGTTCACAATTCATAAATACTGCAATACATAATATATTTATAAACACAGAGAAAATTGTGCGCTTAGTGCAAAAAGAGGTAATGCAGCAACCTACAGTATATTCCAGACACAAAGGAATTACAAAAATAATTACTCTAAAAGGTGTGCAATACCAATATCTCTGTAGTGATCAATACAAAAATATGTGTGTGAAAAAATAAGGTTAACTATAATAAACAATGTGCATCAAATATAATAAAATAACAATCCCATAACATATTATTCACTTATGCATAACAAAGTCGTAAACTTCAAAGAAATATATATAAAATTCCAAATGTGAAATCTTGAAAATTATGAAAGTCCACGTGTAAGAACCCCAAACCACCTCACAGACAAGTGGGCCAGTTCCCTTACCAAACAGTAATGATCTCCAACGTAATTATATTTTTTTGTAACTTTACTATTTTTGCAATAATATTTAAATAGCTGCAATTATGGATATATGAAATTTTTGCACAGATTTTATATGTACCGTATTTATCGGCGTATAACACGCGCCCCAATTTAAGAGCGAAGTTAAAGGAAAAAAACATTTTTTTTTCAAACAAACCACTTTGAAGCAAAATAATGGTCAGTGCCAATCAATGCAGCCTGATTAGTGCCCATCTGCAGCCTCAATGCAGCCGAATGCCACTCTGCAGCCTCAATGCAGCCTCTGTGCCCATCTTTAGCCTGATTTGCACCCATCCAATGCAGCCTAAAGCCCCTATGCAGCCTCAATGCAGCCTCTGTGCCCATCTGCACCCATCCAATGCAGCCTGATGCCTCTATGCAGCCTCAATGCAGTCTCTGTGCCCATCTGCAGCCTGATCTGCACCCATCCAATGCAGCCTGATGCCTCTATGCAGCCTCTATGCCTATCTGCAGCCTGATCTGCACCCATACAATGCAGCCTATTCACAGCCTCACTATCTCTCATGCAGTGCAGGAATTTAGGAGGGGGACGAGCTCCGCCGGAATCACTGAGCAGTCATCTTGTGTTTACAGTACTCGGCTCTCACACACACACGTCCCGCCTCTGCCATCGCCATTGGACCAGCTCCTGTGATTGACAGAACACTGGTCCAATGCCGGTGGTGGAGGCGGGACGTGTGTGACATCAGAGCTGAGTAAACAAGATATGACGGCTCGGTGATTCTGGCGGCGATCGTGAACAATGACGGCTCAGTGATTCCGGGGGTGATCGTGAACAAACAAACAATTCCGGCGGCGGCGGCGCTCGTCCCCCTCCTTTTCCGAGGTACGCTATCTGCGTATAACACGGACCCCTGATTTTCCCCCTATTTTCAGGGGGGAAAAGTGCGTGTTATACGCCGATAAATATGGTGTTTGCTTATCTATATATTGCATGTAGCACTTTTATGTATTTTTGATTGCAATAATTGATATAATTTGTACTTTTGCATATTTAGCACTTTGATATATATGGTTTACAGAATATATATAATTTATATTGTGTGAGTATAGATTTTTGGTAGTGCTGTCCACTTTATATACAGCATGCTGGTAGGTTAATTGGATCCTGTTTATATTGGCCCTGGTAAGTGTACATGTAAATGTGAGACCTTAGATTGTAAGTTTCTTGAGGACAGGGACTGATGTGAATGTGCAATACATATGTAAAATACTGTGTAAAGGTACGTGTAATAAAATAAAAATATGTAAATATGTGGGAAAGAAAAATATTTGGTTCCCATTGTTCGAATAAACTAACCTGGCCCCAAACAGTCTTTAATAATATATTATTTTTATACAGAATTTATATAGCGCCAACAGTTTACGCAGCGCTTTACAACATGAAGGCAAATAATACAGTTACAATACAATTCAATACAGTAGGAATCAGAGGGCTCTGCTCCTTAGAGCTTACAATCTAGGAGGGAGAGTCAAGAGATTAAAAAGGTAATAACTGTTGGTGATGAGCTAATGAGGAAAATAAAAGTACAGTTGTTAGGTGGGGGCAGGATAGGCCTCTCTGAAGAGAATGGTTTTCAGGTACTGTATCATCTAAAGTGGACAGAGTAGGAGATAGTTTGACAGATTAGGGTGGAGCGTTACATAGGATGGGAGAGGCTTAGGAGAGGATCTGGAGGCGAGCATGGGAGAAGGTAACAAGGGATCTAAAGTGCAGGAGGTCTTTGGAGGAAGGAAGAGAAGGATTTGGTTGATATTTCGAGACTAGGTTAGTGCTGTAGCTGGGGCAGAGTTGTGGATGGCTTTATTAGTATTTTGAATTTAATTTGTTGGGTGAGCAGAAGCCAGTGGAGGGATTGGCAGAGTGGAGTAGCTGAACAGTTGGTAAGGTGGATGAGTCTGGCAGCAGCATTCATGATCTACTGAAGAGGGTCTAGCCTATGTAGGGTAATCCAGTGAGGAGGGAGTTGCAGTAGTCGAGGTCAGAGGTGACAAGAGTGTGAAATAGAAGCTTTGTTGTGTCATTGGCTAGAAAGGGGCATATTTTAGAGATGTTGCGGATGTAAAGGCAGCGAGATTTGAACATTGATTAAATATGGCCTGGAAGGATATTTCAAAGTCCAGGATTACGCCTAGCACCTAGACAGAGAAGTCAGGAGTAGAGGCATGTGGGGGAGGAAATATTATGACCTCTGTTTTGGATAGACTGAGTTTGAGGAAGTGGTGTAACATCCAGACTGATATGTCTCTTTGTAAATTAGTGATGCGTGAGGAGACTGATGTTGTTAGCTGAAGTGTAGAGAGAGAGATTTGGGTGTCATCAACGTAGAAATAATACTGGAAGCCATGGGAAGCTATCAACTGACCCGGGGAGGAAGTGTAGATCGAGAATAGGAAAGGTCAAAGAACAGAACTTTGGGGGACCCTGACAGAGAAAGGAAGAATTGCAGTGATGCTGAAGGTGCAGTGGGATAGTGAAGAGTACAGTCACAGAGACCAAAGAAGAGGCATTTTTGAGAAGGAGGGGGTGGTCCACTGTGTCAAAAGCAGAAGAGAGGTCCAGCAGTAGGAGTTCAGAATATCCATTGTCTATTGTCCAGTGTCCATTGGTTTTAGCCATTAGAAGATTGTTTGTGAGTTTTAGGAGAGTAGTTTCTGTGGAATGTTGAGGGCAAAATTCATACCGAAGGGGATCAAGAATGTTGTTCTCAGTGAGAAGTTTGCTCAGTCGATCGTAGACCAGATATTCAAGGAGTTTGGAGGAAAAGGGGAGCAAGGAGATGTAACATAAGTTGTTAAGATTGGTAGGGTCCAATGAGGGCCAGAAGAGAGGGAGAGATTGCAAATGTGAGTAAGAGAGTGTGAGAGCCAGAGGCTGACCATAGCATTTGCCAGGGAGCAGGGTCCAGGGGCCAGGTGGGCATATTCCCCTTAACAGAAATTCCCATCTACAGTGCCTTGAAAGAGTATTCATACCCAGGGCCAGTACAGGGGGTGGGGGTGGGGGGTGGGGGTGCCCTAGGCAGAGTGTATTAAGGGGCGGGTGGTTAGCAGGCAGAAGAGTATCACGATCTTAGGCTCCATGTTGCCGCTCCAGACTGCATTAAAAGAGAGCAGAGGATGCGCCCTTCCTGATTGCCTCCTTTCTTTCCTTTCTGAGGCAGCAGTCATTCCCCTTTTTAGAAAGGTAGAACGCCCTCTCCCTCGTCTCGCCCCCTGGGTTCCTGTTAGTGGGGCTGGCTAAGTCGGGGCTTTCACAGAGCTCCAGTACAGGTGGGCGGAGCTAGAAGAGAAGATTACACAGGAGCCCCTATCACTGCTTCCTGCCCAGCACACTGCAGAACTCTCCCTGACTGAAGTTCTGAGAGATTAGATGGCAAACTACACCTTCTTCCTATAAGTCCCAACCTTCTCTGCCTCCCACCCTGTACTATCCTGTCTGTAAACCTGCCCTGCACCTTGCATTGCAGGTTTACTAAGAGAGAGAGTAAATTTGTTGAATAGGTTAGGAATATACTGGGACCTCTGAGATGCTACATAGATGTGTTCCACATACACATATTTTTAAATAAGTTATAATGTGTATATGGAATACATCTGTGTATCATCTCAGAAGTCCCAGTATATTCCTAACCTATTAAAATATCGAGGTATAAACAGCAAGGAATGTGATTGCATAATAGAGCCAACTCTAGAAAAGTAACAAAAAGTCCACCCTTGCAGTGTATGTGTTTGGGGGGAGGGGGAGAAATAGACTCTTTCACTTACCTTATTTCATGTTCCAACCAGGTCCAGTGCTCTCTTCCTCAACACAAAGCCTTTACATCACATATTGTACAGGAACATTAACCCTGTATAGTATGATGTGGAGGCTGGAGTGTGACCGCAGTCATTAACTTGGAAGCTGAAGGGGACAAGTCACAGCAGTGAAGGGAGCCTGCTGGAGCAAGGAATAATGTAAAGCTGGCTACACAAAGAGGTTAGAAGCCAATCATTAGATCAGCTTCTGTTGGAAAGGACTGCTGGAAAACCTTGTTCAATCAGCAACTTTCAGCCAACTAGCTGCAGCACTAATCAGTGTATTCTGACTGGGGGGGAGCTCCCTACTATCAGAATACAATGTCCCTGCATATTCCTGCAGCCACATCACTTGTGTAGATGCAAGATCTATCAGCCAGCAATTTGAAAAAAAAAAACTGAGCATGTGTACCAGCTTAAATGATAAATTTACATTTTAGAGCATGTTACACCAGTATTCAGGGTGTAACATGTTCTAGTTGACCCCCTCTCCTATTCTGATGTTGCACAAGCAGTCTGCTGAGCATCATGGGTGCAATACTTTGTAGGCTACTGTTTTAAAAAATAATAAATGCTAATTTTTAACAGGCAAAAATATGTGCAAATAAACCTTTTTATAAAAGGTGAACCTAGCCTTTAGGTATTTATACCTAATCCTCTGCCCCTAGACTAAATGAGCATTTAACCCATGCAGTAGAGGGATCCTACTGCAAGAGTGGATTTTTTTTATTTTACAGGGATTTAAACTTTCATTATCTATGATAATGTCAGAGAAGTTACTTGGGTCAGATAGGAACATAAATATATATATATATATATATATATATATATATATATATATATATATATATATATATATATATATATATATAATGTAGCGGTGGGTTACCACTAGTTACTAACATCCACCAAATCACCCTGCTGCCAGACCCCCATCTATCACCTTTGAGACAATGAGCAATCATTTGCATAGTTATGTTGCATTTATTGCAGGATACAACTTGTTTGGGGTAAAGGAAGATATGGGATGCCCATAGCACTTATTGAATTGTCATAACATTTGTAGAACATTGATTAGCAGCTTTAGCTCTGAAAATGATGCACTTCTAACATTCACAGTCTATTTCCTCTGGATATCTCCACTGCAGACTATTGCTCCTCTTCCTCTGCACTCACTCCTGCAGATGATCACTCCTCTAGATTCCTCTCTTCTTGTACAAATACTCTACTGCAAAACTGTTAGATTCCTGTTGCTTCACTTCCAGTAAGACAT
Source organism: Lithobates clamitans (assembly GCA_037952925.1). Classification (NCBI taxonomy): domain Eukaryota; kingdom Metazoa; phylum Chordata; class Amphibia; order Anura; family Ranidae; genus Lithobates; species Lithobates clamitans. The sequence continues at coordinate 2,474,094 of JBBGZY010000116.1, read as the reverse complement.
GAAGGGATCACTCTGAATAACCCCAACTTTCTGGCTGTACTTTGTTACTGTACTAAAGTCTCTTAATGTTGTTGCTTGAGCAAATCAATAAGCCAGAGGCATACAGTACCTCTCCCCGGTGGCTCAGTGAATTTGGTAGCTACACAGTCTCTTGACTGATATTACCAGAGTGCTTTACCAGGCCAGAGATACTCGGTACCTCTCCCCAACGACCCAGCACATGGTAATAAGCGGACTACTGTCCCAGCCAGTCCCATAACTGCAAACGATGCATTCTGCACTACTCTCAACAATTCTCCTTTTGCTTCTTTCACACTGACCTTCTCCAAAGAGCAAGTTCTGTGTTCCCCGATTACAGAACTTTGTTTTACTCTCCTCAGTCTTACTGTTGCTTTTCCTTCTCTAATCTTCTCCAAAGGGCAAGTCCTGCGTTCCCCGGTCACAGCAACCTGACACCAACTCCATGTTGAAGATGTTTATCCAGGAATACATCCTAGTAGCTCCTCCATTCCTCTTCTGTGGGGACACATGTGTCTTATGGGGGGACACCCTGCGGCAGCTACCTAAAACTCCATTCTCTCTTTTCCTACACCATCAGAACCTCACAGGTAACATGTGACCCCAGCTTATATTGGAGGCCTGCCCCTTGCCAACACCGAATAGTAATTGGTCAGAGCTCCTCACATGAGCTGCCTGCCACTCAAACCTCAGGTCCAACCTCTGTTCCAGAACAATCTTCCTGAAAGCAGGGGAGGTGTCTCTGAGTCAAAGCACAGGTGATCACACCCACCACTACACTAAACACTCCCAATCTCAAATCAAAACAAACAGGCCTAGCCTAAAGCACAGGTCTGTCTAAATTTGCCTGCACTGATATCTTAAACCCAGAAAAAATCCTATTCTAGCACCTACCTAAAGGTAGAGAGTGCTACATTCACCCCCCACTAAATTCACAGCTGTCCTCAGCTGTGGAGGAATACATTTTTAAAATACCTCCTGAACCCAGGAGGAAAGGCATCCCATATCAATTAATTGGATGGGGAAGGGAGAAAAACACAAACTTGGATGGGGAAACATTGTATAAAAGTACAAAATGAAACATGTACACTGTGACCATATACATACATTTGTACACTTTATACATCCTAACTACAGGTCCCTGCAGCTAATGTTACATACAAGCGGAACCAGAGCACTGCTCAATTGGGAGGAATACTCTGCCTACCACAGGTCTTCATCTGTTCCAACGGTGGAGATGGACGGCCGTCACATCCCAAGGTTTCCTAAAAGAAGACACAAACAAACACACAAACTACCGTATTTATCGGCGTATAACACGCACTTTTTTCCCCTTAAAATCAGGGGAAAGTCGCAGGTGCGTGTTATACGCCGATACCCTGCGATCCCGAGCTGTCAAAATTTCAAAATCGCCGACCGCGATTTGAAAATGGCGCCGCCGGCGCCGAAATACACAGAGCCGGTCCTCGGCTCTTTCAGGCGGCTCTCGTTTACTTTCGGCTCCACTCGTAGTCCCGAGCGGAGCTATCCGAACCTACTCGGCTAGGTTCGGATAGCTCCGCTCGGGACTACGAGTGGAGCCGAAAGTGAACGAGAGCCGCCGGAAAGAGCCGAGGACCGGCTCTGTGTATTTCGGCGCCGGCGGCGCCATTTTCAAATCGCGGTCGGCGATTTTGAAGCCCATAATGGCAGGGATCACTGGGGCAATGCTGCACTGGGGCAAGACTGCACTGGGGAAGTCTGCACTGACAAGGCTGCACTGGGGAAGTCTGCACTGACAAGGCTGCACTGGGGAAGTCTGCACTGACAAGGCTGCACTGGGGAAGGCTGCACTGACATGGCTGCAATGACAAGGCTGCACTGACATGGCTGCACTGACAAGGCTGCATTGACATGGCTGCACTGAGAAGGCTGCACTGACAAGGCTGCATTGGGGCAAGGCTGCACTGAGAAGGCTGCAATGATGGGCATTTAAATGTAAGTTTTTTTCCCTTCAACTTCCCTCCTAAAAGTTTTTTTTTCCTTAAAATTCCCTCCTAAATTGGGGTGCGTGTTATATGCCGGTGCGTGTTATATGCCGATAAATACGGTATCTGTACACACCAGGCAGAGGGGGTTATAATCCTCTACTTGGTGACAGAAACAAAACACATTCTTTTCAAAATTTTCAAAGGTGACACATTTTTTCCCTTGTCATTTCCTTCCTTACTCCAGCCGGAGAGATATAAAGGTGTCTCTTGATAGGCACAATCAAATACCTATGCCCGTGGGCAGATAAACGTTCCGTTTGGCTCCTAAGCAAAGGAGTCCTTACTGAAAAGTAGATAGCAAAAGAATTTGGCAGAGACAGCACACCCTGGTGTCCATAATATTGTCCTTCCTATCAGCACCCTGGGTGGCAGGCATTGGCTGTACTCTGCAATAGTTGTTGTCATTGGGGAAACCCACCCTATCCCTGCTGCAATCCGGCAGTCCTGGTGGGTGCTCCTACCTGAGGCTACACAGCACAGTAGTCTAACTACAGGTAATAGCATGGGTCCGGCAATCTGCTCCGGCTATCCCCCTCCCCTCTGACTGACACCGAGTAGGTCCTAGTGTGCTAACCTGCTTTAACCACTAGGACCTTGTCTCTGTGGATAGCATGCCCAAGCCTCCACTCCTAATGAATGTCCTTGAAACGGGCTCAAACTTCACTTGCCGACACCTGTTTCGGCTTGGGCACACGCAGATAGTCCCAGACCAGGTCATTCTCCCACTGCTCCTGGGAGTCCTCAACAATCTCTGGCCAACAATCTCTGGCCTCTCCCTGACGGCCTAGCACACGGTAATAAGCGGGCTACTGTTCCTAGCCAGTCCATAACTGCAAAAGCTGTGTTCCCCTGCCACAGCATTCTGCACTACTCTCAACAATTCTCCTTTTGCTTCTTTCACACTGACCTTCTCCAAAGGGCAATTTCTGTGTTCCCCGGTCACAGCAACCTGACACCAACGCCATGTATGTGGGAGGCCTGGCCCCTGCCAACACCGAATGATAATTGGTCAGAGCTCCTCACATGAGCTGCCTGTCACTCAAACCTCAGGTCCAACCTCTGTTCCAGAACAATCTTCTTGAAAGCAGGGGAGGCATCTCTGAGTCAAAGCACAGGTGATCACACCCACCACTACACTAAACACTTCCAACCTCAAATCAAAACAAACAGGCCTAACCTAAAGCATAGGCCTCCTATTCTAGCACCTTCCTAAATATATATATATATATATATATATATATATATATATATATACATATATATATATAGTTTTTTGGGGTTTTTTTGCTTATAAGTATTTTTTTTCTCAATAGAATTTTATTAAGCATAAGGAGATAACAGTGTACAATAATACATGAAAACATGTTATGACGTGTGTTTACAAAACACTTTCTAATGGCTTTATGTATAAATGTGTTTTTGTGTATACTGTATACATGAAATGCCTCATAGGGGATACTGTGGTGCACTAGGGTGTATATAATCATTATCTCTGCACTATTTAGTTTACCCACTCTTGACTCCTGCATGTTATATATTACATAAACCATACCTTTACACCTTTTATCCGTTCCTAACTGCTGTACATTATTTTTGCTCCTGAACCTTGCACTTTGTAATTCATCTAATCTTGACCTCTGCACTCTATACATAGGTATAATGATCAGGTGTGGGTAAGAGGATTGGTCATGCATAAAATGGGGTGGGGGGGTGCACCTTGGCATGTTCGCCCTGGGCGCTGGGTGACCTTGTCCCGGCACTGTTCATACCCCTGAAATTTTCCACATTTTGTCATGTTACAAACAAAAACGTAAATGTATGTTATTGGGATTTTATGTGATAGACCAACACAAAGTGGCATATAATTGTGAAGTGGAAAGAAAATGATTAATGGTTTTCAAATAATTTTACAAATAAATATCTGAAAAGCGTGTAGTGTATTTGTATTCAGCCCCCTTTATTCTGATACCCCTAACTAAAATCTAGTGGAACCAATTGCCTTCAGAAGTTACCTAATTAGTAAATAGAGTCCACCAGTGTGTAATTTAATCTCAGTATAAATACAGTTGTTCTTTGAAGCCCTCAGAGGTTTGTTAGTGAACCTTAGTGAACAAACAGTATCATGAAGACCAAGGAACACACCAGACAGGTCAGGGATAAAGTTGTGGAGAAGTTTAAAGCAGGGTTAGGTTATAAAAAAAAATCTCAAGCTTTGAACATCTCACTGAGCACTGTTCAATCCATCATCTGAAAATGGAAAGAGTATGGTACAACTGCAAACCTACCAGGACATGGCCATCCACCTAAACTGACAGGCCAGGCAAGAAGAGCATTAATCCGAGAAGCTGCCAAGAGGCCCATGGTAATGCTGGAGAAGCTGCAGAGATCCACAGCTCAGGTGGGAGAATCTGTCCATAGAACAACTATTAGTTGTGCACTCCACAAATATGGCCTTTATGGCAGAGTGGCAAAAAGAAATCCATTGTTAAAAGAAAGCCATTGGAGGTCCCATTTGCAGTTTGCGAGAAGCCATGTGGGGGACACAGCAAACATGTAGAAGAAGGTGCTCTGATCAGAAAAGACCAAAATTGAACTTTTTGGCATAAAAGTAAAACACTTTGTGTGGCAGAAAAATAACACTTCACATCACCCTGGACACACCATCATTTCTTTTTTTCAGCAGGGACAAGGAAGCTGGTCAGAGTTGATAGGAAGATGGATGGAGCCAAATAAAGTGCAATTTTAGAAGAAAACCTGTTAGAGTCTGCAAAAGACTTGAGACTGGGGCAGAGGTTCACCTTCCAGCAGGACAATGACCCTAAACATACAGCCAGAGCTACAATGGAATGGTTTAGATCAAAGCATATTCATATGTTAGAATGGCCTAGTCAAAGTCCAGACTTAAATCCAATTGAGAATCTGTGGCAAGACTTGAAAAACGCTATTCACAGACGCTCTCCATACAATCTGACAGAGCTTGAGCTATTTTGCAAAGAAGAATGAGCAATAATGTCACTCTCTAGATGTGCAAAGCTAGTAGGGACATCCCCAAAAAGACTTGCAGCTGTAATTGCAGCGAAAAAGGTGGTTCTACAAAGTATTGACAGGGGGGGGCTGAATACAAATGCACGCCACACTTTATTTATTTGTAAAAAATGTTGAAAACCATTTATCATTTTCCTTACACTGGTTGGTTGTAACGTGGCAAAATGTGGAAAATTTCAAGGGGTATAAATACTTTTTCAAGGCACCATATCTTCAGAACATTGACTGATCACACTATAACAAAAATATATTCATAATTACAATATTATTTCAATATGTTAATGTAGATTTCACATAAACTCATATGTAACACTAGTCCAGTGCACTCTGCCTGCCTTTCGGCTTCCTTTCTCTGGGTAACTGAGCTCTGGGATGACCCTCAAAGAACACTTTGGCCAAGGGTTGAGAACTACTGCCCTAGCAGCTGTAAATCACCACAGAAATATTCAGAGTGATTTGCATCTGCTATAAATCTTTTCTACATAGCTCCCGGTCTGACGTGGCCCTTACAAATAATAAAATGCAGGTTTTCTATTCTCTTAGTATAATGTATTATACCACCCCCTACCCACACATCTGTCCCCACACTTTGACCCCACCTGGGGGGTTCGTTGGGTTGGCCTCGCCTGCCGGACCATGCCCCCTCAGCTTCGGGCCCGGGCATCTGTGGTTGGCGTGGCACCTGGGCCGCGTCGCCTCTGCGCAGACACTACTGTGAGTCTATAGTTACAACCAATAATATGATATTCATGATTTATTATTACCCTTCTGCATTTTTACACCATTCATCACCGCTATCTCCCCAACTCATAGGTACCACCTCGGTATCGCTCCTGATGAGTGGCTATAAGGCCCCGAAACGACGTAACGACGTAGAGCTCAAATCTACCGCTAGGTGTACACTATATGAACCTTATGCATACAACGTTCCTACTTACATTTACCCATTTGTTTGTATTTGTTATTTTTGATGCATTATTTTTGATTACAATTTTAATATCTAATATCTTAGAGCTAAGTGCCAACATATGCAGAGCCACGTGCCTAATTATGTATTGTATGAATTTCTGTAAAACTATCTATGTACTATTTATGCTCAATTATGTACTGTATGAATCCCCTAAAACCATTTTTCCTTATCAATAAATTGCATTTTATACCCAATTCATACCTCTGCTCCCATGTGCCTTGTACAAAGTCCCACATCTGCTCTTCCCCTACTTTACTATTTAATTGGGATGGAGGAGGGGTTTCGAACGGCCCCTATATCCTCATGTAAAGTCCCACCCTTTTGCTCTAACTTTCACCATACAATTAGGGATGGAGGCACATGGTCGCTACATTGAGCAATATACATTCCCATTAAATATCCCCTGATACTTTCATTTATCCCAAGCGCAATTTTCATCCTTATTTGCCCAGTTCATTCCAGTATGATAGATTAGATTCTGTACCCACATATTGACTGCTTCTGTTTTAGTCATTTATACTGTGCCAGGATCTCTCTGGCGTCACAGTTCAATCATTCGTGCTCCCGATGTGTGTGCGTGTTTCGGACGTGGTCCTCTGTTTGTCCCCGCTGGCCTGCCCTGTCCCTCCCCGAAGCTGTGACGCGCACTGTGGTTTTCCCCTCCCTCCTTGGGCGGAGGTGGGTGGGGTCTACCCCACTGCGCGTCGACGTCACGCCTCCCGCACCAGCTGTTTGGCGTCCTACGTGGCGCCTTATCAGCTGGTGCCTGGGATTCCATTCTCCAGCGCTGACGATTCCGGGGGGCCGCCCCACGGCTGGCCAGTTTCTGTGTCCAGCTGCTAGGGTCTGGGGCGCTCCCCCCGGTTTCTCTGGGCTGCTGGTGCCTGACGTTGGGGGCCTTATCTGGCGGCGTTCACCGCGGCATCGTTCCTCCTGGCTGTGGTCCCCTCCCCTGTCTTTCCTGCCCTTACCATCCACCTGCACAATCTCACAGCCGGCATTCACGCCCCTACTTGCATTTGCACAGGTATGTTTTTCCCGCACTTTTAACACTCACCCCCTTTTCTTTTTATCTTTTTCTTTTCCTTTCATTCTTTTCACATTGTATTTCCTCACCTTCCCTCAGCGTTCTCCCTCTCCTTTACCTTGTTCCCTTGTCTTACCTTTCCCCTCTTGCCCTCACTATCTTCTGTCCCTGCTCTCAGTCCCCCTTTGCACCCCCTCTTTTCTTTTCTTTTTCCTTTCTTCTATATTCCTCCTTTCCCCCCCCCCCTCCCCCTCCCCTTCGTTCTTCCCTTCTCTCACTTTCCCTCCCCCTCCCCCCTTTCCATCTTTTTCCACACTTTCTCTGTCTCACCCCACACCCCACCCTGCCTCAGTTTTTCACTCCATTCAATTTCACACTTGTTTTCACTTACATTTTTTTTTTTTTACACAGACACCCAGTGCCATTCCTCCCTCATCATGGGACCACCCCCTACCCACACATCTGTCCCCACACTTTGACCCCACCTGGGGGGTTCGTTGGGTTGGCCTCGCCTGCCGGACCATGCCCCCTCAGCTTCGGGCCCGGGCATCTGTGGTTGGCGTGGCACCTGGGCCGCGTCGCCTCTGCGCAGACACTACTGTGAGTCTATAGTTACAACCAATAATATGATATTCATGATTTATTATTACCCTTCTGCATTTTTACACCATTCATCACCGCTATCTCCCCAACTCATAGGTACCACCTCGGTATCGCTCCTGATGAGTGGATATAAGGCCCCGAAACGACGTAACGACGTAGAGCTCAACTCTACCGCTAGGTGTACACTATATGAACCTTATGCATACAACGTTCCTACTTACATTTACCCATTTGTTTGTATTTGTTATTTTTGATGCATTATTTTTGATTACAATTTTAATATCTAATATCTTAGAGCTAAGTGCCAACATATGCAGAGCCACGTGCCTAATTATGTATTGTATGAATTTCTGTAAAACTATCTATGTACTATTTATGCTCAATTATGTACTGTATGAATCCCCTAAAACCATTTTTCCTTATCAATAAATTGCATTTTATACCCAATTCATACCTCTGCTCCCATGTGCCTTGTACAAAGTCCCACATCTGCTCTTCCCCTACTTTACTATTATGTAATTTATGTTTCTTGCTTTCTAGTGATAAACAGTAATGTTATAAACACCAAAAAAAATTAACACCAGTTTTCTGTTACATAGTAATCGTTTTTTTTTTTTTGCAGTTGTCCAAGTTGTACTATTTATCTACTGCAGTGATGTATAAATGGTAAACACTTTATATGCGGGATGTTTACTGTAGCACAGTTTCTGCCACAATATAACTAAAACCTGTCCCCAAAGTAGCCTTGAGCACTGCTTTGGAATGGTTCTAATTATCCTTCTCCTGCCTGGACACTGGCTGTTAAAAATTCTAATGCAGCAGTTCCTCTGAAGTGGACCAACAGCTGCTGGGTCTTAATGTATCATTATTTCCTTGACAGATAGCTAAAATTATTATGAATTAAATGTAATGTCTTTCACAATAAGCAAATAGGCAGTCAGAGAATATCTCACATATCATAGGGCATATGTTCACACTGTATGACAGTCTCCAAATACATATTAAATTATATCAGGATTGCCTGTGTTACTTGTTTCACAAATATGTTGTAAAATGCTTTGGATGGTTGCTAGAAAGTGACAGTATATTGCAATGTCATGATTCCACTGCTGCTGGATAATAAAGCACGTACAGTTGGAAAGAATTTGGATAAAAGGTTTTATCAAGGGTCAATGATACCATCATAGCAGCATAATTTAAAGTTGAACTCCAGCCAAAGCTTTTCTTTTTAGTTTTGGATATGGTTGGCAAGGGTTAAATACTGCCAGGTTTTATCACTAAACTGGAAAGCTGATACTGTTCAGGGAAAAAAAATGAAATGTGTAGATTTTAAACATATTTTAATTTTAAAGCCTTTTAATCATGGATGCTGATACATTTGAAATGAATATACGATATACTCAAAAAGACGTACACAGCCATCTGACATACTGTACAAAAAGTTAAAGATATTAATTTTTTTATCGAGATTAAATCATTTCCCTCTGGGTGATCTATGTACATGGCAGGGGTTTTAACAAGCTTTGTTGCAGATTCCTACCTATTGTTATTCTGAAAAATAGCTGTTTGTTTACATGTGTAAAGTGAATGAGAATGGGAGTGATTTTATAATTATGATAATCAGTCAGCTACTGCACGTGCAGGGTTCTAATGAGGAAAGTTTCAGGGTTTGCATCCCTTTAGGCATGACTTACCTTTGGGAGTTTCTCACCAAAAATGACATTTTGTGTTGCAGGGGATGCCCAAAATCTGAATTGTATCTTAGTGCAGACTTCTGGGAAAATCAGTAGGCCAATCACACAATCAGGAAATGACATACCTGGGGGGGGGGGGGTTCTGTACACTGTGTACTATCTGCCTCCAAGTTGCCATATTGCATTGCATTTTACAGAAAATTACAGATTGAAAAGGAAAGGTCATTTTAAATAACATTCAGTCACAATATGTCTTATGTAGAAATGGTATATATATATACCGTATATATATATATATATATATATATATATATATATATATATATATATATATATATATGTACAGTATCTCACAAAAGTGAGTACACCCCTCACATTTTTGTACATGTTGTATTATATCTTTTCATGTGACAACACTGAAGAGATTACACTTTGCTACAATGTAAAGTAGTGAGTGTACAGCTTGTATAACAGTGTAAATTTTCTGCCCCCTCAAAATAACTCAACACGCAGCCATGTCTAAACCGCTGCCAACAAAAGTGAGTACACCCCTAAGTGAAAATGTCCAAATTGGGCCCAAAGTGTCAATATTTTGTGTGGCCACCATTATTTTCCAGCACTGCCTTAACCCTCTTGAGCATGGAGTTCACCAGAGCTTCACAGGTTGCCACTGGAGTCCTCTTCCACTCCTCCATGATGACATCACGGAGCTGGTGGAGACATGCTTGGCCAGTCCATCAGCTTTACCCTCAGCTTCTTTAGCAGGCATGTGGTTGTCTTGAAGGTGTGTTTGGGGTCGTTATCATGTTGGAATTCTGCCCTGCGGCTCAGTCTCCGAAGGGAAGGGATCATGCTCAGCTTCCGTATGTCACAGTACATGTTGGCATTTTTGGTTCCCTCAATGAACTGTAGCTCCCCAGTGCCAGCAGCACTCATGCAGCCCCAGACCATGACACTCCCACCACCATGCTTGAATGTAGGCAAGACACACTTATGTTTGTACTCCTCACCTGGTTGTCGCCACACACGCTTGACACCATCTGAAATCAATACGTTTATCTTGGTCTCATCAGACAACTGGACATGGTTCCAGTAATCCATGTCCTTTCTGCTTGTCTACAGTAAACTGTTTGTGGGCTTTCTTGTGCATCAACTTTAGAAGAGGCTTCCTTCTGGGATCACAGCCATGCAGACGAATTTGATGCAGTGTGCGGCGTATGGTCTGAGAACTGGCAGGGTCACCCCCAACCCCTTCAACCTTTGCAGAAATGCTGGCACATCTATTTCCCAAAGACAACCTCTGGATATGACGCTGAACACCTGTACTCAACCTCCTTGGTCGACCATAGCGAGGCCTGTTCTGAGTGGAACCTGTCCTGTTAAACCGCTGTATGGTCTTGGCCACTTGCTGCAGCTCAGTTTCAGGGTCTTGGCAAGCTTCTTATAGCCTAGGCCATCTTAATGTAGACCAACAATTCTTTTTCTTTTCAGAACCTCAGACAGTTCTTTGCCATGAGGTGCCATGTTGAACTTCCAGTGACCAGTATGAGAGAGTGAGAGCAATAACACCAAATTTAACACACCTGCTCCCCATTCACACCTCAGACCTTGTAACACTAACGCGTTACATGACACCGGGGAGGGAAAATGGCTAATTGGGCCCAATTTGGACATTTTCACTTTTGTTACCAGCGGTTTAGACATCAATGGCTGTATGTTGAGTTATTTTGAGGGGACAGCAAATTTATACTGTTATACAAGCTGTACGCTTACTACTTTACATTGTAGCAAATTTCTAAAGTGTTCTCACATGAAAAGATATAATAAAATATTTACAAAAATGTGAGGGGTGTACTCACTTTTGTGAGATACTGTGTGTATATATATATATATATATATATATATATATATATATATATATATATATATATATATATTATATACAGTATCTCACAAAAGAGAGTACACCCCTCACATTTTTGTAAATATTTTATTATATCTTTTCATGTGACAACACTGAAGGAATGACACTTTGCTACAATGTAAAGTAGTGAGTGTACAGCTTGTATAACAGTGTAAATTTAATGTCCCCTCAAAATAACGTAACACACAGCCATTATTGTCTAAACCGCTGACAACAAAAGTGAGTACACCCCTGCATATGTATATGAGGGGTGTACTCACTTTTGTGAGATACTGTGTGTTTATATTATATATATATATATATATATATATATACACCGTATTTATCGGCGTATAACACACACTTTTTTCCCCTTAAAATCAGGGGAAAGTCGCGGGTGCGTGTTATACGCCGATCCCCTGCGATCCCCCGCTGACTGAGCGGAGCGATCGCCGACCGCGATTTGAAAATGGCGCCGCTAGTGCCGAAATACACAGAGCCGGTCCTCGGCTCTTCTCGGCCACTTTCGGCTTCACTCGAGCGCCGCCCGAACATAGCCGAGTGTACTCGGCTAGGTTCGGCTAGCTCCGCTCACAGTCACGCCCATCCCGGGCGGGACTACGAGTGTGGCCGAAAGTGAACGAGAGCCACAGAGAAGAGCCGAGGACCGGCTCTGTGTATTTCAGTGCCGGCGGCGCCATTTTCAAACTGCAGTGACACTGACATTTTAACTGCAAATGGACACTGATAAGGCTGCAAATGACACCAAGGCTGCTGACTGCAAGGCTGCAAATGACACCAAGGCTGCTGACTGCAAGGCTGCAAATGACACCAAGGCTGCTGACTGCAAGGCTGCAAATGACTGCAAGGCTGCAAATGACACCAAGGCTGCTGACTGCAAGGCTGCAAATGACTGCAAGGCTGCAAATGACACTGGAGAAGCATGCAGATGGACGCTGTGCAAGGCTGCATTGATGGGCATTTAAATGTAAGTTTTTTCCTTAAAAATTTTTTCCTTACAAATCCCTCCTAAACTTAGGGTGCGTGTTATACGCCAGCACGTGTTATATGCCGATAAATACGGTATATATATATATATATATATATATATATATTTATTTTACAATGGAGTCCACGTATCCGACTTCACCATGTATAATTAAAATTATTCCTTGACATATTGATTCATCTTCTCTAAAAGTCTAACACAAAAATATGTGCTAATGAATTTGATATAAACAGTTCAAAATTTATTTGTAAGGGATATGTCTTCCTCATAGATTAAATGATACTTAAAATTGACTCCAAGATACGGCAGATCTCTCATATCTAATCAGTAGATGCCTCAAGCAAAACAACTTATTGCAACTGAAAGATGCATTTACTGTGGATATTCGCTTGCTAACAGGGATTTCTCCCGTATGCTGATCAAAATTATAATTACCCTCTCTTGGGGTTTGACAGTATCTCATAGGAACATTTATGTAACAAAAACATCCAAAACTACTTATATGAACAAATTCATGTTATTACTATAGCACAAGAAATCACGTTCTCATCCCATATAGCAAGCAATTGTGATGCAAGTTTGAAAATGATTGCTAAGCTATTGCTACACTTGCCAGGCTTTACAAGTTTGTTGCACAATTGCAGCAAACCTGCATTGCATGACTCCAGATGAACTTTCTTTGCAAACATTCTGCAAGTCTGCTGTAAGTTCTGGTTCAGTTTTGTTCCCACTGACTAAATTTCTGCTTTTCAGACTCATGCTTTTCAGTCTTTTACTGCTCTTCAGTTTGTGCTTGTGGTTTTGTATCTGGTTTTCAGTGCATGTAGTCAGTTCGTATGTGTTTTTCAGTGCGTTCTTGTCCACTCGTTTCTGATTTTCAGCTCGCTCTTCACAGGCCTTTCTGTTCTTCAGTGCGTTCTGTTAGTTCGTTTTGACCAGCCGACCATTTTGAAGCCATGCTGCAGGTACGTACTTGTCGTAGAGTTCGTGCTATGCGGGTGCTATGCTTGGTGTTGGGGTTCTTGCTTTGGCCAAGACCAATCCATGAACAGGGTGGGGAGGAGTTCATAGACCAAGAATTGGTTGCTCCAGCGTGACCAATTCTCTCATATGCCTTTGCTGCGTGAGATCCAGGAGAATAACCCTGATGATTTCAGGAATTTTCCCCGGATGAGGGACCCCCTTTTTCACCGTCTGTTGGCTTTGCTGTCCGCTTATATTACGAAGCAGGACACCTGCATGCGGCAAGCCATTGCTCTGGAGCAGAGGCTAGTCACGGTACTTGGCGATGGGAAGAAGTCTACAGGACCCCAAGTTCTCTACAGGCATCTCCCCCCAGGCTCTGGGGATCATTATTCCAGAGACCTGTTCTGCCATCATACAGGTCCTGCAGAAGGACTATATTAGGGTAAGTTTTCTCTTTTAACATCACATTCTATGTATTTAATGTATGCTAATGTATTGTATTTCTTTCATCATTCCCTAAATACCATTATTTTATTTATTTCAGGTACTTATTTAGCGCCGTCAATTTACGCAGCGCTTTTTACATATACATTGTACATTCACATCAGTCCCTACACCCTCAAGGAGCTTACAATCTAAGGTCCCTAACTCACATTCTTACATACTAGGGCCAATTTAGACAGGATCCAATTAACCTACCAGCATGTCTTTGGAGTGTGGGAGGAAACCGGAGTGCCCGGAGGAAACCCACGCAGACACAGGGAGAACATGCAAATTCCAGGCAGGTAGTGTCCTGGTTGGGATTCGAACCAGCGACCCTTCTTACTGCTAGGCGAGAGTGCTACCCACTACACCACTGTGCCGCCGTAATATGCTGTGAATGTCACCTTTGTGCCCATGCATACTGTAAGCTTTTAATGCTTTTTTGTCCTTCATGCATATTTGCCTTCACTAACCTCCCCAGCATGCTATCCTGGGCCCATACACACCTAGCCTAGTCACTTAACAATGTATTTTGTCAGCTCCATTGCAGTGCTTTACCCTAAACACCCCCTAAAATGTGTCCAAATGTTATTGTTGTCCTTAAATTCAGGCAGAGTGCCAGAGGCTTTTTTTGGGGGTCCAAAACTCATTTATAACCCCCCTAAAATGTTTCCAATGGGCCATCAGAGGGGGTGAGGAATCTGATAAGTCGACCTTATATTTTTGTCTTTAAATACTCCTTAAAAGAAATGGTATACTGATGTTGGCCAAGAATGTTTGTGTCTAAATTGCTTGCAATGTTATGTGCAAAAGTACTAATATATTTTTTTTCTTTTTTGACTCCACAGTTTCCTTCAATGCCACAGGAATGGCGGACTATGGCTTCCTAATTTGCTCGGCGTTGGGACTTTCCCAACTGTGGAGGGGAAATCGATGGGAAGCATGTCCACATTGTCCAACCACCCCACTCGGGGTCGTACTATTTTAACTATTATGGGTTTCATAGTATTGTGTTGATGGTGGTGGTGTCGGTGACATACGAGTTTCTCTATGTGGACGTGGGGAAGAATGGCCGGATGTCAGATGGTGAAGTCTTTGCCCAGACGGAGTTCTACACACGTCTGCAGAGTGGTGGCTTGGGATTGCCACCTGCAGAAGAGAACGTGGAAGGACTCCCATTTGTTTTTATTGCTGATGAAGCATTTGGTCTGGGTGATCACCTGATCAGGCCATTACCCCAGAGGACCCTCACCCCGGAGAAGAGGGTTTTTAATTACCGGCTGGCCAGAGCCAGAAAAGTCGTGGAGAATCTCTTTGGGATAACGGCCAGCCGGTTGCGCCTATTTCTTATGGCAATAAATATGGCGGAGTACAAACGGAACCACCTAGTTCTAGCATGCTGCATACTTCACAACTTTTTAAAGAGAAATGCTACAAATTATTTTGCCTCAGTTGGGCCTGAGGCCGGACTTCCAGAAACAACAATGACGGCCCTGGAAGCTGGCCGTCCTGGCTTGCCCCCCCAAAGCGCCCGTGAAGTGCGTCAAAAATATGTTGATTATATTACGGGTAGGGGGGCCATTGCTATGCCAGCACATTTGTAATTATTTTAGATATTAAAAAAAATTTGATCTTATAAAATCTTGATTTTGATTTACTGCTTCTATTTCTTTTAGCTGTCTCCTATGTTCTCCTAGTGCACTTGTAGTGCCAAGTGTTTTTTCCATTATTAAATAACACCCATTGTCACTGTAAACACCAACTTAATACAAAAACTGGTATTGAGCATTGAAAGAAAAGGCCATACATTGTTGAGTATAAAACCTTTTACAACATGCACATTTACATGTGCGTTGTAAAACTTTTTTTTTTTTTTTTAAAGAACATCTTGTTTTATAAAGTTTTACCTTGAAAATATTTTTTAGTACATAAACAGGCATGTTTCAAAACATTCCTTACACAACTCGGGAACTTACAAAGTTCGACATTGAAAAACTGAAGGCAATATCAGACATTATAGTGTCAAAAAGGTGTTGATATTGCCTTCATCAGATGGGGTGATGTCACCCCTGTAAAAGCCAAATTTTGAAGATGCACACAAATTGGAGTCAAACTGGGGATTTCCCTCCTGATCCCTAATGCTGTGTATATGTTACACACAAAGTATAACTTTATATATCCACATAATCTCAACAAATGTAATGTCTATATATGTTGCATAATTTCTCTCTTTTATTTTACTTTTCTGTTTATGTTTTCAAATCCATCTGCGTTTTGTAAATGGATTAAAAATTTTTTCAATAAAAACTAATGAAACGAAAAATTGCATTCATCCGAAAATCCAAATTAATTAAGGTTGAATCTGTCATCGAAGGCTTATGGTGTCTGTCAAATGTTCAAAGAAGATTCGACGGAGCAGCTAAACTGTATGTGTACATTTCCGGTCTAATTCTCCGCCTACAAGTTAGCTGTAGTAGAATTCTAATGATGTATGACTAGTAATAATTATATTTATTAATTATTTTACTAGGCAACTAACATTAGAATTTTTCTATAGCCTATGGGCAGATGCATTTGACCGGAAATGTACGATTGCAGCTTTTTCAAATCTTCGTCGTTCATGTTGAACGGTCTACTCTACCCCAACAGTCAGCCAACTTTCACATTCTTTTCTCAATCTCCAAGTGCAATGGCGGGTGTGGCATGCGACGTTATGTCAGATATTGATATGGCATTATAATATAGAATCTATAATAATAACCCCCCCCCCCCGCAACACGGGCAGCCTCTGAGGCTATCACAACACTAGCAACACTAGTATCACTATCAAGTTCACAACACTAACACAATAGCAGCAGATTATTATGAAAAAGTTAAGTTAAACTGTAGCTTGCTTCACTATTGTTCTGCTGCTGTGCTTATGCTTAATTGCTAAATAATTCAGGTTCTCTGACAAATGGACCATCTAAAATTGACTGTCTTCTGAAATGATTCAGTGTGTGTGTCTCTCTGCTAGCAAATCGTAAGTGAAAGTAAGTTGGCTGTACGTGTGAACTTCTAGCTATTTTACTGCGTATCCTCTTTGGTTACAATCGGCCAATAACATTCATTATCATCATTATTTTAATTTTACTTCCCCCACCCAATTCCAGCAGTGATCTTTTCTCTCTATGTCGAATCTTTTCTCTCTATGTCGAATCTTTTCTCTCTATGTAGAATAATCTTGGACTAATAGAGTTAAGGTTAGGCACATTCGACAACAGGTTCAATAGACACAGATTGTTATTGTCAGCATCACGTCGAATCTCCTATCTATATCGAAATGTTGGCGCAACGAAAACGAAAATAAAGCATTTGTTTATGTCAGATCTTTCGGTTTTCGTATTCTGCACTTTCGTTATCTTATGTTAAAACGATAACAAAAATACCTGAAATTCAGACGAAAATGCATTCGGACGAAAACGAATGCACATGTCTAATATCTATATATATATCTATACACACACAAACACACACACATAAATGTTTCTACATAGTACCTGATATATATTTAAAATATATTAAAATGTAGCCCAAACTTGCATATAGATTTGATTGCACACATGATTTGAATTGATTCAAATTTCTTCAAGGTAGACACATAGTAGCTATGACAATACATCGATGGAAAGCTCTACGCACATTTTGTGGATAAATTCCACTCATCAGGAGCAAATGCAAATTTTATAATATAATGTGTGTAATCAATCATGTCTATATGCAAGTTTGGGTTACATTGAATATATTTTTAATGTATACCATGTACTATGTAGGAACACTTACTGTATGTGTTTATGTGTGTTTATATGTTTATATATACAGTATCTCACAAAAGTGAGTACACCCCTCACACTTTTGTAAATATTTTATTATATCTTTTCACGAGACAACACTGAAGAAATGACACTTTGCTACAATGTAAAGTAGTGAGTGTACAGCTTGTAGAACAGTGTAAATTTGCTGTCCCCTCAAAATAACTCAACACACAGCCAATAATGTCTAAACCGCTGGCAACAAAAACACCCCTAAGTGGAAATGTCCAAATTGGGCCCAAAGTGTCAATATTTTGTGTGGCTACCATTATTTTCCAGCACTGTAACCCTCTTGGACATGGAGTTCACCAGAGCTTCACAGGTTGCCACTGGAGTCCTCTTCACTCCTCCATGACAACATCACAGAGCTGGTGGATGTTAGAGTGTAAATTTGCTGTCCCCTCAATGAACTGTAGATCCCCAGTGCCAGCAGCACTCATGCAGCCCCAGACCATGACACTTCCACCACCATGCTTGACTGTAGGGAAGACACACTTGACTTTGTGCTCCTCACCTGGTTGTTGCCACACACGCTTGACACTATCTAAACCAAATACGTTGATCATGGTCTCATCAGACCACAGGACATGGTTCCAGTAATCCAAGTCCTTAGTCTCCTTGTCTTCAACAAACTGTTTGCGGGCTTTCTTGTGCATCATCTTTAGAAGAGGCTTCCTTCCGGGACGACAGCCATGCAGATCAATTTGATGCAGTGTGCAGCGTATGGTCTGAGCACTGACAGGCTGACCCCCCCACCCCTTCAACCTCTGCAGCAATGCTGGCAGCACTCATACGTCTATTTCCCAAAGACAACCTCTGGATATGATGCTGAGCAAGTGCACTCAACTTCTTTGGTCGACCATGCAGAGGCCTGTTCTGAGTGGAACCTGTCCTGTTAAACCGCTGTATGGTCAGGGCACCGTGCTGCAGCTCAGTTTCAGGGTCTTGGCAATCTTCTTATAGCCTAGGCCATCTTTTATGTAGAGCAACATTTTTTTTTTCAGATCCTCTGAGAGTTCTTTGCCATGAGGTGCCATGTTAAACTTCCAGTGACCATTATGAGAGAGTGAGAGCGATAACACCAAATTTAACACACCTGCTCCCCATTCACACCTGAGACCTTGTAACACTAATGAGTTACATGAAACTGGGGAGGGAAAATGGCTAATTGGGCCCAGTTTGGAAATTTCCACTTAGGGGTGTATTCACGTTTGTTGGCAGCGGTTTAGACATTAATGGCTGTGTGTTGAGTTATTTTGAGGGGACAGCAAATTTACACTGTTAAACAAGCTGTATGCTCACTACCTTACATTGTAGCAAAGTGTAATTTTTTCACTGTTCTCACATGAAAAGATATAATAAAATATTTACAAAAATGTGAGAGGTGTACTCACTTTTGTGAGATACTGTATGTATTTATTGTCCCACATGCATCCATGTGCACCATTAAATAATACATACTAATTGATTCATTTGGTTCTGGTGGTGTGCTTCACACAAAGTCCCAACAATCCCCCATTTTCCTTCCCCCCTCTCTTTTATATGATTCAGGGATGGAGACACACAAACTCTACAGCAGTCGTTGTCTCATATAAAGTCCCAACATTTTTATTTAATGAACACTAATTAAGGGATGAAAGCACACACCTTTGTAATTTATTCAAACTGGTTAATCTGTGACATACATCTGCCAATATTATTTATATTAACTACAGAAGGATGCAATTGTGCTGGGGGTGCATCTTGTTTGCATCATTCCCGGAAACTGCTATGCGCACTGGGACCCTCCCTTCCTTTTTCGGTCATCAGACGTGGGGGGACGGGAGGGCACTCAGTGCACGTCGACGCCACGCCCACATGCCGTACTTTTGACGTCAATCTTGACACGGCTGTCCAACGTTGTTTATCTATCTGCATGCGTTATGAGGGAGGTTGTGGTGTCCAGTGCCAGGCGTCATTGGTCACTCGAACACTGGCTCCACCTTCCCATCAGCATGCAGCGTGTAGTTGGTGGATTCCTGTGGCGATGGGGCAGATATATATTGCACACCCCTATGGAGCACAAACTCGGTATGCTCCTTGCACGTTGATGACACTATGCACATCTCTGGACTATGCTTTCCACTTCATACTAAAGCCTCGTACACACAATCGGATTGTTGGCCAACAAAACCGTGGACTTTTGTCCGAACTTGTCTTGCATACACATAGCACACAATTGTTTGCCAACAATCATGAACGTAGTGACGTAGCACCTTTTGGGCTCCTTCTGCTAATGTTGTGTTATTAGAAGTTTGGTGAGTGTTGATTTGCGCTTTTCATTTTGCGCTTTTCAGGTCATTTCTGAACGGCCGTTCGTCAACCAGACATGTTGCGGAATTGGAGGAGATAACGTGTTATTTATTATTGGCCTTGGAGTTATTGCTTTGACATTATTTTTTGGGTTAAATAATGATTTGATTTGTTATATTTTCTATATTTTTGGATGCATAGAATGCACTTTTTGGTTAAGTTCTATTGGCAGATAGCATGTCTAATTTTATTTATTTTCTTTTTTTAATGCACATTAAAAAATTGTGGAGAATAATACTTGGCTATGTGTTTTACTTCAAATGACAGTTTAGGAGTAGGCAGTTATATTTAAAAAAATACAATGTAAAACTGACAAGGGACACCAACATAATTATATCTTTGATCTTAAAAACTACAGGATAATGGTGTTGTGGTAACTTGTCCAAAAAAAATAAAAATAATAATATTATTCTTGATATCACTAGAAAAAAAAGCCTTTGAAAATTTGTTTGCAATAACTCCATCAGTATCACCAGCAAAGAAGCTTCATTATTATCCCATTAAAGAAGAAGAGAATGTGTGCTGCATTTCAAAACTTCATAATTTGCCACATCACGAATGTTAATTCTCCATTACGAACGCTAGTTTGCAAGACCAACCGCTTTTTTTAGGCGATCCCTGAAAACTTTCCTCTTCAGAGAAGCCTATCCTTCCTCCATCTAACAACTGCACTATTTTCTCCATTAGCTCATCCCCCACAGCTATTACCCTTTTGTATAACTTGACCCTCCTTCCTAGATTGTAAGCTCTAACAAGCCGGGCCCTCTGATTCCTCCTGTATTGAATTGTATTGTACTTGTACTGTCTGCCCTAATGTTGTAAAGCGCTGCGTAAACTGTTGGGGCTATATAAATACTGTATAAAATAATATTAAACAAGACCAACCGCTTCTGGCTCGTCCTTGCTTCCGAGCATGCGTGTTTGTACTTTGGAATTTTGTCCGATGGACTTGTGTACACAGGCTCGGAAAATCTGACAACAGACATTTGTCCTCGGAAAATTTTAAAACCTGCTATCCAACATTTGTCCATGGAAAATCCGACAACAATTGTCCGATGGAGCATACAAACGTTGGATTTTCCTCCAACAGCCTGTCATCACACGTTTCCCATCGAAAAATCTGATTGTGTTTATGAGGCTTTAGGCTCTGTTTCCACTACTGCGAGTTGTTGTGCGACTTGGCACATGTGAAGTCACATGACAAGTCAAAACCCATGTATTTCAATGGTCCCCGTTCTAATTGGTGCGACTCAAGTCGCAGTGACTCCAAAAAAGTTTTTTGCACTACTTTTTTCCTTCTTCGGAGCGACTTGTTCTCCATAGAAAGGTATTAAGTTGCAATGCAGTCGCATGTACATGTCTAACACTGCAACTTTCTTGCGACTTCCATGGAAGTCTACGGAAGCACATGATCTCTGCTCCTCCCAAATACATCACTTCCTATATTGATGTACGTGAGTGGGGAAGACAGCAGGAATCATGCCTAGGGCTAGAAAGAACAAGCGACAAATTAATGACAATGAAGAAATTATTTGGCTTGTCAGACAACGTCCGGCAATATATGACCTCAGAGATCCAGGTTACAAAGATCATGTAAAGAAGGAGAGAGCGTGGTTGGAAGTGGCTCACATATATTATGATACCTGGGACTCTTTATCAGCTACAGAACGGTCTTTAAAAAGTAAGTGGTTGATATATGCTGCCCCTGTCAACACTATCTGTGTTGATGGTGGAGTATAGCTAGTTTCTTTCCTGCAACCCAAGGCTGCAGTAAAGTAAATCTGTGTGTGTGTGTGTGTTTGTGTGTGTGTGTGTGTGTGGGTCACCAAATAATATTTGGCCATGGTCCAAACAATATTAAAGATGGCCCTGTTCACATCCTTCAGCACATGCCAAATTTTGCAGGTGTAGGGGATAATATATCTAGCGGTTGTTTTCCCACCATCAACATCAATTCTGCAGCCTAGCAAATGAATGACCTATGGGCAGTTAATAAAGAATTATATTTTTAACTTGGTATTGTCTTTATATTTTCCAGTGCACTCATTACAAACTCAATGGAGAAGTCTCAAAGACTGTTACAACCGGTACTTACGCAAATTAAAAGAAGGAAGGAGTGGTTCCGGCTCAAAAAAATTAGCCCCATATGTCCATGCCGGAGATCTTGATTTTTTAAAACCGGTGTTGGAAATGCGAGAGTAAGTTATCAGCAGGCATATTTTATTAATTTGACATATCCAATTGTAATGCTTACTTGAAAAATATGTTATTTGTATTTTAGAACCCAAGCAAGCTGGGAAGACAGCACACAGGGTTTGCAACCGGAAGATGAGTCAGAGGAAGCTGCTGCTGCTGCTGAGGAAGAACAATTCCAAGACAATGTTGACAAGGAACTGGTCGTAGATGAATCAAGGTCAGCAACAAACTCAATGCATGAGGAGGATGCAGAACCAGGGCCTAGCAACGGCCTTTGCGAAGATTTTCAAGGGGAAGTGCCAAGGCTGGGACACCCATGGATAAAATCTTAGACGTAGTCAGTCAGATGTCCACTAAAATGGCTGAAAACCAGTGTGAAGACACAGCATTTCTCTCTGTATTTTTAGGCATATGTAAACAGGTCCTCCGAGAGAAAAAATATGCACTCAGGATGGCTTTGATGTCAACTGCTCAATCCTTTGTGGGTGAGGAACCAACAACATCCTCATCATATATACAACCCCCCCAATATCACCCTTATCAACAATACCCTCACTTTCAAAGTACACAGTATGCTCCACCAATAAACCGGCCATACTGTGACCAGTATGGGAATATGCTGAATCCCTCAAGGCCACGCATGTTGCATCCAATTCCTGCTCCCACTACCTCTACCCTTGGCCCCCTGAACACTCAGCAACTTAGGCAGCCTACACTCAGTCAGGTTCCGCCTTTTCTTGAAAGGAAATACTACCCAGGACCATCAGTGGATTGCCCTGGACCAACCAATAGTTCAGTTTCCAGGACCACTGAAACCAAAACATACAAGCAATTGTAAGTTTATATTATTTTTGCTGTTGTTTTGAGACTTGTTACTTTTTTTGTTTTTTGTTGTGGTTGCCAAAACAACAACCCAAAAAAGTTTCAGATCATAGAAATTATTTTGTTTATTTTTTGCCTTCTTGCAAAAAGATTTTGCTGTAAAAAAAAGATTATGATTATATATGAATTTTTTTTTGTATGACTTTTATGTTTTTTGTTGTTCAAATTGATATATGTTATTTTTGTATTCTTTGTTGTGGTTGTTTAAAATAAAAAACAACAAATGGTGTAGTTCACCCCAAAAAAAACGTTATTTTTAAAAAACGTTATCTTGCCCAAAACTTTGACAAATAAAAAATATTCTGGTTACATTATGTGTTTTTTACATTTTTTAAATTTGTGTTAAAGACCTGTTATTTTGCATTTGGATGCAATTAAACATAACAGACATATAAATATTAATAAAATACAAAATGCATGACATACATTATGCAATGGCATCCTGCTGCCAGGGGACAGAACCAGCAGCAGACATAAAAAACAAAGTGAATCCCTCAAGCACAGTGGTACCATTGGTGGTGCCCCTACTGCCACTCCATTGTGCACCTTCCAGATCGTGCATGAGGGAATCTTCAAAAAGATAGCCATCACAAATTCTTACAAAATTATGAAGCACACATGCTGCTTTTACTGCATATATTGCATTCTCAAGTTTTAAATTCAAAGGTGTATATAGCAAACACCACTTGTTCGCTAAAATGCCAAATGAACATTCTACCACTCGTCTTGCCCTCGTTAACCGGTAATTGAAGATTCGCTTCTCTTCACTCAGACACCTATTGGAATAAGGCCTTAATAGATGCTCACTGAGAGCAAAGGCCTCATCCCCAACATACACAAATGGCATTGGCGGCCCATTTGTTCCTGGCAACGGACAGTCCTGTGGCAGGTTCAGGCCATTTTCCCTCAACATTCTTCCAAATAATGATCTTTGGAAAATACTGGAGTCTGAACTGCTGCCATACGATTCTATGTCTATATAGGTAAAACAATAATTTGCATCAGCCACTGCTAGTAATACAAAAGAAAAATATTTTTTGTAATTAAAATATTTTCTTCCACTGCCGATGGGCATTACTATCCTCATATGTTTTCCATCAATTGCCCTGACACAATTCGGGAAATTGCATAGGTCCCAGAAAACTTCAGATATCTTGCACCAATCTTTGCTTCTTCAGGACAAAATCCCTAAAGACATTCCAGATGTCTCTGCAGGTAGTGTGGACAATATTGCTGACAGTAGTTTTGCCAACCAAAAATTCAAAATGCAAATTTGCAAAGGAATGTCCAGTTGCCAGGTACCTAAAATAGAACAGTAAATACAGTTTATTAGAATGATACATATTAACAATAAGCTACTTCTATATTAGATCAAAAAATGAGCTCGGAAGGAGGTGCCTGAGGTAGTGAAGGAAGAAGAGGAGCAGGAGAAAGACACTGGTGATGTAGAGGGAAAGTTAATATTGTAAAAACAATCTCACCCACAATTACATGCTAGTATTTATTATTTCACTGCATGTAAAGAGGATGAAAGAATGATGTGGATATCCAAATGCCACATATAAGGTAAGAAGAAGAAAAAATAGGTATGAAAAGTTACCTCAATGTTATAATGAGTCTTTCAACAGCTGGAATACTCCTTCAGAAACTTGTGTTTTGTCGCTCTAGATGGCTAGAGAGCAAAACCAACAATTCATCAAAACTGTAAATAGAAAATGTATGGCTATTATCTACATTGACCATGTAAAACTAAAACATTTAAAAATCTAGTTCCATTTTTTATTTAACAATTTGATCAGGTTATAGTTAACACTTCTAGCTACAGTAGGTGACCGCGATATTGTGTCAATCTCGCCGCATTTCTCGGCGAGAGTTGACACCTGCGAGCCCCGTCGCAGGAGCCAGCACAGAGATGGCTCATTCATCAGGAAAGGAAAAGTTCTTTTTTCCTTTCTTGATGAGCGACAGGCAGTGCTGACAGCTGTCTGGTATGAATCCTGAGGGGGAACACCGCGCCAAATTTTAAATAAAAAAATGGCGTGGGTTCCCCCCAGGGGCATACCAGGCCCTTAGGTCTGGTATGGATTGTAAGAGGAAACCCATAAGCCGAAAAATCGGCGTGGGGGTCCCCCCCAAAATCCATACCAGACCCTTATCCGAACACGCAGCCCGGCCGGCCAGGAAAGGGGGTGGGGATGGGCGAGCGCCCCCCTCCTGAGCCATACCAGGCCGCATGCCCTCAACATGGGGGGTGGGTGCCTTGGGGGAGGGGGGCGCCCTGCGGCCCCCCCACCCCAAAGCACCTTGTCCCCATGTTGATGAGGGCCTCTTCCCGACAACCCTGGCCGTTGGTTGTCGGGGTCTGCGTGTGGGGGGGGCTCATCAGGCCCCCCACCCTATGTGAATGAGTATGGGGTACATGGTACCCCTACCCATTCACCTAGGGAAAAAAAGTGTCAATAAAAAAAAAACAGTTCACAGATTTTAAGAGTAATTTATTAGGCAGCTCCGGAGTCTTCTTCTGACTTCGGGGGGTCTCCTTCCGACTTCTCCCGGTGTTCGGCCTCTTCTCCCGGGGTTCCGCCTCTTCTCCCGTGCCCTTCCGCTATCTTCTTCCAGCTCTTTTGCCAGCGAGGGGGCCCTGTCTGCTGCCGCTTTCTTGTCGTCACTGTCTCACCGCTTCTTCTCTTCTTCTCTTCTTCTGATGTTGACACAACGCTCTCTCCGGCTGGAATGCTGTACGAGCTGTGGAGCCATTTATATAGGCGGTGACCCTTCCCCTTGTGACGTCACGGTGCCAGCATGCCCAGGGACTCTAGCGTCATAAGGGGGCGTGACCCCAGAGTCCCTGCGCATGCTGGGACCGTGACGTCACAAGGGGGCGGGGTCACCGCCTATATAAATGGCTCCGCAGCTCCCACACAGCATTCCAGCCAGAGAGAGCGTCGTGTCAACATTGGAAGAAGAGAAGAAGCGGCGAGACAGCGGCGAAAAGACAGCGGCAGCAGACCGGGTCCCCTTGCTGGCAAAAGAGCTGGAAGAAGATAGCGGAGGGGCCCGGGAGAAGAAGCGACGAGACAGCAGCGACAAGACAGCAGCAGCAAACCGAGCCCCCTCGCTGGCAAAAGAGCTGGAAGAAGATAGCGGAGGGGCCCGGGAGAAGAGGCAGAACACCAGGAGAAGTCGGAAGGAGACCCCCCGAAGTCAGAAGAAGACCCCGGAGCTGCCTAATAAATGACTCTTAAAATCTGTGTACTGTGCCCCCTGCCCGCAGACCCCAACAACCAACGGCCAGGGTTGTCGGGAAGAGGCCCTTGTCCTCATCAACAGGGCGCCCCTCTCCCCCAAGGCACCCACCCCCCTATGTTGAGGGCATGCGGCCTGGTACGGCTCAGGAGGGGAGGCGCTCGCCCATCCCCATCCCCTTTCCTGGCCGGCCGGGCTGCGTGCTCGGATAAGGGTCTGGTATGGATTTTGGGGGGACCCCCACGCAGATTTTTCGGCGTAGGGGGTTCCCCTTACAATCCATACCAGACCTAAGGGCCTGGTATGCCCCTGGGGGGGAACCCACGCCGGTTTTTTATTTAAATTTGGCGTGGCGTTCCCCCTCAGGATTCATACCAGACAGCTGTCAGCACTGCCTGTCGCTCATCGCGAAAGGAAAAAAAGTTTTCCTTTCCCGATGAGCGAGCCAGCGCGACATGCACAGTACCCTGTCGCCGAGAACCAGCGCGATGGGATTGCGCTGGAAACACAATCTCGCGGTCAGGTACTGTATTGAAAGCTAAAAATTATAAAAAGAGTCATACTGACCAGGCATATACACATTTTCATAAATATATCTTGGAGCATTTGCCAGTTGACATCAAAAAATTTCCTCACCTTTTAATTGACATCTGTGTGTAGTTGAAGAATTTGTCTTCATGAGCACGGAGGTCGTTGTAAAGGACCCCAAACTGGCCTCTCACTTCCCTTTGGGCGACGATGGGATGGATCCAAAACCTATGCCTTCTCCTCCTCCGGTTATCCTCTTCTTCTTCATCTACTAATACTGCTACAGCAGCCAAAATGACTGCTGACCCAACATATTGCATAGCCAACATGTTTGTTAACCAACATACAACACGTGACAACGAAAGAGGAAGGGGAAATAACTAAGCAGGATAAGGAATTACATCACTATGACTAAATCGCAGAACATCAAATTGGCACAAAGTTGTTTTTAAAGTCGCAACAAATTGCAACACAAATCACATAGCAAAGTCGCAGTGTAAATCTCGTGACTTTGGGGACGCACTAGTGGAAACATAGCCTTAGGGTAATATTTGGTTTTCTATCCATCTATGGTTCTTATGTGTTATCTTTGATCTTACCATCCATTCTATGGTGAGGCACACACCTGTTTTCACTTTACACTCAAGATCTGTTCTTTTTCTTTCTTTTCTTTAGTAATGGTTTCATATCTTCCCCAATTATTTATTGTGTAGTCACTTTGCTGAAACACTGCATTTACAATTTTTCCACAGAAGTACTATGGACCTTTACTCAGCACCTATTGCAACCACAGTTACTGATTGGGGAAAAAATCACTATTGATGTTCACATCTTGTTCTCTGTTCACCGCTGTGTTGCCGCAGTTATCGCCACCTCAGTTTCCAGGGATGATGTTCCCATAGTGCCCCCAGCTACCAATACTACCCATGTAGCTTACTTATAAGTAAGAATGCTGTAATTAATATTTGGTTCCCCCTCTTCCTGTTATCTTAGTTACTATACTATTTGGCATTTATATTTCATTACAGACATACCTATATCGCATTTCCTCCTGATGAGTGGAAGTTATCCATGAAACGTGCGTAGAGCTTTCCATCGATGTATTGTCACAGCTACTGTGAGACTACCTTGAAGAATTTAGAATCAATTTTATAGTATCTTGTGTCCAATCAATCATGTCTATATGCAAGTTTGGGTTACATTTAGTAATGCATACCATGTACTATGTAGGAGCATGTGTGTGTATGTAATGTATATGTATGTCTGTGTGCATATATATATATATATATATATATATATATATATATATATATATATATATATATAAATATATAGTGTGTGTGTATATTTAATGTTATACATGCATCCATGTGCACTATTACATAATACATACTAATTGATTAAATTTGGTTCTGGTGGTGTGCACACCCAAAGTCCCAACATTCCTCCGTTCCCCTTCCATCCCCCTCCCCCTCTTTTATATGATTCAGGGATGGGGACACACAAACGCTACAGCAGTCGTGTTCTTATATAAAGTCCCAACATTTTTATTTATTGAACCCTTCCTCCAATAGACATGTGTGCCGTCAATAAATTTGTTTTGTTTCGTTCTGTTCCATTTCGTATTAGAATTAATTCATATTTCGTAATTCGAGTCCGAAATTTCGTACGAAATACGAATTTTCGTTAGGTTCATTAACTCTTCGTAACAATTACGAATGTTCGTTATGATGAATTTATCATTATGAGGGGCTCCCACCATCCCTGTGCTGTGCTGACTTCCTGGGTTTTTAACTTTTCGTAACAATTACGATTGTTACGTAATTTGGATCCGAAATTCGTAAACGAAATTTCGTATTTTGTACAAAATTTGGAAGCATACCAATTCGTATTTCAGATCCTCCCGAATGTACGAATTTACGGAAATTCATATGAAACTAATCGCACATGTCTATCCTCCAATCAATTATCCTCACTGAGCTCTGCAGAGAGTGTAATTTCAGCTCTCCGTCCCTGTTGTCTGCCAGCACAGGCAAGCTTTATAAATTCTGGACTTTAACAGGTGTAGAAAGGACAGAAGATCAACAGGTGCAACTTATCTAGGAGTATTTGCCACTTCATTTGGTGTATGTAAGGGTTTACAATCACTTTAACACGGAGTTATTCAGCTCAATAAAAGCCTTCTGCACTAAGTGTGTTTAAGCAGTGCACATATGAATGAGGTCTAGAAAAAGGTCTTGTATAGTAATGTGTGATACTCTGTGTACCCAGTGTTCAGATGTTCTCATAAACCAGATAGCAAGCAATTGAGCTGCAAATTTGAAAATGACTTGCTCAGCTACTCCTTCACTTGCCAGGCTTCACAAGTTTGTTGCACAATTGCAGCAAGTCCTCATTGCATGACTCCAGATCAACTTTTTTTGCAAACATTTTGCAAGTCTGCTGCAATTTCTGGTTCAGTTATGTTGTACAATAGTCATCCCGCCACAGGGGTCACTGTGACTTGCAGAGCTCTTGCTGTAGACTCACCACTGCAACTTTGTTCTTGCTAGAGACTTATCATTCACATTTGCTACAAATTGGAAACATGTCAACTAGAACTTGTGCTTCAAGTGCTCTGCAAGTGTACAACTTGCCAGTGAAAATGTATAGCATGTTACAAGACTTACAATTCAACAAGGCCACAAATTTGTTGCAAGTTATCCTTGGGATAGATGTTTGTGCTTAAAAAAAAGAAGACGCACATACATTTTTTTTTTTTTTTTATCAAACCAGCAGCTATAAATTAATTTTCATTAGAACTGACCACCAGTCTTAAACTACTTACACTACAAAATTCAGGTTTTAGCTGTTATTATATATACTAAATGAAAGTATTATGGTATGCATGTGCATTTTCTTGTATACTTTGTTGCTTGTCCCAGCACAACCTTTTTTGTTTACTATTAAAACTTGAATACTTGTCCCCAGTATTTGTAAATGTTACTACTGCCTTTTTTATTTTAATACAGTCTCATTGTTAACGGTTTAATCTCAAATCTCAAAGCTATTCAAAATTTTCTCAAATTATCTGTAACAAAAGCACAAAAGTATAAGAGAAGGCAATTCTTTGCATTTGATCACAGCATGGTAGATGGGACTTGGAGCAACAACAGATGGCTGTAAAAATCTGGATGCATTTTTAAAATGATAAAAGTTCTTAATTTAGGCTTTATTGATCACTTTTCTGGTGTACGTACTTTAAAATGCTGTGCATTCTGCATTTCTCCCCCCATAAAGTGTAAATCCATTCACTGGCCCTTCTGTTCTTGCGCTACAGAAATATATTGTAAACAAGGCAAGACAAATAAATAAAAATAATGAAGTATATAAAATAGTATTCTGAGACAGCTGTCTGGTAAACACATGCACAAGAACAACTCGCATCACTTCAATGTTCACTTGTCTGCACTGGAATCAAATAACAATCAATGAGCTACAGAACGTGAAATTATAAAACACAGGTATCACTGTTGTTCTAATTCTGGTTCAAAGCTTTACGACTTAATGAATGTGTATTCGTAAATGTTGTTTATCCATTCCTCTGCTCTTTATAATGGAGCATGTAAATAAGGCTAATTTGTATCCTTATACCCTAATATAAAAATAAATATAATACGTTTTCTGCAGTAGTTAGTTTACAAGTATAGTTCATACACTATATTACCAAAAGTATTGGGACACCCACCTCTTCATGCACATGAACTTTAATGGCATCCCAGTCTTAGTCTATTGCAGTGTTTCTCAGCTCCAGTCCTCAAAGCGCCCCAACAGGTCATGTTTTCAGGCTTCCCATTATTTTGCACAGGTGATTTGATCAGTTTCACTGCCTTAGTAATTACCACAGCTGTTTCATATGTGGGAAATCCTGAAAACATGACCTGTTGGGGCGCCTTGAGGACTGGAGTTGAGAAACACTGGTCTATTGGGTTCAATATTGCGTTGGCCCACCCTTTGCAGCTATAACAGCTTCAACTCTTCTGGGAAGGCTGTCCGCAAGGTTTAGGTGTGTGTCTATGGGAATGTTTGACCATTCTGCCAGAAGCGCATTTGTGAGGTCAGGCAGTGATGTGGACGTGAAGGCCTGGCTCGCAGTCTCAGCTCTAATTCATCCCAAAGGTGTTCTATTGGGTTGAGGTCAGGACTTAGTGTAGGCCAGTCAAGTTTCTCCACCCCAAACTCGCTCATCCATGGCTTAATGGATCTTGTATGTGCACTGGTGCGCAGTAATGTATGAACATGAGGGGGCCTACCCCAAACTGTTCCCATAATGTTGGGAGCATGAATTTGTCCAAAATGTCTTGGTATGCTGACATCTTAAGAGTTCCCTTCACTGAAACTAAGGAGCCAAGCCCAACCCCTCAAAAACAACCCCACACCATAATCCCCCCTCCACCAAATGATTTGGACCAGTGCACAAAACAAGGTCCATGAAGACATGGATGAGCAAATTTGGGGTGGAGGAACTTGACTGGCCTGTACAGAGTCCTGACCTCAACCCGATAGAACACCTTTGGGATGAATTAGAGTGGAGACTGCAAGCCAGGCCTGTTTGTCCAACATCAGTGCCTGACCTCACAAATGCACTTCTGGAAGAATGATCAAATATTCTCATAGACACACTCCTAAACCTTGTGGACAGTCTTCCCAGAAGAATTGAAGCTGTTATAGCTAAAAAGGGTGGGCCAACGCAATATTAAACCCTACAGACTCAGACTGGGATGCCCTTAACCCCTTCCAGACCAGCCGCCGCAGTTACACTGCGGCAGGTTGGCTCCCCTGGGTGAACCGTCGTAGCTATACGTCGGCTCACCTTTCGACCACTAGATCTCCATGCTGTCAGGGGTGAGGAAAGCGATCTGTTGTTCATACTAAGTATGAATACTAAGTATACTAAGTATGAACAGCAATCGGTCTCCTCATCCAGGCAGTCCCATCCCCCCACAGTTAGCATCATTCCCTAGATAACACAGTTAACTCATTGATCACCCCCTACTGTTAACCCCTTCCCTGCTAGTGTCATTTCACATTTTTATAGCACTGTTCGCTGTATAAATGCCAATGGTCCCAAAAAAGTGTCCAATCTGTCCGCCATAATGTTGCAGTCCCAATAAAAATTGCTGATCACCGCCATTACTAGTAAAAAAAAAATTAAATAAATAAAAATGCCATAAATCTTTCCCCTATTTTGTAGACACTAAAACTTTTGTGCAAACCAATCTATATAAGCTTATTGCCGTTTTATTACCAAAAATATGTAGAAGAATACATATCGGCCTAAACTGAGGAAAAAAATTGCTTTTTAAAAAAAAATTGGGTATATCTATTATATACAAAATTTTGTGTTTTTTTTTTTTTAATTGTCGCTCTTTTTTTGTTTATAGTGCAAAAATTAAAAACCGCAGAGATGATCAAATACCACCAAAAGAAAGCTCTATTTGTGGGAAAAAAAGGACATCAATTTTGTTGGGTACAACGTTGCATGACCATGCAACTGTCAGTTAAAACGACGCAGTGCCATATCGCAAAAAATGGCCTAGTCATTTAGCAGCCAAATCTTCAGGGAAGTGGTTAAAGTTAATACGCGTGTAAAGGCAGGCTTCCCAATACTTTTGGTAATATGGTGTATTTGCTTATTTGGTTACCTACTGAGCAATTCACTTAATCATAAACGTCTGTTTGAAATGTAATGAATTCAAATAAAATCTTGCAAGCAACTAAAATATCTGTTTCACTGTATTAAAGCAAGCAGCAAGAAACACACTCCCAATATAAATGTGCAAATAATATTAACTTAAAAGATTGCTGCGCTAATAAATCATAAACCTATACAACACATCTATGTACTAATCACATATCTCTTAACGTGTGAATCAAATGAAATTAAACACGTGTGTGATTATTATAGTTCTTCTTATATTAGTCCATATAAACAGATCCAGTGCAATCAAGTGAAAAAATTTAAAATCAAATGAAGATTAGGCTTGCTGAATCTTCACAAATCCTCAAACGTGCTTTATATTCACCACAGTGCTCCCCCATTAAGTATGCGCTCACCTCATGATGTGTGACCTCACATTTAATTTTGGTCAAAACAGCCTTTTAGTCACCTTGGACTAATAAATCGTGTTTTCCTCCTTCCAGTCCTGTCAGTTTTCCTCTGCCATTGCTCGATATATGTGAAAAGAGAGGAGCTCCAAATAGTGATTATATCTTTTAAAACCAGTAATGTTTATTTACAACTTGCTGACCAGCCACTGCATATATACGGCGGCAGGTCGGCTTGATTGCCGTACCCGTACGAACGGTTCGTGCATGTGACATTGTGGGCACGTGCGTGCGCCCGCTGCACATGGCGACCCACGATCGCAGTACACAGAGGCAGAACGGGGATCTGCCTATGTAAATATGGCGGATCCCTGTTCTGACAGGAGACATCATTGTGGTGTTCCAGTGAGCCCAGCCCCCACACAGTTAGAACACACCCAGGGAACACAGTTAACCCCTTGATCGCCCCCTAATGTTAATCAACTTCCCTGCCAGTGTCATTTATACATTAACCAGAGCAGTCTTCTCACTAGCCTTCTCACTCACGGTGAAGAAGGGGGAAAGCTACAGCAGGTGCCCAGCCAGGGCCCCAGCAGGACAGCAGGGGTGATGCTTGAGGAGCATCGAGTACCAAGCTAGGGACCCATCAGGATAGCGGGGTGACGCTTGAGAAGTATACAGCATGCCAGCTGTGGAAGAATTTAGGAGATCCAGTGGCAATTGGATCTGGAGGTCTAGTAAGAGACTGGGAGCTCTGTAAGAAGTAAGAATCTACAATGAGAGACTGTAATGTAAAATAACTATTCTGTGTTGCCAATAGTTAAGTACATGTAGTCAAAGGGTGCAGGGGGTGAATGTGGGATGATTGAACCCTACATGTATACCATGCCACAAAATATATGTACAGAAAAAAGAAGAAGGTTGGGTGGGACTTTACATGTATCATGTAGGATTTTTTAAGAAACGCACAAATCATAACGTTTAAAAAAAGAGAGTATATATAATTTTATTTAACGTATATACATAAAATAGATTAAAACCTTGAAAGACAAACAACTTTAACCACTTGCCGACCGGGCCATTGCTGAAAGACCGCAACAGCGCGGTCGGCTAGTTCTGGGTGGACGTCCATGGACGTCATTCCAGAATGTTGCTCCCGCGCGCCCCCGGGAACATCGCATCACGGATCACGGTAAATAGCCGCCGTCAAATGACGTAGCGACCACATGTAAACAAACCGGCATCACGTCATGACGCCGGTTCCTCCCTCCCCTCTCTGTACCGATTGGTACAGTGCGAGGGAAGAGGGGGAGAGATGGCAACGCTGTGGGCTGGATGTTTAGTGCCCACAGCGCTGCTCAATATAAATAATGGCAATACTCTGCAACACTGCAATACTCTGCAACACTGTGCAATACTCTGCAACATTGTGCAATACTCTGCAACACTGCAAAACTCTGCCAATACTCTACCAATACTCGCCAATACTCGCCAATACTAGCCAATACTCTGCCAATACTCTGCTAATACTCTGCAATAACTTTTAACAGAATCAAATAATTTTTTTTTTTTTATCGAATTTTCAGTCTTTTTTGATTTATAGCGCAAAAAATAAAAAACCCAGCGCTGATTAAATACCACCAAAAGAAAGCTCTATTTGTGTGAAAAAAAGGACATAAATTTCATATGGGTACAGTGTTGCATGACTGAGTAATTGTTATTCAAAGTGTGAGAGCACCGAAAGCTGAAAATTGATCTGGTTAGGAAGAGGTAAGTGCCCAGTTGTCAAGTGGTTAAAAACACTTTTACAGTATGACTTATCCAGGGTGTTGTTATCCTGGCTGGGGGATCCGAGAAGACGGCCTACGCTTTTCGTGGAAGGACCCGCTTCATCAGGGCCTCAGATTAAGAGGATAATTTTTATATAAATGCATACACTGTTCAACTGTAAGATGTTAGTAACCAACTCAATGGAAATATTTTTGCCTGGGGATCCCGTGGGGATTTGCCGCACAGCTCACTGGCTAGCGAAGTGTTCCCAGAAGTAATTGATAGCTTGTGTGATCGAGATTGAGCTAAATGATTATATCTTTAAGAAAAGACATTGCTCCTAATCTCCAAACAGAGTGGGACTGAAGAGATGGATAAGGTCACATAGAGGGGTATTTGCAGATGATTTAAATGAAGCCTTTAATCAATATGGGTCCCCGTTGCTTCTGGATAAACAGTCTGTCTACACCTCACTATACCTAGGTGACCATCCACACTGATCTTTGCATCTCCCCGTTCTGCCTCTCCGTGCCACGATTGCGAGCCACTGGCGGACATCGAGTCCGCGGGACCCGCGGGCACGCTCCCGTGGCGTGCGCCGGGCACACGCCAGCTGGCCGCGGATGACGCAGCGACATACGGGTATGTTGTTTTTCGCACCCATGACACTTTGCTGATGTATATCAGCATGAGCCAGTCGGCAAGTGGTTAAGGGTGTCTGGCCCTAACCCTCTCTCCCACAGTCCTGTTAAGAGACAATAAATCTCTTTTGCATCCAAAAAGTGTCTGGCGTCCATCACTTCATCTTGCATCACACCCCCCATGCCTGGTAACCCACTCTACAAAGACGGATGTCAGCTATCCTTGACTCTGGATGTCACCATTAGGCCTTTGGGGGTCCGGGACCTTGCTACATTTGGCACCCAACGTGGGGCAAAGGCATTGATTCTGCAGCACTCACCCATAGCAACCGGCTACAGCTACCTCAGGATTTCGCCTGGCTCCATGGGAAGGTGGCAAGTAACATCTTTGCTTTGTATAGACTGTGTTAATTTGCATTCCAACAATGTGGGGAAGAACCAACATGTCTCATTGCTCAGGGTAGAGTGTCAGCCTGGTCTTTTGACACTTTACGCCAGCGCTGAAACTTATCATTGCATCTACTTAAGGGTGTCCTGGCCCTAACCCTCACTCTCACAGATCTGTTAAGAGACCATACATTTCTTTTGCATCCAAAAAGTGTCTGGCACCCATCACTTCATCTTGCATCACAGCCACCATGCCTGGTAACCCACTCTACAAAGACGGATGTCAGCTATCCCTGACTCTGGAGGTCCGAGACCTTGCTACATTTATTTAATTTGATTCACACGTTAAGAGATGTGTGATTAGTACATAGATGTATTGTATAGTTTTATGTTTTTTTAGCGCGGCAATCTTTTAAGTTAATGTTTGAAATGTAATCACTTTCATTCCTGTGTGTAATGGCCAATAGGATATTGTTGGCCAAGGTAGGCTGACTTGGGAATTCCTACTACAGGTTCAAGGGGACCTGTGGACAAATAGTGATCAGAAGCCAACAGAATAGTCTAAGGAGGTCCAAAAATTAAAAGCAAGAGAATAGTCATTCTGACGGGACAGGTGGGCTACATATAGGAATCTTTTAAATGAGGCCATAGGTACTTGGTGGTACCACTCCAGGTTGAGGTGTAAAGCCCCATTGGCACTCAGGATAGTAGGGGTGACAGCATAAGAAAAACTCATCCAGTGAGCAATAAATATTATAAGTTGAAACCACTGCTCGCCATAGCAGATCCTCTTATGGATGTAGACATGGTAAAGCCTCAGTCAATGCTGCTACTCAGGCCATCCCCACTGACTTGATTTGTCCTACTCACCGGGGCTTAATCATAGGAGTTTATGATTAAGCCCCAGTGGGTGGGGCATAACATGTCAGGGGGGCATGGGCTGAGGAGTGGCATTTTACATGTATACATCCATACTTGGATCGGCCATGGTGAGCAGTGGTTTCAAGCTATAAGGAATCCTTTGAGTAGTCAGTTTTGATGGAAGACACACCACAGAAAAGCAGGTTCTGGGAATGATTTGTCTTCACCAGAACTTCCAGTGGGGAGAATGGATTTCAATGCGGGGCACTACCAGGTGGTTGCCATCATTGGCAACAGCCACCAAGATAAAGGTTGTTGCTGAGACTGCTAAACAGGGAAAATGAATGGGGACTTAAGAATAGGGACTAATGAGGAGCATGATGATCACAGAAGGATAATCTAGGGCAGGACAGACTAGATGTAGAACACAGGTGATAAACAGGGTTTTCCGATCATAACAGGAACAGGGCTGGGATGCAAAGAAAGGCAACCAACTTCATCCACTAGTTTGACAAGTTGCAATGGCAAGGGATCAAACTTTGCAACATCATAACATTGTAGGAACAAGACCAAGTCAGGCATCAGATGTGAATTATCCAGCACAAAGAGCTACAGACTGATTTTAAACACCACACAGAACAAAAAAAGATTCAGTTGCAGCTTATTTGCTATATTGAATGAAGATTTTTGACAGAATGAGTATGCAGTTTGTTTCACAGTTGTTCTAGCAATATCCCCAGATTTCTCTTCTGTCCGTTTAGCCCTCCACTTAGGTCTCAGGACTGTTACATCTCCTTTGTTCTCCTTTCTACTCCCCCTCTGATCTTCTTCTTACTTTCTTTCTTTTTTCTTCCCCAAATTTTTGTTCACCTTGTCTTTCACTGCCGGTCTCCCAACCTTTCCCTTTCAGCACCTGTTCCCTGAGCTTTTCATCAGGATTTTTCTTTTTCAGCATCTCTTTTCTTAGCGTTTCCTCTGAATCCTTACCCCATGCACCAGCAAGCAATGTATGTAGTACCTGTGTACATGTCACCACTAATACAATTGCAATGGTATTTACAGTACATCCTCGTATTGTAATAATAAGCAATAGTTGTCTCTCACACTGTGACCAGGAGAACTTAACCTAAGTCCACCACTTGTCCATCTGAGCTAAAATACTCCAAAACTTGAGTCCAGCCCCTAAAAAATACATAACACCCCATACACATGCCTTTGCAGTAGCTCCACTGCTTTCCTCCTGACAAGCTAAGAGAGCAACTGGGGTTGAGTACAGGCTTAACAATCCAACCCCAATGTCACCATTGCACACATGTGAAACTCTCTCCCACTGTAGGCCCCTGGTTGAGTGGTATTGGTCGCAATGCTGCTACATCCAGGAGGTGCTACACATTCTCCATGCCATCTCAGTACAAGGAAGAGACTACAGATGTCATTTGTATTTTCTAAGTGCTATAGAAAGAAAAATATCTGTATTTTCCAAACGTAATAACCAGATACCAGTGTTAAATCATTGATAGATTTGCTTTAAATGCAAATGTTTATCCTCTGGATCATATCAGTTGTAGTAATGCTCCCTGTTTAAAAAATATGGCTTATAATTAATTGTTTCTCTCTTCTAACCAAATATTATTAATTGCTGCTGTATGACTAAAATCTATAGTAATTGACCCACGGCCTTAAATTAAGCAATACGCACATTTATTTCTGAAGTCTGGCTGCTTCTTAACAGGATCTTGACTGGTGGTGGCAAGTAATAAATTATGATAATCATTCTGAATATGAATATGTATTATTTTGCTGTATGATTTTTTTTTTTTTATTATGCAAACAACTTAATACACAGCTGGATTACCTATAACAGTTTTACCAGCCAAAGGTCTTTAATTCCATGTTATCATCCTGATTCTGTTGCAAGACACAGTCACATCATTGACCCCTACTGCTGCAGAAGCATAGGTTGGTGAATTTTAGACCCTTCACCTCTTTAATAATAATAATAATAATCAGGCAGCAGCAATGGCATTTTTCTGTTTGGCATTCTGTTCACTCTGTTGTCTCCTAAAATAAATATTGGGGGGCTCCCATAGCTAAAAACTTCCAGCTAATTCTGGCTTTGATGCTTTCTGAGATACTGGCCTAGAACAAGTGTTCTGCCACTAAAGTCAGGACTACCCAAATAGCAAACTAAAATTATTGGAAGGAAGGGTTAGCAATGGAAGCCTACATATAATTTCTAGGATTCTTTTAATGGGTATCTAAAATAAAAAAAAAATAAAAAACAACAAAACAAAAAGTTTACCTGTGTCAAGGATGTAGTCAATCAAGCAAGACAATAGTGTCACTAGATCACCATGACAGCAAAATGGTTAGCTTAACCAATTCAATACCAGGCATTTTCACCCCCTTCCTGCCCAGGCCAATTTTCAGGTTTCAGCGCTGTAACATTTTGAATGACAATTGTGTGGTCATGCAACACTGTACCCAATTTTTCCCCATAAATAGAGCTTTCTTTTGGTGGTATTTGATCACCTCTACGGTTTTTATTTTTTGCGCTATAAACAAAAAAAGAGCGACAATTTTGAAAAAAACACAATATTGTTTACTTTTTGCTATGATAAATATGCCAATTTAAAAAAAAATAAGTTTCCTCAGTTTGGGCCATTTAGGTAGTTTCTTTTGGTAAAAAAAAAATCGCAATAAGCGTATATTGATTGGTTTGCGCAAAAGTTATAACACCTACAAAATAGGTTATTGATTTATGGCATTTTTATTATTTTTTTTTACAAGTAATGGCGGCAA
Organism: Lithobates clamitans; assembly: GCA_037952925.1. Classification (NCBI taxonomy): domain Eukaryota; kingdom Metazoa; phylum Chordata; class Amphibia; order Anura; family Ranidae; genus Lithobates; species Lithobates clamitans. The sequence goes on along the minus strand of JBBGZY010000116.1, from coordinate 2,434,743 downwards.
TCTGCGATTTTTATCATAATTGTGTCATTGCGGCGGACAGATCGGACACTTTTGACACTTTTGGGACCATTAACATTTATACAGCGATCATTGCTATAAATATGCACTGATTACTGTATAAATGTCACTGGCAGGGAATGAGTTAACACTAGGGGGCGATCAAGGGGTTAAATGTGTTACCTAAGGAGTGATTCTAACTGTGGGGGATGGGACTGATATATATTAGGAACACATGATCGTCTACTCTCCCTTACAGGACATGGATCTGTGTGTTTACACACACAGATCCACATTCCTGCTCTGTCACGAATGATCACGGGTGCCAGGCACGCGTATCGGCTCCTCGATGACGCGGTACACAAACAAACACAGTTTCACAGACAAATCAGTGACGGTGACAATAGTACCCAGCTAGAGGAAGAGGGTTTGGGACTTTAACCGCTTGCCGCCCGCAGTCCATCATATGACAGCCAGGCGGTACGGCTCTCATTCTGGGAGGGTGTCATATGACGCCCTGCCCTTTAAGCAGGGAATGTGCGCAATCGTGTGCGCGCATCCCTGTACCTTCGGTGGCATGTCACGGAGACACCGCTCGCCACCGAGGGGGGTGAACAGCCATTGGGCATGGCTGTTTACCATGTGATCGGCCATGATGAAGTAATGGCTGATCACAGATGGTACCGCCCCACTGTGCACGGCGCATGCGCGCTGCACGCTGTGCGTGCACGTTGGTGGCGGGGTGTTTCCGGGAACACTGCTCATCACCGACGATGGTAAACAGCCATTGGTCGAGGGCTGTTTAACACGTGATCAGCTGTGATCCTTTCACAGCCGATCACTAAGTGTAAACACAGAGCAGTAACTAGCTGTTACCAGCTCTTCTCTCCTCACACACCATTTCCAGTGTGAGGAGAGAAGAGCCAGGAGCAGTGAGTTACCGATCTGTGTTCTGTAGTATCTGCACCAAGCACAACACTTGTCCCATCGCCCCCCCATTGTCATCTGTCACCCAACAGTCACCACAGTCACCCCATAAAGTGCACCTGTCACATAAGAGACTGCCATTAGTAATCGTCAGTGGTGCACCTGTCACCCATCAGCCATCACCCGTCACCCATCACCCGTCAGTGACCATCAGTCGTCACCCATTAGTGACTGTCAGCCTTCACCCATCAGCCATCATCTGTCACCCATCAGTGACTGTCAACCATCACCCATCTCCTGTCACCCATCAGTGACGTCAGCCATTACCCATCACCCATCAGTAAGCATCAGCCATCACCTGTCACCCATCGGTGACCGCCAGCCATCACCCGTCACCCATCAGTGACCTCAGCCATCACCCGTCACCCATCAGTGACCGTGGCCTGTCACTCGTCTGTGACCATCACCCGTCAGTGACCATCACCTGTCACCGTCCGTGGCCTGTCACCCATCAGTGACCATCGCCTGTGACACCGTCATCACCTATCAGTGAACGTCACCTGCCACCCATCACACAGCCCATCAGTGACCGTCACCTGCCACCTGTCACACAGCCATCAGCGTCATGTCAAAAAGAGTTTACAACAGTGAGGAGGTGTTCCAGATCCTCTCCATGACTGATGAGAGCAACGGGGAGTTCTCATCAGATTCCAATTCTGATTCCGAATCAAATTCAGAATTTGAACGGATTGAGCTTAGTGAATCTGCAAATGATTCGGAGGAAGAATGGGTCCCTCCAAAAAGGGCACGGCACTCTGGAAACCAGGATTATATTCTCAGGCCCAGTACCAGCGCTGCCGCCAGCAATAGGCCCCGGGAACGAATACCCAGTACCAGCGCTGCCGCCGGCGATTGGCCCCAGGAACAAATGCCCAGTACCAGCGCTGCCACCAGCCATAGGCACCAGGAACAAATGCCCAGACCCAGTACCAGTGCTGCCACATCACGCCTGAGTACCAGCACAAGAGATTCAAATCCCCCAATTACTGGAGTGTCACGTCCCCCAAGAGCCAGTGCCTCTACATACATGCCAGATGGTCTTGCCAACCCAACATGGCTGCCATCCAACTCGGGATCACCAATTATTCCCCCTTTCACAGCACAACCAGGTGTGCAGGCCAACACCCAAAGTTTCTCAGAGATTGATTGCTTTCATCTGTTTTTGCCCGACACTTTACTGCAATTCATTGTGGACCATACAAATTTACTGTATATGCCCAGCAGTCCATTTAAGTGGAGAGATCTGAATTTGGAGGAGTTCAAATTGTTTAAGGTCCTCACCCTAAACATGGGGCTTACAAAAAAATGAAGGACATGCCTATTGGTCCACCAACCCCATCCACAACATGCACATTTATGATAATGCACTTTCTTCATTTTAGTGACAACACCCACTGCCCTCCCCACAATCATCCAAATTACGACAAATTATATAAACTTCGCCCACTGATAAATTTCTTTTCCCAACAATTTGCAGAACTCTATGTCCCCGATCAGAATATATGTGTTGATGAGTCCCTGGTACCCTTCTCAGGCCGGCTAGGAATAAAGCAATATATTCCTAGCAAAAGGGCCAGATATGGAGTAAAATTATACAAGCTCTGAGAGGGAGCCACGGGATATCTGTATGCGTTCCGCATATATGAAGGAAGAGATTCCCAGCTCCAGCCCCCTGAGTGCCCGGCCTACATGGGCACAACTGGAAAGATTGTATGGGACCTGGCATATCCACTTCTGAACAAAGGATATCACATATACTTTGACTACTTCTACACCAGCCTGCCCCTTTTCAAACACTTATACCTTGCAAAAACCCTGGCCTGTGGAACCTCCAGAAAAAAATAGGAAGGGCTTCCCACAATCTCTAGCAAACAAAAAGCTGCGAAGGGGGGAAAGAGCAGCATTGAGACGAAGTGCTGGCCTTAAGGTGGAAGGATAAAAGGGACATACACATGATGTCCACCATCCATGATGACACTACAATTGAGGTTCAAAGAAGACGAGGTCCCAGTATGTGTCCAAGATTATAATCTCTACATGGGGGGGTGGATTTCAATGATCAAATGATTCAGCCCTATTTGTCGATAAGGAGGTCCTGATTCTGGTACAAGAAGATAGCAATTTATCTCATCCATTTGGCCATTTATAATTCCTACGTAGTTTACACCATATCCACAGAAAGCCCCGCCCCCTTCCTATAATTCAAAGAAGAAGTTGTCACGTCCCTCATCTATCACCAAAGACCCCCCCCAGAAGACCTTCGCTCTGAGGCTGCTTGCCGACTTCATGAGCGCCACTTCCTCTTCAACATTCCACCATCTGAAGCAGGCCGAAGATGGCAAAAAAATGTTGCATGTGCACCAAAAGAGGATTTTGAAAAGATACCAGCTACCAATGTCCCCAGTGTCCCTCCCAACCTGGCCTTTGCATTGGTGAATGCTTCCAACTTTATCATACATCCCTAAAATATTAGCCCATATTTTTAACCATTTTCCCATTTTCCTCATCTGTACTGACCATTTTCCATGCTTCCCCAAATAACCATGCTACTGCCTTCCACGTGAACTGACCCTGGCCTGTTTTGTGACTATGCCTCTGCCTACCGTTTGGTCTGCCTCCACGTGAACTGACCCTGGCCTGTTTTATCAACTACGCTACTGCCTACCGCTTGGACTGCTTGCACGTGAACTGACCCTGGCTTGTTTTATGGACTATGCTTTTGCCTACCGCTTGGACTGATCTGTTGCCCTGCTACTGTAGTACACAGGGGTCTCACATATGTGAGGGGCTCCAGAATTGTTTTTCCAGATGGAGAAAACAATTTTTTTTTGTTTTCTCCTGGTTTTAGAATTTCCAGATTAGGGTCTGGAGTCCGGAGGCTTCATAGAGATTTGGATGGGTCGAAGCCTCTACCCCAAGTGCGCCTGTGCACAGGTCTTACCTGATTGTGGCCCTCAGCCTGCTGCTGACTTACTGCTATCATGCCTCTGCCTGCCACATGAACGGACCACACCGCTACCTGGACTATGCAAGTAATTAGCTGTAGCAAGAGGCAGTATGTTTATGAAGGGCTGGAGAGCGGTACAATGAGTGTCTGCAGGTAACAGTGTACCAGGACCAATATTATGGCTGTGCTGGCTGTCTCTGCCTGGACAATTTCTATGGACTGTGCTGTGCTGACAATATCCTTGTGCTGACTATAGACAATATTCTTGCCTGCTGCTTGGATAATTACTATTGCTGTCGCTAAGCATATCCCTGCCCGCTGCCTGGACCAGTGCTCTCCTCTGTGGATACTACTAAAAGCACAGGTAATGCTTATTTTTACCCTTTTCACAATATAATTTATTTTGTATTGTAATTTTTGGTATGTACATGCTATGTGTTAGAAATATGAAGGGCCATCAAAAATGATAGGTTGGCAGGAAATTATATATGTCATTTATGCTCCTAGAACGTATGTGGCCAGGCTGTGTAAAAGGCTCACACATGTGGTATTATCATACTCAGGAGGAGTAGCAGAATGTATTTTGGGGTGTCATCTTTGCTATGTACATGCTATGTATTGGAAATATCTGATAAATGGACAACTTTGTGTAAGAAAAATGTGTTTTTATTTTAATTCCACATTTTCCAAAAACTTCTGGAAAAAAATGAACCATTCAAAAGACTCACTATGCCTCATACATTTTACGTTGGGGTGTTTGCTTTCCAAAATGGGGTCATTTTGGGGGCAATTCCATTGTTCTGGTGCTCTAGGGCCTTCAAAAATGTAATAGGTGGTTGAGAAATGAGAAGTGTCATTTATGCTCGTATAACGCCTGAAGATGCTACTTCAATGTTGGGCCTTTGTATGTGGCCAGGCTGTGTAAAAGTCTCACACATGTGGTATTGCCATACTCGGGAAGACTAGCAGAATGTAATTTGGGGTGTAATTTGTTGTATGCATATGCTCTGTGTGAGAAATAACCTGTTAATATGACAATTTTGAAAAAAAAAAAATCTTCATTTTGCAAAGAATTGTGGTTAAAATTTACAACTTAAAAAAACTCACAATGCTACTTATTTAATACCTTGGAATGTCTACTTTCTAAAAAGGGGTCATTTGGGGAGTATTTGTACTTTCCTGACTTGTTAGTGTCTCAAGAAATGAGATAGGCCTTCGGTACATCAGGTGTGATCAGATGTGATCAATTTTCAGTGACTGGCACCATAGTTTGTAGACTCTATAACTTTAACAAAGACCAAATAATTTACACTTATTTGGTATTATTTTTACCAAAGATATGTAGCAGTATAAATTTTGGCCAAAATTTATGAAGAAAAATTACTAATTTGCAAAATTTTATGACAGAAACAAAGAAAAAGGCATTTTTTTCACAAAATGTAAGGTCTTTTTTATTTATAGCACAAAAAATAAAAAAACCACTAGTGATTAAATACCACCAAAAGAAAGCTCTATTTGTGTGAAAAAAATTACGCAAATTTCATATGGGTACAGTGTTGCATGAGTAATTGTCATTCAAAGTGTGAGAGAGCGCTGAAAGCTGAAAATTAGTCTGGGCAGGAAGGGGGTGTAAGTACACTGTATTGAGGTGGTTAAATGAGGTAGGTCTATAATGGCTAAAAGATGAGTCAATGTAAGAAGACATGTTTTATTCAATACATTAAAAAACATGACATAGCAAAATGAGTACATGCATGGTAAATAAGCATAACAATCACAGATATTCATAAAAACAATCATAATCAACTTGGACAAGTGTGATTTAACTGTACTTCTGTCTCAGTCTGATTCATGGTTTCTGACAATAACGCTATTTTAAAGAACGCAAACACCAGACCAATGAGTAAAACAAACTAAATATATTGTCATAAAATAATATAGGTAAAGGCAGACAGAGGCAAGTGGTGAAATGAAAAATAATAGTATTAATACACTTAAAATACAGGACAATTGCGAGTAACAGGGCCCAGGTTTTACTGATCAGCTTAAACTGTAACAGAGTCTTCTAGAATATCATATAGGCAGGCGGAAACAGATTATAAAAATCCCCAGAGGTTATGCTGTCCTAGGCCCTGGAGTGACTTTGCTAGGTCTAATGCCCTGTACACACGGTCGGATTTTCCGACGGAAAATGTGTGATAGGACCATATTGTCGGAAATTCCGACCGTGTGTAGGCTCCATCACACATTTTCCATCGGATTTTCCGATACACAAAGTTTGAGAGCAGGCTATAAAATTTTCCGACAACAAAATCCGTTGTCTGAAATTCCGATCGTGTGTACACAAATCCGACGGACAAAGTGCCACGAGCCAACACCCGTCAGAAAAAATCCTAGGATTTTGTTGTCGGAATGTCCGAACAAAGTCCGACCGTGTGTACGGGGCATAAGTCTGCCTGCAGGACTTCAGTGTTCGGGAAGGTGAAAAAAATGCTAAAGTCTATGTAAATACTATGAAACTGGAAGTAATAATTCTCCACAAATAAGGGAAAATATTGTTATTTTTGCCGGAGTGGTTGGGGTCCTTTCGGTGGTGCACTAATAGTGATTCTGAGTGGCTTCCAGACACTCCCAGTTCAAGAAGGTGGGGACATGAGGAAGAGCTTTGGCAGGAATAACTTGAACACAGCTTAAAATTCATGAAAAGGGGAGGCAACAGGTGCAGGGAGATGTTAAGTGGATCTGAGATAATAGGGTAATCCAGAAGAGGGGATGTGGCACTGCTCAGTGGTACGCAGCAAAAGTATGGTAGTGTCTAAGGAGCCTGATGGCAAGCTGTGTAGCTGAAGTCTTGCTTGGTTTTGTGGTGCAGAGCGTTTGGTGGGTTGGCAACCTTCTCACCAATCCTGTGCTTCAGTGGTGGGTTCCAAGGGCAGAGAGGCCCCTCTAACATCAGAAGAGGATTTTACACAGGCTGCTCTGGCTCCCAGTGTAACAGTTTTCGCGGGGAGGGGGAGGTCAAAAGATTTAGCAGCCACCTACATGTACATCTTGAATAATGCGATGTACTCCAAAATTGCAAAGCATTTTGCTGTTTTTAACAGAGGAGGCAATATGCATGGACATGAGAAAACCCACTGTTTTCAGTAGGGCCCATTGACACCAAGACCAAGTCTGAACGGACCCACACAAATATTTATCATCTCCTTAGCCGCATCTTCTGGGCCTACCTCCCAGCGATTGGCTGAGGTCAGCTAAATATGTATAACCTAGTGGCTACCCCTCCTACTCTACTTCTGCATGCCTCTGGAAAAAGTAATCAACCACCAGGCTTAGGGAGACCTGACCAGACCTAGAAAATACATTTCTGCTTACTTGAGTACAGCAAAGGAAAATCTAAGTTTATCCAGCCTAGTGCAGAGCACTAGAGAGCAAAAAAGCTTTTTTGTATCTTTAATGCCAAAAAGCAGCTGTATTGGAAATAGAAAGGGATTATATGAAATAAAGACTAAGGCTTCACCTTGTTTACTAACTTTCACTTTGCAAAATGAACATTCACTTTCTTAGGTAAACAGCCCTAACTCCTTTACGAAATCAACTCCATTGTCTTCCCTGTTCACAATGTTTTTCCTTTTCTTTAAAGTGGAGTTCCGCCGAATTTTTTTTTTTAAGTCAGCAGCTACAAATACTGCAGCTGTTGACTACCTGTCCAGGGCGCCCATGATGTCCTCACCTGAAGCCAATCTCTCCCTCGGCTCTCGGGTGGAGACGCCGCCATCTTCGGTAAGGAAATCAGGAAGTGAAGCCTTACAGGCTTCACAGCCTGGTTCCCTACTGTGCATGCGTGAGGCGCACTGTGCGTCCTCACTGGTCCCTGCTGTCTTCTGGGACCTGTGTGTCTCCTAGAAGACAGCGGGGGGGACGGAGGAGGGGCTGGACATGGCATAGATCACTGCGGAGCCTGCTGTGATCTATGCCCGGAAGTGGGAGCAAATACCTGGATTATACAGGTATCTGCTCCCCCCTCCCCCCTGAAAGGTTCCAAGTGCAACACCGGAGGGGGGGAGAAATCCGATCAGCGGAAGTTCCATTTTTGGGTGGAACTCCGCTTTAAGAAACCCTGTCTAGCATTACAGCCACAGAATAAATAATTCTAATAAAGATTTATATATAGTATTAAAGCTTTGGATTTAGAAGATTCATCTGCTATAGCTTCCATGCTTTGATTTGCAAGCAAAAAGTAAACGTGTATAGCGCTTACCCCCGAAGGAGCGGCTGATTTTATTTGGGTCTTTGCCGTCACCCTCTTACCTGTATTTCCACCATATACGGGACTTAGAGTCTATATTAGGCCTTACACCCACCAATGTATGCACCAGTCACATTGTTCTGTTTCCAATGCTTTATTGCAAAACTTTTCAGAAAGTAGCAGTAAAGAGGTAGAAAGGGAGTTGCAGGAGAGTTCAAATACCTTATGCAGATCACTGAGGAATTTAAGATCCTGAAGACAAACACACTTTCAGTCTACAGATCTTTGCCTTTAAGCCGGCCCAGGAGTACTGAACGGTAGGTTAGTTAGGATGCATCCTCCAATTGAGTCACCAGGCTCTTCTTGAGATACTAGCCTGTCGCACGGTCCTCTCCAAGATGAATCCTCCCCTGGATCTTTCAATTGCTTGGCTTCTTCCCGCAGGATAGACAGCACAAGACCACCTCTGAACCAGCAAGTCCCAGACTTCTGGGCCTACTTGAAGTAACATAGCCTCGGACCAGCATGGTCCCGAGACAGGAAAGAAGTTGTCACATATCAGGAGGGCCAGCAGGCAAGAGAGCCCCTAAAAATGGCGTCTGCCCCTTAAGTACCCTTTCCCAGAATGCACAGCGGTGGACCACCTCTGCTGGGTTACCTCTGAGAAAGAAGAGCACTCAATACACTTCAGCCTGCTGCTCTTCCAACACTGGCCTGTGGTGACAACAACACCTACAGACAACAGTGTGGAACTACACGCAACGCAGCCAATGCTGGAACAGAAGCTAATTTAGCCACAGATTAAATCTGAATTATATACAGAACAGATAACCACCTAAATTTACATGCAAGCGCCTGATCAACAGGAGCAGGGCGCTACATGTGTAACATAAAAAAAAAATGTATTTATTAAAAGTAAATGTAAGATATGTAAGGCAGTTTTATCCTAGAGTTTATTTAAAAAAGCAAATATATTTTATGCTTGTCTGATTTTATGCTTTATGTATTTGTTGTAGGCAATCATGAGAAACAAAACAGATTGACCCAACATCTAAAACTGAAATGATAAGAAAATGCAGCATCTTATTTAATTGCTTGTTAACAACATTTTGACTTGTGACTGCAAATAATAAATTAATTATTTTAATTTGGAATGTGCAAAATAATTTTTGCTGAATTACTTTTTAATGACTTATATAATGTTTGTTAATGAAATTTTGACTTTAACATATAATATATGTTTGGCATATTCATGAGATAACTGTAAGATAATGAGCCCAAACTCTGCTAAATGTTTAGATGTTATGCATATTATTGTGTCCTGTCCACAGAGATAGCAATATTTCCACCAATGAGATGGAAGAACTGTACAAAGACAGAGGGGACAGGGTCCTGTTCATGTGGCTTCAAAGTGTATTTTCACTTTTGCAGCCAAACTAGCATAACACCTACTTTATGTTATAACATGTCCCCACTCCCCTAGCATGATTAAAAAACAAGGAAATCCTAGATAATTCTCTTTGTTTATGAGGGGGTTGGGCAACTGTGTTTGCCATAATTAACCCTGTCTCTGATGTGCAGGCAGATCTTTATTATCAAATCTAACAAAATTTCAACACTGTCTGTCCTATCAAAGAGTTGAAGGGTAACTCCACTTTTGTAGGGGGAAAAAATTGCAAATAAAGAAAAAATTATTTAGCGCATATAATTGCAACACTAATCATATTGTAATTGAATGTTATTAAAAATTGCCTTTCCTTTTCAATCTGCAGTCAATGTAATTTTCTGGAAATACATTGCGATATGGCTACCTTGAGCTGTTCTGTACACACAATGTGTACTGACCACTCCCCAGAAACATAATTTCCTGCTTGTGTGATTGGCTCACCAATTTTCCCAGAAGTCTGCCTATAAGATACAAATCAGATTTCAGGCATCTCTTGCAACAAAAATATCATTTCTTGAGAGATACTTTCAATAGGAACATGTCTAAAGGGAGGCAGGCCCAGCAGATTTCCTCATTAGTGCCCTTCAACTCCACACCTGACAGTAAATTATGAATCCACTCCCATTAGGCCTACTCAGAACAGAGACACAGACAAACATACATGGATTCCTTCAGAATAACAAAAGGTAGGAATCTGCAACAAAGTTTGGTATAATTCTTGCAATGTACATAGATTAACCAGAGGGAAATGTTTTTTTTTTCAACAAAATTGGAGTTACGCTTTACGGTTGTAGAGGCTGGGCTTCATGCATTGTATGTTAATGAGGACAGACTTGAAAAAGGCTCCCTCTAACATTTTTCAAAAGCCTCATAGTCCGCATAACACCTCTTCCTGAGAAATGTCCAAAAGGTAAGAAATATTTCTAAGATATATAGTGTGGTTTTCTCAAATGTGATTGCAAAATCGGAAACATGCTTTAATAACTTCAGCCCCAAAAGGATTTATCCCCTTCCTGACCAGAGCATATTTTTTACTTTTTGCTATAAAAAATATCCCCAAAAAATATATAAAGAAACAAATTTCTTTAACAGTTTAGGCCGATATGTATTCTTTTTTGGTAAAAAAAATATCTCAATAAGTGTATATTGATTAGTTTGCACAAAAGTTATAGCATCTACAAAAAAGGGGATAGATTTATGGCATTTTTATTATTATTATTATTTTTTTACTAGTAATGGCAGTGATCTGCAATTTTTATCAGGACTGCGACATTATGGCAGACAGATTAGACACTTTTGACACTATTTTGGGACCATTGACATTTATACAGCAATCATAGCTACAAATATCCACTGCTTACTGTATAAATGACACTGGCAGGGAAGGGGTTAAACACTAGGGGGGCGATCAAGGGGTGAAGTGTGTCCCCTGGATGTGTTCTAACTGCAGGGGGGATGAGCTCACCATGGGCTCAACATGACAGAGATCACTGCTCCTGATGACAGGGAGCAGTAGATCCCTCTCGTGTTGCTAGGCGGAACAGGGAAATGCCTTGTTTACATAGGAATCTCCCTGTTCTGTCTCTCCTCGCCGCAATTGCGGGCCACCAGCGAACATCAAGTTTGCGAAACCCACGGGCACGTGCGCCCGCTAGGTGGCATATTCAAAGGGACGTACGGGTACGCCCTTTTGCCTGCCCCTGCCATTCTGATGAAGTAAATTGTTGTGCGGCGGTCCGCAAGTGGTTAAAGGTGACATAGGAAATTTCAAATCTTTCAAATAACAGGTTTAAGGGATGCCTTAAGGCTTGTGTTCTGTTTGTGTGAGCTTGCAGAAGAAAGTGATCCCTATAGTCGGTATAACATGCTGGAGTAAGCAAGAAAATCATGCCCTGAATCATATTTAATGAACAACTGGTAAAAAACAGTACCCTTCCTCTAGTTCAGGGGTCTCCAAACTTTTCCAAAGGAGGGCCACATTGTAGATTTTACAAGTATTCGGGGGCGAATTTATGTGCAAATGAATGAATCATCATTCCCATTATCAGTGTCCCCAGCAGAGTTTTCCCCATTATCAGTGTCCCCAGCAGAGTTTTCCCATCATCAGTGTCCCCAGCAGAGTTTTCCCCATTAGTGTCCCAGGCAGAATTTTTTCCATTATCAGTGTCCCCAGTAGAGTTTTCCCATCATCAGTGTCTCCAGCAGAGTTTTCCCATCATCAGTGTCTCCAGCAGAGTTTTCCCATCATCAGTGTTCCCAGCAGAGTTTTCTCCATCAGTGTCCCCAGCAGAGTTTTCTCCATCAGTGTCCCCAGCAGAGTTTTCTCCGTCAGTGTCCCCAGTAGCGTTTTCTCCATCAGTGTCCCTGGCAGTTTTCCCCATCAGTGTCCGCGGCAGAGTTTTCCCCATCAGTGTCCCCAGCAGAATTTTTTTCCATTATCAATGTCCCCAACTGAATTTTTTCCATTATCAGTGTCCCCAACAGAATATTTTCCATTATCAGTGTCCCCAGCAGAGTTTTCCCATCATCAGTGTCCCCAGCAGAGTTTTCCCCATCGGTGTCCACAGCAGAATTTTCCCCATCAGTGTCCCCAGCAGAATTTTCTCCATCAGTGTCCCCAGCAGAATTTTCCCCATCAGTGTCCACAGCAGAGTTTTCCCCATCAGTGTCCACAGCACAATTTTCACCATCAGTGTCCCCAGTAGAATTTTCCCCATCAGTGTCCACAGCAGAATTTTCTCCATCAGTGTCCCCAGCAGAATTTTCCCCATCAATGTCCCCAGCAGAATTTTCTCCATCGGTGTCCCCAGCAGAGTTTTTCCCCATCAGTGTCCCCAGCAGAATTTTCCCCATCAGTGTCCCAGCATAATTTTCCCCATCAGTGTCCCCAGCAGAGTTTTCCCCATCAGTGCCAACAGCAGAGTTTTCCCCATCAGTGTCCCCAGCAGAATTTTCCCCATCAGTTTCCCCAGCAGAGTCTCCTGTACATTTATGTCTGCAGATTTATGCCCATTTGCCTCTAGCCTCTTGTCACTATTTGAGCCAACTTCAGCTCTCCTGCACCTCCCGACTCCTGCCCACTGCTATACACGCAGGCTGTATGGTGGAAGGAATTCTAATGTAAACAGCGGGCAGGAAGCCAGGAGGTGCCACACTGATGACGTCACCTCCTAGCAGCCAATCCACAGCACAACACAGCAGCCAATCCCCTGGCAGCACGGGAGGGTGTGGGGGGAGCGGCTTTGTATCCAGGACCTGCCAGACACACTGCCGATAATAGCAGCTGCTTTTAGCCAGCAAATCGGCTGTGATGTGTTGGCAGAGCCTGGGTAAACAAATCACACCCGCGGAGTGGTCACACATTAGCATATATTTAGCGTCAATCACAATTTTTTTAAGGAGTTTCGTTTTTGAAAAAAAAATGTATTTACAGATTTGCTATTTAATCATTTGTATTTTTCTTTTTTTCTTGTAAGCTGTCACATGATCGCCTCCTCCCCTGGTCCAATCATGTGTGTACATGTAGATGCGGGGTGAGGATGCTTGTGATATCATTGCTCTAATATGGCCCTATGGCCATATTTGGTCAGTGATGTCACAGACATGCCCACACCTTTTGTGTATTTGTAGCTGTAGGACAGGGAATGCTTAGGCCACAGCTGAGTGGCCTGGAAGGTATGCAATCATGTCACAGTTTGCCACGGATTCTGCCAAACTGAGTTCAGACTGAACTCAGCTAATCCCTGGTTGTCGCCATTTAAAAAAAAAAGGCCTGTAAAAAACATTTAGGAAAAATGCCCTGCAATAGAACGCATTCAGCCTGTTATCTCTGTAGTGTATGTGGCCAGGGACTTTCTGTAAAAAGGTTGCAGGTTGAGTTGTCCTTCTAAGTCAGCTAACCAAAGTTCAAATGTCAGACAGTGAATAATGGTTTCCAAGAATTCGGTTTGGCTTTGTTCTGCATTAATTTGCTGATAAAAACATTACCCTTACTGCTCAACAACCATCTGGTTTGTGCCACCCTGCTTTTAAAGGGGCAACAATCACAGAATCACTTTCAGACATTTTTTGACATTAGCCTGATGTCAGTGTACTGATCTCATAAACCTATAATATAATGCTCATGCAGGGATTAATATGTTACCCCTGTAAGATATTTACCCCTCTATGAAGAGAAGTATTATCCTGGCAGAATACATTTTCTAGAGAGAATTAAAGCGATCATGTCACTAACTTGTGGGTGGGGTCCTCTGCCCCCTTGCACGTGTAGGTACCTCTCACACAGAGTGTACTCATCGATGTCTGAGTCCAGGAGAAGGCTGCAGTCATGGGAAGAATGAAACATTAAGGCAGTTCTCCAACTTAGAGATGAGCCTCCACTGTGTGCAGTAATAAAGTGCAGAGTTCCTCTGAAAAGTGACTTGTACCATGTCACCACACACTGTAACTAACATATGTTGCATTAGGAGGGACATGCTGAGCTATTCCCGATTCCTTCAGCAGCAACAAAAAGAGCCTAAAGCACTTGAACCCCCTGATACCCACGTTCTTGTTCCTGCTCTGACAGCCTTGGACCTTAGTTGATCCCCTTTTTTATAGCACAGGTGGGCCGGCCAGGACCAAAAGCCCAGGAACTGAGCTAATACACTTAACCTCTTCCCAAGCCTGGGTCAACAGATGGCTAACTAAACTCTACACACTTTTCAACCTGCTTACAAACTTAAAGGGGTTGTAAACCCTTAAGATTTTTCACCTTAATGCATTCTATGCATTAAGGTGGAAAACCTTCTGTAGTGCAGCAGCCCCCCAGAGCCCCCCCTAATACTTACCTGAACACGAACGTTCCAGCGACAGGGACGAGCACAGCAGCTCCAGCCGCTGTCTCAGGTCCTCAATGGATAGATTGATAGCAGCAGGAGCCATTGGCTGTGTCCTGCTGTCTGTGTCAATGAAGCAGCAGGACTGGGGAGCCCGCCCGCATGAGTGCCCCCAGGGAATGCGGCTCTCTGTGGGGGCATTCGAGAAGAGGAGGAGCCAGGAGGGCTGCTGGGGAACCCCAGAAGAAGAGGATTGGGGCCTCTCTGTGCAAAACCCTTGCACACAGGAGGTAAGTATAACATGTTTGTTATTTAAAAAACAAAACAAAACCTTTACAACCCCTTATAAACACTTCCCTACCAGCCCATTGTCATATGACGTCCGCAGATGGGATCTCCCATCCTGGGCGGGCGTCATATGACGACCTCGGCTTCCCGGCATTATAGGAGGCGTGCTCGTTGCAATGTCCGCCGGGCACTCGCTTTCGCTCGTTACAGAGCAGGACCGTGGATCTGTGTGTGTAAACACACAGATCCACGTCCTGTCAGGGGAGAGGAGACAGATCGTGTGTTCCTAGTATATAGGAACAACGATCGGTCTCCTCCCCAAGTCAGTCCCATCCCCCCACAGTTATGCCCTGTACACACGTTTGGACTTTCCAACGGAAAATGTGCGATCGGAGCTTGTTGTCAGAAATTCCCGACCGTGTGTGGGCTCCATCGGACTTTTTCCATCGGAATTTCCGACACACAAAATTTGAGCGCTAGCTCTAAAATTTTCCAACAACAAAATCCGTTTGCGTAAATTTCGATCGTGTGTAGACAATTCCGACACACAAAGTGCCTCGCATGCTCGGAATCAAGCAGAAGAGCAGCACTGGCTATTGAACTTAATTTTTCTCGGCTCGTCGTAACGTGTTGTACGTCACTTGACGTTCGGAATTTCCGACCAACTTTGTGTGACCGTGTGTATGCAAGACAAGTTTGAGCCAACATCCGTCGGAAAAAAAATGATGGATTTTGTTGTCGGGATGTGAGATCATGTGTACAGGGCATAAGAATAACTCCCTAGGTAACACATTTACCCCTTGACCGCCCCCAAGTGTTAACTCCTTCCCTACCAATGACATTTATACAGTAATCAGTGCATTTTTATAGCACTGATCGCTGTATAAATGTGAATGGTCCTAAAATAGTGTAAAAAGTGTCCGATCTGTCCGCCACAATGTCACAGTCACGATAAAAATTGCAGATCACTGTCATTACTAATACAAAAATAATAATAATAAAAATGCCATAAATCTATCCCCCATTTTTTAGGCGTTATAACTGTGCTTTTGAATGCCATAGCTCTCTCTTCTTCTGGGAGTGTCTAATTACTATCTGTGCTGGCCCTTGCTCCTCACCTTTTATGTAGCTGTCAGGGGAGGAGCGAAGGAAATACTGCTTGAATGACATCTCTGAGTCTGCTGGTACTGCTTACATCACATTTACGACACCTACATCTAGCAGGCATCCCAAGGCATTTGGATAACTACACAAAGGAAGCCTTTATAAATAATTTGTATAAAACATGTTATATGGAAATATAATATTTTGGGAAGATTTTTGTTAAAGTGAACAATTTGTGGCAACAGGGTCTCTTTAAATGCAGATAATACGGTACCTTTTTCACACGTGCATACGGCAATTATAGGTACATAGCCTTATTCTGAAAACTAACATCTCTTCCAAGTTAGCACATTTTTATATCATGTTCAGAATATCTTTCAACATTATTGTTTAACATCCCTGAGGATAAATCTTTGAAATGCATTGGAAGGTACTTACATTTTATTAATACAGCACAACTTTTGTGGGTTGATATATCACCAAGAGGCTGTACAGCTAATCTGTGAGTGTGTATATGAGGGGTGGTTATTGTTCTTACTAATTCAGCTGTATAATTAAAAGCAAAATTAAAGTTCTGCTGTTAAATAATGCGAGTAGGCAGGCTTTTTGTTTCAGAAGAGACACACAATGTCTCTTCTATACTAAACTACACCTACCTGCTCACAGCGATCCCCCAGACTGTAAACATGTGCAGGAGTGACGTCATCTCGCACTGGCCAATAAAGATGGTCGAAAATCAAAACACAGGAGAAGATGCCGGCGAGGGACCAATGGAAAGGTGAGTATTAACTCTTTAACTCCATTTTAAGTTTAAGCTGTTCAATTTTGTTAAAATTTATCTAAAGCAAAAACCTTGCATAAAGTAGGGAATGGTTAAAACTAGAGGCGCACAGAATGGAAATTTTGATGCCGAAACCAAAACTGAAAATGCAGGATGCATTTGGCCAAAAGCTGAAACCAAAAATGACATTTAAAAAAAAAAATGTATATATAAAATTATATTATAGTTGACTTTTAATTAATATCATGAATTTAAATAAAGATGGATTTGTCTGCAATTATTGGCACCTTTAGTGCAAGAAAAGTTCAAGAAAAGTGCATCCCTTTAAATTCTATGTATGTTTTCACACTGGTCCATTGCGCTTTTGTCGTGGTGTTAAACCCCCCCCCCCCCCACACTGAAATGCATTGAAAATGCATCAATAATGCACCCGTGTTACGTTTTGATGGAGTTATTGAGGCACATCACCTATGAAAAATACACCATAAGCATAGTAAAATCACATTCATTTTCGATGCTGTTATTGACACCCTTTTCCTTGTACTGCAAAACACAATTTTTGGCTATGTTTTGGCTGCGGAAATTGCGGTGCACCTCTAGTTAAAACCCTTCTCATGCTTTCTTTCCTGTGTCCCATTTGGGAAGATTTTCTTTACTTCCTGTACAAATGGAGGCTGATTTACTAAAAAAGCTGAGGATTTTCACTCAGAAACCAATACCCGCTCCTGTAAAAAGCAAGTTCCTGTTCACTTTGAATACCCCTTCATGTGCAGATGCTTTTGACATGATTTAACCTCTTCTGAACCACCACACGCACATTTACTGCAGCAGGGCAGCCTCTCTGTGCAAAATCACGTACCTGTACGTGATTCGCACCCGCAGGTAGGGGGTACGCGCATGTGCCCACCCTTCGGTGTTTTGATTAGTTTCAGAACCAATTATTTATGGCCTGGATTTGCTGATCAGTTCTGATGAATGGCAGAATGTCCTGTGCCTGTGTTATGTAAACACAGGCACAGAAAATTTTGCAATCTTCTCTCCTGGAGCCCTTTTCGGTTCCAGTGTGAGAGGAGATAGCATCAGACTGTGAGTAAAAGTCCTACGTTGACACCAGAACACATAGTTAGGCACATTCAACCCCTTGATCGCCCCCCTCCCAGTTAACCCTTTCACTCCCTGTCACAGTGTCACTAGGTACAGTATACTGACTTTTTACTGATCAATGTATTGGTGTCACTGGTGACGCTAGATAGCATTAGCGTCAGTCACAGATATGGTCAGGGTACCCACCATATATTCCCTAATAAAGTTTTAACCCCCTGATCACCCCAGTTAACCCTTTCACTGCCCTGTCACAGTGTCATTAGTACAGTGTACAGATCTTTTTCCTGATCACTGTATTAGTGTCATGGGTGATGCCGGTTAGCGTCAGCATCAATCCCCGATTGCCCACCACATATTCACTAATAAATTTTAACCCTTTGAATACCAGTACCACTAATACCGTGTACACATGGGCAGACTTTTCAGCATCAAACGTCCGATGGTCTTTCCGACGGACTTTCAACGGAGTTACGATGGACTTGCGAACGACCGGATTTGCGCACACACGAACGGACTTAAGTCCGTTCAAAAGTCCGGGCGTTTGAACGTGATGACATACGACCGGACTAGAATAAGGAAGTTCATAGCCAGTAGCCAATAGCTGCCCTTGCGTCCTTTTTTGTCCATCGGACTATCATAAAGACAAATGGATTTTTCGACCGGACTCAAGTCCGTCGGAAAGATTTGAAACGTGTTCTAAATCTAAAGTCTGATTTTCGACAGAAAAAGTCCGCTGGAGGTCCGATGAGGCCCACACATGATCGGATTGTCTGACGGATTTGTTCTGTCGGACCAGTCCGGTTGAAAAGTCCGCCCGTGTGTACACGACTTTACACACACACACTATACTGCTCCATTACTAGTAAAGTCTGAACAAATCAATATCTTTGATCAGATCAGGACTTTACTAGCTTCCCCAATTGGATAGTGTTCCCAAAAATGCAGTGTAAGCAGGATCAGCCCCAACACCTGCCAGCACCTGCGTTTAGCACCTCCGCCCCCCCCCCCCCAACAAGTGCAGTGTCAGTAGAACTCTGTCACTTCCGATACACAAGACCAAAGCCGCAGCGTTAGAAGAGTCAGGCCTGATCTCTGCTAGCGCTAGCAGTTACAGTTTTTTGAAGCGGTTCAAGCAGTCCTTGACAACCAGGTGCTTTTTTACCTGTGAGTCACACTAGGTACCTATAAATTTATTGGCCAAAATGTAAAATGAAAGGCACTCGTCAAGAGTCCTACAGGATACTGAGCATGACAGATGAGAGCGATGAGGAGTCCTCACGGTGAAAATCAAGCTCAGTATACGAACCTGTAGAGAGCAGCGGCACCCTGACAGATAGCTCTGACAACGGAGTAGAGGTCCCTGCTAAGGTCAGGCGTACACAACCCCGTTCCCAGGTTGCTGAGGTGCTATAATTCCATGAGTCTCGTATTGAACAGTGCCAGTACTAGTGCCGCTTTACCTTCTGGTGAACTGGTGAGCACCAGCGGCCTAGTACACCCTGGTCATAGACAAAACAACACTGCAGAAACACTGGGTGACATGGCGAGTCCCATAAGTGTAGTTCAAGCTGGCGAGGTGGCTAGCATAAGTAGTGTCCTGCAGCCACCAAGAATTCAAACACAGGTCCGTAGAGCCCATAGTTCCCTTCCTGATGGCGCATGCCAATCCTGATTGTCAGCCCACAGACTTTGCACGCCAATACTTCCCCCATTCACTGGCCAACCCAGAGTTCAGGTAGAAACTGCAGATTTAACGCCCCTTGGTTTTTGAGCTGTTTTTCATGGAAGATCTGTATGGATCTATTGTGGTCTAAAGCAATTTAAATGCCAATCAATTTATCACCGCAAACTCAAATTTGACCCTTGCCAGACAATTTGCATGGAAACGTATCACGGTTTCTGAATTTAAGACATTTCTGGGCCTATCCTTTAATATGAGCATTACAAAAAAGAATGAGTTGCGGTCATATTGGTCCACTGACCCAATTCATCATATGTCCGTGTTCTCTGCTGCCATGGCCAGGACTAGATACGAGCAAATATTGTGGTTAACGCACTTCAGCGACAATGAACTCTGCCGTCCTTGGGGTGACCCTAGATATGATCGGCTCCACAAAATTTGGCCCCTCGTAAAATACTTGAACCAAAAATTTACAGCCTTGTATATCCCCGAACAAGATGTCTGCGTTGATGAGTCCCTGATTATGTTTTCTGGCCGTCTTGCTTTCAAACAGTTTCTCCCCAGCAAGCATACCAGATATGGGGTCAAAAAGTATAAGCTCTGTGACAGGGCAACAGGCTTTACATATAGTTTCCGGATTTACGAGGTGAAGCCCCGTGACTGCCCAGACTACATAGGGAGCAGCGGCAAGATTGTTTGGGACTTGGTTTGACCCTTACCCTTATTCTGAAAGGGATACCACTGTGGACAATTACTCGTGCCACTTTTTAGACACCTTTTTGAATTAGTAATTGGTGCATGTGGCACCGTGTGATCTAATCACTGGAATTAGCCGGGGGGGGGGGGGGGTGGAGAGAGCCTGCTTGAGAAGTAATGAATTGCTTGCAGTGAGGTGGCAGGACAAGCGGAAAGTTTTCATTCTGTCTTCCATTCACGCAGATACGACAGTCTAAATTGCAACTGCGACTGGTGTTGTTGGGAAGCCCCTCTGTGTCCATGACAACAACCTTAAAGGAGTTGTAAAGGCAGAAGGATTTTTATCTTAATATTTTAAAATATCTTAATATTTTATCTTATCTTGTATGCATTATTATAAAAAACCTTCTGTGTGTAGCAGCCCCCCCCCCCCCCCCAAATACCTGCCTGAGCTCCTTCTCTCTCCAGCGATGTCCACTATCCCCTCAGCCATCCAGTAGACTCCTCTTGATTGGCTGAGACTAAGCATCAGTGCTATTGGCTCCTGAGGCTGTCAATCAAAGTCAGTCAATCAGGGGAGAGAGGGGGGCGGGACCAGGTCGGGACTCTGTGTCTGAATGGATACATGGAGCTATGACTAAGCTTGGGTGCCCTCTGTAGCCAGCTGCTGGCTGAGGGGCACACAAAGGAGGGAGGGACTAGGAGCAGCAAAGAGGGACCTGAGAAGAGGAGGATCCAGGCTGCTCTTTGCAAAACCAACTGCACAAAGGAGGTAAGTATAACATGGTTGTTATTTAAAAAAAAAAAACGAGCCTTTACAAACACATTAAAAGGGGAGGGGTGGACTTCAACGACCAGATGATGGGGCCATACTTAATTGCCCGTAAGACCAGACGCTGGTACAAGAAAGTGTCTGCATATTTATTTCAATTGGCTCTGTTCAACGCTTATGTACTATACAAAGCGTCAGGAAGAAGTGGATCCTTCCTAAAACTCCAGGAAGAGATAATCACAGCCTTTTTGTATCCAGAAGGTGCTGTGGCCCAATTTCCTAATCCAGATGCAGTGAGTGTGCCTGGAACGTTTAAAGTTTTTTTATAGGTACAAAAAAGTAAAAAAAAAACATTTAAAAAAAGCCAAAAATAGTTGTTGTTTTATTGTTCTTACTGTATAATATACTATACTGCTATACTGTAATGTTTTATTGTTACTGGGTTTATTGTTAACCAATGTTTGCTTTGCAGGTATGCCTTTCAGCTGCAGCACTGATCTGTTTATTCTGACAGCAACAGGGTTTGCTCTCACAATACGTAAATCAGTGACTCCACAATGTAGGAGGTGATTTCACCACCGCAGTTAAAAAAAAGAGCATTTATGGCGAAGCATAGGGGCTGGGGTTGACAGAGGGTGGATCAGCCCTATGCTTCACCATATATTTTTTACTCTTTTTTTTTTGCCACAGATTGCAATAAAAAAAGTTGTTGTTTTATTGAGTTAATGTTTTATTGTTACTGTGTTTTATTGTTAACCGTTGTTTGCTTTGCAGGTATGCCACTCAGCTGCAGCACTGATCTGTTTATTCTGATAGCAACAGGATTTGCTTTCAGCATAGGTAAATCAGTGACTACAGTGCTGTAGGAGGTAATTTCACCACCGCAGTTAAAAAAAGAATATATATGCTGAAGCATAAGGGCAGGGGTGGACAGTGAGCGTATCGCCCCTATGCTTCAGCGTATATATTTTTCATTTTTCTTGGTAGAGATTTCTTCATCCACATTGATCGATGTGAGTGGAGGAATCTGTTAAGTTCTTTTTTTTCCATTCAGCCCGTGGGCTGAACGAAGAAAAAGAACATTGCACGTACAGTATGCCCATCATTAGAAGTTGATGGATGCAGGGCAATATATTCTAATGGTGTGCATACCACACACTTTTTATGACAGTTATTTCTTCATCCACATCGATCGATGTAAATGGATGAATCTGTTAGGTTCTCTTTTTTTCGTTCAGCCCACAGGCTGCATGAAAAAAAAAACATTACAATATATGCCCAACAAAGACCAGCGATATACTGGTACATTCCTGGACTTTGAGTGGTTATACCCAGATGATGCCTGCAGGTTTAGGCATCATCTTGGTATCGTTTATTTTTCAGTAGGCGATCTACTTTCATGTAAAAGCAATCCTAGCAGCTAATTAGCTGCTAGTCTGCTTTTACAAGCAGTGGGAGGGGACGCCGCCTTCCATGTTTTTCTAAGGCTCTCCTGTCCCACTGGGGAATCCGAGAATGCAGCCGGTGGATCCGCCAGCTGACCATAGAGCTGATTGGAGACCAGAATGGCTCCAATCATCTCTATGGCCTAAGAAACAGGAAGCTATGAGCCTTTATCACTTCAGTTTCGCTGGATATAAACAGCGCCATTTTTAAATTGGGAAAGCATCTTATCACACCGATCTTGGTGTGGCCAGATGCTTTAAGGGCAGAAGAGAGATCTAAAGCAGTGTTTCTCAACTCCAGTCCTCAAGGCACCCCAACAGGTCATGTTTTCAGGATTTCCCTTGGATGAAACGGCTGTGGAAATTACTAAAGCAGAGAAACTGATCAAATCACCTGTGCAAAATAATGGAGAGCCTGAAAACATGACCTGTTGGGGCACCTTGAGGACTGGGGTTGAGAAACAATGATCTAGAGTCTAATAGATCCCAAATTTTTCAAAAAAAAAGTACCTGTCACTACCTATTTCTATCATAGGAAATATTTGCATTCCCTCTGATAACAATAAAAGTGATTAAAAAAAATGAAAAGGACAGTGTAAAAATAAACTAAAAAAGTGTAGCACCGTCTATCTTAGGTAGGTAGGTGTCAGGGAACCAACAGCAGGAGAAGGGCTCTAGGACCCAGCATCTCTACCAGCAGGTCACATGGGCCTATATAAGGAAGTCTGTTAGTGTCTGCATTTGCTGGTTGCTCTTCGGCTCCTCCAGTGTGTTATCTCTGTGATGTTCCTGTTCCTGTGTCTCCTGTTACCGATCCGGCTTGTCCTTGACCTATCTCCTGTTTGCTTCCTGTGTTCGACCTCAGCTATCCACCTGACAACGTCTGCTCTGATATCATGACCTAGGCCTCCTTCTGACCATGCTCCAGTTGCAGCATTATCTCAGAATCCTGCAACACCTCCCGGGGGCCACCTGTCTGCTGATTCTACTCCAACACACCAGTTGTACTCTGGAACTTCCTGCATACAATCCAGCAGGCGACCCGTGCTACTTTGGGCCTGACCTCTCCTGTTTTCACCCTCGGGGGGGTCTGGAACTTAGCCACAAGGGAAGCCCTCTCTCTCCATTGGCCTCCAGAACCAGGCATGTGATAGTATCCACCAGCCACGATGTCTGAGGCCGAGAGAGGCGCTTCCGTCTTGGAGGCCCTATGTCAGCAGATGACGGTTCTTACACAAGCAGTCCAGAGCTTACAAGATGGCTACTTCCAGCTGAAGGGACGCCTTCACTCCCTCAGTACCTCCATGACTCCTGCGGATTCTAACCAAGCTACTAGCTCCACTGTCTCAGCTTCAACAGCCAGTTCTCCTGCTACAGCTGCACCTGCTGTGGGATTACCTCCTCCGGAGCCCAGAGTCCCCACTCCTGAGCACTTTTCAGGTGACTGCCGGAAATTCAGGGCCTTAAAAAACACCTGTGAACTTTACTTTGTCCTGCAACCAAGGACTTTTTGTCTTGAGACCGTCAAGGTGGGTTTCATCATCTCACTCTTATCAGATGAGCCACAGTCCTGGGCACATAATCCTTATTTGAAGCTATGGCTACCCTATATGATGATCCACAGTGGACTGCTACCGCCAAGACTGCCCTTCATGCCCTAGTACAAGGCAGACGACTGGTGGAGGATTATATTGTGGAGTTTCGTAAGTGGTTAGCTGATACCGGGTGGAATGATGCCGCTCTGAAATACCAGTTTCGGCAGGGCTTATCCGAGACTCTCAAGGACAAGTTATCTAGGATTGAGGCTTCCGCGTCATTAGAGAATCTCATCTAATTCTCTATCCAACTAGACCGGCGGCTGCGGGAGCGACGATCTGAACGCACTCAGACCTTCCGACCCACATGGGTAATGCCAAAGGTTCCAGGACCAACAATCCTAGTCTCTGTTCCCCTGCCTATCAATACTTTTTGACGGGGAACCCTTGCAAATTGGCCTACCCTGCCCTGCTTTAACCTCTGAAGAGAGAGCAAGCAGACGATAAGCTAACTTGTGTCTCTACTGTGGAGCTTCGGGCCACTACTTACCCAGTTGTCCTGTTCGCCCAAGTAAATCCAGCCTTCCATGCCCCTCGTACCTCCAGTTATCCGGGACTGTATCCACTCATGTTATTCTCCCCATCTCTCTGCATGTGGCTGGAAAGGAAGTCAAGCTGCGGGCGATCGTTGACTCAGGAGCCTGTAGTTGTTTCTTGGACATCAACCTCACCCAGAACTTGCGCATACCCCTGAAACTAAAGGAACAAAGACTTGATGTACATTTAGCAGATGGTACTGCTCCCAGTTCCGGACCTGTCACTCAGGAGACTATCCCTGTCCTTGCCGCCACGGATGCAGGAAATCAGGGATTACTCCGCTTCGACGTCATCAGGTCTCCTATATTCCCAGCCATTCTAGGGATACACTGGCTGCGGGCCCACAACCCACAAATCGACTTGCCCAAGGGAGAAATCAGCTTCTCATCTCAATACTGTCGCCAACACTGCGGCATCCCCATGCCTGTCAACCCTTCAGTGTGTTTCTCCATTCAACCTACACCAGATCCCTGTCATGCAGTCTCTTCAGCCTACCTTGATTTCCTTGATGTCTTTAACAAGAAAGGTACTGATGCCCTGCCCCCGCATCGAACCTACGACTGCCCGATTGAGTTGCTACCCAGAGTAGAAGTACACTTTGGGCGAATCTTTCCTTTATCCAAGCTGGAGCTGGAGGCCCTCTGATAATATATAGATGAAAACCTAGCCAAAGAATTCATCCGCCCCTCCTCTTTGCCTGCGGGAGCTGGCATCTTCTTCGTTGAGAAGAAGGATCATTTTCTCAGACCATGCATTGATTATAGCGACCTTAATAAAATTACCATCAAGAACAAATACCCACTCCCTCTCATTCCTGAGTTATTCCAAAGGTTCTGAACATATCGGGTTTTCACAAAGTTGGACTTATGGGGGGCCTACAACCTGGTTCATATTAGGGAAGGTGACGAGTGGAAGATCGCCTTCTGAACATGCTTTGGGCACTTTGAGAACCTTGTGATGCCCTTTGGGCTATGCAATTCCCCCGCAACATTCCAACATTTTGTGAATCACATCTTCAGGGAATACCTTGACCTGTTCTTAATCGTCTATCTGGATGACATACTAATTTTCTCAGCTTCACTTGAACTCCATCGAGAGCACATCAGAAAAGTGTTAAAGACCTTAAGAACTCATGGCTTATACGCCAAAGCAGAGAAGTGCGAGTTCGAGAAACAATCTATCCAGTTCTTAGGACTCATTATCTCCATTGAGGGGATCTTTATGGATCCTCAGAAGGTCTCAGCAATCTTGGAATGGCCTGCACCTTCTGACAGGAAAGGGGTTCAGAGGTTTGTGGGCTTCGCTAACTTTTATAGGAAATTAATTCTAAATTTCTCAACTATCATTGCCCCGATCACCCAGCTCACTGGCCTACACTCACGCTTCTCCTAGAACCAGGATTCTCAAACAGCCTTTGAACAGCTGAAGGCTCTCTTCACCTCTGCTCCCGTGTTGCAACACCCAGACCCGGCTCTTCCTTTTATCCTTGAGGTAGACGCATCTGAAGTAGCTACGGGAGCCTTGCTCTCTCAGCGTCAGGAACCAAATGCCCTGCTTCATCCAGTAGCCTTTTGCTCCAGGAAGCTGAATCAGGGCGAGAGAAACTACGATGAGGGTGACAGGGAACTCCTGGCAATTAAAGTCACCCTTGGTGAATGGAGGGACCTGCTGGAGGGTGCTAACCACCCAATTATGTTTTTCACAGATCACAAAAATCTGGAATATCTAAGATCTGCAAAATGCCTAAGACCTCGACAAGCCGGATGGGCCTTTATTCTTTTCTAGATTTAATTTCCACCTGACATACCTGTCCAGGTTGTTCCCCAAATCTACTGAATGTGCTCCTCCAAGCACCATCTTATCTGGGCAAATTTTTTGCTAATTCAAGGCAGCCTAAAGGCATCCATTAAACAAGCTTCTGCATCTTGTTCCAAATCAGAACATGGCTCATTAAGGAGGCTGGATAGGGGGGCGTGGCCAAGATGGCGGACTGAGAAGATGTGCTTCTTGAGCTCTCTTGGAGTGTGATCCGACTTTTTTATCCGTACCTAGTGACTGCGTGGATTGGCAAGATCCTGGCACATCTGGATGCCTTCTAAATCATTTGGGAGTCAAAAGCGGGGTAAGCGACTGAGATTCCCTCCCGGTGCCTCGGTGGAATCCACCCCGGTCTCCCGTACCCTTGATTCCCCTGCATGCCTTCACAATATGGCGTTTCAAACTGACCATGAGGAGACCTCTACCCTGACAACTCCCGGTATACCAGAGGTTATGGCAGCTATTAGCTCCTGTCAATCTGCCCTCACGTCAAAGATTGAAGAAGTGCAACTAGATGTAAGTTTTTATTATGGTTTTGTTAGAGTATGCGGCTACTCATAATTTCTTTTGGTTCGATGGCCATTACTACCATCAAGACAAGGGGGTAGCCATGGGGGCAAAGTATGCCCCCAGTTTGGCTAACCTGTTTATGGCCAAGTGGGAGGAGGATGTCGTCTATGCCCAGCCAAGGCCCCAGATGACCTTTTGGGTTCGATACATAGACGACATCCTCCTCCTGTGGGACGGTGATGATTCAGATCTATCTGAATTTATGAGTTTTCTCAATAATAATGATAGAGGCATCCATCTCAATTATGAGGCCAGTTCAGAACAGATACATTTTTTGGATCTTACTTTCTCTATACGCAATAATGAATTTGTAACATCCACATATTTTAAACCAACCGATAGAAATGCATTTATCCCCAATGACAGCTGCCACCATTCTTCGTGGCTAGGTCCGTACCTAAGAGTCAGTTCCTTAGACTCAAACGGAACTGTACGGATGTTGCCACCTTTCAAACCCAGGCACAGGTCCTAACCCAGAGGTTTGTAGCCAAGGGTTATGCTCCTGACTTTGTGGCTAGAACTTTAGATCAGGTTGGGAATGTGGATCGTAATAATTTACTTGTTACGCGGGCTGAGGGTCCAGTCGATGCCTCATATCGTTGTCCCTTTATTACTAATTTTTCCTGTCAGCATGCCAGAGTGAAACACATCATCAATAAGCATTGGCATATTCTTAAGAACGATAGGGTGTTGAGATCTATTCTCCCTGACAAGCCGCAGGTGGTTTTTAGGGGCGCACCGTCCCTTAAAGACAAACTAGCACCTAATATTTAAAATCCCCCTATTCCCAGATCTGGCTTCTTCTCTGAACTAACAGGGTATTACCAATGTAGGAGACATCAGGTCTGTTCAATTAATGGATGTAGGACTAGAAGAACTATCAGTTTTGTCTCTATGTGTACCTCCAAATCATATACCATAGAGCCCTTTATCACTTGCTCCACATCGGGGTCGTGTACATGCTGCAGTGCCCTTGTGGCCTGCAGTATGTGGGCCGGACTAAGCGACCCTTGCAAGTGAGGTTAAACAAGCATATTAACAACATGCGTAGAGGGTTTACTAAGCACTCCGTTTCCAAACACTACCTCACTACCCATAAGAGAGACCCTTCTGGCACTATCTTTTTGGGGATCATTAAATTTAGACCCCATTGGAGGGGTAGCGGGTTAGTTAGAAGCATCTCTAGGCTGGAAATGGCCTGGGTCCATAAGATTAAATGTTACACCCCTTTTGGTCTTAATATCGAAGTCAATGTCAACTCTTTTATTGACAATTCATAGTAACCCTGTATTTTTTAGTTTATTTTTATATACTTACTTAATTTTAATTTTGACATATTTGAATCAGTGGGATCTTTGCCCATCTATTGGGACGCCAGTTGGCGCTCATGGTGGGCAAATTTTTCTGATGTTAGTATATTTTTATGTTTATATTTTTATGTTCATATTTTTATGTATATATAATTTTTTGAGTGGTCCTTGAAGAATGGTGGGGCGCCTTCCCAGCAATAGGGACGCCTTTATGTAATCTAATTTAATTTTTCGCAATTTATATATTTTTTTCATTGTTGATTTTATTTAACAAATTTTGCGAGCCTTTTGCGAGCCTTTCCGTACACCCCATGCCCATGCTGATTTGCCACTTGTGTATGTGTGGTATGTTTGGGCTCGCTCTGGGGGCTCTAGCCTTTAACCTATTGGTTGCGGTATGTTCCCACTAGGTAATTTTGGTCATTGGATTATCATTTATATCATGTATATTTTCCTAATTTTGGATTAGATGTTTAGTTTACTTTTTTCCTTATTTTTGTCATTTAGCTTCTTAATATATCCTATAATTTGATTTGCTTCCACTGGAGATCCATTGTATATGGGTTTTCAGACAGTTTATTGGGTTTGACCTTAGTTCTTTCCCTTCAGTGGGATGGCGCCCTGTGATTCTTACCCTGTGACTCTTAGTGAGGCGGGGCTGTTAGTTTGTTATTAAAGCGGTGCGTCAGGGCGCCACCCGTATTCCGTGACCACGTACCCTAGTGACGAAACGACGTAGGGAGGAGGAGCTACGTTCTGACGTCACCGCTGTAGTCCCAGAAGCATACGGGCTTTGTTGAAGCCGGCCGGCTCGTTACCCTTTACCATGTGCATTTTATTCATCTTTCTGTAAGTTACCACTTGTCTTTTTACCTGAATAAATGTATAAGGATTTACACTATGTGGTGTTTTCCTGTTTTTTTGGTACAATACTGTCACAATATCGATCCTGTCTGCTGACTACTTCCGCTGACGCCTTGGAGTCCAGTGCCTGCCAGGGAGATCCCGGGCTGGGGTTACAGCCATCTGCCTAGTGTGGTCCCCTGTAATAAGGGACCATCTTTTTCTGGTAAGCGGCAGTATTTTTCAGTGGTGGAGGAGATTTATATGTTGCACTTATCACTCCAGTGTGGACCTTCACTACTTATCACTATGGACTTACCTTCACTATTGAATTTTCTGATGCTTTATCTTACATATAGACTTTATTTTTTCATTTACGGATTGATTTTTTTGGACCTTTTGCCATTTTGATTTTTTGTCATGTCACAATTTTTTACTCATTTTGGTATTTGCACCCGCACATTTGGTGCATAACCATGATATGTATGGTATATGCACCTTAATTTTGGATATTTATCTGTATTAATATTCAGGTTATGGGTTGTTCGTCACTTATGTTTTAAATTTTTGCTCATCATTTTGCACTATTCATTAATTAGCGCGACTTTTTGCTTTCTTTATAAGTTTAATCTGGCAGGATTTGGACAAAATCAGGTCCTGAGTGACGGAGACTGAACGACGTGTGGGGGATGTAGAAGACAGTTACGGACCATGCGGCATCCACCTGGGCTCTGCAAACTAAAGTTCGGGCATTGGAATATAGGGCGGAGGACGCTGAGAACTGGAGCCGCCGAAACAATCTCTGGATCGTCGGACTTCCGGAGGGGGTTGAGGGCAGGTCCCCCACGCTGTATACAGAGGAACTCCTGCGCTCCCTGCTGCCAGCGGCCCAGCTCTTCCCGTACTTTCCTGTGGAGCGGGCCCATCACGTTCCACCCAAGCCTGGACCGGAGGGTGCTCCACCCTGCACACTCATACTGCTGCTCTTAAATTTCCAGGATCGGGATGAGCTACTTAGGGCCGCTCGGGCGGCTGGTGTACTCCCCTATCACAATGGTAAACTATTGCTATTCCTGGACTACACGATGGAAACCCAGAGACAGCGCCGATCATTTGACAGTGTTAAAGCAGCTCTGCGCGCCAAAGGAATCAAGTACAGTGTCATGTTTCTGGCTAAACTCAGAGTTCCCCTGACTTTGTTTGCCCCAACTGAGTGCTCCCAGAAATGTAGTGGATGCCCATAATGTTTGCAGTACTGCTATATGCTATCTTGATCACTGTGTCTTCTGCTTGCTGTACTTACCTGGATGACTGGTAGCTTTTCTCCCTCTTAAAGTTGATCCTGTTGGAGCTATATACCCTGTTGTATCAACTTCCACTGCATTGTTAAACTCATGCAACTGACTTCTAAGTGTGTGCCCCTGCTTTGTCAGGTGTAAGCAGTTATGTTGGATTTTTAGTTTATTTTTTTTTCTTTTCACTCCACTTTGATAGTTCTGGATTGTAATTTTAGTATTTCATTTTTAGAGTTCCTGTGCTCAGAATAAACTGGGATATGTCCTAGCTTGTTTGCATGTCCCCAACCTGTGTGGTTTGTAGTCCTAGGACTAAGGGTGTTATGGGATTTAAGTGCAGCTCTCTGTTTCGAGTTGCATGGGGTTGGGGGTGGGGGAGGTTGGCAGTTGCTGACCAAGATTTTTGTTATGGGTGGTCTTTTTGTTTTTTTCTTTTTTTACTGTTCAGGTTAAGTTTGTCTATCACAAATGATACTCGCCCATGTTGGCGATTGCGTGGGTATGATACTACTCAGAGGAGGAGGTGCTCTATTGGGCTCTGCTGCACCTGGAGGAGCGGCTTGCCCCCCTTGGTCCAGGGAGCCCGGGTGCGACCATGGTTCTTTCTCGGATCTGTAATTCTAATACCTCTGTTATGGCTAAATGTCTGATAGTATCATGGAATGCACGGGGGCTTAACTCGGCCATTAAACGCTCCTTGGTACTTTACTTGCGGAAACTCCACCCGCAAATCTGTATATTGCAGGAAACACACCTGGTGGGCTCGAGAGTCATGTGTCTGAAAAGGGCCTGGGTCGGTGCTCACTACCATGCTCCCTATTCTAATTACGCTAGGGGTGTTAGTGTTTTAGTCCACAGATCTTTTCTCTTTCAGCTCATAGATGTTAAACTGGACCCCAACGGACGCTATGTTATTATACATGCACTGATCTCTGAGACCCCCTATGTGATAGTAGGGATCTACCTGCCCCCCCCCTGTGGATATTGATGTACTTCATAGGCTGATGCAGCAGATTACGATTTACAATGTAGATAATGTGTTATGATTAGGGGACTTCAATTTGGTGCCGTCCAGGGAACTGGATAGGCTGCATGCCTCTGGCCCCCCACAACATGGTCTCTCTCACTGGGCAACCACCTTCCACATGACCGATGTCTGGAGGCATTTCCATCCCTCGGACAGAGCATACACCTGCCTCTCCACATCCTACCGGACCATGTCACGGATAGATTTGGCTTTTGCCTCCCCAGCAATGTTGTAGAGAGTGATCTCTACGGAGGTCCTGTCTAGGGGTATCTCCGATCACTCTCCATTGTCTGTCACCATTCGAACCTCTCCAGAGGAGGGTGTGAGAGTGTGGAGGCTGTCCGGGGGTTGGATTGCGGACCCGGAGATTCAGGCGGTAATGCCAGAAGCACTTTGCAATTTTTGGACAGACAATGCAGATTCTGCGGAGCCTATGGTGCTCTGGGATGCCTTTAAGGCATGACTTAGGGGGGAGTATATCACCCGGATCGCTCAGCGGAAAAGACAGTCTGTGCAGTCTCTGCAGCAAATGGAGGAACAGGCGAGGTTACGTGAGGCAGCATTTGCACGAGAACCAGTGCAGAGTAATTACATAACTTGGCAGGACACGATGAGAGACCTATCCTTGCTTAGATTAGATATCACCAAGAAATCTAGGATTGAGGGTGCCCAAAGGGTCTGTCACGTACCTTACAGCAGAGTCTGAATGTTGAGGGAGGCCTCTCGCACGGTCCTGGTCCTGACACCCCTGGTAGTAGGGACAGGGAGTGCCGGGGCACAGAAGGGTGCAGGTGCCTGCGGCTGGAGAACTGGAACTTGGAGATTCGGAATCCTCCGGAGGCTAGATGAAAGATAGGTCACCAGAACTGTTAGTAGAAGCCGGGCAGGCGTGGGTTCAGGGACAACTGCAACGTCAGGTCAGGCAAAGGTTGGCAACGGGCTGGCAGCGAGGTATCCAAAACAGAAGACAGTTCGTGGTCAAGGTCAGGCAGAGGTCGGCAACGGGCAGGCAGCGAGGTACAAAGTCAGGAGGCAGAGCCGTAGTAGATAGTCCAAGCCAGGGTCGGTATAATCCGTAAGGTAGGTAGCAGACAAGGGAGATCCGAGAGAGTGGTCAGGAAGCCAGGTAATCAGGAGCAAGTAACAGGTCACACGGACGTCAGGAAATCAGGAACTAGCTGAAGACGATCCAGCACTAGTGTCAGGCAAGAACCTTGTTTATATATGGCGCCGAGCGCCGGGATTGGTGGACGTGAACGTGCGTGCGTGAGAACGTACACCCGCTCGTATGGCTGTGCGGGTGCGTGCATACGTTCGTACGGATGCGCGGTTGTGCACGCCCGATCCGGAACTCGCTCGTATCTGTCGGGGACACCGCGCATGGCCGTTAGACGCTGCTGCATGGAGACGGGAGCTAGTGCTGTGAGTTCTCTGACATTGCCCCCTCCTTAAGGGCAGCCTCTGGATGCCTCTAGACACCGAACCCTCTGAGCGGGAGCGGTGAAAGGCCCGTATGAGTCTTTGAGCATGGAGATTTGTTTCAGGTTCCCAGGAATTTTCTTCTGGGCCAAAGCCTCTCCATTTGATTAAATACTGGTTTTGCCCTTGCCGTTTCCTATGGTCCAAAATGGCTTCAACTTCGAATTCTTCTTCCTCATTTACAATTATAGCTTCAGGGTAGTGAAACATGGAAAACAGGGTGGATCCTGAATGAATTGGGAAGTTCGAGTTCATAGGCGACTGAATTAATCTTCTTCTTGACTGGGAAGGGCCCTAAGTATCTAGGTCCCAGTTTTTTAGAAGGGCATGCCAATTTCAGATTCTTAGTAGCCAGCCACACACGATCACCAACCTTTAGCTCCAACTCTCCCCTTTTTTTCTTGTCGAAGAATCTTTTATTATCTTCCTGTGCCTTAGAGATAGTTTCTTTAAGCAACTTATTGTTTGCAGCAAAGAAATTGAGTCTGTCCTGGACAGCAGGTACAGGAGAGTCTGGTATGAGTGCTGGCAAAAAGGAAGGGTGAAACCCGTAGTTGGAGAAGAAGGGTGACTGGTTTGTGGTAGAGTGCGTAGCATTGTTGAATGCAAATTCCGCCAAGGGTAGTAATGAGGCCCAATCTTCCTGAGAAAAAGAAGAAAAACAACGTAGGTACTGTTCCAACGTTTGGTTGGTGCGTTCAGTTTGCCCGTTGGTCTGGGGGTGATATGCTGAAGAAAAGTTCAGTTTGATGCCTAGTGTCTCACACAATGACTTCCAAAATTTAGATGTGAATTGTACTCCACGGTCAGAAACAATGTCACTGGGAATTCCGTGGAGTCTAACAATCTCTTTAATAAACACTCTGGCAGTCTCGGTTGCCGACGGAGTCCCTTTCATAGGGATAAAATGTGCCATCCTGGAAAAACGGTCAACGACCACAAAGACAGATGAGAATCCATCAGAAGGAGGAAGCTCGACAATGAAGTCCATTGCAATTTTATCCCAAGGTCTTTCGGGGATGGGCAGTGGTCTCAGTAGTCCCCATGCTTTGTTCTTGTTACTTTTATTCCTAAGGCAGGTCAAGCAAGAGTTTACATAAATTCTACAGTCCTTTGCAAGGTTGAGCCACCAAAAATGCCTTTGAATTAAGTCCATGGTCTTGTGACCCCCAAAATGGCCCGCTAAGGGATAATCATGACAGACCTGTAGAATGGTGGTACGTAGACCTTGGGGAACAAAAATCTTACTCCCTTGCCAGAAGAGCCCATCTTTTTCTTGGAGGTTAGTTCCTGGGGGTATCGTTGTCCCTAAAGATGCCTGACGGATCTGTGATATCACACTGGATTGGGTCAGTAAGAAATTTCCAGCTTGCAGGATCGTATCTGGTGGTGAAGGATCCACAGTTTCCGTGAACATGCGGGATAGCGCATCGGGTTTGATGTTTTTAGATCCTGGCTGATAGGTAAGGTGGAAATTGAAACGGGAAAAGAAGAGGGCCCATCTTGCTTGTCTGGGTCTGAGGCGTTTGGCAGTCCTGAGATACTCGAGATTTTTATGATCTGTGAAGATCAAGATGGGATGTGCTGCCCCCTCTAGGAGATACCGCCATTCTTCCAAGGCTGCTTTTATCGCCAAGAGCTCTCGGTCCCCAACGTCATAATTTCTCTCGGAGGCACCTAATTTCTTGGAGAAGAAAGCCACAGGGTGCATTAAAGATTTTGGCCCTTGGCGCTGGGACAGGATGGCCCCCACAGCATTCTCTGATGCATCCACTTCCAGGGTATAAGGTAGGGCAGGATCAGGGTGTTTCAACACCGGAGCAGAGGTAAATAGCTCCTTTAATTTGTCGAACGCAGCTTGGGCTGCTGAGGTCCACTGAAAACGGCTTTGCTTCCTTGTAAGATGTGTGATGGGTGCTATAATACTGGAGAAATTTTTAATAAATTTTCTGTAAAAGTTAGAGAATCCAATAAAACGTTGCACCCCTTTCTTATCGGTTGGGGGTGGCCAGGACATGATGGCTGAGACTTTCTGAGGATCCATTGCTACACCCCGAGTTGATATTACCAGGCCGAGAAAGTGAATGGTCTGGCGTTCAAACTCACATTTCTCGGCTTTGGCAAAGAGTCCATTTTGTCTCAATCTCAGAAGAACTTGCCTCACATGGTCACGGTGTGTTTCTAAGGAGTTTGAGAATATCAGGATATCATCCAGGTAGACAATTACGAATGAGTCCAGAAAATCTCTAAAAATGTTATTCACAAAATGTTGGAAGGTGGCTGGTGCATTGCAGAGTCCGAATGGCATAACTAGGTACTCGAAGTGGCCGAAGCGTGTCCGGAAAGCTGTCTTCCACTCATCACCCTCACGGATTCTAATCAAATTATAGGCACCTCGCAAATCCAATTTTGTGAATATCCGGGCCGAGCGAAGTCTCTGAAACAGTTCTGGGATCAAGGGAAGAGGATAGCGATTCTTAATTGTTATTTTATTTAGGTCTCTGTAGTCCACACACGGGCGGAGGGAATGATCTTTCTTCTCTACGAAAAATATTCCAGCACCAGCTGGAGAAGAGGAATGTCTGATGAAACCTTTCTTGAGGTTTTCGTTAATGTACTCCTTAAGGACCAGGAGTTCGGGTTCCGACAGGGGAAAGATTCTTCCAAACGGGATTTCTGCCCCTGGTAACAGTTCAATTGGGCAGTCATAAACCCAGTGGGGAGGAAGAGTATCTGCTTTATGCTTATCAAACACATCCAGGAAACTATGGTAGACAGATGGAACCAGTTCTTGGGACTCTGACGTAGATTTTAAACAGCCGAGGACTGGGGTTACATGGTGGAGGACCTTGAGGCAGTTCTGGAGGCAATAGCTGGACTGGAACACTACTTCGCCCGTAACCCAGTTGATTTGGGGATTATGGGCTTGTAGCCACGGCATTCCCAGAATAATTGGAAACAATGGGGATGAGATGACGTCCAGGCACAATAGTTCCTGATGGTTGGGTAATATGCTGGCGGGCAATGGTTGGGTTTCATGCGTAATAGGCCCGGATTTCATGTTTGACCCATCTGCAAGTCGTATGGAAAGTTGCTGTTGCTTGGGTGTTAATGGGATGTCATGTTGTAGGGCAAAGGCACGGTCTATGAAGCAGCTGCAGGCGCCAGAGTCAATTATGGCCCGGACCCGGAGTGTTCCTTCTGGAAGCTGCAAGGAAACAGGGACAGCAATGTGAGCAGATCTTGTTACAGTTAGTGTTCTAGGTTCATGAGGTAGATAGTTAAACTTACAAGCTTTATTTGGGCACATATTTGCGTAGTGGCCGGCCTCCCCACAATAGAGGCAGAGGTTGTTCTGACGTCGACGCTGTTTCTCTTCGGGTGACAGTGGTGAGCGGAGCAACCCTATCTGCATTGGTTCCGGAGCTTCGGAGGTGGCAGCAGGTACATGGGAGGTGGACATAGTAGGGTTGCTAGGAACTTTGGGCAGCATCCAGGTGGGTCGCATCTGACTGGTTCTTTCAGATCTCCGTTCCCTTAGACGACGGTCTATCTGGATGGACAATTGGATCAGGTCTTCCAAAGAGTCTGGAAGTCCAACTCGGGCCAACTCATCTTTCAGTGCCTCAGAGAGTCCCATGCGGAACTGATAGCGGAGGGCGGCGGCGTTCCACTGAGTATCGGAACTCCATCGCCTAAAGTCAGTCACGTAATCTTCTACTGGCCTACGTCCCTGCTGGAGAGCATGAAGACTGGCCTCTGCAGTGGTAGCTCGTTGAGGGTCGTCATACATTTTGGCCATTTCATTCATGAAAGAGTCCATAGTATCTAATAGTGGACTGGCTTGCTCCAATAAGCGGTGAGCCCAGGTTTGAGGTTCCCCCTGGAGTAGTGAGATGATGAACCCCACCTTGGTGCTCTCCAAAGAGAAGGTACGGGGCTGTAGCAGGAAGTATAGCTGGCAGGCATTTTTAAAGGCACGGAACTTGCTGCGATCTCCGAAAAACCTCTCTGGAGTGGGGACTCGAGGCTCTAGGGGTGGCACCATTATTGCAGGTGCTGCTGCTGAGGCCACTGGACCGGGAGACCGAGCGGCTGTAGCTGCCTGGTGAGTTGAGGGATTTGGAGACAATGACTCCACTCTTTGCTCAAGTTGCCGGTAGCCATCTTGTAGGCCCTGGACTGCCTGGGTAAGGGCCGAAATCTGTTGGCACAGAGTGTCTAGAGGTGAGGTCCCCCTTTCAGACTCCATCTTGGCTGGATCGTACTGTCACGTACCTTACAGCAGAGTCTGAATGTTGAGGGAGGCCTCTCACACGGTCCTGGTCCTGACACCCCTGGTAGTAGGGACAGGGAGTGCCGGGGCACAGAAGGGTGCAGGTGCCTGCGGCTGGAGAACTGGAACTTGGAGATTCGGAATCCTCCGGAGGCTAGATGAAAGATAGGTCACCAGAACTGTTAGTAGAAGCCGGGCAGGCGTGGGTTCAGGGACAACTGCAACGTCAGGTCAGGCAAAGGTTGGCAACGGGCTGGCAGCGAGGTATCCAAAACAGAAGACAGTTCGTGGTCAAGGTCAGGCAGAGGTCGGCAACGGGCAGGCAGCGAGGTACAAAGTCAGGAGGCAGAGCCGTAGTAGATAGTCCAAGCCAGGGTCGGTATAATCCGTAAGGTAGGTAGCAGACAAGGGAGATCCGAGAGAGTGGTCAGGAAGCCAGGTAATCAGGAGCAAGTAACAAGTCACACGGACGTCAGGAAATCAGGAACTAGCTGAAGACGATCCAGCACTAGTGTCAGGCAAGAACCTTGTTTATATATGGCGCCGAGCGCCGGGATTGGTGGACGTGAACGTGCGTGCGTGAGAACGTACACCCGCTCGTATGGCTGTGCGGGTGCGTGCATACGTTCGTACGGATTCGCGGTTGTGCACGTCCGATCCGGAACTCGCTCGTATCTGTCGGGGACACCGCGCATGGCCGTTAGACGCTGCTGCATGGAGACGGGAGCTAGTGCTGTGAGTTCTCTGACAGGGTCTTTGAATTTGGGGACAAAAAACGGCCTGGTTAGCCAGAGGACAACAATCAGTAACCCACATAGGGCGTCTGAGGGGACCCGACGGTCATCCTCTGACGCTACAGGCGGATATTAATGAGAGATTCCTGAGTTTTTATCTGGCCCTGTACGCCTCTAGGGTCTCCTATAACGACAAAGACCTACTTCATTATCTAGACCAAATCCAGCTCCCATGCCTTGTAACAGACAAAAGAGAAAAATTGGAGGAAGACATTTCCCTGGAGGAAGTGCAAGAGGCATTGGGTTCTATGCAATCTGGGAAGGCCCAGGGGCCAGATGGGATCCCTATAGAATTTTATTCCACCTATCAGGAATTACTGGCACCCAGGCTTACGGCATTGCTGAATCACGGCTCTGGGATGTCTACCTGATTCAATGTATGATGCGATAGTGGTGTTGGTGCCCAAGCCTGGTAAGGACCCTGAGGAGTGCGCCTCCTACAGGCCGATATCGTTAATTAATGCTGATGCCAAACTGCTGGCAAAAATACTGGCCACCCGGTTTAGAAGAGTAATGGATGATCTTTTCCATGCAGACCAGACGGGGTTCATGGTGGGTAAGGGCACCGACATTAATATCCGTTGCTTATTTCTTAACCTGTCTACTTCCCAAAGTAATGCCGATACAAGAGTCATAGCCTCTCTGGATGCGGAGAAGGCTTTTGACTCCGTGGAGTGGAGATACCTGTGGGAGGTTCTGCGAAGGTTCGGGTTTGGACCCAAATTCATCCACTGGCTGAGTCTGCTCTACCGGGCGCCTAAAGCTAGGATCTGTATAAACAGTAACCTTTCGGATTACTTTCTCCTTCAGAGGGGGACCCGCCAGGGGTGCCCCTTATCACCCAGCCTGTTTGCCTTGTTGTTGGAGCCTCTGGCGGTCCTGATTAGAGAATCTGACCGTATTGTAGGTCTTCGGGTCGGCCCTCTGGAGGAGAAAATATCCTTATATGCAGATGACACCTTGCTGTACCTGCAGGATGCTGAATCGTCACTGGATGCTGCCTTGGCAGCCTTTGATGAATTTGGAAGATTTTCAGGAATTCGCATTAATTGGGCCAAATCTGCCTTATTCCCACTTGGATGCACAGTGAATGGGACACGGACCCCCTTGCAATGGGTGGAGGAATTCAATTATTTAGGTATTAAAGTATCAAGGGATCTGGGCTCCTTCCAGCACCTTAATCTCCAGCCAGTGGTCCAGCGTCTTAGAGATCATTGCTCTAGTTGGGCTAATCTCCCGCTTAATCTTCTTGGTCGCATTAATATTCTGAAGATGATTTACCTTCCCAAATTTACCTATATTTTCAGGAATTTTCCCGTCTGGTTATCCCCGTCCTTCTTTAAAGACATAGACAGTAGCATTGGTTCTTTTCTGTGGCAGGGTGCTTCCCCTCGGTTGGCCAGACAGACTCTCCAGCTTCCTGTAAGTTGTGGTGGCCTTGCCTTACCCAGTTTATTGGTGTACTATTGGGCAGCTATGCTTGTTACAGTGAGGTGGTGGTTTCAGCAATCTAGAGCAAATGCAGCTGTGTGTTTGGAGGCGGCCATAGTGGGTTCTCTTACGGAGTTGGGCAATTTGGTGTATAGGGGCTCCTCTGCGTATCCCTCCATTCCGACCTCGACTGCGGCGACCCTACAGGTGTGGGCTATGGCCAGTCGATGGTTTTTGTGTCCTAATGGGTGGTTCCCCTTTTGTCCCTTGTGGGGCAATCCTTCTCTTCCTCACTTTAGAACTATCCCAGATCCACAACTTTGGGCCCGGTATGGCATTAAGCTGCTAAAAGACGTGGTCCAGGCTGGATCTCTTCTCTCGTTTAGGGCTCTTGCAGATAGATTTGCCCTCCCTGCTTGGATGCAGTTTAGGCATCTTCAGTTGCGTCATGCAGCTAGGGCACAGTTCCCATTGCCTCCCAGTCTCAAAGCAGACCCTATTGAGGAGTTGCTGGCATAGGAATCCCTCGCTAAGATTATGTCTACATTGTATTTAGCTCTCATTCAAAAGGATTCACCCAAAATGGAAGCCCTATGGAATAAATGGAAAGCAGACTTACCTGATTTAGGACTGGGAGGACTGTTTTGAGGATAGCTCTAAATTAGTGATTTTGTCTAGAGACAAGTTGATCCAAACAAAATTCTTACACAGGATATACTACACGCCTCAGAGACTGCATAAAATCTATCTACGCTACGTTCCCCAAATTGCCCGTGGTGTCACCGGACAGCACCTTTTTTCACATGTTTTGGACCTGTCCTCGACTATCGAGGTACTGGGCTGAGGTGGGGGAAGCTATTAATATTCGCCTTCAGCTGAATATCCCATTGACGCCAGAGTTGGCCCTACTGGGTATCCAGGATGACGAGCAGGGACCTAGATACACTAAGATACTGATTTCGCTATTGTTTTTTACGCCAAAAAATAAATCTTATTGAAATGGACCTCTCATTTGCCCCCCACGATGAGATCATGGGAGGACTCAGTTAACGCAATATTACCATTATATAAGCTAACCTACATGAGTAGAGGGTGTCCTTTGAAGTACGAGCGGATTTGGCGGCCGTGGACGGATCCCACATATGGCACCTGCCCATAATTGTTAAGGCTTGCAAGTGTACTAGTTTTTTCTTGAGGTGATCATGTGGTGTTTTCCTCCCCTATCCCCCCTCCCCTTTCCCCTCCCACCCCCTTATCCCTCCATATACTGTGTACTTTTTGAATTATTGTGTGGTTACTCTACTATCCATAACGCCTGACGTTTTGTACCAATATCTTCAAATTGATATAATCTTTGTAAGATTATGATTGTATTTATTTACTGTCCAGACAAAAAGGTATCGTACCAACTTCATTTATATTTTTTTTCCAATAAAGACCAACCTTGTTGTTAAAAAAAAGGAGGCTGGATAGATTACTTTGGCACCAGGACAAAATCTTCTTACCTCAGGAAGCAAGGTCTCAGGTTCTCACGACATTTCACGACCGCCAACTTGAAGGGCAGTTTGGGGCCCATAAGATTAACTAGCTCATTCAGAGGTCGTTTTGGTGGCCTAACCTCAGTCGGGACTGCAGATCCTACGTCAAGTCATGCATGACATGTCTACGTAGCAAAGGCGAAAAAGCCAAAGCCTGGGGTTTATTGAGACCCTTGCCTTTCCCTAATCGCCCCTGGGAGATGATCTCTATGGATTTTATTGTTGACCTTCCTCGCTCTGATAGAATCACGACCATCCTGATTGTGGTAGACCGACTATCCAAGATGGCCCACTTCATACCAATTAATAGTATTCCCTCTGCGGCCGAAACTGCTCATACTTCTATCAAGGAGATCATCAGACTTTACGGACTCCCAAAGAACATTGTTCCAGACCAGGAGGTGCAATTTACCTCCAGGTTTTGGAGAGCCCTTTGTAAAGCCTTGGAAGTGGAACTCTGCCTATCATCCCCAAAGTAATGGGCAAACGGAACGCACAAACCAAACCCTGGAACAATACCTCTGCTGCTTTTCAGCTTTTTCCCAAGACAACTGGGCATCCCTGCTCCCACTGGCAGAATTTGCCTATAACAACTCTGTCCATTCAGCTACGAACCAGTCCCCATTCTGGGCCAATTATGGATTCCACCCTGCTGCCCTGCCTGAAACTATGCCTGAAACTACTGTACCCGCATGCAGGACAGACTGGTTTTCATACAAAACAATTATCAGGTCCTCCGGGAGTCCATACATAAAGCCCAAGTGTATTAGAAAACACACTTCGATCGGAAACGGAGGGGGAATCCTGCCTTCAAGGTAGGGGACAAAGTGTGGCTGTCTACTGCCAACCTGAAATTGACCTGCCCTTCACGGAAGCTAGGGCCAAGGTATATTGGCCCCTTTCAGATCAAATGGAAAATAAACCCAGTGCCGTACGAACTGTCTCTGCCTGAGTAATATAGGATCCATACGGTCTTTCACACCTCCTTGCTTAAACCAACTGTTACAGATTCATTTCCAGGGAGAGCGGAGCCACCACCGCCACCAGTGACTATTGGAGAGGACACAAAATTTGAGGTAGAATCAATCCTGGACTGCAGGAAGCGAGGGAGACAAACCCAATTCATAATTAAATGGAAAGGGTATCCATCCAAAGAGAGCTCCTGGGAACCTGAAGCCAATGTACATGCCCCTAGACTCCTCCGAGAGTTTTGGGACAAATACCCTGAGAAAATTGCCCAAATGGGGCTGCCTGCCGGTGGGGGGGCACTGTCAGGGAACCAACAGAGGGAGAAGGGCTCTAAGACCCAACATTAGGGATGAGCTTCGTGTTCGAGTCGAACCAGTGTTCGACTCGAACATCGTCTGTTCGCCCGTTCGCCGAATTGCGAATGATATGGGCCGTTTGCGCCAAATTCGTGTGGTGCATCACGGCCCATAATTCACTGCAGCATCGCAGTGCATTGCTGGCTGATGATTGGCCAAGCATGCACTATGACCCGCATGCTTGGCCAATCACAGCACCGTCTGAACAGAGAGCCGTAATTGGCCAAAGCCAAGGAGGCTTTGGCCAATTATGGCTCAGGGGATTTAGTACACGCCCCACACTATATAAGGCCGCCTGCACGGCGGCCCTGTGTAGGGTGTGTTCCGGCGTTGAAAGAGATAGACAGAGAGACAGTGTCATTTGATTTAAGTAAGATAGATTAGGCAGGACAGTCAGTGAGTTAGCTGCACTTACAGTGTATTGTGTATATATATATGTATCCCAGGTGTTGTGTGTGTATATATATATATATATATATATATATATATATATACACTGTATTCAGTTTAGCTAGATCCGTTCCTGTTATCTTCCTACTGACAGGCAGGCTTGTCTTGTTACAGTATTTACAGCTACCTGAAGAAAATAGCTGGTGTTCTTTTCATCCTATTAGTACCACAGTCAGGCAGCTAGACTATTTACAGTTAGTGTAGTGCGTCCACCTCACAGTGTTCATTTAAAGCTACAAGTTAGTTTAGTGTGACCTCTGCACAGTGTTCAACTAAAACTACAAGTTAGTGTAGTGCGTCCTCCTCACAGTGTTCAGCTAAAGCTCCAAGTTAGTTTAGTGTGACCTCTGCACAGTGTTCAGCTAAAGCTACAAGTTAGGGTAGTGCGTCCTCCTCAGAGTGTTCAGCTAACCTTCAAGTTACTGTAGTGCGTCCTCCTCACAGTGTTCAGCTAAAACTACAAGTTAGTGTAGTGCGACCTCTGCACAGTGTTCAGCTAAAGCTACAGGTTAGTGTAGTGCATCCTCTGAACAGTGTTCAGCTAAAGCTACAAGTTAGTGTAGTGCGTCCTCCTCACAGTGTTCAGCTAAAACTACAAGTTAGTGTAGTGCGAGCTCTGCACATTGTTCAGCTAAAGCTACCTGTAGAAGGTTGGTGGTGTTTTCCTGATCCTATCACTACCGCAGGCAGCTAAATAGGCTACAAGTTATTTTTTTGCGAGCTCTGCACAGTGTTCAGCTAAAGCTACCTGTAGAAGGTTGGTGGTGTTTTCCTGATCCTATCACTACTGCAGGCAGCTAAATAATCTACAAGTTAGGGTAGTGCATCCTCCTCACAGTGTTCAGCTAAAGCTACAAGTTAGTGTAGTGTGTCCTCCTCACAGTGTTCAGCTAAAAAAACAAGTTAGTGTAGTGCGACCTCTGCACAGTGTTCAGCTAAAGCTACAAGTTAGTGTAGTGCGTCCTCTGAACAGTGTTAAGCTAAAACTACAAGTTAGTGTAGTGTGACCTCTGCACAGTGTTCAGCTAAAGCTACAAGTTAGTGTAGTGCGTCCTCTGAACAGTGTTCAGCTAAAACCAAAAGTTAGTGTAATGCGACCTCTGCACAGTGTTCAGCTAAAGCTACAAGTTAGTGTAGTGCGTCCTCCTCACAGTGTTTAGCTAAAACTACAAGTTAGTGTAGTGCGACCTCTGCACAGTGTTCAGCTAAAGCTACAAGTTAGTGTAGTGAATCCTCTGAACAGTGTTCAGCTAAAACTACAAGTTAGTGTAGTACGACCTCTGCACAGTGTTCAGCTAAAGCTACAAGTTAGTGTAGTGCGTCCTCTGAACAGTGTTCAGCTAAAACTACAAGTTAGTGTAGTGCGACCTCTGCACAGTGTTCAGCTAAAGCTACAAGTTAGTGCAGTGCATGCTCTGAACAGTGTTCTGCTAAAACTACAAGTTAGTGTAGTGCGATCTCTGAACAGTGTTCAGCTAAAGCTACAAGTTAGTGTAGTGCGTCCTCCTCACAGTATTCAGCTAAAACTACAAGTTAGTGTAGTGTGACCTCTGCACGGTGTTCAGCTAAAGCTACCTGTAGAAGGTTGGTGGTGTTTTCCTGATCCTATCACTACCGCAGGCAGCTAAATAAGCTACAAGTTAGTTTTTTGCAAGCTCTGCACAGTGTTCAGCTAAAACTACAAGTTAGTGTAGTGCGAGCTCTGGACAGTGTTTAGCTAAAGCTACCTGTAGAAGGTTGGTGGTGTTTTCCTGATCCTATCACTACCGCAGGCAGCTAAATAAGCTACAAGTTATTTTTTGCGAGCTCTGCACAGTGTTCACCTAAAGCTTCCTGTAGAAGGCTGGTGGTGTTTTCCTGATCCTATCCCTACCGCAGGCAGCTAAATAAGCTACAAGTTATTTTTTTTGCAAGCTCTGCACAGTGTTCACCTAAAGATACCTGTAGAAGGTTGGTGGTGTTTTCCTGATCCTATCACTACCGCAGGCAGCTAAATAAGCTACAAGTTTTTTTTTTGCGATCTCTGCACAGTGTTCACCTAAAGCTACCTGTAGAAGGTTGGTGGTGTTCTCATACTACAGGCAGGCAGTTGATTTTGCTAGCTGCAGTATCAGTATATATATATATATATATATATATATATATATATATATATAAATATATATATATATATATATCCCAGCTTAGTGCAGCTACAGGCCATTAGTATGTCTGGAAGGCCAACAAGGAGAGGCAGACAGTCACAAGCCAATAAAAAAAGGGCAAGCAGGCTCTGTGTCTAGAGGCAACAGTGCTGGTCGTGGAGACGATGCATCCTCATCAGCATGTTGCCGTGGGACACGCTTGGC
This sequence comes from Lithobates clamitans, assembly GCA_037952925.1. Lineage (NCBI taxonomy): Eukaryota > Metazoa > Chordata > Amphibia > Anura > Ranidae > Lithobates > Lithobates clamitans. The sequence goes on along the minus strand of JBBGZY010000116.1, from coordinate 2,389,792 downwards.
CTTTTTTTCTGCAGCTGGCCTCTCTCACCCATGCTCAGGGTACTTTGTCTGGCAAAGCAGCTGCCAACGCGGCCTCTTCCCTCGGCTCAATGGGATCAGTGACTCCTTCCCTAGCCCCACCATGTCCTCCTGAGGAGTCCCTCAAACTGTTTGACCACAGTTTTGGGTACATGCTCCAGGAGGATGCCCAGCATTTAGAAGGCTCTGATGATGATACTGAGCTAGATGAAGGCAGTAACATGAGCACGGACAGAGGGGGTGCCCAAGAAGGACAGCAATCTGGCAGTCATGCTCCCCCTGCTGCAGCATACTGCCAGGTTTGCTCCAGTGATGAGGAGGGAGGGGATGATGAAGTTACTGACTCAACGTGGGTGCCTGATAGGAGAGAGGAGGAGGAGGAAGAGGAACATCACCAATTAGGCAAGATTCCCTCCCGGGGCCAGCCTAAGAGCAGCACACTGACTGAATCACACCCCAAAGTTCCGCATGTGCAGGGCGCTGCTGTCTCTGCGTGTTATTCCAAAAGTTCTTTGGTGTGGGCCTTTTTTGAGACGAGTGCATCAGATCGCACCGCTGCTTTTTGCAACATATGTCTCAAGCGTATCTCACGTGGCCAAAACATCTCCCGCTTGGGCACCACATGCTTGACCAGACATATGTTGACCTGCCATGCAGTTCATTGGCAAGCGTATCTAAAAGACCCACACCAAAGAACAAAGAGGACCTCTCCTTGCTCCTCATCAACTGAGATCTCCAACCCCACTATACCTTCAGTCCTCTCTGAGACCTGCACTGAGAGGAATGAAGGTGTAGAATTAGGTGTGTCACAGCCAAGTACTTGTGGGCAATCTGCTTTCGGTACACCGACGTCAGATTGTACCAGGCAAATTTCCCTGCCCCAGCTGCTGCACCGCCGAAAGAAGTTCGCTCCCAGCCATCCACATGCCCAGCTGTTGAATGCTAGCTTGGCAAAATTGCTAGCTTGGCAAAATTGCTAGCACTTCAACTGCTACCTTTTCAGTTGGTAGACTCTGCCCCCTTCCGTGAGTTTGTGGAATGTGCGGTTCCTCAGTGGCAGTTACCCAAACGCCACTTTTTCTCACGGAAGGCGATTCCGGCTCTCTGCATGTGAAAGGCAATGTCAATGCCTCGCTGGACAGGGCGGTCAGCGGTAAGGTGCATATTACCACTGACTCATGGTCCAGCAGGCATGGACAGGGACGTTACCTAAGTTTCACCGCACATTGGGTGACTCTGCTGGCAGCTGGGAAGGATGCAGGACAAAGTGCAGTAGTGTTGGAGGTTGTTCCGCACCATGCCTCCAAAAGGCCACTACTAATGATTGTGACACACCTCTCTCCTCCACCCCCTCCTCTTCTTCTTCCTCCATGGCCTCTTCCTGTGCTTGGTCCTCGGAACCAGCAGTAGCCGTTCAAGGGGCTACACAAGTATGCAGGCCAAAAGATGCCATGCGGTGCTTGAGCTGGTGTGCTTGGGGGACAGGAGCCACACTGGGGCAGAGGTTCTGTCAACTCTGCAGGGACAGGTTCAGAGGTGGTTGATGCCACGCCAACTTAAGGCAGGAATGGTGGTTTGCGACAATGGCACCAACCTCCTCTCTGCCCTCCGACAGGGACAAATGACCCATGTGCCCTGTTTGGCTCACGTCCTTAACTTGGTGGTGCAGCGGTTCTTGGGCAGGTACCCGGGCTTACAGGATGTCCTGAGGCAGGCCAGGAAAGTGCATTTCCGCCGGTCATATAATGCCAGTACTCGGCTGGCAGACCTCCAAAAGGAGTTTAACCTGCCCAAGAACCAATAGATTTTTTGGCTGGAGCTAAACACGTTAAAAATGTACCAGTTCAAAATTACAAACAGATTCTACTTAACAACAAACCTACAGTCCCTGTCTTGTTTGCACCGCCTGTATACTGCTGTTCAGAGTACAGAGCCTGTATACTGCTGTTTCCTTTTTTAATTTGGGTGCGGGGTTCCCCTTAATATCCATACAAGACCCAAAGGGCCTGGTAATGGACTGGGGGGTACCCATGCCGTTTGTCTCACTGATTTTCATCCATATTGCCAGGAACCGTCTTTACATTAAAGTCGCAAGCAGTTTTAAATTATTTTTTTTCCTTTAAAAATGACATTTTGTGCAGGGACTGTTCTAAGCACGGGAAACACGTGTCACTTTACAGGCATACTATAGACACCCCCCAGGTACGAGATTTAAAGGAATATTTCACTTTTTTTTTTTTTTACTTTAAGCATCATTAAAATCACTGCTCCCGAAAAAAACGGCCGTTTTAAAAAGTTTTTTTTGCATTGATACATGTCCCCTGGGGCAGGACCCGGGTCCCCAAACCCTTTTTAGGACAATACCATGCAAATTAGTCTTTAAAATTAGCACTTTTGATTTCGAACGTTCGAGTCCCATAGACGTCAATGGGGTTCTAACGTTCGTGCAAATTTTCGGTCCGTTCGCAGGTTCTGGTGCGAACCGAACCGGGGGGTGTTCGGCTCATCCCTCCCCAACATCTCTACCAGCACTAATGGCAGGAGAAGGACTTTAGGACCCATCATCTCTACCATCAGGTCACATGGGCCTATATAAGGAAGTCCTGCTAGTGTCTGCATTTGCTGGTTGATCTTCGGCTCCTCCAGTGTGTTATCTCCATGATATTCCTGTTCCTGTGTCTCCTGTTACCAATCCCGCTTGTCCTTGACCCGTCTCCTGTTTGCTTCCTGTGTTCGACCTCGGCTATCCACCTGACCACGTCTGCTCTGATACCAACCTGGCTCATGGCCTAGGCTCCCATCTGACCACGCTCCAGTCGCAGCATTATCGCAGAATCCTGCAACACCTCACGGGCGCCACCCGTCTGCTGATTCTACGCCAGCACACCAGATGTACTCTGGAACCTCCTGCATACAATCCAGCAGGTGACCCATGCTTCTTTGGGCTAGACCTCTTCTGTTTTCAGCCTCTGGAACTTAGCCGCAAGGGAAGCCCTGTGGCCTCCAGCACCAGGTATGTGATAGTAGGTCCTAGAGTAGTGTTTGTGTTTTTACTGTCAGTGCAGGTTAATTTAGGCAGGCCTAGCTGTGAGTTAGACCTGTTTGTTTTTGATCTGGGGCAGGGAAGTGGTTTAGTGTAGCAGCAGGTGACTGACATGTGCTTCAGCTCTCTGGCGCCTCCTCTGTTTCCAGTGAGAAGGTTCTGGAAAAGAGGCAGGGGGTTGGACTGATATGGGGTGTATTTGGGAGCCCTGACCAATCCCCAACTATATATACCCATGGTCAGCCTGCTGGGGGAGGAGTTGTCAGGTAGAAGAACTGGAATGATGGCGTGTTAGGCTGTGGTGGCCCTTGAGGGACCCCCTTTCTGGGGGGGTGACCTCAGGCCTGGAGCTGGGGAGTTGTGAGGGAGCCTCTCTCTACTCGGTCATTGAGAGGTGTCCTGGAACAGGAGCAGGAGGAAGACAGCAGGGAGCATGGCCAGGAATGTAATTTAGGAGGGTCCATGCCAGGATCAGTGGGTAAGAAACACAGTGAGAAGCTCTGGGAGAGACATGCCAGGATTGGATGTGGAGCCAGAGGGAGAGACTGTGGTGTTGTTGAAGTCAAGTCGCTGCAGCCAGGATGGTTGGCAGGATTTGCACCAGTATTGCTGGGAGCAGTAGTCCACCAAGTATCAGTTAGCACAATTATCCTTTTCATCTAAAATGGTTGCTACCACAGAGGGGATTGTAGACCCCGCCTACAAATGGCTACTAGGAAAATGTTAGGACTTATTCAAAGTGAGGCCTAGCCATGTGCTAACGGTGACAGGAAACTAGAATTAGGCAGTGGAAGAAACCAAGTGATCTCAAGTAGTGTGCTGGAGGAGATGTGAAGTAGCAGAGACTGTCAATTTGGATTCAACTTCCTTTATTTCACTAAGAAAGATTCATGATTTGGGCATCCCATGTCCCTTTTTCCCCATCCAAGTTTAATCCCCTAATAAAAACAACAACAACAAGCAAGAGAATGCTCATTGAGTGGAAAAAGTGTGCCTAAAATGGATGTCTGACCAAGCAGGGTGATGTGTGGATACCGAAACTCACTGCGACCACACGGGGCACCGCTATAAAAGCAAAATAAATAATGAAAAAAATAATTAAGCAAATCACCCCTTTCCCACCGTGCTCGCACGCAAAGGCAAACGCAAGCTTGTTTCATATGTAAACAGCAATTGCACCATGCATGTGAGGTATCACCACCAACATCAGATCGAGGGCAGTAATTCTAGCAGTAGACCTCCTCTGTAAATCTCAGGTGGTAACCTGTAAAGGCTTTTAAAAAAGTACGTAGTTTGTTGCCACTGTACGGGCGTGCACAGTTTTAAAGCATGTCGTGTTTGGTAACTATGTACTTGGCATAAGATCTTTTATTTTATATTTTACCAAACAATCGGGCAATATATTGTGTTTTTTGTGCATTAAAATTCTAAAAAGTGTTTTTTTTCCAAAAAGATTGTGTGTAAAAATTGCTGTGCAAATACCGTGTGAAAAAATATTGCAACACCCACCATTTTATTCTGTAGGGCGTCTGCTTTAAAAAAATATATATAATGTTCAGAGGTTCAAAGTAACTTTCTAGCATAAAATAATACATTTTATGTAAACAAAAAGTGTCAGAAAAGGCTTCGTCTTCAAATGGTTAGAAGAGTGGGTGCTATCTGGCATAAGGTTCTAATGTTGGACAAAAAATGGAGGGCAGTTCAATAACCTCGGGAAAGTAGACACCCCAAGGTATTTGCTAAGAGGCATGGTGAATATGTTGCAGATCTCATTTGTTGCCATAATTTTTGGGAAAATTAAGAAAGAAAAGGAAAATGTATTTTTTTCTTTTCTTTTTTCAATTTTCAAAACTTTGTGACAAAAAAGTGAGATCTGCAAAATACTCAACATGCCTCTTAGCAAATAGCTTGGGGTGTCTACTTTCCGAAAAGGGGTCATGGGGGGGGGGGGATTTGCTATCTTGGCATTTCATGGCCTCCGAAACTGTGATAGGTAGTGAGGAAGTGAAATTAACAATTTATGCCCTTAGAAAGCCTGAAGGCGGTGATTGATTTTCAGGGTCTTGTACGTGGCTAGACTGCCAAAAAGTCTCTTACATGTGGTATCCCCATACTCAGGAGAAGCAGCAGAATTTATTTTGGGGTGTACTTCCATATAGATCCATGGCATGTGTAGCAATATATCATTTAGTATATCATCTACTAACGGCTAAAACCAGTGGACACTATTCTGTACTACTTCTAGTGGATCTCTCTGCTGCCTTTGACACAGTGGACCACCCCCTCCTCCTCAATAAACTCAACTCCTTTGGTCTCCGTGACTGTACTCTTCGCTGGTTCTCATCCTACCTACTCCACTTCTCCTTCAGTGTCACTTACAACTCTACTTCCTCCTCTCCTCTTTCTTTCTCTGTTGGGGTCCCCCAAAGTTCTGGACAAACAGAGTATTGGTAACTGTAAGCGCAAACACACAAGTCCATATATAACAGAAGAACAGGAGATATAAAGGGCTGAGCAACTTAGTCCATAGGAGACAGGCTGGAAGTTCAAGGGTTAAGTGGTAACCGGTAATGTAATGGTTAAAGTAGGCTGGTAGGCTAGGCGGCTTCTGTCCTCAGAGAGCTGGCTCTGTGATGGATGAGAGGGGTAAAGAAGGAAGCGCCACCTGAGTGTAGTATTAACAAATTATGTTTAATGACACCAGGTAAAAACACACTTACAGAATAAAAACATATAAAAGGCTCATCTGTATAGGTATGTGGTCCTCGGTGTTCCCTCTGATCCTGTGGTGGTGACGCTGCAGGGATGCTGGGCTGCAGAAGGTGGATTACCAGTCGGGAGCTCCTTCTGTGGCCATCAGGAAGAGACTAGGGGCCGGCGTGGAGTGCACGTGGAGCGTGCGTGATGTTACAGGTCGTCCGTCCGCTTCCGGGTTCGGTATCCAGGGGAGGGATCGTCCAGGGAGGAGGGCTTGCAGGGAGGTTGAGAGAAGGCTACGCGCTCGGAGCCACTGCTACTTCAATAGGCCTAATAGGGAGGTGTCTGCAATGTGCTTTTATATGGCAGTGCTGTGGGACAACAGGTCCCAGCGTCTGTCAAAAGAAAGCACAGCGCCATCTGTGGGTGGGAGGGGAACTACAAGATAACATAATATACACAGAGAAGAAAAGGGGGTTATATAATAGTGAGTGGCATGGAAACATATATATGAATGGGGAAAAGTGCATGATAGTAAACCTGCAGACAATAATATTAACAATAGTAAAAATGGGAGTAACAATGGGGGCAAAAAATGGAGGTAAGTATAAATATATATATATATATATATATATATATATATATATATATATATATGTAAGTATAAAAGCGAAACATAATAATAATTCCCATGGTGATGATACAAAAGAACCAGAAAATGCAACGGTAAAGATAAAAAGAACAAAAAACAAAAAAACAAACAAAAAAACAAATAAATGAATAAATAAAAATAAATAAATAAATACATAAATAAATTAAACGAAAAAATGGATATTTGTGGGACTTTGTATGAGGATAGGGGGCCGTACAAGTCCCATCCTCCATCCCGATAAGTTTAAAAGAGAAATAGGGGGCGGGACTTTGAGTGAAGCACACGGATGCAATTGAGGAATTAATTAGAAATTGTTTTTTTATTTGAGTCAATTCATAGAACAAAGGTTCGGGGTATACAATTCATTACATAATACATATCAATACTTGAAAATCAATCGCCACACATAGATACATAATCCAACCAGAGTTTAAAACAGTATTTTACAAATACACCGGTCACATAATAACATGATTAATTGCATTGTAGAAAATACTCATAAAAAAAGATGACGCATTAAAGCGTCAATAGAAATAATAGTTAAGGTAAGATAAGTAGGAAGAGTGGTATATAAAACATACATCTTGACTCTAATAAGGAATTATACATTTGCACAGGTCACATAAGTACGTGATTAATTGCAGTGTAAATAATACTAAAATGGATAATTGATGCATTAAAGCATCATTTGAAGATAAAGGAGAAAATAAACTTGATAGAGAGGGACGGCCGTAGGGAATTCATGAATACGTTGTTATAACGGTAGCTGTTAGCTCTACGCGTTTTGGGACCTTAAAGTCACTCGTCAGGAGCAAGACCGTAATAATCATCTATGAATAGAGATAATGACATAATAGTAATCTGAGAAATGGGTGGGCAAATGCAGAAAATGTGAAAACCCCCACACATCCATACATTTGACCCACAAACTTACATGAGTGTATCCGCACATAGGGGGGGCACAGCCGCGAGAGTCAGACCGGCCAAAGATGCCACATCCCGGAGCTGAGGGGGCATGTCCAGGCAGCACAAAACCAGCAAAGGCAACACCCCAAATTGGTCAAGAAGTGGAAAGGTGAAATTGGTGTGTGGTGGAGGGAAGGGAGGAGTAACCCCAGGAGGGGGAACCTGTAGGAGGAAAAAAAAAAACCTGTGAGTGAAGTGGAATGAGGATATATGAGGGATAGGATAGAAAAGGAAGTGGTAAAGAGTGAGAAGGAGTGAGAAGCAGAGTGAAAGGAAAAACTAGAGTGGTAGGAGGAAACCAAAGTAACGAGGAAAGGAGGGGAGAGAAAGGAGATGGGGGAAAAAGGAAAAGATGAGCGTAGAACTGGTGAAAAAAATATAACTGCTGCAAAGTAAGTTGGACAAGGGAGCCAAGAGTGAAGTGATGTGGTAAGGGAGATATGCACCAGAGATGGAGGTACAGGTCCCAATTAAGGGGGAAGCCCATGCAAGGAGCGCCGCCCAGGACCAGCCTCCAACGTCATGCAACAGCAGGCTGGGGAACAGGGGACACACCACAGGTCTGGGCGCCAGCTCAGCCAAGCGTGATCAGCCAAGGGCGTCAACCGAGTCTCCCTATTGCTAGGGATGGTGAGCCGGCCGGCTGATTTATAGGCGCCACGAGGACACCAAACAGCTGACACAGAGGGCATGAAGCTGACGAGCAGTGGGGGAAACCCCGCCCACCCCACGCCAGGAGGGGAAACCCACAGTGCACGTTGCAGCTCTGGGATGTGACAGGGGAGGCACAGGGGGAGGGACAAACAGCGGCCGGCACCCCCAGTGCGTACACACAATGCAAGCACTAAAAAATGGCGAAAATTAAAAAAGAATAGAAAATGAAATAAAAAATGAAAAAATGAGGCTGTAAGGATAGTTGTTCCAATGGTATGTGCAAACAAACCACCCACAGGGAGAATAAGAAATGCATAAAGGGGTTATAAGGACGGCTGAGGGACAGCCATAACAAATGCTGGAAATGTGTTAGTATTGCAACCGTGTGCCTCCATCCCTATATGATAAACGAAAAAATGGATATTTGTGGGACTTTGTATGAGGATAGGGGGCCGTACAAGTCCCATCCTCCATCCCGATAAGTTTAAAAGAGAAATAGGGGACTTTGAGTGAAGCACACGGATGCAGTTGAGGAATTAATTAGAAATTGTTTTTTATAAATAAATAAAAAATAAATAAATAAAAAAATAATAATATAAATGATAAATAAATAATAAATGATAAAAATAAAAATAAATATGAAATTGAGAACAAAAATATTATAATAAAAATATTAATATTAATAATAGTAATAAAAAATAGAATTAAGAATAGAAATAAGAATAATAATAGATATAGAAAATAAATAAATAAATAAATAGGTAGAGAAAGGCAAAAAAATGGTGACAAAATGATGGTATAAGGAGTGGACATGGATAAAGCTTGCGTATTGGGAAAACACAAGGAACAGGGAAGCACGTATCTGTGCAGGGTTCTTAAAGATATATCTATTGTAGCAAGGCTACATCTGTAGAGGTGGTCTCATGAGGAAACGGGGTGGCTTAAAGTAGTGTGTGCACTTCTCTCAACCTCCCTGCAAGCCCTCCTCCCTGGACGATCCCTCCCCTGGATACTGAACCCAGAAGCGGACGGACGACCTGTGACGTCATGCACGCTCCACGTGCACTCCACGCCGGCCCCTAGTCTCTTCCTGATGGCCACAGAAGGAGCTCCCGGCTGGTAATCCACCTTCTGCAGCCCAGCATCCCTGCAGCGTCACCACCACAGGATCAGAGGGAACACCGAGGACCAGATACCTATACAGATGAGCCTTTTATATGTTTTTATCTTGTAAGTGTGTTTTTACCTGGTGTCATTAAACATCATTTGTTAATACTACACTCAGGTGACGCATCCTTCTCTACCCCTCTCCCTCAAGGTTCTGTTCTTGGACCCCTCATTTTCTCAATCTACACCACCTCCCTGGGTCAGTTGATTGCCTCCCACGGCTTTAAATATCATCTCTACGCAGATAACACCGAAATCTATCTCTCCACCCCCCAGCTCATTCCATCTGTCTCCTCATGCATTACCAACTTACTAGCAGACATATCAGCCTGGATGTCACATCACTTCCTCAAACTCAACCTATTCAAAACCGAGCTCATGATATTTCCTCCCTCAGGTGCCGCTTCCCCTGATTTTTCTGTCAATACAGTATCAACGGCTCAACTATCAACCCATCCCCCCACGCAAAGGTCCTAGGTGTAATCCTGGACTCTGAACTAACTTTTCGGCCCCACATTCTATCACTATCCAAAATTTGCCGCTCAATCTCCACAACATCTCCAAGATACGCCCCTTCCTAACCAATGTCACCACAAAGCTTCTAATCCACTCCCTGGTCATCTCCAGCTACAACTACTGCAACTCCCTCCTCATTGGCTTACCTCTAAATAGGCTATCCCCACTTCAGTTCATCATGAACGCTGCTGCCAGGCTGATCCACCTCACAAACCGCTCATTTTCTGCTATATCCCTCCATTGGCTGCCACTCAGTCATCAAATTAAATTCAAGATACTAACTATAACTTACAAAGCCATCCACAACCTGGCCCCCCAGCTACATCTCTAACCTAGTCTCAAAATACCAACCTAATCGTTTTCTTTGCTCCTGCCAAGACCTCCTGCTCTCAAACTCCCTTGCCACCTCATCCCACTTCAGGACTTCTCCAGAGCCTCTCCCATCCTCTGGAATGCTCTACCCCAATCCATCCGATTTTCTCCTACTTTATCCACTTTCAGACAATCCCTGAAAACTCATCTCTTCAGAGAAGCCTATCTGGCCCCCCACCTAACAACTGTACATTTATCCTCTCAATCAGCACATCACCCACAGTTATTACCTCTTGTATCTCTTGACCTTCCCTCTTAGATTGTAAGCTCTAAGGAGCAGGGCCCTCTGATTCCTACTGTATTAAAGTGTATTGTATTTGTACTGTCTACCCTAAAGTTGTAAAGCACTACGTAAACTGTAGGCGCTATATAAATTCTGTATAGTAATAATAATAATTTAGTGACAACTTTGTGTAATAAAAAAAAAATGTGCAATTTTCCAGAAGCTTGTGGAAGAACATATAATATTCCATGGACTCAACATCAAAACCATAAAAAACCCATCAGTGCAGATCCCCATACACTTCATGGATTAGGAAGCAGTTTTGTTGATAGTTCACTTGATCTAGGGGTTGTAGCTCCCTTTAATAATCGACAACTTGCCTGCCTTCCATATTGCACCTGGGACTGACGTCACCACGGCTCCGGCTGGTCCGGGCGCAGGCGCGGCTCTCTGAGCTGTACAGCGGAAGGCTGCAGCTGGGACTTTCTTATCTTCATCCCCTGCTCGTTCTTCACTCTATTGGGTAATATCCCAAGGGACTGAAGGCGGTGATTAGTTTTCAGGGTCCTGTACGTGGCTAGACTGCCAAAAAGTCTCTTATATGTGGTATCTCCATACTCAGGAGTAGGGATGAGCTTCGAGTTCGAGTCGAACTCATGTTCGACTCGAACATCGGCTGTTCGCAAGTTCGCGGAACAGCAAACAATTTGGGGTGTTCGCGGCAAATTCGAATGCCGCGGAACACCCTTTAAAAGTCTATTGGAGAAATCAAAAGTGTTAATTTTAAAGGCTTATATTCATGGTATTGTCATAAAAAGTGTTTGGGGACCTGGGTCCTGCCCCAGGGGACATGGATCAATGCAAAAAAAAGTTTTAAAAACGGCCGTTTTTTAGGGAGCAGTGATTTTAATAATGCTTAAAGTGAAACAATAAAAGTGTAATATCCCTTTAAATTTCGTACCTGGGGGGTGTCCATAGTATGCCTGTAAAGGGGCGAATGTTTCCCGTGTTTAGAACAGTTTGACAGCAAAATGACATTTCAAAGGAAAAAAAGTCATTTAAACTACTCGCGGCTATTAATGCATTGCCGGTCCGACAATACACATAAAAGTTCATTGATAAAAACAGCATGGGAATTCCCCACAGGGGAACCCTGAACCAAAAAAAAAAAAAAAAAATGAAGTGGGGTCCCCCTAAATTCCATACCAGGCCCTTCAGGTCTGGTATGGGTATTAAGGGGAACCCCAGCCAAAATAATACAAAAAAATGGCGTGGGGTCCCCCTCAAAATCTATACCAGACCCTTCAGGTCTGGTATGGATTTTAAGGGGAACCCCGCACCAAAATTGAAAAAAAAAACGGCATTGGGTCCCCCCAAAAATCCATACCAGACCCTTATCCAAGCACGCAACCTGGCAGGCCGCAGGAAAAGAGGGGGGGACGAGAGTGCGCCCCCCCTCCTAAACCGTACCAGGCCACATGCCCTCAACATTGGGAGGGTGCTTTGGGGTAGCCCCCAAAACACCTTGTCCCCATGTTAAGGAGGACAAGGGCCTCATCCCCACAACCCTGGCTGGTGGTTGTAGGGGTCTTCGGGCGGGGGGCTTATCGGAATCTGGAAGCCCCCTTTAACAAGGGGACCCCCAGATCCCAGCCCTCCCCCCTGTGTGAAATGGTAAGGGGGTACAAAAGTACCCCTACTATTTCACTAAAAAACTGTCAAAAATGTTTAAAATTACATATAAACCTTTAAAATTAGCACTTTTGATTATTCATATTCGTGTCCCATAGACTTTAGCGGTGTTCGAGTGTTCGAATAAATTTTTTGCCTGTTCGCATGTTCTGGTGCGAACCGAACAGGGGGGGTGTTCGGCTCATCCCTACTCAGGAGAAGCAGCAGAATGTATTTTGGTGTGTAGTTCCACATAGACCCATGTCATGTGTGAGCAATATATCATATAGTGACAACTTTGTGTAAAAAAAGCAAAAAACAAAAATGGGCAATTTTCCAGAAACTAGTGGCAAAACATATAATATTCCATGGACTCAACATGTCTCTCAGCAAATAGCTTGGTGTGTCTACTTTTAAAAAAGGAGCCATGGGGGGGGGGGGGGGGGGTTATGCTATCTTGGGATTTCAGGGCCTCCGAAACTTTGATAGGTAGTGAGGAAGTGAAATGAGCAAATTACGCCCTTAGGGCCCTTTCACACGGTCTTGTCCGTGTACGGTGTTTCCATCCGTCAGGATTTCACGGATAGGATCGGATTGGATAGCGGTGGATGTCAGCGGACATGTCACCGCTGACATCTGCCACTCCATAGAGGTGCACGGAGTGTCTGATCAGATCTGCCTGAAAAGCTGACAGGTGGACCTGATCGGAAAGCTCATGTGAAAGGGGCCTTAGTAAGCCTAAAGGCGGTGATTGGTTTTTGGGGTCCTGTACGTGGCTAGACTGCCAAAAAGTCTCTCATATGTGCTATCCCCATACTCAGGAGAAAAAGCAGAATTAATTTTGGGGTGAAATTCCATGGCATGTGTGAGCAATATATAATTTAGTGACAACTTTCTCAGGAAATAGCTTTTCTTCCAAAAAGGTGTCATTTGCGGGGGTTTGTGCTATGTTGACATTTCAGGGCCTCTGAAACTGTGATATGTAGCAAGGAAGTGAAATGAACAATTTACACCCTTTGAAATCCTGAAGACGGTGATTGGTTTTTGGCTCCCAAAAAGTCTCACACATATGGTATCCCCGTACTCAGAAGAAACAGCAGAATGTATTTTGGGGTGTAATCCCACCTATACCAATGGCATGTGTGAGCAATATATCATTTCAGTGACAACTTTGTGTGTATATATAGATATATATCTATATATATATAGATATATATCTATATCTATATCTATATCTATCTATCTATCTATCTATCTATCTATCTATCTATCTATCTATCTATCTATCTATCTATCTATCTATACTGTATATAAATAGATATATATAGATATATATCTATATATATACATATATATTTGTCATTTTTCAATCACTTGTGCCAATAAAACAAAATATTCAATGGGCTTAACATGCCTCTAAGCAAATTCCCTGGGGTGTCTACTTTCCGAAGCGGGTTAATTTGGGGGGGGGTTTACTACCCTGTCATTTTAGCACCACAAGAACTGAGATAGGCAGTCAGAAAGTAAAATCTGCATAAATTCCAGTAAATATACCATAGTTTATAGACGCTATAACTTTTGCAAAAACCAATAAATAGACCCTTACTGAGATTTTTTTTTTTACCAAAGACATGTAGCTGAATAAATTTTGGCCTAAATGTATGACAAAAATTTTGTTTATTGGATATTTTTTATAACAAAAAGTAGAAAATATAATTTTTTTCCCACAATTTTTGGTCTTTTTTCATTTATATTGCAAAACATAAAAATCCCAGTGGTGATCAAATACTACCAAAATAAATCTTTATTTGTGGGAAAAAAAGACATAAATTTCTTTTGGGTACAGCATTGCATGACCATGCAATTACCAGTTAAAATAGCGCAGTGCCAAATTGCAAAAAATGCTCTGGTCAGGAAGGGGGTTAAGTAAAGTATAAACATTTTCTCAACTTCTTTATTAAATCAGCCCAACAGTTTGAAGTGAGCGGAAATCGTTCTCTAAGTGAGGAGAATCCTATATTACACAGTTGTCACCACAAGTGTCACTATTGGAAGATTTCTGTTCTGGTGACAAGAGAATTTATGATGAACAATGGACTTTTAGTCCTAGTGACTATGCTCACCAAGACAAATAACAAGGGTAAGTCTCCCCAGCTGGAACACAGCTTCAAGAGATGCAAAATCTTTCTTACTTTATAAAAAACCTAGAAAAAAGTTTTGGCTTTAGATATACTTTAACTAAGCTATTTATCAGTAAAGTGGTGAAGATTAGCCAAGTAAACATGTAAAGGTAGCTGAGAACTGAGAACTCCATCTTGTGGCTGGAATTAGTACAAATTGAATTTTTAAATGCTAAATCTTATAGTACCTGACTAAAAAATATTAAAACATATTTTAATAAAAGTAGAAACTATATATACCAAAATGCCTCTAGTTACATTTAAATCCAAACTCCATCCCTTTTTCTTCAGTTTTGTAGAGAGGGTCACGATGTAAATCTCTGTTGAGATATAGTGCTGCCTGTTTTCCCATTTGGATGTACCCTCACATCCAGCAGCAGGTTGTGAAGGACAGGAAGTGATGGGCTTTTTCTCTGATGGACAGGAACAGGAACAATGCAAAAACCTTGCTTATTAGTGGGGTAGAGGTAAGTTAGAGTATCTTTTAGGATTTTATTACTATCTGTCTTCCTATCCTGGTGACATAGTTACATAGTTAGTAAGGTTGAATAAAGACACCAGTCCATCCAGTTCAACTTGAGTGAGTGTGCGTGTCTACAATTATCCCTGTCCCTGTACATTGCATCTCATTATTATATTATTATTTTATTTAAGGTACCCATATAGCACCGTCAATTTACACATACATCACACACTCACATTGGTCCCTACCCTCAAGGAGCCCACAATCCAAAGTCCCCAACAGAAGCCAATTAACCTACCAGCATGTCTTTGGAGTATGGGAGGAAACTGGAGTACCCGGAGGAAACCCACGCAGGCACAGGGAGAACATGCAAACTCCAGGCAGGTAGTGTCGTGGTTGGGATTCAAACCAGCAACTCTTTTTACTGCTAGGTGAGAGTGCTATCCACTACACCACTGTGCCACCAAGTCTGCAAGTTTTATTTATTATTGGGACAGGAAGTGAGGGGAAATCACCTCAATATGGACTGCAATAAAAACAGCCACCAGGAGTGTATATCTGACAAGCAGTCTTTCTGAGCTGTCTGTCAGATGAAAAGCAGTCTGGGGCCTCCGGCAGGGCCAGGTTGTTTTCACACCTCCTTGTAACTTCTGCACCTACCATGTATCCTGGCTGCGCTTGCCTTTGCGGGCCCGGGACCGGCATAGCTGGTGCCTCCCGGTAGGGGGGGGGGGGGAGCTGAGCAGACACACGTCTAATCTCCACCACTTCTTTTTGCTGACTCGTAAGCAAAGTTTTTTACATCATTGTCCCCGTTAGTTTTCCTCGGCCAATATGGCCGGTAGAAAATAAAATGCAATATGTGCAGGATTACAATCAGTAGAACACAGGGGAGATATCCAGTGTTATTTAGAACCCAGATTATTAAATCTCATTATCATTAAAGAGAACCTGTCACCAAAAAAATCATCACATAGGAGGCTTTTTGTCCTTTATGTGATTAAAAAAAAACATGCAGTAGTTAAGGAAAACAACATTTTTAACATGTAAAAAAATAAAGGTACACCCAAGCATATAAACCCTCCCCCCCAAATATTTTTGATGCCCACCACCACATACGCACGTATGAATGTAAACGTATGCGTGAAAACATTGATTGTGATACACGTTACATATCACTGTACAGGCCGGAGTGAGAGCAATATTTCTAGCACCAGACCTCCTTCGTAATGCTAAACTGATGACCTATAGGGGGCTTTTAATGTGTCACCTATAGAAAATCTAGGATACTGAAGTTTGTCGCCATTTCACAGCCACACACAAATTTAAGGTTTGACATGCAACTTCATCTTTTATATTTTTCCAAACAATTGGGTAATTTATTGCGTTTGTGTGCCCTAAACATTCTTACTGTTAGTACTATTGTTAATTTTTAGTGTCATTTTTTACTGAAGTTTTGCAGTAATATAATTTAACATAAAAAGTAGAACTACTGTTATTTTATTTTCTAGAGTGTCTGCTTTCAGAAAATGTATAATGTTTTGGCAGTTTATACAATCTTCAGGTTTAAAAATGGTTTTTAAACATGTGTGCAAAAAACACAAAATGGCTCTGACAGTGAAAGGGTTAAAAGTCTTTACAAGTTATAAGTTTAGAGTTAAATATAGAAGTTCAATAAATATAAGTTTTATAAATATTGCTCTCCCTCTGACATCAACGGCGATATCTCACATGTGTGGTGTAATTACCGTTTACATATAAGTGCCATACATACAAGTATGTTTAAAATTTTTGCATAAACACAGGGGGGCAGGGGTGCTTTAAAAAGGTTTAATAATTTTTATTTATTTTATTAAATTTATTTATTTCATGTAAAGCAGAGCTTCTCCCAAAAGGAGAAGTTCTGCTTTTTTGCATGCTGCCCCCTCCACTCCCACATTTGGCACTTTTTTTGGGGGGGGGAGTGGGTACATGGTTTTGACACTCCCAGTTCCAGCTCATAACGCCACGGCGATCTGAGGCGGAGGTTCGGCCCCCCCCCCGCCTTCCCCTGCAGTCTTCTGGGACAGATCACTGTGGGACCATTCACAAAGCACAGCGTGGCTCACGCATGCGCAGCATGAAACCGGCTATGTTTCCCTTACTGTTGATGCCGGTGCCTGCAACCGAAGTCGATCGAAGAATCAGCTTGGGTTAGGACATCGCTTCATCCCTGAACAGATGAGTGTCCTTATATTAAAATTCGGCAGCTACAGTATTTGTAGCTGCTGACTTTACATTTTTTTTGGGGGGGGGGGGGGCCTGGAGCTCCTCTAACTTTATTGCTATCACAACAGGTGAACAAGACCCCTTGTGATAGCTTCGGGCAGTGACAGGTGCTCTTTATGGAGACATCAGGGGTCTATTGGACCCCTGACATCTCAATTGCCCTTCAAAGCATTTGATCAAACACAGATCTGTTTGATAAGATGCTTCCCTGCCTGTAACGATGTTCTGTCAAAATAGTCAATTCATCGAGATCTCCAATCACGTCACTTCCGGTTACTGTAAAGCATCAGTAAATGGAGATTTAGAAGAATTGCTGTTTTGAAACAACACCGGCAAATGTGTAAACTCCAGCACAAAAAGAGTTTTCTGTTTTGACAGAACAGCGGCTAAGGAGGAAAAAGTAGTCACCACCAACTGTCAAAACAGCAATTTGTCTAAATCTCCAATTACTGATGCTTTACAGTAACCAGAAGTGACGTGATTGGAGATCTCGATGAATTGGCTATTTTGACAGAACACCAGTCAGGTAAAGACAGCAATGAAACCAGCATTGACAAAATCCTTGTTGCTTCTGTTTCATTGGTCACAAAAGAGAGCAATGTAAGGATGTCCCTCCATATCCTCTTTGGCAGCCAATCCAACCTCTTACAGGGGATCACCACTGGATTAGCATGACCAACAGATAATGAACATCGTTGAGAAGGATAGATTATCAGAGGAGGCCTACATACATACATCAATACATGTTCCATTTAAGCACAATTTCTAACTTAATGAATACAGAGCACTTGGACTTTGTATACATTTTTTGTTGGATCCCATTGAAAGCTTAGTGTACTATTAGTGGAACTCTGAATCAGGTAAGTTAGATCAATTTAAATTTCACACTTCACACTGGCACCCTTTTGCTACATGCTGTCTATTTATTGCAGTTTTTCAAAAGCGTACCAAAAAGGCACCTTCCATTGAAGGTCAATGGGAGCACATCAGAAGCTAATCAGTGTGAAAGAGCCTTTAACTGACAGCAGAGATCTGACTAAGGAGAAGACTGCAGTCTATAGCAGTGTGAAGCAGTTAGTCTGCCACAGATGAGATACTATAGTCACAGCCAAGATACACAGGCTGTTGAAGAGATCTCTTGACCTGGAAGTGCACAAAGAATCTGTCAATCTCTGTGATGCCCATTCTACATCACTGCATAGTGCATGCAACAATGACTTGCTTTTTTGGGAGCTAAATAAGACATTGGCCATTTCACATGGACTGCTGCCAATTGGCACTGGCAATCTGCATTACTTGGAACTTTAACATTTTTCCTAGCCTGAGGTTTTTTATCCTGGTTGGAATATATGGCAATGCAATACCCCAGTAAGTTGTAGCTTAGCAGAAATAGGCAAGGTTAAACAGGTTTAATAGATGTGGTTTAATCAAAAACAATATCTGGTTATTATTTGATATGTTTACACATGTGTTTGTTCATCCTGTGCTTGGCAGGCAGTTCTAATCGCTGCAAAGTACCATACAAGCTATAGCTTTAGACTAGTGAAATAAGCCCTAAAGTGCAACTATGGACAAAATCAAAAATGATTATGTACTCTGTCACTAGCATGAGCATAGCAGTTTTTTCCCCCTTGTAGTTTTCTTACCAGTTGATCCTACCAGTAGATACAATATTTCTCCACTTCTGGTAACAGGCCAAGTTGTCCAGCAAAAGTGTTATGCCTCATACACATGATTGGGCTTTCCGACAACAAAACTGTGGAGTTTTTTCGAAGGGTGTTGGCTCAAACTTGTCTTGCATACACATGGTCACACAAATGTTGGCCAACAATTACGAACATAGTGACGTACTACGTGTTTTTTCAGCTCTTTAGCGCCACACTTTGGGCTCCTTCTGCTAATTTCGTGTTAGTAGAAGTTTGGTGAGTGTTGATTCATGCTTTTCAGTTCGTTTCTGAATGGCCATTCATCAACCAGACATGTTGCGGAATCGGAGGAGATAACATGTTATTTATTATTGGCCTTGGAGTTATTGCTTTGACAATTATTTTTTTGGTTGAATAATGATTTGATTTGGTATATTTTTTTATATTTTTGGATACATAGAATGCACTTTTTGGTTAAGTTCTATTGACAGATAGCATGTCTAATTTTATTTGTTTTATTTTTTTAATGCACAATACAAAAAATTGTGGAGAATAATACTTGTGTTTAACTTCAAATGACAGTTTGGGAGTAGGCAGTTACATTTAAAAAAATACAATGTTAGTGTCCCTTGTCAATTTTACATTGTATTTACATAGTTGTATCTTTGTTCTTAAAAACTAGGGGATAATGGTGTTGTGGTAACTTGCACAAATAAAAAAAAATAAAAAACCATAATAATATTATTTTTGATATCACTAGAAAAAAAAAGCCTTTGAAAATTTGATTGCAATAACTCCATCAGTATCACCAGCCAAGCAGCTTCATTATTATCCCATTAAAGAAGAAGAGAATTGTGCGCTTCATTTGGAGATTTCATAATTTACCACGTCATGAATGTTAATTCTTCATTACAAATGCTAGTTTATAAGACCGACCACTTCTGCTTTCGAGCATGCGTGTTTGTACTTTGGACTTTTGTCCGACGGACTTGTGTACGCACGATCGGAAAGTCCGACAACACATATTTGTTAGCGTAAAATTTGAGAGCATGCTAGCCAACATTTGTTGGCAGAAAGTCCGACAACAAATGTCCGATGGAGCATACACACGGTTGGACTTACAACCAACAAGCTCACATCCAACATTTCCCGTCGGAAAATCCGATTGTGTATGCGGCATAAGTTAGAGTTTGGACATACTATGTTGTATATAACATTGATGGGGGCACTTACAATGGTCTATTTTCATTCATATGCTTTGAAACTTCCTTCAGTAAACAACAAAATCTATGGCTATAAATGTTTAAAAAAGCTAGCTGGACTTGGCCTGTGAAGTGTGGGTCTAGTCTAAACATTTTTTTCTTAGATATGGAAGGAGTAGGAAAGTGTTAGAACCCTTATCAGGATCTTACTGCGATCTGCAGCTCCATTAAAGAGAATTTACCACACTTTTTTTGGGTTGAACTAATGAACAAACTGGCCATATTTGACCAGTTCAACTACCCAAATCCCGTGCTGCTAGAATGTAAACAAAGCAGCCAGGGATCCTGGCCAACATCATTGACTAAATATGGTCAAGACCGAGGGGATTATTAGGATTGTAACAGACCTAGGACCGTATTAGGCACCCTGAGCAGGGCACCCATGTGGTGTGTATAACAAATATGGGGTGTGGCTAAATTGCACCAACAGTGGGAAGGGCTTAAAAGGGTATGTTAACTAAAATCTGAGTCATCACTTTATACACACCAAACATTTGGAGTTCCCTCAGACTTTGAATACACGTCCCCTCTATGTCTAATGAGTGTGTTATTAGTGGTGTTATCAGTTGGGCCACATATAACCTTAAGGGCCCCCCCAGAACACAGAGGCTGGCGGATAACATGTGAACCAGTACATATATAGTACAGTGCTCATGCCAGCATCCCTCCAAACATTATCCAACAGCTGCAGATTCAAACCATCCTACACACTGAAGTGGTTGAGCACATCCTGGGCACACTACAACAATCCCAATATGCCCCCGACCCTCACCTGGACCACCACACTAATGCCCCGTACACACGGTCGGATTTTCCGATGGAAAATGTCCGATCGGAGCGTGTTGTCCGACTGTGTGTGGGCTCCATCGGACATTTTCCATTGGATTTTCCGACACACAAAGTTGGAGAGCAGGAGATAAAATTTTCCGACAACAAAATCCGATTGCGTCAATTCCGACCGTGTGTGGCCTGTTCCGACGCACAAAGTGCCACGCATGCTCAGAAGAAATTCCGACACGGAACAGCTCGTTCTGGTAAACTTAGCGTTCGCAATGGATACAGCACTTCCGTTACGCTGCAATGTTAAAAATTGTTTAATACAGCGCACTCTCTTCTTCTTTATAATGTGACAAGAATAAAGTAGTTTTGCTGCTCATATTCACACACACTTCTCACAAACTTATTTCGTTACTATTTATCAGGATTCCCTCAATATATTTTGATTTCTCACATCTGACAACATAATTTGGTTGTATTTTTTTTTTTTTATTTGGCTTTAATGTAGATTCTTTTTTTGTGTTTGTATTTTTTTGAAGGGTGTTATTTATTTTTTTTGGATTTTTATTTGTACTCCCGAAAATGTTTGTGTGTGTTTTTTGTGACAAGTTCCCACAACACCATTGGTATGTTGTTCTATTTAATCTGTAGGAGATTGTTTGGTGGTGTTGTCCCTTGTTAATTTCACATTTTATGTTAGAAATGTACCTGAATCGTCACCAACAAACTGTCCTTTTTGGATTAAAACACACACAGGAGAGTATAATTTCCCCAAAAAATTTTTAATAAGGGCTCACAACTAAAGAAAGAGGGAGGCAACGCTGGAGAAACTGCAGAAGTGGGTGAAGCCTTGGACCCCCAGGGCAGACATCAATAATTTTAAATCAAAATTGGTGGCCTGAGGAGTCCATATCTAAGGGAGGGCAGTCTGGTCCAGAAGTCCCAGAGATAAGGAAAGCAGCAGATGACATCTGTGTCCCCAGGCTGTGGTCATACAAGAGACTGCAGCTTTTGTCAGACCAGACTGAACCCAGGGCAATCACTCTCAGGTCTTCTTTCCACGCCTCCTTCCACGCTGTGGCTGTGGTGGTGGAGTTGTGGCAGCAGGAGGAGGAGGAGGAGGAGGATGGTCCAACTCAATGACGTCGGTCTTGGGTGTTAGTTCCCCACTCACCCCCTTACGTAGGACTTTATACAGAAGGTCCTCACAGAGCCTGGCGTTGACCCTCCTGTATGCCCTGCAGTTTGGTGGCAGCCATGCAGGCAAAGGCCTCTTCAGGAGTGGGTAAGGCTCGTAGGGACGCCTAAGCCTCCTGAATTAGCCTGAACGCAGAATCCTGCACGGGACTCGGAGTCGTCTTCCTCGCCCTTTTATATGGAAGGCGGAGGGGAGGAACCTGAGATTCAGTCAGGCTTCGACTTGTCCCAGGCTTCTCTTGGCTGACACTTAGCCCTGCCTCCTCCTGGCTGCCACTAACCCCGCCTTCTCCTGACTGCCACATTCCACAACCTCCTCCTGGCTGAGGTCTTCCTGTGTATGAAAAAGGGACATAGTTTTAGTTTTTTATTCATCAATCACACACAATTGTCACCTCCTGACTGTTGCAAATTGAATTTTAACAAATATAACAGACTATCATTCTGAGCCCAGCATTTTTCATTCTTGTCCCAAATTTGGGTGCCCACTACTGTCTATTGATATGTAAAACACTTTTTTCAATCAGCAATTAGTGATCAATAATAACATCTAGTAAACATCATTTATTTATTGCCCAGAAATCTGTAGAAGAATGCTTTACCTGACTCCAGCTGGGCTCCTACACTTCTTCCTGGCTGGAAGGCCCAGGTTGGACATCGGAAGCCTCAGCTGGGGTGGAAGGAAGAGTGGAAGGAAGAGTGGAGAGGGATTCCCGGACTTCAGTGTGGTCTGACAGAAATCGCAGTCTCTCATAGTACCACAGCCTGGGGACATAAACGTCATCTGCTGCAGCTCCGGATCTCTGGGAATCTGTGACCTTCTTGCGCTCCCTAAGATAAGTGCTCCTCAGGCCACCAATTTTGGTTTTTAAATAGGGGATGGTTGCTGTGGGGACCACCGGCTTCACCAACTCCAGCAGTTTCTCCAGCGCTGCCTGCCTCTTTTGTTTATGATTATAATGAGGATGTCTCACTTGCCACAGACAGGGCAGCTCCCTGTACTTGTCTATGAACAGGGGGAGGAAATTGTGGTCTTTGAACCCATCCATTTTCTCTGCAAGACACAACACAAGACAAACCCTAATGTCAGGCCAAACTCCCCTAATCTTGTTACAATATAGGCTTCAATTTCGAAGCAGTATAGGCCCAAGTTTAGATCCTACCTTCGTTATCACGATCGGCGCCTCTGATGCTCCTTCCTCTGCTCACAGATCGTACGTAAGACGCACGCGTGTTACGCTTTATACACACTGCGCATGCGAGTAACTCCGCCCGCCCCTGACGTTCTTTCTAGTCTAGTCCCCGCCCCTTTTCGTTCGGCGCAGTGGGGGAAGAGCACATGGCGGATACACAGCAGGATCGTGATAATTGTAGCAACGAGGAGGAGGAGGAAAGCCCGGATCCGGAAACGTCCCGATCCAGAAGGAGATTTCAGGCCTCAAAAATGTCCTTTGGGGAGATGTTGGAGATGGTCGACATCCTGAAGAAGGCCGACTATGATGGAAAGTATGGGCCTTACCCCAACCCCAATGTCAGAAAGGCCAAGATCATGGCGAAAGTGGTCAGGAGTCTGCATCGGAATTTCAGGGTACGACGATCGAAAGATCAGCTCAGGAAGCGGTGGTCAGACCTCAAAATAAGAGAACATGAGCAGTACAGAAAGATCCGGAGAGTGCTGCAAAAAGTAGGTAGTTGTGCTGTGTTCCTATCCTTTTGATGTTTATTACGTTCGTGCTGCTCCATGTGCTTTTAGGAACTGTTGTACAGTTTAAAATGGCAACTTTCATGTTCGTGGGCACATTATTCGTTCGTATCAAACATTTTTCTTTCGGACTATAAAATACCATTGTTTAGGCCATATGCATTTGGCCACCATTTTTACGCCCTATACTTGTCTTAAAAGAATTTGGTTGTGTAGATGGCTTTGTTACTAGAATGAAATGCAAACTAGATTCTGTGTAAGGAGAGGACACTGAGCAGCTGTTTTCACATCTGGACATTGGAGCACTAGTGTGGGACACAAGAGCACCATTTTTATTAGGGGGGCACACAGGTGCTCCCGTGTATACTATAGGGGGGGCTACATCTGTGAACCTTGTACCAAACAGGTAAAGTATTGCAGCTTGACAAAGGACAGAGAAAATGCTACATTTTGGAACTCTGCTAAAATTGCCAATTGTACCCCACTTCCAAGCAATGTTTACTATTTCTAGTTCTGCCATCAAATATCTGTGTGCTAATTATACCATTTTGTTTTACATAGGGGAGAAAAGACTCAGAGGACACCCCTCATCTGATCAGACCAGAGCCCACACCCCTCTAGAAGAAGGTGAAATCCCCCCAACACAAGCTGAGCAGGAGGAGGAAGACGTGGTGGAAATAGTCACCACAACAGGTGAGTGTCTGCGACCACAGGCTCAGGTAAGAGATGGATGCCGGCATATTTTTGAGACCTAATTTTTTTTGGGGGTTCCTCTCTTTTTAGGTGATCGTGATGTTGTGGATCCAGATCCTTTCACATCCGAAAGTGCCCAGATCCTGATCGGGGAGATCATGGGGTGTAATTTACAATTGGAAAACATCAAGAAAAACATCAATGATGTTATTCCAAAAAATAAAAACATCATTGATGTTTTGGGGCGAGTTTAAAGCCCCTCCAAAACCCTTTGTTTTTTGGTGTGCTACAATGTGCAAAATGTTTTTGTGATGTTTCACAAAGCCAAATTTGGAGGATGCACACAGTGTGTCAACATGCGCTATCTGCCATCACGGGAGATCAATGGACGCGTTTTGGGGGTGCAACCCTTCATCAATATAAAGTAGCTGAGAGGAAGGGGTTTCTCCCCCAAAACACGTCCCTTGATCCCCCGTGATGGCAGCTAGCACATGTTGAAATTCGTAAATTGGTGTGCATCTTCCAAATTTGGCTTTTCCTGGGGTGATTTCACCCCATCTGAACGCAATATCAAACACAATATCAAACACAGTTCCTAAATACTCATGTCTGATATTGCCTTCAAGTTCTACCAAATGTGATGTTTGTAAGTTCAAGATTTGTGTCTTTCTTGTTGGTTTTACACAGGCCTGTTTTATCGTAAAAGGACATTTCTATTTTTGATAATGCTACCCCAAAAATTGTTATACAACAAACATGTTGGTTTGTTTGAAAAACCTTTGGTAAATGCACATGTGATTGTGCAGGTATTAAAAAGTTTGTTAATCAAGAATGTGTGGATTATTGTCTCAATGCTACAACACTTTTGGGGTGATGTCATTGCTGTTTTCAGAGAAAATGGGCTTTATTTACTAAGGGCAAATCCTCTTGGCACTACAAGTGCAGTTTCAGTGCAGTTGCAACTGCACTTGTAGTGAAATGTGTCTTTGCATTTAGTAAATAACAGCCAACAGTGCTTTGTATAAGGTTACACAATCACGCCATTTTCTGGACTCCACGCATTTCTGTCAGGGTCAGCTAAAACAAACACATTCTTTGTGGACATTTACTGCTTGTCTTTTTTTTTATTATAAAAAGGCTTCACATATTTGCTGGCATATTGATGGCCCCCCTACCCGCAAAGAACTCCAGGTAGCGTAACCGGACATCACGGGTACTCAGGGAGGGCAAGCCAGAACGGCCGCTTTCAAGCGCCGTCAGTGTGGTTTCATGTATCATTCCGGCCTCAGGCCCAACTGAGCCAGCATAGTTGGCCGAATGTTTCCTTAAAAAGTTATGGAGAATACAGCACGCCAGTATAATATGGTTCAGTTTATACTCCGCCATATGGATGGGTGTCAGAAATAGGCGGAACCGGCTGGCCAGGATTCCAAATGTGTTCTCCACCACTCTTCGGGCTCTGGCCAGCCGGTAATTAAAAACCCTCTGTTCCGGGGTGAGGGTCCTCATCGGGAATGGCCGCATCAGGTGGTCCCCCAGCGCAAACGCTTCATCAGTAACGAACACAAATGGGAGTCCTTCCACATTGTCCTCTGGAGCTGGCAAGTCCAAGCTGCCATTCTGGAGACGCCTGTAGAACTCCGTCTGGGCGATGACTCCACCATCGGACATCCGGCCATTCTTCCCCACCTCCACATACAGGAACTCGTAATTAGCCAACACCACCGCCAACATCACAATACTATTGAACCCCTTATAGTTTAAATAGTACAACCCCGAGTTGGGTGGTGGGACGATGTGGACGTGTTTCCCATCAATTGCCCCTCCGCAGTTAGGAAAGTCCCACTGCTGGGCAAAGTGGGAGGCCACAGTCTGCCATTCCTGTGACGTGGAAGGAAACTGTTGAGGAAAAAAAAAATAATTACTATTTTGGCACAGAAACATGGCAAGCAGATTAGGCACAAACATTATGGGGCAACCTCCAGATAGCATTTATTAAGGGGAATGTAACAACGCCAAGGTACACCTATCATATTCCCCCTCCCCCCCTCTCATGGGCCATTTCTAACATTATGGAGGGTGTGGAAATCTTGGACAGGTAACCCTCTTCACTTCATTGAGAGATGAATGCCTAAATACAGGGTATTACTTGGAACAGCCCCTCCTTAGTTACACTATTGGCAGCCCAGTGGACAGGTAAGAAGTGTCATAATACAAAGATATAAATACACATTGTACACATTTGAGGACATTTGGACATTCTGCTATTACCTGTCAAGATAATAATAGGATACAAAAACTTTAAACAGTACCATTTGAAAGTATACAGGCAGGCCCTTGCACTACATGCTTTGGGGAATTAATCCATAAATCTGAGCACAAAAGAGATGTGTATAGTATGTATGGGTTTGGCAAAGTCAGCAGATAGATCATTGAGGATAGATAGAGAATTGGGATCAGCTGACTTAGCAGTTGGGGGAGGGAGGGTTACTAAAAATGATCTGGGGACACCACCAAAAAAAAGCCTCTGGCACTCTGCCTGAATTTAAACCTAAAATAACATTTAAAAACATTTTAGGGGGTTTTTGGGGTAAAGCACTACTATGGAGCTGATAACTACATGAGGTGAATATAGGGCCAGGAGAGAACATGCTGGGGAGGTTATTGAAGGCCAATCTGTATGAAGGACTAACAAAAATAATTACATAAAAATCCAGCATGCATGAGGACAAAGAGGACATTCACAGCATATTACAATCATGGTAATTAGGGAATGAGGAAAGAAATACAATATATTATCAAACATTCAATACAATAAAATGTGATATTAAAGGATAAAAATCTTACCTTCATATACTCCTTCTGCAGGACCTGGATGATGGCAGAACAGGTCTCTGGGATAATGATCCCCAGAGCCTGGGGGGAGATGCCTGTCGAGAACTTCAAGTCCTGCAGACTTCTCCCTGTCGCCAAATACCGCAGGGTAGCGACCAACTTCTGCTCCGGAGTGATGGCTTGCCTCATGCAGGTATCCTGCCTGCTAATATAAGGGGTCAGCAAAGCCAACAAACGGTGAAACACGGGGTCCGTCATCCTGAGAAAGTTCCTGAAATCATCAGGATTATTCTCACGGATCTCACGGAGCAAAGGCATATGAGAGAACTGGTCACGCTGAAGCAACCAATTCTTGGTCCATGAACTCCTCCCCACCCTGTTCATGGACTGGACTTGTGTCAAGGTCAGGACCCCAACACCAAGCCCCCGCACAGCACGAACTCTACGAGGAGTACGCATACGCAACATGGCTAGAAAACGGTCGGCTGCTCAGAACAAAGTAACAGAACGCACTGAAGAACAGCAAAGCCTGTGAAGAGCGACCTGAAAAACAGTAACGAACGAACAAGAATACAATGACTACTTAAAGTCACGCGGAACTTGCTTGCACGCACTGAAGAGCAGATACAAACCCACAAGCACAAACTGAACGGCAGAAAATGATCTGAAAGCCACGAGTCTGAAAAAGCGCAAATCGTCTCTCACCAAACTTTTACTAGATTAGCAAAAGGAGCCCAAAGGGTGCCACGCTTGGTTCTGAACTGGCCTTTTCTAGTCTCGTCGTACGTGGTGTACGTGACCGCGTGGTTGGCAATCGGAAATTCCGACAACTTTGTGCGACCGTGTGTACGCAAAACAAGTTTGAGCCAACATCCGTTGGAAAAAATCTTAGGATTTTGTTGTCGGAATGTCCGAACAAAGTCCGACCGTGTGTATGGGGCATAAACATGCAAAAATATAAAACAATAAACACGTAATCTCAGCTGCATAACAATTGTCCATGGAGTGCAAAAGGGAGGAAGGGGCGTGACAGTCCATAAAAGCAAGTGGAAGGGGCATGACAGCCTTTAGGCCAAATAAAAATAGTCCCAAAGAAATACACACAAAAAAAGTCTCTTGGGTGGCTTCTGAATGTCCATTAAATTCGCAAAAAAGGAAGGAAAGGGAAATGTCCACATTATAACTCTTATTCTCCTCAACTTTTCCCAAAACCTTTGGTTCAACTCTGTGATCATTTATATGTACAGAAACAAAAACACTGCCTCTTTGTAAGGACAGAACTTGATATCCACAGACAAACTGGAACTGATGCGTTGGGCTAGACCTGGGTCTTTGGGC
The DNA here is from genome assembly GCA_037952925.1 of Lithobates clamitans. NCBI lineage: Eukaryota > Metazoa > Chordata > Amphibia > Anura > Ranidae > Lithobates > Lithobates clamitans. The sequence goes on along the minus strand of JBBGZY010000116.1, from coordinate 2,361,452 downwards.
TGGCACATCTGGATCTCTCTCATGTGGTGTTCACTGGAATTTCGTAAACCTCGGGTTTGCATCATTTTGGCTTGCCCTCAAGGTGTCATTCCCAGGAACACTTTCCAGCAGGAGTCCGCTTTTAATCATCTAAGCACCTCCTATGGTATTTGAACAACAAAGATGAACAACGAAGATATACATGTAAAAACTGTAGTCATCTCTTCACCCCGATAGGGTATAGGGCACGGTATGAATGGGGTGTAGGGTATGACTGGGGTGGGCATTTCTTCACGTGCATGGGCTGTGGGTTAATGCTCGCTGGCTGGGACATATACTCTTCATCCGACATGAGTAATCACAGAATCCAGCACGGAGGAGCAGAGGAGACTAACACACCACCCGCCATACGAGCATTCCCTGCATATTAAACTCTGAATAGGATGGTGCACTCACGCACCTATGCAATGTGAGTATCCTCAAGAAGGGAATTGTTTATTTTATTTAATAAATCCCTGACTATATTACGCTATGGAGTTTCTTCTTTCTTATATGTGAATCATTGATGTTATCTGAGCGAGTTGGAGATCAGCATCTGCATACCCTTTAAGAGCCCAGGAGTGGCTCCAATGCGTGTTTAGACACTGTTTAGTTACTGTGTCACACGCTCAGAGGTGAGTGCATATGCTGTTGGGGGTCACAGGAGAGCACTGAAGCATGCTTTATTTTGCACATTGTTATGGATGAGCATGATGGATACCAGATTTAATGGACAACAGGGGTGTTGCTAGGTGTAAAAAAGGTTTGGGGCTAGAGCCCATAGCTGCAAAGTAAAGAAAGTCATACGCATGTATATAACATTTATATATATATATATATATATATAAAACATATATAACACATAAAGCCTCCCCTTACAATACAGAGAGAGAGAGAGAGAGAGAGAGGCCATTCTTCTGCTCTGCTGCCCTTAGGCATAATCCCAGTGTGACTCTGGAGGCAGTAGATTAGTGGGCGTCGCCACGTCAGCTGGATGCAAGGTGAGATCCAGCACCATGGCCGGTCTCCTGCTGCTGCCCTCAGGCATATCACTCCGCAGTCTGCTGGTAACAGTGCAGAGGACGGTGTCGCTCTGGTCAGATCACACAGAAGGTAAAATACGACTCTCGCTGCTGCTGACTAGACTTTCATTATACTCAAAGGCTGCAACAGCTAAGACACCCGGGGCTAGGAATCCCAGATTCGGGGCTATAGCCCCAATAGCCACCCCCTAGTGACGCCACTGATGGACACTATATTTATGCACTTTACGTTTGCTATTTATGAACTTTTTGAACTTACACATTATTGAAGGAGTGAACACTCTTTTGTTACTCAATCAGCACTTGGATTTTGTATTATTATGCATGTTGTACTTTGGTTATATATCACAGAATGATTGCACATATTATTGCTTAGTATATATTTTTGTTTTTCTCTGATTATTGATAATTATAGTTTTTCATATTTGATTATTGATTTTTATTATTTATTATATACTTTTTTACTATTTATATTTTTTTACGATCAAATTTCTAGCGCAGACACAATTATTTATATATCTTTGGTATGCACACGAAATGAAACGTGGTTAGTGTTTGCAGCTTATCTTCAATTGGAACTCATTCCAGAGGCATTAACCCATCTGTGGCTCGCAAGACCCTTTATTACTTTTAATCACAGAATCTACCTGATCAATTTAGGCCTTAACCATTGGCGGTATCAAAAAATAATATTCTTCATTGACTCAAACATAAATAAAGCATGCAGGAATTAAAATGTTTCTCAGCAAGGGTTTTCATTATATAGATGCAATATTTTTAACAAAACATTTTTCCAAATCCCGTATTACAACAGAACTTCAACAAAACGTAAACCCCTTTAGTTTCTTCTATTCCGGGGACCCAAGTGGACCCTAGGGACTTTGAATAGAACATTTTACCCAAACACATATTTTTACTCAGAAGTCTCCCAACTTTGCAAATGTGTCTGATTATCAGCAACAAACAAAACATTGATGGATAAACAACATTACATCATTAACACTTCATGATTGACACTCTGGGAATTCAAAAGGTAAATATCCAGCATAGTCATTCTGATTGCCATTTCAAACAAATCCTTCCCATCACATTTCAGTACCTCATGGACTCAATATATGCAGCAATGTATTTCGATCCCGGTTACTTAATTTCAGTACCTCTCAAACATTTTTCCCAAATTTCACCCTTTTGTTACCAAAATCACTGTGCGTTCATTAAACACAATACAACCACTTTCTCATTCCACATTCATTCGGCCAATCCATTCACTCTCCATGTTTTCATATTTTCCCTTCGAACACCTTTAAACAACTTAATATTTTTCCCTAGTGCATAGGATTACACAACCTTAAAGTCACTTCCTTTTTCTTTACCAACCACAATTCATCTGGCATAGCGCCTGGAATATACAACTTCCTTTTTTTATTTTCGTAGCATGGACTCTTAGTTATAATATTCCTAAACCTGTATTAATCAAAAAAGATAAAATCAAACACTCTAAGATCCCCAATGTTAAAACAGCTTAAACACAATTAACCCCTTTTGCACAAATAATCATCCCCCTACTCTATAACAGGCAATGGGAGTTATTCACTAAAGGCAAATCCACTTTGCACTACAAGTGCACTTGGAAGTGCAGTCGCTGTAGATCCGAGGGGGACATGTAAGGAAAAAAAAACAGCATTTTTGCTTGTACATGATTGGATGATATAATTAGCAGAGCTTCCCCTCATTTCAGATCTTCCCCTCAGATTTACAGTGACTGCACTTTCAGTGCACGTGTAGTGCAAAGTGGATTTGCCTTTAGCAAATAAACCCCAATGTCCTTATATAGTGCAAAGCTCTGATTGTTTCCTTCGACATCAAGAAATGTGTCCGTCGGCCCAACTTCCCCTCACACATACCACCCCTTTAATTTCAATAACATAAGGATAGGCAACTACACGATTAAAACTGTCCCTAAAGTCAGACTCCAACTTAAGTAATCAAAACTACCCCATGTATGAGTTAAAATGTTACCCCCAAAGGAATTGTATCTGATCAGATTCCTCAAAAAAACAAAAACATTTGGTACCAGCGCATACATGTAATTTTATCAGTGACGTGTCACATTCCCCTTTTAATGTTCCCAATTTACTATGCATTGGGCATGGGCTTAATATGTGCCCAACACATTTCATGAATAGACTGACAATAGTTGCAACATTTTAACGACAAACATGTATAACATTTTAAATCTATATAGATAGCTCTTCTCAATTAAATTCTTCTTTGACATTCATCCTCTAAACAATACTTTGGACAGGGGGAATCACTCAAATAGTAACTTGTCCCTGTCCAAATCCGCGATTCAATCCTCTCACTCACTCTGTCCCTCTCACCTGCCACTTTAGCAACGCTCTCTGTCTTGGCAGGATCATAGGACATATATCAACTACCCAACAATCCATCTGTATTCAGAAGAAAAACAAATTATACTCTAAATTGGAATTCCAAGACAAGACAAAAATTCACATACACAGAAAATTAAGCATTTCTCTCTATTAACAACAACTTTCCCCTACTTAGGTGTCTGTCTTATGAAACTGCGAACAGCGGCGAACCCCAAGGATTGCCACTGATCACAGTCCACAAACAGTCCATGAAACAGAGACAACTGCGGGAGAAGTGTTTAAACATGTTCTCCCGCTGATGTTCTCCGCACACTGAGAATCCTCACTGATCGACACAGAAACGGCCAGTCCATGAAGCTGTGATCTCAGCGCTTCACTGGTGATCCGTGTCAGAATTCACACTCCCAGACTCACCAGTTGGAGAATTGGGGAGTGAAGAGGGAATCTGGGGGGATCCGAGGGGGAAGGAGGAAGATTTTTTACTTCTCTCCAACTCATTCAGACCTCCTGTCAGTTTACCGAGCAGCAACAATTTTATCACTGACCAATAAACTGACATCTCAGTGTTTCTGTGAATTCCTGGTGCCGTAATCTCGCGAAGTCTCACGAGACCCCAGCATCAGGGGCCGCTCCTTGCATGAGGTGGGATGCTTTGAACAAGGGTTCTAGCCTCCCCACCAGCTCTCTCTCTCTTTTTACCCTTGGTTGAACCTTTTTCCCTGTACAAGCAGGTGTGGGTGCCTCCCCCGAAGCCTCGGTCTCACAGTCCTCTTCCCCTACATCAGATATGTCTGGTGCAGTAGAGGCACCATGTCCCGATGCCACCTGGGAATCAGCCCCCACCACCTTCTGTACCTGTGCCTGTTGCTGAACAGTGATCTGCACTGATCTGCACATTTTACCGACCCACCTGTACCGACCCATTACAACTGCAGCAAACAACAATCAACAAACAAACAAACAGGGTATGTTTACACAAAAATCCTTATTTTAACAACACCTTTTATCTGATAATCCAAATTAAACTAGCTGTGACACTTTAACTTCCTTATTTTAAACAAAACTCTTTCTGTTTTCGTTTACTTAACTGCTTAAAACCTCCTGTCTCGACTGTCCTTAAAAATCATTCCTCAAAGATACTTCATAATCACTAAATACATGAAAACGAATATCTCCACATTTTGCTAGAGCAAACATGAAAAATCAATCCTTCAAGCTTGGTAAGGCATGCCAGTAAAATGTCCCAACATTCAACGTCCCCTTTAAATCTCAAACAACTCCAACTGCTAACTTCCCGTTTTTAAAACTATTTTATTTCTGCGTGTCAGTTTTAAAACAGCTTGTGTCAGTTTTTCTCTAAAAGGAAAAATGCATTGAAAAAGCCTCGTATAATGCAAACATTCTTTAATAAATAACTCAAATCTCTCTTCACCTTCTAACTTCACTTACTAATACCCTCTACAAGTAGGATATTTTTATTAAAAAACACCTATAAACTCACTTACTTTACCTCATCACAAAATAGGGTGTTCCCCGAACACCCCCTTACCTTACACAACCCCCTTCCACCTAACACATTTGCAAACTTCAAAATACCACTCTGATACCATTCCAAGAGTCACCAAAACATGTAAAACGTGAACAAACAAATTACGCATTTTTCAAGCAGAATCAAGCACTGATAATTCTAAAGCTCTATAACCAAAATACTAGCAAAGGGGAGAAGTCATATTATTCATATACAATACCATAGTATACATACCAAGCAAACATATGAACATGCATATAACAGTACTCACCACTGCCACGATACCTGAATATAATAAGGGAAATTTACTTCACTCTAATTTAATTTGCCCCTTTTGGGACATCATATAACACAGTGAAAACAGGGCTGCCTTACCCCATACAGCCCGTATCCCACACAAAAGTCAACAAATTGCCTTATACACTTACGCACATGCGACAGAAAAGAAAAAGCAAGATTAGCAAAAGTTTGTGGGTCCCGGTAGTAATTACCTTAATAACCCTTATTCTCCTTGCCAAAAGGAGCCTAATATTAGGTTTTAAAACTTCTTAACAGTCCCACAAAAGGACAGTCCCACCAAAGGACAGGCTTACCAAAAGCCAGGCTTGCCACTTCTTAACAGGCATGGTCCGTGTCCCTTCCTTTTTTTTTTTTTTTAGAGACTAAGGTTTTATCAGAGCTGGGGAAAGAAAACAAAAATACCTTACCACAGATGAATACCCTTATCTCAAGTCCTAAATTCAAAAATCTCAAGCAGTGCCTCCAATTGAAGGGAATCAAACGATATTTCTGTATACCTGACAAAACCAGCTAGGTATAATCACAGCAATTACCACACTCACGAGACCCTCTCAGTACTGAGGAGATAGCTTCTTGGTGAATACAAAAAGAGATGATGCAGAGATTATGTTCACAGCTATCTGATTTAAATCTGGGCGGGTATACAACTTATATACGTTAACATTAACTGATCATTATATGGAAGCTGGGAGTGGTTAATACAGGGGTGTACATTTCATATCATTACACATCATTACATATCATTAATGGTCAGATGATTAACCTTTCACAAAATGGTCAATAGAGTAACTTATGCCATCTGCTTTCATGACTCATAGTCATGAGTCCTGCTTCCTTGTTTCATGTCTCATTACACAGGAAAGGTGGCCCAGACATATTGAGCCACATTTCTTTATTTATGCCGCATACACATAAGCGGAATTTCCATCGGAAAAATCTTGGATGGTTTTTCCGACGGAATTCCGCTCAAGCTTGCCTTGCATACACACGGTCACACAAAAGTTCTCTGAACTTTCGTCCGTCAAAAACGCTGTGACGTACAACACTACGACAAGCCGAGAAAATGAAGTTCAATACTTCCGAGCATGTGTCAAATTGTTTCCGAGCATGCGTGTTTTTTTTTGCGCGTCCGAATTTCATACAGACAAACGCATTTTCGGATAGGAAGAAGGAGAACCCGCTCTCAATCATTTGCTGGCTGGAATTCTGCCAGCAAAAGTCCGATGGAGCATACACACGGTCGGAATTTCTGACCAAAAGCTCACATCTGACTTTTGCTGGTGGAATTTTTTATCGTGTTTACGGGGCATAAGACGGTACAAAATAAAACTGCTTACGCAAGCTATATTTTCTTATATGTGTGCTTTATAGAAGACCTGTTATAAAGCTGAAAAGCAGAACTAGTTGACTTTAACTAGAGTCTGAATATACAAGTTAAGATATATGAATCCATATGACTCTATGGCTGCACAAAATGGAGTCACCTCTGTTCAGTCATATTACTACAACAATTTGTGCTCCTTAGTACCAATTGAGCATTGTTTAAACACCATGGCCTACTTGAGTATTGTTGCTGACCATGTCCATCCCTTTATGATAAAAGTGTACTCATCTTCTGATGGCTACTTCCAGCAAGCTAATGCTAATCAAATTGGTTTCTTGAACATGACAATGAGGTTACTGTATACTCCAATGGCCTCCACAGTCACCAGATCTCAATCAAATAACACACCTTTGGGATGTGGCGGAATGGAATATTCGCATCATGGATGTGCAGCCGACAAATCTGCAGCAACTGCGTTATGCTATCATGTCAATATGGACCGAAATCTCTGAGAAATGTTTCCAACACCTTGTTGAATCTATGCCGCGAAGAATTTAGGCAGTCCACCCCAGTACTAGCAAGGTTTGCCTAATAAAGTGGCCGTTGAGTGTATATTTTAAAGCAAATGTTTATTATTTTTTTTCCAATAATATGGTGTAGCGGGAGTTTAAGTTGACAATAGCTTTCACTTTGTTTACACTGTAAAGAAATCCGGAGGAGGTTCTGTCAATTACAGGCTGTGGCACGCTCCACCAGCCTGTGTTTATGGAGTGTATGTGCTGGGACTAACAGGAAGGTGAAGCCTCCATCAATCTCCATCCTATATCCTGCCAACCGCCCGTAGATTTACGGGCAGCCCGTAAAAACAGGTACTTTTCTTCTGCCCATGAAAGCCCATAGGAGCTGTAAAGTGGCAATAAAAATGACTGTGATCGTCGTGGGTGTGAACTGCACATGCGCAGTTCCGGAATTCCCTGACGGTTTGATCCTGAGACCCTGCCGCCCAGCCCGCCTCCGCCTGTTAATGCTGTCATTCCACAAGCCGCATTTCCACGGCTGGACAATTATGGCCACGGCTGGACAATTTAAAATGCCAGGAGCCTAATGGAGCGGGATAATGGTGGAGGAGCCTGTCCAGTGTGTGGACAGTACAGTGGAGCCAGAGTACTGGCGGAACCAATGCACAATCACCGCAAGAGAGATTGATGGACAGCGCTGACCGACCCCCCTGCCCCGGACATATACACACACTAGACCCCCTGACCAGTGCCCTGGCTGCAGCCCCCTGCCTGGTGAGTGAGTGGAGTGCATACACACACACACCAACTTGAACTTAGAGCGTCCGACCACTGGACCCCTGGCCTGGCTGCAACATCCATCCATCTATCCCTTGGCTGGATGCCATCTATGTGATGTCTACAGGCAGCCACAGGCAGCAGTTATCAGAGAAAAATGGCAGTGGTGTGATTGTACAGAATTACAGATGTTCACAATCTCTGTCTTGCTATCCCCTGTGTCCTGTCCCCCATCCTCTGACCACCTCTGTGTCCTGTCCACCATCCTCTGACCACCTCCTGTATCCTGTCCGCCATCCTCTGACCACCTCCTGTGTCCTGTCCGCCCTTCTCTGACCACCTCCTGTGTCTTGTCCGCCATCCTCTGACAACCTCCTGTGTCCTGTCCGCCATCCTCTGACCACCTCCTGTGTCCTGTCCGCCATCCTCTGACCACCTCCTGTGTCCTGTCCGCCATCCTCTGACCACCTCCTGTGTCCTGTCCGCCATCCTCTGACCACCTCCTGTGTCCTGTCCGCCATCCTCTGACCACCTCCTGTGTCCTGTCCGCCATCCTCTGATCACCTCCTGTGTCCTGTCCGCCAACCTCTGACCACCTCCTGTATCCTGTTCGCCATTCTCTGACCTCCTGTATCCTGTCCGCCATCCTCTGACCACCTCCTGTGTCCTGTCCGCCATTCTCTGACCACCTTCCTGTCCTGTTCACCATCCTCTGACCACCTTCTGTCCACCTCCAGTATCCTGTCCGCCATCCTCTGACCACCTCCTCTGTCGTGTCCGCCATCCTTTGACCACCTCCTGTATCCTGTCCGCCATTTTCTGATCACTTGTATCCTGTTCACCATCCAACGACCACCCCCTGTGTCCTGTCTGCCATCCTCTGACCACCTCCAGTATCCTGTCTGCCATCCTCTGACCACCTCCTATGTCCTGTCCGCCATCCTCTGACCACCTCCAGTATCCTGTCTGCCATACTCTGACCACATCCAGTATCCTGTCTGCCATCCTCTGACCACCTCCTGTGTCCTGGCCGCCATCCTCTGACCATCTCTTGTTTTTTATCGAGTCTGGAGAGGAATCAAGAGTGAGAGTGACGCCGGGATGGGGATTATGGGAGAAGTCACCTCCTGTGTCCTGTCCGCCATTCTTTGATCATCTCTTGTTTTTATCATGTCTGCAGTCTGAGGGGGGGAGTCTGGAGAGGAGTCAAGAGTGAGAGTGACGCCAGGATGGGGATTATGGGAGAAGTCAGACGTGTGTGGACTGTAGAGATGAGACTATGGAAAAAACCAGAGCCACCAACCTGGGGCTGTCTGACTGAGCCCTGCACAGTGAACCTGAGAGGAGGTCAGTGACAGCGCTGCCAGGCCAGTCTGAAGAGGGGGTCTTTGATGCAAGGGGTGAGTGAATACAATAATGTAAGGGGGCACTGATATAAAGGTTCCCCCTTAAATCAATAACTCCTCCCCGCTTACCTTAGTGTATTCACACTGCGGAAGGTGGTCTGTGGTCACCAGAGCCCCCCACATCAGAGTTCCCGGCATTCCCCTTTACATCAGAGTCTGCAGGATTCTCAGCTAACAGTGCAAGGGAGAACTCTGATGTAAAGGGCAATGTGGCATACCTTGATGTAATTGGGAACTCTGATGTAAAGGGGAATGCAGTGGACTCTGATATAAGGTGGTCTCTGGTGACCATAGCCCCCCCTTACATCAGAGTTCCCCCTTGGATCATGATCTGCAGCATTCCCCTTAACGTAAGAGTTCCCTTGCAAGGGGGGGGAATCCTGCACACTCTGATATATGGGGGGATCTCTGTGCTGGCTGGGTTATATTAATCTGACCTTCACGTAAATGGAGAAATATGGTTTTTGATTTTTGACCTTAAAGACATTGGCACTAGCTACATGTTTACAGTTTAAATATTGATATTTGCATGGTTTAACACTGAAAACGTCCATTCTAGGTAATATTTTTTGCAGTGTCAGTAAAAAATGTGGCTCTGCCAGTAAATGTCACAATTATTTGCCAGTAAAAAATCGGTTTATTTATTTAAGAAAAAATTATTTACCAGTAAATTTTGGCTTTATGCCAGTAAATTTCACTTCAGGGGGAGTGTCATTTACCACTGTCTATATACCCACATGTGTGTGGGCATATGTGTGTCTTGTCTCTATGGTCACATGGTGCTGCAGAGACAGGAAAAAAGATGAAATGAACAGCTTAGAAGGGGACTGAAACTGGAGCATACTCAGTAGATCTCAACAGCTGATCTACATAATCTCAGGCTGCAGCAGGGACACAGACAAGAAGAGAGGGACAGTGAACAGTAGGATTAACCAGGGTTTTTGCAGTTTAACCACTTAACCACTGGGCCATAGCTGAATAACTCTGGGAGGGCGTACATTGAAGTCCTCCCAGAATCGCGCCCCATTCTGTGCCCATTGCAGCCTCATCCATCCATCCATGCCCAGCCATCCCTCTGTCATACTCATCCATCCATGCTCAGCCATCCATACTTAGCAATACTCATCCATCCTCAGCCATCCACACTCAGCAATAGTCATCCATCCATCCATGCTCAGCCATCCCATCCACCCCCAGCCATACCCAGCCATACTCAGCCATACCCAGTCAAACTTAGCCATACCCAGCCATACTCAGCCATACTCATCCATACCCAGCCATATTCAGCCATACCCATCCATACTCAGCAATACCCAGCCATACTCAGTCGTACCCAGCCTTACCCAGCCATACTAAGCTTTACTTAGTCATACTCAGCCATACCCAGCCATACCCAGCCGTACTCAGCCGTACCCAGCCGTACCCAGCCATACTCAGCCATCCCATCTATACTCAGCCATCCACATTTATGGCTCAACCATGCTCAGCCACCCCCATCCAAGGCTTATTCATGCTCATCCATGCCACATCAGTTCTCATCCATGCCACTACAGTGCCTCACAAAAGTGTAATTGGTAGTCAAATTAGATTTGAGAAATGTATGCCCCTAGAACACCTGATGCTGCTCCCTGCATATTGGGCCTCTGTATGGGGCCAGGCTGTGGAAAAGTCTCCCACATGTGGTATTGCCGTACTCAGGAGGAGAAGGAGAATCTATTTTGGGGTGTAATTTTTGGTATGTACATGCTATGTGTTAGAAATATTGTATAAATGGACAACCTTGTGTTAAAACAAAAGCGTTTTCATTTTCTTTCCACATTTTCCAAAAACTTGTAGAAAAAAATGACATGTTCAAAAGACTCATTATGCCTACTAGATTATACGTTGGGGTGTTTTCTTTCCAAAATGGGGTCAATTTTGGGGTGTTTCCATTGTCCTGGTGCTCCAGGGCCTTCAAAAATGCAATAGGTAGTCAGAAAATTAGATGTGTAATTTATGCTCCTAGAACACCTGAAGGTGCTCTCTGCATGTTGGACCTCTCTATGTGGCCATACTGTGTAAAAGTCTCACACATGTGGTATCACCATACTCAGGAGGAGTAGCAGAATGTGCTTTTGTCTTTTGGGGTGTAATTTGTGGTATGCATATGTTGTGTGTGAGAATAAACCTGCTAATATGAGAATTTTGTGAAAAACGAAAAAGAAAAAAAAGAATTGTGGGAAAAAATTACAACTTCAAAAAACTCACCATGCCTCTTACTAAATACATTGGAATGTCTACTTTCCAAAAATGGGTAATTTGGGGGGTATTTGTACTTTCCTGGCTTGTTAGGGTCTCAAGAAATGATATATGCCGTCAGTACTTCAGGTGTGATCAATTTTCAGAAATTGGCACCATAGCTTTTGGACTCTATAACTGTCACAAAGCCCAAATAGTTTTCACCAATTTGGGTTATTTTTACCAAAGGTATGCAGCAGTATAAATTGTGGCCAACATTTATGAAGAAAAAAGACTAATTTGCAACATTTTATAACAGAAACGAAGAAAAATTCATATTTTTTACAGAATTTTCAGTCTTTTTTTCTTTTATACTGCAAAAAAAAAAAATGATGATTTAATACCACCAAAAGAAAGCTATATTTGTGTGGCAAAAAAAGGACAAAAAATTCATATGGGTACAGTGTTGCATGACCAAGTAATTGTCATTCAAATTGTGAGAGCACCGATAGCTAAAAATTGGTCTGGTTAGGAAGGGGGTTTAAGTGCCCAGTGGTCAAGTGGTTAACCGAAGCAAATGCTCTAGTGGATGAATGAGTATAAACACAATGTAATATAGCATATGTTGACAATCTTTTGATGATTTGGGTTTAATAACACTTTTAATAACATTGCAGAATTTTTTTAACCATTTTTACTGATGTAAAACCATAGTCAATCACATCCATTGATGTAGATCCATTGTCAGTCATAGCAACCTCCTGCCCAACAATGTTTCTAGCTGCCATGATGACCCACTGCCAGGCAATGTTGCCCAACTGCACTCCTGATGCCAAATGACAAAATCCCCAGTGCTTCTGTAATGTAAACAAGAGCACCAGGGATCCTGGATGATATCATTGACTAAATATCCCAGATAGCAAGGATAACTTGCCACAAATTTGTGCAGTGTTAAACTGTAAGTCTTGATAACTTGCTACACATTTTAATTGGCAAGTTGTACACTTGCAGAGCACGTGAAGCACAAGTTCTAGGTGACATTTTTGCAATTTGTAGCTAGCAAATGTGCATGGCAATTCTCTAGCAAGAGCACAGTTGCAGTGGTGAGTCTACAGGAAGAGCTCTGCAAGTCACGTGACTCCTGTGGTGGGATGACTATTGCACAACATAGCTGAACTAGAACTTGCAGCAGACTTGCAGAATGTTTGCAAAAAAAGTTGATCTGGAATCATGCAATGTGGACTTGCTGCAATTGTGCAACAAACTTGAGAAGCCTTAAAAGTTTATCAATAGGTTAGCAAGTAGTTTTTTGAAACTTGCAGCTCAATTTCTTGCTATCTGGGATGGTCATGATTGATGCTCAGATATATACGCAAGCCTATTTAACTCAGTTAAAGCAGTTCAGAGAGGCCACACCTGATGAGGCAGGAGTAGCTTGGCAAGTGATCTGCAGCCAGATGAGAGACCCTCCACTGTCATAACTGCCATTTAGGCAGTTGGACCAAACCCCAATAACACGTAGCTTCTCCAGAAGTCCAAACCACTTTTGGAAGCCCCTCCCTATTTGCTACTAGTGTACTCTAGTTCCAGTGGAGTGGCCTATATTCCTTGTATCCCTCCAGGTGCTTATCTGTGTTACCAGAGCTAGCCTGTTTTAGTTGTTTTACTAAAGTAGGGATGCTCTGATTGACTCTCTTACTTCAGTATTGCTGTATTTTTTGGTGAATGAGTAATAAGGGGTACTAATGTACCCTGTACTCATTCCCATGGGGAATCCTTATCCAGATTCCTATAAGCCTATCCCAAAAAAACGCATCCATTGTGGGTGACAGGATGTTTGAAAGAGGCCCTTGTCCCTCAACATTGAGAGTAGGCACCTTTGCAAGAGGGGGTGAGCCTTGGCCCCAGAGGTACCCCCAGTGATGAAAGACATATGGTCTGGTATAGTTCAAGAAGAGGTGCATTGCTCGCTGCCCTTTCCTTTATTTATTTTTTCACATAAAATTTTTATTGGATTTGTTAAAGATAGTACAAAGCCATAAAAGGTTACAAAGTGGGTGTGAACAATCCTGATGCAAACACGCATACAGAAGTAATTGCCATTACTACCATCAGTAACAAAGACTTCAATAAAAAGGGAGTAAAGATAAATACTGCTCAGGGCAGTATGATATAAGCTATAGTGAGGGTGAGCTGAACAAGGGTTTCAGAACCGTAAAGAAAATGATTAAAACTAACAGGTATGTGACAAGTGGCTTGTGGGGATTGTATGTTGAGTTATTACATTGAAATAGTGCAACAGATGGCTCTTCTGGGAGTAGGGCCTGCAAGTCAAATAGATATTGAGAGGGCTGAGAGATAGTATGGAAATCAGTGAGGAAGAGGACATTATAATTGTTATTATTCAGGATTTATATAGCGCCAACAGTTTACACAGCGCTTTACAACATGGGGGCAAGACAGTACAGTTACAATACAAATCAATACAGAGGAATCAGAGGGCCCTGCTCATTAGAGCTTACAATCTAGAAGAAAGGATCAAGTGGAACAAAAGGTAATAGCTGTGGGGGATGAGGTGATGGAGAAAATTAAAATACAGTTGTTAGGTGTGGGCAGGATAGGCTTCTCTGAAGAAAAGTGTTTTCAGGGATCATCTAAAAGCTAATTGAGTAGGAGATAAGCGCATAGATTGGGGTAAGGCGTTCCATAGGATTGGAGAGGCTCTGGAGAAGTCCTGGAGGCGACATCTAGGGTCAGGAAGCCATAACTCCCATTGTTTAAAGAATATGTGTGTAGTCAAATGAGATTTAGCAAACATGAGTTCCATGGTGCAATATTCATTGAGAGTAGTTATTACTTGATGTATGGAGGAGGGGTTCTTCCAATGGTAGACAGTGGAAAACCTAGTGGCGATTAAAACTATGTGTAACCAGTGAGTTTACTGGGGTAGGCCAAGCCTCTAATCCCACTACCAGAAGGGCCATCTGAGGAGTCAATTCTAAAGCAGTTTCAGTTAGTGACTCAAGGAAGGAGTCAAGTTCAGTCCAGAGGGTACTTAATACTGAGCAGAAGATAATATTACAGCGCACACATGCAAAAAAGACATTTACCTCAAGCAAGGCTAGTTTAAAACACCTAAACATTTTCAAAAAAACATTATCAAAAAATATGGGGATTTGGTCACACCATATTGCTATATGGTGCTAAGCCCACTTACTGTGAAAAAAGTACCCCATAATCAGTGGGTCCTACACTATCCATGGAGTGGGAGATCCTGTATCTCTGAACCATGAGAGCATTACACTCTTCTAAATGGGAGAACCATAAGGTCTCCACCCATGACACAAGTGGACACTAATGAGAGGTACTTTAGTGAGGGAGTGAGGTGCTCCGCACCCAAAGGGATTTGGTCAGAATCCATACAATATACAAACAAGATATTTGGGGGGCACACTCTAAAAGATGCATTAAAGATGGTGCAGCCATAAGACCATACAGTAGAAGAAAATATTACAGCGCACACATGCAAAAAAGACATTTACCTCAAGCAAGGCTAGTTTAAAACACCTAAACATTTTCAAAAAAACATTATCAAAAAATATGGGGATTTGGTCACACCATATTGCTATATGGTGCTAAGCCCACTTACTGCGACAAAGTACCCCATAATCAGTGGGTCCTACACTATCCATGGAGTGGGAGATCCTGTATCTCTGAACCATGAGAGCATTACACTCTTCTAAATGGGAGAATCATAAGGTCTCCACCCATGACACAAGTGGACACTAATGAGAGGTACTTTAGTGAGGGAGTGAGGTGCTCCGCACCCAAAGGTGCACCATCTTTAATGCATCTTTTTAGAGTGTGCCCCCCAAATATCTTGTTTGTATATTGTATGGATTCTAACCAAATCCCTTTGGGTGCGGAGCATCTCACTCCCTCACTAAAGTACCTCTCATTAGTGTCCACTTGTGTCATGGATGGAGATCTTATGATTCTCCCATTTAGAAGAGTGTAATGCTCTCATGGTTCAGAGATGCAGGATCTCCCACTCCATGGATAGTGTAGGACCCACTGATTATGGGGTACTTTGTCGCAGTAAGTGGGCTTAGCACCATATAGCAATATGGTGTGACCAAATCCCCATATTTTTTGATAATGTTTTTTTGAAAATGTTTAGGTGTTTTAAACTAGCCTTGCTTGAGGTAAATGTCTTTTTTGTATGTGTGCACTGTAATATTTTCTTCTACTGTATGGTCTTATGGCTGCACCATCTTTAATGCATCTTTTAGAGTGTGCCCCCCAAATATCTTGTTTGTTTTTTTCTTAATACTGAGCAGTCCCATCAAACGTGGAGAGGGGAGGCTCTCTGCCTTTCTTCTCTGGCCACACGGGCTGCATGCCTAGATAAGGGTCTGGTTTAAATTTAAAAGAAAATGCATGTCAGAGTTTTTACCCTTTTCTTCAAATGTCACGTTTAAAGGACTACATACCTAACTTCACATGCAGTTTTAAAGTGGTTTTAAAGGCAATTTTTTTTAAATAAAAATAATAGCTGCCCTTAATAAAAATTTCTGGGGTCCCCCGCTGGTGATCTTGGCTCCTCCTTTTCTGTGTCTGCCCCCATAGCAAGCACTTGCTATGGGGCAGACGTGTGGGCTCAATCCCAATTCAGGCTTTGTGCGTCCACACAGAGCATGACTCGGCCCCACCCTCACTCTCTGACTGACAGAAACAGGAGCCAATGGCTCCCACTTCTCTCAGCTAAGCTTGTGAGAGCAGAGAGGTGAGAAGACTGGCAGACAGGCACAGTGCTGGATCGATACAGGAGGGCACAGCAAGTGGCAAAATGTTTTTTTTCTTAATGCAGGGAATGCACTAAGGTGAAACAAACATACACAATTTACACTTAAACAAATTTTAGACATTTATCAAGCATCTTATTTGAAGGATTTGTGTATTTTCAATGTTTTCTTTTAAGCTACATAAAAATACTCTCTCCCTGATTTACAATATTTTTAGCTACCAATGCTTTTTTTAACAAAAGCTTGCAAATCAGCCTTGAAAAAAAGGGGAGAAAAATGTTTAAGACTCACCATCAGACTTTAATATGGTTTAGCACTTTATTCAAGGTTGGGGACTTCCTGCTGAGTTAACCGATCCTCCATTAGCTCATCCCTACTCACTTCCTGTCCTACTGACATTTTTTTTAAAAGACAGGAAAATCTTTTTATAGTTTTATAGTTTAGAGAGACTTGAAGGCATTGGAAGGTAAATCATTAAAATACCGGAGATCCTATTTTTACAGTTTCTAAATGTAAATCTGTCCCTGGATCCAAATATCTCTTAAGCAGAAATAGCAACATTTGCACTTGTAACTGCATAATTAGCACAGTGAAAAGATAGACTCCTTTCCACATATTATGTTCTTAAAAAGACACCATTTTAGATGCTGTCCTAATTCCTTCCTGTGTTTTTGGTTATATGTTTTTAGATTCACCAGAAAAATAGAAATATATATTTATATATCTTTCTGCTGTGACCATCAAAAATAGTACTTGAAGGCAATGGCATTGTAATATCATAAGATATAATGATTACAGCAATGCAGTACTTTATTAAAAAGAATGTGCACTATTTTGCAGATTATAAAAAATATAATTGCAAACTATTATTATCTTATGAAGAATGGCAAATTGTAGCATACTCACTTCATATTAATGGGTTTTGTTAATGTCTAGGAAAATTGATAAACTCAGATTTAGCTTAAGATGATGTCATATGGGGGATCTGATGTTCAAGTAACCCTTAATAGAGAGGTGTTATATATTGTTCTTCCTGTTAAACTACACAATCTCAGTGCTCAAATGATGAGCGCTGGTCTCCTCAGTCTAACAAGTGTGGGTAAAAGCAGTCAACTTTCAAAATGATTTTACATAGTGTTTTGTCACTGTTGTGACAAGGAACGAGAGATCCCATATCATTCTAGTGCAAAGATAGTGAAGCATATAGCTTTTTGTCAGATAGACCTAAATCACCAATTCCTATGCCAAAGATCATTGGACTATGACTTAGTACACCGAATGATCACCTAATATAGAACTATATATTTTTAATACATTTCTAGGATTTGTGCAGATTCAGGCAAGAAAAGGGAGATGAACATTTTCAAAGGGTCAACCTTAGATAAGATATAAGAGGCCTTAGGCAAACCTTTAGCTTGGGTTTCCAGTGAAAAAATGCCTTGTTCTTAGAAACCCTCTCAGATCTCCTATGTCTTTATCACGCCTGTTGCTAAAATGATGCAGTGTTACCACTGTGATGCAATGGGACCATAGTTACTAAATCCATGCCAAGTGGGTGGCATGGTCCTAATAGTGTCTGAGGGCCATCTGTGCCTCCTCCTTCTTCTCACCTTCACTCTGCCTGTTTGCTTTGTAAAAGCCGCCTCATCTCCCCAGAAGCTTGCTAAATGGAGAGGGGGGGGGGCAATAGTCTCTATCCATTCTTCCTCCAATGCTGCTGGATGAGAAGAGTTTAAAAATACAATCTGAACTGCATGCTGTTGGCTTCTGATGTGCTAAAGGGGAAGCATATTTACAGAGACAACCATACATGCCACCCTCCACTGAACAATCTTCCATGTGTATGTGTGTAGGAGGAGGGGCAATTTACTTCTTTTAAAGCAAAGTGGATGTAGTCAAGGGATGGGATAAGATACCACAACCGAAAATGGAAATTATTATATAATACATTTTCGTAAACCGTTAAGAGTCGAAAATTAAGATGTATATGCTATAAAACATCTTTATCAACGTTTCCCATTTAGTTTACTAGAGACAATATAGACCAAAAAATACAGCAGTATGCTGAACAAAAAAGTAATTAGGACATAATTAACCTAAGCTTTCAGCATAGTTTATAGTATACAAAAAACAACAACAAATCTTGATTAAAAATACAAGTTGTTGTAAAATTAATCTGGAAAGACTACTTACTGACTATAGAGCAGCAGTGCTGGAACTGTAAACTTTAGATACCCAACAATGACAAAATCGCATTTCACTTAACAAAATAATGTTACAGCAGCAGATTTCAGACACTGACAATTGCTGACATTTGAATGTGTCATCTTGAATGAAAAACAGTGAAGCCATTTCCTTCTGGCAGAGAACATATGTGCAGAATCTGCTGATTAGTTGTTTACGCGAAAAAACAAAAAATGTATTCTTATGAGAAAATGTTAGCTGTTTTTATAAATGCAAAAATACTAAAAATACTAAAAATTAAATAAAATAATATTTGTCAAGGGGGTTATTTATTCTTAAAGTATTTTATTAATTGGCGACAAAGCCTGTATGCTGGAAACACACAAGCTTGATTGGGAAAGATAAAAAAAGAAACTTGTTCAAAACCTGACTTTATATTTAAATCAAACTTGTCCATAACCGACTGTATGTTTGAATTGAATAAAGGTTTGTTGGACCTGCATCAAAACATTTTTTTTTAATGCATCCAATGTTTAAAAGGATTTTACTTTTAACAAAAAAGTACAATAGTTAAAACAATGTTAGGATCAAAAATGGCTTTCTCAGTACAAAAATGTAAACATAAAAAAATCTGTATATCACATAATCTTTCTTTTTTATATATTGCAAAGATTTACTGTTTAGTGAACAACAGTTATTGTGTTTATAACTGTGAATTGGCACATTAATGAGCATGCTTTCTTGTGTTTCTGTGAGAACACAGCAGATGGAGAGACAAAGGATTAGCATTTTTAACTTGTATAGGTATGGCTTACTTGGAAATTGGTTCATTCCTAACAGCTTCTAAAATATTATGCATGCTTTGGGGTGCTTAAGCCATACTTCAGGGTTAATTCTATTTTGCTCTCTGAATGCACTTGTCTGAATGCACGTACAGAGCCCATGCTGTTACAACTTGGTCACGTCATTATGTCCTGGAAACCACAATACTGAAGTATTTCCAAGAGTTACAATTTTTAGCATTACAAAACACAAGCATGACCCTTTATTATTTTTCTTTTTTGTTAAACAAATACCCAATATTTATATGTATGTGGACGCTGGATTTCTATATTTATTTATTAATGTGCACATTTCTGTTTAATATATCTAAAAACGTATAAGCATTAAATGTACCGAACTTTTAAAATTGTGATATTATCCTTTTTTACAGAAATGACACAGCAGTACAAAATTATTTCATTCAGCATATTTTTATGTACTGTATATTCTAGTTGTTTAAAGTCCTGAATGTTTTGTAACATTCTGTTGTAACATCACCTCCAACAATGCATTATTGTTTAACTGATTATAATAATAATTATCTTAGGGATAAAAAATATATTATTTTAATTGTGATCTTATTAAGAAGTTTAGAAATATTGAATTTGTTACCATGATACCTGAGCTTCAAACAGTAATAAGCTATTTTATAATCTTAATAGTACAGACTTTCTAGTATAATGTAGGTACTCATTAATAAAAGATATATTTTTAACCTAGTTCTTAATATAGTACTAAAATATTGTTTTGGATTGATTTTATCTCACAAACAAGCTTTTTATATGTAGTCTATTTAGACTGAAAAGTTTTCGCCTACTGACCAAATTTCTATACTTCAGAACTAATAATTCTATGTCTTGTCTTAATTTGTAAAGAGTAGTTAAGAACTGAGCATTGTAACTACCAAATATTGACATGTATAACTATATTATACATAACCTCAGATTTGAGCAAATCTGCATTCATTGGCTGTTAAATTTCTGGAGAATTTTCCTTCCAACAGTTTATGTTCTTTACATATATTTTCTCACACCAGAAAAATGTCTTTATTGAGTTAAATATATAGCTACGTTTTGGACTTTAATCACATCAAATTTCAGATGATAATTTGTTTGTCCCTGCTTGTTACATTGCATGTATGCTATGTTTTCCTTTTTAATTTGTTATGTATGCCGTATATTTTAGTAAAATGATCTTGTTTTTTGCAAATCCAACAATTCCATCTAATAGTGTAAAATGAGAACTGTATTTGTCATACAATAACACCTATAATCTAAAATTTTAAAAAGCAATAGCAACATGTGGATTTGCAAACTGCAGACCAGACCATTTCCCCAATGTTCTGTTCCATAAAGTATCTGTTTGTTTTATATATATATATATATATATATCTATATATCTATATAGATATATCTATATAGATATCTATATCTATATATATATATATATATATATATATATATATATATATATATATATATATATATATATCTATATCTATCTATCTATCTATCTATCTATCTATCTATCTATCTATCTATCTATCTATCTATCTATCTATCTATCTATCTATCTATCTATCTATCTATCTATCTATCTATATATATATAGATGGATAGAAATATATAGATATATAGATATATATATATATATATATATACCTATAGATATAGGTATATATATATATCTATCTATATATGTATCTATATATATATATATATATATATATATATATATATTTATATATATATATATATTTATACATATATTTATTTATATTAGATTGCATGCTATGTCATTCTATTGTCAGCACAATTGCATCAAAATTGGCATTAGGAGTATTAAACTTTTTTAATAGCAGTTGATCTTTTCCTGAATCATCCCATATAATGTTATGTTTTCACTATTGCATCAACTTGAATTGTAGCTGTAGCATTAGCTGGCACATTTATTGAATAGAGAATGTAAAACAAATTATTGTACTTTTGCACATACTAATTATAAATATGTTATATGTTACTCCTACCTCTAAAGAGAATTGGTAAAGCAGAACAAACATGTTCATATCTAACTACCTCTATAAAAAGTGTCTGATTTAATCATGCTCAGACCTATTTGGACTTGTTTTTTCTTTACTGTGCCATTCATTATTCCAAGAAATAATTATTATTTTGGTCACTAGGTCAAAATAAACAGAGCAATGAATATAAGCAACATATACTCAACTATCGAAAACCATAGGGAGAGCATATGTTTATGTAGGCCCAGCAGACCTGTGTTTACTTCAACGCCTAGTCAGATTAAGGGTTATTTTCCTTTCTTGTGATATGACTTAATTCGAGATTAAACTTTGAATTTAATCTAGGTTAAAGATATCAATTTGTAATGAACTTCCTTTAGTCTATCACTTCTGAAATGTACTGTATATGGTACACAATACATTTTATATACTGTATGTCTTAGCACTTTCACCATTATGGTGCCCATTCAGACAAACATAAAATCTTTTTTTTATACCCTACATATATGTGTATTTGCACATAATTTACAGAGGATAGTGGTACCTTTGTAAAAAAAAAACAAAAAAAAACATTCAATCATGAACAATAATGACATTTTTGCAAATCACAGTGTTCATGTCAAAACTCACAGGTGATGTCAAACAAAGGTTAACATGACATGCAAAAACAAACTTATAGTTTTAAGTTTGCCAGTGTATGTTTGTTGCCAATTATTATACAATGAAATAGCTATTTATAGCATGGCGGCTTATCTAAATCAATTAGAAATGTTTCCAACTTTAAAACTTATTACAGTGTACATACAAGAGAGAGGCCTAGGTTTTAAAAAAGTGCTTATAGTCTCAAAAGTAACAATTAGCATTTTTTAAACTTAAAAATTACTGTATCGGACATGTTTATATAAGGCGGCTGACCGGCTACCCTTAACGAAATACAAACCATGATGAGGTCTCTTAAAGGCCTTTAAAATTACGTGACGTTATTGTTCAAATGTTTCTGCAAAGTTGGACGAAAACATACAAAATGCAGCAAGTACTTTTTATTTTGGTCAATTAGTACATCACAAAGGACTTAATAAATTCAACTTTTCAAAAAGCCAAGTTTAATATACAAATTAAAATAAAAGAAACTTGAAATCACAGCACATATTAAAGGGGTTGTTTAGAATTCATAACTAATAAAATTATTTATGTCAGTGTTTATGTTTTTTATTAGATAAATAGGAAACAATTTATAATGTTTCCTAAGCCAGTCATTTGTAATTAATTATTCTTATTTAATTTAAAATGTGCTTTATATATATATGCAGAGCAGCAATAATATTTATGTTTGAAAAATAAGTTTTTCTTAAATACGGACATATGGTATAACAGTAGCATCATGAAAAACACTCCTAATGGTATTTTATATTTAATTTAATCTGTGCAAAGTAGTGATGCATTTTAGTGAGATGGTCTGTAACACCTATTAATTAAAAATTCAAAATCTTACACTGGATCCCCAGCCATCTGCGTCCACTAATTTACTATTCTGAGCTAGGGAACAGCTTAGATTTTTTTGAAGCTAGTAATAGCAGTTTTGACACCATTTGTTATTATATTTCATCTGATGAACTTTTCGTGTTCAGTCTCAACTTTCCTATTCTGAGATTAATGAGCTTCAATTGTGTATTGTTATGCAGTCACTAATCTGTTCATTTTAAATGAGGCCTTCAAGGCATTTCATTGCAATTGCTTACAGGCCCCTCTGGCAGAAAACAGTTTATTATGTGATTGCTTTAAATTGTCTGTGTGCAATCAAGATAGACATTGGAATAGTAATAGTGTACATTTCTTTATTTTTACACATAACGTCAACAAAGTTTCTTTTTAACAAATGAACATAAAATATCCTTTTAGTGCATGAATTAAATACAGTCTTCAAGTAAAATGCTAAAATGAAATCATAAGGTAAAATATAGCATTGGATCTGGCTTTTACAGATGGGTTAAAAAACAAACAAGCAAGACCACAGAAGTTTAAAACACACTTTCGGGACTGCGGTGATACCTTAATCAAGCCGTGTCAATTACTGTGTGAACAAGCATCTGCTTTATCTTAATTAGAAGGGGGGAGGGAGGTGATTGACCACTGTTTATATTCATTTTCCTCATTAATTATGAAAAACTGCATTTAATTCATCTTGCATGGCGAGAGACTGGCTGCGCAGATGGAAGTCATAAGGGAAGTGGCTGTCTGTAGGCAACTTGAACATAGAGCTCTGCCCGAGGGGACCCCTGCCTGGCACTGCACAGTAATGCATGCCATAATTGTAATTTTTCCCATAGTCCAAGGCCTCTTCTTGCTTCAGGGAAAATATCCCATTATAGTTCATAGAGGGAGGGCTTAAGGGACCTTCAAACTGAGGGCTGGTGCACTCTGGAGAAGTGCTTTCATAAAAGGATTCATAAGCACTACAGTAATTGTAAGGTTTTCCTGTCTTATAAGTGTCAAGACTCCCATGGCCTGGTGGGGTACTAATCTCAGGACTGTGATAAGGAGGGTAAATAGAGCTGTAGGGAGATCTTCCATGATGCACTGAGTCTCCACTCTGACCCATGAGAAAACTTCTGGCATTAAGCTGCAGGCACCCAGCCACCAAATTTGTGGTAGGCTGGGACAAACCTTTGCATAAATTTTGAACAAAGGTGAGAAGATCTGGCCTCTTCCCAATCCTGAGTATCTCAGACAGAGCCCAAATGTAGTTTTTGGCCAGCCTCAAGGTTTCTATTTTAGAAAGCTTTTGTGTCTTGGAATAGCAAGGTACAACTTTCCGTAAATTGTCCAATGCATCATTGAGCCCATGCATCCGACCCCTTTCTCTTGCATTAGCCTCAACTCGTCTTACTTTAATCCTCTCAATCCTAATCTTGGTCATCTTTTTTTTCCTTGGCCCCCTCCTTCTTGGCAATCCATTTTCATCTTCTTCCTCCTTGTCCTCTTCCTCTTCGTCTTGCTCTGTTTCCTCTTCAGGGGACCTTTTGATATTTTTCCCATGGGACACTAGCTGTTTAGAGCAGCTTTCTGGTTTCTTTGCTGCTTTTTGATCTTCACTTTCCCGTGCATATTTTTTACAAAGCTGCGATTCCGTCATCACAACAGATTCATCAAAAGGAAGTGTTAACATTTCTGCTTAGAATAAAATCCCCTGAAATGACAAAACCATATGTAGCCATATTACTGATAAATAACCATCCGATAAAAGGCACAATTATTGTTGTCAATATTTCCTCATAATTTATTTTTATTTTTTTATTAATAATAAGAACTTGTTCAGAACTGTCAAACTGTGCTTACAACAAGCATTGAGAAAATGCACTTTCCAAAATCCTTTTAATAGAAAAAGTCCAAAAGAAATTCAGATCCTACCTATTGTTAACCTCTGCTAAGTAATTGCCCTTTCAACTATATAGGTAAACATTGTGACATCTACTGATTTTACTTTGTATAAAAGATCTGCCATGGTTATTGCATATAAACTATTATAAAATTGCAAATGTTAGATGGCGACAGAGATGAATAGCAACCTTCATTTTGGGAATATCTTCAAAAATTATTTATTAACAAATCCTTACTAATTTACTGTGTAAAAGCATTTAAAAACGAATGTTCCCTGAAAATATAAAGTAACATGTCATTTCCTTTCCATATGCTAAATTCCTATACAGTTATATAACAAGCATCAAATCAAAAGTGAAGAAAAAAAAACAACCTTTCTCTTATCACATGAGCATTTTATAAAGCAGTCTTTTCATTAGAGAAAATTCAGCAGACATAGACCAAGTTTAAACATGCAAGCTATACTGTTGTCATTTGAAGGAGACATTATTGTCTTTTCAGTAAAGAACCATATGACTTGATAATGATAACTGGAATTACAATAAACAATCACAAACAATAGCTATAGTACATTCTTACATAGCATGCAAGATAAATATGTTAAAGATGAAAAAAATTACCTCCAGACTTGTTTAAATTAGCAAGCAGTTTTCATTTTTTTGTCTTCTAAATTAGTCCGAATGTCGCATCATCTCCAGGAGTCTAGATATGTGTGTATCTCATTGATCTCTAAAAAAGTGACATTGATGCCAACTGCCAGAGCTGGTACCCATGCCATCTGCTGGTGACGTCACAGGGCAGAGAACCACATGATGCATTCCCCAGGGACCTTCATTCTGCACTGATCATCTGGCATCCCTGTAAGTTGGTACCAGCATTCATGTATTAACACAGAAGGTTAGACTGATAAAAAAAAAAAATCTACACCAGCATTTCACATACAGGCGATGCAGTTCCATGAGAGTGACTCCTTTTTCCCAGGGAATCTTAAGGGACACATTAAATAGAAGGCAGTGATGCCAATGTTAAGTTCTCATCTCCAAATGACACAGCATGGAATGAGGTGAATGCATGCATCTGATGCTATGTCAGCTTGCTTACATTAAATTAACCCATTATGAACTTGTTCTTCTTAAATCATTTTTTATTTTTATTTTTTTTGTTTTTTTTAGTTCTCATGTCTTATATAGATGTAATACTTCCTAAAAATATGTGTATAAAAAAATCTGAATATGGTATCCCTTTTTTTTATAACAAAAGACACAGGCACTTGTATATTAGTTTCTACCATAAGCAAAAAAAATCACAAGTGTTTCGTAAATATGAGTGGATATAGATATTTCACTGTACATCTAACAAAAATTGTATTACCAGTACCTGCATACTGTAAAAGCAAAGTTAAAGCTAACGCTACGACATATGAATACTACATTAATATGACTTGGTTATGACATAACTGGTTATAATATGAATTGAATTTGACAGTGAACTATTTTTTACACTTTGTACTTTTAATTCATTTGAATTATAATATTTCATTATTATTAATCAAAAAACAATAGTGTAGGTAGAAAAATGATGGGTGTTTAAGTAAATGTTAACTCAATAGCTAAAATCTTATAAAAGCTTTAATGTGTTGATTTAATTTTTTTTAATATATATTTTTAACCTGCAGCTGTTATTAAAGGATGATTGCCAGGATCCTGGGTGAAAACAATCTGTTCCTTTCTCTCTTAAGGTGCTCCTGTGTTGTCCCAAACAAGCCTCCAATGGAGAACACTACAAGTGGCTCTTTCAAAACATATTATGAAGGTATGATCCAATGTTGTCCATCAGGAAATCTGTCCAAAAAGATGCCATGCAGCCATCGCTAGAACAAATGCATGTAGGCAAGAAATGGCTGCAGAAAGGCAGCAAGAGATCAGCAGCACCAAACTGCTACAAAGTATTATAAAATGTAAAAAGGTAGGTTTTGTTTTTTTCATGGCAATTTTTTTACATAGTGCTTTAGAAAAGTAAATTTCATTCAGTGAGGGGGGCATCTATTTAAAGCTGAACTCTAGTCAAACTGTTAAATACACAGTTAGAATATGTAGCACCCTCCTGGTTTAGGACAGGTTGCTAGGTATTTTTTTTTAATATTATTTAATTTAATATACATACTGATCTGAGTGTGCATTTTTTACATACTGTATGTATGCTAGGTAAATTTAGTTTAGCTTCCCTATACTCAATGGTACAGGATTGATTATTTAGGGCTGCTCAACGTTTCACAGGCTGTTGCTCTGCTGCTTTCTTGTATCTTTTATAGGATTATAGAAGTACAGTGGGAAGAAGAACAGAGCAAGCAGCCAATGACTATGAAGAAGTGCCCAGAAGGTGATGAGAGAGCTCATAAATAGCCTGATGACTGAGCAGCAGCAGTGTTCCTGGGTCCAGTCTTGCTGGAGGGGACCCCTGTGCAGGGGTTTTGCACCTGGGACAGATTTTTAGAAGGATCTGTAGGAAGACACCAAGGTCCCAGCTTGGCTTAGCTGGGGGCCCAAGCTTAAAGGGTAACTCCAATTTCTTGGGGAAAAAAATTGCAAATAAAAAAGATAATATAGCATTTACAATTATGACATATTATTACAAGTAATATTGTAATTGAATGTTATTAAAAATTACCTTTGCTTTTCAATCTACAGCTCTGTAATTTTTTATAAAGTGCAATGCAATATGGCTAGCCAAAGGTATTCTGTACACAGAATGTGTACAGAACGCCCCCCAGAAATATCATTTCCTGCTTGTGTGATTGGATCACTGATTTTCCCAGAAGTCTGCACTAAGATACAAGTCAAATTTTTGGCATCCCCTGTAACAAATTTTTTATTTTTTTTAAGGTACTCCCAATAGGAAATACCATTTAAAGGGATGCCGACCCTGCCACTTTCCGCATTAGAGCCCTGATTCTGCAGCAGCTGATTGATAATTATGAAACCACTCCCATTAGACTTACTGAGCACAGGGTCACAGAGAAACAAACAGTGATTTCTTCAGAATAACAAAAGGTAGGAATCTGCAACAAAGTTTGTTAAAATCCTTGCAATATACATAGATCACCCAGAGGGGAATGTTTTTTTTTTCTCAACAAACATGGAGTTACGCTTTAAATCCAAGGTTTAAATTGGTTCTTGAGAAGCTCACTGGAGATAGCCAGGAGGAATATGATGGGAAAGAGTTCAGATGTCCTGTGGTAGTGTGAGTCCCTCACTAGGAAAAGGCTGGTGGATATTGGCATTACTTAACTTATGATCCTGTGGCTAACTGAGAAGAAAACCTGTTGCTGAGGGGTTAGTGACTGTGTGCAGCTTTTAAACTCTGGAAAGGAGTACAGGTCACTGTCAGCACAGAACATCCTATGGGATATTTAGCAGTTGTGCAGAACAGCCAGCAGTTTGTGAAGTGCACCCAGTAGTCTGTAAAGGGCAGCCTGGAGTTGGGAAGTCCTCAAGTTATCCAGTTCTGCAGTTTTGGGGTATCCCATGCTCCAATTTCCCATCCCAGTTTATCGTTTTCCATAAAAAACAAGAAAAAGAAACCCTAAGATTGTTTATTTGAGCCAGTGGAAGAATGTAGGAAATGCTGTGTGCCTGGCTGTGTGCACTCTAAGGGGGGACATAGGACAAAAACTTCCAGTGGCTCCTTAGGGGGTGTGCTAAAAATACATATATATCACTTGTTTTATCTATCAAACATTTGTATTTCAGTACCTTCACTCCTGAGACATAAGCGGCCCTACCAAACAGGAACACTAGGTCAGTGACCTGACTTTCCTTTACTGAAGTTCACACAGGTGCTGAGGCCTGTAGACTGTATTTGGGCTGTGTGTTTATGAGGCTTGTGTTCCCATGTGCTGTTCGCAGGCAGCCCATGTAAGTGTAGGACGATGCAGCAGCTGCACGCATGCAGCCACTTGTCCTAACTTAAAAGGCATGCACATGTGGGTGAGTGACCCCAAACACACACTGTCTACGTTCAAGGCTGCTCACCACCATGCCTGTAAAATTGGGATGAGAGGCTTTATGCGCATAGCTACTGCGTTTTCATACACCTACATAGGCTGCTTGCATGTAAATAGTTGTGTGTGTCTTTGTACCAATATTCATAGATGATAACTCTCCAGCTATTTTTTAAACACATGCATTTGTTGTCCTTTTCTCTGGCCTTCACTTTGTCTCTGGCATCCCCACTGACTGAGAAAGACGCTTGCACGACTCCTGCAGCAGCTAATTAGTAAAAGTGGCTCCTCTCCTAAATAAAGGTGCTGGCTGCCATTTCATGTGTTGTGGGACAGGTTGAATGTTGCAAGTAGTAAGGTATCTGAGAGATTACAAGCATAAACACTTACTCGCTACTTTTTTTAGAAAGAAAATATTCCCAATATATTCACACTATTAGGAAGGTAGAAGCAGGTTACAAACAGTCACCCCATCAGGCTGACCAAACTTGTAATAATTGAGAAAAGATTTTACAAAATATACATTTTGACAATTAGGTGGAGGAAAAACCTAACTATAACTATTCTTAAAAAATGTTCCCTCACTCTACCTATCCTGCCTAACCCTTATAAAAAAAAATATAAGTGCACTTACCTATTTTTAATCTGCTTCTTTCTGGTTAAGTGATCCCGCAGCTTTGGCATCCTGGTGTCAGTGAACAGCTGCTGCAGGGGGGAGGAGGGAGCGCCGACAAAGGCTGAGGCATGGAAGCCTATGGATAATGTCATGGAATTCACAGCCATTTTCAATGCTCCCTTAGATAGAACTACAGGATCATGTCACTGAACCTGAGTAAATTGAAAAAAGTAATCTTTACAGATCATTTTTTTATACAGGTTAGGCAGGGTAGGCAGAAAAAGGTTGAGGGAACGTTTTTAACAAAAGGTATGGTTGTCTGCCCCTTTTTTCTCCACACTTGAGTTATTAAAACTGTTCTGCATTGTTTTTTAGGACTAAAACTCTAAAACAAAAACTAAACTAACAAAAAAAAGAAAAAAAGAAAAATTATGAAAATATTTTTTTTTACAGTAGAATAAGGCTGTGTTCACACTATTGCAAATTGGATGTGGGTTTCCTGCATCCAATTTGCAATCGCAGGAGATTTTGACCAGCTCTCAATGGAGCCGATTCACATATCTCCTCTGTGGCTCCGGTGCTAATATGCACAGGAGCCCTGTGCGTCTTTTGGTCCATTTCAGGCCTGAATTCAGCCAAAAATTCAAGCTGAAATCGGACCTGAAACAGTGAATAGGGACGCACGGGACTCCTGCTATGAGCCGCATGCAAAGATAGTGTGAACCCAGCCTTAGACTATCTACAAGAAACCACCTCTCAAGAGAACACTGCAGTTCTACTCTCTGCAGATGCTGGGTGCCAATCCTGAGAGCTTAATCTAAAGCCCTTCTTAACATGTCAGAGAGGAGATGCTTTTAGGTGGGGTTATGCCACTTGTTATGGCCAAATAAAAACAGTAAAGAAATGTATTGTAGCTCAACAGGTGAGACACTACAGTCCTAAGTTAAAAAATATCAGTGTTTGTATAAGGTCCATATATAAAAATGTAATCTCCATAGATAAAAAGAAGCATATGCTTTGCAAGCTATCAGTATTGAGAAAGAGGAAGACAGCTTTGAAATGCGTTGCCAAATCAGCCCACTCCCTCCAAAATGTGTTTTCTGGTTGTATCTCCTGTAGTCTCCCTCTGAGCAATGCAGGCTCCAACGTGCCAGTCCTGACTTTAGATCTGACAGCTTGCTTGAATACCTGGATTATGATAGTGCTCTGCTTATTCCTTGGGATCTTTTGGAGGCAACTCTCTTCACACTGTGATTTACACTAATATCTGAGTTTTAGACATGTGCATGATGAAAAAAATTCCTTGTCTTTAGTTTAGATTAGTTAATCTAGTTATTTAGTTTTGTTAAATTCGTTTGATTTGTTCAATTCATATTCAGAATTCGTTTTATGTCTTTTTCAAATTTTCTTCAAACTTAGTTTTTTTAGATTTGAAACGCTTGAATTGATACATTTTGAATCGGCCAAATCAAAAACTTTAGATTTTTTTTTTCCGATTCGATTGTGGCAAAGTGAACAAACAAAAGAAAAACTTCATTAAATGATTACAATGACGCTTTAAATCACCTTTGGCTTAACTAAACAGCATTATTTCGAAATGGTACGCTAATAACACTTTGATTTCAGAAACATGTTTACAGTTCGAATTCTACTGGAATTCAATGTAAAATTCAATTCGAATTTCAGGAAATTTGAACCAATTTCATTTCGTTATTCGGAGCATAAACTTTCTTTATACTGTAATTCGGGTATTTGGATATATCCGAATCTTCGAATAATGAAAAATTTGTCCGAATATTTATTCGGAATGAAACGAACCGCACATATCTAGTGAATAAGTATTGTGTTATTAATTATTAAACTTTTGTCACAACCAACACCTTTTTGTGCCCTGTGCTTGTGCAGTTTTGGTTAAATAAACTGACATACCAGTGACATCACTGAAGTGAAACCTTTTGTGTTTGCTATATGTTTTTTAGAAGCTGAAGTGACAAAAAACACTTATGCCGCGTACACACAGCCGGACTTGCGAACGGTCTAAACTCCGTCGGCATTTCCGACAGAGAGATTTAGAGCATGTTCTATATCTGAGTCCGTTGGAAATGCCGACAGAAAAAGTCCGATGGGAGCTTTCGGTCTAACATTCCGACCGTGTGTATGCCCCATCGGACTTTTTCTGTCAGGAAGTCCGGCCGTGTGTACGCGGCATAACACACCAATTTTGATTCAGCAGCCTAGATTTTAACTCAGTGGGACAAGCTTTGGGTGTGAAACTACCCAAGCAAATTTTTCTTTATTCATTCATCTCTGTTAAGGTCAGCCAACTACAGTGAATAACATTTGTGTTATTCCTGAAATTGTATTTTTGTAAAGTCACACTATGTTTGATAAGTCAGAAACAGCCTTTTGTTGGTAGGAAAATTTGCTCCAGGTCACCTACCATCAAATATGGCCAGGTAGTTTTCTTTCAGTGAATTGTATTACAAATGAGTTTTTAAACCTGGTACAAATACAGAATGTGCCTTTCACCCACTGATAACAGTCCCATTATTTATATTAGTTGTGACAGATCTCCCCTGGCATAATGCTTCCTATGAATATTTCATACACATACCAACTTTCATTGTTATGGGCTGACTGCAGAGTATTACTGTGGGTATTAAAAAAACTAATACATAAATAGATCCAAAGGTGCATGTGGGGTTCTCTGTAAAAATGATATCAGGGCTATCAAAATCAAAATGTAGTTTGCATTTTTATTTTTTTCCCCTTGACAATGAAACCTGTGTTTGTATTTATGTGCAACACTTCTGCTATCTCCGTTAGCAAAACACATAACCTTCCCCAAGAAGTGGTTTTCCTTTATTTCAATGACTTTGTATATTTGATGTGTAGACAATTTAGCTGTAATTGAGGCACTCTCAGGACTTGACAAAAGGAGTACAGATTTCAACAAGGCATTCATCAGACATGGAAAAATTGCCTTGTTGAACCCAGTGACACTGGGAGAGTCCTGGCAGAGAAAGCGTGTCACAGGTAGCCCATTGGAGATATCTGATGAGGTGGGTTTTGCACTCATGAGCATATTTAGTGAATGAGGTCACTCAGGATCCCTGGCTGCTTGTTTAACTTACCACAGCACCTGAGGAATGATCATTGTGTGTGTGTGTGGGGTCGGTATCATCATTGTGACTGGTTGTTGGAGCATCACTCATTGTGATTGAGATGCTTGATCTACATCACTTAACGACATGATTAAAGTAGGATTTACACTAGAGAATATATTTTTTTTAATAAAGGACTTTTCCTATGGTGTCTATGTTTTTATTTACTATTTAACATATTTTTGTGAATGAGTAACAAATGGTACTATTTTATATCCCTTACTCATTTACGTAGGGGGCTCTGGATATGTTGTGATGAGGCCTTTTTCCACATTATCAAGAAGAAAAGGTGCCTTACAGGGCAGGGCACCATGCTGTCCTCCCTTACAAGTTACCATGTTTAAAGCATGTGGTCACAAGCTTACTGCCCCCCTTTTCTGGCTATCCAGGCTGCATGCTTGGATAATGGTCTTATTAGATTTTTAGGGAGGCCCAATGCTGTTTTTGTCTTAAAGTATCAGTACACATTGTTTAAAATGTATATTGTCCTGTTAAGAAAAAAAATGGTGTCAGGTCCCTGTCAAAATCTATAACACACCATTATTCAGCAATACAGACTGTCTGGCCAGGAAAGGGGGCCGCAACATGTGCCCCCCTACACCCTGAACTATACCAGGCCACATTCCTGACAACATTAAAAGGATACCTTGCAAAGGGGGAAACTGCAAAGTGACCCCACTGACATAGCACCCTGTCCACATGTTGATGTAGACAAGAGCTTCATCCCTATTTCCTGGCCCAGGAGATGTGGAAATCTGTGGGAACTTATTTAAATCAGGAAGGTCTCTTAAGAATAAGAGGGCTCTCAGAATACAATAGAATAACACATATATATGAGCTGTTGGTGCTGCACACCCCAAATCATCATACAAAATGGAAAATTCTCTCACGGGGTTTTTTAGCAGCCAAGAAAAATATTCTAATTTTTGGATTAAAATTCTTTTATTTTATCAAAAAGCAATTACAATTTCATAAAAGTTGTAAAAAAAGAGCTCTGGCATTTACATGAAAAGAACATTACCCATCAATCATGATAAAACTACACATTTATATGGAACCCATTATTTAGCATTTTACTGCAACGTTGTAATCCACATGATACCCCTATGCGTTTCGACCCTTCTAATTATGGTTGTCTTCAAAGAGGGTTTTTTGTTCTATGGGGGGAAATAAAAATAAATTTTTCATATTTAATCATCATTTTATATTAAGCATTACATCTAGCCACATAATAGTAAATGCATGCAGGTAAAAAACATTCAGCCTTTAGAACCACTTTAAGCATGATAAGTTTCAAATAGTCTGACAGGACTCTCAGGACAGAAAAGTATATCTGCTGTCAACAGGATCTGCAGATTTTTCTATTGCAATAGTAAAAGTACACAGGATTCATCGGGTCAATAATAGTAATCAGATATTGATAATTTCACTAAGAATCTATAAACTGACAGTGAGGCTGGTTAAACATTTTCCGTACGAAAAAAAAAACAAATCTGGAAGCTCCTTTTGATGTTGTCAGTGATACAAAACGGGATAGTCATAAGCAAAAATCCTCTATGATTGAATTCATTCAGAGGGTTGGGTTTGAAGAAACCCCTGTAGTTAAAATGTTACTAAACCCACAACAGTAAAATCGGTCTGTATATACAATAAAGCATGCTGATTGAATCTAAGGGGTTAATCCTCTGCATTGTGTAAAATGGCTGTTTGAGGCCATCTCCTCTGATCCTCCCCTTCTTCCACTGTCCCTAATCCATCTGCTGATAGAACAGAGCTGCACATGCCCAGTTTGGTGTGTATTGCTAGAGAGTTTTTTTTTCTTAGGAGAGTGCATGTGATCAGCACAGGGCTAATCAGTGCTGTCCAGACAGAGGGTCAGGAGTCATGAAGCCTCATAGGACAATCAGGGGAGAATGAAAAACTCCTCCTACAAGCTTTAACCAGTGCTCTGCTGGAAACTAATAGAAGTCACAAGACTGCTATATCAAAGGGGTTAAGGATTGGCGCAAAGGTAAAAGCCAGTGTGTCACAGTGGTGCTGTAATTTCTTAAAGGCTGGTATAGAAAGTAGTAAGGGCAATAAAAAAATAACTGGGAAACAAATTAAAAATCAGAGGAATGTCCAAAAAGTCCATACAAATCTATAAGAATCTGTTGGTTGTACACTCTATGGCAGCTCAGTGGGCAAGTAAGAAGCACCTTGAAGAGGGCTAGGAAAAAGCACAAGCGCCAATCTAAGTGTAGCATTAAGATTATTTAATAAAATCATACAAACAGGTACCAACAAAAGTGAAGTAAAATTCAGCATGTGGCACTACAAATATCCCCATCCAAGGAGCGGTGTTTGCCGTCCTTGTCTTCACCACCTTCTACAATGTTCACCGAATCTCTTCCATAGGGTGCGAATGTTCCTCCCCACATAAAATAGGCCACAGGGACAGGTGAGACAATATACCACAAACTCTGTGGAACAGTTAAAAAAACTTTTGATGGGTTACGTTTTGCCATGGGCTGTGAACTTTTGACCATGGGTGACATGTTTACATGTTAGGCACAATGTTTGCGACATTGAAACATGCCTAATATGGTGATGAGACATACGCTTTTAATAATGGACTTGTTATCAGATTTTAGCTTACTGGGAGCCACTAAGCTTTTAACATTTCTAGCTCTCCTGTAGGCAAACTTAGGTTTGGATGACAAGGTGTTCTTAAGATGCGGGTCTTCCAGAAGGATAGACCAATGTTTAGCTATTACCTGTTCCATATACTTACACTTTGAATGAAATTAGGTTATGAACCAGGGTTGTTGTCTCTCAGAATTCTGTGTTTCTCTAGGGACTTTGTCTGTACTGATTAGATAAGTGTTGAAAACCAACTCAATAAGTGGCTCAGGGAAATCCTTTTCAGCAAATTTTTGTTTAAGGATGGCCCTTTGCTCAACATAATCTTTGTCACTAGTGCAATTCCTAGAGAACTGACTTTTAGGAATGTTGTTTATCCATCTGGGATGATGGCAACTATTGTAGTTCAAAAAGGAATTGCTAGCCGTGGGTTTGGTATCATTTCTAGCCTGTATCTGACCTTCATGATGATAAAGCAAGAGATTCAAAAATGCTAATTCTGTGAAGTCGTGTACAGAGGTGAAGGAAAGACTAAAAAATTCCAAAAAAGGTGGGCTCTGGGCGATCCCAGATGACAATAATGTCATCGATATATCTCCCATAAAATATAATATGGGAGATGTAGGGATTATTTTGCCACATGAGATTGGCTTTCCAGAGCCCCATGGTGAGGTTGGCATAGCTTGGGGCAAAATTTGCTCCCATGGCTGTGCCATTCACCTGTAAATAGAAATCACCATCAAATTGGAAATAGTTGTGCGTCAAGCAGAATTCAGTTGCCTCCACTATGAATTGTGCCTATTGAGGATTGAGCATAGGGTCATCCATTAAAAATGTGAAAAGGCTTGGAGACCTATTGAATGGGGATGGACATATACAAGGAGCTGACATCCAATGAAGCCTACATGTAATTGGGGGTCCATGTGTAATTATGTGTTTTATTTGTTCTAAGAGTTGGGCTCCATCCCTTATGTATGAGGGAAGACTTTGGGCAAGTGGCTGGAGAAACTGATCTATGTATTGTGAAAATGGATTGGTGATGCTTTCCATTACTGTTACTATTGGTCTACCAGGTGGGTTATCCGGGTTTTTGTGTATTTTTGGTATATGATAAAAATAAGGTGTGGAGTAGAAATCTCTGTTGGAAAAAGCCAATTCTTGTTTAGTGATGATATCTGCCTCTTTTGCCCACTTAGTGAGATTGGTGGTTTCAATGATGAAAGCTGGCAGTGGGTCTACATGTAATTTTTGGTATGCAGCTACATCTGATAGTAATCAATGTGCTTCTTTCAGATAGCCTGTTTTCTTTTGGATTACTATGCCTCCACCCTTATCTGCTGTTTTAATAATAAGATCATGGTTATTGATAAGGTCTGTGAGGAGTAGAGCACGTTCGCTATTCAAAGTGAATTTTCACTTAGTGCATGAGGCAAAGCTGTGCTGATTTCAATTATCTAATCATATGCACCCAAAAGTATTTGTTTTCAATTTTCCTTTTATATGATCGGGTATTCTTTTCAAAGTGGATTTTCCCCTAGTTTCACTAAACTGAACAAAAATTCACTTTGCAAAGTGAACATGATCTGCTTATTTTGTAAATCAACCACAGCATATAGATTGTTAAAGGCCATCAAAGAATAAAAATATAAATTCCACCTTAGCTACAACTGGTGTGGAGCATTTTGCACCCTTATACAGTATATGGCACCATATTAATGCTATTAGTGATTCTCATATTATTATATAAACATAAATGTATATATAAAACATAAATGCTTTGACTGCTAAACTGTAAACATTCTATTTAGGTTTGACCACTTTATCTCCAGAAGGTTTTACTTCCTTCATGAGCAGGCCATTTTTTGCTATTTAGCACTGCACTACTTTAACCAAATATAACCAATTTTTTTTTTGAAAAATGTTGAAAAAAACACCCCAATATTTTTTACTTTCTGCTATAAAACATATCCAATAGAAAAATTTAAAATTAAAAAATAAACGTCTTCATTAATTTTGGTCAAAATGTATTCTGCTACATGTCTTTTGGTAACAAAAGTGTATATTGATTTTTTAAAAATTTTTTTATACTACTAAGGGCGGTGATCAGCGACATATAGTGGGACTGCAATAGTGCGGTCGGAAATCTGACACTAACTGATGCTGGGGAGGGAAACTGACTAACTGCCACTGACATCACCAGTGACTTTATTACAGTGATCAGGGATAATATTACACACTGTCACTGTACTAATGGCTGAGAAGGGGTTAACATCTAGGGCGATCAAGGGGTTAAATGTGTGCCTAACAATATATCTGTCGATCAATATCGTACTCTATTTTTATTTTTATTTTTTATTTTATTTCACTTTGTTTTTTCGATTTTCTTTTTTCTTTATTACTCCTTAGTAAGACTTCCTGCGTTTAATATCCAGCAGGCTGTCCAAAGTCGCCTTTCATCTCATGCCTTGCTAATATACTGCTTTTAGTAAGTATTTACAATTCAAGACTTTTCTCTTTCTGGCTGGAAGATGTTTACAGCCAGACTTCCTTTCTTTTGATTATTTATCATTTTCCCCGCAAATGTCTTGTAAATGCAATTTTACTGTTTTATAGTCTGACCTTTCTGTTCTCTGTGACTGCACTTTGATGACTTCGCGTGGGAGGCCTATGGGAGTGTGGACTTAGGTGTTGGTTATTTCTGGTTGGAAGCTGTTGCAGGGTAAGCGACTTGTGTTTGATATAATACTATGCTCTCACCATATACTTGTCTATATACATTATTTTTTGATATTTTGTTAATTCATTGTTTTTTCTGTCTCTATGATTGTATAGTTTATCACGTTATCTGTGTTTCCATTCGCACACTCCCTGAAGAAGCAAACAGGGAAACATGTCAGGCTAATGTGCAATGTATCTATTCCATATGAACCTGCTCTTTGCAATCACCATACTATTATTGTGAATATTTTTTCTTGTATTTTTTAACCCTGAATCTGTTATAATAAAATATTAGTTATATACTTTTTAAACAATAACTTTTTCTGGATTTTCTTGGCACCATAAAAATCCCTGTTACTCCTCTACCTAGATTTATTTATACATTTGGGATGAGGTGCCATTTGATTGGAGGTTTCACCATTAATCAGACCGACTTTGTGTCTTTTGTGCCTAACAATGTGTAATGTGTGTATTATGTGCTGCTTTTACTAATAGATCTCTTTGTTCCAAAGAGATTGTTCCCCCTGTACAGAGCCCTGTGTTAATTGTCAACACAGGGCGCTGGGCTCTGATTGGACACAGTCAATCAGCAGGTCCCGGCCATGAATCATTGGCTGGGACTTGCTGACAGACTCCTGCTGTGTACAATCACAGCGGGTGTTGGCATGCGCGCACCCTAAACCCAGAAGCAGGCAGCAACGTATGGGTATGTTGCTTTGCCTGAATAGGTTGCCTCTCCACAGTACATTGCAGGCGGGCAGTCCGGAAGCGGTTAGACTATTTAGGGCCAGTTCATACCAGGGTATGGTGTGGGAAAGGCACGTTTCCGTTAACAGCACCTAAGTGCTTTTGCGGGCACCAGATCGCATAATACCACAGTACAATGTAATTTAGTGCAGTGGGTTTTTGTGAAACAGTGAGATTTCAGCCAAATCAAATGAATGGGCTAAAAATTGCACTGCACAGGAATCACACGGGATTCTGGTGTGAACTGGCCCTTAAAGTAAACCTGCTAGCTGAAATCTTTTTAAAGGCAACAGTTGACTGGCTGTTATGCTAACCCACCAGTGTAATACTTTCTGAGGCCACTGATTTAAAATGAATATCAGGTCAGTAGTTAAGCCTGGTGCACACATTTATGTTTTAACACCTGCGTTGGAATGTTTTAAAACACATGAGCAATAAATGGAAATTTTGTTGATAAAGCCTGTTCACATCTGTGTGCTGTGAAGCAGTTCATTTTGAAAAGTCCAGTGTTTGTTCCCATTTCATGTTTTTTTTAGGACCATGTATGATGCATTTTG
The DNA here is from genome assembly GCA_037952925.1 of Lithobates clamitans. NCBI lineage: Eukaryota > Metazoa > Chordata > Amphibia > Anura > Ranidae > Lithobates > Lithobates clamitans. Next base: position 2,322,295 of record JBBGZY010000116.1, on the reverse strand, counting down.
CATGCATTTTCTTCTGTTCTCCACCTCCTGGTAACAAGTCACCTCCCTTGGATACTTGCCATGTGCTCACTCACAGCAGAGCAAGATGGTTGCAAAGGAGGGATTCTTTGATGCAGAATTGATGATTAGGGAGGTTTGCAGCCTCTGTCTGCTCTACGTTACGTGTAAAGTGTAGGGTGACTGAACATATAAGAAGGGACAGTTTTGCATATTAAGCAAAAACAAAGTTTCTTTGAAAACGAAGAAGCTTCTGAGGAAGTTTCCCGGGATGTAAATCTGGTAGCTGGATCCTCTCGAGTCACCTGTCGGGAGAATGATATTGACTATAGGATGATGAATTTGATGCGGCTGCCAGCTACTTCACTTACATGCTTCATTTTCAAGTTGGTAAAATGTGAGTGCAATTCTGTGTTTTACAATAAATAGCAATATATACAGAGAGCACTAGATATTCTTTATCTTTATTTGTGAGTTTATGAACCATCTGGGAGAAGCAAGGAGATGGTGTACTGACCATAAGGAAGGAATTGCTGGTTTATCCTCCATTGAGGTGGCTCTATTAAGAGCAGATGATGCTACACTATGTGAGCTATATTTGACCTCCTGTGATTTAAGAGCATCTGAGGGTAAGTGCCATTTGCTACACAAGGGTGCAGGACACAATAAGTTGTTGATTGCCTAAGAAGAGGACATGATTTATATCAATTTATATTTTCTATGTGAAATTGGTGCACTGTTTATGTTTGGATTAATGGACTTCTCACAGTAAAAAGAATATTTTTTAAATTATTTTTAAAAGATAAGTTCATCTTTTGTAAAAAAGAAATAATAATAATAATAATAATAATAAGGAGAAGAAGAAAAGCAAATTATTTTGCAGGTAAAAAAAAAATGTGCATTTAATATTTTATTACTTTTTTTTTTAATGCAGCCTGTAAAGCATTGCACCCGCGATCGACAATGCCAGGATCCTGCAGACTCTCAGTCAGCTGTCTGCTCGTACCTCCCATACAGGCAGACAGTTACTAAATTCCAGGAAGAATCAATAAACTATGAGAGTGCTCACCAGTTTATTGAGAACTACAAGCCATCTGCCACGGTTGATGATGGTAATTGTAGTTCATTCATTCACAGAACTCACTGTTTTTAAATTGTGAAGGAAGGTAGGGGGAGAGGATTCATCACATCAATCATCACAATGATTGATCGGTGGGGCGGAGGGTTCTGGCAGGTGCATTATTGTAACATGTTGCACCCTAAATATGGGTGTAACATGTTACCAAGGTGAACTTATCCTTTAAGGCACTTATTGATGATCACAGACTATATACTGTATATTGGATTTTTTTTTGCTATTGTGTATATATTTTTTTGGCAATGAATTGTGCATGATTATTAAGTAATTAGCATGTTTTATTAATTTATTAGTATTTGTTTACAAGGTGGAGCGCTGTACTGTTAAATGATTTTGATTTTATTGCTGTACCACCACCTTCTTCCAAGTCCTTTTAGCTCAGATTCAATAAGGAATCTGATCACGGATCCCTTGTTGAATAGAGCAGACAAAGCAAGTGTGAAAGGGCCTTTAAGAGCACAAGAAGCTTCAATAACATTCGAATTTAGGCACGATCAGCAGATATTTTTCTGGATAATTTTACCTAACCTAAAAAGAAAACTAATGCAGTTACCAAATCTAAGGACTTGTAAGTTGCAATATATACATTTTTTTGTTCTTGGGTTTAGATATAATTTAATATTTGTATTGACTGAACAGAAAAGGGATCTAAAGGGCCTCTTTATCAGACAAAGGGTAACAACAAGAAAGATGCACATAAACCTCAATTTCTTTTCGGCATCATCATTTGGAACACTATTAACGCATGATCTATATCAGTGCAGGGTCAATATTTAAAGTAAGACCCTTAAGCCCTTTTGGGGTCTCTTTTGGATAACTTTTTGGCCAAAGTTACATGGCTCTGGACCATATCACATGCACCATAAATCGGCATACGCCACTCATTGCATGACACATATCATTCAAGGAATGGTAATTTTTAGTTTTGAAAATGACCAAAGGACCTGCATGTATTCCTTTTCCCTGCTAAACAAATAATGCAAAAGTTTGCTCTTTTCTAAATCCAAGCAATGTTAACTGTTTTGTATATCTCTCCCTATAAACACCCTGTGACTTTACTCCCTCCCTTTCAGCATTTTTGTTAGATTAATCTTTGTTGTTGTCTTCAGCTGTTTTTTCCTCACTTGCCATCTGCTTTTCTTCTCTTTCCAACTACATTATTTTTGCTTTACTGCTTATTCATTGCACTAATGCTACTATATTCTTTTGCATGCTGTCCACTAGAAACAAAATGGAGATTTCATGTTCTTTTATTTTTCTGCCAATAAAAAGTCATCTGTTTTACTACTATAATGTGCTATGTATGAGAAATATTTACTGGACAAATTCTGAAAAAAACTAACAAGCAGTATTAAGCAATCTCTTAAACAGAGCAAAAATTATTTTATTACTGATTAGAAAATAAGAAGCACAAGATTCTGAAAATACCGTTCCGATGTATTGCTTGTTTCTTTGCCAAAATTTAAAACTGAACTCTAGGCAGATAAACAACTTACCAACTTATGAATGTATGCCTTTATTAACCACTTGCCTACTGGGCACTTAAACCCCCCTCCTGCCCAGACCAATTTTCAGCTTTCAGTGCTCTCACACTTTGAATGACAATTACTCAGTCATGTAATACTGTACCCAAATGAATTTTTTGTCCTTTTTTTCACACAAATAGAGCTTTATTTTGGTGGTATTTGATCACCTCTGGGTTTTTTTATTTCTTGCGCTATAAATGAAAAAAGACCAAAAATTTTGAAAAAAAAACACAATTTACTTAGTTTCTGTGATAAAATTTTGCAAATTATTAATTTTTCTTCATAAATTTTGGCCACAATTTATACTGGTACATATCTTTGGTAAAAATAACCCAAATTAGTGGATATTATTTGGTCTGAGAGAGTCTACAAGCTATAGTGCATATCATAAAAAAATTGATCACACCGGATGTAATGGTGGCCTCATTTCTTGCGACCCGAACAAGCCAGGAAAGTACAAATACCCCCCAAATGACCCCTTTTTGAAAGTAGACATTCCAAGGTATTTAGTAAGATGCATGGTGAGGTTTTTGATGTTGTCATTTTTTCCCACAATTCTTTGCAAAATAAAGATTTTTTTTCTTTTTTTTTCCACAAAATTGTCATTGTAATAGGTTATTTTTCTCACATGGCATGTGTATACCACAAATAACGCCCCAAAATACATTCTGCTACTCATCCCAAGTATGGTGATACCACATGTGTGGGACTTTTTCACAGCCTGGCCACATAGAGAGGCCCAACATGCAGGGAGCACCATCAGGTGTTCTAGTAGGATAAACTACACATCTAACTTGTTGACTACCTATTACACTTTTGAAGGCCCTGGAACACCAGGACAATGATATGTGACACTGATGTGAGTACACAGAGTACCTTAACCTTTCCTGGGCTCACTGTCTCAAATGCACAGCTGCCTTCTTAGCTTAACTCTGTGCACATCCAGTTCCAACCCAGGGTTCTCTGGTCACACTCAGGGCACACAAGCAGGATAGTCTCTTACTGGGCCCGAGGCTTTGCCCATGGGTCTGAGTCTCCAAATGGTGGTCTCTCTCTTCCTCTCTTGCAGTAGCAACATAGTAAGTAGCTATCTTAGCATGGATCACACTACAACATGGCTCAGTACTCACAACTCCTTGCAGCATTTAGTCCAGGGGCACTTGTCCCAGCACAGCAGCTGATATGCCAGTGTCTCCTTGTGAAAAGGCTCTCAGCTCTGGCCAACATTACAACAGTTTCTTCCTAGCTCTCTGTAAACAGGCTCCCAGCTCTGCCTGCACTCAGTCTCTCCTACTCAAGTAGATGTCCCGGGCTCTCCAGCATGTAGGCCAGGCACAACATGGCTCCTCAGCAGAAAAAAAGAGGTGGTAGGGATGGGACACTCCCCAGGTAAGTTTTTGTTTTTGTTTTGCTCTAGGCTTCTAGGCTGACAGTTCATGCCCCTTGGCAGCATGGGCAGCCAGTCACATCTCATTCCAGCTTCTTCCTCCCTGCAGGTACCACTCAAACAGGGAGAAAAGAATAATAAATACCCCTGTGGATCTTTATTTTGCCAAAGCTGCTGGGCTAGATTTAAAGAGCCCGGCGCAACACTATCAAAACTTTACTGGTACACACTGTACTCCAAGGTGTCTTGTACAGAGACTGGGGATCCTCTGATCAACTTTTCACATCTTCTAAAATTTTTGCAGATTAATATCAGTTTGAGAGCCCTTTACTAAGAAGTGGGCCATATCCATTGTAGATTCAGCAGTGTCCCCTCTTAAAGCAACATTCCTGTCAAGGATGCATCAGTGTTTAAAATGGCATTTACAAACATTTGTAAGCTCTTTCCCAATCCTTTTCACTAGCAGGACCTGCTTTACAGCCTGTCATGGCTGTTATATTAAGCTATAAAATCTTAGGAAATTACCTACATTCGTGTTAAAGGATCCAACATCTATTCACACAGATGATTTATTCATAGAGTTCCTAACACTTAATCCCACAACCCTGCACTTTTGGGCAAACTGTTTGGTTGATATCTTATTTCTTGTATGACTCTGCTATCAGTAAAAACATGGATAACCCTTTGGTTAAAATGTTAAACTGCTCAGCAGCTTTGCTATTAAACATGTTACAGGGTTAAGGCTAGACCACAAGCTGGGAATTTTTCCCCCCTTCCCCTTCTGAGGTCAAGAAGAGTTCCTTTCAATACTCCCAGGTTTCAACCTTCAAGCCCAGGCCCAAACGAGAAGCCCATTTCAACCACAAACATTGGGCCCCCAAATCCCCCAAACCTGCTGACAAGTACACCTCAGCACAAAGGGACAACCTACTTTCCAAAGAGAGAGGGTCGAGAACTCCTGGTCAGAAAACACCTTAGATGCTTGGGTAATAGATGTGGTTTTAAGGAATATTTCTCTCTGTTACCTGTTCATTATATGTTTCCAAACTGTCTGTGTTTCTGTACAGACCTTCATGGTGCTTTTGCTGGTTATTTGTAAGTTATAGCCATAGTTCGAACAGCAGAAAGGTTCAGGTTTTTTACGCTAACCTTTTCACAATTTCCCAACCAAAAGGGGGTGTCAGCACAAATTGGGTCTGAAGGTCTTGAATGTCTCTATTTGGATCCAAAAATTTTGCATGGAATCCATCAGGGTAATATTAGCCTTCCTTCATCAGAGAAACTTTTTAGCATCAGTGGACATCTAGGATGCCTAATTGCATATCCCCATCTTTCCAGCGTATTAACACTACCTTTGTTTTCTATGTGCACTAAAAACTACCATTTAGTCTGTCTTCCAAATGTGTTCACCAAGGTACTGGCCCACTGTCATGAATATGCAGTAGTGTTTCATGCCCTGACTGTCTGCTTACATCTCTGGTCTGTGTATCAGTTTAAGCCCCAGTTTACACAGGGGCGACTTGTCAGGCGACCTAGCCTCTGTGAGTCGGCCTGCAAGTCGTGTTGCCCCTGTGTGAACCGGCAGTTAGGGACCGTGCTCTCACACCTGTGTGTTTAAGTAATCTTCTCTCAGCATGGCTCCACCCCAGCCTTTAACAGGAAACACAACAATTGTGTGAAGGCTTCCCTGAGTGATTCTTGCCGTGTGCTCTACGTTTGATTCTGTGTACCGACTTTGGCTTGTTTTGACCGCCCCTGTCAGCTTGTTGCTCCGACCTTTGACATGTTCTCCTGACAATCCCTGTCTGCTTGTTGCCCTGACCTTTGGCTTGTCCTTCTGACTATTCTTAATCGCCCTGGACTGCTGCTTCCTCTCCATCCACAAGAGCCAGCCAAAAGCGTGGGCTGGGAGACCCTGGGGGCTGCGACCTGCAGTCAGCTGCAGCCAAGTCCATCTTCACCATCAGAGGCTCTGGTGAAAATCTGCTGGCTCTTAGACTCTGCACCCTGGGGAATCTTACACTCTAGCTCCCTGTCTAGGACTGTGGCTGCGACCCTGAGTAGCCGCCTCACAGAACCATCGACCCTCAGCAGTCAGCCGTTGAGTCCACAACCTCCGTGGTGCACTCCTAGTCACTTGGCCTCGCAGGTGACCTGACACCCACCCTAACCCTGCTATGTTCCCAAGCTATTCCCATTATGGGATATCTGGAGAACCTCTTGAGAGAACAGTCGGCACAGATTCTGACCAAGAATGTGAGGTGAACACGCCAAACCTTAAAAAGGTTTGGTTGAATTCTAAAACTTCAGAAATCCTCACTGGAACTTACGCATAAATTAGAGGACCTAGGTCTCATCCTGAAATATGGCTAAAATCAGAGTTTTTCACCACCAAAAAAACTGTGCCAGCTGCCGATCTAGGTTTTTGAGTGGATCCCAACTGTATAGATCGACTGAGTTACGTCAGCTGACAGCAGAACATAGACTGATGTCAGCTGAAAACAGGTCACAGGAGTGCAGAATGAACTGCAATCCTGTGATCCACCATTGGAGAAATAGGGCCACAAAAGCTTTGGCCCTACTTCTCCTTTAGGGCCCCTTTCACACTGATCCGCTGTGGTTTTGGTGCATGTAGGACTTCTGGTGTGCTTTCAGAAAATGCACCAAATCGCCTAATCTAACTGTCGTCTATAGCAGGTAAACCAAGTGAAAACTGTAGGTACATTGCGCTGCAGGGACAGCCTAGGCTAAACTGGGTGGGCTTTCTGATCACTGGGCTTTTCAACAATCATAAAACACATTGGGTTTCATTTATTAAAACTGAAGAGTGCTAAATCTGGTGCAGCTGCACATGGTAGCCAATCAGCTTCTAACTTCAGCTTGTTCAATTAGGCTTTGACTAAAATACCTGGAAGCTGATTGGTTTCTCTGTGGAGCTGCACTAGATTTTGCACTCTAGTTTTAATAAATCAACCCCATTATGTGCATTATTTGCAAGATCTGTTAACTTTGATAGGACATACTCCATGATTTATACTCTTTATCTTACCCAGACCTTACAGGTATTAATACATAAGTTTGATTTACTAAAGGAATGGAGGCTATTTACTAAGTAAAGTACATTTTTACTTTGCATAATAATTTTAGCTTAGCAAATGAGCTGAAGCTGTGTTCATTCTAAATATGCAGTAATGTGCAAGAAAAAAGAAACAGGATCTTGGCTTGCACATTATTGGTTGGAATTGGGCAGCCTCACCCCATTAAAACAGCTAAATAAATAATCTCTTTGCAAAGGCAACATGCTTTTTACTATTGTAACGTGTGCTATTCCTTTAGTAAATTACTAAAGTTTCATTTTACCGACTTGAGTGGACATAACAAACAGAAAGTCTGTTTCTGTGTACATCCTTCAGTTTTTGGTCCAAAACTGACATAGAATGTAAGATTTGTGTATTGGCAATCTGTATGAAGATCTATTACTCCCATGAGAAAAATTAAAGTAATACGTGTTTTACTTTACTCCTTTTGTTCCTGATATTACAGTCTTGAGGATAAAGGTTTTGTTACTGCATGTTAATGGGTGATCTATATGCCAGCCGGCCTTTTTTTCGGGTGAAGGGAGAGAAGAAAACATTTGTGTGCACATAACCCTATTGTCCAGTTGCAGTTATGCTGTTTAGGACAGATTGGTTTTACCATATATAATGATCAAGCTAAACTCGTTTAAAATTGAAAAAAAAAATTCAGAAAATTGAAATAGATAGTTGACATATCTGTATAAATTCTGCAAATTCATAATTTATCCCTACTATTTAACCGCTTCCGGACCAGCTGCTGCAGTTTTACTGCGGCAGGCTGGCTCCCCTGCGCAAAATCACGTTACTGTACGTGATCTCGTGGGGTCCGGATAGCAGGCGCCCGCTGCACAGTGGGGGTGCCGATGTTCGTGGCCAACGGTCGCAATGACCGCAGGCCACGAGCGATCGTGACCAGGAGACACAGAACAGGGACGAGTGTGTGTAAACACACACCTCCCTGTTCTGTTCTATTAGCTAGGAACCACAATCTGTCACTTCCTGTAATTAGTCCCTCCCCCTTCAGTTAGAATCACCTCCCAGGAAATACAGTTAACCCCTTCACTGCCAGTGACATTTTTACATTAATCAATGCAATTTTAATCGCACTGATCACTGTATTAATGGTTCCAAAAATGGTACCAATGGTTCCAAAAATGTGTCAAAATTGTCCAATGTGTCCATCATAATGTCGCAGTCATGATAAAAATCGGAGATCACCGCCATTACTAGTAAAAAAAATAATAATAAAAATGCTATAAATCTATCTCCTATTTTGTAGACGCTATAACTTTTGCACAAACCAATCAATATACACTTATTCTGATAAAAAATAAACTATCTCTCAAATTCCCAGTTTCCCAGTGATCACTTTTTATGTATGTATGGTGTTTTACTTCAATAAAATCCCATTTGTTTGATCTACACCATGTGGAGCCCCCCTTTTTCTTTTTTATGCTGAACCATCACCTCCGGATCATCCCTCCTTTGGAAACTGGGAATTTGAGGGATAGTCGTTCAACTCCTGTTCGTGTCCATCATCATCCATTGGGGCTTGCGGCCTACAAGACATCACTTGGTCTGGATACCACGGGAGATCCTGCCTATGCCTTTCTGACGCACTGCCATACGGTATGTGCATCCTAAGAATCCGGTAAGGGTACCCTCTCATTCCCTATTGATTATCTTTACGTCACCTGAAGTCCACTGGCATCTTTCAACTTGAAGAGATATCCCTCTAACACGGAATTTTTACTTTGCTGTTCCATATTTCACACAGGACATTTGATTATAATTTGATGCTCTCACATCTGCAAGGGTGTTTATTTTAGATTTACATGCCTAATATCACATGTTAGACACGTTTAGCGCTGCACTTTTTGCTGTTATTTCTCATTGGGCTTGGTTTGTTTGTGTGCTAGCTGCTTTTGTTGTTTTGTTGCTTCTAACATTGTGGGTTTAGCGCAGCATTTTCATTTTCTATTGTTCAATGACAGGCTGTTGGCGGTAAATTCGTCCGTGTGTATGCTCCATAGGACAATTGTTGTCGGATTTTCCGTGGACAAATGTTGGATAGCAGGTTTTCGAATTTTCCGCAGACAAATGTGTGTTGTTGGATTTTCCGAGCTTGTGTTCACACGTCCGTCGGACAAAAGTCCAAAGTACAAACACGCATGCTCGGAAGCAAGGACGAGCCAGAAGTGGTCGGTCTTGTAAACTAGCGTTTGTAATTAAGGATGAGCTCCAGCATGTTCGCAAGCTGCACGTGCCGAGCCCGCCAGGAAGTCGGCACGGCGCTGCACTAATCACAGGCAGTGAGACATTTCCTGATCTCTGCAGCCGCACATCAGGAAATGTCTCACTGCTTGTGACTTCCTGGCGGGCTCGGCACATGCAGCTTGCGAACACGCCGGAGCTCATCCTTATTCATAATGGAGAACTATACACTATACAATTTTCTTATTCGATTTACTTTAGATTTACCTTTAACTATGTAGTGCAAGGGCCTACCAGATTGCATACAAATTGAAAGGGTTTAGCTTTGATCTCATATTATATGGTTTTTGTAAATCTTAAGGAAAGTTGAACAAGAAAATTGTATAGCGTATAGCCAGTCTAAAGCTTCGTACGCATGATCAGATTTTCTGACGACCGTTCGTCTGTTTTTTGTTGCATGCTAGTCTCATGTCGAAAGTTAAGAGGGTACTCACCATATGAGAATTCTCGTACGACAGAATACAACTTCAGAAGTAACATCATGTGTTGAATAGTTTTGTATGTGTTCTTTCGTTTCTGAGCATGCGTAGTCTTGCTATTACGATTTTTTCGGACGAAAACCATGCTGATTAAACGAGATTTGGCCGTTGATTTCACGTACAACAAAAATGTTATAGTCTGCACATCCAGCTTTTGTCGGACAAAAAAACGGAATCGGCTGTCGAAATCGCAGATCGTTCGTCTGACAAATTTTTACTTCTGATTTTCGTATCATGTGTACGGGCCTTAAGGATGGGTAAATGTTACATCCTAGGATAATGAATGTTTGTTATAAAGTAAGTGAATGATTTCTTGAGGAATCTAATGAGAATCTTTGGGTAAATTTCAGGTAAATCTGTGCATGTAGCATATTGACCATTCAGCTGGTTGCAGCAGTGATGTGATTTGGGTAGAGGTCATTACCTGCTGTTCTTGGTAAGACACCTACCTAGGTGGAATCTATCAGGCTTGGTGATAAACCTCAATATTAAAATTTACTGGTGGATGAGCACTTTCAAATAAAGATAATATTTTAATATTTGTTTTGTAGTTTTGGTGCTTAAGCATGTAAATCTGTCAAACTGGATATAAGTAACCACATATCAAATGTATGTGGGTCATGTGTATACTATAATAGGTAGTATTTTTCATTTTAAATATTCAGAAATTCCTTTGTCTTTGGCTACACCTAAATATTTTCTTTCTGAAAAGAACACGTTTAAAAGTGACACCAGATGTTTTCCCTAGAAGCGACCATCTAAGAATGACTTTCAGCTCCCTGAGATAAAAGAAAAAAATGCAAGATTTTTTTCTAATGAGCTTTTGAGTCTTATTTAATTTTTTACAGAATCAGACCCACGGGCTGATTTTGTTTAGAGGTAATCTTGCAAAGGGATTGTGCAACCCACAGTGAAATGCATGTTCTAAAGGATTGCAGGAAAAAAATAGCAAGAAATCTGTTGTGTCTTAAGGCAATTTTAAAGGGAAACATTAGGGATGGTAGGTAGGAGCACTAAAATCGGAATAAATATACCTGTCTGCCATAATAAAGAGATTCAGTAGCACTCCAGTTCTAAGTCACGTGAACCAATTCCATGAATGCAGTGTATTAAGACTTTGCTGACATCAGCATGCACTTTGCAGAGTTGCTGTAGTTCATGCAACTCAAAGCAAAGCTCTGTGGGATCTCCTTGTTACAGAAGACGGATATGTTTCTGCTGATTCTAAAACTTTAAACCTTACTCCATAATCATTAAGGGGGAACATAAGCTTTCTTTAGGCTTAGATTTTATTGTGAGATCTTCTTTTGTATAGTTTAGGTAAGTATCAAAAAAGTAATGTATAGGTATCATCCATTACCTAAATGCCATGTCAATTTCTAACGTAAAAAACAAAAGTAATGGTGAAGATGGGGCATACAGTGTTCTATGGCCTTGTGTGCCTACTCAAATTAGAGTCAGTTGAAAATTATGGAATATGTTGCAGTTTTATGTTAGCTTACTATCATGATATATTTGTTGAATTGATGATGGTAATAAGTTACAGTCTTATTTAAAACTTACTAGCATGATATATTTGTAGAAGTAATTATAGTATATATGATTAGCCAGTTTGGAAAAGAGGATAAGAAGGAAGAAGGAGAGAATGTAGAGAAATTGGGAAAAAATGGACTTTGACTTAGAGTTATGACAGTGGCATCACTAATTCTGTCAGCCCATTGCTGGAGGAAGAGAAAGCTGGGAGGAGATGCAGGCTGTGCTCTCTCTCCCCCTCCTCCTCCTCCTCCTCATAAGCTCATACATAATGGGGGGGGGGGGCGCAATTTGCCATCTTTGCCCTGGGCACTGGATGATCTTGTTCCAGCACTGATGACAGCCATCCTGCAAACAAACAGAAAGAAAACATTCTAGCTACTGATTTTGGAGTTGAACAATTGCATTATTTTTTTTTAAGACATTGCACTTGAATTTGACCACAATTTAACCCTTTGTGACAGGGTATTGCCCTACCATGGTGTGAAAAGGGTTTTCTTTCACAAAGGATTCTCATCCAAGCAGGCTGAGGGGCTCCAAGGTGCTTGTTTAATTAAAAGAAAACTGGCTTTTCAGTTTGCTCAGTGGTTAGTAAAACCCGGTTTAGGACCTGGGGCTTGGATATTTTCTAGAAGCTTGGATGGGATGAAATCTGCAATCCTGGGCCTTGGTTTTAGGAAACACCAGCACACTGGTTGGCAGGTGTGTGCTTGGCTTTTAAGAGAATTGTGACTATGTTTCTGTACTCCACCCCGGCAGACAAAGGAGGTCTCTGCCCAGGAGTTAGGAGGGCTCCACCTAAGGGACAGGTGGGAACCAGAGCAGCAAGGCGCTGCAAGTTATGTGCATACAGTTTGTGAGAAGATTGTCTGGAGAACACAGACAAAAGGGCCTGAAGGGTGAGGTCAGAGCAGAAGTGCTGCATGTGTACGCCAGGAGACCGAATGTGTATTCCATTGCAATCAAGAGAAATGCGAAAAACCTGTAAAGGGGCCTGACTGGTGTTCTGTCATGTTCTCCATCTTTCCCTTTCTTGCTGCATGCACATGAGGGGTTCCACCCTGGAGTGGGTTTCTAGATTACGCGAGGCGAGGGTCACTAACCCTTGCACTGGATAATACTTTGCCCAAAGGTGTGCTCACCAAAGCCTGGGGACCAGGTAGGAGCTGCATTCATGTGAACAGTAAAACATTAAGGCGGCTTCCTAGCTCTATGATGAGCTATGTGCAGTGCCCAAGATGCTGAGTTTCTCCTTAACTTACTCGTTCTATGTCCGACACACTTGTATTGATGTCTGTGTAGCATTTGGAGGGGCTGGCTGAGCCACTGTCCACTCCACCAGTCAGCATACCTCTATTACCAGTAACAGAATGGGGTCCAGCCGAGCACATAGCACGAACTTAATGCATGCTGTCAGTTGATTCTTTCCCTTTCTCTACCAAGTGACCAGCCGTAGATCTCCATAATGCTATTTCACTCCCGGTGACCAATGGAGACGGACAACTATGGAGGGAGTACAAGCACTGACCCCATCATTACTCGAGAACCTGTCACCTACCAGGTGTACTCATGCACCTTTACTGTAGCCATGTTACACGTACCCCTTATTATAGTTGCAGACCTAAGTGCTTTACTAGTATGCCTAGACCTCACATTCACCCCTTTGAATAACTTCAGACCAGGCTCAGAGCAGTTGAATCAACGTTTACTGTAAACTTGACAATATGTATAATATGTAATAACATTCTGTTCCTAACTTTGGCCACCCCAGATTACCTGCACAGATGAAGTCTCTTAGAGGAAAGTCCAAACTTGGCAGTGCTCCAGAGAAGTCCATGATGCAGGGTTCTTCCAGTGATTCGGCATTCCAGAAAGAATATAGGTCCCAGTAAGACTTTAGCATAGATTCCCCATGCGTTTCCCAAGTGTTTCCTGGAGCCCCACTTGGTTTTGGATGACCTAGCATTTATATAATTCGGGAGGGAGCCTGGACCCCAGCAAAAGCACGCAAACCAACTGAGGAAAGGCGGCAAAAACATTCCCCCTGACCTGGGCAGCCGGGTGATGACTATACATACAGTAGGCAAACTGCCGACAAACCACTTTGAGGGAAACTGATTGATTTTATTTTGTTGAACTTTATTTTAATAAAATTGGGCAAGAAAAGCACTTCAGGCCCGGAAGATTTGGCTGCTCAATGACCAGGCCAGTTTTTGCCATACGGCACTGCGTTGCTTTAACTGACAATTGCGCAGTCGTGCGATGCTGTACCCAAACTAAATTGACGTCCTTGTTTCCCTACAAATAGAGCTTTCTTTTGGTGGTATTTGATCATCTCTGGATTTTTTATTTTTTGCGCTATAAACAAAAACAAAGCGTCAATTTTGAAAAAAAACACTATTTTCTACTTTCTGCTATAATAAATATCCCCAATTTTTTTTTTACAAAAAGCCAATTTTTTCCTCAGTTTAAGCCAATATGTATTCTTCTACATATTTCTGGTAATAAAAATCGCAATAAGCGTATATTGATTGGTTTGCGCAAAAGCTATAGTGTCTACAAAATAGAAGAAAGATTTATGGCATTTTTATTATTTTTTTTCTTACTAGTAATGGTGGTGATTAGCGATTTTTATCGGGACTGCAACATTATGGCAGACAGATCGAACACATTTGACACATTTTTAGGGATTTGTGTGTTTACATACACACACGTCTCTGTTCTGGCTCTCGTGCCCGGCCGGCGGTCATCGCGACCACCGGCCACGCGCATCAGCACCCCCCTGCAGTGCAGCAGGTGCATGTGCACACCTGCTATCCCGCTTAAAGGGACCGACATACAGCAACGATGGTTCGCGGGATCGTGCCGACCTGCCGCAGTATAATGACGGTGGTTGGTTGGCAAGCGGTTAAAAGAAAAGCGAGTGGCTGCGTCCTTAAAGCTCTACTAACTGAAGTGAGTTAAAAACTGAGATTGTGAATAAGTTGGCAGCGTGAGGCAGATTGGCTAGAGAACTGGACTGCCTGCATACAGTATATCACAAATTTATATCAATTTTCATTTGGCAATCCGTGTATGCCACAATATTAAATATATTGACTTTCAGCAGCCTGTATATGCCACAATTGTTTGTAGTTTCCTAAAAGGAAGACTGTGTATTACCATAGTGGTTATTATTAAACCATAACCTTCAAAACAGCAATACAGGTCAAAACTCCCAATTTGTTGTGTGGTTGTTTAGAAAGTTAAGCTGGGTTCACACTGATGCAGCCGCAGGTCCAAGCAGGGGGTCCGATGCGCCCCTCTACACTGATTCAGGTGCGAATTAGGTCAGAATTTTTGCCTGAATTTGCACCTGAAAAAGAGCCAAAGATGCACAGGACCCTTTTCTAATGCATACCGGGGCCACCCCGGACATGTGTGAACCGTCTTCATTGCAAGTTGGGCACACTCTCCTGTCATGCGAATTGGGTGCGGGGAAACCCTCCCTCATCAGTGTGAACCCAGCTATACTGCCTCCAGGCACTGTAAAGACACGGACTAAATATAGACAGTTACTATACAGTAGTGTCTGCTAAATGAAATAAACTGTCTGGAAAGAGACTTTACTCATGGTGGAATATCTTAAAGAGATTGCACATCTGGTATTTCTTCAGTGTGTATTGTCTTAAAGAGACAATGCATCAGTTGATACTTGGGAGTTGATTTACTAAAGACAAATAGACTGTGCACTCTGTAAAGTCCAGTTGCACTCTGCAAGAGCAGTTGCTCCAGAGCTCAGTAAATGAGCAGACGCTCTATTAACTTCCATCATCCAATCACGTGCAAGCAAAAATTCTGTTTTTGTAATTTTTTGCTTGCATGTGAATGGGTATTCTTTGCAAAGTGAAATTTTACCTCATTTACTAAGCTCTGGAGCAAATGTATTTTCAGAGTGCAACTGCGCTTGCAAAGCACACAGTCTATTGAACAAAAAATGGAGTCCCACCTCCCCTGGTTGTGGATAGAGTTCTGCTAGCCCAATAGCATATATGAAAAAAAAAAAAATACTCTCAAGGGCCTATACGTAGCTTGCAAGTAATAAATGTACTTGTTTTGTATAAAAATATAAATATTATTTTATTTTCAATTGATATAAAGAAAATCAATAAAAACAGCAATATCAAAAGGAGGGGAGGGAGGGAAAGGGGACAACAACAAGAGCTCTGGTGTACACAAAATTTTGCATGATAGATGTCCAATATGACATTGACATTGAACAATACACAAACAGTATGTCTGTGAATGCTACTGTTAAGGATAACCCCAACGCGTTTCAATCATAATTTTGTATTTGATCTTCTTCAGGGTTATTAGACATCTATAACATATCAATACATAATAATAATAATATCATCATCATCATTGTTTGGAAAAGAAGACCTGTATATACAGGAATCCAAAATATCAAAAGGTCCTACCTTTGATAAAGAAAGTGTTTGAGTGGCCAGAGAAGGAAATACAAAACATCACATCGGGATATTCTCACGGTGGTCAGCCATCCAAGGAGAAAAAAAAAACACATATATATAAATATATATATCTGAAGAAATGATACTTTGCTACAATGTAAAGTAATGAGTGTACAGCTTGTATAATGGTGTAAATTTGCCGTCCCCTCAAAATAACTCAACACATGGCCATTAATGTCTAAAACACTGGCAACAAAAGTGAGTACCCCCCTAGGTGAAAATGCCCAAATTGGGCCCAAAGTGTTAATTTTTTATGTGGTCACCATTATTTTCCAGTACTGCCCTAACCCTCTTGTTCATGGAGTTCACCAGAGCTTCACAGGTTGCCACTGGAGTACTCCTCCACTCCTCCATGACAACATGACAGAGCTGGTGGATGTTAGAGACCTTGCGCTCCTCCATCTTTGAGGATGCCCCTCAGATGCTCAGTAGGGTTTAGGTCTGGAGATATGCTTGGCCAGTCCATCACCTTTACCCTCAGCTTCTTTAGCAAGGCAGTGTGTTTGGAGTCGTTATCATGTTGATCATGCTCTGCTTCAGTATGTCACAGTACATGTTGGCACTCATGGTTCCCCAAATGAACTGTAGCAGCTCCCCAGTGCCGGCAGCACTCATGCAGCCCCAGACTATGATAATCCCACCACCATGCTTGTCTGTAGGCAAGACACACTTGTCTTTGTCCTCCTCACCTGGTTGCTGCCACACACGCTTGACATCATCTGAACCACATAAGTTTATCTTGGTTTCAGACCACAGGACATGAGTTCAATAATCCATGTACTTAGTCTGCTTGTCTTCAGCAAACTGTTTGCGGGCATCCTTGTGCATCATCTTTAGAAGAGGCTTCCTTCTGTAACGACAACCATACAGACCAATGTGATGCAGTATGCAGCATATGGTCTGAGCACTGACATGCTGACTCCCCACCCCTTCAACCTCTGCAGCAATGCTGGCAGCACTCATACGTCTATTTCCCAAAGACAACCTCTGGATTCGACAATGAGCACGTGAACTCAACTTATTGGTTGACCATGGCAAGGCCTGTTCTGAGTGGATCCTGTCCTGTTAAACCGCTGTATGGTCTTGGCTGCAGCTCAGTTTCAGGGACTTGGCAATCTTCTTATAGCCTAGACCATCTTTATGTAGAGCAACAATTCTTTTTTTCAAATCCTCATAGAGTTCTTTGCCATGAGGTGCCATGTTGAACTTCCAGTGACCAGTATAATAGAGTGAAAGTGATAACACCTCATTTAACACACCCGCTCCCCATTCAGACCTGAGACCTTGTAACACTAACAGGTCACATGACACCCTGGAGGCAAAATGGCTAATTGGGCCCAATTTGGACATTTTCACTTAGGGGTGTACTCACTTTTGTTGCCAGTGGTTTTGAGGGGACAGCAAATTTACATAGTTATACAAGCTGTACACTCACTACTTTACATAGCAAAGTGGCATTTCTTCAGTGTTGTCACATGAAAAGATATAATAAAATATTTACAAAAATGTGAGGGGTGTACTAACTTTTGTGAAATACTATATATATATATATATATATATATATATATATATATATATATATATAATCCTGTCCTGCAATTGTCCAATGTGATGTCCGCATAGGAATGAAGTATGTACTAAATATACCATTTATATAGAGATCTGCTGATTGCCCTGACCTATCTTACCTGTGTGTAGGGATGAGCCGAACACCCCCCTGTTCGGTTCGCACCAGAACTTGCGAACAGGCAAAAAATTCATTTGAACACGCGAACACCTTTAAAGTCTATGGGACACGAACATGAATAATCAAAAGTGCTAATTTTAAAGGCTTATATGCAAGTTATTGTCATAAAAAGTGTTTGGGGACCTGGGTCCTGCCCTAGGGGACATGGATCAATGCAAAAAAAAGTTTTAAAAACTGCCTTTTTTTCGGGAGCAGTGATTTTAATAATGCTTAAAGTGAAACAATAAAGTGTAATATTCCTTTAAATTTCGTACCTGTGTCTATAGTATGCCTGTAAAGGGGTGCATGTTTCCCATGTTTAGAATAGTCTGACAGTAAAATGACATTTCAAAGGAAAAAAAGTTATTTAAAACTACTACGCGGCTTTTATTGAATTGCCGGTCCGACAATACACATAAAATTTCATTGAAAAAACGGCATCGGAATTCCCCACAGGCGAACCCTGAACCAAAATGTAAAAAAAAAATGACGTGGGGGTCCCCCTAAATTCTATACCAGGCCCTTCAGGTCTGGTATGGATATTAATGGGAACCCCACACCAAAATAAAAAAAATGGTGTGGGGTCCCCCTCAAAATCTATACCAGCCCCATCATGTCTGGTATGGATTTTAAGGGGTACCCCGCGCCAAATTTTTTTTTAAAAATGGCGTGGGGTCCCCCCAAAAATCCATACCAGACTCTTATCCGAGCATGCAACCTGGCAGGCCACAGGAAAAGAGGGGGGACGAGAGAGTGCCCCCCCTCCTGAACCATACCAGGCTACATGCCCTCAACATTGGGAGGGTGCTTTGGGGTAGCCCCCCAAAACACCTTGTCCCCATGTTGATGGGGACAAGGGCCTCATCCCCACAACCCTTGCGGGGGTTGTGGGGGTCTGCGGGCGGGGGGCTTATCGGAATCTGGAAGCCCCCTTTAACAAGGGGATCCCCAGATCCCGGCCCTCCCCCTTGTGTGAAATGGTAAGGGGGAACTTACCCCTACCATTTCACAAAAAAACTGTCAAAAATGTTAAAAATGACAAGAGACAGTTTTTGACAATTCCTTTATTTAAATGCTTCTTCTTTCTTCTATCTTCTATCTTCCTTCGGTTTCTTCCTCCATCTTCTTCTTCTTCTGGTTCTTCCTCCGGTGTTCTCGTCCGGCATCTTCCTCCACGGCATCTTCTTCCCTTCTTCTCCTTGGCCGCTCCGCATCCATGATGGCATGGAGGGAGGCTCCCGCTGTGTGATGCTTCTCCTCTTTTGCCAGTTCTTAAATTATGGATGTCTGACGTCACGGGAAATGCCACAGGGAAGTCCCTGTCAAGTCCCCGTGCGTCAGAGGGGGCGGGCTCCGCCCCCCGTTATTTAAGAACCGTCAGAAGAGGAGAAGCGTCACACAGTGGGAGCCTCCTTCCATGCCATCATGGATGTGGAGCGGCCTGAGGAGAAGAAGGGAAGAAGATGCCGCGGAGGAAGATGCCGGACGAGAACACCGGAGGAAGAACCAGAAGAACCAGAAGAAGAAGAAGATGGAGGAAGAAACCGAAGGAAGATAGAAGATAGAAGAAAGAAGATAAAAGATAGAAGAAAGAAGAAGCATTTAAATAAAGGAATTGTCAAAAACTGTCTCTTGTCATTTTTAACATTTTTGACAGTTTTTTGTGAAATGGTAGGGGTACTTTTGTACCCCCTTACCATTTCACACAGGGGGGAGGGCCGGGATCTGGGGGTCCCCTTGTTAAAGGGGGCTTCCAGATTCCAATAAGCCCCCTGCCCGCAGACCCCACAACCATCGGGCAAGGGTTGTGGGGATGAGGCCCTTGTCCCCATCAACATGGGGACAAGGTGTTTTGGGGGCTACACCAAAGCACCCTCCCAATGTTGAGGGCATGTGGCCTGGTACGGTTCAGGAGGGGGGGCGCTCTCTCGTCCCCCCTCTTTTCCTGTGGCCTGCCAGGTTGCGTGCTCCGATAAGGGTCTGGTATGGATTTTTGGGGGACCCCACGCCTTTTTTTTTTATTTGGCGCGGGGTTCCCCTTAAAATCCATACCAGACCTGAAGGGTCTGGTATAGATTTTGAGGGGGACCCCACGCCATTTTTAAAAAAATTTTGGCCGGGGTTCCCCTTAATATCCATACCAGACCTGAAGCCCCTGGTATGGAATTTGGGGGGACCCCCACTTAATTTTTTTTTAATTTTTTGTTCGGGGTTCTCCTGTGGGAAATTCCTATGCTGTTTTTATCAATGAACTTTTATGTGTATTGTCGGACCGGCAATTCATTAATAGCCGCGAGTAGTTTTAAATGACTTTTTTTCCTTTGAAATGTCATTTTGCTGTCAGACTGTTCTAAACACGGGAAACATGTGCCCCTTTACAGGCATACTATAGACACCCCCCAGGTACGAAATTCAAAGGAATATTACACTTTTATTGTTTCACTTTAAGCATTATTAAAATCACTGCTCCCGAAAAAACGTCCGTTTTTAAAACTTTTTTTTGCATTGATCCATGTCCCCTGGGGCAGGACCCAGGTCCCCAAACACTTTTTATGACAATACCATGCATATAAGCCTTTAAAATTAGCACTTTTGATTTCTTCCATAGACTTTTAAAGGGTGTTCCGCGGCTTTCGAATTTGCCGCGAACACCCCAAATTGTTCGCTGTTCGGCGAACTGGCGAACAGCCGATGTTCGAGTCAAACATGAGTTTGACTCGAACTCGAAGCTCAACCCTACCTGTGTGTTATCTGGGTGTTGAACAGCGCACCAGTGTCACCTTTATTTACACACATTGCAATACGGCTTGTTGTTCCTTGGGCTTATGACAGATGTCCCAGCCCTTTTGATCAATTCATATATATATATATATATATATATATATATACATATATATATGTTTCTTCCAGTTCAGCATGTGAGTGCTACAATGGTGAGGCACTGGTGATACCATTAATCTTGTGATGAACACATAACCTGCCGGTTGTTTTGACATACTGGATAGACTAATACATTGTATCTAGGACCTACATATGGTAATATAAGGTAATTATACCTATGGAATGCAGCTCTCTCTTTATAGATATACAGTGGGGACGGAAAGTATTCAGTATTACATTTTTCACTCTTTGTTATATTGCAGCCATTTGCTAAAATCATTTAAGTTCATTTTTTTTCCTCATTAATGTACACACAGCACCCCATATTGACAGAAATCCACAGAATTGTTGACATTTTTGCAGATTTATTAAAAAAGAAAACCATGGTCCTAGGTATTCAGACCCTTTGCTCAGTATTTAGTAGAAGCACCCTTTTGATCTAATACAGCCATGAGTCTTTTTGGGAAAGATGCAACAAGTTTTTCACACCTGGATTTTGGGGATCCTCTGCCATTCCTCCTTGCAGATCCTCTCCAGTTATGTCAGCTTGGATGGTAAACGTTGGTGGACAGCCATTTTTAGGTCTCTCCAGAGATGCTCAATTGGGTTTAAGTCAGGGCTCTGGCTGGGCCATTCAAGAACAGTCACGGAGTTGTTGTGAAGCCACTCCTTCGTTATTTTAGCTGGATGCTTAGGGTCATTGTCTTGTTGGAAGGTAAACCTTCGGCCCAGTCTGAGGTCCTGAGCACTCTGGAGAAGGTTTTCGTCCAGGATATCACTGTACTTGGCCGCATTCATCTTTCTCTCGATTGCAACCAGTCGTCCTGTCCCTGCAGCTGAAAAACACCCCCACAGCATGATGCTGCCACCACCATGCTTCACTTTTGGGACTGTATTGGACAAGTTATGAGCAGTGCCTGGTTTTCTCCACACATACCGCTTAGAATTAAGGCCAAAAAGTTCTATCTTTGTCTCATCAGACCAGAGAATCTTGTTTCTCACCATCTTGGCGTCCTTCAGGTGTTTTTTAGAAAACTCCATGCAGGCTTTCATGTGTCTTGCACTGAAGAGAGGCTTCCGTCGGGCCACTCTGCCATAAAGGCCGTCTGGTGGAGGGCTACAGTGATGGTTGACTTTCTACAACTTTCTCCCATCTCCTGACTGCAACTCTGGAGCTCAGCCACAGTGATCTTTGCGTTCTTCTTGACCTCTCTCACCAAGGCTCTTCTCCCCCGATAGCTCAGTTTGATCAGACGACCAGCTCTAGGAAGGGTCCTGGTCGTCCCAAACGTCTTCCATTTAAGGATTATGGAGGCCACTGTGCTCTTAGGAACCTTAAGTGCAGCAGAAAATTTTTTGTAACCTTGGCCAGATCTGTGCCTTGCCACAATTCTGTCTCTGAACTCTTCAGGCAGTTCCTTTGACCTCATGATTCTCATTTGCTCTGACATGCACTGTGAGCTTTAAGGTCTTATATAGACAGGTGTGTGGCTTTCCTAATCAAGTCCAATCAGTATAATCAAACACAGCAGGACTCAAATGAAGGTGTAGAACCATCTTAAGGATGATCTGAAGAAATGGACAGCACCTGAGTGAAATATATGAGTGTCACGGCAAAGGGTCTGAATACTTAGGACCATGTGATATTTCAGTTTTTCTTTTTAAATAAATCTGCAAAAATGTCAACAATTCTGTGTTTTTCTGTCAATATGGGGTGCTGTGTGTACATTAAAGAGGAAGAAAATGGACTTAAATGATTTTAGCAAATGGCTGCAATATAACAAAGAGTGAAAAATTTAAAGGGGTCTGAATACTTTTCGTCCCCACTGTATGCTATAAGCTCCTATGAGTAAAAACATAGACACATGTACACACTTGTTGGAAAGGTATCCTCCAGGTGATGTATTAAATCTAGGAGATACTCCCCTAGCAAAATCTACATAATTTGAACTAACATAATGGACACTTTAAAACTAGTCAAATAGCTGTAAATTTATTTTTAGATACCATATACACTGTATATGTGACTCCCTCAACCCCCGCATGCCTAATGAAGTGTGACCTCTTGCAGAAAGAACTGGACTCCTTGCCCACTCCTTGGATGGCTGACCACCGTGAGAATATCCTGGTGTGATGTTTGAGTGGCCAGAGCAGAAATACAAAACACTTTCTTTATCAAAGCTAGGACCTTTTGATATTTTGAATTCCTGTATACACAGGTCTTCTTTTCTAAATGATGATGAAATTATTAATATTATGTACTGCTATGTTATAGATGTCTATATTACCTTGAAGAAGATCAAATACAAAATTATGATTGAAACGCGTTGGGGTTATCCTTGAGTTATCCTTAACAGTAACATTAACAGATATACTGTTTGTGTATTGTTCAATGCCATATTGGATATCTGTTATGCAAAATTTTGTGTACACCAGAGCTCTTGTTGTTTTCCCCCTTTTTTCATTTGTCCCCTTTCCCTCACTCCCCTCCTTTTGATATTGCTGTTTTTAGTGATGATTTTTTAATATCAATTAAAAATAAAATAATAGTTTTATACAAAACAAGTACATTTATTACTTGCAAGCTGTGCATAGGACCTTGGGAGTATTTTTTTTCAAGCACACAGTCTATTTGCCTTTAATAAATCAGCCCCTTTGTCTTAAAAAGTAATTGAATACTTTGCAAATTTTCTGGGCCCTATCACAGACTTCTGAGCTCATCAACAGACATGTTTGGGACTTATATTACAGATAGCTTACCCAGATAAAGGAAATTGAAATGTAATATTACATTTGTTGATGTTCTCACGCCAAAAAGGTGATTCTAATTGTAATTATTGAACTGGTTGCTCTGTCTGCTTTATACATTGCTCTTATTTTCAACATGCAGCCTATTCTGAATAAAGTTTCCTATTATTTAACGTGATGTAATTCACTGTATCACATGATTTCGAGGGTATCACCAGATGTAGCTAGTAGCTGTACATTTACCACATTTGTCTTACACCTATAGGTTTTTTATTCTTTCATACATTTGAAGAAGTGTTTGACTTGGTATACACTTCACAACAATTTTTTACTGAACAGTGCTCTTTTGTTCCAAGATTTCAGTGCTGGGAGATTTCAGGACTGTATTGGAATAATTTATCACTTCACATTGCTATTTACATATTTTGTTTATGTCAGGGATTAGTTCAGAGTTAAGCTGGCCATACACAAATCAAAAAGCAGACCAATTTAGTAGGACTTCTGTGGGTGGCCCTGGCTTAAGGAAAGTCGATTTTTCAATTGACTTTTGTCGAAGTACACGGGTGGAAAATTTTTAGCCTGTCCAATCTCTGCTGGCCAAAATAGATAAATTATCACTTTTATGACCAGCTTTATTGGGTTATGATTTGGGAATTGAATTGCATGTAGGGTTTAGTAGAATTTAAATTGGTATGTGGAAGTATACATAATGCTACCCTGTCAGTTATTTATTAATTTATGTCTGTATCCCATTAGAATTATTGTGTCCTGAAGACACAACAGGGAGTGAGAGTAAATTTCACTTTAAAGTGGGGGAGATCCCCTTTTAAACAGTTGCCAGCAGAACAGGGGACCCAACTGGAAGTTTACCCCCCTATTCATTTTGCAGTGATATCTATAAAATTTATAAGGCCCTGTTTACAATGCATCGATGTGCATATTTCTTGACATCTCACTGTTTACAATGCGTCTAGTTCACATATACACTACTGTGCAAAAGTTTTAGGCAAGTGTGCAAAATGCTGTAAATAAAGATTACATTCAGAAATAGAAGTGTTAATTTTTTTTATCAGTTAACAAAATGGAAAGAAAATTAACAGAAAAGAAATCCAAATCAGTATTTGGTGTGACTACTCATTGCCTTCAAAACAGCATAAATTCCTCTAGGTATACTTGCACACAGTTTTTTAAGGAACTCGGCAGGTAGGTTGTTTCTGACCACAGATCTTCTGTGGATGTAGGATGTCAGGGCTCTGTGGGGGCCAAACTATCACTTCCAGGACTCCTTGTTCTTCTTTAAACTGAAGATAGTTCTTAATGACATTGGCTGTATGTTTGGGGTCATTGTCCTGCTACAGAATAAATTTTGGTCCAGTCACACACCTCCCTGATGGTATGGCATAATGGATAAGTATCTGTCTGTATTTCCCAGCATTGAGGACACCATTGATCCTGACCAAATCTCCAACTTCCTTTGATGAAATGAACTTGCAAGGAACCTCCACCATGTTTCACTGTTGCCTGCAGACACTCATTATTGTACCGCTCTCCAGCCCATCAGCAAACAAACTGCCTTCTGCTACAGCCAAATATTTCACATTTTGCTGTCAATTTTCCTTACCCCAGTTACTATGTTTTCATGTATAGTTGAGCCTTGTTTCTACTTTGGAGGTATGGCTTTTTGCCTGCATCTCTTCCATGAAGACTATTTCTGGTCAGACTTCTCCAGACAGTAGATAGGTGTACCTGTGTCCCACTGGTTTCTGCCAGTTCTGTATTGATGACACTTCTGGACATCTTCTGAGTGAGTGAGTTAAGCATGATGTGCTTTCATCTGCTGCATTAAGTTTCTTTGGCCAAATATTGTTTCTATGGTCCTCAACATTGCCCATTTATTTGTGTTTCTTTAAAAGAGCTTGAACAGCATATCTTGAAACCTCAGTCTGCTTTAAAAGCTTTGACTGGGAGATACGTTGCAGATGCACTATAATTACCTTGTATCTTGTTGCTCAGGCTTGCCATGGTGTATTACCTGACATGAAACTGTCTTCCACAGCCTCACCTTAGTAACAGAGTTTGGGTGTTCCTTACCCAGTTTTAAGCCTACTACACAGCTGTTTCTGGTTCAGTTAATGACTGTGTTTGAACCTACAGTCAGGTCCATAAATCTTGGGACATCGACACAATTCTAATATTTTTGGCTCTATACACCACCACAATTGATTTGAAATGAAACGAACAAGATGTGCTTTACCTGCAGACTTTCAGCTTTAATTTGAGGGTATTTACATTCAAATCAGGTGAACAGTGTAGAAATTACAACAGTTTGTATATGTGCCTCCCACTTTTTAAGGGACCAAAAGTAATGGGACAAATTAACAATCATCCATCAAACTTTCACTTTTTAATACTTGGTTGCAAATCCTTTTCAGTCAACTACAGCCTGAAGTCTGGAACGCATAGACATCACCAGATGCTGGGTTTCATCCCTGGTGATGCTCTGCCAGGCCTCTACTGCAATTGTCTTCAGTTCATGCTTGTTCTTGGGGCATTTTCCCTTCAGTTTTGTCTTCAGCAAGTGAAATGCATGCTCAATCGGATTCAGGTCAGGTGATTGACTTGGCCATTGCATAACATTCCACTTCTTTCCCTTAAAAAACTCTTTGGTTGCTTTCGCAGTATGCTTCAGGTCATTATCCATCTGCACTGTGAGGCGCCGTCCAATGAGTTCTGAAGCATTTTGCTGAATATGAGCAGATAATATTGCCCGAAACACTTCAGAATTCATCCTGCTGCTTTTGTCGGCAGTCACATCATCAATAAATACAAGAAAAACAATTCCATTGGCAGCCATACATGCCGACGCCATGACACTACCACCACCATGCTTCACTTATGAGGTGATATGCTTTGGATCATGAGCAGTTCCTTTCCTTTTCCATACTCTTCTCTTCCCATCACTCTGGTACAAGTTGATCTTGGTCTCATCTGTCCATAGGATGTTGTTCCAGAACTGTGAAGGCTTTTTTAGATGTTGTTTGGCAAATTCTAATTTGGCCTTCCTTTTTTTGAGGCTCACCAATGGTTTACATCTTGTGGTGAACCCTCTTTATTCACTCTGGTGAAGTCTTCTCTTGATTGTTTACTTTGACACACATACACCTACCTCCTGGAGAGTGTTCTTGATCTGGCCAACTGTTGTGAAGGGTGTTTTCTTCACCAGGGAAAGAATTTTTCGGTCATCCACCACAGTTGTTTTCCATGGTCTTCCGGGTCTTTTGGTGTTGCTGAGCTCACCGTGCGTTCTTTCTTTTTAAGGATGTTCCAAACAGTTGATTTGGCCACACCTAATTTTTTTGCTATCTCTCTGATGGGTTTGTTTTGTTTTTTCAGCCTAATGATGGCTTGCTTCACTGATAGTGACAGCTCTTTGGTGCTGTCAACTCTCAATATGAGATCCAGATTCCAAATTCAAATGGCACACTTGAAATGAACTCAGGACAATGTATCTGCTCCTTGTAAATGGGATAATGAGGGAATAACATACACCTGGCCATGGAACAGCTGAGCAGCCAATTGTCCCATTACTTTTGGTCCCTTAAAAAGTGGGAGGCACATACACAAACTGTTGTAATTCCTACACAGTTCACCTGATTTGGATGTAAATACCCTCAAATTAAAGCTGAAAGTCTGCAGTTAAAGCACATCTTGTTTGTTTCATTTCAAATCCATTGTGGTGGTGTATAGAGCTAAAAAGATTAGAATTGTGTTGATGTCCCAATATTTATGGACCTGACTGTACATATGAAATTGATCATTAGCACCTGCTTGGTGTAATTGGTTAGTCATACACTTGGCTCTAATGCTACACAATCCCTGACTTTGTGCATGTGTACAAAGTGTTCAAATATAAGAATTGATGCTGGTTTAAAGCCAAAGAGTAGTCGCACTAAATATTGATTTTATTTAGATTAAATTGATAAAAATAAACAATTCAATATATAATTTTAAAAGCATTCTTACTTTACAGCATTTTATCACACCTGCCTAAAACATTTGCACAGTACTGTAGATTTTGCTTTTATTGCATGAAAATAGTTCAGATATGTTTATTCATATATCATAGAAGTCAATTGTAGTGCATGCAAATGTACAATAAATCTGTTTTCATGCCATGAAATGTGTTGTTACTGAGACCCACCCCTGCCAACATGCTTTGGCTTCTTGGTTCAGCTATATTTGGGAAAACCACAGGCTATTCTCACACTTACCTAAATGTTTTGCACTTAGTTTGAGAAAACACAGGATAAAATGTGCATAAATGTATGAACATTTGCATTAAAACATGCATGAACACGGAAGTGCATAGTTGTAAAGCCAGCCTTGCAAATGCTGGCACCTGTAGAGCCCAGACAAAGTTAATTCAGATGGGTCATTCACTTCATATTATAGACTAGGGACTGTAGTCAGTCTTTGATAATGCCCAGTTATTACTGTTATCATTGAGTCTTCATTGCATGGCATTGTTAGAGCAATACCTGACTTTTAATACCAAACCTTCTGACAATTATTATCATCCTAAATTAAACCTAGCAATTGATAAAGTATATAAAAAAGTATGTGAGCGTATAAAGAAAAGCATTATAAGATGCCAGCATATACCTAAAATTCTTTGTATAGGCCCTCCTGAGCTCTCTGGGAACTAACCAAACTCATACAAACACCAGTTTTTTTTTAAATAGAGCATAGGCACATTCATACCTTGTGTCCTACAATGTTATGAGTTCCCATGTAAACTATGAAACTCTTCAATATTGCCATATGGGATTGGATTGGGGCATGCCTTTCATAACCTTCCCAAAATTGGTATTTGTAGAGATACCCATGCAGCTCTGGAAGGCAAATATGAAAGACTCAGTATAATAACATTTTGTGATGGGGTCCCATAGCAAAATCGTTAGGGACTTTCTGTCTCTACATTACTAGAGAAATTGACTTTGAGATTAGACTATTATTAGATTTCATAGTAATTGCATAGAGGTTCCCAAACCTTATATACTGTACATTTATTTTACCCAAATGCATTTGTCAAATGCTATTGCTCCCTGCATACATAACCATGTAACCAGACAGCTCTGGCTGTTTTTCTGGAACCCACAGAAAACACATGTTCTGCTATAGCTATAGTTAGGCCCATGTGCATTTTTTTTAATGGTAATGATATATCCAATGAAAGGATAAATGTACTTTCAGTTGGTATCCTTTTTTTCTTAATTGTTCCTCTAGCCTGCCTAAAAAGTAAATTGTAAAGAGGTATAGCGATACTTGTTTAACTAATATCTTACTTGTGCAATAAATATTTTAAATTCCAAACATAAATGATATGTCATGTTTTAAAAGAATGTGCCATGTGAAAGCATCTTTTTGCTTCTTCCTTAATCCTCATATCAACCAATGTACATATAAGCTCTTGTAAGTAGGGTTGAGCCGAACAACCCCTGGTTCGGTTCGCACCAGAACCTGCGAACGGACCAAAAATTCAAGCGAACTTTAGAACTCCATTGAAGTCTATGGGACTCGAACGTTCAAAATCAAAAGTTCTAATTTTAAAGGCTAATTTGCATGGTATTGTCCTAAAAAGGGTTTGGGGACCCGGGTCCTGCCCCAGGGGACATGTATCAATGCAAAAAAAAGTTTTAAAAACCGGCGTTTTTGCCGGAGCAGTGATTTTAATAATGCTTAAAGTGAAAAAAAAAAAGTGAAATATTCCTTTAAATATCGTACCTGGGGGGTGTCTATAGTATGCCTGTAAAGTGGCGCGTGTTTCCCGTGCTTAGAACAGTCCCTGCACAAAATGACATTTTTAAAGGAATAAAAGTAATTTAAAACTGCTTGCGGCTTTAATGTAATGTCGGGTCCCCGACAATATGGATGAAAATCAGTGAGACAAACGGCATGGGTACCCCCCCAGTCCATTACCGGGCCCTTTGGGTCTTGTATGGATATTAAGGGGAACCTCGCACCCAAATTAAAAAAGGAAAAGGCATGGGGCCCCCCAGGCCCTATATACTCTGAACAGCAGTATACAGGCTGTGCAAACAAGACAGGGACTGTAGGTTTGTTGTTAAGTAGAATCTGTTTGTAATTTTGAAGTGGTACATTTTTAAAGTGTAGCTCCAGCCAAAAAATCTATTTTAAGCTTTTTGGAAAACATAGGGAAGGGTTATCACCCCTGTGACATTTGTTTTGCTGTCTGTGCACCTCTTCAGAAGATTGCACCTTAGTTTCTGTCCCAATGACAAATGTTTTTTGACAATTTGGGGGTTTTAGTGAAACAAGGATTGTTGATAAAGCATCAGTTCAGAGGAGACACATTTTTCCCATATTAACTCTTACAGGAGAGAATTTCCCTTCCTAGGGGTAGATTTCATCTCACTTCCTGTTGTCTCCTTCTGTTTGCAAGTAGGAGTCGTTTGTAAGTTGGATGTTTGAAAGAAGGGGCCTGCCCTATATACTCTGCAGAAATTGGGGTCTTAGGTGTTGGTGTTGTCACAGCACTGTAAGCCCTCACAGTTACTCTTGGTGGGCGCAGGAACGGGCCCTGCTGTGAAATATTAGATCAAGAATTGTAATTACATGCCCCTGTTGAACAGGGGCATGTACACAGTTACTCTTGATGGGTGCTGGAACAGGCCCTGCTGTGAAATATTAGATCAAGAATTGTAATTACATGCACCTGTTGAACAGGGGCAGAAAAATTGGGCCTTTGTTGGTGCTGGTGCCACAACACTGTAAGTCCTCACAGTTAATCTTGGTAGGCGCAGAAACGGGCCCTGCTGTGAAATATTAGATCAAGAATTGTAATTACATGTCCCTGTTGAACAGGGACAGAAAAATTGGGCCTTAGGCACTGGTGCCACAACACTGCAACCCCTCACAGATACTCTAGTTGGAGGAATGAGCCCTGCTGCAAAGTATTGCATCAAAAATTGTAATTACACGCCCCTGTTAAACAGGGGCTGAAAAATTGGGTCTTAGGCACTGGTGCTGGTGCCACAACACTGTAATCCCTCACAGATACTCTAGCTGTAGCACAGGAACGAGCCCTGCTGCAAAGTATTGCATCAAAAATTGTAATTACACGCCCCTGTTAAACAGGGGCTGAAAAATTGGGCCTTAGGCACTGGTGCTGGTGCCACAACACTGCAACCCCCCACAAATACTCTAGTTGAGAGCAGCAACGAACCCTCCTTGCAAAATATTGCATCAAAAATTGTAATTACACGCCCCTGGTAAACAGGGGCTGAAAAATTGGGCCTTAGGCACTGGTGCTGGTGCCACAACACTGCAACCCCTCACAAATACTCTAGTTGAGAGCAGCAACGAACCCTCCTTGCAAAATATTGCATCAAAAATTGTAATTACATGCCCCTGTTAAACAGGGGCTAAAAAATAGGGCCTTAGCCACTGGTAGCGGCGCCCAGAACCAAAAATATTCTTACAAGCTATCAGCATGATCATTGAGGAAGAAGAGGATAGTCACTCAGCACAACAGGATAGTCACTCAGCATCAGCATAGGCCGTCTTTAAGGGATCTGACATTTCAAAAAAAATTATTCGGTTATCAGCATCAGGTACTTGGTAGCTGGTGGTGATCCAAGACTGATTCATTTTTATGAAGGTCAGTCGATCGACCGAGTCCTGTGATTGGTTACAAAGCCTCCAGCAGCACTGAATGTGCGTTCCGAAAGAACGCTGGATGCAGGACAGGCCAGTAGCTCAATTGTATACTGTGCAAGCTCTGGCCAGTGATCCATCCTCAAGACTCAGTAACCCAGAGGATTTTTCGGTGGGAAAGGTGTCCAAGTCAGATTGTGCTCCTAGGTAGTCCTATACCATGTAAAACAGACGCTGGCGATGGTTGCTGGAACCGATCATATCTTGGGGTTGCGGACTAAAAAATTGTCTGAACACATCGGTCAGACGGCCACCTTCTCCACCGCTCCTTCTTTGACTGACCAAAGCCTCAGCAACACGTTGTCCAGGAACAGGAGTTTGTAACCTTCCAGTCTCTGGGAATGCGTTGCACAGACCTTTCTGCAAGGCCTCCCAAAGATGTTTCATCCTCTGCCCCCTCTGCGATGGCAGGATAAGGTCCGCAACCTTACCCTTGTAATGTGGATCAAGGAGGGTTGCAAGCCAGTAATGATCCCTCTCCTTGATACCACGAATACGATGATCCTTCTGCAGGCCTTGCAGGATCAGGGAGACCATGCAGCGTAGGTTTGCTGAGGCATTCGGTCCAGAGTCCTCTGGGTCACTAAGGACGACATGATCCGCAGCCACCTTCTCCCAGCCACGGACAAGTCCATGGGTTTTTTGGGACTGTAAATGATCCATTGAAGACTGCTGCTGATGCTGAGTGCCAGGCTTCACCTCCATGCTGACACAATCCTCCTTCTCCTCCTCCTCCTCCTCTTCCTGTGTGATCGGCGGGCACGCAGGAACACTGTCTGGATAAAGGGGGCCTTGAGAGGACTAAGGAAGTCCTCCTCTTCCACCCTCTGTTCTGCCTCAAGTGCCCTGTACATTATTCCACGCAGCAAGTGCTCCAACAGTTGGACAATGGGGACAGTGTCACTGATGCATGCACTATCACTGCTCATCATCCTTGTGGCCTCCTGAAATGGTGACAGGACAGTGCATGCATCCCTAATCATGGCCCACTGGCGTGGGGAAAAAAAACAAGCTCCTCTGACCCTGTCCTGGTGCCATAGTCGCACAGGTACTCATTGATGGCCCTCTGCTGTATGTGCAGCCGCTGCAGCATGGCCAACGTTGAGTCTCACACAGAATCACAAGCAGGAACTAGTGACATTAAGGGCACACGGGCGCCGCCCCCTCTCTCCAGCCATCCCCCTCTATAACTAATGGATAGATTCATGCATAGCATGAATCTATCCATGGCCATCGCCGCCCCCCCCTATTCAGGCGTACAGACCCTTTTCGGACGCCAGGCGCCTAAATTACAATGGCGGGGGTGTATTTTTGAAGCACCTGATAGGCCCTAATAGGCTTTAAAAAAGGTGAACTTGGAGCACAAAGCATTGCGCTCGCAGTCCACCCAGGTGTGTTAGAAAAGCGAATGAATATTCGCTTTTCTAACACTGAACCACCTCTCCACCAATCAGGTAGTGCGGGTCTGATACCCATTACCTGATTGGCTGAAAGGACAGGTGCTGCAATTGGACGCCTATCAGGAGGAGGGGATGAGGCGCATAGAGGACACAGCTCACTGGTGCAAGGTCCCACAGCTCACCGCTGTCTATCGCTGCCTGCTCCACCACCGAAATAGGGTATGTGCTGGGCAGATGGCGAGCTGGCAGGGGGGGTCACAGTGGCAGCTTTTGATGGGGCACAGTGGCAGCATTTCATTACACAATGGCTGCGTTTGATGGGCACAGAGGTTGCAATTGATGGCTCAGCGGCTGCGTATGATGGGCACAGTGGCTGCATTTAATGGCACAGTGGCTGCGTTTGATGGGCACAGTGGCTGCATTTGATGGGCACAGTGAGGCTGCAATTGAAGTTTTTTTCAAAATTTTTCAGTTTGTTTACGCCCCCCCAAAAATTTTGAGCACCAGCTGCCACTGGCGGGAACAATCATTCTCAAAATGTGATGCACTGGGCCTTAGTTTCAAAATAGAATCAAGTTGAAGTAAATAGTGGGCTGTTTTTGCATTAAGGTAGATGGGATGTACAGTAATTGGATACTGTCACCTGTACATTAGGTGAGTTTACTGAACAATATATAGTGACTGATAACTTTACTAACAGCAGCTTTCATGTAGGGATGGTCCCGATGTTCGATTCGAACATAAGTTTGACTCGAACATTGAATGTTCGCCTGTTCACCAAATAGTGAACAATTTGGGGTGCTTGCAGCCAATTCGAAAGCCGCGGAACACCCTTTAAACATCTATGGGAAAAATCAAAAGTGCTAATTTTAAAGGCTTATATGCATGGTATTGTCATAAAAAGTGTTTGGTTACCTGTATCAATGCAAAAAATAGTTTTAAAAACAGCCGTTTTTTTTGGGAGCAGTGATTTTAATAATGCTTAAAGTGAAACAACAAAAGTGTAATATTCCCTGCCCCCCTCTGATGCTACGGGGAAGCCATAGGGATGTCCCCGTGCATCAGAGGGGGGCGGACCGGGTGGCCCTGCCCCCCTCTGACGCTACAGAAAAGCCATAGGGATGTCCCGTGCGTCAGAGGGGGGTGGGGTCACCCAGTGACATTATCGTGTGGCCCTGCCCTCAGTTATAAAAGAGCTGTCACCTGACAGCGGCTGGTCATTATGGCGGGTGCTTCCCATGGAGGCAGATCGTAGGCCATGTGCAACTTTTTTTTTTTCTTTTTCGGTCATTCGGAGTGCAAGAAGAAGAAGAAGAAGAAGACTCTGTGGGATAGTTTTATTTTTTAAGTTTTTTAATAAAGGACTTGTCCCAAGGCGTGTATTGTGTTTTTTTTTTACCATTTTCACACATTTTTTGTGAAATGGTACCCCGTTACCATTTCACACAGATGGGGTCCCCTTGTTAAAGGGGGCTTCCAGATTCCAATAAGCCCCCCGCCCACAAACCCCCACAACCACCGGGCAAGGGTTGTGGGGATGAGGCCCTTCCCCCATCAACATGGGGACAAGTTGCTTTGGGGGGCTACCCCAAAGCATCCTCTCAATGTTGAGGGCATGTGGCCTGGTATGGTTCAGGAGGGGGGCGTTCTCTTATCCCCCTCTTTTCCTGCAGCCTGCCAGGTTGCATGTTCACATAAGGGTCTGGTATGGAAATTTGGGGGGACCCCACGCTATTTTTTCTTTGAATTTTGCCGTGGGACTCCCCTTAAAATCCATACCAGATCTGAAGGGTCTGGTATGGATTTTGAGGGGGACCCCCATGCCATTTTTTTTAAATTTTGGTGCAGGGTTCCCCTAAATTCCATACCAGACCTGAAGGGCCTGGTATGGAATTTGGGGGGACCCCCCCCCACGCATTTTTTTTTTTAAATTTTGGTTGTGGGGGAATCCCATGCCGTTTTTATCAATGAACTTTTATGTGTCGGGACTGACAATTCATTATAGCCGCGAGTACTTTTAAATGACTTTTTTTCCTTTAGAAATGTCATTTTGCTCTTGGACTGTTGTAAACACGGGAAACATGCACCACTTTACAGGCATACTATACACACCCCCCAGGTACAAAATTGAAAGAAATATTACACTTTTATTGTATCACTTTAAGCATTAATAAAATCACTGCTCCCGAAAAAACTGCCGTTTTTAAAACTTTTTTTTTGCATTGATACCTGTGCCCTGGGGCAAGACCCGGGTCCCCAAACACTTTTTAAGACAATACCATGCATATAAGCCTTTTAAATTAGCACTTTTGATTTTTCATGTGTCCCATAGACTTTAACGGTGTTCACGTGTTCAAACAAATTTGTTGCCTGTTCGCATGTTCTGGCGTAAACCGAAACGGGGGGTGTTCGGCCCATCCCTACTTTCATGACGCTGACTTTTACTAACTAGTGATTTTTACTGTCTTGTTTTATCCATAGTGTCCATAGTGACTTGCACTGCAAAAAGTTCAACAGGATTTTGAGAACATTTTTTTGCATATCATAGCTCAGTTTTTTGCTAAATTTTACTTCAGTTTATATCAGTTTCATTAAATGGCATTTGCAGTGAAATTAATGTAAACAAACTAGTTAGGGGAACAAAAATGCAGATGCCCCCCGCAGAGAAAAAAGTTCTGCTAAAGGTTTAAATAAAAAAATAGAAAAAAAACATGTTATACTTACCTTCTCTGTGCAATGGTTTTGAACACAGTAGCCTCTTTTTTTTGTTGGGTCCCCTGTGGGAGGTACTGACTCCACCCCAACTGCCAAGTGCCTCCAATAGCAAGCCTCTTGCTATGGGGTCATTGGGGTGGAGCTGCACCCAGAAGGTTTTTTTTAACTTAAGCTTTTTTACCTTAATGCATTCTATGCATTATGTTTTTAGAACTACTTTAAAACCTACCTTTCTTGCTGCCCACGCCACCGATCTTCGCTGTATTGAAGACATACCAGTGCTTGAAGAATCTTTACAATTCAATACTTTTGAAAGTGGCGAATGCTTTGTCTTTATTGTGCTATGTGGTTCATTCTACCTGGCTGTATGCCACTACAGGACACATTAGTGAAGTAGGGACCAGCAAATCAAACCAATGAGCACAGTAGGGGATCTGTCATCCAAAACTTTCTTCATGCAGTGGTATCTTTTGAATCATTGGTATTTTGTCACTTTAAAAATATATAACAACAGAGTCAACTTTTACTCCAACTTTCCTTCATGGAAAATGATAGCTGATACTTGGTTGAGGGTGTGTATAAATAATTGAGAGCATTTTCAGCAAAAAAAATTAAAAATCCTTATTAATTGGCAGCATCTATCTACAAATATATTCCACAGGGATGTTTTACCTTAATGAACATATGGTGCAAACTAGTAAAGAAATTTCCCAGAGCAGCTTTAGCTTTAGCAAATAGGTGCAACAGTTGAAAAAAATCATGCCATGAAAAAAGTTCAAATATAATTTCATTGTTCAGTTACAGTGCCTTGAAAAAGTATTCACTGCCCTTGAAATTTTCCACATTTTCTCATGTTACAACTAAAAGCGTAAATGGATTTTATGTGATAGACCAACACAAAGTAGCACATAATTGTGAAGTGGAAGGAAAATGATAAATGTTTTTCAAATGATTTTACAAATAAATATGTGAAAAGTATGTGCGTGCATTTGTATTCAATCACACACACACCACCCCCCCGAGACAATACTTTGTAGAACCAGCTTTCACTGCAATTACAGCTGCAAGTCTTTTTGGGTATGTTTCTTCCAGCTTTGAACATCTAGAGAGTGACATTTTTGCCCATTCTTCTTTTTAAAATAGCTCAAGCTCTGTCAGATTGGATGGAGAGCGTCTGGTAACAGCAAATTTCAAGTCTTGCCACAGATTCTCAATTGAAATAAGGTCTGGACTTTGACTGGGCCATTCTAACACATGAATATGCTTTGATTTAAACCGATCCATTGTAGCTCTGGCTGTATGTTTAGGGTCGTTGTCCTGCTGGAAGGTGAACCTCCGCCCCAGTCTCAAGTCTTTTGCAGACTCTAACTTGTTTTCTTCTAAGATTGCGCTGTATTTGGCTCCATTTATCTTCCCATCAACTCTGACTAGCTTCCCTGTCCCTGTTGAAGAAAAGCATCCCCACAACATGATGCTGCCACCACCATGTTTCACGGTGGGAATGGTGTGCTCAGGGTGATGTGCAGTGTTAGTTTTCCGCCACACATAGCGTTTTTCTTTTAGGCCAAATTTCTGTAAAATGTTGGTCTTATCTGACCAAAGCACCTTCTTCCACATGTTTACTGTGTCCCTCACATGACTTCTCACAAACTGCAAACGGACTTCTTATGGATTGCTTTTAACAATGACTTTCTTCTTGACTCTCTTCCATAAAGGCCAGATTTGTGGAGTGCACGACTAATAGTTGTCCTGTGGACAGATTCTCCCACCTGAGCTGTGGATTTCTGCAGCTTCTCCAGAGTTACCATGCCACCTCTTGGCTGCTTCTCTGATTAATGCTCTCCTTGGCTGGCCTGTCAGTTTAGGTAGAAGGCCATGTCTTGGTAGGTTTGCAGTTGTGCCATACTCTTTCCATTTTCGGATGATGGATTGAACAGTCCTCCGTGAGATGTTCAAACCTTGGGATAGTTTTTTTATAACCTAATCCTGCTTCAAACTTCTCCACAATTTTATCCCTGATCTGTCTGGTGTGTTCCTTGGCCTTCATAGACTGATAAAAAGAGGGGATTCTGGCACTCCAATAGGTGTAATGTCCTTAATTTAAAACCATGGGTGGATAGCTGTAATAGCAATTATTAATAGTTCAATGCTGGTGACTGGTATTTATAATAAAGGAGGCAGCCATCCTGAGAGGGTGTCCATAACCTCTGTAGACAAGTCAGTAGTAGAAAGAGGAGGGGGGAGGCGCCGACTGGATATAGAAAGTTCACAATAAAAAAAAGTGTGCTTACACAGTCCAAGAACGGGTAAAGATGCCTATCAAGATGATCAGTCTGAGGTCATCCGATGCCATTCTGTGGGCTGTCCCCTTGCTGATGGGGATGTAGATCTTATTTCTAGCCATGTTCTGTGTCCCAGGAAGAAGGAAGCTCCACGCTGACCAGCCTGGAACGCAGAAGCGGATGTGACATCACCAGAACAGGGCAGGCATCAGAGCTGGGGGCTGTCAATCTGAAAAAACCTAGGCTACGTGCTCGGAGCTCACAGCTCCTTCTACTGGACTAGCAGTTTAAGTACACTGACATGATGTCCGCGACTTTGAGACTACAGCGCCCAGCGGACTAAAAATATGAACAAAACAGTTAAAAACAATAATTTTAATAAAACATATCTAAAAGAAGGGCTACTTGATTTAAAAAAAAATATAAGGATGTAAAAAAATATAAGGATATAAAAAGATTATTACAAAAATTATAGAAAAAAGCAGTTGAACTTGCACCATAAACATGCAATGGAACATACTGGTGTATCTTGATAGCATATTGTCTGAACTAAAAACATAGGCATTGGAAGGGGGGGGGGACAAATGAGGAGATTTATTCATTGTTACCACTTACTATGAATATTTGATACCACCACCCCCAACTATCGATTTTTTTCCAGAAATAAAAATCGACCATAAGAGCCTGCAGAAAGAAACCAAAACATTCAAGTTTAAGGAGCAAAGTATGAATGGTAGGATAAAACGTATTGTTATAATAGGGAATGTGTCACTATTTCCTCGTTGAGTCCCCCTGGCGAGAGATTATTCAATGAGTATATCCAGTAGGTCTCCTGCATACAAAAGCGTTTGAAGCGTTCTGCAGCAGGGAGACCTCTGGAGATGGCCTCAATGAACCAAACTCTTAGGCCCACTGTGGATTTTTGATGTTCTTTTAGAAAATGTAGGGGTGCACTGTGTTTATAACACCCTTTTTCAATAAACCGCCTATGTTCACTAAATTGTTGACGTAAAGTGCGAATGGTCCTACCCTACAAAAAGACCTTCTTCGGTAGAACCTGATGAAATCCCAAGCTCAGACACCACAATAATAGATATTGATCTCCCTGTTATTCTGGATCTATGCAGAAATTCATTTTGAAGACATGGATTGGCTCACATAACATTGTTCCATTTCTCCCCCTGTCCAGTACATGCATTTCAGACGCAGGTCAATCTTTAACCCAGTACATAAAAAAGGCCCTTACTTACTTACAAACTACCTACCAAGTAATGTACATGTCAGAAACCATGAATCAGACTGAGACAGGAGTACAGTTAAATCACACTAGTTTAATAATAAAAGTAAATAGAACAAACGTAGTCAAAACATAGCCAAAGTTTGGTAACCGGAACGGATAGTCAGACAAGCCAGAAAGTCAGGAAGCCAAAGATCAGCATAGTGGAACAGCAAGCAGGATCTGGAGCCAGAAGGAATGTCAGTCAAGCAAGTCTTTAACAGGAATGCAAGAGATAGTCTCTGTGATGTTGACCAAGGTGAGCGCAGAGATCATCTGGGCTGGACGGCTTAAGTAGGCAGGACTGACGAGCAGGATATCATCAACAGGTGAGTCACTGTGGAGAGATAGGAATTGGCAATTAGCCGACAGCTGGGCGGCCAGCTCAGCGGAAGGAAGGGCTGAGCACAGCCCTGACAGTACACTGATCTTATAAAAATGTGTAAATATGCCCCCCAAAAAACATCCAATCTCTCCACGGTAGAACAAATAGCTCTGGATGAACTAGCCAACAACCACAATATCATTATCAAAGCCACAGATAAGGGGGTGGTATTGTGGTCCAATACAGTTCATATTACATTACAGAATCCCTCAGACTGCTATCAGATACCATACATACTCCAGACTCACCCATGACCCCTTGCCAGAATATACACAAGAAGCCACTAGAAGCCACTAGATTGGCAAACAATGCCTTCCAACAAAATATCATCTCTAAATCAGAACTATCCTCCTTTGTTAGGGGTTTCTACAAAACTCTATACTTTTACCACTTACCCAAAATCCACAAAGATCAACATAACCCACCAGGATGACCCATTGTGGCTTTAATGGAAAGTGTCACTAGTGGCTTCTCTATGTATGTCGATCTTTTTCTCCAGCCCTTGGCTCAGAGACTTCCATCATACATCAGTGATAGCACTCATTTATTGGACATGTTATCACCATACACATGGGAGTCCACATATTTATGGGTATCCCTGGATGTCACATCCCTTTATGCGTCCATCCCCCATGAGATAGGTCTCAGGGCAGTGGAGCACTATCTCTCTGAAGACCCTCTCAAAAATCCCAGACAGGCCCATTTCATACTGGAGGCAACAAAATTTTGTTTAAAACACAACTATTTTGAATTTGATAGCACCTTTTATTTGCAGAACCCAAGGCACAGCTATGGGGGCCAATTTTGCCCCAAGCTATGCAAACCTTACTGTGTTACTGGGAACTCCAGCATATCATACACAATAACCCCTTCGCTGCCCAAATCATTTACTATGGACGCTACATTGATGACGTAGTTATCATTTGGGATGGTACTAAAGAGAGTGTGGAAGCATTAGTGCACCATTGAAATGACAACCAACTGGGACTCTCCTTCACCTATGTCATGGACCCTGACAAACTGGCCTTTTTTGATCTAGAACTACCACTGTGAATCCAAAATATATGCCACCAATTTTGTAAAACCTACTGCTGGCAATTCCTTCATTCATTACCAGAGCTGCCACCATCCCAGGTGGATCAATAACATACCGTATATACTCGAGTATAAGTCGAGTTTTTCAGCACATTTTTTTGTGCTGAAAGTGCCCCCCTCGACTTATACTTGAGTCAAGCACTTTTCTGCAGCAAAAAATTTCATTTTCCGAACCGACTTTGGGGTCCTGTATCTCAGGGCCACTTAGAGCTAGAAACCCCAAATTTGGTGTGCAAACCCAGAGGAACTGGTACCAGAACATATCCAAAGATGGAGTTCCTAGCACTAAGTGGCCCCGAAATACGGGGTCCCAAAATCGGTTCGGAAAATGTCATTCTCTGCTGCAGAAAAGTGCTTAACATTTTCTGAACCGACTTTGGGGCCCCGTATCTCAAGGCCACTTAGGGCTAGGAACCCCTGCTTTGGATATTTTATGGTGCTAGTTCCACTGGGTTTGCACACCAAATTTGGGGTTCTTAGCACTAAGTGGCCCTGAGATACAGGGCCCCAAATCCGGTCAACTGTGTCCATCTGCAGCACTGTCATTTTGGGACCCTTTGGGTTCAGAGACCCCAAATTTTGGCTGCAGCTAGGGGGCATCTAGGAACCCTTAACTACAGAGTTTGAAGTTCGGGGGCCCTATGGCTGCAAATGGGCACAGTGAGGCATGCAAATGGGCACAGTGAGGCATGCAAATGGGCACAGTGAGGCTGCAAATGGGCATTGTTGACCCTCTTTTCCACTTACAGTAGCTGTGCATTTCTCACCCTTGTCTTATACTCGGGTCAATAAGTTTTTCCCATTTTTTTGTGGTAAATTAGGGCCTCGACTTATACTCGGAATGACTTATACTCGAGTATATACGGTAATTGAACTAAAGATGAGGACTACCAAATACAGGGAAAACTCCTCACAGACAAATTCTTGGACAAGGGATATCTCCCTACCCTTGTACAGGAAGCCTTTCTCCACTATAAAAAATATAAAAAACTTGTGCTAAGGCGATGAAATTGTGAAAAGTGTAAGCAGCTGTTGCAAAGGTGCTACAACCTCAAAAAACATGTGAAAAAACAGGGCTAGCAGAAAATCAATAGCTAAACATCTTATACTGTGATAATCAAAAATACATCAATATATGAACATATACAGTTGTGCTCATAAGTTTACATACCCTGGCAGAATTTATGATTTCTTGGCCATTTTTCAGAGAATATGAATGATAAACCAAAAACGTTTTTTTTCACTCACGGTTAAGCTTTGGCTGAAGCCATTTATTATCAATCAACTGTGTTTACTCTTTTTGAATCATAATGACAACAGAAACTACCCAAATGACCCCGATCAAAAGTTTACATACCCCATTCCTTAATACCGTGTATTGCCCCCTTTAACATCAATGACAGCTTGAAGTCTTTTGTGGTATTTGTGGATGAGGCTCTTTATCTTCTCAGATGGTAAAGCTGCCCATTCCTCTTGGCAAATAGCCTCCAGTTCCTGTAAATTCTCGGGCTGTCTTGCATGAACTGCACGTTTGAGATCTCCCCAGAGTGGCTTTAATGATATTGAGGTCAGGAGACTGAGATGGCCACTCCAGAACCTTCACTTTATTCTGCTGTAGCCAATGACAGGTCGACTTGGCCTTGTGTTTTGGATCGTTGTCATGTTGGAATGTCCAAGTATGTCCCATGTGCTGATGTCCTTCCTGGCTGATGAATGCAAATGTTCCTCCAGTATTTTTTGATAACATTAGCATTCATCTTGAATTGATGTATTGAGCCTCAGGCTTTTCAGCCCTATTTATGTAATTGACATGAGCTCTATCTGAGTTATCCGTCCTGATTCATTATTTTCTCTCTAGTTTTTACTGGTCTCCTTTTTGCCCTCTGCAGCCACACTGCGGTAGTGTTGGCTTGCCTTTGGGATCTGGTCCATATTGACCCTGCCCCGTGGGGGAATAGGGTAGGTTGGGTGAATGTTTTGGGGTGTTGGGATTTTTATTCCCACCACATGGTGTGGGGGGTGTTTGATGGATCGGGGAGGAGGATAGGACTATTAATACCGTATCGCCCAATTATCTAGTAATGCGCACCATGTCTGACATTATACTTATGGTTATCGATGTTGTGTATTCTAAAAAATGTTTTTTCTTTCTATAGAGCTATATTTACTTTGGTTACGTCCTATTCCCCTGATGAAGCCAGTGTCTTGGCAAAACTAGTAGGGAAGACTCGGCCTGCTATTACAACAAGCCAATATCCTCTTGGCCAACAGTATATTATATATGCTTCTTTTATATTTGTGTGAATTAGTACTTGGAATACTGTTTTTTAATTCAATGTAATAAAACTTGTTATTTTATTGATATCTTGTACTGAGTTGTTTGGCACCGCGATAATACCCTTCCCTTTGTCCCTCTCTATTGTAAGTGGACACAGTCTCTTAAAGTGCTGAGTGCTCATAAAAATATATGGTAAAAAGCAACGGTGCTCCAAACTTATTGTAGTGTTGTGTGCTACACTCCCCTTTGGTGACCTCACTCACCAAAAGTACTGGACCCTCAGCTTTGCAGTCTGGGGTCAGAAAAAGCTTTGATCTAATGATCTGGTATGTGAGGAATCGATTCTCAGAGACTTCTCCAGAAAGGTATTCTTATATCAGAGTGGATCGACCATGCTCGATAAATGGGAAAACAAAGAAAGAACTCATAGTGAAATACCATAAAACTAGGTAAATTGCACAAACTAGGCGCCACTTACGAGATAGCTGGATAAACAGGCATCAGTCTATAAACATCCGAGTCTGCCGCTGGTCGGCGTGCGTTCCATGGAAGGCGGAAGTTGCGTCAGTGGTTAGCATAAACCGGAAGTGCGTCAACGTGTTTTGCCCCTTCTCTAGGGCATAAAAGAACATAACATGTCCTTTGATGATGCCCTGGAGGAGGGGGAAACGCGTTGACGCACTTTCTTCACTATGTCTCCAAACCTCCTAAATCTAGGACTTCAGATGGCCTACAACCAACGCACTTTACAACCCAATTCCATTGTCACAAAAGAATGGAGAACATCCTAGCTAAACACTGGGTCCATTCTGCTTGGAGATCCGTTATTAGGTCCTTCCCTTACTCAGCAACCAAAGGTATCTTACCGAAAAGCCAAAAATATTAAAAGTAAAGTAGTACTAAGTAAAACCTGCATCAGTCCTCCCACTCTTATCCCACACATCCCTCTGATCCCATTAGTTGGAATGTTTCAATGTAAGGAAAAATTGTGCTTATCCTGTAACGGCCAAAAAACATACATAGTTAAAGGAATTACATATACCATCAAAGAATTCCACAACTGTTCTAGTGAGTATGTGGCGTACTGTCTTACCTGCCCTTGCTTCTTTTTTATATAGGTATGACCGTTCGCACCCTACGTCAACGATTTGGTGAACATAGGCGGATTATTGAAAAAGGGTTTGATAAACAGTGTCCCCCTACATTTCATAAAAGAACGTCAAAAATCCACAGTGGGTCTAATGCCGCGTACACACGGGCGGACTTTTCGACGAACTAGGTCCAGTGGACTTTTCAACGGACTTTCCGATGGACTTTCCTATAGACTTTCGAATGAACGGACTTGCCTACACACGATCAACCAAAGTCCGACGAATTCGTACGTGATGACGTACGACCGAAAGTTCATAGCCAGTAGACAATAGCTGCCCTAGCGTCGGCTTTTGTCCGTCAGACTAGCATACAGACGAGCGGACTTTTCGACCGGACTCGAGTCCGTCGAAAAGATTTGAAACATGTTTTATTTCTAGGACCGTCTGACTTTTGGGGAAAAAAAGTCTGCTGGAGCCCACACACGGTTGAATTGTCCGACGGAGTACGGTCCGTCAGACCTAGTCCATCGAAAAGTCCACTCGTGTGTACGCGGCATAAGAGTTTGGGTCATTGAGGCCATCTCCAGAGGTCTCCCTGCTGCAGAACGCTTCAAACGCCTTTGTCAGCAGGAGACCTACTGGATATACTCATTGAATACTCTCTCTCGCCAGTGGGACTCAATGAGGAAATAGAGACACATTCCCTATTATAACAATATGTTTTATCCTACCATTCATACTATGCTTCTTAAACTTTTGTATTTTTTGGTTTCTTTCTGCAGTCCTCTATGGTCGATTTTTATTTTTGGTAATCAAGTCGATCTTTGGGGTGGTGGTATCAAATATTCATAGTAAGTGGTAACAATGAATAAACCTCCTTCTTTGTTTTGTCAGAGTAATGGGGGCTGAATACAAATGCACACCACACTTTTCACATATTTATTTGTAAAAAATGTTGAAAACCATTTATCATTTTCCTTCCACTTCATAATTATGTGCCGCTTTGTGTTGGTCTATCATATAAAATCCCAATAAAATAAATTTACATTTTTGGTTGTAACATGACAAAATGT
This sequence comes from Lithobates clamitans, assembly GCA_037952925.1. NCBI lineage: Eukaryota > Metazoa > Chordata > Amphibia > Anura > Ranidae > Lithobates > Lithobates clamitans. The sequence goes on along the minus strand of JBBGZY010000116.1, from coordinate 2,277,687 downwards.
GGGAAATGCAAAGGGGTATGAATACTTTTTCAAGGCACTGTACAATATGTTCTCAGAGGATTGTGATCGCTTTATATCTAATCATAAACTGGTAATAAAATTATATAGATCACATGTATTCAAAACACATTTTTTATCTGTGCATATAATTTAACCACTTAAGGACCGCCTCACGCCGATGTACGTCGGCAAGGCGGCACGGGCAGGCAAAATCACGTACATGTACGTGATTTGCCTCCCGCGGGTGGGGGGTCCGATCGGACCCCCCCCGCCGCCCGAGGCGGTCCCGTTCTGTCCCCCGGCGATCAAAGACGAGGGGGAGGCCATCCGTTCGTGGCCCCCCCCTCGCGATCGCCGCCGTCCAATGGGAACACTCCTTTGCTGCTGTATGCTAAACAGCAGCAAAGGAAGTGATGTCATCTCCCCTAGGGTCGGTAGTTTCCGTTCCGGCCCGAGGAGAGACGACATGTGAGTGAGTGCACCAACACACACACACACAGTAGAACATGCCAGGCACACATTACACCCCGATCCCCCCCCCGATCGCCCCCCGATCGCCCCCCGATCCCCCCCCAATCACCCCCCCCCCTCCCTGTCACAAACTGACACCAGCAGTTTTTTTTTTTTTTTTTTTTCTGATTACTGCTGTGTCAGTTTGTGACAGTTACTGTGTTAGCACAGTTACTGTTACCCCCCTGTAGGTCTAGGGTACCCCCCTAACCCCCCCTAATAAAGTTTTAACCCCTTGATCACCCCCTGTCACCAGTGTCGCTAAGCGATCTTTTTTCTGATCGCTGTATTAGTGTCGCTGGTGACGCTAGTTAGTGAGGTAAATATTTAGGTTCGCCGTCAGCGTTTTATAGCGTCAGGGACCCCCATATACTACCTAATAAATGTTTTAACCCCTTGATTGCCCCCTAGTTAACCCTTTCACCACTGATCACCGTATAACCGTTACGGTTGACGCTGGTTAGTTCGTTTATTTTTTATAGTGTCAGGGCACCCGCCGTTTATTACCGAATAAAGGTTTAGCCCCCCGATCGCCCGGCGGTGATATGCGTCGCCCCAGGCAGCGTCAGATTAGCGCCAGTACCGCTAACACCCACGCACGCAGCATGCGCCTCCCTTAGTGGTATAGTATCTGATCGGATCAATATCTGATCCGATCAGATCTATACTAGCATCCCCAGCAGTTTAGGGTTCCCAAAAACGCAGTGTTAGCGGGATCAGCCCAGATACCTGCTAGCACCTGCGTTTTGCCCCTCCGCCCAGCCCACCCAAGTGCAGTATCGATCGATCACTGTCACTTACAAGGCACTAAACGCATAACTGCAGCGTTCGCAGAGTCAGGCCTGATCCCTGCGATTGCTAACAGTTTTTTTGGTAGCATTTTGGTGAACTGGCAAGCACCAGCCCCAGGCGTCAGGTTAGCGCCAGTACCGCTAACACCCACGCACGCACCGTACACCTCCCTTAGTGGTATAGTATCTGATCGGATCAATATCTGATCCGATCAGATCTATACTAGCGTCACCAGCAGTTTAGGGTTCCCAAAAACGCAGTGTTAGTGGGATCAGCCCAGATACCTGCTAGCACCTGCGTTTTGCCCCTCCGCCCGGCCCAGCCCACCCAAGTGCAGTATCGATCGATCACTGTCACTTACAAAACACTAAACGCATAACTGCAGCGTTCGCAGAGTCAGGCCTGATCCCTGCGATCGCTAACAGTTTTTTGGTAGCGTTTTGGGGAACTGGCAAGCGCCAGCGGCCTAGTACACCCCGGTCGTAGTCAAACCAGCACAGCAGTAACACGTGGTGACGTGGCGAGTCCCATAAGTGCAGTTCAAGCTGGTGAGGTGGCAAGCACAAGTAGTGTCCCGCTGCCACCAAAAAGACAAACACAGGCCCGTCGTGCCCATAGTGCCCTTCCTGCTGCATTCGCCAATCCTAATTGGGAACCCACCGCTTCTGCAGCGCCCGTACTTCCCCCATTCACATCCCCAACCAAATGCAGTCGGCTGCATGAGAGGCATTTTTATGTCCTCTCGAGTACCCCTACCCAACGAACCCCCCCAAAAAAGATGTCGTGTCTGCAGCAAGCGTGGATATAGACGTGACACCCGCTATTATTGTCCCTCCTGTCCTGACAATCCTGGTCTTTGCATTGGTGAATGTTTTGAACGCTACCATTCACTAGTTGAGTATTAGCGTAGGGTACAGCATTGCACAGACTAGGCACACTTTCACAGGGTCTCCCAAGATGCCATCGCATTTTGAGAGACCCGAACCTGGAACCGGTTACAGTTATAAAAGTTAGTTACAAAAAAAGTGTAAAAAAAAAAAAAAAATGAAATAAAAAAAAATAGTTGTCGTTTTATTGTTCTCTCTCTCTCTATTCTCTCTCTCTATTGTTCTGCTCTTTTTTACTGTATTCTATTCTGCAATGTTTTATTGTTATTGTTATTATGTTTTATCATGTTTGTTTTTCAGGTGTGTAATTATTTATACTTTACTGTTTACTGTGCTTTATTGTTAACCATTGTTAACCATTTTTTTGTCTTCAGGTACGCCATTCACGACTTTGAGTGGTTATACCAGAATGATGCCTGCAGATTTAGGTATCATTTTGGTATCATTCTTTTCAGCCAGCGGTCGGCTTTCATGTAAAAGCAATCCTAGCAGCTAATTAGCCTCTAGACTGCTTTTACAAGCCGTGGGAGGGAATGCCCCCCCCCCACCGTCTTCCGTGTTTTTCTCTGGCTCTCCTGTCTCAACAGGAAACCTGAGAATGCAGCCGGTGATTCAGCCAGCTGACCATAGAGCTGATCAGAGACCAGAGTGGCTCCAAACATCTCTATGGCCTAAGAAACCGGAAGCTACGAGTATTTCATGACTTAGATTTCGCCGGATGTAAATAGCGCCATTGGGAAATTGGGGAAGCATTTTATCACACCGATCTTGGTGTGGTCAGATGCTTTGAGGGCAGAGGAGAGATCTAGGGTCTAATAGACCACAATTTTTTCAAAAAAGAGTACCTGTCACTACCTATTGCTATCATAGGGGATATTTACATTCCCCGAGATAACAATAAAAATGATTAAAAAAAAAAATATGAAAGGAACAGTTTAAAAGTAAGATTAAAAAAGCAAAAAAATAATAAAGAAAAAAAAAAAAAAAAAAAAAAGCACTCCTGTCGCCCCCTGCTCTCGCGCTAAGGCGAACGCAAGCGGCGGTCTGTCGTCAAACGTAAACAGCAATTGCACCATGCATGTGAGGTATCACCGCGAAGGCCAGATCGAGTGCAGTAATTTTTCCAGTAGACCTCCTCTGTAAATCTAAAGTGGTAACCTGTAAAGGCTTTTGAAGGCTTTTAAACATGTATTTATTTTGTTGCCACTGCAATTTTAAAGCATGTCATGTTTGGTATCCATGTACTCGGCCTAAGATCATCTTTTTTATTTCATCAAACATTTGGGCAATATAGTGTGTTTTAGTGCATTAAAATTTAAAAAAGTGTGTTTTTTCCCCAAAAAATGCCTTTGAAAAATCGCTGCGCAATTACTGTGTGAAAAAAAAAAATGAAACCCACCATTTTAATCTGTAGGGCATTTGCTTTAAAAAAAATATATAATGTTTGGGGGTTCAAAGTAATTTTTTTGCAAAAAAAAAAAACTTTTTCATGTAAACAATAAGTGTCAGAAAGGGCTTTGTCTTCAAGTGGTTAGAAGAGTGGGTGATGTGTGACATAAGCTTCTAAATGTTGTGCATAAAATGCCAGGACAGTTCAAAACCCCCCCAAATGACCCCATTTTGGAAAGTAGACACCCCAAGCTATTTGCTGAGAGGCATGTCGAGTCCATGGAATATTTTATATTGCGACACAAGTTGCGGGAAAGAGACAAATTTTTTTTTTTTTTTTTGCACAAAGTTGTCACTAAATGATATATTGCTCAAACATGCCATGGGAATATGTGAAATTACACCCCAAAATACATTCTGCTGCTTCTCCTGAGTACGGGGATACCACATGTGTGAGACTTTTTGGGAGCCTAGCCGCGTACGGGACCCCGAAAACCAAGCACCGCCTTCAGGCTTTCTAAGGGCGTGAATTTTTGATTTTACTCTTCACTGCTTTTCACAGTTTCGGAGGCCATGGAATGCCCAGGTGGCACAAAACCCCCCTAAATGACCCCATTTTGGAAAGTAGACACCCCAAGCTATTTGCTGAGAGGTATAGTGAGTATTTTGCAGACCTCACTTTTTGTCACAAAGTTTTGAAAATTGAAAAAAGAAAAAAAAAAATGTTTTTTCTTGTCTTTCTTCATTTTCAAAAACAAATGAGAGCTGCAAAATACTCACCATGCCTCTCAGCAAATAGCTTGGGGTGTCTACTTTCCAAAATGGGGTCATTTGGGGGGGGTTTGTGCCACCTGGGCATTCCATGGCCTCCGAAACTGTGATAGGCAGTAAAGAGTGAAATCAAAAATTTTCACCCTTAGAAATCCTGAAGGCAGTGATTGGTTTTCGGGGTCCCATACGCGGCTAGGCTCCCAAAAAGTCCCACACATGTGGTATCCCCATACTCAGGAGAAGCAGCTAAATGTATTTTGGGGTGCAATTCCACATATGCCCATGGCCTGTGTGAGCAATATATCATTTAGTGACAACTTTATGAAAAAAAAAAAAAAAAAAAGTGTCACTTTCCCGCAACTTGTGTCAAAATATAAAATATTCCATGGACTCAATATGCCTCTCAGCAAATAGCTTGGGGTGTCTACTTTCCAAAATGGGGTCATTTTGGGGGGTTTTGTGCCACCTGGGCATTCCATGGCCTCCGAAACTGTGATAGGCAGTGAAGAGTGAAAGCAAAAATTTACACCCTTAGAAATCCTGAAGGCGGTGATTGGTTTTCAGGGCCCCGTACGCGGCTAGGCTCCCAAAAAGTCCCACACATGTGGTATCCCCATACTCAGGAGAAGCAGCTGAATGTATTTTGGGGTGCAATTCCACATAGGCCCATGGCCTGTGTGAGCAATATATCATTTAGTGACAACTTTTTGTAAATATTTTTTTTTTTTTTTTTTTTTGTCATTTTTCAATCACTTGGGGCAAAAAAAAAAAATATTCAATGGGTTCAACATGCCTCTCAGCAATTTCCTTGGGGTGTCTACTTTCCAAAATGGGGTCATTTGGGGGGGTTTTGTACTGCCCTGCCATTTTAGCACCTCAAGAAATGATATAGGCAGTCATAAACTAAAAGCTGTGTAAATTCCAGAAAATGTACCCTAGTTTGTAGACGCTATAACTTTTGCGCAAACCAATAAATATACGCTTATTGACATTTTTTTTACCAAAGACATGTGGCCGAATACATTTTGGCCTAAATGTATGACTAAAATTGAGTTTATTGGATTTTTTTATAACAAAAAGTAGAAAATATCATTTTTTTTCAAAATTTTCGGTCTTTTTCCGTTTATAGCGCAAAAAATAAAAACCGCAGAGGTGATCAAATACCATCAAAAGAAAGCTCTATTTGTGGGAAAAAAAGGACGCAAATTTCGTTTCGGTACAGCATTGCATGACCGCGCAATTAGCAGTTAAAGCGACGCAGTGCCAAATTGGAAAAAGACCTCTGGTCCTTAGGCAGCATAATGGTCCGGGGCTCAAGTGGTTAAAGAAAGCAGCGAAAGTTTGAACACCACAATCCCCTTTTCTACCATGGGTAATTTGATATGCTAATTGCTGATAGAGAGAATAGAAGAGGATGCCCACATCCCCAAATATATGAAATCTACAGAAAAGACCCTCTAATGGGATTTTTTAGGGCATGAACTCCAAGATTGGTAGAATTGTTTTTTTTTAAACATCAAAAGTTTTTATTAGTAAATATTAAAAACAGAATTCAGATGCAGGACTAAAACAATACATTTATGCAGTTACAGTCAATATACATAGTAGTTACAGAACAAATAACCACAATTCTCTGTCAGTGGTACACACAAAGACAGTTATACCCAACGCGTTTCAAAAAATGTGGTTGTTCCTCTTCTTCAGGGGTAAGTGGTTATAATTACAAGACGTATCCTATGGATATAACCTCATATCCTAGACCGTCGTATCGGTTTAAAACACAAAGAATTTGTGTTACCAGGAGTCCAAGAGATGAGGGGCAAAGGGATCCACATCAAACCACTCACAAGAGGCACAGAACCTGCCAAAAAGGACGCCACAGCATGTGCAAGGGGTAGGATAAATATGGTCCCTAATGATGATTTAGCCAGGTAACTCCAGAATACCAAAAGATGGAATATATACAAAATGGTTTAATTCCAAAAACCTTAGATCATATTGTCCAAGAGAAGAAAAGAGCAGAAAAAAGGGAAGATTTTCCAGCAGGGCTTCTAATTAAGAAGTCCGCAGGATCTCAAAGTGGATAGAGACAGCATATTCTGTCAAGTACTCATATATAAGTGTCCATCTAAATTTCGTCTTCCACCAAATGTGTTCAGTGATAAATCCTTCCTCTTGTGCTGCATGTGATCCCAACACCAGGTGAAAAACCTGCTCACCTCAAAATAGAAATAATCAGGCCCATCATCAAATATCACTCTGCTCCTGGGGAGAACTTCTTTCTCAGTTATCGCTCACCTTTGTATTCATGTTCAACAACCGGACCATAGGGAACAAAGAGACAGATACATAGTGCTTTCCCATTTAACTATTTATTAAAACCACCAATGGAACACACAAAATAAAACAGTAAAAAGCACTAGTAGTGTAACAAATCTACATCAGCTGGCTCACCACTTTCCTCATACACAGTGGTGGCATCCCTGACAACGTTCCTTATTGGACGAAACACCACATAGGGTGGAGCCCGGAGATCTGACTCCACGACACTACAATGTTAACCAAGGACTTTTTGTGTTCCTGAAATGCTCCTTTTAATTCTCCAAATGTGAGTACCCTGTATGTTTTTTACTTAATAAAATCATCTTGAATTAACATACTACACTATTGCCCTGTACAAAAAGTGCAATCGGATTGTGTTGTCGGAAATTCCGATCGTGTGTGGGCTCCATCAAACTTTTTCCGTCTGAATTTCCGACACACAAAGTTTGAGAGCAGGCTATAAAATTTTCTGACAACAAAATCCGATCGGTTAAATTCCGATCTCGTGTACACAAATCCGACGCACAAAGTGCCACACATGCTCAGAATAAATTAGGAACAAAAGCTATTGGCTACTACCCCATTTATAGTCCAGACGTACATGTTTTACGTCACCGCAGTCAGAATGATCGGATTTTCCGACAACTTTGCGCCACCGTGTGTATGCAAGATAAGTTTGAGCCAACATCCGTCGGAAAAATGCATGGATTTTGTTGTTGGAATGTCCGATCAATGTCCGATCGTGTGTACAGGGCATATGAGGAGCTGCTTCTCTTTTATCCTACATATGAACCTGTGGATTCACTCCATGTTATGAGATTTAGCTGTCTTGTACCAGAGTGGAGCCGTGCTATAGTGGATATATCATGCTTATCTGACCACCTATAACCTAGTGGTCCATTTTCTACGGTAAGAGGCCCGGTGAGTTAGTGTGAGGTGGAGGATTTCATGGTTCACCTCAGCTTGTCATATTTACACTGTGGGTGATGCCATTTCTTGGAACATGGACTCTTTACGCTCAATGACAGTGGATTTTTATCTACATAGTTCATGTTTGTATTTCTAGCGCTGCATATCTTTATACATTTTTTAAATATTGTTACCTATATTTTATGCTAGCTGCTGAATAGACATTAGCGCAGTGATTCATTTTATTTATTGTCTGTTTTTTTTTTTTATTTGGATATTAACTGTGAAAGATATTCCAGAGACAAATATTTAAAACCATGGTTTGCATTGGCAGCACGTGCCACAAGATAAATGTTCCTAGTCTTATTTTTTTATTGCTGGTGACTTGAACAGCTAGGGGTAAAAGGCAGGAGTCAGTAACCAGTGGGCACTGTTAAAGTCTACCATCTTGGAGGCAACTGGATTATGTCAGGCAAATTATTAAGAGTAAACCAAAGAAAAAACAATATCGTTCACTAAAGAGGTAAGTAGAATAGTAAATTATGCTGAAAAATCAGCATATCAGAGATTCACAGAAACAGGAGGTGTAGCTGATAGAGAAGTGTATAGAAATAGAAAAAAGGTATCACAATATCAGTCCCGCCAAAGCTCAGAAAGAGAAGGAAATGGCTAAATCTATTAAGGAAGGAGTCAAAACCATTTTTGGTACATCAGCAATAGAAGGGGAAAATACACTGTGTACAATGGAATCACTAAAAGGAAAACTGGACATACCACTTATGTTGAGGGAGGCTTGGATAAAGCAAACCATTTTATATAATTACTTCTGTTCTCAAAAATAAACTATATTAACAATAACAAGTTGGGGGATCATATTGGTTCTTGTAAAGACAGTTCATTTTCAGGATTTCTGGAGACCCTTGTCTGTTGTGAAAGTGCCCACACACATCCCATACCATGACAATACTTGGCTATTGGTTGCTCAGGCAGCAAGTGCTGCATTATGAGGAAACTTGGAAATGTAAGGTGTTGCCACATATGAACAAGTACAAGACATTTCTCTGTGCTCCAAAGGGGAGCCAATGGAACAGGAGTTTAATCCTTGTAAGATTATTTGTGGTTAATAATTAAAAAAACAAAAAAACAAAAACTTTGGGATAAAATGTAAAAAATACTCATCCTACACTCTGGTTCCTGTCACATCCGTCTAGACAAGAATGATATCACTTGGCCTTCTGTGGGATTCTGAGAAAGCCAATGTTCCTAAATTCTGGAAGAATGCCCTCCTTGCAGTGCACACCCTGCACAGGAACACAGTACAGGGTGAGAGCTTGCAGATGATGTCTATTTTAAGCCCTTCATGCTGATGTAATGCAAATATGCGGCCTTGGGCTTTAAGGGGTTGTACCGGGTGATGTGTGCAGCTGCACGCATCACCCCGGTACTGTTTGTTAGAGCGGATGGTCAGCTTTCTTGTAATAACAACCGATGCGGCTAAACAGCCGCTCGGCTGTTGTTACAAGCAGCAGGGGGGATGTCCCCCCTCCCTCCCGCTGGCTTCTGCGGCTTGCCCGGGCTCTCCCATGCCACCAGGAGGCCCAAGCCCAAAATGTTGACTATGGGGATTTTTAAGAACCGCCATTCCACGAGTGTGAGCAATTTTAAAGCATGACATGTTAGCTATCTATTTGCTCGGCATAACCTCATCTTCACATTATACAAAAAAATTGGGATAACTTTACTGTGGGACAAGTGGGACCTGAACAGCACGAGGCCTGGGCAGAAGTCACCATCTGCAGTTTAAAAAGGAGTGAGTAACCTTAACACTTTTCACCCCCCAAAGCCTACAAGGGAGATTGCAGCCAAGTGCAATATTCAGCTAGCTTTCAGAGGGGCAGCCTACTGTTCTCATCCAATTTTGCTTGGGGAATTCTCAGTTGGAGCCAGGTACGCTGCATTTTGCAGGGAAGACTAAAGTACCTGAAATCAAGTTGGGACTTGTGACTAGCCAGGATGTACAGTTATTCTGAAAAGAGTACAGTCTAGGATCTTTGCTAGAAGTCTGTGGTCACTCAAGTTGTCCTCAAACTTCTACATTGACCAAGTTCTGGGCATCCCATAACTTCCTATCCCCATCCAAATTACTATCCCTAAATAAAATAACAAAAACAAATCTCCTGGACTGTTTTTTTGACTATGTTGCCTGGCTGTGCAGACAAAGGGGGGCCCAAAATGAAGTGGCTCCTGAGGGGGGTAGAACTACATAAAGTTACCCTGTTACCAACTGAATGCAGAAAAATCAAGCATTTTCAAGGCTTACTTGCATCATGTTTCCTCTACATAAATTATTTTATATTGACATTTAATGTGTCTTTGAACATGCAAGAGAATGTTATTATTCGAGCATAGTCAATTCCTTAGCACCTTTTCCCTCACTTTGCTGTACATGTCATAGCCCTCCTTTTGATAGGTCTAATAACTGTCTTATTTGGCCTAGCTTCTCTGCCCCTCCCTAAACGTTTATGTTTGTGGTAGTGGGGAATACTATTGATTGTCACTTGAATAAAAGCCCTGAGTTTGCTGGGGCTGCTGACATCACATCCAAGATGGCAGCATCCACACCATTGTTAGAGCTTTTTAAAGGCCTACACAAGGAACTTTTTTACAACAAATAACATGTCTAAAATATGTTAAATGCACATATCATCGTCTGTAAAGATTTTGAATAAAGTAAACAATCTGACGACAGATGCATGAGAAGCATAATGGCAATTGACAATCCTGCCTCTTGTCTGAATGCAACTGAATCCATCACAATGAAACATGGTATGTTTTCTTTGATGAATGACATCTTGTACAATAATCTACATGAAAAAAATATTGGAAATGTAAGTTCAAGAACAAATCTTGACAGTTTGGTATATTTTTTTACATAAATACAAAAAACAGGCATGTAAGCACATTGTGCATAAAACTTCAATGGTACATCTACTGCGTTAATCTATGTTTGAGAAAATGTGCTGTTATAAATAATGAGGAATCTTTGCAGTGTACAATAAAGGAAATCAAAGGAGGCAAAGGTAACGTTTGCAAAAGAAACTTATCTTCAATCAAAAATCCAGAACTCTTTGAGACTAAATACAGATTCTCTCCGCTTGTTCTTCTAACAAAAGACTCCTGAGCTCAGCACACGCAGGCTTATTCCACCCTTTTTCGCCTCATCTGGCAGCCGCTTTCCGGTCCAGCACACACTAACATTTAATGAGTCAAACTTCCCATTTTCAGACTAATCAGTCGACTGCACTAATTGCAAATGCAAATATGCAAATTTATATTAATTAATTACTCTGCTAATTAGTTCTGCTTTTTTTTTAAGGGGGTGCGCGTGTGGAGGTAATAAATCACTTTGCAGAGAAAAGGAAACATGTTTCATTCCCATCTCACTCCCCATAAAAATTTAATGCAGCCATTGGAGTAAAAAAAAAAAAAAAATGTATATTAGAGTATGTAAAAAATATATGTGTACATATAGTCTAATTGCTGCTGTTCCTGATGCATCCCCTTTAGTAAGGTGCAATTGTGAGTCTACTTTCACATCTTTGGCAAATGCCATCACTAAGTTGGCTGTTAGCAGTTTAATTATCACATTATGAGCTTCTGCAAAGCAACTTTCCTGTGCTTCAGGCTGTGACTTCGAGCACAGCAGTTCACACATATTGCAAAAAAGGAGGAAAAAAAAACCTTAGGAAGAAGAAACAAAATTTCAGTTTTGTAAGATCAGGACAAATGAAATGCAATTCTGAATGGTCCACAGATTCTAAATCTTCAATTTGGCATGGAGCAAAGTGGTACATTTTAGTTAAAATAAAATAATCTGCCTTACGGCCTATATGGCATTAAGCCAAAACTCTCGCTGATCATGCACTTTCCTGTGACCCTCTTATAGGCAATGTCTGGACCACACAGGGATCTGAATTACTATAGAAAACGACTTTGCCGAGATGAGTTTCTGCAAGCAGAATGTGTAAACAAGCCAGTTAGGAACACATTCTAATGACTAGATTCTGTAGGTTCTAATGACTAGATTCTGTAGGTAGACAACCTTTGGCACCCAGAGAAACACCCTCTTCTAGGACAAGCTCTTTACAGAGAACACTTCCATGCTGTATTGGTTCAAAATTGTTTTAAAATGTTGTGACACTGCATCTAACCTTCTTTTGCAATGACTGATTACTGAAAAAAAGTGTGGTTGATAACTACAAGAGAAAATTCCCTTTTTTTGCCCGTGCCACTTAAAAGCACAAGCCTACTGTTTCTAATGGTAAATCTGGTCCTGCAGGTACAGGAATATAATAAGAGGAGCAACCTTCCCTAACAGTAGTTTTTAAAGTGCACCTTTACCCTCCTTGCCCCTGCGTAGAATGATATTCATTGTACAGTGGGTATAGAAAAGAATCACCCACCCCCCTTTAAAATAATCGTTTTGTTGCTTTGCAGCCTGAAATGAAGACAGACACAGTTTTTGTTTTATTCAGCTGTATTTACTCAATGCAACTTATATCTTTCACTTGGATGTTATAACACCAACATGTCAGAAAAAAATCAAAAAATCAAGAGCAGATCACAGAGTTGAAAAAAGGATCAAGTCGGGGTGGCAAGGCACTGTCAAAATATCTCAGGGATAAAGTTGTGGATAGGCACAAGTCAGGAGATTGATACAAAAACATTTCAAAAGCTTTATCAATGCCTAGAAGTGCAGTGAAGTATATTATTAAGAAGTGGAAGATATTTGGTACAACACAGACCGTCCCTGGATAAGGACGTCACTCTAAACTGGATGAAAGAGCCAGAAGGAAACTGGTCAGAGAGGCTACCAAGAAGACTACAGCAACTCTGAAGCAGTTGAATTTTTCTCCACAAATGTGTCTGTAATTAAAGCAAAAGGTGGTTCAACAAAATACTGACACAAGGGGGTGAATCTTTTTTTCAACTCAGTAATTATGTTTTTGAATTTTTTTTTCTGACATGTTGGTGTCGTTATATATTTCAGTTGGATGTTCTAAGTTACACTGGATAAAACAGAAACTGTGTCTGCCTTCATGTCAGGCTGCAAAGCAACAAAATGTGATTATTTAACCACTTGCCGACCGCCTAACGCAGATATACTGCGGCAGAATGGCACGGGCAGGCAGAATCACGTACCCGTACGTGATCTGCCTCCCGCGGGCGGGGGGTCCGATCGGACCCCCCCCCCGGTGCCAGCGGCGGTCGGCATTTGACTGGGAGCGTCGGGAGGCGAGGGGGAGACCATCCGATCGTGGCCCCCCCCTCGCGATCGCTCCCAGCCAATCGGAATCCTCCCCTGCCTGTGTGTAGTTTCACACAGGCAGAGGATGTGATGTCATCTCTCCTCGGCTGGGCAGTTTCCGTCCCAGCGCCGAGGAGAGAAGACAAGTAAGTGCACAACACACACACACACACACACAGTAGAACATGCCAGGCATACTTTACACCCCCGATCCCCCCCCCGATCGCCCCCCGATCCCCCCCCAATCACCCCCCCCTGTCACAAACTGACACCAGCAGTATTTTTTTTTTTTTTTTCTCATTACTGCATGGTGTCAGTTTGTGACAGTTACAGTGTTAGGGCAGTGAGTATTACCCCCCTTTAGGTCTAGGATACCCCCCTAACCCCCCCTAATAAAGTTTTAACCCCTTGATCACCCCCTGTCACCAGTGTCGCTAAGCGATCATTTTTCTGATCGCTGTATTAGTGTCGCTGGTGACGCTAGTTAGTGAGGTAAATATTTAGGTTCGCCGTCAGCGTTTTATAGCGACAGGGACCCCCATATACTACCTAATAAATGTTTTAACCCCTTGATTGCCCCCTGGTTAACCCTTTCACCACTGATCACCGTATAAGTGTTACGGTTGACGCTGGTTAGTTCGTTTATTTTTTATAGTGTCAGGGCACCCGCCGTTTATTACTGAATAAAGGTTTAGCCCCCTGATCGCCCGGCGGTGATATGTGTCACCCCAGGCAGCGTCAGATTAGCGCCAGTACCGCTAACACCCACGCACGCAGCATACGCCTCCCTTAGTGGTATAGTATCTGTACGGATCAATATCTGATCCGATCAGATCTATACTAGTGTCCCCAGCAGTTTAGGGTTCCCAAAAACGCAGTGTTAGCGGGATCAGCCCAGATACCTGCTAGCACCTGCGTTTTTCCCCTCCGCCCGGCCCAGCCCAGCCCACCCAAGTGCAGTATCGATCGATCACTGTCACTTACAAAACACTAAACGCATAACTGCAGCGTTCGCAGAGTCAGGCCTGATCCCTGCGATCGCTAACAGTTTTCTTGGTAGCGTTTTGGTGAACTGGCAAGCACCAGCCCCAGGCAGCGCCAGGTTAGTGCCAGTACCGCTAACACCCACCCACGCACGCAGCGTACACCTCCCTTAGTGGTATAGTATCTGAACGGATCAATATCTGATCCGATCAGATATACACTAGCGTCCCCAGCAGTTTAGGGTTCCCAAACACGCAGTGTTAGCGGGATCAGCCCAGATACCTGCTAGCACCTGCGTTTTGCCCCTCCACCCGGCCCAGCCCACCCAAGTGCAGTATCGATCGATCACTGTCACTTACAAAACACTAAACGCATAACTGCAGCGTTCGCAGAGTCAGGCCTGATCCCTGCGATCGCTAACAGTTTTTTTGGTAGCGTTTTGGTGAACTGGCAAGCACCAGCCCCAGGCAGCGTCAGGTTAGCGCCAGTACCGCTAACACCCACGCACGCACCGTACACCTCCCTTAGTGGTATAGTATCTGATCGGATCAATATCTGATCAGATCTATACTAGCGTCCCCAGCAGTTTAGGGTTCCCACAAACGCAGTGTTAGCGGGATCAGCCCAGATACCTGCTAGCACCTGCGTTTTGCCCCTCCGCCCGGCCCAGCCCAGCCCACCCAAGTGCAGTATCGATCGATCACTGACACTTACAAAACACTAAACGCATAACTGCAGCGTTCGCAGAGTCAGGCCTGATCCCTGCGATCGCTAACAGTTTTTTTTGTAGCGTTTTGGTGAACTGGCAAGCACCAGCGGCCTACTACACCCCAGTCGTAGTCAAACCAGCACTGCAGTAACACTTGGTGACGTGGCGAGTCCCATAAGTGCAGTTCAAGCTGGTGAGGTGGCAAGCACAAGTAGTGTCCTGCTGCCACCAAAAAGACAAACACAGGCCCGTCGTGCCCATAGTGCCCTTCCTGCTGCATTCGCCAATCCTAATTGGGAACCCACCGCTTCTGCAGCGCCCGTACTTCCCCCATTCACATCCCCAACCAAATGCAGCTATTTCAGGGTGGGAATGGTATGGGGCCAACATCAGCCACTGTCCCCTTGTTCCCACTCTCCCTTTTTTCCCAACCAAATGCAGTCGGCTGCATGAGAGGCATTTTCTTTATGTCCTCCCGAGTACCCCTACCCAGCGACCCCCCCCAAAAAAGATGTTGTGTCTGCAGCAAGCGCGGATATAGGCGTGACACCCGCTATTATTGTCCCTCCTGTCCTGACAATACTGGTCTTTGCATTGGTGAATGTTTTGAATGCTACCATGCACTAGTTGAGTATTAGTGTAGGGTACAGCATTGCACAGACTAGGCACACATTCACAGGGTCTCCCAAGATGCCATCGCATTTTGAGAGACCCGAACCTGGAACCGGTTACAGTTATAAAAGTTAGTTACAAAAAAAAGTGTAAAAAAAAAAAAAAAAACACACAAACAAAAATATAAAATAAAAAAAAAATAGTTGTTGTTTTATTGTTCTCTCTCTCTATATTGTTCTGCTCTTTTTTACTGTATTCTATTCTGCAATGTTTAATTTTATTATGTTTTATCATGTTTGCTTTTCAGATATGCAATTTTTTATACCTTACCATTTACTGTGCTTTATTGTTAACCATTTTTTTGTCTTCAGGTACGCCATTCACGACTTTGAGTGGTTATACCAGAATGATGCCTGCAGGTTTAGGTATCATCTTGGTATCATTCTTTTCAGCCAGCGGTCGGCTTTCATGTAAAAGCAATCCTAGCGGCTAATTAGCCTCTAGACTGCTTTTACAAGCAGTGGGAGGGAATGTCCCCCCCCCAACGTCTTCCGTGTTTTTCTCTGGCTCTCCTGTCTCAACAGGAAACCTGAGAATGCAGCCGGTGATTCAGCCAGCTGACCATAGAGCTGATCAGAGACCAGAGTGGCTCCAAACATCTCTATGGCCTAAGAAACTGGAAGCTACGAGCATTTTATGACTTAGATTTCGCCGGATGTAAACAGCGCCATTGGGAAATTGGGAAAGCATTTTATCACACCGATCTTGGTGTGGTCAGATGCTTTGAGGGCAGAGGAGAAATCTAGGGTCTAATAGACCCCAATTTTTGCAAAAAAGAGTACCTGTCACTACCTATTGCTATGATAGGGGATATTTACATTCCCTGAGATAACAATAAAAATGATTTAAAAAAAAAATGAAAGGAACAGTTTAAAAATAAGATAAAAAAATAATAATAATAAAGAAAAAAAAAAAAAAAAAAGCACCCCTGTCCCCCCTGCTCTCGCGCTAAGGCGAACGCAAGCGTCGGTCTGGCGTCAAATGTAAACAGCAATTGCACCACGCATGTGAGGTATCACCGCGAACGTCAGATCGAGGGCAGTAATTTTAGCAGTAGACCTCCTCTGTAAATCTAAAGTGGTAACCTGTAAAGGCTTTTAAAGGCTTTTAAAAATGTATTTAGTTTGTCGCCACTGCACGTTTGTGCGCAATTTTAAAGCATGTCATGTTTGGTATCCATGTACTCGGCCTAAGATCATCTTTTTTATTTCATCAAACATTTGGGCAATATAGTGTGTTTTAGTGCATTAAAATTTAAAAAAGTGTGTTTTTTCCCAAAAAAATGCCTTTGAAAAATCGCTGCGCAAATACTGTGTGAAAAAAAAAAAAATGAAACACCCACCATTTTAATCTGTAGGGCATTTGCTTTAAAAAAATATATAATGTTTGGGGGTTCAAAGTAATTTTCTTTGCAAAAAAAAATTATTTTTTTATGTAATCAAAAAGTGTCAGAAAGGGCTTTGTCTTCAAGTGGTTAGAAGAGTGGGTGATGTGTGACATAAGCTTCTAGATGTTGTGCATAAAATGCCAGGACAGTTCAAAACCCCCCCAAATGACCCCATTTTGGAAAGTAGACACCCCAAGCTATTTGCTGAGAGGCATGTCGAGTCCATGGAATATTTTATATTGTGACACAAGTTGCGGGAAAGAGACAATTTTTTTTTTTTTTTTTGCGCAAAGTTGTCACTAAATGATATATTGCTCAAACATGCCATGGGAATATGTGAAATTACACCCCAAAATACATACCACATGTGTGAGACTTTTTGGGAGCCTAGCCGCGTACGGGACCCCGAAAACCAAGCACCGCCTTCAGGCTTTCTAAGGCTGTAAATTTATGATTTCACTCTTCACTGCCTATCACAGTTTCGGAGGCCATGGAATGCCCAGGTGGCAAAAAAAACCCCCAAATGACCCCATTTTGGAAAGTAGACACCCCAAGCTATTTGCTGAGTGGTATAGTGAGTATTTTGCAGACCTCACTTTTTGTCACAAAGTTTTGAAAATTGAAAAAAGAAAAAAAAAATTTTTTTTTCTCGTCTTTCTTTATTTTCAAAAACAAATGAGAGCTGCAAAATACTCACCATGCCTCTCAGCAAATAGCTTGGGGTGTCTACTTTCCAAAATGGGGTCATTTGGGGGGGGTTTGTGCCACCTGGGCATTCCATGGCCTCCGAAACTGTGATAGGTAGTGAGGAGTAAAATCAAAAATGTACGCCCTAAGAAATCCTGAAGGCAGTGATTGGTTTTCGGGGCCCCGTACGCGGCTAGGCTCCCAAAAAGTCCCACACATGTGGTATCCCCGTACTCAGGAGAAGTAGCTAAATGTATTTTGGGGTACAATTCCACATATGCCCATGGCCTGTGTGAGCAATATATCATTTAGTGACAACTTTTTGTAATTTTTTTTTTTTTTTTGTCATTATTCAATCACTTGGGACAAAAAAAATGAATATTCAATGGGCTCAACATGCCTCTCAGCAAATTCCTTGGGGTGTCTACTTTCCAAAATGGGGTCATTTGTGGGGGTTTTGTACTGCCCTGCCATTTTAGCACCTCAAGAAACGACATAGGCAGTCATAAATTAAAGGCTGTGTAAATTCCAGAAAATGTACCCTAGTTTGTAGGCGCTATAACTTTTGCGCAAACCAATAAATATACACTTATTGACATTTTTTCTACCAAAGACATGTGGCCGAATACATTTTGGCCTAAATATATGACTAAAATTTAGTTTATTGGATTTTTTTTAGAACAAAAAGTAGAAAATATAATTTTTTTTCAAAATTTTTGGTCTTCTTCCGTGTATAGAGCAAAAAATAAAAACGGCAGAGGTGATCAAATACCATCAAAAGAAAGCTCTATTTGTGGGAAGAAAAGGACGCAAATTTTGTTTGGGTACAGCATCAGAAATCCTCTAATCTACAGTGGCGCATGTATGCTGTGGCCTCCATTTGTTTCAGTGGGAAGCCTATCCATCAGCCTATCAGACTACGGATGCACATTCCATGAAATAGAGGAAGGCAGTAGTGTCCATGCACAAATACAACTGGGCAGATTTTAGCTCGAGGCTGTGTGGTGCAGGGCCAGTTGCACAGTGAAGATCTGTAGTCTATCTGCCCCTCTCCCACAGAGCTCCCTTCCAACACAGACTAAAAATCACCCCTGTGTGGGTGAAATTGCCTATCCCACCACCTCTAAAAACTTCCTTTAAGTGTCTGGACCATGTAGTAACTGTATATATTTCTTGGTAAGATTGCCTGTTGGTGTCAAGGCTGTAGCCACTTAGTCATCACATGGACAATTGATAACAGATGTGGACCTGCATTAAAGACGATGTCCTCCCGTGTATCAGCAAATAATTGTAGCCTGTGTCGGGTATGACAAGAATGCACAGTTTACTTCTATCTCTATATGATAGAATCAGCTTCTAACTTCAACTTGTTCAATTAAGCTTTGACAAAAAAACTTGGAAGCTGATTGGTTTCTATGCAGAGCTGCACCAGATTTTGCATTCTCCAGTTTTAGTAAATCAATCCTAGTGTACACTTAATGTTTAATAAAATGCCTCCCTTAAGTTAGTACCCATAGATATCAAATCCCAGTGGCAATAATTCAATAACAATGCTAAGTCCAATAACTTCCACATGTACTTGGAGTGTCTTCCATATGTGTAGTATACCTCGATGCATATTGCGGGAAGGCCCCGCTTCTTCAGGAGTTGAAGGGAGCTAAACAACTGTAATTTATGAAAAATTATAACAAGCCATTGAAATTAGCCAATACAATATAAGTGCATATACCATAAACTCACCAATCTAATGGAGATCCAACAGGTCGGGGAGGAGCAGGCAAGGCCACAAGCTTGTGATATCTCTCCCTTGGGCATAAACTAACTAACTACAACCAACATAAGGGTTCCTGCCACAATGAAAAAAAAAACACTAAACACATCCAATCAGAATGGAAACTACCAGAGAGAGCATAAAAGAACAGAATAGGTATATAAATGCTGATGACACTCTCCTCTTTAAAAGGTAAGTCCAAAAGGGGGAGAGGAATCCTCACATCGTACACATAGAAAAGAGGACCAGCCCTCAACAATTACAAGCAGATCTAACAACAATTAGAGCAGCCTCAGTCAGCCCAATGGTGCAGTAAAAGGGCAACCACATGTTAGCAACAAAAGATATACCACCAACCTCATTACAGTGTCTGCCTCTCAAGCATCCGGTGTCTCCACAAGAGACTAAGCCATCAAAATCTGCTACTACATTTAACACTACCCTCCCCTAGACTGACAATGCTACTCTCCAAAGGTGTCTCTGTTGCTCCACCAACCAGATTGTGGACACTCTAATACAGATGGTGTGTTACTGGTCAGATCACAGGTGAAAACAGAGGGAAAAGGGCCTAAAAACAAGAAAATCAATGTAGCCACCGACACCACATCTGAGGATTGGTAAGCTGCAATATGTTACTTTTCTGTTTTTGGGGTTAATACTGCTTTTATGAGGTGAAGCTGTGTTAAACTTCAATCCTTATAGTGATGTACCGGCAAAAATTACTTTTTTAAATACTTGTACACAATTCTCATAGCCTAACCTCATTAACCAATCTTGTGAAAATTCACTTTGTAAAGTAAACATGTTCTCAGTCCCTTAATAAAACAAAAGTGTGAACAAGATATCGTGAAAAATACTCCTGCGCTTGTGAGATCGTTTGCTGTAAAACAAAGGTAGTATTGTAGTCAGAGATAGGACTGGGGGAGATGATGGAGCGTGTCCCGCTGCCTTAGCTGACCAGGGGTGGTCTGGAAAGGACTGTTTAGTAGGAAGTGGATGGAAGGCGCGTGATCAGACGCTTACATCAAGAAATGTATGGTTTATTTATGTAAAAGAATACAGACATATAGTCATATAGATATAAAATCATACAAATACTACATAATATTATAAAAAAAGAGAAAAAACAGGTAACAAAATAAGTACTATGAAGTTAAAATTGGGGTGTGCCCATATTGAGGTAGGTATTTAAGAAAGGCTGACGCGTTTCGAGGAAAACCTCTTCATCAGAGCCAGGAGAACTGGAACGCAGTCTGTATGGGCCGGTAGGCCGACATGTGTACATGGGGAGAGGTGGTGTGGCTAGTAGGAGGATGTGTCCTGTGATGGACAATTGATTATTCCAAGTTCCATACCCAGGTGTTCTAGATGGGGTATAAATAAGAACAATATATACCATACACTACAGACTGGAGACGTAAGATAAGTTTACATTGAAAAATGCATTCATAAAATGATAAAAAGTACATAATATAAATATATTAGGAATAAAAATTACCATATCAGTACAAAAAATGAATGATAGGTAGTGGGATTTTGAAGCACAGAACATGAGATTGTAGTCTAAATACATACAAATGAAACAATCTACGCATACATAAATGTACACACACATGCATGCATATACATACACGTGCATAATACAAACGCATGTGAATGCATAAAAAAAAAAAAAAAAAAAAAACACACATATATATGCATGTGGGGGGGGGGGGGGGGGTGGTAAATGAAGTAAAAAGTGCACTGAGACACATTGAGAGATATTGTCTCTCCGCATGGTAAAACCGGTTGTGCTTTTGTCCAAAGGACATGCACATGCGTGTAAAAACTCTGCCAGCACGTAAAACGCTGTGCTGGAACAGATATGTAAAGGTATGCCCCTGTTCACTGAAAGCACAAATGGGGGCACAAAGATGGCCATGTGGTTTGTGCAAAAACAGAAATGTGTTCATTCAAATGGAAATCCACAAAAATATATACAAAAATGCATATATCAAATGTACATAAAAATCTAAAACGCATATGCATATATATACATAGATAAAGAAACAATATGCACAAAATATATATATGTATATATTCACATAAATCTGTACACATATATATACACATACACACATATGCACACATATATATACATATATACATGCACACATATACATGTCCACATGCATACACACACATGTGGAGACCACCCCTACACAGCATGTATTGTGCCTTTGTAGAACCAGTATCATGGCGGTAGGGTGGGAATGTGTAGTTTGTGCAACGCAATAGCGGAGAGTGGCGGGAGTGGATAAATTAGGGGGATAATCTGGTGTTGGTGACCAAATATTGGAGGTGGCAGACAGGTGGGCTGATGACAGAACCTACCTATGGATGTAAATAGATTGTATTTTCTTTTTGCGGTGCTGTTAGGCTGTCAGATGTGCCTGTAGTGAAACATAAGTTGAGCAGGGAAAGTAAGCAAGCTCTTATGGACACTGCTAGGTTTAACAGGATAAGGAAGTTACAAAGACCATTGTGGCTAACCTGTCTCAGGAGAAGTGTGTAGACACAGCTGCAAACTGTAGAAGTCCTTTGGAGTGGAGAGCCGTGTGATCCTGGCAGCAGAAAGAGGGGGAGGAGGAAGGAGGAGGTGTCCTTGAGGCAGCTGATGCCTGGATAGAAAGCGTCTTGCTGCCTAGGGATAGGAAAGGTTTTGTGATGAGGTTGTGCTGGGGGTTTAAAAGACTCTGGGGGGCGGGTCCGAGGGCATGAATGAAAAGGCTATTATTGAATCCAATTAAGCCATATAAAGTAATGTGATATAAAAAATGTGACTATGATTTGAATAGTGAACCGGAGGTAATTTTGTGCAGAACATATACATATACACACACACACACACACACACACACACACACACACACACACACACACACACACACACACATACATATACATACATATATATATACGCATACATATATATGGGCGGCACAGTGGCGCAGCGGGCAGCACTCTCGCCCCGCAGCAAGAAGGGTCGCTGGCTCGAATCCCGACCACGACACTACCTGCCCGGAGCCTGCATGCTCTCCCCGTGTCCGCGCGGGCCCCCCCCGGGCACTCCGGCCCCCCCCCACACTCCAAAGACACGCCGGTAGGGTGACTGGATCCTGTCCAAATCGGCCCCGGCATGTATGAATGTGAGCCAGGGACCCCAGACTGCAAGCTCCTTGAGGGTATAGGGACTGATGTGAATGTATATTATATATACATGTAAAGCGCTGCGTAAATCGACGGCGCCACACAAGTACCCGAAACAAACAAACAAATACATACATACATGTACACATACACACACACACAGGTTTATATGGGTTGTATAACAGCAGAAGTGGATAATATGAGGAGAAATGGTGTACATGAAACTGCGGGGACAGGGGAGGGTATATAGGGTTTACCATATGGTGGAATGATGGTGATGATATGAAGGGGATCACAGGTAATAAGGGGGGGGTGGCTAGGATAGAGAGGGGGGGGGGGCGAAGCATGATGGTGATATTCTGTATCTAGATGGCCCCGTGGATATCTAGATCTTCATTCATTCCATTGGGAACCAATAACCCAAGAGTGAAAATCCAGAATGATTCTTGTTTACAGAGTCTTCTGAATCTCCTCCCATTGTCAGCGTCTTTTTTGATAGCTTCAATGCCAAACACTTTGATGCCTGTTGGATTGCTGTTATGACATTCTCTGAAATGCCTAGGTACTGAATAGCTGTGGCATTTTTTATTTTTATTTTTACTCTGATGGCACGTGTTACTATTAATTATGCTGCATTTGTGTTCGCTAAATCTTGTCCTGAGTGGACGTATTGTGCGCCCAACATACAGAAGACCGCATGGACAGATAAGACCATAGACTACATAGGAGGTACCGCAATTGATGAACTGTTTGATTTTGTGGTACTGGCCGTCGGACCCCATGATTTCTTTTTTGCGGTGTGCCATGAAGGCACAGGCTCCACAGTTTTTGGTTCCACACTTGTAGTTGCCTTTCTGGTCGAAGATGGATGCCCAATTGCCAGTGGGGGTCTTAATTTATATTATGTACTTTTTATCATTTTATGAATGCATTTTTCAATGTAAACTTATCTTACGTCTCCAGTCTGTAGTGTATGGTATATATTGTTCTTATTTATACCCCATCTAGAACACCTGGGTATGGAACTTGGAATAATCAATTGTCCATCACAGGACACATCCTCCTACTAGCCACACCACCTCTCCCCATGTACAAATGTCGGCCTACCGGCCCATACAGACTGCGTTCCAGTTCTCCTGGCTCTGATGAAGAGGTTTTCCTCGAAACGCGTCAGCCTTTCTTAAATACCTACCTCAATATGGGCACACCCCAATTTTAACTTCATAGTACTTATTTTGTTACCTGTTTTTTTTTCTCTTTTTTTATAATATTATGTAGTATTTGTATGATTTTATATCTATATGACTATATGTCTGTATTCTTTTACATAAATAAACCATACATGCCTTAATAAAACATCCTTTATTTGTTGTAGTAAACATTTTCAATGGAATTTAGTTAATCTTTGCATTCTTTTGGGGTGCACACATTACAAAGAAGCCTCTCAGGTTTTCAGCCTTCCTCCCATAATGTCAGCTGTTGGAGTGCCTCTCCCTCCCCATCTTTTCCATCTATAGGAAAGAACATGGTTCCTCTGGACACAAACCTATAGACCACTATCATCTATGAGAACAGTATGGGTTTCCCAGGATCTACATGGATGACTAAGTATCCCTTTATTTTAGCATTATATGGCTCGGAACTTTCATTGATTAAGCTGGTGGCTCCCTTTCCTATGAGGATTCAATTGCAAACAGGGGATGATTCAAGACGCCATTCTATAAGCTATACATAAGGATACATATAATATGGGCACCTTTTCCTGTGAGTCTTCCAGTGATCCATCAGGCTGGTGGCTCCCCCTTTAGGCAACTACAAGTTAAGCTTCACACAGCTTGAAGAATTTTCCTATAAGGATTTGATTGCCAACAAGGGATGACTTAAGGTGACATGCTTTGAGCTACATACAAGGATACATGTGACACCTTTTTCTGGTTAATAATTTTTGGTTGACTTGTACGAATGATTGTCCGAGGATTGTACAGAGTGTATGTGCTTTGCCTTGTCTGTTAAGGTGTTCATTTCTGGGGAGAAGGAATGATATTGAATGTTTACTATTTGTAAGCTGCCTGAGTAATATTGATGGACAAATCTGCTCAGATTCCATTCACCAAGGGTGCAGGGATTCTTGTTAAAAATTCGGCAAACCCAAACTTAGAGGCAAATCTTGTTAAATTTCAACCATTTTAGGGATATTAGCCAAGTAAAAAACAAACAGCCAGAGCTTACGGACTTTAGCGGTACCAGAGAAGAACTAAACCACATTAAGTTCAGATAAAAGGTATTTTATTACAAAAACAGTTACATATAAAAATAATATAGAACTCATGCTCTTAAAAACATCATATGATTGTTGGATAGACTAGTACATATATACTCCACAAATTGTTTCTTTGTAAACTGGCCAGGAGATCAATGCGTTTCACAAACAGCTTCCTCAGGACCTCAATTCCTTGACCACAAAGAAACTAGACCTATCTATGAAACAAAATTCACAGTAATTAATTATATAATATACAAAATATACATCATGCAACACAGTATATATCAATTATACCCTATCTCTCAAGGTGGAACAGAGGGGTCACTTAGATGCATCTCCCGGAGCAAAACAGGAGGCAGCAGCACACCATGCAGCAAAATATGCCTCAAAACAGCAGTTATTCATAGGGGTACACTAGAATTGTATTTAGTATTGGAGGAGTAATCAGTTACTGGAGGTGTTCTGTTTGAGCTAAAGGTAATGTACACTATAACAAAAAGGAAGGGGGACTATATATATATAGGATGTATTATATTTAACTTACCAATTAAAGATATAATAAAAGATATTATTTTCCTGAAAAAGCAAGAGAATGGTGGTCCTAAAGATTAGTATCCTCAAAAATCGGTATGGTAATTATACTGAGGAACCTGTAACACCCATCAAGGCACAATTAGTAAACCAATCACCATAGCTCTACCCACTTTATATACACCCAACAGCTAACTGAGAGATCTTCATTCTCCTTACCTACAATACGATAGCAGTATTCCACAACCAACTGGGTCAGAAAAAATATATTATCATTATACTTCTCTAAGCTATATCACATAATGGAAGCAAGTGGGCTGCAGCCTATAAATATGTAAGGCACACAAAACCCCATCAAATTGTTAGCCAAATTACTGCCAAAAAAGACATAGGAAGCTGGACACTGCAAAAGGAGTTATATACAAATGCATTAAATCCAAAATAAATACACTGCAATAGGGATAAAGTTTTTAATGCAGCTTCGAGGGCAACATTGAAAATACACAAATCGTTTAAACTACATACGTGGTGTATGCCTTGTTATGGAACAATACAATTTTCCCAGTCTCAGTCACAGCCTATACTGCCAATGCACAAATATTAGCTTTGCTTACACTTAGCAGCAGCACCCCAATTTGAATAATTTCAGCAGCAACACATGCTTTTTCATCAAATGGTAATGTACCCACTTTGACTAGCAGGTAAAATGTAACCAACATTTCACATTTTCAACAATACAAAAGTGATACAGGTTTGTTGTCAAGCAATTTTGAGATACATTTAGACAGGTTCTTTATCAATCCATAATAAAACCATATATCAATATGAGACCAACCAACTAACTTTCTCAGAACAGGAATAACTCCAACTCCTTGGTGTAAAGGAAGTAGTGCAGGGCACAGGGAAGAGTATGAGCCCCTGTTATCATGCGAAGATTCACCTTTAGAAAGATGGAAAGAAAAATTAAAACCACTTTTAGATGTTCTAAGGTTTCTTTCTGGCCTTGCAGTGAGTAAACATATCAGTAGGCTAAGAACTCATTGCCCCTTTTCACTATAGTAAAGGATGTGGAAGATATCAGCAGAGTTGGAGACATGATAATACATTCCCCATGCTCAGACAAGAAGCCTGAGGACAATTTAATGAGTAAAGCTATGCCTAATTTATTAGAGACAAAGTGCACAGGCTGGAGCTTTACTTTAAGAATTGAGATACTGCAGAAGATACATCAATGCAATGGTCAGCAGCAGGACAGTTTTAATTAGGAATAATAGGACTAACTGGAGTATGTTTAACGTTTTATTTTATTTTATGGGAATAGAGAGTGCCATGAATGTGAGTGATATAATGTGAGTTGGATTAGGGGTAAAGGTCATATCAACATAAAAATGTAAAAAAAATCCACAAAGGAACACCTTGCAAAAAAAGAAAGCAGTTTACCTACAATAAGGTTAGTTTTTTAGGGAAGGCTTTTGAATGGGACAGCAGCCAAAAGTCATTGGGGAGCTCAAATCAACCACAAAATTAAATTAAAGACAAAAAAAAGCAAATTGCAAGAACAACAACAAAAAGGCAGCAATCATGGTTGATTGATTCTAGCAAGAATTAAAGTAGTGGTTCCTAACTGCCTAATCTCTTTCTGTGCACTTTGACAATTTTCTTTATGCTTTCTCTACAACAGATTTCAATTCACTGACACTGTGGCTGCTCTGTGCCCCCCCCCCCCCCCCACGCACACACACCTTTTTTAAGGGTGAGGGGCTACCTTACCGAAGCAGAGGGATATTTTTTTCCTTTTCAGCAAAGCAAGTTAAACCCATACTTGAAAGGATTAAAAACTTGACTGACTTCAAGTTGTTTTTTTTTTTTCCCAACAAAGTTTTTTATTGTGAATCAGAATACATACAAGTCATATCATTTGCACGTATTTATACATGTATACATTGCAATGTAATTGTACGTGATATAAAAATAATTACATATATAAGTGGTCTGTAGTACATTTCTTCTGATGTTTTCTATTATTATTATTATCTTTTAATATAGGGTATATTTATAGTATTTTCATTGAGGAAAGGTATTTCTCCAGTGTATAGAAAGTTATATTTGTCATGAGCAGGTTTCCGAGTCCTGTAGCCATCGATCCCATATTCTATGGTATTTGTCAGGGCAGCCTCTATTGATGTATATCACCCGTTTATATGGGAGTGTCCCATTTACCTCTGCTTTCCATTCTTTAGTCTCGGGTGGTAGGGGACGCATCCATTTCCTAGCTATTATCTTTCTACATGAGAACAGGGTCTCCTGTAAAAATACCTTGGTGTATTTTTCCAGTGGATTTGGGAACACACCCAACAGGCATTGTTTGGGGTCCAGTGTCACAGGTGAGCCCATGTTGTCATGAAGGAAGGTCACTATCTGTTTCCATAGGCCTTGTATCTGAGAGCATGACCAGAGGAGATGGTAGAACGAGCTCTCCGGGGACCTACACATTGGGCACAGTGTTGGACAGTTGTGTTTGTATCTGGCTATCCTATGCGGAGTTAGGTATGTACGGTGTATTATATTTAATTGTGTCAACCTGTCTGACAGTTTGGGAGATACCTCCTTACATGTATCCAGTGCTTCTTCCCATTCCTCATCCTCTAGATTACCCAGATCCCTTTCCCAGCGGGACTTGAGGCCGTATATTATTTTTGTGGCTATTGGGGTAGTGAGCATGTTGTAGAAACAAGATATTAATTTTTTTGGGTCTGTGTCTTTTATGATTGCTATTAGGGGATTGGGGGTTGACTGTGGTGGGGGTTGCGGGAATTGTGCCTGTAGTGCGTGTCTCAATTGGAGAAATCTGAATACCATATTGTTGGCTAGATGGAATTCCTCCTTAAGGGTGTCAAAGTTTTTAAGGGTTCCGTTTGACCAGACATGATGTAAGTAGAGTATACCCCTCTCCAGCCAAGGTTTCGGGTCGTGAATATTATAGAGTTCTTGTAGGTCTCTGTTGCACCATAAGGGAGTGAAGTCGTTGTGTCTAGGTATATTGAGTTTGCTGTTTGCAAGTTCCCAGATGCGTCTGTATTGATACAACAAGGATGTTTTGTGTGTGTTGCCTTCGTTGGTCTTAGTGCCCACAGTGATAGCGTATATGGAATCTAAGGTTCCTTGGGCCCATTGTGGGCAGATTAGCATCCGAAATCTTTCACTGTCCACCTTGTCTATATGGTATAGTTGGGAGAGTTGGGACGCGATATAGTAGTGATTAAGGTCCGGAAGTGCTGTACCCCCCCTGTCTGTTGGGTTTTTGAGGGTTTGCCATGCAATCTTATGTCTATTTTTTCCCCACACAAAGGGCTTGAGAAGGGACTCCATTATTTTAAAGTGTTTTAAAGGTATATATGTTGGGGTGTGCCAGAGTATGTATAATATTTTGGGGAGTAGTATCATTTTTATGAGGTTAATGCGGCCCCATACTCCTAAGGGTAGTCTAGTCCAAGATTGTGTTTTAGTTTTAATAAGGGAATATAGTGGTTTAATGTTTAGTGTTATGTAGTCTGCTGGATTTTTAGAAGTATTTATTCCTAAGTATTTGATTGTGTCTACTCTTTGTAATGGTAGGGTGGCTTGGAATTCCGTGGGTGGGAAAGTGTCTAATGGTAGAATTTGGGATTTCCCCCAGTTTATTTTGAGGCCCGAGAATTTCCCAAAACGTTCAATTGTTTGGAGAGCCTGGTGGAGGGAAGGACCTGGGTCCGCCAAATAAAGTAGTGTGTCATCAGCGTACATGCTGATTTTTTCTGTGAGGGTTCCAGTTTTTAATCCTATGATCTCTGGGTCTGTCCGGATAGATACAGCCAGTGGTTCCGCAGCCAGAGCGTACAGCAGTGGGGACAATGGGCAGCCCTGTCTCGTGCCTCTGTGGAGGTCGAACTTCTGAGACGGCCATCCATTTGCCACCACTCTGGCCGTGGGGTTCTGGTATAGTAATTGCACCCATTGGATAAAGTTTGGACCAAAACCATATCGCTCAAGACAGCACCAGAGGTATCCCCACTCGACCGAATCGAAGGCCTTAGCCGTATCGAGGGTGACTATAACTCTTGTGCCTACGTTCTCATGTGTGGCCTGCAGATTTATAAATAATTTCCGTAGGTTAAAGGAAGTGTTACGTCCCGGCATAAAACCTGCCTGGTCAGCATGTATAAGGTTGAGTATCACTTGATTGAGTCGCATGGCTAGAATTTTGGCCAGAATCTTAATATCAGCCTGTAATAAAGAGATAGGGCGGTAGGATTCCGGGTGACCCAAGTCCTTGCCCGGTTTAGGTATCAAGACAATTGTGGCCTCACCCATAGAGGGTGGGAGGGTGAATTGTTGAAACATGACATTGTAGAGGGTAAGCAGTTTGGGAGTGATTATTTCATTATAATGTGAGTAGAATTCTATGGGTAGCCCATCTGAGCCAGGGGATTTAGATTTAGCAAAGCTTGCAATTGCGGCGTCTATTTCTTCTTTAGTGAGGGGGGCCTCCAGAAGTTCCCTTTGTTCAAGTGTAAGTTGAGGGAATGCTACTCCTTCCAGGAAGGAGAGCATATCCTCTGGTCCCTCTTGGGTCCTGGAATTGTATAAGTCCATAAAAAATTCCCTAAATTTGGATGACACAACAGGAGGATCAGTGATTTTTTGCCCCTCTGGGCTATGCAGTGCAATCACCACTGGGGGTTTGTCCTCATTTCGAGCTAGAAACGCCAAAAGTTTTCCAGCTCTCTCACCCTGCTCAAAATATTTCTGTTTGGCAAAAAATAATTTCTGTCTTGCTTTTTCGTATTGGAGTTGGTTCATGATCCTAGATTGTAGTTTTAAGTGGGAGGCATTAGCTTGGGATGGGTCATTTTGATATATGTGTTCTATGCGTGAGAATTCAGTCTCCGCCCTCTCATATAGATCTGATGAGTTTGCTTTGATCTTATTGATGCGAGTTATTAGGGTGGCCCTGGCGTGTATTTTAAAAGTTTCCCATACTATCGGAAAAGAAGCAGTGTTTGTGTTGTCCCGAAAGAAGGTCTCCCATTCGGCTGACAAGTCGTCATCTTCTGGCAACAATGTCAGCCAGAACGGATTAAGGCGCCATGAAGTTGGTGGTTTGTCTACATGGAAGGCGAGGGTGATCCAGTATGGAGCATGGTCCGAGAGCAATCTAGGACCAATCTCTGTCTCAAGGAGACGTGCTAACAGATTGTGGGATATGAAAATAAAGTCAATTCTTGACATGGTATTGTGTGTTGCTGAGAAGCAGGTGTATTTACGCGTGTGCGGGTGTTTATGTCTCCAGGTGTCCATCAAGTGAAAAGGTGAGAAAAGCCTGGCAAGTTTAGTATCTCTGGGGGGGTTTGTAGCAGGTGGAGTTGGTCTCAGTCTGTCCAGTTCCTCATTGAGTGTGCTATTGAAATCTCCCATCCATACTGTCTGGGCTGATGGGTATTTTGCTATAAAGGAGAGTCCCTCTAGTAGTATGGAAGTGGAAAATGGGGGAGGGACATAGACAGCTAGAATCAAAAAGGGTTCCCCGTGTAATTTAGCGGATATAAATATAAATCTACCTTGTGAATCAGTGTATAGTTCGCATAATTCAAAGTGCACTGTTTTTGCGATAAGTACCGAGACGCCTCTCGAGTGTGATGTATGGGTCGAGTGGAATGCCCAACCCACCCATGGGCGACGCAGTGTCATCTGAAGTCTCCCCTCAATGTGGGTCTCCACCAGGGTCACCACGTCCGCTCTTTGCTTTTTAATAAATGCGAAGGCTGCCGCCCGTTTAATTTTATCACGTAATCCCCTCACGTTCCATGTAAGGAACTTCAGTGATATTTTAGGCATTGTTGTTCGTGCTTATATTTTAGTGTGTTAATGTAGCTTTTAGCCCCATTGTAGCGGGACGGTGTAGGAAAGTTAAACAATAGGGGTGCGTAATGTGGCATATTGTATTTGTCCAGTGAACACCCGATGGGACCGGGACGTGCTGGTGTTGTGGACGTAGCAATTAAAGTGCGCACGTTTAAGTCTAGTTTTTCAGTTTCCCTTTTCCACTCTCCCCTCCCAGCAACGTCCCCCGCCCAGTCAGTGCCAGCCTGTGTCAGTAACAGATTTTTCTTTTTGCTTTGGCATCTGGTAGCGTAGTAAAGGAAGAAATAATAAAAGAGCAATAAATAAAATAAGACGGATTTCTGTGCACCCAGCCTGAGGTTCCCTTTCCTTAAAATAAATAGAACAGAGAGTATCGGACTTCTAATATATCTGCGGTATAACATGCTATGGGTAGCGATTGGGTGCCAGTTAGACGTAGGATATAGCATTGTCACACACAGGTTAACCGGGGCACGTGCAACTGGATCTGGCTTTTTAGATTCCCCTTTCTCCCCACCTGATATGTACTCTCTCAAATTGGTCTCGGTATGTATGTATGACAATGCTTTCCCCACAAACCCAGGCTTGACACTGTATTGAAGGGTAACATAGTTATATAGGAATAGGAGTTGTAATAGAATATGTTTTGGTGATCTCAATCTATACCCTACTTTCCTTAATTGGAGAAAAACAGAAGTGGTTGTATTCTTTCTGGTTGTGTGACATAACTCACTGAGTGCAACATCTGAACACCAGTGAAACAGAAGGTATGTCAGTACCATACGTTTAAACATTAAAACACTTACATTGAAATTTAACTTGTAGGTTTCCCCTCCCCCCTCCCCCCTCCCTGCTTGGCATCTTCCCCAACTGATGCTAGCATTCACCCATAACAAAACTTTCTGTAGAGTCTCGGCCCTGACGGCATATTGAGAAAAAAAATGATGAAAGTAAAGTACTTGAAGTAGGATGTATGTCTGTGCCCTTCCAAATTTCTCCTTCCATGGAAGAAGAGACACAAAGAGGGCTAACCTCTCTTCACTCAGGTGTGTAATTGGAGTTTGCACATTATCAAGATTGGTGTTGTTGTGGTTTTCCCTTCTTGAGCCGCCAGGTTCAGACTTGTGTGGGGGCTGAATACGCTGCACTCCGCTTGTGGACTGTAGGACTACAGCAGTCCAGAGCTCCATTAAGATATAAAAAGTGATGTGTGTAGTTCAATCATTTGGGGATTTGTCCCAGGAAAATCCAGCATTGTGTGTCAGAAATGATCCGCAGAATACAAACTGGATCTAAGCCCACAGTGGGGGAGTATATGTAGATATTTACGTGTAGGCACTATGTCCTTCTACCCCTTGGGCTATTCTTCACAACGGTAACAACTGGTGAAGTAAATAGTAGTGGGAGTTCAGTGAAGAATGATAGTGGATTATTGTCGTATCTGTGTCAGGGGTGTGCATGTGGATGATTAACGTATGGTTGCATACTCACAGACACTTTAGTCCGCCTGTTCTGGGTTGTTTCTGCGTTCCAACCAGGCCAGCAGCTCAGCAGGATCTTCAAAAAAGGAAGCTCGGCCGTCGTGTTCCACTCGGAGACGCGCTGGAAACAGCATGGCATATTTCATGTTGAGGCTTCTAAGTTTTCGCTTTGCTTCCATGAAATTTTGTCTGCGTCGCTGTACCTCCGCCGAGAAGTCAGGGAACACCGCAATTTTCACGTTGCCTAGGGGGATGTTGCCCCTTTCTCTTGCAAGTCGCAGGGCAGCGTCTCTATCTCTGTAGTTGAGCATTTTGGCTATAAAGGTACGCGGCGGGGCTCCTTGTGGCGGCGGTCTGGCGGGCATGCGGTGGGCTCTTTCAACTGCCAGCATGGGGGAAAAGGCCTCTCTACCATAGGTCTTGATGAGCAACTGCTCCAGGAAAAGCGTGGGATCCTTACCCTCAGCCCCCTCCGGCAGACCAATGAGACGGAGGTTACATCTCCTGCTTCTGTTCTCGAGGTCTTCTTGCTTGGAGAATAATTGTTGGATTTGCTGCTTCATGTGGTGCACCTCCGTTCTCATTGGGGGAATGGTATCTTCCATGTCGCTGATGCGAGTTTCAGTTTCTTTAACTCGGTCTCGGAGTTTGTGGAAGTCTTGTCTGATCAAGGATATGTCTACCTTGACTTCTTCTATCTGTGAGGCAAGTGATGTTCTGCAGAGGGTTATTGCTTCCAGCAGCTTTTCTGTGTCTCCCGCTGTGCGCTCCTCGCCATGTGTATTGTCACCGTCATTTTCTGCCTGCTCCTCCCTGTCTTGTCGGCGGTATTGGTCGAGTTTAGATGCGGCAGTTTTCTGAGATTTCGATGGCGACATGATGCCCGGGTGTTAGGGTATCTGGGAAAGTGGGGACAGGGGTTAATCTTGCTGTGTCCGTATGGGGGGTATTACCCCTCCTGTCTCAGTGGTATTGGTAGACTGAAGTTATGCCCTGTGGAACATGGAGCGGTGGAGGGGGAGATCAGGACCACTGATTATATTGCAGTATGTGCAGATGAGCTAGGTGTACTAAAATGGCCGCCGGTCTCAGCACAGGGGCCTAAGCCGCAATCCAGGCCGTTCTCTCTGGGCCTTTGGTGAATTTATAGGCTGGTAGTCAGGGGGGTGAGTGCAGAAACGTTCTCCCAGGGGGTTATCCCGCAGCTATGTACCTTTATATTGTCGTAGACTTCAGGCAGGGCCGCAGATGAGGAGGACCAAGATGGCCGCGGCCTCCGGTGGTAGGCCGAAGCCGCGGTCTAAATTTCGGAAAGCCGCCGAGCGGGAGATCGCCGCTCCGTTCGGGCCGTCCCGCGTTCTTTCTCCACAATAACCGGCTAATGCTGCTCCAGGAGTCCCAGGGACACAATCCAGCTGGTTGGATGGTGCAGGATGTGCAGGATTAATCAGGATTAGGAGTGATGGACGGAGCTCTATTCCTGTGCGTCCTACTCCATGCTGCGTCAGGCCACGCCCCCACTTCAAGTTGTTTTAACCCTAACATTTCACATACCTTTTCTATCACTCACATTAATTGTTTAGACCAGGCTTTCTCAACCAAGGTTCCAAGCAGTGGCAGATTGATTTCATGCCTACGGTGACCTACAATGAGATGGGACAATTTTCCTGGTTAATTTTTTCCTGGTCACATCCCCTTGTTAGATCTAAAATTAATTATGAACAAGTTTATTCATTTAATACTTTCTCTGTTTAAAAATGTTATTATCAACTTCATTAAACTAAACATGCGGATATCAAACAAAATGCATTACCATTTCTTTATTATTATAATTACATTTATTTTGATATGCCCTGGTTTGTACTTCATGTTTTTCCAACTATGTGATAGGTTTTTTTGCTGCGTCTCTGCTTATGGCTCCGTGCTCCTTCTCCTGGTCCTGATCGCTTGGCTGGCAACATGGCTTTCGGCCGGCAAGGCTTGATCGCCCAGCGC
The DNA here is from genome assembly GCA_037952925.1 of Lithobates clamitans. Taxonomy (NCBI): domain Eukaryota; kingdom Metazoa; phylum Chordata; class Amphibia; order Anura; family Ranidae; genus Lithobates; species Lithobates clamitans. Next base: position 2,243,229 of record JBBGZY010000116.1, on the reverse strand, counting down.
CGCACGTCCTGTAACCTCCTCTGACCGGACTGTGGCGATTGACGGGGACACGGGGTGCCTTCGGGCTGCCTCTAGTCCCTGCCTCTGCTACCACCGCATTGGCCAAACAATGCGGTGGTAGCAGAGGGAAGGTCTGAGGGGGTCTGAGGAGGAGAGGGGGATCTGAGGAGGAGAGAGGGGAGGTCTGGGGGTCTGAGGAGAAGGGGGAGCCTGAAGAGGAGAGAGGGGGGTCTGAGAAGGAGAGAGGGGAGGTTTAAGGAAGAGCGGGGGGTTCTGAGGAGGCGATGGGAGGGCTGTGGTAGTCTGAGGAGGAGAAAGGGGAGTTCTGGGGGGTCTGAGGATGAGAGGGGGTCTAGGGGGTTTGAAGAAGAGAGAGGGGGTCTGGGAGGGTCTGAGGAGGAGAGATGGAGGTCTGGGGGGATCTGAGGAGGAGGGGTCTGGGGAGTAGGGAGGGGGGGGTCTGGGGCTGAGTTGTCCCCCCCTCTTCCCCATTGTATTAATTGTATTTAGCATGATCACATCACAGAGCAGGTAGTGCAATGCAGGACTCCTTCATCAGGCATCTGATAAGTGCAGGGTAACAGTGTACTGTATTTAAATAACCATCAACCAATCATAGAGAGACAGAAACAAAGGACCACCAACCCCTTGACAGGTGTGATATCACAAGTCCCGCCAAAAGTCAGTAAATATAAACAGACATCTCGAACTGATGAAAAAACAAAAGTTACTTAAAAATGTGGATACCAACCTGTGCATTGTCTGGCAAGATTGAACTTGTGCATATCAAGTGGCAGTCATGAAGGACATGTCGATCAGGCACATCTGTATGCGGTACACTATCAATCACAGTCAGGATCGCCGGCCCCACATGCGTGATGCGGCCGGCGATCACCTAGCAACAGGTGACGCTGCCGGGTCAGGGCCACCAATGCCATGGAAACGCATTCCGTCAGGCCGCTCTGCCTCCAAAGGCAAAACATATCCAATCAAAGTCAGGGGTAGTGGAAGAGACAGTGGAAGTGTAGAGGTGTGAGTGCACAGAGGAAAACAAAGCCACCAGAGCGGGAGTACATACAGGGGAAAAGAGACAAAGAAAAGAAAAAGGAGAAAAAGAGAAAGTCAAAATCATGGAGTAATGGAGGCCACAGAAAGTAATTGTGGCAAAATAATGAAAAAAAGAGAGGGGATACCAGATATAAAGAAATGTGGAGAAATCCAAGAGAAGCAAAAAAAGACACAAAACTATTAAAGATATAAGTGCAGAAAATGGAAATAGAAAAATATGCAAAAACAGAAGAAAATGCAAGAAAATGGAGGGAGAAAAATGTATATTTGAAAATAACTGAAGTGTAAAATATAAAGGAAAGAAAAGAAAATCAAAACTAAAAATTAAAAATAAAGAGTATAAAAGATAGACAATAAAGGATCAAGAAATAAAGAAATAAATATATATAAATAAAATAATATATATATATAAACAAATAAAAAAAATAAAATAAAAAATACAAAAATAAATACATACATAAAAAATAAAAATAAACTATATGAAAATAAAATAGCAAGTAGAAATAAAAAAAGGAAATAGAAAATAAAGGTAAAGCTAAAGTATAAAAATAAAAATAATAAAATACAGAATGAAAATTATGAGGAGAATTATAAGGAGATTATAGGGAGAATCAGAAAAATAATTATCTATCATCTAAAAAACATGTAAATGATTGATGTTGAGTCCTCCAAGATGGAGTGCCCAGTGTATGAATCCAGTAAGCTTTGCGTTGCAGTAGCAGACGGTCACAGTCACCGCCTCTGCTGGGCTGTTGTACATGTTCAATAACCATACCCCTCAGTTCATGTATTTGATGTTTATACTTAACAAAGTGCACTGCCACTGGTTTGTTGAGATCTATTTTTGCGCATTCCTCTGTCTTAGACAAGGCGACCCTAATGTCACTCCTGTGTTTTTGAAACCTCCTTTTGAAAGGACCGGTCGTTTTGCCCACATTAGTAAGTGCACATGAGCATTTCAGAACATATACACAGTAATCAGTGTTACAGTTCAGATACTCCTGAATAAGATAACAATTCCCCTTATGTGGGTGTGTAAAATATTATGAGAGAGGCATATATGAGAGAGTTACACACATTACAATTGTGGCATTTGTAGCAACCAGTTCTCTGGGAAATTCTGGCTGTAGTGCAATCAAAGGCACCGTTTTGAGGTCAGATGTCAATGAGTTGTCAGCCTGTAAGATGTGTAACTTTTGCGTTACAGCCTGTCTGATATGATCAGATTCATGGTTAAATGTGTAGATGAACAGTGGTCAATCCAACGGCCGAGTTGGTGTGGTGTGATCATGGACCTGGCCAGTGCACGATCAAGTACCTTTGGAGGGTACCCCGTTTCCAGAAACGTATCATACATCTTGTTAAGTTGTTCTTGTTTGTCCTCCTCATTGGATCAAATACGTGAAACTTTCATAAACTGAGATATTGGAAAGCTACTGAGAAGATGTTTGGGGTGTGCACTTTGATAATGAGAGTTTATTTCTGTCAGTAAGTTTTGTAATAAGACATGTGACCAGGGAGTCTCGGGAATTTAGTAATCATCACATCCAGAAAGGAGATATTGCACTGTGAAATTTCTGGCGTAAATACAACCCCTGTGAAGTTACTGTCCAGAAAGTCAACAAAGTCAAACAACCGAGCATCATCGCCCGTCCAGATGAGGAAAATGTCATCTATATATCTTAACCAACATTTAATATGGTTAGTAAAGGCAACAGAGGGATAAATATAGCGTTCCTCAAGAAAACCTACAAAGATATTTGGAAAGGATGGGGTCGCAGAGCTCCCCATGGCCATGCCTCAAATCTGTGCCTATTTATTCCCTTCAAATGAAAAGTAATTGCTCGTGAGTACAAAGTCAAGACATTCGATCAGAAACTCATTTGGTACTTGTATCGATTCTGTGTCAGTCAAAAAGTGTCTGACGGCCTGCAGTCCAGCTTCTTTGGGTATGCATGTGTATAGGGACCCAATATCCATGGGTGCAAGTTTTTTCACACATCATTAAAGTCAGTGAACAATATAAGTTTCTCCAAAAAATCATTTGTGTCCCTGATATAAGCTGGTAACTTCCTTACCAAAGGCTGTAAAAATAGTCAAGAAACTGGGCCAGAGGTTGAGTGATCGACCCCGTGCCGGACACGATGGGTCTGAATTTCAAAGGATTCTTACCTTTGTGGATTTTGGGTAAACCATAAATGACAGGACAGCATGGATGTTCATTGCATAGAAATTTGGCAGTGTTGTCAGATATCCAGCCATTCAGTCTACCAATGTCGATCAAAGAGTTTAATGTATTTTTGATACTTTGTACAGGATTCTGTTTGTAGTAGTGTTGAGTAGTGTTGAGTAGAGCATAACTTGCTGTATCAGACAACATGGCAATCATGATCTCCTTGTAATCCACATAGTCCATGACCACTATAGCACCACCTTTATTGGCGGGTTTAATGATAATACTTTTGTCTTCCTTAAGTGTCCTTAATGCAGTGAACTCATCGGGACTTAGGTTGGTATATGTATTGTTGGAGAAATTGTTACGCTAATCATGTTTGATTGTTCGTATAAAGCTGTCAATGGAGTGGAATTGTCCAGGCGGAAAAAATTTGCTTTTGAGTTTAAATGGTGTCACTGGTCTGGTGGCCATTATTTTGGGTTATGTGTGAAAATGTTTGAGGTTGAGATGTTTAAATTTGAAAGAACACTTAAGATCAAAGTCAAAATTATGAAATATAGCAGTAGGGCAAAAGGAAAGGCCCTTTGATAAGAGTCGTAACTCACTGTTCGCTATAGGTCTAGATGATATATTAATCACTGGGCACGTTTCGCGCACCAGCGGCTGCTGCATGGTGGTTGGGTGCTGTGGCCTGTTGATGCATCTCCTGGATCATTGTCTTCTCTTGGAACCAGAAAATGGGGACCCCTAGTTTTAGTAGTCGGGGCTTCAATGCCTCCTGTTGTTCCTAGACATGTGCACACTGAAATATTTTGTTTCGGAATTTCGTTTTCGTCCAAAAAATACATTTATTTAGTTACTCCCGAAATTCGTTTTTATTTATTATGTTTTTCGTTAAAAATTGTATTTGTCCGAAAATCCAAATTAAGGTCGAATCTGTCATTGAAGGCTTATGGTGTCTGTCGAATGTTCAAAGAAGATTCGACGGAGCAGCTAAACTGTACGATGCCGTATAGTTTACCTGCTCCGTCTAATCTTCTTAGAACTTTCAACAGACACCATAAGCCAAAGTACGTGTGTACTTAGTTCTAGCTATTTTACAGCTCCTCCTCTTTGGTTACAATCAGACAATAACATTCATCATCATCATTATTTTTATTTATCTTTTCTCCCCTACTTCGAATCTTTTCTCCCCTACGTCAAATCTTTTCTCCCCTATGTCGAATCTTTTCTCCCCTACGTCGACTCTTTTCTCCCCTACGTTGAATCTTTTCTCTCTATATCGAATCTTTTCTCTCTATGTAGAATAATCTTGGACTAAAAGAGTTAAGGTTAGGCACATTCGACCACAGGTTTCATGGACACAGATTGTTATTGTCATCATCATGTCGAATCTCCTATCTATATCGAACTGTTGTAGCAACGAAAACTAAAATAAAGCATTTGTTTATGTTGGATCTTTCGTTTTTCGGATTCTGCACTTTCGTTATCGTTTGTTAAAACGATAACAAAAATACCTGAAATTCGGACGAAAATGCATTTGGACGAAAACGAATGCAAATGTCTAGTTGTTCCAGAGTCGCTGTCAGTTGACAGGTTCTCTGTGGGAAGATCGCTGTCTGATGTTGCAGAACGGTCGTTTCTGTTTGTTCGTTTGTGTTTTTTCCAGAGGACATGTGTGGTGTCTTCGCCTTGGTCGTCTGAAGCCAGTGAGCCAGGGATATACCCTTCCCTCCTGGTAATCTTGATCTATCAGTTTGAATTTGTCACGTTTGGCTTGTTTGTGTCTTGCAGTGTATTTTGAGATCTCACCGTCAAATTTTTGCAATGTATTAGGTTGTTTACCTTTGTCCTGGACCGACAGTTCCAATGTAGTTAATTCCCGGTTAATGTGGCACAGTTGGACTTTAACTTCTTCAATGAGGATCAGCATAAATTTAAGCAAACTCTGAGTAGCCACTTCGCACCACCGTTCACAGAATTCACATTTATGACAGCCAATTGTGGGTTGGTTTTAATACGGAATCCCCTTGGTATTTTCTTTGTTCTCTAGTATTCCGAAAGCATCTGGCCATGTAATTCCAGATCAACTCGTCTCTTCCTTAATAGTTTAATCTCATGATAAAGATCAGTGACAGTGTCAGTTCTGAATGCTTTGTTTTCATCCCTAGGAAAGAGGATTGTATCAATCTCTTCCTGGCTGTATATGCTGCCAAACCTCCTATCAGTTTGGGAGGAGACAGCTTCATCAAATTCCATCTGTAAGCTTGGCAAGATAACTGATTGATCGTGCCCATACACAGCGGGACACGACATCTACCGATCTGCTCAAACAGAACCCTCTAATACTGGAGCCGTCAGGGGTGTAAGATGCGGAAGCCAATCACAAGTAATATTCCATATTCCCATCGCACACATTCCTAAGAGCCCTTTCACACTGACAGCGCGGGGCGTCTGCTATTTTTAGCGTAGTTTTAGAGGCACTTTTCGGCTGCTAGCAGCGCGCCTTTAACCCCGCTAGTGACCGAATAAAGGGTTAAAAGTGCCTGCAAAGCCTAGGCTCTTTGCAGGCGCTTTGGCGGAGCTGCCTATTGATTTCAATGGGCAGGGGCACTTTAGGAGCAGGCAAAGAGGCCAAAAGCCAAAGATTGCTCAATGAAATTCTCGGCTGCTCCAGAGTCCACGTATGCAGAGAGTTGATAAGCATTCTGAGCCAAATGGATAGACACGGGTAGGGTGAAATGAGGGAAGCTGACAGAATTAAAGGATCAGTCTAGATCACTTCCCTCAGAGTGACCTAGACCCTGGAGTTTCCCAGATGAGTTGGACAGGAGTTCAAAAGATGTCCTTTATCGCCACAGTAAAGGCACAAGCCCAAACCCATGCGACGGGTGCGTTCCTCTGGGAGTGAGGCCAGTTCGCCCAAGCTGCATAGGTTCTTCCAAGGTTTGAGAGATTGGAAACAGAGAGGGTTCCATACCTTCTTGGAAAACCTGTGCTGGATGGCCAGAAGGAAGACGACTGAATTTGGATGTCTCCAGGGCCCGCTCCTGAAAGCGAATGTCTATTTGAATGTTCAATGCGATCAAATCATCAAGCGTGGTAGGAATGGTGCGTCAAGCGAGTTCATCCTTTACACACTCGGATAGGCCTTGCCAGAAGGTAGTGGTAAGAGCCTCATTATTCCATGTGAGTTCAGCGTCTCGTCAAAAGTTTTCTGTTAAGCATCCAATAACGCCTAGAGGTTGGAGGTGATAGGATCATGTCATTCCCAAAGTGGGGAGGCCCAAGCTAGGGCATCACCAGAAAGGGGGGAGATGATATACGCCACTTTGGTGCGATCTGTTGGAAAATGGTGGCTGGAAAGTACAAAGTAGATGGAACACTGATTAATGAAGCCACAACAGGCCTTAGGGTCACCAGAAAAATGAGGTGGTTGTGGCAGATGCAGGCAGGGATTGCCAGGTGTTGCAGGTAACACGGGAGCCGATGAGGCAGAAGCAGAGACTGAAGAAGTCAAGTTTACAGCCGCTTGCAGACAATCCAGGCAGGAGGTAAGATCCTGTAGAAACAGCATTATTTGCTCTTGATTTGCTTGCTGGGAGTTAAGTCTCTGAGCTAGGTGTTGCATTTGGTCTTTGGCCAGTGGCCAGTGGACTCTCCGAGGAGCTCATGGCTTGATCAAACTGTCACAATGCCACTGGTGTGAGCCCACAGGCGAGCAGGTGTCACGGAATCCCCCAGGGCGTGGAATCTAAGGGCCAGCTGGTATTCTGCCTGGGACCCCCTCATGGGAGTTTGGACTTAGCTGTGTGCTAACCCCAGGTTCACTTTGCTCGAGAGGAGAGTACTCGAAGACACAGTGCAGGCACAGATAGATGGAGCAAAAGGAGAGCCGGATAATGAGCCAAGGTCAGGGCGGGCAGCAGACAAACGTAATCAGTAGCGGAGTCGGTACACAAGAGATCAGTCCATGTGAAGTCAGGTTAGGAAAGGTTGCACGGAAGGGGCTCAGGAACAAGTGTTGCTTAAGCAACCAGAAACCGGTCTGAGTGCAATTTAAATAGGGAGGCACATGGGAGGCTGGACAGGAAGTAGCAGAAAGGGAGGTATATTAACCAACAGGTGAAGCCGGCGACACCCATAGCTGCAAGTCAGTGCAGCAAGAGCAGAACACAAGCTTGTGGAACCACAGTTGCAGTGGTGGAACTACCACCATAGCGAGCCACGCGGTCACTATGGGGCCCGCAGCCGAGAGGGGCCCATGGGGAGGATGAGGAATGCATACTGCGGGGCTCGTACAGACAGCTTGCCTCTTCCTCTCCTCACTTCCCCTGGCTGGGGGACTTAGCGGGTGGTGCTCACCCCCCCCCACTCTCAGGCAGCCCCACGCTCACCAACAGCCATTTGAGGGCTGCAGTATGCATTCCTCAACCCCCCGGTAGTTCCGCCACTGGCTCGCCTCTTTCTCTGCACAGCTGAGGCTGCATTGTGCACGAGTCACGCTACATTGGGCACAGGTGAGGCTGCACTGGGCACAGGTGGGCACAGGTGAGGCTGCATTGGGCACAGGTGAGGCTGCATTGGGTACAGGTGGGCACAGATGAGGCTGCATTGGGCACGGGTGAGGCTGCATTGGGCACAGGTGAGACAGTATTGGGCACAGGTGAGGCTGCATTGGGCACAAGTGGGCACAGGTGAGGCTGTATTGGGCACAGGCAGGCCACGCTGCATTGGGCACAGGTGAGGCTGCATTGGGCACTGGACACGCTGCATTGGGCACAGGCAGGTCACGCTGCATTGGGCACAGGTCATGCTGCATTGGGCACAGGTGAGGCTGCATTGAGCACAGGTGGGGAAGGTGAGGCAGTATTGGGCACAGGTGAGGCTTTATTGGGCACGAGCAGGCCATGCTGCATTGGGCACAGGTGAGGCTGCATTGGGCGCAGGTGAGGCTGAATTGGGCACTGGACATACTGCATTGGGCACAGGCACTGCATTGGGCACAGGTGAGGCTGCATTTGGCACAGGTGGGCAAGGTGAGGCAGTATTGGGCACAGGGGAGGCTGTATTGGGCACGGGCAAGCCACGCTGCATTGGGCACAGGTGAGGCTGCATTGGGCACATGCGAGGCTGCATTGGGCACAGGCGAGGCTGCATTGGGCACTGGACATACTGCATTGGGCACAGGCAGGTCACGCTGCATTGGGCACTGGACACGCTGCATTGGGCACTGGACATGCTGCATTGGGCACTGGCCACGCTGCATTGGGCACAGGTGAGGCTGCATTGGGCACAGGTGAGGCTGCATTGGGCACTGGTGAGGCTGCATTGGGCACTGGGCATGCTGCATTGGGCACAAATGGGCACAGGTGAGGCAGTATTGGGCACGGGCAGGCCACGCTGCATTCGGAACATTGCCACATTGCCACTGCATTGCCACATTGGGCACTGGTCACGCTGCATTGGGCACAGGTGAGGGTGATTGAAGTGCCAACATCGGGTGTTTGGAGTATCTTTATCTGTTGATTGTTAAACTTTCTGGAATACATATATTGCTATTGTGGTGTAGAAACTGGGCCTGTTCTTTCCTTTCCTTTCCTTCCTCCCTCATTCATCTCAGACTCGAGCCACGCCCACTATTCAATTTAAGCCCCGCCATTTTTTTTGTGGGGGGGCCCATACAACATTTTGCTATGGGGCCCTGTGATTTCTAGTTACGCCCCTACACAGGTGCCAGCAGACCTACAGCAGCAAAAGGTAAAAAGCGTATGCAACCAGTGAGACACAGATCAGCTCCGCAGCTGATCTGTGACACATGATCACATCACAGAGCAGGTAGTGCAACTTTTCGGAGTCACGAAGAACCCCTTCGTCAGGCATGTGATAAGTGCAGGGTAACAGTGTACAGTATTTAAATAACCATCTACCAATCATAGAGAGACAGAAACAAAGGACCACCCACCCCTTGACAGGTGTGACATCACAAGTCCCACCAAAAGTCAGTAAATATAAACAGACATCTCGAGCTGATGAAAAAACAAAAGTTGCTAGATTGCTTAAAAATGTTGTTACCAACCTATGTATTGTCTGGCAAGATTGAACTTGTACATGTCAAGTGACAGTCACGGTGGACATCTCAATCAGGCACATCTGTAAGCGGCACCCAATCTGTTCAGATTGGCATAGGTGCAAGGATCCGAGGTTGCCTGGCAACAGATCGTATCCAATTGCAGCCAGGATAGCTGGCCACGCAGGAGGAGAACAGAGGCAAGGTCTGTGGAGGAGAGATGGAGGTCTGGGGGGGATCTGAGGAGGAGGGGGGTCTGGGGAGTAGGGAAGGGAGGTCTGGGACTGAGTTGTACCCCCTCTTCCCCATTGTATTTACAGGTCACACTGTGAGGCAGCTTCTCCTTCCTCTCTCCTGTTATGTGATCTGTCACATGACAAAGAGAGAGAGGAAAAAGAGCAGTCTGCCCTCACTCCACAGAAGCGCAGTGCTGAGACTGAGGAGAGTTCTTAGTCTCAGCACCTGCTCTCTATTGCCAACTGCAGGCTGGAGGGAGATAAAAGTCGAATCCTCTCTCCAGCTGCAGCTATTGGCGGCTGCTCCTTCTGAGGGTAGTGACACCACAATCGCTCCTGTCAGCGAGGAGCGGGATGAGTGGCCACATCGTCAGCACGGCGCCCACTTGTCCCAGCCCTGGCTGCCACCACCTGATGGTTTTTCCCTCTCTCACAAGCCTGCTGTCTACTCTTATGAGGAGCTCAGCAAAATATCACTCTGCGTCATCCAGGGCTTACAGACAGTAGCTGCGGGTGGCAGCAGGTGGAACTATAATCATAGCATCAACAAATGTGCCTGCAAGTGAGAGGGAAAAAAGTTCCAAAGCTGCTGATGCCTAGAAACAATACGATAACCACTTGGGGCTCGGAAATGTTGGATGTGGATGTATTTTTTGTAATCCAAATGGGCAGTGTGTTTCAGGGCACAGTGGGCCCCCCCCCATACCTCGGGATCTATGTGCCCGGCACACCCTGCACATGTGGATAATATGCCACTGAGCGGTAGCCCATTTTATGCATCCAAGCAGGGGTAAGATTTCTATTATGAAAGGTTTACCGTTTAATTAATTTATCTTTTGAAGAGTTTTTTTATAGGTATCATTAAATTCAGACCATTCTGAATCAGTAAATTGTATGTCTAATGAGGACTATCTAGTTTGAGCAATGGAGAATCTGTGATTGGAGTCAGTCACAAGTCCAGAGTTATACTCAGAGATAAGTTTCATTGGGTCAGGATGTAGGAGCAGTTTTTTGAGGGGTGTAATCATCAGTGGGCTGTCTAACGACCCAATTGTAAATTGTGTTTTTTGGCATGGCACAGTTTATAATAATAAAATAGGTAGGTGGATGGCATAATAAATTCCTCGTCCAGTTGCGAAAGGATTTAAACCCTTGTGAGGTGTACAAATGGCATAGGTAATAGAAAAACATATATGGTCCCAGTTGACCAAGTCACCACCACATCCTGAAAAAGGACATTGAAAAAGACTAGAAAACCAATGGGACTATAAAGGTGTTTAATCTCATCTCAGTATAATTCACAGTACACATTCATTGATTAAAAAAGATTTATTTATTAACCAAATTGTTAAAAACTGTAAACTTGGGGGTTAACATATACCCCTTATACGTAATAAAAGCATAATTTCTGCATATCTTTAAACCCAAGGCACCCCAAACATAGAAAGTGACCCCTCCTCATGTATTCTTTTTGTGTCCAATTTTTTTTTTGTTTCTTTTTAGTTTAGTCTGATATAATTAATTGTAATATGGATACTATCTATTGTACTGCCTAATTTACCCTCGCTCTACAGGGCTCATACCCTGGAAAAGGGATGGACCTGTCAGTCTCCATCCCTTGTTATCTATTTACTGCTTGAGGGGGGTTGAGCTTGGCGCCAACTCTGAACGGACCCACCGCCCAATTGGGGCGCCACACTCGACCCCCCGCACGTCATCGTGACATTGTTGAACGAATGTTGGCGGCTACGCCCATAAGGGCCCCGTCCTCGGGAAACTATTTCACTCTAATGGTTCCAATATTTCCACATGGTTTCATCTTTGCATTAGTCAGACTTTGATCACTGTGGGCTAGTTTCAAGTAACTCACTCAATTAATTTATTTTTTATCACCAGCCTCTACAGGCATTTTCACGGTATGGCTTTTCATTGTTTCACCTGGTGACTTCACCCTCTATTCCTACCACCTACTTTCTATTCTCACTCATCTTGGACTTTACTGGAACCTTGCTTATTAATCACTGTCCTGTCCTCTATTGAGCACAGGATTCACTTTATTAAGCTATATGATCCTCACAATAGTCGATTCTTGATTTCAGCACTCATGCTAATTTCATGATTACCAACATTTTCTGGAGATCTATATCCCCTGGATGCTGTCCATGTTGGGCGATTGACTGCTCCACGCCGCCTCAGCTCTCGGTGGTGATGCCCCCTCGGGGGCTCCATGATCCCTAGTGCCACACTTCATTCTTTAGTTGTAAGTACTTTTGTAAGTGAGGGCCCCTTTGGGTTTATCATTTTTATTTTCTATATATGCTACTTTTCCATTATCATCTTCTTCCTTGACAGGATCAGACCAAATCAAAATTCCTTATTATATATACCTCAATCACGTGCGTGTTCCTGAAGATTGGATCAATCCATGAAACGCATAGAGCTGATCTATGCCGTGTTTTAATTTTCTATGTTCTACCAGTTATACTTTATATTCTATACCATATTACTGTTTGTAACCATGTGAATTTTTACCTTTACCAAATGTATTTGTATGTATGTATTGTGGGAGATTAGCTTGTGGGGATCACCTTAAATTAAGGTCAGCGTGCAGGCAGTTTCTTTAAAATCCTTGCCGTCCGGCGCTAATCTAAACAGTAGACTCCTCTCTATACGGTGTGGGGCTGGTCCCCGTCACCCATAAAACATGTGGTAAAGCAAACCTTCTTTTTAAGACCAAACAGCTCTCTCTCAGATTCCCTTCTGAGTTCCAGGCCAGAGCTATCCTGTGCTCTCTTCCTGCTCATTTAAAGTCCACCTGAGCGTGGACTCATGTGGACCACAACATCCAGACTGGTACCAAGCCTGCCACAGAGGCTGGAAAAAAACCCGAGCCGGATTCCAGTTCATTCTCTTACAATAGAACGCATGTGAGGTAAAATATACCAATTATCCATTACCTCACCTCGCTTACCGTCACAGTATGTATATACTTGCACTGTACTTGGAGATTTTACATGTACCATAACTACCATCATGTATTTTGTTATCAACAGATTCTATTTTTATACATATTAAAATAGTTTATTAGTATCTATGTGCTTCATTTAAAGTCCCACTTCCCCGTCCCTGATATTTTCTATTTAGATAGGTTTGCAGGCACTGGACCTTACCAAGTCCCCGCCTTATTCAAAGTCCCAAATTGTTCTCCCCTACTCTTTAATAATGTAGCTGTGACCATATCACACAAGGAGGGAGTAACTCATCCCGACACAGAATCGAGACCCCCTCCTCCATATAGCCTTGAATAAACACAAATTGACAAAATACAACTGTATATTGGCTATATTGTATAATTGGTGGAAATTTATAAAAATCTTCAACACTCATTTGGCCTTATCCAGATTTACATGTCCTAAAACTCATAGCTGATATCTAATATATGGTAGGATTTGACAATTTAAAGGAAGGATTTGAAGCTAATGTATTCATTCATACCTGGTGGTTTTGCTCCGTTCAGTTTAAAAATCCTTTTGGGCTTCCAGCTGTAAAAGCTGTTTATCGATATCCCCTCCTCTTGGTGATTCACTAACATGCTCAAGCGCAAAAAACCTCATATAGTCTAGATTAAAGTTATGATGGAGACCTATATGGCGACTGATGGCTGATTCCATTAGGCCATTTTTCATTTCATACACATGGTCCCGGATGCGTTTGTGAAATGGTCTCTTGGTTTTACCTACATAGAAGGCCTTACATTGGCATTCCATGTAGTATACGACACCTACTGTTTTACAGTTGATCGATTTCCTAGGGGTCCACATTTTTCCATTTGGTAAATGTACTGTTCTCCCTCTCCAGATCCACCTACTATACGGGATGGGCACTAGAGGCGTCTCTAAGAAGATGAGTTACTTCTTCTTTGTGTGATATGGTCACAGCTACATGAAGTAATCTCATGTTATTCTGATATTATTTTGTCTACATACATGAGGAGGGGCCTCTCTCTATCTTTGGGGTGCCTTGGGTTTGATGATATGCAAAAATTGTGCTTCCATTATTCATTATGTATAACACCCAAGTTTACAGTTTACAGTTTTTAACAATTTGGTTAATAAAGAAATTTTTTTTATTCAATGAATGTGTACTGTGAATTATACTGAGAGGATATTCAACACCTTTAAAATGGCATAGGTACATAACCCCTTAAGATGACCATCTTTTCTCGTCAGATAAGGTATGTAACTCTCGCAGGGTGGGGATGGGTGATGCTGAGCAAGAGGTTGTGGAAAAATGGGTCACTATTGTGAGGAAATGGGAAAGGGAAATCCTCAACATAGTGGTGCCACGACAGGGGGGTAGTTGATGTCTTTAGATAATGTTATGAATGGTCTCTATGAGACTGTGGCTGCTTTAGTACTGGTACATGCATTAGCCGAAGTAGGGTGCAACCAGTCATGGCTATGCACCAGTTGTAATACTCGGTAATAAAGGTAGAAGTTAGGGTAAGCAACCCCTATTAGATGAGTTTCAGGCTCTTTAGTGCTATTCTAGGGGTTTCACACTGCCAGAGGAATGCTGTGCAGATAGTATTAATCTGTTTAAAAATTGACTTTGGTATTCTACCAGGATAGTTAGCCAGGACGTATAGCAATTTAGGTAAATAGAAAAAAAGCCCTTCCCACCCTCCCATACTACATTTAATCTCAAAGCGGTACATTGTTTTGCATAGAAAGTTGGCGTTTTATATTGTAGGCCTGTAATTCTTAGTAATTACACACTTAAATCTGTCAAAAACAAGAGTCTAGTAAACATCCCGGGTATGATAAAGTTTGAAACACAAAATCATAAAATATAATATAATAAATAACTCTAAATAATTATAAAAAATAATAATATAATAATAATAAAATTAATTTCCCCACGAATCACTATCGCTCAATTCTGCAAGTGTTCTAATTTATTATCGCTGTTTTCTAGCTGGTCTAAAACCACTTTTGATGTAAAGGGACACTTTTTGGTTGCCATGGACAATCTCAAGTTTCCAGGCAGAAAGAACAGTATATATAATATAAAAGTGTAGGCAGGGCACTGGACAAAACGTTAGGGACAAAAGGGATGTGAAATGATTTGATACAGTAATTTAATCTGTAAGATTACAGTGTTCTGTATGTGTTATGTTTTTTGTACTTTTTGAATTTGCTGCCGGGCTCCGCCCCCATGCATCGCAATGCTCGCAGGGAACGGAGCCTGGCACACAGAGCATCGCAGGATTCTGGTTACAAGGTAAGTACCAGGATTCTGCAATGCAATCCCGAGTGTGGCTCGGGGTTACCGCTAATGGTATTGAAATTTAACCCCGAGCCACACTCGGGAATACCGCCATGAGGGTGAAGCTTAGACTTCCCGTTTACTGTGGAGGAACTCAAATTTGCAGCCAGGAACCTCCTTGCAGGCAGAGGCCCCAGTCCTGGGAGATTTACAGCTAAATTTTACAAAGTATTTTTAGGTTCTGTATTCCCAACATACATCAATACATGCAACACTATCTCCTTCTAAGAAATGCACATTATTTTAATCCCCCAAACTGGGAAAAGACCCAACCAATTGTGGAAGATACAGGCCAATCTTCCTTATTCATCTTGATACCAAGATGATAGTCACCCGTCCTCAACCCCATCTTCCTCAGCTAATTTATAAAGATTAGGTGCATTTCATTCAGTGAAATGAGATGAAGGACAACACTATCAGGGTTATTAATCTCATTTTCTGCACCCAAAAATCAACAATTCCACTAACCTTCAAAAAATTGGTATAGGTATTCTCTTTGACCCTTGTATGCTACATAATAGCACACAGCAGGGCTGACAATTGTCACCCTTACCACATTCCCTAGTGATGGAACATTTGGCAATAGTTTTACCAGAACTTTTTTCTCAGAGAATAGGTGCAGGATCTCCCCCTTCTGAGTCCCCCTTGCCTCTGCCCCCTACAAACCTCTGAGTACCCTCTTTTGGTTCCACCCCCTACCCACCTCCCAGTATTGCCCCTTTCAGAGAATACAGAACCAAGTATCATAGTTTGTATGGAATTTGTTAGGGATAACAAGAAAAGCAGTAAAATTGATCCTCTGCAACAATAGACCCCACCCCAGCAACAATAGACCCCCACACGCATAGCAATAGACTCCCCCAGCAACAATGGACTCCACCCCAGCAACAATGGACTCCACCCCAGCAACGATAGATTCCCTCACAGCAACAATAGTCCCCACCCCAGCAACAATAGTTCCCCCACACAACAATAGAACCCCACAACAAAATACCACCCCTAGCAACAAAAGATCCACCCCAGCAACATTAGACCCCCCCAGCAACAACAGATCTCCCAGCAGCCTGCATCAATATACACTCCAGCAGCCAGCAACAATAGACCTCGCTCTCTCAACAGTAGATCACTACCAGCAACAACAGATCCCCCACCAGCAACAACCTACCTGCATACAAAAACAGATCCCCACCAGTGACAATAGATCTTCCAGCAGCCAGCAATAATAGACCCTCCAACACACCCCACACACCTTGTCACTACATACATTCAGTGCTGGAGGTGCCTGTAACTGCGTTCCCCTGTGTTCCCGCTGAAAAAAAGCCCTGGTTTTACCATTCAGAAATTCCATCCAAGGACTGACCATGGGAACCGAGCAACATAAGTTGCCTTTCTTTGCTGATGACTTACTGATGCTCATCACCAACCATCTGACTAGTCTTCTTAAGTCCTAACTCTGGCATATTTTGATTAATTTGGCTCCTTAAGCATTTTCACAGTACTAACCAGTTCAAAGTTCCTGAATGTCAATTTATCAATGACAGCTCAATCCCAAATACAAAACAACTTTCCCTTTAAATTGAGACGTTACTCCAAAAAATGCTTGTTACCTTTCCAAATGCAATGACTTGGGGTTATTCTGGTTTGATTGTGTTAATATGCTAAAAATAGACCTTCTACCCTGTCTCCTTTATATATTCAATACAGTTCCTATCAGCCCTTTCAGGACCTTCTCCCATCTCAGGTCCCTTACAATTCACTTTATCTAGGAAAACAAAGAGACCTAATTGCAATACACAATGCTCTCAAGTCAAAGGGAGAAGTTGGTCTTCTGGACACTGAACTCTACCACAAAGGTCATGAACCCAATAAGTGATTTGTTTTACTACCACCCAGACAAACTTAGAGTATGATCTAAACCCACTCCTATGGATCTCTCTCATGGAATCTTCATCGTCATGGCCTTACCTACTTAGCTTTGCCTCCTCTGTCAATCTTGGACAATTTTGTAATATCTTAAATGCTCTCTCACAAACAGGGCCCCTTAATCTGCTATTCAACAACTTAGCCTTTGGCCCAGGGATAGGGAATTCCACCATAGTAGACTTCTCCAGTGACTCCTGGCCTAAATGTTGACATGCCTTGGATTCATATATTATCATTCCAGACTCTGCAACAAATCTCATACTCAACTGTCAATTCCACTAACTGGTTCACATCTAGAGAACTAAGGAGTTTCACCTATGCTCTAAAACCACACTGATCCACCCCATTTAACTAAGTTCTCTAGAACCATCATTCTCATACATGGAACCACTTGCACACACAATCTCCTCCGCCCATGGACTGTTTCGGAGGAGAAGGGAGACTTTTGGTAGAAGACCTTCCTATATAAGAAGATGGGAGGCAAATATCTGATGTCCTTGCTCAGATTATGAATGTAGAAAATGTCACATACTCAGAAATAAATTGTATATCTCCTCCTTCATACAGGAAAAAATAAACTCTCCATGGTATTGAATGCCTTTAGAACTCATCTGCATGTATTCATCATCAGGCCAGGCCTGTTCATTATTCTCTGACCATTGTTAGAGATGTTCTGACACAATTGGCAAACAGTGGTATTTCCCCAAAATTTCTACATACTGTATTGGACAAAGGTCTTTATTACATACAAAAATTTGTGTATCCAGCCCTTTCCTCATGTCACCCTCTTTTTCCATTATTCCAGGACCTCGATCCAAAATTGTTATTATTATTATTATTATACAGGATTTATATAGCGCCAACAGTTTGCGCAGCGCTTTACAACATGGGGGCAGATAATACACTTACAATACAAATCAATACAGAGGGATCAGAGGGCCCTGCTCGTTAGAGCTTACAATCTAGAAGGGAGGGTCAAGTGGAACAAAAGGTAATAACTGTGCTGGATGAGCTGATGGAGAAAATGAAAATACAGTTGTTAGGTGTGGGTAGGGTAGGCTTTTCTGAAGAGAAGGTTTTCAGGGATCGTCTAAAAGCTAATAGAGTAGGAGATAATTGGACAGATTGGAGTAAGGCATTCCATAGGATTGGAGAGGCTCTAGAAAAGTTCTGGAGGCGAGCATGGGAGGAGGTGACGAGGGAGCTAGAGAGCAGGAGGTCTTGAGAGGAAGGAAGAGAACAAGTAGGTTGGTATTTAGAGACTAGGCTAGTGATGTAGCTGGGGGCTAAATTATGGATGGCTTTGTAAGTTGTTGTTAGTTTTTTTAATTTAATTTGTTGGGTGAGTGGAAGCCAGTGGAGGGTATGACAGAGAGGAGTAGCAGACACAGAGCGACTGGTAAGGTGGATGAGTCTGGCAGCAGCATTCATGATGGATTGAAGGGGTTATAGACTTTGTAGAGGTAAGCCATTGAGAAGGGAGTTGCAGTAGTCAAGGCGAGAGATGACCAGGGAATTAATTAAAAGCTTTGTTGTGTCATTGGTTAGAAAGGGGCGTATGTTGGAGATGTTGCAGAGGTTGAGGCGGCAAGATTTGGACAGTGATTTGACGTGGGGCTTAAAGGAGAGTTCAGAGTCCAGGACTACACCTAGAACCTTGGCATGCGGGGATGGGCTGATAGTTGTGTCATCGATTTTGACAGAGAGATCAGGGGAAGGGGCACATGGGGAGGAAGAATTATAAGTTTGGTTTTGGATAGATTGAGTTTGAGGAAGTGGTGTGGCATCCAGACTAATATGTCTGTTAGTAAATTGGTGATACGTGAGGAGACGGAGGGAGTGAGCTGAGGAGTAGAGAAATAGATTCGGGTGTCGTCAGCGTAGAGGTGGTATTGGAAGCCATGGGAGGCTATCAGTTGACCCAGGGAGGAGGTGCATATTGAAAATAGGAGCGGTCCAAGAACAGAACCTTGGGGGACCACAAAAGAGAAAGGGAGAGAAGAGGAGGAAGAAGAGTTGTAAGAAACTCTAAAGGTGCGGTTGGATAAATAGGCAGAAAACCAGCGAAGAGTACAGTCACGGAGACCAAAGGCATGGTGTTTTTTGAGGAGGGGGGTGATCAACCGTAACAAAGGCAGCAGAGAGGTCCTAGAGTAGGAGTACAGAATAGTGTCCATTGGTTTTGGCCATTAGTAGATCGTTTGTTAGTTTTAGGAGAGCAGTTTCTGTCGAGTCTTGAGGACGAAATCCAGACTGAAGGGGATCAAGAAGGCTATTATCAGCAATGTGGATGCTCAGTCGGTTGTAGACCAGACATTCAAGGAGTTTGGATAAAAAAAGGGAGCAAGGAGATGGGGTGTAGGTTGTTAAGATCGGCTGGGTCCTGTGAGGGCTTTTTAAGTATGGGGATGACAAGTGCATGTTTTAGGGAGTTGGGGAAGATGCCAGAAGAGAGGGAGAGATTGAAGATGTGGGTTAGAGACTGTAGAATAGAGCCAGAGGGTGAACGTAGCATTTGCAAGGGAACGGGATCCAGAGGGCAGGTGGAAAATGGACGTTAGGAAGTTGTTTAGTAACCTTGTCTATAGGGGTGGGGTTAAAAGAGGGAAGTAATGATTATACCTGTGGGCATGAAGTGTAAAGCGTGGAGGGTATCTGAATAGTAGAGATCTTCTTGTGAATTGTATCAATCTTCTGTTTGAAGTGATTGGCGATCTCCTGGGCAGTGAGTGAGTTGGTGGGTGGAGGCAGTGGAGGACAAAGTAGAGAGTTGGAGGTAGAGAAGAGTTGACAGGGAAGGGAAGATAAGCTGCTATAGAGAGTAATAAAATAGGTCTGTTGGCAGTGAGGAGGCTGGTATGGTAATTTTGGAGGGCAGATTTATATTGGTTGAAATCTTTCTGAGACTTAGTCGTGCTCATGAACGCCTGTGGCGTAAGACTATGTTTTTTCAGACTTCTAGTATCATCTGTTTGCCAAGTTTGAAGGGGTCGGGCCTGATTCTGTGTTTAGTGAGGGGGGCCAGTGAGTCCAGTGAGGCTAGAAGTGAAGCGTTGTAGACAGAAGTGGCTAAGTCTGTGCAGAATAGGGGTGAAATGTTGTCATAGAGGTCGTCGGTAGCAGAGTAGAGAAGAGAAGGGTTGAGATGACGTAGGTTTCTGCGGGTAACTTTTAGGCGGTTGGATGGGAGAGGAGGTGGAGGAGAGGGAGAGAGTGAAACTAATAAGGTAGTGATCAGAGAGAGGGAATCATGAAAAGCATTAGGTGTAATTGCCTTCTGGGTGATAGACTGACAATCTGTAGACAGGGCCGGCGCTAGCACTAGGCAGACTAGGCAACCGCCTAGGGCGCACTGCCGCCTAGGGCGCAGCCAGGGCCACTGGTTTCCCTACTTTCTGCCGGGAGCTTGTCAGTGCCTCGTTCTCCATAGTCCAGCATGCGGAGGGCTCGCATGGTGACAGCACACTACCACGGCCGTCACACACACACAGAGAGCGGCATGTTTGTGGGCAGTCCGCTCCGCCCCCAGTCTGCCTTCACTTCCCGGGCCATTTGTCACTGTTTACCGAAGGGAGGAGCAAGAGAAGTGTGGGAATCCCTTCCCAATAATGGGGGAGGCCGTGCCACCCCAGGGCGGGATCACTTGACAGGTAACCATACAGACGCCGTCCTCCTGCCTCTACTTGACACTCACTTGAGTCCTGGGACAGCACAACACACAGGTAGCCATTGGCCACGGCCGCCACCACACGGAACGCTCACCCCTGCTATCGATTGGCCGTGGCACCACAAGCACAAGACTCCATGATTGGCTGCTCTGACAGGCTGCTTATTGCTGACATAGGATTCCATGCAACGTGCCTGCCTCACCTCTCTCCTTCTTGTTTTTAAGGGCAGCCCTGAGATACTGGCACTAATGGCCAACACAGTAAGTGAAGTTCTTGCACCCGTCACACTGGCCTCCCACCACCACCACCTTTCACACTGGCCCCCCACCTCCTGCAACACTCTCCCCCACCTGTCACATTGGCCCCCCACCTGCCACACTGGCACCCTACCTGTTACACACTGTACACACTGCCCACCACCTATAACCCCCCACCTGCCACACTGGCCCCCCACCTGTCACACTGCCCCCCCCACCTGTTACACACTGTACACACTGCCCCCACCTATAACCCCCCACCTGCCACACTGGCCCCCCACTGTACACACTGCCCCCCACCTATCACCCCCCACCTGTCACACTCTCTCCCACCTATCACACTGCCCCTTCCCCACCTGCCACACTACTGGATTTGGATGTCTCTTTGCTAGACAGGGCTGTCTCTTTGATGGATTTGGCTGTCTCTTTGGATTGGGCTGTCTCTTTGTTATATGGGAATTAGGGATGAGCTCTGGCGTGTTCGCATGCTGCACGTGCCGAGCCCGCCAGGAAGTCGGCAATGCGCTGCGCTAATCACAGGCAGTGAGACATTTCCCGATCTCTGCAGCCACACATCGGGAAATGTCTCACTGCTTGTAAATAGTGCTATGCAGTGCCGAGTTCCTGGCCGGCTCGGCACGTGCAGCATGCGAACACGCCGGAGCTCATCCTTAATGGGGATGTGTCTTTGCTGGATTTGGCTGTCTCTTTGGATTGGGCTGTCTATTTGCTGGATTTGGCTGTCTCTGCTGGAATGGGCTGTTTTCTTCTTTTTTTTTGCTGGATTGGGCTCTCTCTTTGACATCTTATGGCATGAATTTTTGCAAATGAAAAGAAATTTAGCAGTTTCATATTTAGATGTTTTAATATTTTCTACTGTTTTTAAAATGGTAGTTTTAATTTTTTTTTTTGGAGGGGGGGCTCAAGTAGCTGGTCTTGCCTATGGCGCAAAATAGACTAGAACCAGCCCTGTCTGTAGACAATGGAAATCACCTCATCAACCTGTCCAAGTTTGCACAAATCCCGAATGAGATCTACATGATGGAGACCCTGGTTGCATGTCACTGAAATAGGTATCCCCAAGCCTTTGAGACATGGTCCTGCTGATTGTCCAACAGGGATTTGCCTACATTCATACATTTAGCCCCACAATAATCTAAGACACCTTTTTACAACTGGAAAGTTTCAATATTATACTGTTATTCCAACAACCCCTCCCAGGCATATGCTGATGTATTTTAAATGAGATGTTCTGTTTCTGCTATCAAACAGCTTGCAAAATGTGTATATTTAATAGAAAAATGTCCCTTCACAAAATATCTATTGCAATATCTTCCTGCTTTGCTGCTTTCCTGTTCATTAATACTGTTTCATTGCCCATTAAACAGAGTAGACATAGCAAGCTGCATTGTTCCACCAAAAAGTAAGTGTGTTGCCTGGCTGTACAGAATTACAATCCTTTGGCAGGAAAAAGACATATATTTATTGTTAATTTTAATTGTATATTTAGCTTTTTGACTGGAGTTCCTCTTGAGGATTACAATTCCCCTTAAAAAACATTGCCTTCAAAAGTATACTTGACCTGTTACCAGGTGTATAATGTTAAACTGTCCCTATAAAAAAAAACAAAAATCAAACATTCTTGGGTTGTATGCAAATCTAACCTTTTTAGATTAGTCAAAAAAAGGGAAAAAAAGAAAAATAAGAAACCAATTGTCTTCATTTGCCCCCCCCCCCCATATAATCCCCATATAATTTCAAGGTAACTAGGGCACAGCCCAGGAAACATCTCCTCAGCTATATGATACCATTTTTATGTAACCCCAAGACACGGACCCCTTTTCAGTGAGAGCTTTTCTCCCATTTGAAGTGATATCATAGCTTGCGCAAAACATCTGTTCTTGTGTACTATTAACATGTGTCTGTAAGTTACAGTTGAAATTTATCAGTGAAAATGGAATAACTGCATTTGTATTATAGGTTTGTGGTTGTTCTTATTCTGACATCAACTTCAGCTAGAGTATCTCATAACAATGTGCACCAACTTCACTTTTTTCTGTACAGAGGCTGAATCAGTGTGGATGGCTGGTAGGGATGAGCCCGCGGTTCGAGTCGAACATAAATTCGACTCGAACATTGGGTGTTTTTGCCCACTCACCGAATACCGAACATTATGGGGCATTCGCGGGAAATTTGAGCACCCGCGGAACGCACCTTATATGAACGGCGAGACTGTCAATGCACTGCGAGATCGCAGTGCATTGACGGCTGCTGATTGGCCAAAGCATGCACCTGACCTGCATGGTTTGGCCAATCACAGTGTGCTCTGCTGTGAGAGCCATGATTGGCCAAAGGCAGGGTGCCTTTGGCCAATCATGGCTCAGGTCCATGCCCCACACTATGATTACACGGCAGCCGTACATAGTTTTATGAATGAGAGCAGCAAAATTACATTTGTAAAGAAAAAAAATGTAATTTATCCACTTCAGCCCCGGAATATTTGGCTGCTCAATGACCAGGCCATTTTTTGCGATACGGCACTGCTGTACCCAAACAAAATTGACGTCGTTTTTTTCCCACAAATAGAGCTTACTTTTGGTAGTATTTGATCACCTCTTCGGTTTTTATTTTTTGCGCTATAAACAAAAGAAGAGCGACAATTTTGAAAAGAAACACAATATCTTTTACTTTTGCTATAATAAATATCACACATTTTTTTTCAAAAAAACTAATGTTTTCCTCAGTTTAGGCCAATATGTACTCTTCTAAATATTTTGGTTAAAAAAATCGCAATAAGCGTATATTGATTAGTTTGAGCAAAAGTTATAGTGTCTACAAAATAGGGAATAGATTTATGCCATTTTTATTATTATTTTTTTTTCTAGTAATTGCGGTGACCTGCAATTTTTACCGGGACTGCGATATTGCGGCAGACAAATTGGACATTGTTGACAAATTTTTGGGATCATTGACAATTATACAGCGATCAGTGCTATAAAAATGCACTGATTACTGTATAAATGTCACTGGCAGGGTAGGGGTTATCACTAGGGGGCAATCATGGGGTTAACTGTGTTCCCTAGGCGTGTTCTAACTGTAGGGGGGATGGGACTGACTAGGGGAAGAGAGAGATCGGTGTTCATACTTTATATGAACACACTCCCCTGAGACAACCGGAATCTGTGTGTTTACACACACAGATCCTGGGTTCTCGCTCTGTCACAAGCGATCGCGGGTGCCCAGCGGTCATTGCGCCCGCCGGGCACTCGCATCGGCTCCGGGCACACGCTGTGGGCACGCACACGAGCCCCTAGTGGCCAAAAGGCGAAGCAACATAAGGTAACATCAATTTTCCCAGCCGAGCCAACCTGCCGCAGTAAAACTGCGGGGGCTGGTCCGGAAGTGGTTAAAACTGCTCGTGGCTGTAATGTATTGTCAGATCCCGGCAATATAGATGAAAATCATTGAAAAAAAAACGGCATGGGTCCGTCCCCCAGTCCATTACCAGGCCCTTTGGGTCTGGTATGGATATTAAGGTGAACCCTGCACCCAAATTTTTAAAAAATGGCGTAGGGGGCCCCCCAAAATTCATACCAGGCCCTTCAGGTCTGGTATGGATTTTAAGGGGAACCCCGAGCCAAAATTAAACAAAAATGATGTAGGGGTCCCCCCAAAATCCATACCAGACCCTTATCTGAGCACGCAACCTGGCAGACCGCAGGGAAAGAGAGCGCCCCCCCTCCTGAACCGTAACAGGCCACATGCCCTCAACATGGGGATGGGGACAAGGGACTCAACCACCGGGCAAGGGTTGTGGGGATGTGTTGGGTGTCTGCGGGCAGGGAGCTTATCAGAATCTGGAAGCCCCCTTTAACAGGGGGACCCCCAGATCCCACCCACCCCTATGTGAATGGGTATGGGGTACATTGTACCCCTACATATTCACCAAACAAAGTGTTAAAATGCTTAAAAAGTCCTTTATTAAAAAAACAAAACAAAAAAAACTGTCCCGTGATGTCCATTCATCTTCGATCACAGCGTCCGGCGACCCAATAAAAAAAAAGACGGAAAAAACTCCGCCTCCATGGGAGGCTCCCGCTGACTGAAGTCTCTTCATGATGACAGTTGTTATATAGCTGAGGTCAGGGCCACCTGGTGATGTAAACGAGTGACCCCGCCCCCTCTGATGTTACGTGGCATCACATAATGTCAGGGGGGGCGGGGTCACCTATTTATGTTATGGACGCTGTGATCGAAGATGAATTGGCGACCCCAAAGCATCCTCCCCATGTTGAGGGGATGTGGCCTGGTACGGTTCAGGAGAGGGGGTGCTCTCTCGTCCCCTCCTCTTTTCCTGTGGCCTGCCAGGTTGCATGCTCAGATAAGGGTCTGGTATGGATTTTGGGGGGACCCCTACGCCATTTTTTTTTATTTTGGCGCAGGGTTCCCCTTAATATCCATACCAGACTTAAAGGGCCTGGTATAGATTTTGGGCGGACGCCTACGCAGTTTTTTTTTTTATTTGGGTGTGGGGTTCCCCTTAATATCTATACCAGATCCAAAGGGCCTGGTAATGGACTGGGGGTGGACCCATGCCGTTTTTTCAATGATTTTTATCTATATTGACGGCATCCGACGTTTCATTATAGCCGAGAGCAGTTTTAAATTACTTTTTTTCCTTTGGAAATGTCATTTTGCTGTGGTACTGTTCTAAACACGGGAAAAGTGTGCTATTTTACAGGTATACTAAGGACAACCCCCAGGCACGATATTTAAAGGAATATTTCATTTTTATTGTTTCACTTTAGGCATTATTAAAATCACTGCTCCCGAAAAAAACACGTTTTAAAAACTTTTTTTTGCATTGACGCATGGGGCAGGACTCGGGTCCCGAAACTCTTTTTATGGCAATAACTTGCATATAAGTCTTTAAAATTAGCACTTTTGATTTTTCACATTCGTTTCCCATTGACAGTTGTAGAGAAAAGGAAAATTTGTTTAGTTATATCATTTAAAAGTATGCACTAGCAGACGTTAAATTACTAGAGGCAGCGCACAAAAACAGTGCCAGCAACAAGGATTGTCAAGATGTTTGCATGGTTGGAAATATTCAGCTGTTTTTCCCCCACAATAAAAGGCACCTTGAGATTGTTTGCAAATACCACACTGTGTCAAATAAGTGACTACAGTGAATTCTGTTTTCCACAATTAACTGATATGTAATGATATTTAAATGACCCTCATAGCCCACTATATTTTATGCAGAATTGCATTTCTGGTACAGACTCGTACCCTAGAGCTTTATATTTCGCTGCCAATTGTCTGCATCCCATTTATGATGCCAAGGATTTTTCACTTTAATGTCACGAAATACACAAAAGGCTTATATATTTCTACTTGTATTAACAACATACAGGTAATAGCATGTTCAACTGAGTGCAACACTACTTATTTAACACAGAATACTTATTGTAATGCTAAAACAAATATATACATGGTGATCACAGCAAAAAAGACTGTAATACGCATATTCCACAAAGCAGGAAAGTCAGCTGAGATTTCAGTTTTGCATGGATGCTGGAAAGGTGAATCACATGCTGATTTACTACATCTCTTGGGATATCCAGTGGTATTTCCACTTCTGCCTAAAGCAGTGGTTCTCAACTCCAGGCCTCGGGACCCACCAACAGGCCAGATTTTAAGTATTACCTTGGGGAGTTGCAGACTAGAATACTGCAATCACTGAGCAGCAAGTGATATCACCTGTGATGTATTTCAGTTATCTTGCAAACCTGGCCTGTTGGTGGGTCCTGAGGACTGGAGTTGAGAACCACTGGCCTAAAGGCTGCAGCCAAAACAAAGCCATATGACATGTTATGTTCCCCTGATAGATTCTTCATGCAGTAGAACTGATAAATTATTGGGGAATACAGATGAGAGCGACAAATAGTCACACTTTTGTTATATTCTTGCATACAAGTTAGAGATATCAACTAATGCTAAAATATACCTCCATTGGAGAAATGTATATATTAAAGCAATCCAATGAGTGATACAGCACTTTTTCAGTGGGAACATGGGGGAACACAGTTTTAACACCTCCAGCACTGAATGTACTGTATGTAACGGTAAAGGGTGCTGGGGTATGCTGGAGGGTCTTTTCATGTTGGCTGCTGGGAGATCTATTGTTGCTGGTGGGGTCTATTGTTGCTGGAGTGGATCTACTGTTGTTTGGGGATATATTGTAGCAGAGGGTTCTATTATTGCTGCCTGCAGGGGATCCATTTTACTTCTCTTTCTTGTTATCATTAACAAATTCCATACAAATTACTTAAAGCGGGAGTCTGGCGACCAATCTTTTTTTTTTTTTTTAGGTCATTGAGACACTTTGCTAATCCCAAAATAATACTCACAGTTTGGGTGTAATATTTCCGCCTCTGTCTGTTTTCGTACTGAAGAATAACCTAAAAAATGTGATGTTGGCTGTTTCCATCTTGCTTGTGGGCATGTGAAGCCCACAAGCATTGATTTCCGGGATGCAGTGAATGCTGTTCATTTACAGCTTGTTCACACGCATGATCATTGTTTCCGCACTGAATATTGGGAAGCCTGACACTAAGCTCCCAGGAGACAGTGCGGCGCCGGGGAAAGGCAATAAACACACCTACTCCCATGGGAGGAGAGACAGGAAGTGCCACAATAAAGTACAATATAAAAGTAAGCGATAACATTTTTTTTCGTGCGGCATTTGAACATCTATGCAATTAACTGAAGGGGGTAAGATTAAGTTAAAAATTTGAGTGGAACCCCGCTTTAACTCCACAAAATTATACTTGACTCTGTATTCTCTAAAAGGGGCAGTATTGGGCAGTAGGTAGGGACAGTGCACAAAGGTGGGTAGGGGTGTAGATAACAGGTGACTCGTAAAAGTGGGAGTACCTGCACCTATTCTCTGAGAAAAATAGCCCTGGTTCCTATCCAAATCATCTATTATTTTTTTGGAGTATAGTCAGCCATAAACATAGACCACAGAACCTTCCTCATCAGAATAACCTGTAGTCCATAGGTGTGCAAGGTGCGCCTGGGCACACCGTAATCACCCCATTTGGTGCAGATTTCCCCTATTTAGACCCCTGATATTTCACCTAAGCCCCCTAACGGGGCTCCTAAAAAAATGAAAAAGCAAATAATAATAATAATTTAAAAAAAACTACTGACACCGTCCACTGCTCTACTGACACTATCAGTTTATATACACATGCACACACAAACACACACACACATATGTGTTTGAGCTTTGGGCTACACACTCTAATGCCGCGTACACATGACCGGACTTTCTGGGAAACTAGATCCGACGTTCTTCCCGCTGGACTTTCTACCGACGGACGGACTTGCATACACACAACCGGACTTTCCGGCAGACTAGGTCCGCCGCTCTTCTAACCACTTGAAGGCAAAGCCCTTACTGACACTTTTTGTTTACATGAAAAAAAAATATTAAAAATATAATAATAATAAAATAATAATATTTTTTTTTTGCAAGAAAATTACTTTGAACCCCCAAACATTATATTTTTTTAAAGCAAATGCCCTACAGATTAAAATTGTGGGTGTTGCAATTTTTTTTCACACAGTATTTGCGCAGCGATTTTTCAAACACACTTTTTCATTTTAATGCACTAAAACACACTATATTGCCCAAATGTTTGATGAAATAAAAAAGATGATCTTATGCCGAGTACATGGATACCAAACACGGCAGGCTTTAAAATTGCACACTAATGTGCAGAGGTGACAAACTACATACATTTTTAAAAGCCTTTACAGGTTACCACTTTAGATTTACAGAGGAGGTCTACTGCTAAAATTATTGCACTCGATCTGACCTTCGCAGTGATACCTCACATGCATGGTGCAATTGCTGTTTACATATGACACCAGACTGATGCTTGCGTTCGCCTTTGCGCGTAAGCACATGGGGACAGGGGTGCTTTTTTTTATTACTTATTTTGCTTTTTATTTTATTTTTAAACTGTTCCTTTCATTTTTATTGTTATCTCAGGGAATGTAAATATCCCATATGATAGCAATAGTTAGTGACAGGTACTCTTTTTTGAAAAAATTGGGGTCTATTAGACCCTAGATCTCTCCTCTGCCCTCAAAGCATCTGACCACACCAAGATCGGTGTGATAAAATACTTTGCCAACTTCCCAATGGCGCTGTTTATATCCGGCGAAACCATTCTGGTCTCTGATCAGCTCTATGGTCAGCTGGCAGAACCAGCGGCTGCATTCTTGAGTTCCTTGTTGGGACAGGAGAGCCCGAGAAAACCATGGAAGATGGTGGGAAGGGGAGACGTTTCCTCTTACTGCTTGTAAAAGCAGTCTAGAGGCTAATTAGCTGCTAGGATTGCTTTTACATGTAAGCTGACCGCTGGCTGAAAAGAATGATACCAAGATGATACCTAAACTTGCAGGCATCGTTCTGGTATACCCACTCAAAGTCCAGCAACATACCAGTACGTCGCTGGTCCTTGTTGTGCATACATTGTAATGTTCTATTTTTCATGCAGCCTGTGGGCTGAACGTAAAAAAGAGATTGATCGGCGGGTATGCCCACCATTAGAATACCACCCTTCATCCAACCACTTCTAATGATGGGCATACATGCACCATTTTTTTTTAACTGTGGTGGTGAAACCACCTCCTACAGCGATGGAGTCGCTGATTTACATATCGTGGGAGCAAACGCTGTTGCTGTCAAGATTAATAAACCCGTGCTGCAGCTGAATGGCGTACCTGCTAAGCAAATGATGGTTAACAATAAAACAAAGTAACATTACAGTATAAAGCCCCATACACACTATCAGATTTTCTGGTGATTTTTGTCTTCAGATTTACCAAAACCATGTAGTGCAAGGGCCTGTCTGATTGCATAGAAATTGAAACTCCTAAGGTTTGACCTCATATTATACGGTTTTGGTAAATCTGAAGGAAAAAAATCAGCAGAAAATCTGATAGTGTGTATGGGACTTAACAGTAATGCTGCGTACACACGGTCGGACTTTTCGACCGGACTGGTCTGACGGACGCGACGGACCAAATCCGGCGAACAATCCAATCGTGTGTGGGCTTCACCGGACCTTCAGCGGACCTTTTCAGTCGCGAATCTGAAGGACTTTAGATTTGGAACATGCTTAAAATCTTTACGTCGTAACTCCGCCAGACCCAGAAATCTGCTCGTCTGTATGCTAGTCTGACGGACAAAAACCAACGCTAGGGCAGCTATTGGCTACTGGCTATGAACTTCCTTATTTTAGTTCGGTGTACGTCATCACATACGAATCCATCGGACTTTGGTGTGATCCTGTGTAGGCAAGTCCGGTCGTTAGAAAGTCCGTCAAAAGTCCGCCAAAAGTCTGTCGAAAGTCTGTCAGACAGGCTGTCGGACTTTTGTAGCTGAAAAGTTCGACCGTGTGTACGCGGCATTAGAATTACCATACCTGCAAAGCAAGTACAGTAAAACATAGTAAAAATAAAAACATTGAAATCTGTGCCTAAAAAATATATGCCGAAGCATGGGGGCAATCCGCCCCTAATGTAAGGAGCAAATCGCTCCTTCACCCCTGCCCCCATGCTTCTGCATATATGCTCTTTTTTTTAACTGTGGTGGTGAAATCACCTCCGACAGCACTAGAGTTACAGTGCTGTGCGTATCGTGGGAGCAAATGCTGTTGCTGTCACGATAAAACCGTGCTGCAGCTGAATGGCATACCTGCTAAGCAAATGATGGTTAACAATAAAACAAAGTAACATTACAGTATAACATACCATACCTGCAAAGAAAATACAATAAAACATAGTAAAAATAAAACAGAGAGAGAACAATAGATATAGAACAATAGTGAACGAACAATAGAGCAGACAGTATAGAGCAAACATAAGGGAGAGAACAAGAGAGAGAGAGAGAAGAAAAATAAAAGCACTATTTTTTGATTTTTTTATTTTATATTTTTTGTGTTTTTGTGTGTGTGTGTTTTTTTTTTCACTTTTTTCACTTTTATAAAAACTGTAAACTGAACGTTGCAGATGGCCATCACATCTTTTGAGACCCTGTGTTAGTGTGCCTTAGGACTGTGTAGTGCTGTACCCTACGCTAATACTCAACTAGTGTGTGATAGCATTTGAAACAGTCACCGATGCAGAGACCAAGTTGGTCAGGACAGGAGGGAGAATAAAAGCGTGTGCCACGCCTAAATCCGCGTTTTCTGCAGACACAACATCTTCTTTGGGGTGTTTTTTGGGTAGGGGTACCAGGGAGGACATACGGAAAATGCCTCTCATGCAGCCGGCTCACTGCATTTGCGTTGGGAAGGTGGGCCATAGCACCGTCTGGAAACAGAAGGGCTGTGACGATCTCTTCCTGGAATTTAAGGAAGGATCCAGTCTGTCCTGAAGCTTTGTATAGCACAAAAGCGTTCAGCAGAGCCAATTAAAATAAATATACAGACACTTTTTTGAACCAGCATCTGGCCTTTCCGGCAATTAGGTACAGCGCCAACAACTGGTCGTTGAGGTCCACCCCTCCCATATCAAGGTTGTATACGTGGACACAGAGGGGTTTCTCCACAACACCAGTTGCCGTAGAAATTTGGACTGTCGTATCTGCGTGAAGGGAGGACAGAACGAAAACATTCCGTGAATCCCTCCACTTCACTGCTAACAAATTATTACACTTCAAGCAGGCTCTCTCCACCCGTCTAAGTCGGGATTCTACAAGCCGTTGGGGGAAGCTCCGGCGATTAGATTGCACGGTGCCACATGCGCCAATTCCATAATCAAAAAGGTGACTAAAAAGTGGCACGCTTGTGTAATAATTGTCCACGTACAAGTGGTACCCCTTTCCGAATAAGGGTGACACCAAGTCCCACACAATCTTACCAGCGCTCCCTAAGTTGGGCAGTTCTCCGGCTCTACGTGACTATCTTTTCCCTCGTAAATCATAAAACTATATGTATAGCCTGTTGCCCTGTCACAGAGCTTATACATCTTGACCCTATATCTGGCACGCTTGCTGTGAAGATACTGTTTGATAGACAAGCGGCCAGAAAACTTAATCAGGGACTCATCAACGCAGACAACTTGATCGGGAGTAAACAAGGCTGCAAACTGTTGGTTGAAGTGGTTTACAAGGGGCTGAATTTCGTAGAGCCGATCAAATCCAGGGTACCCCCCGAGGACAACAGAGTTCATTATCATTGAAGTGCATGAACCGCAAGATCTACTCGTATCGTGTCCTGGTCATGGAGGCAGAGAACACGGGCATAGGGTGAATTGGGTCAGTGGAACAATATGACCACAACTCACTCTTTTTAGTTATGCCCATGAGGAGGGATAGGCCCAGGAAGGTCTTAAATTCGAAGACCATAATAGGTCTCCAATCTCTGGCAAGCGTCAACAGGGGATTATCAGTGATTAATTGACCAGCATACAAATTGCTTTGGTCCACAATAGATCTATAGAGATCTTCCGTGAAAAACAGCGCATAAAAATCAAGTGACGTAAAATCAACGGTTTCCGCCTGAATTCCGGGTTGGCCAGTGAATGGGGGACGTACGGGTGCCGCAGAAGTGGTGGACTCCCAATTAGGATTGGCGAATGCAGCAGGAAGGGCACTATGGGCTCGACGGGCTTGTGTTTGCCTTCTTCTTGGTGGCAGCGGGACACTACTCGTGCTAGCCACCTCGCCAGCTTGAACTGCACTTATGGGACTCGCCACGTCACCAAGTGTTAATGCAGTGCTGGATGTACTAGGCCGCTGGTGCTTGCCAGTTCACCAGAAGGATGAGCTGCACTAGTACTGGCTCTCTGCTCCATACGAGAGCCCTGCGGTTCTTGCACCTCAACGACAGCAGAAGAACGGGGTCGGGTACGCCTGACCTTGGCAGGGACCACAACTCCATCGTCAGAGCTATCTGTCAGGGTGCCGCTGCTGTTTACCGGTTTGTATTCTGAGCCTGAATCTGACAGATGAGTGACTTCCTCTTCACTATCTGTCATGCTCAGAAATGTGTAGGCCTCTTCACTACTGTACCTTTGATTTGACATTTTGATCTCTAAATTTACTGGTACAGTAGTGGGACTCACAGGAAAAAAAGCTCCTGACTGTCAGCGACTGCTTCATACGCTACAAAAAAACTGTTAGCGTTTGCAGGGATCATGGTTGACTCTGTGAATGCTGCAGTTATGTGTGTTGTGTTTTGTAAGTGACAGTGATCAATTGATACTGCACTTGAGTGGGCTGGGCGGAGGGGCTAAACGCAGGTGCTAGCAGGTATCTGGGCTGATCCCGCTAACACTGAGTTTTTGGGAACCCTAAACAGCTGGGGACACTAGTATAGATCTGATCTGATAAGATCAGATATGGATCCGTTCAGACACTATACTACTAAGGGTGGTGTATGGTGCGTGGGTGTTAGCGCTGCTGGCACTAATCTGATGCTGCCTGGGGCAACGCAGACCCTATCTGACACTAAAACCTAACTGATATCACCCACCGGGTGATCAGGGGATTAAACCTTTATTTAGGTAAAATACAGGGGGTGATGCTATAAAAAATAATCTAGCTAACCAGCGTCACCCGTGACACTTATACAGTGATCGCTGGTGACAGGGGGTGATCAAGGGGTTAAACCTTTATTAGGGGGGTTAGGGGGGTCCTTAGACCTATCTAGGCCTACACTAAGTACCCTAACGCTGATTTTTGTCACTAATGACACCAGTACAGTGATCAAAAAAAAATATGCACACTGCACTGGGTGACACAGTGGCAAGGGGTGAAGGGGTTAACAGGGCGGGTGATTGGGGGGTGGCAAGTGTACCTACATGAACTGGTGTCAGTGTAGTGTTGGTGCACTTACTCTGATATGTCTTCTCTCCTCTCTCTGGAACGAAAAGACTTCCACGAGGAGAGATGACATCACTTCCCCTGCTGTGTTTACACTTACACATGCAGGGGAAGGATCTCATTCACCAGGAACTATCACCAGGTCCAGGCCAGATACCATTGGCCTGGGCCTGGGGATTGATCGGTTCTGGATCTAATCCGATCGTCGTGGCCGCCGAGGGGGCGCACACGCGATGTATAGCTACAACGCTTCGCGCAGCTGGGCCAATCTGCCGCAGTATAACTGTGGTGGCTTGTCCGGAACCGGTTAAAGGTTGTAATAAAAAAAAAAACAAGTTATATTTACCTGCTCTGTGCAATCGTTTGGGGAAAAGACATAGGCACTATCTCTGGCGAGCTTTGGGACAATGTTTTACAGTCCCTGCAACAGGTTTCTCTCTCTCCTTCCCAAAGGTTGACCAAGGTTTTTATTTTACATAGGGTATATAGAACCTCCAAATTCTTACATGCTATTAGTTAGAACTGCATGATTCTGGATGAAATGAGAATCACAATTTTTTTGCTTAGAATAAAGATCACGATTCTTGCGGTGTAACACTATCTTTCACATTATACAAAAAAATTGGGCTAACTTTACTGTTTCGTTTTTTTTTTTTTTTTTATTAAAACTTATTTTTTCCCCAAAAAAATTGTGTTTAAAAGACCGCTGCGCAAATACTGTGTGACATAAAATATTGCAACAACCGCCATTTTATTCTCCAGGGTCTCTACTAAAAAATATATATTTAATGTTTGGGAGTTCTAAGTAATTTTCTAGCAAAAAATACTGATTTTAACTTGTAAGCAACAAGTGTCAGAAAAAGGCTTAGTCTTTAAGTGGTTAAATTGACTTCATTTACAGACCGAAGTTCATTCCTTTGATCTAAAAGAACCAAACGTTACATTGTTTATAGTTATCTCAGTGCTGAGGAATGTTGTGAAACTTGGTAGGCTGCCTGTTTTTTTGGGGGGTTTTTTTGTCAGCTGTAAGCAGAGAACTTAATTAGTGGAAATGCTTTGTTAAGATTGGGAGGGAGGTTGAATCGAGATAGCGATTTTTTAACAATTAATCGTGCAGCTCTACTATTAGTGCAAGAGATACCGCCAACCATGGTAGGTGTGGTCACCCGTCTGGATCGTTTATTCATCTCCTTTGTTGATGTACTAAGTTAAAGAGGTATTGGACTGAGGTTGTTGTTACTTTAAATGGTTTATGGGGGATTAATCTTCATATGAAGCCCCTTACATGCCTTTTAGGTTATATAGACTCATCCTCTATGTACTTTAATTTGTTACTTACTACTTCCAGAGTTTTAGTTATAGCCCATATGATGATCACCCTAAAATGGACCTTGCTCCCAATTCTCTATGAATGGATAATTTGATTGTACAAGGTTGTACAATCAACCTTGTGTTGATTGTACAAGGTAACACTAGTGTTGCACCCTCCTAGATATGTGCTAGGTAGATAGATTTAGTGCTGGCTCACTGTGTTCAGTGGAACTGTGTGTGTTTTGATAGGTGCATTTAGCTTGCCTCGATGTAATCAGTGTGGGTGTGATTATTGTGTAAGGTAAATTTATCTTTGTTGCCTGCATCCAGTGCAGACGATTAATTAGTTCAGTTCAGTGTTCTCAGCTTCTGCTAGTCTGTTTACTCCCTCTGCTTTTCAGGAAGCTGTGGAAACTTTCTGGATCATAGGCATGAAGCTATGCAGGTGGCAGCATGAATATTTATACAGCTCTGGCCAATCCCAGGGAGCTGGGCCCTAATGGCATGCTGGGTAACTGTGTATATTCTTTGAACACACTGGCTCTGGGTCTTTTCCTGGAGAGGATCAGTCCAGCCTGGAGGGCTTGCTGCCATACGCTTGCTGTTCAGGAGGCCTCAGGTGGGCAACCCGAGGGCTGAAGCTGCTGAGAGCTGACTGAGGGTCTCTCTGTGGAAGATCTAGTCTGGTATCACTGGAGGAAAGTGTCGCTTGGAAGTTGGAAGGAGGTAACCAGCTTTCCTTGGACATTTTGTGAGTACAGACTACTGAGGGATCTTGGAGACTTTTGGGCTGCTGCCACCACTCTTGGGTCGCCACCTGTATGGTTTTCTCCCGGACAGTCCGGATTTTAATGATGTGTTCCGGTTTACTTCTGCCCCAGACCCAGACACATCTTTCACACAGACTGCACCAAGAGTGACATGTCTCCCCCTGACAGCAGCTTGGTTCAGCAGAGCACAGTGTCAGTGTATCAAAGCTCCTCCCCTCCTCCTCCTTCTCCGTTCTGTACACACGAGGAGGAAGGGGAGCAGGGATGCGCTGATATCAGGTCTGTAGAAAGTTTTTATTATGCTCTGTAGATGGAGGAGGGAGGGGGAGAGAGCAGCTGGAAAGGAGGACAAAGTAGAAAATATGTGGAGTGATCGAGGGGTTAGGAGGATATGTGCTGGAGGGGCTTCGGCAGGGGGAAGATATGCTAGAAGTGTGGATTGGATTTGAAATCTGGCAACCTCTACTTTCACTATCTCTCTTCCTTCCCAAAGGACCCCTCCAGCACATATCCTACCCCCCACCCCTCTCCCTTGCACAGTCCCTCTTCTCTCACAGAGCGCCCCCCCCCCCCCAGCACATATCTGACCCTCCCAAGCTCCCCCGGCACATATAGGCACAGGCTGCATATGATGGGCACAGAGGCTGTATGATTGGCACAGAGGCGACATTTGATGGGCACAGTGGCTGTATGATTGGCACAGAGGCTGCATATGATGGATACAGTGGCTGTATGATGGGAACAGAGGTTGCATATGATGGGCACAGAGGCTTTGTGACTGGCACAGAGGCTGCATTTGATGGGCACAGTGGCTGTATGATGGGCACAGAGGCTGCATATGATGGGCACAGAGGCTGCATATGATGGGCACAGAGGCTGTATGATGGGCACAGGCTGAATATGATGGGCACAGAGGCTGCATATGATGGGCACAGTGGCTGCATGTGATGGGCACAATGGCTGCATTTTATGGGGCAAAGTGAGGCTGCAATTGATGGGTCTTTTTCAGAATTTTTCAGTTTGTTTGCGCCCCTCCCCCCAAAAAAATTTTGATCACCAGCCGCCACTGCCCCCCAGCATATATCTAACTCTACCCACCCCCCTGCTAGCACTAGCCCTCTCCCCAGGACATATCTGACCCCTGCCTGACGTGCACTCACAATTCAGCCTCATATACTGTTTGCTGTGGCGAGCTATGTGCCACACAACTACTCTCTTTCAGGCCACCAAAAGTGTTCCAGGTCTTTTACAATATTAAAGCATATACCCCTGCAAAAAAATGCCGCCTCTAAAGTGTTAGGGTTTGGCTTGAAGAAAAGGTGGCAACCCTAATCTTGTGCTGGAGAGTCAGGTGGGTGTTTGCTAAAGGGGACAACAGCTGGTGTCCTGAAAAGCCTAATAGATCCTTGTGAACGGACACTCCTCTTTGCTCTAAAAGAAAGAAGCCTGCTATTTTCTGCCTCTGTTACAAGTCAAGTCCACAGTTTGCTATATGCAAGGACTTTTGCTTTATGTTTGCGCTTGTAAGAGACAGTTTGCCAGTCCTCCTGGGTATTTATTTTGGTAGGTGGTGAATGGGAATTGGATTCTTGTTCTGGAAGAATGTCCCACGCACGGAGCAGTGCCAGGCCTTCATCTAATGATGTTATCACAGAAGTGATGTTGTTCTGAGTGATGGTGAGCTTAGTTGGATAGCCCCAGCGATATATTATGTTATGATTTCTGAAAGCTTTCGTAATTGGCAGGAGTGACTTTCTTTTTTGCAGTGTATATTGGGAGAGGTCTGCATATATTTGTAGGCAAGAAAATTGCTCAGGTAAGTGGTTTTTTTTGCAGAAACTGGCCATGAGATGATCTTTAACATGATAGAAATGCACTCTCAGTATGGCATCTCTAGGGATGTCATCAGGGAGGTAGGAAGGTTTTGGCAATCTGTGAATTCTATCGATTATTACAGATGTTGGGATGGATGGTAGAGCTGCACAGATCAGATCGCATGCATATTGATTCAGTTGAGCATTTTGCACAGATTCTGGGACACCTCTAAGCTTCAAGTTGTTCCGCTTTGAGCGGTCCTCGATGTCTGCGACCTTGGCTTTGAGGCTTTCTAGTTGGTCATCTTGATCATTATGTGCATCTATTAGGGTGTTGTGGGAGGTTGCAAATTCAGCCATTTTATGCTCAATATGATCTATTCTTCCTCCTAGTTCCTGCACGCCAGCTTTGAAATTTGTCACACACTGCATCATATCTGCATTTAATGAGGCCTGCAGGGATACCAGCATGTCTTTGAGTATTGCTTTAGAGACAGGTTGATTAGTAGCAGGAAAGGAGCTAAACATGTCTGATAGCTCCTTGGTAGTATTAGCAGAGTTGCAGCTAAGGCTTACCTCTATAGGAGAGGAGTCAGCAGACAGTCTGGGCTTGCACTTTTGCAGGGATCTGCATAGTAGGAGTTGATGCCGCTGGCGACCTGGGCTGGGATGCTTTGGAGGCTCCCACTGAAGCAGGGCTCTGTGAAGAGCGAGAGGATCCGCTGGATGAGGCCGGCGAACAGCTGCCGGCGCCATTTTGGGAGTGCGTCTGCTCCGTGGGGAGGAAGAAGTGTGGAAGTTTCTTTGTGCCGGAGGGCTCCTTTTTCTTTTTACCCATCCCTGAGTGTGCCAGGGCACTGTGCTAGGTGTCCCGTGGTGTTTAGGAACCGATATGCCGCCTCTGTTTGCTGTTGTGCCCGGTTGTCTGGAGGAGCTACTCTCTCAAGCGTCCATCCAGCCGCGCGGTAGCCACGCCCCTCCAGGACTTTTGCTTTAGCTATACATTTAACTATTTCCACAGTTTGCTATGTGCAAGGACTTCTGCTTCAGATTAATAGAAAGGAGTTCATTGTCCTCAACCTGGACATAGTTTCAGTTTTTTGAGTATCCCACTGAATTCCCTCAACCCTATCCAAGTTCTCCAAAAATAAAAACAACAACCCTAGAATACTTATTGAGGAAAAGTGTGATTGCGATTGTGTGCCTGGCTGCAGGGCAATCCACTGGGTAAGAACCTGGGCAAATTTCCAGCTGCTCTTACGGAAGTAAGCACTACACTAGCTTTGCAGGGAGTAGTAAATATAATCATGAATATAATTGTTGTCCTTTCAAACTTTAAGTTGAACGATATTGTGCTTATAACACTTGTAGCATTCGCAGCTGTTTTACACTGTAACAAAACATCATAGCATTACAGACAGTACTTTGTGCAATCAATCCAACATGTACAAATGCTATATTTCTGCACATTTTATGGACAACTACTATTTTTTGCTGAACAGATCAGAAAAAATAGAGCTTTTGTAGCATGTGCCAAATTTTGTACAGTATATACTATCAGTCAATGCACAGCCTCCAAATGTTTCTAGTAGGTCAATTACAGTTTTTTTATTCGTGTTTTAGGAATTTTTAGCAACTCTTCCTCAGTAAATATTTCTAATTCAGATATATTTTAAGTTTTTTTGCATGCTCCACATGTTTGAGATCTACACAGCAGATTTTCAAATATTTTCAAGTTCCTGGGCCATGAAGGCTGTTCCAGGACCTTCATTTTTTCCTTTCTTGAAGTATGGCATGGTTGACTTTATTAGAATCAATAACTTGTTGGATCAGCCAACCTCTTTTCAGTTTCAGTTTGTTACTGTCTGTGGAAAATGAGACTCTAGGATCTGCTCTTTAATAGTGTCCAATTCCCCCTCTACCAGATAATAATGACTTCTAGAAAACTCTAAAGCATAAAGGATCTATCCAACACATAACAGATCCACCCCATGCTCATCAGTTGCTCCACTTTTGTTGAGAAAAACAGAACATTCCCCTCTGGGTGATCTATGCACATTGCAAGGATTTTAACTAACTGAAGAAATCACTGTTTGTATGTGTCCATGTGCAAAGTGAATCTAATGGTAGTGGTTTCTTAATTATCATCCAGCTGCTGCACCTGCGACTGTTAGGAAAGATGGTTGCCACTTTTGAGGCTGTTCCATTTGCCCAATTTCACTCAAGGCCCCTGCAGAGAAGCATTCTCGCAGCTTGGAACAAAAAGACTCATGCCTTGGATCTTCCGATGTGCCTATCCCCAAGGATACCCAAAAGCCTCAATTAGTGGTTACGAACCAAAAATCCTTTGAAAGGCTAAGCCTTTCTTCCACTACAATGGAAGATCGTAACCACAGATGCCAGTCTGAGAGGCTGGGGAGCAGTTCTGGAAGAAACATGCACGCAGGGAAGATGGTCTGCAACCGAGAGACGCTTGCCCATCAATATTATAGAAATTCGTCCAATTTACTTGGCCCTCATGGACTGGTCTTACAGGCTACAGGGTCACCCTATTCGGATACAATCCGACAATGCCACGGCTGTGGCTTACATCAATCACCAGTTGGTCCTTTTAGTAGCCCCGGCTTGGCCCAGATGACCTTGGTATGCAGAGATCGTAAAGATGGCAGTGGGCAGGCCTTGGGTCTTCCCATTCCGGCCAGATCTGCTCACACAGGGTCCGATTTGCCACCCTGCTTTACGAAGTCTAAATTTGACGGCTTGGCTGCTGAAACCCACATTTTAAAAGAACGTGGGCTCTCGGAGTCAGTCCTTTCCACTCTGGTCAATGCCAGAAAGCCAGCCTCCAGGCTTATTTACTACAAAATCTGGAAGGCATATGTTTCCTGGTATGAACCCAGGCGATGGCATCCTAGAAGGTATATGATTAGCAGAATCTTGACCTTTCTTCAGTCAGGCCTAGAAATGAGATTGGCTTTGAGCACTATCAAAGTCCAAATTTCGTCTTTGTCTGTATTTTTTCAGAAGCCAATTGCTTCACATTCCCTGGTCCGGGCCTTTATTCAGGGGGCACTGCGGTTGAATCCGCCAGTCAAACCTCAGTATGCCCATGGGATTTGAATTTGGTGTTTTGTCGGCTTTACAGGGACAACCCTTTGAGCCACTGCACCTGGCTCCTTTAGCGCTTTTGACTAAAAAATTAGTCTTCTTGATAGCCATATCCTCTGCTAGGAGAGTATCAGAATTGGTAGCTTTTTCTTGTAAAGAGCCATATTTAATTATTCACAAGGACAGGATTGTTATGCGTCCTAATCGTTCCTTCTTACCTAAGGTGGTTTCAGGATTGCATTTGAATCAAGATGTAATACTGCCATCCTTTTTTCCAGATACGCAGTCCACGGAGGAAGAATCTTTGCACACTCTTGATGTGGTTAGAGCAGTTAGTGTCTATCTGCAGGCAACCGCTCAGATACGGAAAACTGATTGTTTGTTTATTTTGCCAGATGGCCATAAGAAAGGCCAAGCAGCGTTGAAATCAACTCTTTCTAGATGGATTAGACAGGTTATTTTTCAGGCTTATGATATAAAGAGGAAGACTCCTCCTTTTCATGTAAAAGCACACTCAACTAGAGCTGTTAGTGCTTCTTGGGCAGTGCATCACCAGGCCTCCATGGTTTAGATCTTTAAGGCTGCGACTTGGTCTTCAGTCCATACATTCACCAGATTCTATCAGGTGGATGTAAGAGGGCAAGAGGATACCGCCTTCGGGCGCAGTGTACTGCAGGCTGCAGTTTAGTTCCTCTGGTCCGTTTGCGGTCTAAATTTTCTGATCTGTGTCTCCCTCCCCTCAAATGAGCATTGCTTTGGGACATCCCACTATGTAATGAATACTCTGTGTCCCGTGATGTATGATCAAGAAAATAGGATTTTTAAATACAGCTTACCTGTAAAATCCTTTTCTTGAGAGTACATTACGGGACACAGATCTCCCGCCCTTCTATGGGTTTTACGTGGTTACCTATTGCTTTGCTAAAAAACTGAGGTCCTCCCCGTATAAGAGGGGTTATATAGGGGAGGAATTCTCCTTAATTGGGGTTAACCAGTGTCCAATCACCGATGGTGCCTATCTAACCCACTATGTAATTAATACACTGTGTCCCGTGATGTACTCTCAAGAAAAGGATTTTACAGGTAAGCTGTATTTAAAAATCCTATTTTTTGTTGCAGAGGATGTCTGAAATCTGAATTGTATCTTAGGGCAGATTTCTGGAAAATGAGTGAGCCAATCACACAAGCAGGAAATTATGTTTCTGGAGGGCGTTCTGTACATATTCTGTGTAGGGAACACCTCCGGGTAGCCATATTGCATTTTACAGAAAATTACAGAGCTGCAGGTTTAAAAGGAAAAGGTATTTTTTAATAACATTCAATTACAATATGACTTGTGTCGCAATTGTATATACTATATATGTATTCTTTTTATTATTTGCTATTTTTTTCCAATGAAAGTGGAGTTACCCTTTAACCGGTTCCCGACCGGCTCACAAAGATATACTGCGGCAGAATGCTGAAAAACATTCTGCCTTTACAACTCCTTTAAGAACCACATATAAAGCCAAGTTATAGTTTCTAAAGCAAGTACACTTTCTTGTATTAAAAGACTCTAAAGAGTTGTAATTTTGCCCCTGTACAAATCCTTGGTAGGAGCTCATCTAAAAAATTCAGTTCTGTTTTGGGCACCAGTTCACAAAAAGGATATTAAGGAACTGGGGAGAGTGCAGAAAAGGGCAGCCAACTGATAAGAGGCATGAAGGAACTCAGCTATGGAAAAGATTTGCTGAAATGAATTTATTCTCTCATAAGAAGAGATAATTTAAGCAGAGTTCCGACAGAAAAAATAAATAAATAAAAGTCAGCAGCTACAAATACTGCAACTGCTGACTTTAAAAATATGGACACTTACCTATCCTAAGCCGCCCCATCCCTCGGCTCTCGGGTGGAGGCACCGCCATCTTCAGTAAGGGAATCAGGAAGTGATGCCTTCACAGCCTGGTTGCCTACTGTGCATGCGCGAGTCATGACTGGTCCCTGCTGTCTTCTGGGACCTGTGTGTCTCCCAGAAGATGGGGGGGGGGGCGGAGGAGGGGCCAGACATGGCGTAGATAGCCGCAGATTCTGCAGCGATATATCGCTGGAAGTGGGAGCAAATACCTGTATTAGACAGGTATCTGCTCCCCCCTCCCCCCTGAAAGGTGCCAAATGTGACTCTGGAGGAGGGGGAGGAACTGGATAAGTGGAAATTCCATTTTTGGGTGGAACTCCGCTTTAGGGAGCAATATGATCACCATGTACAAATACATAAATGGGCCATTGAATGAACTTGGTGCAAAACAAATTCACTCTAAGGTCATAACAAAGGAAACAAAGGACATTGAGACACTCTTTGCGATTAGAGGAAAAGGTACTAGTTCTGGCCATATTGGTTGATTGTTTGAAAAAAGTTGAATCGATTCCCGATTGCACAGACTATTCAGTAACTGATTAATAACATTTACAAGTAATAGCACCATAAATTGTTGATCCTGAGATCACCCATTGCCTTGGGGCATCAACTGTGGATAAAAGGTACTATATATGGAGGTTTTCATTGTATTTATGTAATCCTTTTTTCTATTGGTTGAACTACTGTAGATGTGTCTTTTGTAAACTTAACTATGTAATTATGTAAAATTGTTATATTTACTATGTCATTCATATGTAGACCTCTGTAAAGAAACTTTACAAATAAAAAAAATACATAGTTACATAGTTACATAGTAGTTACATAGTTACATAGTAGGTGAGGTTGAAAAAAGACACAAGTCCATCAAGTCCAACCTATGTGTGTGATTATGTGTCAGTATTTCATTACATATCCCTGTATGTTGCGGTCATTCAGGTGATTATCTAATAGTTTCTTGAAGCTATCAATGCTGAGACCACTGCCTGTGGAAGGGAATTCCACATCCTTGCCGCTCTTACAGTAAAGAACCCTCTATGTAGTTTAAGGTTAAACCTCTTTTCTTCTAATTGTAATGAGTGGCCACGAGTCTTATTAAACTCTCTTCTGCGAAAAAGTTTTATCCCTATTGTGGGGTCACCAGTACAGTATTTGTAAATTGAAATCATATCCCCTCTCAAGCGTCTCTTCTCCAGAGAGAATAAGTTAAGTGCTTGCAACCTTTCCTCATAACTAAGATCCTCCAGACCCTTTATTAGCTTTGTTGCCCTTCTTTGTACTCGCTCCATTTCCAGTACATCCCTCCTGAGGACTGGTGCCCAGAACTGGACAGCATACTCCAGGTGCGGCCAGACCAGAGTCTTGTAGAGCGGGAGAATTATCGTTTTATCTCTGGAGTTGATCCCCCTTTTAATGCATGCCAATATTCTGTTTGCTTTATTAGCAGCAGCTTGGCATTGCATGCCATTTCTGAGCCTATCATCTACTAGGACCCCCAGGTCCTTTTCCATCCTAGATTTCCCCAGAGGTTCTCCCCCCAGTGTATAGATTGCATTCATATTTTTTCATATTTTTGCCACCCAAATGCATTATTTTACATTTTTCTACATTGAACCTCATTTGCCATGTAGTCACCCACCCCATTAATTTGTTCAGGTCTTTTTGCAAGGTTTCCACATCCTGCGGAGAAGTTATTGCCCTGCTTAGCTTAGTATCATCTGCAAATACAGAGATTGAACTGTTTATCCCATCCTCCAGGTCGTTTATAAACAAATTAAATAGGATTGGTCCCAGCACAGAACCCTGGGGAACCCCACTACCCACCCCTGACCATTCTGAGTACTCCCCATTTATCACCACCCTCTGAACACGCCCTTGTAGCCAGTTTTCAATCCATGTACTCACCCTATGGTCCATGCCAACGGACCTTATTTTGTACAGTAAACGTTTATGGGGAACTGTGTCAAATGCTTTTGCAAAATCCAGATACACCACGTCTACGGGCCTTCCTTTATTTAGATGGCAACTCACCTCCTCATAGAAGGTTAATAGATGGTTTGGCAAGAACGATTCTTCATGAATCCATGCTAATTACTGCTAATGATATCATTCTTATTACTAAAATCTTGTATATAGTCCCTTATCATCCCCTCGAAGAGTTTACATACTATTGATGTTAGGCTAACTGGTCTGTAATTCCCAGGGATGTTTTT
Organism: Lithobates clamitans; assembly: GCA_037952925.1. Lineage (NCBI taxonomy): Eukaryota > Metazoa > Chordata > Amphibia > Anura > Ranidae > Lithobates > Lithobates clamitans. The sequence goes on along the minus strand of JBBGZY010000116.1, from coordinate 2,198,486 downwards.
TGGGCCCTTTTTAAATATTGGTGCTACATTGGCTTTTCTCCAATCAGCTGGTACCATTCCAGTCAATAGACTGTCTGTAAAAATTAGGAACAACGGTCTGGCAATCACCTGACTGAGTTCCCTAAGTACCCTCGGATGCAAGCCATCTGGTACCGGTGATTTATTAATGTTAAGTTTCTCAAGTCTAATTTTAATTCCGTCCTCTGTTAACCATGTAGGTGCTTCCTGTGTTGTGTCATGAGGATAAACACTGCAGCTTTGGTTACTGAAGCCCCCCGATTCACTCGTGAATACTGAGAAGAATAAATTCAATACCTTTGCCATCTCCCCATCCTTTGTAACCAGATGTCCTTCCTCATTCTTTATGGGGCCAATATGGTCTGTCCTCCCTTTTTTACTGTTTACATACTTAAAGAATTTCTTGGGATTTTTTTTGCTCTCCTGCGCTATGTGTCTTTCATGTTCTATCTTAGCCCTCCTAATTGCACCCTTACATTTCCTATTGCATTCTTTATAAAGTCTGAATGCTGAGAATGATCCCTCAACCTTGTATTTTTTGAAGGCCTTCTCCTTTGCTTTTATATGCATTTTTACATTGGAGTTAAGCCATCCAGGATTTTTGTTCGCTCTTTTAAATTTATCACCCAATGGGATACATTGGCTAATGCCCTTATTTAATATGCTCTTAAAGCAAACCCATCTCTCCTCCATATTTTTTGTTCCTAATATTTTATCCCAATTTATGCCTTTTAGCAAGGTTTGTAGTTTAGGGAAGTTGGCTCTTTTGAAATTCAGTGTCTTTGTGTTCCCTTCATGTTTCCTATTTGTGTGATTTATACTGAAACTAATTGACCTGTGATCGCTGTTACCTAAATTGCCCTGTATTTCCACATCTGTGATCAGGTCTGTATTGTTGTTAATCAGTAGATCCAGTAATGTTTTATTTCTAGTTGGTGCGTCTACCATCTGACCCATAAAATTGTCCTACAAGACATTAAGGAACTGGCGAGCCTTAAATGAATGCGCGGTTCCCTCCGCCCAGTCTATGTCTGGATAATTAAAATCCCCCATTATGATAACACTTCCCATCCTTGCTGCTAATCCAATTTGTGATAGGAGATCCGTCTCCACTTCCTCCCTCAGGTTAGGGGGCCTATAGCATACTCCCAGTATTATTTTCCCCTTAGCTTCATCCCTTTGGAGTTCTACCCATAAGGATTCCACCTCCTCACTAGCTCCCTCAGTGATGTCATCTCTCACATTCACTTGTACATTATTCTTGATTTATAGGCATACCCCTCCCCCTTTTTTACCCTGTCTATCCTTGCGGTATAGGGTATACCCTTGAATGTTTGCCAGCCAATCATGAGAGCTGTTGAACCAGGTCTCTGAAATTCCCACAAAATCCAAATCCTCCTTGTACAACAGTATCTCTAGGTCACCCATCTTGTCCGCCATGCTCCTGGCATTGGTGAACATGCCACATAGTTTAGACCGGTCGCATATTGTCCTCATATTGGGTGTTTCAAGATTGCAACTAGGACTTGCTACTATACTCACCTTGTGTTTTTGTGCTTTGGTTAACCTACCATTAATGCCCCTAATACTACCCTCTGGAATATCTTCCGCTCTGGCTATCACTGTCTCTGGACCCTCCCCCGATCGCCTAGTTGAAAAACCCCTCTAACTTTTTGGCCATCTTCATTCCCAGCAGATCTGCACCCTCCTCATTTAGGTGCAGTCCGTCCCTTCTATAGTACCGCTTACCGACTGAGAAGTCGGCCCAGTCCTCCAGGAACCCAAACCCCTCCTTACTACACCAGCTCTTCAGCCACTTGTTTACTTCCCTAATCTCCCTCTGTCTTACTGGTGTGGCTCGATGTACCGGTAGTATTCCTGAGAACACTACCTTGGAGGTCCTTTTCCTCAATTTAGCACCTAAGTCCCTAAAATCGTTCTTTAGGACACTCCATCAGCCTCTGACTTTGTCATTGGTGCCAACGTGCACCATGACAGCCGGGTCTTCCCCAGCCCCTCCCAGTAATCTGTTTGATTCCGATGTAATACCTTATTACTCTTAGTTACCCTATTCAGCCTTAGGTAAATTCTTTCTCCCAGTGGCGGCCTGTCCATAGGGGGCGCTCGGGCACCGCCCCCAAGCTGAAAAAAAAAATGTCATTTTAAGAGTGACCTGGCGCCGGACATGCGGCGGGCTATGGGAAGCTTCCGAGCCTGCAATCAGCTGATTGCAGGCTCGGAAGCTGATTTGCCCGTGTTTAGGGTGTGTGCAGTGTTTCATATTCCCATCGCACACGTTCCTAGTATAAGCTCTAAAGGTTTGGGTGCTGCAGCAACAACCAGCTGGATACTGGTTCAAGTCACAATGTAGATACATGCCAGCACACCACAAAGAGGTGCAACATTTCGGAGTCACGCAGGACCCCTTCCTCGGGCATGTGATAAGATCACATGCCTGAGGAAGGGGTCCTGCGTGACTCCGAAACGTTGCACCTCTTTGTGTTGTGATCATGCAATAAACTAAACCGTTTGGACGCCATCCTGTGCTGATCCTTGGTGCGCTGGCAAATATCTACATAGGGTGTGTGCAGGGCGCAAGCTGTGCGCCCGCACACACTCCCACTCTACTTTGATTTGGTCAGTGGCTAGGATTGGCACGGCGGGGACCGGAGGAGAGGACAGTGGGTAGTACTATTTGTGTGACTGTGGGGGACAGGACACCGGAGGAGAGGAGAGTGGACATGGGCGGTGCTATATATATATATATATATATATATATATATGCCATTTCTCGGCTCAGATTCTGAGAGAGCGGCGCCATTAAAGGTAAGTGCTGGCCATCTGCTCTCCTGAAACCCGGGCTGCGGCATATGCTCTAGCCAGTTACCTCCCGCCCTCCCTGCCAGCGCCAGCAGCACCCCTTCCCCCACCCTGGAGCTGAGTCCACTCTCTCCGCTCTCCAGAGTCCCGCCAACAGTGCACACTCTCCGATCGGCAACACCTGTGACCTTCCACTGCCCCCGTCGGCTCCAGTGGTTTCAGTGGTGGTGACTGCTGCTGGACACACAAAGGACAGTCAGTCACCCGGACACAGGTAAGAGCCTAGGGGCCATGAGGTGTGTAGGTGTCCAGGGGGCATGAGGGGTGGTAGGTGCCCAGGGGTCCGGTGGTAGGTGCCCAGGGGGCATGAGAGGTAGTATGTTCCCAGGGCTGGAAGCTAGCAGAGTATAGGGAGCCAGGGCCAGCAAGGGCAATGTTATGTAGACTTGCCAGTATAAAGGGCAATGTTCTGCCGATATCCATTATATGGAGCAATGTGCTGCAGAGTTATCACTTTATCTGCCTGGCTGGTGAGATACTCTGCAGAATACAGTATATCACAATGAGTTTGCTCACATTGCAATGAATGTTCTGCAGATATGCCACTACAGAGAGCGATTTTCTGCAGATATGCCACTATACAGAGCAATGCTCTGCAGATAAGCCATTATACAGAGCGATGACCTGCAAAAATGCCATTATACAGAGCAATGTTCTGCAGATATGCTATTATAGGGGGCAATGTTCTGCAGGCATGCCCTTATACAGAGCAATGTTCTGCAGACATGCCATTATACGGAGCAATGTTCTGCAGACATGCCATTATACGGAGCAATGTTCTGTAGACATGCCCTTATACAGAGCAATGTTCTGCAGACATGCCATTACACAGAGCAATGTTCTGCAGACATACCATTATACAGAGCAATGTTCTGCAGATAAGCCATTATACAGAGCAATGTTCTGGAGACCTGCCATTATACGGAGCAATGTTCTGCAGACAGGCTATGATACAGAGCAATGTTTTGTGAGAAATGCCATATACCAGGCTTTGTGAAAAATGCTATATACCAGTTTTTAGAGAAATGCTATATACCATTTTTTTGAGAAATGCTATATACCAGGCTTTGTGAGAAATGCTATATGTACTCTGTGATTCTGGGCTGTATACTCTGCTGCGATTCTGGGCTGTATACTCTGCTGCGATTCTGAGCTGTATACTCTGCTGCGATTCTGAGCTTTATACTCTGCTGTGAGTCTGGGCTGTATACTCTGCTGTGAGTGTGGGCTGTATACTCTGTCCTGTGATGAGCTGTCCTGAGCTATATACACTATGGGTGGAAGCAAGTGGAATACAGGGTATGGAGTGGGTGGATGCTATAAGGGGTGGGGCTTATAAGTGGAAGGGGTCAAAAAGGAGGGGCAGGTCTGGCGCCACCATCCTAAAACTCCACCAGCCGCCACTGCTTTCTCCCGTTCCCCCCATAGCTATTTCTCCTGCTGACTTTTTTGTACAGTGTTACATAAATAAAGGCTACAAAAGTGAAAAAAAGTGCATTTTACAGAGATATAATTTACCACATCTCAGGGAGTCAGCGTATAGTGCCACATTCAAATAACTCAAAATTCCAAGAAAATAGAAGGAGAAATACCTTAATGTTGAGGGACTTTATGGCACCATACTAAGAAAGCATTTCAAAAGAATAAAACAATACATTTATTGAATCACATTAAAAATTGGTGTATAGCAACATCACCACTCAATAAAACTCATACATATAATTCCATTGCAACTTTCATAAAGTCAAATAAATGCAATGTTATTAGACATATGCACAACAAAAAAATTTGTTTCGTTTCTTTATGTTTCCGCTGATTCATAACGATTCGTAATTTCGGAAGACGCAAGTTTTCATATTCGGACTTGTTCGTATTTTCGTAACAGATACATTTTTGTTGATACGAAATGATTCGTAATTCCATTAGTCTAATGATTCGGAATTTCGCAAGACGCGAGGTTTCATATTCGGACTCGTTCGTATTTTTGTAACAGTTATATTTTCTTTGATACGAAATGATTCGTAATTCCGTTTTCTTTGATTCGAAATTCGTAATCTTGTTAGATAATTTTCGTTTATTTGGTACACTACTCGTAATTTAGTAATTATTACTTTTGTGAGATTGCCATTTTCGTTGATTCGTACTTTCGTAGGAAATAAAGAATAATAATCCTATGCTTGCTTTTCTAACAAGTCCTGTACTTACTCCAGTCCACTCCCTCAGTCACGAGACCTGACTCAGTCTTCTCAACTGAATCTAAAAGGATTCAGGAATGCAGTGTGACTCAGACACAAAATGGATAAGCTGATTGGCTAAAGATATTAACCACTTCAATACAGGGCACTTATACACCTTCCTGCCCAGGCCAATTTTCAGCTTTCAGTGCTGTTGCAGTTTGAATAACAATTGCGCGGTCATACAACACTGTACCCAAACTAAATTTTTATCATTTTGTTCCCACAAATAGAGTTTTCTTTTGGTGGTATTTGATCACTTCTGCGGTTTTTATTTTTTGCTAAACAAATAAAAAAAACGAAAATTTTGAAAAAAATAAAAGTTTTGCTTTTGTTTCTGTTAAAAAATATTGTAAATAAGTAAGTTTTCTTTTTTACTGATGGGCACTGATAAGGCGGCACCGATGAGGTGGCACCAATGAGCGGGCACTGACGATGGTTACTGACATGCGGCACTGATATGCAGCACTGATGGGCATTGATAGGCGGCACTGATGGGCACTCATGGGTGGCACTGGGTGGCACTGGTGGGCACTGATGGGCACTGATAGGTGACACTGATAGGCACTGAAAGGCTGCAAAGATGGGTTCTTATGGGTGGCACTGATAGGCGGCACTGATACGTGGCACTGATGGGCACTGATATGTGGCACTGATATGAGGCACTGATAGGCATCCCTGGTGGCACTGACAGTGGCAGGCATTGTGAGTGGGCACTGATTGGCAGCTGCCTGGGCACAGATTAGTATTTCCCTGGGGGTCTAGGGGGCATACCTGGTGGTCCAGTGTGGATGGCCATCCTGGTGGTCCTGGGCGGCTTCCCTGGTGGTCCTGGGCGGCTTCCTTGGTGGTCCTGGGTGGGATCCAAGGGGGGATATAACACCCAGTCAGGATAACTGAACCACCGCCCGGCCGTCAATCTGCTATAGGCCGGGCGGGAAGTGGTTAAAGTGATATTGAAAATCCGAAACCACAAATGTAATATATTACAATTTACAAGTCATTCGATGTGAGGGCTGCATCAGCTTTCTTTTCTTTGGTCTTTTTCCCTCTGTTTTCCCCTGGTGTTCTGGACTGTAGCACACCTCCTTTATTACCGTGCCCCCACTCTGGGTGAATGAGCACAGGGGGCACCTTTGGACAGCAGCATTGTCAGTCTGGGGGGGTGAAGTGTTGGATGGACTAGCAGATTTAATTACACTAACAAATTGAAGCTAAACCCCAGCTAATATTTTAAAAGCAGTTACAGTAAACATTATTTTTCCTTTTGGGATAAAGGTTTTACCTTTGAATAAAAGCTGATCATTGTAAGCATCCCTGCCCTATTAAATGGTCTGTCTCCTCTCTGTAACTGATACCTGGGGAGCCTGTTGTTTTGAAAAACGAAAGGCTTATTGGATGGATCACCAGATCAAAAACGAAAAAAGAAAGAAAGTCTAAAAAAGAAAATGAATGCAGCCATCACCTCTAACAAATGGTAAGCTGCAATATAATAAATGTTTGCTTTTGGATTTAATACCACCATAATAATGCTTTAATGGACTTTAATGTTTATCCTAATGGTTTGAAGTCTCTTGCTGGTGTGTTAAACAAAATTTTGAATTTTTGTCTCAGTGCTTTTAGAGGAATTATACCAAAGATATTTCTTATGTCCCATACACACTATCAGATTTTCTGCTGATTTACCAAAACCATGTAGTGCAAGGGCCTGCCTGATTGCATACAGATTGAAACTCCTAAGGTTTGACCTCATATTATATGGTTTTGGTAAATCCGAAGGAAAAAATCAGCGGAATATCTGATAGTGTGTATGGGGCTGTAGGATCACAGGCCAGTTTACTTGCTGACAAAGCCTTCTTCTACAATATTTTGTAAAACAAAATCTACCCATTTGTGTTTAATATAGTCAGATTTCATACCCGCTGTTAAATGGTAAATATTGTAGAATTTAATATACAGTAAAAAATGAACAGTACCACCTAAACTAAGATGAGTGGGGCAATTTAGGCTTCTTCGCCAGCATTTTTTTTATCTTTATGTGGATCTTTTCTTTCCTGGAATTATATGTTTGTTTGTTTTGTTATTACATTAAGTTGGATGTAAATCAATACCTATTGTGATAAGTGGAATGCAGCAAAATCTTTGCAGGGAAAGCAGCAGGAGAGAAGCTCATAGTATCTGCTTTGAAAGTGCAGTTTTATGATACCATCTCTCAAAGAAAAGAAAAAAAAAATTCTATGGATTCAATTTCTGTTTTCTAGGGTGCCAGATGGCTGCAGACACACCATGTCTCTGCTAGGGAAATATTCTCATTTCAAGCCTTAGCTTGACATTTTCCAGTGTCGTGTAGGATTTTTTCAGACCTAATAAATTGCTCTATTCAATGCTACCCCCGGGAGGATTCTGAACATTGTATCAAAAGTGCAAATATTCATGTTAATTCAGGTAAATAAAATACATTTTTTAAATACCAGTAATCTGTGCTTATTAATTAAATTAATATTGCGATTTTATGATGCAAAAATGCATGAATGCAATACTGAATTAAAATGTAAACTAGACAGCTATAATATTAATGGCTAACATGATTGTTCTAAATTGTACAGAAAAACTGTCTATTATTTAGCTGATTGTGCTTAAAGAGTAACTCCGCTTTTGTTGAGAAAAAAACACTCCCTTCTGGGTGATCTATCTACATTGCAAGGGTTTTAACAAACCTTGCTGCAGATTCATACCTTTTGTTAGTCTGAAAAATTCCATGTGTGTTTGTCTGTGTCCATGTGCTTAATGAATCTAACTTCATAATGGCTTCATAATTATCAACCAGTTGCTGTACCTGCAGGGCTCTAATGAGGAAAATTGCAGGGTCTGCATCCTTTTAGACGTAATTTCCTGTAGGGAGTATTGCAGGGAATGCCTGAAACTGATTTGTATCTTAGTGTAGACTTCTGGGAAAACCAGTGAGCCAATAACGCGGGCAGGAATTTATACTTTTGGGGGACATTCTGTAAACATTCTGCATACAGAACACCTCCAGGTAACCATATTGCATTGCATTTTACAGATAATTACAGAGCTGCAGATTGAAAAAGAAAGGTCATTTTTGATAACATTCAATTACAATATGACTTGTGTCACAATTGTATATGCTATATTATTTTTTTTATATTTGCTTTTTTCCCCCCATGAAAGTGGAGTTGCCCTTTAAAGCAGAAGCTGTGCGAGTGGAGGACTTGCATGGCGGACTTATGTGAGAAGGGCTTTAAGCAGTTTAGGAGAGGATCAACACTGGGATCAGTTATTTTCATAGCCATCCTTGTTTTAACCACACATAATATGTAATTACATGTCATTCTGGGTATGCAAGGTGAGTTGTCACATACCTGGTTGTAGGCCGAATGTGATGTGAGGGCTTCCCTTGAGGCTGAGTGCAGAGCACCCCTAAAGTTTGAGACAAGTAGTGCTGCGCCAAAAAAAGCACAGGTTGCCAGCTGCAGAGTTGCTTGAGGATCAGAGTATATGAGGCACCAGAAGGAGACTAGACCATGCAGCAGTGTCAGCAAGGCAGAAGACTCTCTAGATGGGCAGGTGAAGTCTTGACCCTGCAGAGGTGCCAATAAGACAGGTGCCACTCTAGATGCACTGGCGGATGTTGACAGGCAATTGGAACAGGAAGCGGAGTCAGGAGCCAGAACCAGGGTCATGCACAGGAGGTCAGTCAGGAACAGGAGCAGAAGCAGGGTCAAGATCAAGTCGGGGTCATACACAGTAAGCAGACAGTGAGTGAAGTCCATTGAAGCTGGAGTGAGAGCCAGGAGAGAAGCCAAGACAGGTCCAAGGGCAAGCTGGGTCATCAATGGGAAATCCAAGAATACAGTAACACAGAATCACAGGGTACAGGAGGGCTGATGATCATCCAGCAACTTGTGGAAGAGACTGTTGCCTTTAAATAGGCCACTGGGCGCCGTGGCACACATGCACATTTGTACGCGCCCAAGCAATTTCTGCACACATTAGCGTGACCATGTTGAGTGTTGGCAAATATGCCGATTCTTCTGTGGTCCATCCTCTGACATAAATGCTTCTACTCATAGTTATTACCAAGTAGGAAAGTAACAAATACATACAGAAGTGGGCAATACAGCAATAGCCTACTGCAACAAACTATCTTGATATGAATAATGTCAATTGGTTATTGCACATTATTGCTTTTTTTTCTTTGTGTAGTATTTGTAAGCACCTATAGGTCAAAGGGAAGTGATATGCAGGTAACCAGAGTATCACATATCAGATTTCATCAGTTTAACCGCATTGGGTGAAATCACTCTATATACTGCACTATGCCTTTTAAAATAAAGAACATGGGTAGAAATCACTAGATTACCAGTAAGTGAACAATCAACAATCTCTGGTGGATAAAGGTCAATCTTTATTCCACTGATGAGGCACAGGTTCCCTCCCTTCCTAGCAGTCACTTCTTTAGTTTTATGTGTATCAGTGGTGGTCAACCCCTGGCATCACCAACATTTAATAAATGTAATGCTATATAGATTTGTCAGAAACTGCAGACATGCAACCAAAGATGGTCAAAGTCTAAGGGCATGCTACAAGAGATGGTTAGAGACTGTAAGCATGCAATAAAAGATATTAGAGATTTGGACATGCTTCAGTAGTCAGTCAGTCACTGGAAATACATTACAAGAGACTGCTGGAGATCACTGCTATCACAGCCTGTTTACATTTCAGAGCTTCCACACGTGTGCCCTCTGCATCGTCCTAAAAATTACTTTTGCCGCATTTGATATTTCTATTGGATAGATCTAGAGGAAAAAAAAAACATAAGCATAAAAAGAAGGGGAGACTGCACAGAAAAAAAAGCATGAAATAAATCAAGATATTTAACCACAGGAACCCAGTCTAAGGAATCATTTTTCTTCACTAGGAACCGAGATAAGGAAAACACAGGTCTGCAGGACACTGAGGCCACTCAATAAGAGCCAAAAGACTACATGTTTCGCCCAAGCCTTAGGTTGGGCAACTCTGCTCCACAATGAAGTCAATTTGAAAGTGTAATACCTGTTTGTGCATCGAGGAATAGCATCAATTCTTTACTGAATAATGTTTCTGGGGCAAGAGGATTTTTTTCAGTGGTAAGAAAAATGGGCAATGCATACTGTCCAATCATCTAGGCCTAAAAAAAGTTACTTTTAGCACAGAATATTTAAGTGAAGGGCACATCCTTTTCACACCCCTGAATGACATGGGCCATGATGAACAAGAGTGATCACTTAAATGCACTGGAAATTTTGACCATAACTTCCCTTATTTAAGTGTTTAAAAATAACCAATACAATAATCTGAAAGGTGGATGAAAAGTTTTGAATAATAAAAATAACTTTGGCAGTTAAAGCAGTAGTAAACCGCGGCACAAAAAAAATTATAAATTGGGCCCCTGGGCAGTTTAATTCATAATATGCTAGTATGCACATTATGACAGACTTACCTAAAAACAAAGCTCCCCAGTGGCATGCTGTCACCGCTGTAGGTGCTTCCATCCTTACCCAGTCTTCCTTCCGAGTTCGCGGGCTTAGGCCTTATGAATGGCCGAGCCGTGATAATGTCACTTCCGTGCATGTGCACAGTCTATTCAGAGCCCAGTGCACATGCTTCAGTGACGTCACTGGCGGCTTCCAAAGTAAATATCTCCTAATATCTCCTGATGGACAGAGGAATATGGTTCCTAAAAGAGCAACAGTATTTAGCATTTCTATTGTGAGATTTGTATATTCCATAGGTATTATGTTTCATTGTAAATTTTGTAATATAAGTAGATAACCTCATATTATCCCTTGTTACCATTAGGGATACAGTTTTAATAAACCTAAAACATACAGGACCCTGGTTAAACCCCATTGTGTACTTAAAAGTGGGGTATGCCTGTACTAAACATCTGCTGTCATGAAATTCCCTGCAAAATGTACTCTTAAAGACAACCTTGTAAAACATTCTGGAAGAGTAATTATTGAAAAACACATTTTTAGTAACAGGAAGCCCAAAGTATGGAGCATGAAAATCACAGTTCAAAGAATCATCCTGTGGTGAATAACCGGTGTTAGAAATGTCCGCACTGCTGACTGGATGGCTGATAAGGGACTCTATGTCCTGAATGTACCATATATTACCTAGCTTGTACAGTCTGTGCATATGTTCCTTTCCAAATGTTGATGGCACCCCTAGCAGCTGTTATGTTTTGGCTAAACAGTTTTCTATATGTCTTAATGATGTACTTGTCAGGGAAAATTACAGAAAGCTTTGCGTATTTGCTGGTGATCTTGTATCATGAGTGCAAGACACATGCATAGTACAGTTTACATGTGTTAGAGGCAGTGAATACTCCAAACCAAAACTTACATTGAAAAAAATATTTAAAAAACAGACATTAGAAGCTTTTGGCATCTGGAGACATTAAATATCCGTTATTTGATTATTCTTGTGGTTTCAACCAGATCAGATGAATACTGGGCTATCTGTGGCACATGACACTCAGGGGTTGGTTTTCTAAAGGCAAACAGACTATTCGCTTTGCAGAGGAAATTGTAATATGCAGCTTAGTGAATGAGGTTTAGCTCTGCTGACTTCCATCAGCCAATCATGTGCAACCAAAAAATGCATTTTTTTTCTTTTTCCCACATGTGATTGGGTATTTTTTGCAAAGCAAAACTTCACCATATTCTCTAAGCTCTGGGGAAAACTTCCCTTTCAAAGTTCAACTTCCTTTGCAAAGTGAACTGCTTATTTGTCTTTGGTAAATTAACCCCTAATGCCCTGTACACACGACCGGTTTTCCCGTCGGAATAAACTGTGAAGGTTTTTCCGACGGAATTACGCTTAAGCTGTCTTGCATACACACGGTCACACCAAATTCCGTCCGTCCATAACGCGGTGACGTACAACACATACGACGGAACTAGAAAACAGAAGTTCAATAGCCAGTAGCCAATAGCTTCCGTCTCGTACTTGCTTCCGTCTCGAGCATGCGTCGTTTTTGGTACGTCGGAACAGCATACAGACAAGCGGTTTTCCCGATAGGAATTGGTTTCATCGGCAGAATTTAGAACATGTTCTCTTTCCAGAATTTTCTACGTAAAAAATCCAATGGGGCATACACACGATCGGAATATACAATGAAAAGCTCCCGTCTGACTTTTTCTGTCGGACATTCCGCTCGTGTGTACACGGCATAAGTCTTGGGAAAAGCTAGATTGCTTCTGAAATGTTATGGCTGATAAATTGAACTTGGTTTGTTTGCCTGAAATGTATAACAATCATAGATCATGCATGTAGCTGTCATAAATGTTTATGTAATCAGCATACCTGATTTAGAAAACTTTATTACTGCAACCTGACACCTATGACCCACGTATCAAGATAAAGTATATCTAAAGGCAGGTTTATTTTAATTAATTCATTTATTTTTTACAATTTGTGTCGTTCAGAACATTTCTTTTCCCTTCTTGTCCTGTAGACTCAATGGGAAGTTGAGTGTTCCTGTTCTGGTTGCAACCTAAAATTTTAGATTTACCCTCACTTTTATTCCAGATGACATTGGTGATCAGGACAGTTAGAGATTGTGAATTCCCCTAACACAGAATCAGATAGCAATAAGGACCTCTCGGTGGTGTTCTCTCAAATCTAAAAGAAATATATTTGTTCTTATGCCCTGTACACACGGTCGCATTTTCCGACGGAAAACGTGTGATAGGACCTTGTTGTCGGAAATTCCGACCATGTGTGGGCTCCATCATACATTTTCCATCAGAATTTCTGACACACAAAGTTTGAGAGCATACTATAAAATTTTCCATCAACAAAATCCGTTGTCGGAAATTCCGATCGTGTGTACATAAATCCGACGCACAAAGTGCCACGCATGCTCAGAATAAATTAAGAGACTAAAGCTATTGGCTACTGCCCCGTTTATAGTCCCGACTTACGTGTTTTACATCACCGCGTTCAGAACGATCGGATTTTCCGACAACTTTGTGTGACCGTGTGTATGCAAGACAAGTTTGAGCCAACATTCGTCGGAAAAAAAACATGGATTTTGTTGTTGGAATGTCCGATCAATGTCCGACCGTGTGTACAGGGCATAAGATATACCTTGAAGAAGAGAAGTTCTGTATTTATAGATGTCTCTTTAAATGGTCATTTTCACTTTGCAGGACCATTCTGACAAGGTATTCAGGGCCTAATTTACTAATGTATGCAATGCTATGAAGTTAGAATACAGGCAGTGTCATTTTAAGCCAGATTTGGAAAGAGATCACTAGTGAACATGTGTGCACTTTAAACACCCAATTATGTGCAGGGCATAAAAAAAGTTATAGGTTTAAAGATGTAAATTTCAAAAGTGGAGGAAGTTTGGGAGATGGAAGATCTTGTTCTTTATTCACAAAATAAGCATGAGCTATTCTCCAAGACTAGCTTTTATTGGCACGCATTTCATTTATCAGAAGAGGACAAATTTCTACTGGCGTAGCTTCCTTGCTGAGTGTACCCAAGGAGTTTACTAATAACAACACCCCCTGCCCCATTCCTCCAGCATTGCCAACTGGCAGTAAATTCACAGACAGTTTGTAAAATCCATGATTTTTTACATCTGACTGTGAATGCCCATTATGGATATGCAGACTGCATGTCATTAACGGACATTTATGGACAGATGTAAAAATCATGGATTTTACAAACTGTCCATGAATTTCATGACAGTTGGCAACCCTGCCTCCCTCCCTTTTTTTTTTTTGCTTTTTTCTGCAATCCCTTTCTTGACACTTAATAATCCCCTTTTTCTAGATTACTTTCCAACTTCTTCCATACTACAGGGGATGGGCAAAATTATTATATTTTAGGTAAAAGAACAAAATCCCTATGGGTTAGATCCACTGAGTGGCGTGAAATGTGTTGGGACTGTAGCCGTCCAGACTGAGACTGCCATTCACTATTATACAGCAGTTCTTGACTTGATGTGCGGCTCCTGGGACACCTAGTCACTCTCTACCATTGCCTGGAGCATAGACAAGCTTCCTTCCAGGCCAGCAGTCACAGCGATGGGCACAGAACTTTATTCCCATACAACCTGAGCGGTTCACACACATATACCTGGTTAGAAACGGTATATACCATCATAACCTTTTTGTACCTCGCGACATTGCAAATAAATTGATAAATTCAGTCACAGAGAGACCAGCTAAGTGGACACCAACAATTTGCCCTCTTTGAAACTCAGTAAGCTCTGACATGACTCTATTACTAGAAGTGCACGCAGTGAATGACAAAAGTGGGGCTTCACACCTGTTAGCTAGGTGTCTCATCACACAGCGGAATCTGAAGAATGTGAGGAAAAGGGGTATAGCCTGTTTTAAGTCCCCATTTTCACTAATGGGATAGTGGCGGTAGGTTTCAAAGCCCCCCATTGATTGATTGAGAATGTTTTGGAAGTTCTCAGGGATCCTCTAGGATAGGTCATTTAAGGTCACCTGACCCCCCAGAACATTACAAAAAGTTCCCAGGACCCATATTCAAGCAGGGTCTCTGGCTAGTCTCCAATAAACAAGGCCACGGCCATTATTAATCCAGTTTGGTATATATAGTGTTATTTGTATATTTGGAATTAATGCCGCCTACTGTCCCATGTTACAACACTTCAGCTTTCAACGTGGAACATGTTGTCACTTTCACACCTGCAAATCATATAGTGTTTACAGATTTTTTGTCCAACCCCTGTATATTTCCTTTAAGTACTTTCCTTGGTCTTATACCACAGCATTTTCCTTTCTTTAGGACTTATCCCATAATTAAAAAATTTGATTCAACGTCTTGCATGGGTACTTGTCATTGGTCATACTTTATATCCCAGTGGAGATTACATTTGGTCTTTTTCATCTTTACATACTGTATATGGGTGGATTTCACACAATCAATGTTCGATAATTGATGATTATATAAGGTGTGTCACTGTTATTTGGTACATTCTGCATTTTGCTTTGCTTATTTCTGTATACTGGATTGTCAACTAATTCCTTAAAAGATACTTAGGAGTGCTGTGCTTTCTTCCCTTTGTCTGCTGCAGAGTCTGCTTCTGGCTCCCCTACACTGGCTGCCTATAGTGCGGGCTTATGGACCTCTTCCTTTTGTGTCTCTGAATGACTTTTAATACCCATCACTTCAGGACTACCCACACACATACTGTATGTATATATATATATATCCTACTGAGAGACGCTATTGCTATCCACATTGAAAATTGCTCTCCTCTTGTTGTTTTTTAAACTGTTCCCACATTGCATCCCCACATCCCCTTTTTTAATATATATATATTTTTTTAATATCTTTATATTAGTGTTGTGGCCAAGTACATTGCTTCCTCGGGGCACCTCCCCTGAACATGAGCGCAGAGTTTTTACCCAGCTTGACAGATACTTTTTTTTTTTGTATGCGAGAGATGAACTAATAAATAAAGAATTTATTTGAAGAAAAAAAAAAGATATAGGTGTTAACAGGATTGAATGTTTGAAGTGAATACAGATTTTTGTCTGCTCATTTTCTATTTTATAAAATCTTTCCCATCACGCTTCAACTCACTTCTCGGCACTTCAAAATGTACTAACTAAACCCTTCATTGGGGTTTATTTGCTAAAAGCAAATAGACTGTCCACTTTGCAAGTAAGGATGAGCCGAACACCCCCCCCCCCCCCGGTTCGGTTTGCACCAGAACTTGCGAACAGGCAAAAAATTTGGACGAACACCATTAAAGCAATAGCGATAAATGCAAGTTATTGCTATAAAAAGTGTTTGGGGCAGGACCCGGGTCCCCAAACACTTTTTATGACAATAACTTGCATATAAGCCTTTAAAATGAGCACTTTTGGTTTTTCATGTTAGTGTCCCATAGACTTTAACGGTATTCCACGGCTTTCTAATTTTCCGCAAACACCACATAACGTTCGACAAACTTACATTCGACTCAAACATCAAGCTTATTCCTATTTGCAAAGTACAATTGCACTTATTTTCCCCAGAGGCTGGTGAATGTGGTAAAGCTTTGCTTGTAAAGAATACTCAATCCGGTGCAAAAATAAAATAAAAAATAAAACACCATTTTTACTTGCACGTGATCAAATAAATAAGCAGAGCTTCACCACATTCATGTGCGTTTAAGCGATGGGGAATTTGAGTGCAACCTCACTTGCAAAGCGCACAATCTATTTGCCTTTAGTAAATCAACCCTCATTGGCCCTCCCCAACCCTAATGCCACTACGTTTATACACCTGGGGAATGGAGATATTCACATTATGTCATACTGTATTTGTTTATAAATTATTCTAATGAAGATCAGAGCCATTCATGAACAATCTGAAATAATTTATAAGGCTTCCAAAGATTATTGGTATACTACCAATGTTACAAATTTTGTATGACCTCCCATTGTTCAGTGCTGTATAATATCTCTTGGTGACTCCAGCAACAATGGTCTTCTTAAGTGTTACTGGCAAAGAACTGTAACCAACCTGGGAAATTAACTGCCTACAGATGTTGCTGATGAAAACACTGATATAAGAAATTCATGGGCTTTTTTAACCTGCTGCTTAAATCTTAAAGTATCACATTTGGTGGACTAATCCCCTAAAAAGGTGATCTCCCCTACAAAGTATTTTCTTTTTTAATTTACGTATGGTCTATATGGGCAAAAACCTATTGACTATAGACACATGCAACATTGGTATCAAAAGATTAACATTGTTCCAGTTGTTAATAACTCTTTTCAATTTCAACTAAAATTAATTTAAAAGAAGGTTTTTGTCAAATGATTTTCTTGATAGTTGCATGGCTGCTTTAGGGGGCCATTCACCCTATAGTGTTTAAACTAAGGAACCTGTTTTGATATGCTAAAACACATGCAATGTAATTTACTCTATTAAAAATAGTGACTGTTACCATCGTAGCACTTCAGTGCAGTGCATTTTGAAAAATATGGCATGCCAGTATTTTTGGGGTTTTTGTACATTGAGAGGCCTTATGCCCCTTACACACGGTCGGATTTTCCGACG
Organism: Lithobates clamitans; assembly: GCA_037952925.1. Taxonomy (NCBI): domain Eukaryota; kingdom Metazoa; phylum Chordata; class Amphibia; order Anura; family Ranidae; genus Lithobates; species Lithobates clamitans. The sequence goes on along the minus strand of JBBGZY010000116.1, from coordinate 2,181,246 downwards.
GAAAATGTGTGATAGGACCTTGTTGTCGGAAATTCTGACCGTGTGTAGGCTCCATCACACATTTTCCATTGGATTTTCCGACACACAAAGTTTGAGAGCAGGCTATAAAATTTTCCGACAATAAAATCCGTTGTCGGAATTTCCGATCGTGTGTACACAAATCTGACGCACAAAGTGCCATGCATGCTCAGCATAAATAAAGAGATGAAAGCTATTGGCTACTGCCCCGTTTAGAGTCAGAACGATCGGATTTTCCGACAACTTTGTGTGACCGTGTGTATGCAAGACAAGTTTGAGCCAACATCCGTCGGAAAAAATCCTAGGATTTTGTTGTCGGAATGTCCGATCAATGTCCGACCGTGTGTACGGGGCATTAGAAGTCAATGGCAGTGCATCAAAACACATTTACCATGTGTTTTGGTATGTTAGGCCTAACAAGCATTAACCAAGTCTTGTTAATTTCTGTTGCTATCTACTCCAAATTCTAAATTTAAAAACACATTGGAAACACAGTTCAAAATGAATTGAAAAGCACAAAGGAAATACACACTGACACATGACAGTGCAGCTACCTAACACTATGAAACAAATGTACCTCTATGCACATGCATAGATCTAAATGGGCCCTTAATGGTAAGAAAATCCATGTGCTGCAATAGCAGTGACTGCTAAAAAGTGGCTACATCTGTCAGCAACATGAGAATAAAATCTCCCATGCCTAAGATTTTAGTCTCCTAAGAGGGTTTATTCATTTTGTAATTAATTGTTTTGTTTGCCCTGCTGCCCAACTAGCTTTTACTCTTTGTACTTCGAAATTTGTTTACATGTATGAATGCATTATGAGATTTATTGCATTTATCGCACTGTGCCTTCTAAAGCAATTAGTCTCTCGAGGGTTTGTCTTGTAATTAAATAAAAGAGATGCCCTAGGTTTGCTCTTTTGTTTTATAGAACATGCTAGGAACCCTTATGCTCAGATGAAGGTCTCCTTAATGTCTAATTTAGCTAAAAATGGTCTTTTAATGTTCTGCTATAATGATTTCTTATGAATATAAATATATCATATGTTGAAAGCCTAATGGCATTTTATAATAAAATGGTTCTAAAGTCTAAGCAATTTTTTTTTACCCTAATGCATTCTTTGCATTAAGGTAAAAAATGCCTTACGACCTGATCTGTACCTAAACACTTACCTGACTCCTAGACCAATCCAGCACTTTCCCATTTACAGACCCGCTCTCCTCTCTACCTCTTCTCACAGATGACACAGGTAGCAGCAGGAGCTTCTAGGCTTCTGCTACTGTCATTCAAATCCTGTGAAAAGGGAGCAGGAGGCATGGTTGAGCTGCACTATGTGTGTCTATAGACACACACAGCCTGGCTCAGGAGCCTGCAGCTTGCTGAGGGGGGGGGGGGCACTCACGAGAAGAAGAGAGTGCTAGCGAGGGACTTCAGAAGAGGAGGTAAGGAACCATTGTACAGAGCAGGAAAGTATAACCTCTTTCTTTATTTTAAATTTAATATATATAATATATAATCTCGTTAATCACTGTAACATAAACTTTTTTTTCTCCTACAGATGTAGTCATGGAATACGTTTTATGAATAAACTTTCCAAATGTTTCAAATGGGAAGAAGGCAGGAGAGTTTTGCCTGCTACCAGGTTAAACTACTTGATGGACATCAAAATTCCTTTCACAGTATCTTTTCGTACACACCTACAAAAAAGTTTGATTAAGCAGTGTACTATATAAGCTACAGCACAACAAAACAAACATTTTAAATGAGAGGAATACGATCATAGAAGGGACAGATTTAGCATAGGAGCAGTATCTAGCTCCATCTTCAGGGAGTCTCCGTGACTACGTTCATTTTATTACACAGATTTTCTGCATTTTAAAGTGATCTGATGGCTGAAAATGTACAGGATGCTTTTTTCATCATTCTACATCACTACAATCATTATTTTGTTATCAATTTTACAATTTAAATGCTAGCGTATGTTAATATTGGAATGTCATTTAAAATTAGAATTTATCTTATTTACGTAACCTACTTTATGTACAATTAAATAACCATATGTTTGCATGTTGGCATGTTTTAACTTCTGTTTCTGCTACTTTAGGAATTTAGAAATTCCTAAATTTGTGTTTTAGCAAAAGTAGACAGTCAAGACTGTAACTATGTGCAATGGGACCTCATTGCAAAGCCATTAAGAGCCCTCCCTGTTTCTCCATTCTCCATGTGCAAGGCAATTTTCCAAGTGATAAAGATCACTAATTGCATTCATAACAATAGTATTTTGGTTTCAAAATTATATAAGCATTAATTATAATTGGACCCCATAACTATTGTGGTATGTGGTATTGTGATATGACTACAATAACATCCTTGAGGACATCCTCTTTGACCAATAAGAATGCTCAGGAGGTGGGAAGGTACAAGCTACATTTCTAAAGGAATGTTATGTATAACTTGAGATGCCTGTTTCTACTTTTTGGGGTTGATTTACTAAAGGCAAATAGACTGTGCACTTTCCAAGGCAATCTGCTCCAGTTAATGAGTGGGAGCTCTGCTGACTTCCATCATCCAATCATGTGCAAGCAAAAATGCATTTTATTTTTATTTTCCTTGCACTTGATTGGGTAGTCTTTGCAAGGTGAAGCTTTGCCTCATTTACTAAGCTCTAGAGTAAATTCACTTGCAAAGTTCACAATCTATTTGCCTTTAGTAAATCAACCCCATCGCTCACTTAGACTAAAAATTTCTCACTGAAAACAATGAACAGAAGATGCAGAGGACACAAATGTGGTGCACTTGAAAAATGATTGGTCCATTTCATCTCTGACATCAGTGTTTTCCTCTTGTGTGCCTGCCCTTCTTCTTCTCCCCAGAGTGAATGTAGAAGAGGAGATCAGTGACAATGAGATGATAATAGAAAAAGTGCTAGGGGACAGAATGGATGTCAGGAACAGGAAAAGAAATTGCATTACATTAATGGGGAAAGAGGTAAACAAAAATAGTCTTGCGCAAAACATAACACAGAGCAGGAGGATTCAGGGGCAGGAAAAGAGAGCAGTAGAAGGGTTCACAGTAGATGGGAGCACAGAGAGATGGGTAAAAGAGAGAGATGTAAAAATATATGTATAAAATGGACAATTCGGTTTGTAAAAAAAATGTTTTATGCACTAGCACATTATGATTATATACTCGACATGTACTTTTTTCATGCCATTAAACTGTTTTCTGTACGTTACACCATCTAAGCCTTATCTTACCTTATAGTCACTCAATTTCTCTTGATAGAGTGGCTATGCCGCAATATTTTTCAAAGACTTTTTCTGTTTTAAAAAGTTTCACTATTTACGATGTCATGAAAAAAAAGTGACATTATTTTTTTTGAATATATTTCATTTTTACACAAATAAATAAATACAAACTCTATCCTGTGGATTCAAATGGTCTTGGTCCTTTATTACTCATTCAAAAAAAGAATATTATAACACGGATAACATTATAACAACAGTTTCAACAATAAGTTTATCAACCAATCTAAATTAATCTATAGACCAAAACTATTGCGCAACATCATCTGACTTAGCTACTACTACCGTTCAAGTCAATAATAATCAGATCAAATAAATCAAATGGAAACAACCAAATGAGCAATAGGCCATGACAAGGGGGAGTGGGCATTTTGAGCTTGTTGCTGCTTATGAATGCTTAACTGACAATTAATAGTCAGTCACTTCTCCCCCTATGTTTCTAAATTTAGTTTTTTGATATATTTATTTTTTATTGGAATTAAGAGCTACCAATGTTACATTTAAGACTTTTTTTCCTAAACCATCAATGTTGTATGATGATGCAATTTTTCTATAAATGTGTTCTAAAATATGACCAAATATTTAGGAAAGTAGTATACAATAGGTTTATTCCCAGCAGGCTATTCAGTAAACTTAATTACTCCTGTTGACAGACAGATATCATATTCTTCTTTGTTTAAACTACTGTCACTTTAGGGTTCTAATTGATAACAATAAAGAAGGAGATGTCTGCTCTTCTTGGAGGGGATTTTCATTGATTTCACCAAGAAAAAAAGCAAGTCTGCATAAAAAATGAACTCCATCTGCAGTTTGCTTTCATCAAAACAGCCCTTACCTTACACATAACAGCTACTGTAGCATGCTTAAATGCCCAAGGGGAGTGTAATGGCTGTCAGAAAACCAGGAATACTTCACTTCATTTTCTAAAGTCATTCTTTATTTCAGTTAGCAGAGCAGGTGTTTCATGGAATATGTGTGCAAATACTACATGCTACCTCATTTTAAGTTTACACCATCTTTTATTTTTATTTGCATTAATACATTTTAATTGTCTTTGCGGTTTCCAGGTCCAGATGCTAGTTTAAACAACATTAATTAAATACCAAGGACGTTGAGTGCAGCCTGCTGCTTCATCAAGGGCCTACAACTTATTTTTAATTAGTACAGCTATAGCCTAAATCCTATGTATGTATGTATGTATGTATGTATGTATCTATCTATCTATCTATCTATCTATCTATCTATCTATCTATCTATCTATCTATCTATCTATCTATCTATCTATCTCTATTCATCTGTTTATCTATCTTAGTCTATCCATCGATCTTAGTTTTATCATTGCTAGCTTCTAATGAAAGTTTCCCTAATGGCTTCTGTAGTTTACAGCATATTATCGTATTACACTTAAGGGAAACCTATAATGGGGCAGCACAATGGCTGAGTGTGTAGCAGCACTAGGGTCAAAACCAACCAAAGCACTACCTGCACGGAGTTTGCATGTTCTCCCTGTGCCTGCATGGGTTTCTCCCACATTCATAAGACATGCTGGTGAGTTAATTGGCCATAGTATGTGGATGTGAGTTAGGGACCTTAGATTGTAAGATTTTTTAGGGCAGGGACCGATGTGAATGTACAATATATATGTAAAGTGCTGTGTAAATTTAAGTTCCTGTAATAAATAAATACCATAAAATAAATTGTCGGACTGCCATTTCGGACCTCTCCTTTGTATGAATACAACTAGCATTTCATGTAAAGCTACAGTATTTGAATAGCTTTGTGTTACCCTATGCACACCATAGCTCACACTGATATGCCTCTTTTACAGTTTTACAACCTCTGGCTGCCCACCTAATGGTAAACAGCAGCCAGGGGAGGCTGTTTACATGTGGCAGCAAATTTAACTGCCTGTCAAACTCGGCCCTTAAAGGCAATAAGGCCGTGGCACAACCACAAGCCAAATGCTTGGCTCCCGCTTGCAGTGAATTAGCCCCATTCGGCTGTTCAGCAAAAAAAGATGCTAAAAAAATGCCTGATAATGGCTGCTTAGCCACGTTCTGAAAAGCGATCGACCATGGATTATTTTTCAATGTTTTGAAAAATAATCCCTAGCCATAGAGGGAGGAGCAGCGTGGTATTCATACCTCTGGCCTGTGGATGTTACTATTTACAGCTGTTACATGTATAATACTTTGTACAAGTTTTAGTTTCTGTTGTTCCCATGATATACTCAGAAGGCTGCTCATGTTTTGTGGATGCTTGAACTTGTTAATAAAGCACTCTGCCTCCCAGACTACAATACACAACAAGATTGGTGTTGAGGATGACTTCGTTCCATGCCCTGGTGAGCCTGTAATGCATTTTCCTGCTTGGATTCATATGTTTGAGAATCACATACTTGCTGCTAATCAGTAGGACCTACTATTAGAAAGTGTGCTTTACATCCTGCCTGGGAGCAGAAGGACAACGTAATTTCTTTACTCCACCAGCAGCAGATGGCATTTATGATACAGCTCTCAATGTATTAAAGAATTTCCTTGTAAGTAAATGCGATGACAGAATGAAATTAATTCTGGCAACGTGGCCAGCAATATGGTGAATCTACAGTACAATTTATAGCAGCTTTTGAGAAAGCTTGTCGTTACCTGTAAATTTGGTGCTCTAACCTAACAAATGAAAGTATTGGAGACCAACTACTATAAAAAATTATTTCAGCCCCCATGCTCTGTGTACATGATTTAACTGTAGCAAAGCCTATTACAATTTCAAGCCAAAGTGAAACTGCTGTGGCTGAGGCAAAAACCATCAGTCAGGGGACTATTGATATCATACAGACTGTACATTTATAATCTTATACGGCACATGCACAGGTAAAGAGCAAATTTACAAACAAGAGATTTATCTAAACTGCAATGCAGATTCACGGAACAAGCACTGCTTCAGGTGTGCTTCAACACAACACACTGCAAACTGTGCTGCAAAAAGATGTGCAGTGTCGTAAGTGTATTAAAATAAAAAAACTTTGAAAAAAGAGCATTGTGTCCCATGTGCAGATAAATATGACGTTTCCATTTCAGGTAACATTTTGTGCATTGTAACTATTATGAATGATGGAGCATGAAACCTGTGTGTAATACTTCCTCCTACTGTACCATCAACTGCCCCGCTCTGTACTGCCTGTCCCCACCATCAGCTGCCTTATCAGTACTGCTTGTCCCCATCATCAACTGTCACCTCTGTACTGCCTGTCCCTACCTTCAAAAGCCCCCTTCTGTAATGCCTGTCCCTACCACTAACTGCACCACTCTGTAATGCCTCTCCCCACCACCCCATCAACTGTCCCCATGTACTGCCTGTACCCACCGTCAACTGTCTCTCTTTGTACTGCTTGTCCCCACCATCAACTTGTAAGAGGGGCCTGGGGTAGGGTGGTGGTTGTTTGTCACATCCTCTATATTTCCTCGTTGGACACCAAGCAAGGGTCACATGAGAGGCCTGCCCAGTGGTACTTTTGTCTGGGCTACACTAAGCACTGTGTATAGGGTCATTTACTACACGCAGGGTACCTTTGCTTTGTGCCATCTTCATCAATGCCCTGGGACAAAGCTGAAGCTGCCGTGGGGGAATACTCGAACTTAAGCAGGGCCTCTGCTCTTAAAGATGAACGAACACCATGTACACTTGCACTGCAACTGTTCTCCAGTTAACTTTCCGTTCCCCGGGACAATGTGCACCTTCTCTGTAATCTGCATTTAAGGTGGACATGCTGAGGTCTGTCCACATCCACCTGTTCTGCATTTCCCACTACTACTCTCCAGTAGAGGAGTGGGCCTCTGCGTGCACTCTGTGCAGGCTCCACAAGTGCACTTAACTTAACTCTTGAACCTTGGTACAGGATGGGAACCTCTGTGGCGGGAGTCCACTCCCGTCGTTCCAAGAGATAGACCGCTGGCAAAAGGAATGCCGACATCTCCCTCACTGCTAAAGGCCACTCCAGCTATAACAGGTACACGCTATCAGCAGGCTGCTTGTTAAACTTCAATTGCCCCAGGTAACCACTGGTGTCTTCACACTATTCCATTCCACACCAATGTCTTGACTAGGGATGAGCCGAACACCCCCCGGATCGGTTCGCACCAGAACCTGCGAACGGACCGAAAGTTCGCGCAAACTTTAGAACCCTGTTAAAGTCTATGGGACTCGAACGTTCGAAATCAAAAGTGCTAATTTTAAAGGCTAATATGCAAGTTATTGTCCTAAAAAGGGTTTGGGGACACGGGTCCTGCCCCAGGGGACATGTATCAATGCAAAAAAAGTTTTAAAAACGGCCGTTTTTTCGGGAGCAGTGATTTTAATAATGCTTAATGTGAAACAATAAAAGTGAAATATTCCTTTAAATATCGTAACTGGGGGGTGTCTATAGTATGCCTGTAAAGTGGCGCATGTTTCCCTTGCTTAGAACAGTCCCTGCACAAAATGACATTTGTGAAGGAATAAAAGTCATTTAAAACTGCCTTAGGCTTTAATGTAATGTTGGGTCCCGGCAATATGGATGAAAATCAGTGAGACAAATGGCATGGGTAACCCCCCCCCCAGTCCATTACCAGGCCCTTTGGGTCTTGTATGAATATTAAGGGGAACCCCGCACCCAAATTAAAAAAAGGAAAGCCGTGGGGCCCCCAGGCCCTATATACTCTGAACAGCAGTATACAGGCGGTACAAACAAGACAGGGACTGTAGGTTTGTTGTTAAGTAGAATCTGTTTGTAATTTTGAACTGGTACATTTTTAAAGTGAAGCTCCAGCCAAAAAATCTATTTTTAAGCTTTTTGGAAAACATAGGGAAGGGTTATCACCCCTTTAATATTTGTTTTGCTGTCTGTGCACCTCTTCAGAAGATTTCACCTCGAGTGTGGGAGGATGGGTGTGAGTGAGTGAGTGAGTGAGTGAGCGCTCCCCCCCCCTCCACGTTCCCGGGCTAATCACATGGACAATCATCTGGCCGACAGCTGAGAAGCGGTGCATGTGAGAGAGGGCTTTGCTAGTCTGCTAGTCTTCAGCCTCTCCGCGCAGTAAGCAAGCACATGCCGGCGTTCTCCTGATAGCAGATGGGCAGCCAGCTGAAGTGGGAGAGTGAGAGAGGTGAGAGAGAGAGAGGTGAGCGGCTGCTCTCACAGGCTACCTCCCCCCCACTTCTCTATTCTACTCCATTCGAGCAGACTCCACAGTGTGACAGAAATCTGAGGATGACAACCCGCAGACAAGCAGCCCTGCAACCAACAGCAGGGAGAGGAAGAAAATTGACGGATGGCATTAAAGCTTACCTATCCCCCCGCACACCTGAGCTAGCAGGAAGGTCGGATACAAAGAAGCGAAGCGGAGTTAACTCCATTGACGGTGCAGAAAAAGCAGAGCGGGAGTCCTGGATAAAGCAGGCGAGTGCCCAGATGACAAGTGACAGTGTCGTGGCAAACGGTAAGAGACCTCCTACAGCAGGGAGAGGGAGGAAGACCCCAGAGCAAAGCCCCCCCGGTGGTGATGGGAGCCCCAGGGTAATAGGGGCTAAGAACAAGGGTCAACCCATCCCTGGTAACGGATATCCATCAATGGACATACAAAACCCACTAGTAGGGATCCTGGGCACAATGACACAACGGGAGGATAACAGGTGGTCATTAGAGGAGGCACAGTCCATAGACACAGAGACTATGGTGGGAAGAGGAGGAGAGGACCCAATTCCCGGTATGGACCGAAGTATCAGACAGGAACACCAAAAAATAACAGGCGGGGACATGGGTGTATGCGGGTCACCACATAGACACAAGTGTGATCAGGAGAGCGCTCAGGATGGTGAGGGGAACCCACAGGGGCGGAATGGACAAAGTGTGGACCCAGAAAGGGACATCTGGGAATTGTTGAAGGCCCTCCCCACTAAAAAATGACAATCAGCAATTAATAAACGCAGTTGAACAATCCTGTATGCAAGCAGTGCCAAGTTTAAAAGAGGACATCAGTGATCTGGGACACAGAGTAGAAGGGGCGGAAAAAGAACAAGAAACCACCATACAGGCAGTGGCAGATGTTCAAGAGTCCATGAAAAAATATGAAGAGACATTAAATTCATACAGAGAACAGCTGGATGAGTACGAGAATAGGGATAGGCGACAAAATATATGTATAAAAGGACTGAAGGAGTCAATTACAGCGACAGAATTAGCCCCAGCAGTACAAAAAATTTTGGACAGATTCTGGGAGATCAAGCCACAAATGTCATTGAAACAGATCGGATACACCGGGTCCCTCCCCAGAATACAAAAGCTGACGTACCTAGAGATGTAATCTTTAAAGTTCACAAATACGCCGTGAAAGAAAATATAATAAAGACGGCAAGTAATACTCCTACGATTACATTTGAAGGCTCAAACATAGCCCTGTATCCAGATATTTCAAAAAGAACTCTTTTTAAGCGAGGGTCGGTACGCCCACTGTTAGAAATCCTACGGAAGGCTGAGATTAAATACCGATGGGGGTTCCCCTTCAGTCTAACAGCTTCCAGGAATGGAAGAACTGCAACATTGCGAACAAAGGATGATTTAAAATCATTTGTGGAGAAACTAGACCTTCCGATGGTGGACTTTACGGACTGGAGAATACATTTTTTAGGGCCCCCCCTGCAACGAGCTGATAAATGGCAAGAGGTACTGGCAAGGGTTAACAGGGGTATAGCCCAAAGAAGGACTTAAAGGACTCTTTTTGGGGTTTTTTTTGTTTTTTTTTTCCCCACCTGAGAAGGGTTCCATAGGATAATGCCCGGGAGGAGGGGGGAATAGATGGGGGGACGTGATGGGAAATGAGGACCTTTTGTAGGTCAATAGGCCAGTCCCAATTAAAGGGGAGAGTAATCCTGCGGAAGGCAGGGAAGGGAGGTAGCCTGCACGCAGGAGGTGTCTGTGCACGCAGGCTCCCCACCCGATTTTTAGATTTCCCCCATACCAAAAGTCTCTCTTTAGGGGTATGAGTATGCAAGGTTTATGTTTATTACACAAATATGATATATTTTTTGTTTTCTTGTTTTTTTATGTATAGGTATGTGTTTAATGGGGTATTGAATGTTGGGAACGGGGAGGTAATAGGGGGGGTGGGATTGGCAGAGGAGAAGACAGAGACCAGGGGCAAGGGACCGGGGGGTTCCTGGGACAAAATAAAATGACAGCCATATTGAAAATATTGTCATACAATGTGAGGGGTTTGAGCTCACCAAATAAGAGAGGGCGCCTATGGGTGGAGCTGCAGCATTTAGGAGCTGACGTTGTTTTCCTGCAGGAGACCCATTTTAGGGGCAGCTCGATTCCAGGCCGGCCCCAGAATATATTGAATCAATGGTATCATTCGGTATCCCCAGTATTGAGGGCAAGAGGGGTCACAATTGCGTTTAAGAAATCATGCCCCTGGATAATGGAGACCGTGCAAAGTGACCCAGAAGGTCGGTATTTGTTCATAAAAAAGGTGTAATACAGGGGAAATGATATACCTTTGCTTCAATATATGCGCCCAATGAAGGGACTGTTAATTTTTTGGTTAAAATGTTTAGAAAACTGGAAGAATTTAAGGAAGGATGTGTAGTGGTAGGAGGAGACTTTAATATGGTGCTAGATCCGAGTATAGATACATCCACGGGTAGAACCGCTCTATCTTTTAGAGCCATAAAGTGGGTCAAACAAACCGTATGCTCACAGCATCTTGTGGACAGCTGGCGAGCTCTACACCCAGGGACTAGGGAATTTAGCTACTACTCTAAAACACACGATATGTACTCGCAGTTAGACCTTTTTCTGGTGGACCAATTCTACCTGGGGAATGTCAACACAAGTACAATCGAACCAATAACTATGTCCGACCACGCTCCAATAATTCTGACCCTCCGACCAACCCAAACGGCTCATTCAGAACGAATATGGCGTCTGAACGAGTCACTGTTGGATAAGGAGGACATAGTGGAGAAACTAAGTATTAAGATAAAGGAATATTTTGAAATAAATAAAACAGAAGAAGTGTCAGATCAAGTGTTATGGGAAGCCCACAAGGCAGTTGTTAGAGGGGATCTAATCGCCTTTGGTGCGCATATAAAGAAGGAAGGTAAAAGAGAAATAGACGAACTACTAGAAAAGATTAGTGTCCTAGAGATAAAATACAAGAAAAATCTCGACCAAACAGACGGAAGATGTCTGGAGAGCTTACGAGCAGAGCTTTCGCAATGCCTAGAACATAGAGCGAAGAACAAAATTAGGTTTTTCGCAAATAGAGCATACGAACAAGGAAATAAATGCGGACGGCTATTGGCAAAACAACTTAAAAAACAACAGGACTCTAGACACGTGCATAGCTTACTAGTTCAAGGAAAATAATGGATACAAAGGTTATAGCGAAAGAATTTGGTAAATTCTATGAGGCCCTATATAACATCTCCAAAACAGAACCATCTGAAGCAGGGGAAAGCGAGGGACAAAGGAGGAATGAGATAGATGAATATATTGAGAACGCTGCCATGCCTACACTACCCAGAGAAATATCTGAAGATATGGAACGTCCAATCACGGTTGAAGAGTGGAGCAGAGTGATAGCAGCCCTGCCCTCCGGGAAAAGCCCAGGGCCGGACGGACTAACAAACCCATATTATAAGAAATTTCTCCCAGTTTTGGTAAAGCCACTCTCTAATTATTTTAACTCTATTAATGCCGCAAGCCCACTCTCTCCAGAAGCATTACTGGCATATATAACGGTGTTGCCAAAAGAGGGAAAAGATCCCCAGGTATGTGCTAATTACAGGCCTGTCTCTCTGATGAACTCTGACACCAAGCTATTGGCAAAAATCTTGGCCTTGAGACTTTAGGAACATGTAGGAGATTTGGTACATCCAGATCAAACAGGGTTTATAAAGGGACGGGAAGCAAGGGACAACACCATCCGCTCTCTCCATATATTGCAATGGACGTGACACGGTCCGGATGGAGCCCCAGGAATCACTCTGTCGATGGATTCTGAAAAGGCCTTCGACAGAGTGAACTGGGGCTTTATGAGAGAAGTACTGGGGAGGATAGGACTGGGGGATAAAATGTTAGGATGGATCATGTCCCTATATGCGAAACCAAGAGGAAGAATCAAGGTCAACGGGACAGTATCCGAATGTTTTAACATACAAAACGGTACCAGGCAAGGGTGTCCGCTGTCCCCCCTGATATTTGCGATAGTAATGGAACCATTTCTGCACAGAATCAGAAAGAATAAGGAGATAGCAGGGACGTATATAGGGCATATGGAACATAAAGTAGCAGCATATGCGGATGACCTATTATTTCTCCTCTCCGCTCCTCAGACATCTATAGCCGCATTGATGGTGGGGGTACAGAGATTTGGAAGGGTGTCTGGTTTCAAGATTAATTTTGAAAAATCAGTCATCTTTCCTAGTAATGTCCCAGTGGAGACAGAGAGGTCATTGAAAGAGATGTATCCATTTATATGGAACGAGGGGTCGCTGACATACTTGGGGGTACAAATTAGCGCAGACTATGAACTATTGTATGAACGTAACTATGGCTCATTATTGAAAGAAATAACAGAAGAGCTAAAGAAATGGAAGGGTAAATACCTGACCTGGTTTGGGAGAATCAATGCCATAAAAATTAGTATACTGCCTAGAATAGTTTATGTGCTGCGCACAGTGCCAATCAGGTTGCCGGTGACTCTCTTTAGGCAAGTGCGTAGGCTGTTTGTGGCCTTTGTGTGGAGTGATAAAAGGTTTAGATTGGCTTATGATATCTTAAGAAGGAGTAGAGTCGAGGGCGGCCTAGGACTCCCGGACATAGCATCCTACTATAAGGCCATGACTCTAGTTAGAATATTGGACTGGTGCCATGACCTAAAGAGAAAACCATGGGTACAGGCAGAAATGTCGATGGCGGGGAGAAATCTGGCAGGAGCACCATGGATCCAAGGGTCATTGAGAGGGTTGTCACAATGGACATCACCGATGACCCTGAATTCACTGGAAGTATGGGATAGAATGAACAGAAAGGGTAGATATGCCCCCCAGACCTCCCCTCTGGCCCCTCTGGCCCCTCTGGAGGGATTCCCTTGGTTCCCTCCGGGGGAGGAGATGGGAAGTCTGGGGGTCTAGGGTCAAGACGGGAATACTGGATGTGGTAAGTTTGCTCCAAGTGGAGCCCTATTATCACTGGCAGAGATGGTCTCGAGATTCGGAGAGACACGAATGGCAGAATGGAAAATTGTCAAATGATGAGTTTTCTCAAGAAAACAAAACCGTTAAGACCCATGAACTCACTTACTGCATTCGAGAGGCAGTGTGCACAGATATCAGAATCCGTGCATATGCTATCTCGGATGTACAGAATGATCCTAAGGGAACAAGAAAGGACACCCCCATACTTTGTAAAAGAGTGGGAGAGGGAGCTGGGTCAAGTTTGGACAGATAAACAAATTAATAGAATGATATTGTTAACATTTACTACCTCCATAAGTTCAAAGGTGCAAGAAATGGCATATAAGTTCCTAGCGAGGTGGTACAGGACACCAGTAAAACTAGCACAAATCTCCTCAGCATCTATTGATAGGTGTTGGAGGGGTTGTGGACAGAGGGGAACCTTTCTTCATCTTTGGTGGACATGTCCAATAATTAGGTCGTTTTGGGAATCAGTGGCCCCGTGGATTAAGAAACGAATGCCCCGTACACACGGTCGGATTTTCTGACGGAAAATGTGTGATAGGACCTTGTTGTCGGAAATTCCGACCGTGTGTAGGCTCCATCACACATTTTCCATCGGATTTTCCGGCACACAAAGTTTGAGAGCAGGATATAAAATTTTCCGACAACAAAATCCGTTGTCGGAAATTCCGATTGTGTGTACACAAATCCGATGGACAAAGTGCCACGCATGCTCAGAATAAATAAAGAGATGAAAGCTATTGGCCACTGCCCCATTTATAATCCCGACGTACGTGTTTTACGTCACCGCGTTCAGAATGATCGGATTTTCCGACAACTTTGTGTGACCGTGTGTATGAAAGACAAGTTTGAGCCAACATCCGTCGGAAAAAATCCTAGGATTTTGTTGTCGGAATGTCCGAACAAAGTCCGACCGTGTGTACGGGGCATTGCAGTGGACTCCCTGGAGTTCGGGCCTATACAATATCTATTTCATGGAAATCCCGGACCTGTCAAAAAGTACAGAGAAAGCATAACCCCACACTTATTAAACGCAGCAAAAAAACGAATCCCGAAGTACTGGAGGCAGGACCGGAGCCCGTCAGTCATAGAGTGGAGAAACGAGGTTAATATAATAAAGGAAGCGGAGAGGTGGGTTTATGTGGTTAAAAACCAAAAAGAGAAATTTGAAATGACATGGCGAATTGGGAACAGTGCACCAGGGAGATAATGGAAGAGGGAAACATCAATGGGTAATGGAGGAAGAAATGGTATAGTCATTAAGAATAAAGAAATAAGAAGATTGGCCCTGAAAGAAAGAGTTAAATACTGACATGACTTCTCTAATGCTAATCAAGTAAAGGGGGTGGGGGGTAAGATAGAGTATGGTTACATGTTCTCATGTTCTGGGTTTTTTTTTGTTTTGAGCTCTTCCATTCTCCCCTAATCCCCTAACAAACTTTCGATGGTGGTGGTGGGGCGGTGTAGGGTTTTTCCTTTTTTTTTTGTGTGTAGAATAAGGGGGAAATTCACTTTATAAACTCATCTAATCAAGATTGGACATGGGGGGGGGGGGGAGTTGGATTAAATTAATACTAAGGATGGGGGGGAGGGGGAAGAATCACAGAATGCAGGTTTTTTTTTGTCTACACATGCACAAATTATATAATCATGAATTATAGTGATTTATGACACGAATTAGAATAAGGGGGAAATTCACTTTATAATCTCATTTAATTACGTTTGCACATTGGGGGGAGCAGCTGGAGTAAATTAATATTAAGGATGGGGGGAGGAAAAAACAGATTGTGATTTTTTTTTTTATTATTCTTTTCACATGCACAATTTATATAATTATGAACTATATTGATTTATGATACGAATTAGAAAAGGGGAAGTTCACTTTATAATCTCGTTTAATCACGTTTGCACATTGGGGGGAAGGAGTTGGAGTAAATTAATACTAAGGATGGGGGGAATGGAGGAACCACAGATTTTTTTTTCCTTTCCCTTTGTAACATGTAAACCTCGGTTAATGGGATAGGTGGGATAATTGTGATAATTGTGGAATGATGTAATTTGTAGTTTTGTTTTTGCTTTGAATGTAGGGGTATAGTATGTTGTATAACTGGTGTAATATATAAATGAAATAAAAATTTTGATTATTAAAAAAAAAGAAGATTTCACCTCACTTTCTGTCCTAATGACAAATGTTTTTTGAAAATTTGGGGTTTTTAGTGAAACAAGGATTAGTGATAAAGCATCAGTGGAGAGGAGACACGTTTTTCCCATATTAACTGTCACAGGAAAGAATTTCCCCTCCTAGGGGTAGATTTCATCTCACTTCCTGTTGTCTCCTTCCATTTGTAAGTAGGAGTCGTTTGTAAGTTGGATGTTTGAAAGTAGAGGCCTGCCCTATATACTTTGCAGAAATTGGGGTCTTAGGTGTTGGTGTTACCACAACAATATAAGCCCTCACAGTTACTCTTGGTGGGCCCAGGAACGGGCCATGCCGTGAAATATTAGATCAAGAATTGTACTTACCTGCCATTGTTGAACAGTGGTTGAAAAATTGGGCCTTTGGTGATGGTGGTGGTGCTGGTGCCACAACACTGTAAGTCCTCACAGTTACTCTTGGTGTGCGCAGGAATGGGCCCTGCTGTGAAATATTAGATCAAGAATTGTAATTACATGTCGCTGTTGAACAGGGGCAGAAAAATTGGGCCTTAGGCACTGGTGCCACAACACTGCAACCCCTCACAGATGCTTTAGTTGGAGCGCAGGAATGAGCCCTGCTGCAAAGTATTGCATCAAAAATTGTAATTATACGCCCCTGTTAAACAGGGGCTGAAAAATTGGGCCTTGGGCACTAGTGCTGGTGTCACAACACTGTAACCCCTCACAGATACTATAGTTGGAGCACAGGAATGAGCCCTTCTGCAAAGTATTGCATCAAAAATTGTAATTACACGCCCCTGTAAAACAGGGGCAGAAAAATTGGGCCTTAGCCACTGCTGCCACAACACTGCAACCCCTCACAGATACTCTAGTTGGAGCGCAGGAATGAGCCCTGCTGCAAAGTATTGCATCAAAAATTGTAATTACATGCCCCGGCTGAAAAATTGGGCCTTAGCCACTGGTGGCGGTGCCCAGAACCAAAAATGTTCTTACAAGCTATCAGCATGAAAATTGAGGAGGAAGAGGATTGTCACTCGGCATAACAGGATAGTCACTCAGCATCAGCATAGGCAGTCTTGAAGGGATCTCACATTTTAACAAAAATTATTTGGTTACATCAGCATCAGGTGCTTGGTAGTTGGTAATCCAAGACCGATTCATTTTTATGAAAGTCAACTGATCGACCGATTCAGTGGACAGGCGCACCCTGTGATCGGTTACAAAGCCTCCAGCAACACTGAATGTGTGTTCCGAAAGAACGCTGGATGCAGGACAGGCCAGTAGCTCAATTGGATATTGTGCAAGCTCTGGCCAGTGATCCATCCTCAAGACCCAGTAACCCAGAGGATTTTCGCTGGGAAAGGTGTCCAAGTCTGATCTTGCCCCTAGGTATTCCTGCACCATGTGAATCAGACGCTGGCGATGGTTGCTGGAACCGATGATACCTTGGGGCTGCGGACTAAAAAATTGTCTGAAAGCATCGGTCAGGCGGCCACCTTCTCCATCGCTCCTGTGACTGACCGAAGCCTCAGCAACACGTTGTCCAGGAGGACCAGGAAATTGTAACCTCCCAGGCTCTGGAAATGCGTTGCACAAACCTTTCTGCTAGGCCTTCCGAACATGTTTCATCCTCTGCTCCCTCTGCGACAGCAAGATAAGGTCCGCCACCTTACCCTTGTAACGTGGATCAAGGAGGGTTGCCAGCCAGTAATGATCCCTCCCCTTGATACTACGAATATGAGGATCCTTCCGCAGGCTTTGCAGGATCAGGGAGGCCATGCAGCGTAGGTTTTCTGAGGCATTCGGTCCAGAGTCCTCAGGGTCACTAAGGACGACATGATCCGTAGCCAGCTCCTCCCAGCCACATACAAGTCCATGGGTTTCTTGGGACTGTAAATGATCCCTTGAAGACTGCTGCTAATGCTGAGTGCCACGCTCCACCTCCATGCTGACACAATCCTCCTCCTCCTCCTCATCCTCTTCTTGTGTGATCGGCGGGCACGCAGGAACACTGTATGGATAAAGGGGGCCTTGAGAGGTAAGGAAGTCCTCCTCTTCTTCCCTCTGTTCTGCCTCAAGTGCCCTGTCCATTATTCCATACAGCGTGTGTTACAACAGGTGGACAAGAGGGACAGTGTCACTGGTGCATGCACTGTCACTGCTTACCATCCTCGTGGCCTCCTCAAATGATGACAGGACAGTGCATGCATCCCTGATCATAGCCCCCTGGCATTGCAAAAAAAAACAAGCTCCCCTGACCCTGTCCTGGTGCCATAGTCGCATAGGTACTCATTGATGGCCCTCTGCTGCGTGTGCAGCCGCTGCAGCATGGCCAACGTTGAGTACCACCTGGTGGGCATGTCACAGATTAGGCAGTTCTTGGGCAGGTTAAATTCCTTTGGGAGGTCAGCCAACCGAGCACTGGCATTATATGACCGGTGGAAATGCACACAGACTTTCCTGGCCTGCCTCAGGACATCCTGTAAGCCCAGGTACCTGCCCAAGAACCGCTGCACCACCAAGTTAAGGATGTGAGCCATCATAGAAGCTAGATTTGGGATAAGAGTGGAATACGAGGCTAAGGCGTGTGTACTGGGGCTAATTAGTAAGAACAAAGGGGAAGACCACATAGGTACGGCAATTGTGTGGGGTCTATATCAGGCGAGGAAATTGATCGCGAAATCATGGTTATCAGCAGTGCCTCCTACTCCTGAAGAATGGGTTAGCACAATGAACTCACTGGTCGGAACAGAGAGGACAATCTATATTAGAAGGGGAAGTTATAGGAAATTTACAAAGATTTGGGGTTTGTGGTGCCAGGGTAGGAATATATAAATTTTTAATACAGGTAGGACCATCAGTATCTAGGAATAGATATTTGAGGGTATAGATATCAGTAGTATGCACTTAGTTAGGTAATAAGGTTCGTTAAATTTAAGATATTACTCTTTTACTGGGAGCAACTGTGGGGGAGGGGGGAGGGTAATGGGGGTGATTGGGGTGAGGGCTGGGGGGGGGGGGATAAAAAGGGGAAGTATAATGGGCTTGATATTCTCATTCTTTTTCTATTGTGATATGGATAATGTACGAAATAACGGCTTTTCCTTGTTTGTATAATTTTTATAACGAATACTGTATAATCTGAAAAACTAATAAAAATGATATGATTCAAGGATGTGAGCTAAACAGGGCACATGGGTCAGTTGTCCCTGTCAGAGGGCGGAGAGGAGCTTGGTGCCATTGTCGCAAACCACCATTCCTGGCTTAAGCTGGCGTCAACCACCTCTGAACCAGCCCCTGCAGAGCTGACATAATCTCTGCCCCAGTGTGGCTCCTGTCCCCCAAGCACACCAGCTCAAGCACCGCATGTCATCTTTTTGCCTGTGTGCTTGTGTAGCCCCTTTAACGCCGGTTCCGAGGACAAATCAGCACAGGAAGAGGCCATGGAGGAAGAAGAAGAGGAGGGGGTGGAGGAGAGAGGTGTGGCAGAATCACCACTAGTAGAATTTTGGAGGCGTGGTGGCGGAACAACCTCCAACACTACTGCACCCTGTCCTGCATCCTTCCCAGGATCCTTCCCAGCTGCCGGAAGAGTCACCCAGTGAGCGGTGAAAGATAGGTAACGTCCCTGTCCATGCCTGCTGGACCATGAGTGAGCGGTAATATGCACCTTACCACTGACCGCCCTGTCCAGCGAGGCCAAGACATTGCCTTCCACATGCCGGTAGAGAGCCAGAATCCATGAGAAAAAGTGGCGTTTGGGAACCTGCCACTGAGGAACCGCACATTCCACAAACTCACGGAAGGGGGCATAGTCTACCAACTGAAAAGGCAGCAGTTGAAGTGCTAGCAATTTAGCCAAGCTAGCATTCAACCGCTGGGCATGTGGATGACTTCTTTCGGCGGTGCAGCAGCTTGGGCAGGGAAATTTGCCTGGTACAATCTGACATCGGTGTACCAATAGCAGATTGCCCGCAAGTACTTGGCTGTGACACACCTAATTCTACACCTTCATTCCTCTCAGTGCAGGTTTCAGAGAGGACTAAAGGTATAGTGGGGTTGGAGATCCCAGCTGATGAGGAGCAAGGAGAGGTCTGCTTTGTTCTTTGGTGTGGGTCTTTTAGGTACGCTTGCCAACGAACTGCATAGCAGGTCGACATGTGTCTGGTCAAGCATGTGGTGCCCAAGCGGGTGATATTTTGGCCACGCGAGATACGCTTGAGACATATGTTGCAAATAACAGCGGTGGGATCTGATGCACTCATCTCAAAAAAGGCCCACACCAACGAACTTTTGGAATAACGCACAGAGACAGCAGTGCCCTGCACATGCGGAGCTCTGTGGTGTGATGCAGTCGGTGTTCTGCCCTTAAGCTGGCCCCTGGAGGGCATCCTGCCTTGTTGGAGATGTGCCTCCTCCTCCTCTCTCCTATTAGGCACCCACGTGGAGTCAGTGACTTCCTCATCATCCCCTCCCTCTTCATCACTGGAGCAATCCTGGCAGTATGCTGCAGCTGGGGGAACATGACTGCCAGATTACTGTCCTTCTTGGGCACCCCCTCTCTCTGGGCTCACGTTATTGCCTTCCTCTAGCTGGGTACCATCATTGGAGCCTTCAAAATGCTGGAAATCCTCCTGGAGCATGTACCCAACACTGTGGTCAAACAGTTCGGGGGACTCCTCAGGAGGACATGGTGGGGATAGGGAAGGAGTGACTGATGCAATTGAGCCGAGGGAAGAGGCCGGGTTGGCAGCTGCTTTGCCAGACAAAGTACCCTGAGCCTCGGTGAGAGAGGATGAGGAGGATGAGGACAGCTTGGTCATCCACTCTACCAAGTATTCGGCATGTTGCGGCTTAACACGACTAGCTGCCGAAAAAAAGGACAGGCGTGTCCCACGGCTACATGCTGATGAGGATGCACCGTGTCCACGACCAGCACTGTTGCCTCTAGACACAGAGCCTGCTTGCCCTCTCTTATTGGCTTGTGACTGTCTGCCTCTCCTTGTTGGCCTTCCAGACATACTAATGGCTTGCAGTGAGATGTAGCTGCACAAAGCTGGGATGTATATATATACTGATTATACTGCAGCTAGCAGAATCAACTGCCTGCCTGTGGTATTAATTGGATCAGAACACCAGCAATTGTCTTCAGGTAGCTTTAGGTGCACACTGTGCAGAAGATACAGTACACTAACTGTAATTCCGATCGTGTGTACACAAATCCGACGCACAAAGTGCCACGCACGCTCTGAATAAATTAAAAGACAAAAGCTATTGGCTACTGCCCCGTTTATAGTCCCGATGTACGTGTTTTACGTCACCGCATTCAGAATGATCGGATTTTCCGACAACTTTGTGGGACCGTGTGTATGTAAGACAAGTTTGAGCCAACATCCGTAGGAAAAAATCCATGGATTTTGTTTTTCGGAATGTCCGATCAATGTCCGATCGTGTGTACAGGGCATAACTGTAAATACTGCAGCTGCCTGCCTGTGGTATTAATAGGATCAGAACACCAGCCATTTTCTTCAGGTAGCTTTAGGTGCACACTGTGCAAAGGACACAGTACACTAACTGTAAATGCTGTAAAAACACCTGCCTGCCTGTCAGTATATTAGGAAGAGAATAACAGAAATGGATCTAGCTAAACTGAATACAGTGTGTGTATATATATATATATATATATATATATATATATATATATACAGAATACACTGTAAGTGCAGCTAACTGACCCGCCTACCTACTCTATCTAAATTAAATCAAATGACACTGTCTCTCTATATATCTCTCTCTCTCCAGTGCCACACAGGCAGCCTTATATAGTGTGGGGCGTGTACTAAACCCCCTGAGCCATAATTGGTCAAAGCCACCCTGGCCTTGGCCAATTACAGCTCTCTGTACAGACAGTGCTGTGATTGGCCAAGCATGCGGGTCATAGTGCATGCTTGGCCAATCATCAGCCAGCAATGCACTGCAATGCCGCAGTGAATTGTGGGCTGTGACGCGCCACTTGAAATTGGCGCGAACGGCCCATAGCGTTCGCAATTTGACAAACGATTGAACAGGCGAACATGGGTTTGACTCTAAAAAGCTCATCCCTAGTCTTCACACCCCAATGTGTTAAGACCCACTCGGTGAACTATGTATGTGTCGGTTACTTGCACACTTTTATCACACAGTTACTATACTAACTTACACCAGGCAAAGGACAATGTTTCAATACTTAGAAAAGGTGCAAAAGTGAACATTCCACAGTTTGACATACAGATGCAAGATTATTCCACTAAACCTAACTTTGCTCCCTCAGCATACCTGCAATGGTGAAGTCCGAGCAATCACAGTATTTCATAGGCACTCTTATGCAGATGTAAGTCCTTCAGAGGCATACTCCAGTGCTGGTGTTTTTGGGAAGAACCCCAGGCTCAAATTACTTTACATCCTGATGATATTACATGGCCTCCTTCTGCTCCTCGCGGGTGTCATTCTCTGTCCCCCTCCCTTACGGGTACTCAAGCTCTCTTCTGTAAGGGGAGATCATCTCTTTTGGGGCTCTTGTTAGAGGTAAGCACCCTACTCCACACTCGGGGAGGGGATTGGGGGGACTCTCTTGTACCGGACCACTGTCCATATTTATAGATCACAGGATTAGTGGGATGGACCCAGAGAAAAACCCGCCAAAAAGACCAAAGAACTGGTAAAAGCATAGTTAACTCCTACCCTCCCAGCCTGGACAGCACCTATCTAACTATTTCAACCTGCCCAGTGCCCACAAACCCTCCCCTCTGTTCTGCCTTTCTCCACTATCAACTGCCTCCGTACTGCCTGTCCCCACTATCAACCCCAACCCCCGTTGTACTGCTTCTTTTTTTTTCCCACTGACACCAATACAGGGAAATTTTATCTTCACACTGATACTGGGGCGTTTCTTCCTTCCCCACTGTTAGCGGTATTTTGTAGGTACAAGGACTGCAGTATATGTGTACAATGTACTGTATGCAAGGATATGCACAGGTTAGGATTATCTCACTACTGTTACATGCAGTCTAACTATACCCATCAATCTTTTCTGTCCCGAGGTGCCCCAAATCTTTCACTGTCTTAGCCATGCTCATGTTTTTTCACGGTGATTTAACTTTTTAGCTATATAGACAGGCAGATTAGTCTTATGAGTGTTGTTTATACTATATGCCCCTCTGACTTTTTTTACTGCATCCCCAGGTCAGACAGGCTAGATCCAGCTCTTGCTGGGCGGGGATATACAGACCTGGGTGGGGACAAGAAGAACTGGGACAGGGAGGCATACATTGTAAATATTTCAGCAACATTAGGACTGGTTTACATTGCAAAGCAGCAGCTGGTGTGCAGTGCAATCCAACTGAGCTCAGCACAGTGATGAAATGCTGAGCTCTACGGATTGCACTGTTTACTTTTTTTTTAAATGAACTTTATTGAGATGTCACACAGACATCTCATGAAGTTCAACTGCTGGCCATACGGTGTGAGGTAGTGCATTGCCTCCCACCGCACCCAGCCAAAGAGTTGGTGCACCTGGCTGGCACCTTCTACCCCTGGGGCTGCTGTCAGCAGGAGGAGGAGGGGATCAGGCTGGCACACTGCAGTCCAGTGGTGAATAAATACCTCCACCGAGGGGGGCATGGCTTACCGGCGCTGAAGATGGATGCTTAGTCTCACAGTTCATCAGCCAGGGAAGAAAATCCGAGCAACATAGGTCTGATCCTGACAGAAATCTGCAGCCATCCTCATCACTAACACTCAGGACAATACAGCCAGCCAGGTCCCACAAGAGGATGATTGAATACAAGCCTAAAAAGCTGACCACCTTCTTCTTTAAGCCCGCGGTGAAGGTCAGTTATATTAAAGATGGCTCCGGTCAGCCGCATCTCCCTGACAAGATCCAGAGGGACACAGACACATCAGCACTCCTTACATTCCCTACACAGCCCGGGGGAAGATCCCCTCACAGGCAGCCCAGCTAACGCCCATATGGCCCAGATGGATGCATCACCACTGCCACCGCCACTGCCACAACCACAAATCAAGGCCCAGAATTTTAATCCCCTGCTGCCCAACCAGGCCCTGCATACATCCATGGCATCTTTCCCCACCACAGGCAAGCCAGTGATGGACATTACATTAAAGGATATGTGGCTGTCACTCCAAACGTCCCTAATGACAGATCTCTCTTCATTGCTCACCAAAATATCCACAGATATACATAAGCTAGATGACAGAGTATCCTACATTGAAAATTACATGGAGGAATGCATCACGACTATAAATGACATAATTGACATATATGAGGAAGTACAAGAAGAACAAGATTGGGTTTGGGCCAATCTGGCAGACTTAGAAGATAGATCTCCTTGTAATAACGTTAAGCTGTGAGGAGTCCCCGAATCCATCCAGCCAGCAGATCTTCCCAGATATGGTAAAGGGCTCATGCACACAATTCTACCAGATGCATTTGCAAGAGACCTCATCATTGATAGAATCCACAGAATTGCAAAACTGCCTCATCTGGCAGCATCAGTCCCTAGGGATGTTCTAAAGAGGTTCCATTTCTTCCACATCAGGGAGAAGCTCCTCTCAGGCACTAGAACCAACTCACGGCTTCACACACCTTTTGAGGGAATACAATTCTTCCCAGACCTCTCCAAATATACCCTACAACTCAGAAGACAGCTCAACCGGACCACCAAGGGTCTTCACAATGATAAAATTCAATACAAGTGGCGTTACCCAGCAACAGTGCTCATCACCAGGAATGGTGCATTACATGTAATCAACAATCTTAAGAATGGTATGCAACTCCAACACACCTGGGGTATCATCCTGGAACCCCCTACAAATGCCAATCCCCTCCACAACAATGCAGACCATTGACTTCATGTCGCAACCAAGGGGGAATACACACCGGATAACCGATCTGGCACAGCTTCCAGATGGGCCGACATCATATTAAAGTAGCTCTCCCCACAAACCCACAGTTCTTCTCAGTATTTGACTGTTATTACCCCCTACGGCGGTTTAGCTGAGTTCAGCTTCTTTTTTCCACTCCACCCAAAGTTCAAATCGCTGACACACGTATTTAACAGAAAAGTTCGATAAGTTCCAATTGTTGTTTTTTATGATTAACGTTTTTGCTCTTCTCATAGCTCTAATTCCAAGCCTAATGGCAACACAAGGCATCCAGAGGACCCAAAGCTCCTACTTTGTCGCGACACCGACCAGCCTGAGCTACACATCGCCTGATTCAGCTCATCTAACTGTAAGTGTTTGAGAACCATTTTCACACCCAGCCCTCACTAAAGATGCCACTTAACATCTTATCACTTAAGGCCAATAAATCATCCAGCCAAAAGGCATTCACTATGGAAAACAGCCCAAGATCTACAATTGGGTATCATCTGTATCCAGGAAACACATTTTTTTTAACATCGGCCACACCTTCATGCACGAAGATTTACTTACCTCACATCTAGAAAGCCTATTACGCCTCTAAAACAAGAGGTGTTCTAGTGGCTGTGAAAGACACAGTTTAAAACAAGAAATCTCAGACCCTAACAGCTGCTACATCATTCTTGTCTGCACCATCAACAAGACTGAATACACATTACTGAACATCTAGCCCCCCCAATGTTCACCAAATTAGATTTCTTTGCAAAGTCATGCATACTACCCAATCAATACAACAGGGTCACCTAATCATATGTGGAGACTTTAACTTGGTATCTGATATAAATATAGACACCACATCCGCAGCAAAAAGAAGGGATTCCCCACTGAACAGCTTTCTCACCACCCATGATATGTATAATCCCTCTCGGATCCATGGTGACATCTCCATACATCATATATATTTCTCCCCGCTTCACAAATCCTATTCTCAAATAGATATTTTTCTTACAAATGGTTACTGCAAAGAATAAGCGCATCTGTAATCCACAACACAACGTGGTCACACCACGCTCCTATCACAATATCTATAGTAGATTCCACACAACAATGAAAGACGTATTTCTGGTGTGCGAACAACTATATATTACAACACCCAAACTACACTCCTGAGCTTTCAGTCCAACTAATCAAATTCATTGAACAAAACACTGGCACAGTGTCTGACCCCAGCATGGTGTGGAACGCGCACAAAGCTTATATACAAGATATATTGCTGAAAATGAGCTCACACTGTAAAAAGAAGAGGACGCAGCGTCTTGACACTCTTATGTCACAAATTACTAATGTGGAAATAAAGCTAATCCCCACCCAAAACATTCAGCACAGCTACTGTCCTTAGGACAAGAACTCAGAACACTCCTTCTCCACTCTTTAGGGCAAAATAAAAGCCACATCGTACCTCACCTCAAACAAAGCAGGTAAAATGCTAGCACGCCGTATCAAAGGGAGGAGAATTAAAAGTATAATAACACATTTATACCATCCGCATACTAAAGAGAATCTAACAAATACCCAGGACATAGCCAATGCTTTCAGCATCTATTACGGCAACCTATATAACATAAGACAGGATCCCTCGACATTCCAGCCCTCTTAGGATGACATAAATACATTCTTAAACCAAATCAAACTTCCAATATTGACAGAAAGTCAGTTGACCTACCTGAATAACCCCTTCACAGAAAATGAAATCCAAATGACTAGTAAAACACTTCCTGCAGGTAAAGCACCAGGCCCTGATGGACTTTCAGGGGAAAATTACAAACAATTCTCCGACATTTAACATCACACTTAACGAACCTATTTAATAACGCTGCCTCCTCTTCTAAGTTTCCCTATGAATCATTGAAAACCCTGATTATAACACTTCCGAAATCAGGGAAGGAGCCAACTTCGCCCCAGAACTTTCGCCCAATCTCCCTACTGAATCTAAACCTGAAAATTTACGCCAAAACAATTGCCATACGACTAATTGACATCATGCCCACTCTTATCCACTGAGACCAGTCGGGTTTCACTAGGGGGAGACAAGCGTTGGACGCTACCAGAAGATTGATCAATGTGATACACCATGCTGAATCCAGTGGGACGCCTTCTTTGCTTCTATCTTTAGATGCAGAGAAAGTGTTCAACAGAGTCCATTGGTCCTATCTTCAAATGGTCCTACAAAAATTTGGCTTCAGCCGACACATTCCTAGGGCTATTTTGGCACTCTATACTACCCCTTCAGCACAAGTATGCTCAGCAGATATGCTATCCCAATCATACCCCATAACAAATGGAACAAGACAAGGCTGTCCATTGTCCTCATTAATCCTTAACCCAATTATGGAACCCCTAGCGGAACACATCAGGACAAACCCCTTAATCTTGGGCTTAGTAATAGACAAAACACCCCACAAAATAAGCCTATTTGCAGACGATGTAATCCTAATACTCACAAACCCAGCTTCTTCCCTGGCGGAGGTACAAATAAACTCTTCAATGGTTTAGTAATGTTTCTTACTATAGGGTAAACATGACCAAATCACACATCCTTGACCTAAGTCTTGACGCCACAACTAAGAACCTGCTACAGATGCAACATCCCTTTACCTGAGCAGACAAAAGCATTACTTACCTAGAAGTTCAATTAACAAAATTAGTGAAAAGCCTTTTCTCAACCAACTTTAAGCCACTCCTCACCAAATTACAAACAGACACCCAACATCTAACGAAACAATAACTTACATGCTCTGACATTCAAAATGATGCACCTACCTCAAATACTTTATCTATTCAGAACCCTCCCTTCCCCATTCCTATCCTCTCAACTTATTTCAGATACCTCCAGACCATGTTCAACAAATGGATTAGAAGGGAAAAAAGCTCAGATGTGCACATTGCAAACTCAAAAAAAAATAAACTAGCAGGAGGGGCAGGATTCATTGATTTTGAGGATTACTATTTTTACAGATAGCAAGGATAACTTGCCACAAATTAGTGGCAGTGTTTAATTGTAAGTCTGTTACCTTGCTGCACATTTCACTGGCAACATATACACTTGCAGAGCACTTGAAGCACAAGTTCTTGTTGACGCTTTTATGATTTGTAGCAAATTTGCCTTGGAAGTTTCTAGTAAGAGCAAAGTTGCAGTGGTGAGTCTACAGCAAGAGCTCTACAAGTCTACAGCATGAAAATTCAGCCACAGTGACCCCTGTGGTGGGATGATTATTGTACAATAGGGATGAACCCGATGTTCGCCGAATAGCGAACAATTTGGGGTGTTCACGGCAAATTTGAAAGCTGTGGAACACCCTTTAAAAGTCGAGAATTCAAAAGTGCTCATTTTAAAGGCTTATATGCAAGCTATTGTCATAAAAAGTGTTTGGGGACCTGGGTCCTGCCCCAGGGGACATGTATCATCAATGCAAAAAAAGTTTTAAAAACGGCTGTTTTTTCGGGAGCAGTGATTTTAAAAATGCTTAATGTGAAACAATAAAAGTGAAATATTCCTTTAAACTTCGTACCTGGGGGGTGTCTATAGTATGCCTGTAAAGTTGGGCATGTTTCCCGTGTTTAGAAATGTCCTTTTGCTCTCGGACTGTTCTAAAGGAAAAAAAGTCATTTAAAACTACTCGCGGCTAAAATGATTTGTCGGTCCCAACAATACACATAAAAGTCATTGAAAAAAACGACATGGGATTCCCCCACAGTCAATTACCAGAGCCTTTGGGTCTGGTGTGAATATTAAGGGGAACCCAGAACCAAAATTTTTAAAAAAATGCGTAGGGGTCCCCCAAATTCCATACCAGGCCCTTCAGGTCTGGTATGGATATTAAGGGGAACCCTGCACCTATAACTGAGGACGGGGTCACACGGTGATGTTGCTGGGTGACCCTGCCCCCCTCTGAAGTACTGGGACATCCCTATGGCTTTCCCGTAATGTCAGAGGGGGCGGGGCCATGCGGTGATGTCGCCGGGTGACCCCGCCCCCCTCTGACGCACAGGGACCTCCCTATGGTTTTCCCATAGCGTCAGAGGGGGCAGGGCCACCCGGTTACGTAACAGTTATAAAGTTATAAAAGAGCTTTCACCTGAGAGGACGGTCATTACGGCGGGTGCCTCCCATGGAGGCAGGTTGGTCGCGTTTTTTTTTTCCTTTTTCGGTCCGTCAGTGGAGCAAGAGAAGAAGAAGACTTTGTGGGACATTTGGGCCTGGTATGGAATTTGGGGGGACCCCCATGCAATTTTTTTTTAATTCTGGTTCGGGGTTCCCCTTAATATTCATACCAGACCCGAAGGATCTGGTAATTGACTGTGGGGGAATCCCATGCCATTTTTTTAATGACTTTTATGTGTATTGCCAGGACCGACAATTCATTATAGCCGCGAGTACTTTTAAATGACTTTTTTCCTTTAGAAATGTCATTTTGCCCTCGGACTGTTCTAAACACGGGAAACATGTGCCACTTTACAGGCATACTATAGACACCCCCCAGGTATGAAATTTAAAGGAATATTTTACTTTTATTGTTTCACTTTAAGCATAAGCATAAAATAACTGATCCCGAAAAAACGGCAGTTTTTACAACTTTTTTTGCATTGATACATGTCCCCTGGGGCAAGACCCAGGTCCCCAAACAGTTTTTATGACAATAGCTTGCATATAAGCCTTTAAAATTAGCACTTTTGATTTTTCATGTTCGTGTCCCTTAGACTTTAACGGTGTTCGCGTGTTTGAACAAAATTTTTCCTGTTCGCATGTTCTGCTGCGAACCGAACCGGGGGGTGTTCGGCTCATCCCTATTGCACAATATAACTGAACCAGGACTTGCAGAATGCCATTTCCCCTACAATACAGGCCTCAGCCCATGCATGGAACAAACGTACACAAACAGGTAGCATTTCCCCCACCACCTCCCATCCACAACTCCCAGATGAGGTACTACATCATCTCTCCAAAGACCTAGCCACTGTTCTACGAGGGGTATTACATTCATGCAAAACCTACTCTATATGTCACAACCTAAAACCTGTAGCCCTTCTGCTGAAACATGTCCTTTTAGCATTAACCTGGTATGAGGGGGGGGGGGTGTTTAAAGGTGGTGTCTTTTCCTTTTTGAAGTGTACTGAAGTTAGAACTATTACATAGAAAATGTTTTATAAAGACAAAGACTGTACAGTAAAATATCTTGGACTTTTTGCAAAGAAAGAGCACCTATTTAATGATTTCCTTTTTTGATTTCTATTTTATTATTTTCTTTTAAAAGTGGTCGGTTATTGGTGTCACCCAAGGCAGAGGCTGCAGATGGAGGGGTTGCAAAGAGTCACATGAATTTAGTTTTTTTTAGGGGGGGGGGGTTCTCCTTAAAGCTCGCAGGGTGGGCTTTAATGGGAAATTCTGACCTCCGCAACTCCATAGAGAGTTATATATGCACTTAAAGGGGGAGTCTGCCTGGTATGTGTAGGGGTTAACTTAACTTAACCCCATCCTTGCTGGGTATTTTTGGGTATATTTTTTCTGTGACTGGCTCAGTTAGCCACCAGAGACCCCACACAGTCCACTAGAGACCAGACATAGCTCCCAGAAACCCCACATCGCCACTAGAGACCCTGCATAGCCACCTGAGAGTCCTTACAGTTGACCAGAGACACCATATAGGTGGCACTCTAATATTAAGAGGCGGGGCCTAAAAAGAAAGAGGTGGGTCTTAAACATAAAGGGGTGGGACAAATTTAGATTGGGGGTGCCCAATTTTAGTCTTGCCTAGGGCAGCACAAAACCAAAATAAACCACTGCATGTACCTCTAATATTTGCTTTAACTGCTGTGCCACAAGTGAGAATGCTAAAGTGATATTAAAGGACCACATTTTATTTTTTTAACATAACAAACATGATATATTTACCTGCCCTGTGCAATGGTTTTGCACAGAGCAGCCCCGATCCTCCTCTTTTTGGGTCCCCCGTCAGCACTTCTGGCTCCTCCCTGCCGATAAGTGCACACTATAGCATGTAAAGTAAAGAAGGCAGGTCTCAGGAGTACATATTACACTGGGCACAGTGATTAGGAGTGCATAACGATGAGTGCAGGGGTCAGGGGGAATACATAACAGACAGAGCACAGGGGTTAGGAGTAGACATTGTGCAGGGTTTAGCAGTATGTAACACACAAACGCAACCAGTACAAGGTTCAGAAGTAACTGTGCAGTGTACAACCGAAAATTACACCCCCTCCCAATACAATAACTCCCACAGTACAGATATCTCACCCCTTTCTCAAATCCCCTAGTACAGATATCTCTGTCTCCCCAAATCCACCCAGTACAGATCTCTCTCTCCCCCATTCCCCTGTTACAGATTTCCCTCCCAAATCCCCCAATACAAATCTCTCTCTTCCACCCCTGTACAGGCCTTTCCCACCACCAACAAATGCCCCCCCCCCCCCAGCATAGATCTCTTTCCCAAACCAAATTCCTCCAGTAGAAAGCTCTCTCCAACCTTGAATCACCCCAGTACAGGATCAACAACTACTCCTTCCATAAAGTCCACTCACCTCAGATACAGCAGCAGTGCTCAATAAGAGGAAGTCTGTCCTTTGGATGTGTCTTGTAACACTGCACATCAAGGTCGAGGAGGAGCCTACCTCAGTATTGTACTATATGTGATGTCTGACAGGGGAACTGTCAATCGGCGATTCTCTTAGTATTCTAACCATACCCTGATTCATGCATTCAGCCAGGGTGATGAGGAAATGGAGGGAAGTCCTTTAAAAAAATACACAAAAACACGTAAACAATGTCTCCAGAGATAAATCCCTAGCTGATCACATCATCCAGTGACATAAAACCCATTGTCAATCACAAAAACCCTCTGCCTCATGATGCTTCCCCATCAATAAATGATTGATTCTTGGCTGCTAAAATGTTAACAAACAGCTGGAGATCCTGGGTGAGGTCATTGACCACATTGATGTGTTTATTTTAATTTCCCATTTTTTAGAATGAGCAGTAAAGTCTAGAAGAAAGTATGGTAACCTAATACAAGATCATCAAAGTGCTTCAAAGTTCTTCAAATGTTCCAGTGCCTCACATAAGGGTCACTGGCTTAATGCAGCACCACCAGACCACTGTATGTAGAAAACCTATTGCCACGAAAAAATAAAAAAGGTCAAGTGCTGTTAGTAATTATAGTAGGAAGTATACCATATTTATGGTAACAGTTGCTGCCCAGTGGAAGTGATGTCATTGCATCCATTCCTGTCCACATGAACAGGAAGGGAACATTTCTGAGCAGCCTATACACAAGCTGCCACCCCAGGAACCACTTATAGGATATGACCCAACGGTAAACACAGCCAGTAAGAACCTATACACAAGTCACCTTCTCATGAGCCACCAAAGAAAATAACTAATCAGTTAACATAGCTGTAAAGAACAGAAGCCTCCAGTAACTGGGTAATTACAACTACTAGGGGTGCAAACACTTGGTGTAAAGGGTAGGTAAGCAACCCAAGTAAATACTCACTATATGAGGCTCAAAACCAATCACAAATGGCAAGAATGTGCTGCATGGTAATCTGTGGTCCCAGAGACCAAAAACTTGGTTCAATGTAAGAAGAGGACACTCAGCAGCTGTTTACACATCTGGATGCAGGAGCACTAGTGTGGGACACCAGAACAATTTTTTTAGGGTGTCCCACACAGGTGCTCCAGTGAATGCTAGGGGTGTCTCCATCTGTGAAACTTGCACAAAAAAGGTAATTTTTCCAGCTTTCGAAAGGCAAAAAAATCATGTTTTCAGCTTGGAATGCTGCCAAAACAGACAATTGTACGACACTTCAAGCAATGTTTCATATTCCTATTTCTGGCCTCAAATATCTGTGTGCTAAGTATACCTATTTTTTATTTCACATAGGAGAGAAAAGACCCAGGACGTCTGGGGTCACTAGGGACCCCCAACCTCTGAAAGAAGGGGAACTCTCAACACCACAACCTCAGGATGTGGAGGAAGGAGAGGTTTATGAAGTGGGCGAATTAGTGGCCACAACAGGTGAGTGTCTGAGACCACAGCTTCAGGTAATAGATGTATGTGTCATTTACCAGATAAGACCATAACTGTGTGGACTGCAACAGAGGAAACCCAGACGTGTATAAGTGAAAATATAAATGATTTATTAAAGAAAATTAATAAATATAACACAGCCACCTCCAATAACACTCAGTGCACCACAACAATACAAAACAGAACCCCACAAATAATAATAATAACAGAACAAATATATGCAAGTAAGGGAAATACCGAGATCATAAACAGAGCCAGGCCAGGGTTGTCAACAGGAAATCAGCAGCTGGGGAAGGGAAACAAACAGGACAAGAGAGGATGGATGGATCACAGGAGGGATGGGTCAGATACAAGGCTCAGGGTCCAGAGCAAGGAAATAGACAGGAAGCAGGATCAACAGGCTTCAGGAATCAGGTCTCAGGTACAGGAATCAGGTTTCAGGAATCAGGTAAACAAGATGCAGGCTGCAGGTCAGGGCTGAAGGACAATACCAAGGCAAGATGAGTGTGCACCTGCCGGGTATTTATACTGAAGCTGCTAACTAAAGTCAGGTGACACCTGTCTGCAGAGGGGAATACCTGCTCCATACTGCCAGGATCCCTCCGCTGGTGGACGCGACAAAATACCAGCAGGGAAAAGCTCTTCTGACAGCTGCAAACTGCCAGGAGACACCTGCTGGTGGACCTCAGTACTGCACACCAAGTGATCGATATTACCAGCGGAGGGGACCTTTCCTGACAGTACCCCCCCCTCAAAGGAGCAACCTCCGGATGCTCCAACTAGCCATTGCTGGGGAAAGTCCATGGTGTCCAGCCAGGCAGTGGGCACCTCAAGCTGGGCAGCGGGAACTTCAAGCTGGGCAGCGGGCACTTCAAGCAGTGGGCAGTGGCACATCAGGCTGGGTAGCAGAGAGGAACACACCAGGCTGGGCCGCGGACAGGAACACATCAGGCTGGGCCGCGGACAGGAACACACCAGGCTGGGCAGCAGACAGGAACACACCAGGCTGGGCAGCGGACAGGAACACACCAGGCTGGGCAGCGGACAGGAACACATCAGGCTGGGCAGCGGACAGGAACACATCAGGCTGGGCAGCAGACAGGAACACATCAGGCTGGGCAGCAGACAGGAACACACCAGGCTGGGAAGCGGACAGGAACACACCAAGCTGGGCAGCGGACAGGAACACACCAGGCTGGGCAGCGGACAGGAACACACCAGGCTGGGCAGCGGACAGGAACACATCAGGCTGGGCAGCAGACAGGAACACATCAGGCTGGTTAGCGGACAGGAACACATCAGGCTGGGCAGCAGGTAGGAACATATTAGGCTGGGCAGTGGACAGGAACACGTCAGGCTGGGCAGCAGACAGGAACACATAAGGCTGAGCAGCAGACAGGAACACATCAGGCTGGGCAGCAGGTTCCAGGTCATTGAGCCTGAGCAGCGGGCAATGAGACATCAGACTGGAAAGCGGGCACATCAGGCTGGAAAGCGGGCTCATCAGGCTGGAAAGCGGGCTCATTGGGCTGGAAGGCAGGCACATCAGGCTGGAAAGCGGGCACATTAGGCTGGAAAGCGGGCACATCAGGCTGGGAAGCGGGCACATCAGGCTGGAAAGTACGCACTGGCACCACCAGCTGCAACACTGGCCCCTCAGGCTGGAATGCTGGCCCCTCAGGCTGGAACACCTCCGACTGGAATACTGGCACCTCCGGCTGGAACACTGGCCCCTCAGGCTGGAACACCTCCGGCTGGAACACTGGCCCCTCCGGCTGGAACACTGGCCCCTCAGGCTTGAACACCTCCAGCTGGAACACTGGCCCCTCCGGCTGGAAGACTGGCCCCTCAGGCTTGAACACCTCCGGCTGGAACACTGGCACCTCTGGCTGGAACATTGGCCCCTCCGGCTGGAACACCTCCAGCTGGAACACTGGCACCTCCGGCTGGAACACTGGCCCCTCAGGCTGGAACACCTCCAGCTGGAACACTGGCACCTCCGGCTGGAACACTGGCCCCTCAGGCTGGAACACCTCCGGCTGGAACACTGGCACCTCTGGCTGGAACACTGGCCCCTCAGGCTGGAACACCTCCGGCTGGAACACTGGCCCCTCAGGCTGGAACACTGGCCCCTCCGGCTGGAACACCTCCGGCTGGAACACTGGCCCCTCAGGCTGGAACACCTCCGGCTGGAACACTGGCACCTCTGGCTGGAACACTGGCCCCTCAGGCTGGAACACCTCCGGCTGGAACACTGGCACCTCTGGCTGGAACACTGGCCCCTCAGGCTGGACCACCTCAGGCTGGAACACTGGCACCTCCGGCTGGAACACTGGCCCCTCAGGCTGGAACACTGACCCCTCAGGCTGGAACACTGACCCTCAGGCTGGAACACTGACCCCTCAGGCTGGAACACTGGCCCCTCAGGCTGGAACACCTCCGGCTGGAACACTGGCACCTCAGGCTGGAACACCTCCGGCTGGAACACTGGCACCTCAGGCTGGAACACTGGTACCTTAGGCTGGAACACTGGTACCTCAGGCTGGAAGATGGGTTCCAGGACATCAGGCTGGAAAGTGGACATCAGGACATTGGACTGGATAACAGACACTGGGACGTCAGACTAGATAGCAAGCACTGGGACGTCAGACTGGCTTGCAAGCACTGGGACGTCGGACTGGGTTGCAAGCACTGGGACATCGGATTGGGTTGCAAGCACTGGGACATCGGACTGGGTTGCAAGCACTGGGACATCAGACTGGGTTGCAAGCACTGGGACGTCAGACTGGGTAGCAAGCACTGGGACGTCAGACTGGGTAGCAAGCACTGGGACATCAGACTGGATTGGATTAGCTGGTGCGGAGGCAGGTTGGGTTACTGGCAGGATTGTCTTGGTTGGAAAAAACTTTAGTTTTTTCTTAGGTTTAGTCACTGAGGCTCTGTAGGTGGGGGGTGCAGCAGACTGGAAAGGAGGATTGGGATATGGTGGAGAAGGGATAACAGTAGCTGGAGGAAATTTTTTGTGGATTAGTAGGCAGCTGAGAAGAGGCAGGTGAGTTGAATGCAGGATAGGTACAGGGAGCAGAGACCGGATATGAGTATCTGGTTGGGAGCAATGTATACTGAGCTGCAACTGAGTTTGGTGTGGGTGATGGGGAGATAGACTTGTGGGCAGGTAGGTGTCTAATGGCAGAGGTGGTGTGTTGTGGATTGGTTGGGGCTGGTTTTAACATATCAGACCATGCTGACAGTATAGGTTGGACAAAGGACGGATCACATGCTGCCTGTCTAACAAGGGTCTGTACTAAGTAAATACACTCCAAAAGCTTCTGCTGAGAACAGATGGAATAGTGCTCAAAAAAGCATGCGGAATCATCCTCTAACAGCCACACCAGAGACTCCACCTGATCAGCACTGAAAGGGGGAGAAAAATCATCAATGGTCTTAGGAACACAGGACAGGGCTAGCTCAGCACATATTTGGATCAAAGGCTGCACATCCCCAAACAACATACAGCCTTGGTTACCAGGGAGTGAGCCAAATGGATGAGCTCAAGTAGCTGGTCATTGGTCCACTGTTTTAGTGACTGGCGGAGATACTCACCACTTTCTGACGCCAGCAGAGCATAATATGGGATCACATTGGGATTCATTCCAGCAAAGCCAGCAGACCCAGGATGGTTCCTCTGTGCAGCCACTTCTGGTCAGGGATGGCCTTGGTATTCTGTCATGTACTAGATAAGACCAGAACTGTGTGGACTGCAACAGAGGAAACCCAGACGTGTATAAGTGAAAATATAAATGATTTATTAAAGATAAATGAATAAATGTAATACAACCACCTCCAATAACACTCAGTGCACCACAACCAATACAAAACAGAACCCCACAAATAATAATAATAACAGAACAAATATATGCAAGTAAGGGAAATACCGGGATCATAAACATAGCCAGGCCAGGGTCGTCAACGGGAGGTCAGCAGCTGGGGAAGGGAAACAACAGGACAAGGATGGATGGATCACAGGAGGGACGGGTCAGATACAAGGCTCAGGGTCCAGAGCAAGGAAACAGACAGGGAACAGGATCAACAGGCTCTAGGAATCAGGTCTCAGGTACAAGAATCAGGTTTCAGGAACCCGGTAAACAGGATGCAGGCTGCAGGTCAGGGCTCAAGGACAAAACCAAGGCAAGATGAGTGTGCACCTCCTGGGTATTTATACTGCAGCTGCTAATTAAAATCAGACCTTTCAGACAGTATGCCTGCATATTTATAATATATGGTGTGTTTTTTATTATAGGTGATGTGGATGTTGTGGAAGAAGAACCTCATTTCACAAGTGCAAGTGCACACGTCCTCATCGGGGGGGGTTCATGGTGTGCAATCTTGATTTACAGAAGATCAAGGAAGACATCAATGATGTGGAAAAAAGACTCAAAAACATAATTGATGTTTTAGGCAGAATATAAAACACCCCAAAATTCTTCTAGTTTGTTTGCATTTTTATTATTTTCACACATTTTAAATATTTTTTAAAAAGCCACATTTTGAAGATGCACACAGTGTGTCAACATGTGCTATCTGCCATCACGGGATATCAAGGTACGTGCAACCCCTTCCTTGCAACTAAAGTAGATGAAATGAAGGGGTTGCACCCCCGACACACGTCCATTGATCCCCCATGATGGGAGCTAGCACATGTTGACATTAGTCATGGGATCAGGAGGAGGGAAATTCACATTTTGACTCCCAATTTGTGTGCATCTTCAAAATTTGGCTTTCACAGGGGTGACATCGCCTCATCTGATGAAGGCAATATCAACACAGTTTGGACATACTAATGTCTTTTATTGCCTTCACTTTGTCAAAGTTGAACTTTGTAAGTTCCTAAGTTGTGTATGTTTATGGTTTTAAACGTGCCTGTTGAACCCCAAAAAAGATAGTTGTACTGTCAAACCTAAAAATGTTATACAACAAATATGTTGGTTTGTTCAAAAACCCTTTCCTAACGCACATGTGAATGTGCTTTGGGTAAAATGTTTTCTACTCAACAAAGTGTGGCTTCTTCTTTCAATACTCAATACCAGTTTTTGGAGTAATTTGGTGTTTACAGTGACAATGGGGGTTATTTTCTAAAGGCAAATCCACTTTGCACTACAAGTGCACTTTTAGTGCTGTTTTAGTGCACTTGTAGTGCAAAGTGGATTTGCCCTTAGTAAATAACCCCCACAGTGCTCTAAAATTTGCTCTAATCAAGCCAGTTTGGGGACTTAAAACAATTACTTCATGGTGCTGAAAAGGATGTGTTTTTTATCATTAATGCATTACATACATTAACAACAAAAACATTGTGTGTGTATAGCAGACCCACAACATAATAGCTGCAGAAGAGATTGTCACCTCATGTATCAACTAAATTATGTTTGTACTATTGAAGAAAATGGCCAAAAAGAAAAGCCCATTAGAGAACCTAGGAGACAGCTAAAAGCAACACAAGCAGTAAATCAAATGAAATATTCTTTAATTTATAACCAAAAATGTTTTATTTTAAAAAGGTTTATCAAACATTTGCTGTCATATCAATGGCCCCCCTTCCCATAAAGTATTCCATATATTTTTGATGGACCTCGTGGGCACTTTGGGGGGGCAAGCCAGGACGGCCAGCTTCAAGCGCCATCAGGGTTGTTGTTTGTTCTGGAAATCCAGCCTCACATAGTTTGTAGCATTTCTCCGGAGAAAGTTGTGTAGAACGCAGCATGCAAGTATTATATGGTTTCGTTTATATTCCGCCATGTTGATTGGCATCAGGAGCAGGCGGATCCAGCTTGCTATAATCCCGAAAGCATTCTCCACCACTCTCCTGGCTTCGGCCAGCCAGTAGTTAAAAATCCTCTGGTCCAGGGTGAGGGTCCTCATCGGGAACGGCCACCTCAGGTGATCACCCAGCCCAAATGCTTCATCAGTGACAAAGACGAAGGGAAGACCAGCCACATTATCTTCTGCAGGTGGCAAGCCCAAGCCACCACTC
Source organism: Lithobates clamitans (assembly GCA_037952925.1). Lineage (NCBI taxonomy): Eukaryota > Metazoa > Chordata > Amphibia > Anura > Ranidae > Lithobates > Lithobates clamitans. The sequence goes on along the minus strand of JBBGZY010000116.1, from coordinate 2,142,469 downwards.
TGGAGCTGTCCGTAGAACTCGGTCTGGGTGATGACTCCACCATCCGACATCCAGCCATTCTTCCCCACGTCCACATAGAGAAACTCATATGTTGCCGACACCACCGCCAACATCACAATACTATAAAACCCCTTGTAATTATAATAGTATGACCCTGAGTTGGGGGGTGGCACAATGTGGACATGTTTCCCCTTAATTGCCCCTCCGCAGTTGGGAAAGTCCCACCGCTGGGCAAATTGGGAGGCCAGTCTGCCATTCCTGAGCATTTAAAGACAAAAGTATAAGGTCAACTTATTAGATTCCTGATAGACTAGATCAGAATAGATGGGTAGATGTTTTGGACAGGTAACCCTCTCCACTTCATTTAGAGTTGAATGCATAAATAATGTGTGCTACTTTGGCCAGCCCCACCTTACACTATTGGCAGCCCACTGGACAGGTAACCCTCTCCACTTCATTTAGAACTGAATGCATAAATAATGTGTGTTACTTTGGCCAGCCCCTCCTTACTTACACTATTGGCAGCCCACTGGACAGGTAAGAAGTGTCATAATAGAAAAATATGAATACACACTGCATGCTTTGGTGAATTCATCCATAAATATAACCACAAAAGAGGTAGGTATAGTGTGTATGGATTTGGCAAAGTCAGCAGATAGAATATTGGTATCGCCTGACTTAGCGGTTGGGGGGGCGGGTTGGGCCCCCCCAAAAATCCTCTTGCACTCTGCCTGAATTTAAGGACAACTGTAACATTTGTACACATTTTAGGGGGGTATTAGGGTAAAACACTACTATGGAGCTGACAAAATACATTGTTAAGTGACTAGGCTAGGTGTGTATGGGCCCAGGATAGCATGCTGGGGAGGTTAGTGAAGTCAAATATGCATGAAGGACAAAAAAGGACCATAAAAAAATTCAAGCATGCATGAGGATAAAGGGGACATTCACAGCATATTACATTTATGGTAATTAGGGAATAATGAAATAAATACAATACATTAGCAAACATTAAACACATAGAATGTGATGTTAAAGGAGAAAACTTACCCTAATATAGTCCTTCTGCAGGACCTGAATGATGGCAGAACAGGTTTCTGGAATAATGATACCCAGAGCCTGGGGGAGATGCCTGTTGAGAACTTGATGTCCTGTAGACTTCTCCCCGTCGCCAAGTACCGCAAGGTGGCAACTAGCCTTTGTTCAGGCGTGATGGCTTGCCGCATGCAGGTGTCCTGCTTGGTAATATAAGGGGACAGCAAAGCCAACAGATGGTGGAAAACGGGGATTATTCTCACGGATCTCCACCTCAGGTGATCACCCAGCCCAAATGCTTCATCAGTGACAAAGACGAAGGGAAGACCAGCCACATTATCTTCTGCAGGTGGCAAGCCCAAGCCACCACTCTGGAGCTGTCCGTAGAACTCGGTCTGGGTGATGACTCCACCATCCGACATCCAGCCATTCTTCCCCACGTCCACATAGAGAAACTCATATGTTGCCGACACCACCGCCAACATCACAATACTATAAAACCCCTTGTAATTATAATAGTATGACCCTGAGTTGGGGGGTGGCACAATGTGGACATGTTTCCCCTTAATTGCCCCTCCGCAGTTGGGAAAGTCCCACCGCTGGGCAAATTGGGAGGCCAGTCTGCCATTCCTGAGCATTTAAAGACAAAAGTATAAGGTCAACTTATTAGATTCCTGATAGACTAGATCAGAATAGATGGGTAGATGTTTTGGACAGGTAACCCTCTCCACTTCATTTAGAGTTGAATGCATAAATAATGTGTGCTACTTTGGCCAGCCCCACCTTACACTATTGGCAGCCCACTGGACAGGTAACCCTCTCCACTTCATTTAGAACTGAATGCATAAATAATGTGTGTTACTTTGGCCAGCCCCTCCTTACTTACACTATTGGCAGCCCACTGGACAGGTAAGAAGTGTCATAATAGAAAAATATGAATACACACTGCATGCTTTGGTGAATTCATCCATAAATATAACCACAAAAGAGGTAGGTATAGTGTGTATGGATTTGGCAAAGTCAGCAGATAGAATATTGGTATCGCCTGACTTAGCGGTTGGGGGGGCGGGTTGGGCCCCCCCAAAAATCCTCTTGCACTCTGCCTGAATTTAAGGACAACTGTAACATTTGTACACATTTTAGGGGGGTATTAGGGTAAAACACTACTATGGAGCTGACAAAATACATTGTTAAGTGACTAGGCTAGGTGTGTATGGGCCCAGGATAGCATGCTGGGGAGGTTAGTGAAGTCAAATATGCATGAAGGACAAAAAAGGACCATAAAAAAATTCAAGCATGCATGAGGATAAAGGGGACATTCACAGCATATTACATTTATGGTAATTAGGGAATAATGAAATAAATACAATACATTAGCAAACATTAAACACATAGAATGTGATGTTAAAGGAGAAAACTTACCCTAATATAGTCCTTCTGCAGGACCTGAATGATGGCAGAACAGGTTTCTGGAATAATGATACCCAGAGCCTGGGGGAGATGCCTGTTGGGAACTTGATGTCCTGTAGACTTCTCCCCGTCGCCAAGTACCGCAAGGTGGCAACTAGCCTTTGTTCAGGCGTGATGGCTTGCCGCATGCAGGTGTCCTGCTTGGTAATATAAGGGGACAGCAAAGCCAACAGATGGTGGAAAACGGGGATTATTCTCACGGATCTCCCGCAACAAAGGCATGTGCGAGAACTGGTCACGCTGGAGCAACCAATTCTTTGTCCATGAACTCCTCCTCCCCCTGTTCATGGACTGGGCTTGGGTCAAAGTAAGAACCCCAACACCAAGCCCCCGCATCGCACGAACTCTATGACGAGTACGTAACTGCAACATGGCTTCAAAACGGTCGGCTGGTCAGAACGAACTAACAGAACGCACTCAAAATCAGAAAGAACCTGAGAAGAACGAGCTGAAAATCAGAAACGAGCGGACAAGAACGCACTGAAAATCAGATATGTACTAAAAATAGCAGGCACTGAAAACCAGATATGAACCCACAAGCACAAACTGAAGAGCAGTAATGATCGGAAAAGCACGAGCCTGAAAAGAGCAAATCGTCTCTTACCAAACTTCTACTAACACAAGATTAGCAGAAGGAGCCCAAAGGGTGGCGCACTGGCTATTGAACTTCCCTTTTCTAGTCCCGTCGTACGTGTTGTACGTGACCATGTTCTAGCCGATCGGAATTTCCGAAAACATTTGTGCGACCGTGTGTAAACTGAAGAGCAGTAACGATCGGAAAAGCACAAGTCTGAAAAGCGCAAATCGTCTCTTACCAAACTTCTATTAACACTAGATTAGCAGAAGGAGCCCAAAGGGTGGCTCACTGGCTATTGAACTTCCTTTTTCTAGTCCCGTCGTACGTGTTGTATGTCACTGTGTTCTAGCCAATCTGAATTTCTGAAAACATTTGTGAGACCGTGTGCATGCAAGACAGGTTTCAGCCAACATCCATCAGAATAAATCCACAGTTTGGTTGTCAGAAATTCCGATCGTCTGTACACGGCATTAGAAAATGTTATTGACTTCCAGTTATACTTATAACAAGGATCCGCGTGTACTGGGTGTGACCTAATAGTCCTATTAGTCCATATTAAGTGACCCCTGCTTTACCCAAAACTGTAGAGAATTTTCTGCTTGCAGAACACTTCTTTTTTTAAAGAAATTTTAACACAGATGCCTGACTGAAAGTTTGAATGAGTGGTAGTTTCTATACTGTTTTCGTTTAGGGCATTCTTCATAAATTTCACGTGCTCTAGGCAGTGCCCGCATGAGTACCTGGGTAGTCCATTTGAAATCTTGAGGATTTTATGTTCAGGACGATTAATCTCTGAACAAGTCTGAAATACCTTCAAAACTTGTAAAATTGGTAGACCTTCAATCAGATGTCTGGGATGTGCACTCTTAAGGCTGGTACACATGGGCCGAATATCGGCTGGTTCAACAGAAACTGGCCAACATTAGGCCCCTGTATACAGCAACCTATCTGACAGAAGCCTTAAGAAGTTTAATGACCAGCTTTTATCGAATGGGCATGCTGGAAAACCAGCATCCAATCAGTGCTTGCAGTCAATGACTGTGCGCTAATCAGTGTATTAACTAATCAGTGCAGTCCCTCTGTAAGAACACAAAGGCACAGCTGGAAGATCACTGTACTAATATCACTTGTGTTTACAGCATTCTAGCATACTCAAAGCAGTGTTAAACCACTTTTGGCCCCTAAAACTACATATATTGCCAGGCTTTGAACAAGGATTATTTGCGAGATCGCAGTACATTAACGGCTGCTGATTGGCCAAAGCGTGCACCTGACCTGTATGCTTTGGCCAATCACAGCGCAAATCTGCTGGGAGAGCCATGATTGGCCAAAGGCAGGATTTGGCCAATCATGGCTCAGGGGGCTAAGTCTAAGCCCCACACTATATAAGGCTGCATTCAGTATATGGTGGTCGTATGTAGTGTGATAATGTGGAGAGATTAAAAGAACTTGAGCTAGATTAGGCAGGTTAGTTAGTGGCGTGCAGGCAGTTTACACACAGTATCTCACAAAAGAGAGTACACCCCTCACACTTTTGAAAATATTTTATTATATCTTTTCATGTGACAACACTGAACAAATGACACTTTGCTACAATGTAAAGTAGTGTACAGGTTGTATAACAATGTAAATTTGCTGTCCCCTTAAAATAACTCAACACACAGCCAAAAATATCTAAACCGTTGGCAACAAAAGTGAGTACACCCCTAAGTGAAAATGTCCAAATTGGGCCCAATTAGCCATTTTCTCTCCCGGGTGTCATGTGACTCATTAGTGTTACAAGCTTTCGGGTTTGAATGGGGAGCAGGTGTGTTAAATTTGGTGTTATCGCTCTCACTCTCTCATACTGGTCACTGGAAGTTCAACATGGCACCTCATAGCTAAGAACTCTCTGAGGATCTGAAAAAAAGAATTGTCGTTCTACATAAAGATGGCCTAGGCTATAAGAAGATTGCCAAGACCCTGAAACTGAGCTGCAGCACAGTGGACAAGACGATACAGTCGTTTAACAGGACAGGTTCCACTCAGAACAGGCCTCGCCATGGTCAACCAAAGAAGTTGGGTGCACGTGCTCCACGTCATATCCAGAGGTTGTCTTTGGGAAATAGACACATAAGTGCTGCCAGCACTGCTGCAGAGGTAAAGGGGTGGGGGGTCAGCCTGTTAGTACTCAGACCATACGCCACACACTGCATCAAATTGGTTTGCATGGCTGTCGTACCAGAAGAAAGCCTCTTCTAAAGATGATGCACAAGAAAGCCCGCAAACAGTTTGCTGAAGACAAGCAGACTAAGGACATGGATTACTGGAGCCTTGTCCTGTGGTCTGATGATACCAAGATAAACTAATTTGGTTCAGATGGTGTCAAGTGTGTGTTGCGGCAACTAGGTGAGGAGTACAAAGACAAGTGTGTCTTGCCTACAGTCAAGCATGGTGGTAGGAGTGTCATGGTCTGGGGCTGCATGAGTGCTGCCGGCACTGGGGAGCTACAGTTTATTGAGGGAACCATGAATGCAAACATGTACTGTGACATACTGAAGCAGAGCATGACCCCCTCCCTTTGGAGACTGGGCCACAAGGCAGTATTCCAACATGATAACGACCCAAAACACACTTCCAAGACGACCACTGCCTTGCTAAAGAAGCTGAAGGTAAAGGTGATGGACTGGCCAAGCATGTCTCCAGACCTAAACCCTATTGAGCCTCTGTGGGACATCCTCAAATGGTAGGTGGAGGAGCGCAAGGTCTCTAACATCCACACGCTCCGTGATGTCGTCATGGAGGGTGGAAGAGGACTCCAGTGGCAACCTGTGAAGCTCTGGTGAACTCCATGTCCAAGAGGGTTAAGGCAGTGCTGGAAAATAATGGTGGCCACACCAAATATTGACACTTTGGGCCCAAATTGGACATTTTCACTTAGGGGTGTACTCACTTTAGTTGCCAGCGGTTTAGACATTAATGGCTGTGTGTTGAGATATTTTGAGGGGATAGCAAATTTACACTGTTATACAAGCTGTACACTCACTACTTTACATTGTAGCAAAGTGTAATTTCTTCAGTGTTGTCACATGAAAAGATATAATAAAATCATACTAACATTTGTACATGAGTATCATATAAAAATATAACTGTATATAATTGAATTTAATGTAATTGAATTTAATATGTGAGGGGTGTATTCATTCTTGTGAGATACTGTATATACAGTGCAGTCAGTGTAGAATATATATACAGTGCAGGCTATGTATTAATACATTAATACACAAAATGTGTTTTAACTGCAGACTTTCAGCTTTAATTTGAGGGTATTTACATCCAAATCAGGTGAACGGTGTAGGAACTACAACAGTTTGTATATGTGCCTGCCACTTTTTAAGAGACCAAAAGTAATGGGACAGATTAACAATCATCCATCAAACTTTCACTTTTTAATACTTGGTTGCAAATCCTTTGCAGTCAATTACAGTCTGAAGTCTGGAACACATAGACATCACCAGATGTTGGGTTTCATCCCTGGTGATGCTCTGCTAGGCCTCTACTGCAACTGTCTTCAGTTCCTGCTTGTTCTTGGGGCATTTTACCTTAAGTTTTGTCTTCAGCAAGTGAAATGCATGCTCAATCGGATTCAGGTCAGGTGATTGACTTGGGCATTGCATAACATTCCACTTCTTTCCCTTAAAAAACTCTTTGGTTGCTTTCGCAGTATGCTTCGGGTCATTGTCCATGTGCACTGTGAATCGCCGTCCAATGAGTTCTGAAGCATTTTGCTGAATATGAGCAGATAATATTGCCTGAAACACTTCAGGATTCATCCTGCTGCTTTTGTCAGCAGTCACATCATCAATAAAATACAAGAGAACCAGTTCCATTGGCAGCCATACATGCCCACGCCATGACACTACCACCACCATGCTTCACTGATGAGGTGGTATGCTTTGGACCATGAGCAGTTCCTTTCCTTCTCCATACTCTTCTCTTCCCATCACTCTGGTACAAGTTGATCTTGGTCTCATCTGTCCATAGGATGTTGTTCCAGAACTGTGAAGGCTTTTTTAGATGTTGTTTGGCCTTCCTGTTTTTGAGGCGCACCAATTGTTTACATCTTGTGGTGGACCCTCTGTATTCATTCTGGTGAAGTTTTCTCTTGATTGCTGACTTTCTCACACATACACCTACCTCCTGAGAGTGTTCTTGATCTGGCCAAGTGTTGTGAAGGGTGTTTTCTTCACCAGGGAATGAATTTTTCGGTCATCCACCACAGTTGTTTTCCATGGTCTTCCGGGTCTTTTGGTGTTGCTGAGCTCACCGGTGCGTTCTTTCTTTTTAAGGATGTTCCAAACAGTTGATTTGGCCACACCTAATGTTTTTGCTATCTCTCTGATAGGTTTGTTTTGTTTTTTCAGCCTAATGATGGCTTGCTTCATTGATAGTGACAGCTTTTTGGATCTCATATTGAGAGTTGACAGCAACAGATTCCAAATGCAAATAGCACACTTGAAATGAATTCTGGACCTTTTCTCTGCTCCTTGTAAATGGGATAATGAGGGAATAACACACACCTGACCATGGAACAGCTGAGCAGCCAATTGTCCCATTACTTTTGGTCCCTTAAAAAGTGGGAGGCACATATACAAACTGTTGTAATTCCTACACCGTTCACCTGATTTGGATGTAAATACCCTCTAATTAAAGTCTGTAGTTAAAGCACATCTTGTTTGTTTCATTTCAAATCCATGGTGGTGGTGTATAGAGCCAAAAAGATTAGAATTGTGTCGATGTCACAATATTTATGGACCTGACTGTATTATTACTGTGTAATATATATATATATATATATATATATATATATATATATATATATATATATATAGTGCATTTAGTGTAGACTACATATACAGTGCAGGCAGTCTAGTACTAATATACAGTGGGGACGGAAAGTATTCAGACCCCCTTAAATTTTTCACTCTTTGTTATATTGCAGCCACTTGCTAAAATAATTTAGGTTCATTTTTTTCCTCATTAATGTACACACAGCACCCCACGTTGACAGAAAAACATAGAATTGTTGACATTTTTGCAGATTTATTAAAAAAGAAAAACTGAAATATCACATGGTCCTAAGTATTCAGACCCTTTGCTGTGACACTTATATATTTAACTCAGGTGCTGTCCATTTCTTCTGATCATCCTTGAGATGGTTCTACACCTTCATTTGAGTCCAGCTGTGTTTAATTATACTGATTGGACTTGATTAGGAAAGCCACACACCTGTCTATATAAGACCTTACAGCTCACAGTGCATGTCACAGCAAATGAGAATCATGAGGTCAAAAGGAACCGCCTGAAGAGCTCAGAGACAAAATAGTGGCAAGGCACAGATCTGGCCAAGGTTACAAAAAAAATTCTGCTGCACTTAAGGTTCCTAAGAGCACAGTGGCCTCCATAATCCTTAAATGGAAGATGTTTGGGACGACCAGAACCCTTCCTAGAGCTGGCCGTCTGGCCAAACTGAGCTATCGGGGGAGAAGAGCCTTGGTGAGAGAGATAAATAAGAACCCAAAGATCACTGTGGCTGAGCTCCAGAGATGCAGTCGGGAGATGGGAGAAAGTTGTAGAAAGTCAACCATCACTGCAGCAATCCACCAGTCAGGGCTTTATGGCAGAGTGGCCCGATGGAAGCCTCTCCTCAGTGCAAGACACATGAAAGCCCGCATGGAGTTTGCTAAAAAACACCTGAAGGACTCCAAGATGGTGAGAAATAAGATTCTCTGGTCTGATGAGATCAAGATAGAACTTTTTGGCTTTAATTCTAAGAGGTATGTGCAGGGAAAACTAGGCACTGCTCATCACCTGTCCATAACAGTCCCAACAGTGAAGCATGGTGGTGGCAGCATCATGCTGTGGGGGTGTTTTTCAGCTGCAGAGACAGGATGACTGGTTGCAATAGAGGGAATGATGAATGCGGCCAAGTACAGGGATATCCTGGATGAAAACCTTCTCCAGAGTGCTCAGGACCTCAGACTGGGCCAAAGGTTTACCTTCCAATAGGACAATGACCCTAAGCACACAGCAAAACTCAACAACTCCGTGACTGTTCTTGAATGGCCCAGCCAGAGCCCTGACTAGGGATGAGCTTCGTGTTCGAGTCGAACCCATGTTCGACTCGAACATCGGCTGTTCGACCGTCCGTCGAATTGCGAACGATATGGGCCGTTCGCGCCAAATTCGTGTGGCGCGTCACGGCCCATAATTCACTGCGGCATCGCAGTGCATTGCTGGCTGATGATTGGCCAAGCATGCACTATGACCCGCATGCTTGGCCAATCACAGCGCCGTCAGTAGAGAGAGCTGTAATTGGCCAAAGCCAGGGTGGCTTTGGCCAATTATGGCTCAGGGGATTTAGTACACACCCCACACTATATAAGGCCGCCTGCACGGCGGCCCTGTGTAGTGTGTGTTCCGGTGTGCTGAGAGATAGAGAGAGAGAGAGACAGTGTCATTTGATTTGAGTTAGATAGATTAGGCAGAACAGTCAGTCAGTTAGCTGCACTTACAGTGTATTGTGTATATATATGCATCCCAGGTGTTGCATATATATATATACACTGTATTCAGTTTAGCTAGATCCGTTCCTGTTATCTTCTATCTAGACTATTTACATTTAGTGCAGTGTGTCCTGCTCACAGTGTTCAGCTAGATCCGTTCCTGCTATTTACATTCAGTGCAGTGCGTCCTGCTCACAGTGTTCAGCTAGATCCGTTCCTGCTATTTACATTCAGTGCAGTGCGTCCTGCTCACAGTGTTCAGCTAGATCCGTTCCTGCTATTTACATTCAGTGCAGTGCGTCCTGCTCACAGTGTTCAGCTAGATCCGTTCCTGCTATTTACATTCAGTGCAGTGCGTCCTGCTCACAGTGTTCAGCTAGATCCGTTCCTGCTATTTACATTCAGTGCAGTGCGTCCTGCTCACAGTGTTCAGCTAGATCCGTTCCTGGTATTTACATTTAGTGCAGTGCGTCCTGCTCACAGTGTTCAGCTAGATCCGTTCCTGCTATTTACATTCAGTGCAGTGCGTCCTGCTCACAGTGTTCAGCTAGATCCGTTCCTGGTATTTACATTTAGTGCAGTGCGTCCTGCTCACAGTGTTCAGCTACATCCGTTCCTGCTATTTACATTCAGTGCAGTGCGTCCTGCTCACAGTGTTCAGCTAGATCCGTTCCTGCTATTTACATTCAGTGCAGTGCGTCCTGCTCACAGTGTTCAGCTACATCCGTTCCTGCTGTTTACATTCAGTGCAGTGCGTCCTGCTCACAGTGTTCAGCTAGATCCGTTCCTGCTATTTACATTCAGTGCAGTGCGTCCTGCTCACAGTGTTCAGCTAGATCCGTTCCTGCTATTTACATTCAGTGCAGTGCGTCCTGCTCACAGTGTTCAGCTAGATCCGTTCCTGCTATTTACATTCAGTGCAGTGCGTCCTGCTCACAGTGTTCAGCTAGATCCGTTCCTGCTATTTACATTCAGTGCAGTGCGTCCTGCTCACAGTGTTCAGCTAGATCCGTTCCTGCTATATACATTTAGTGCAGTACGTCCTGCTCACAGTGTTCAGCTAGATCCGTTCCTGTTATCTTCCTACTGACAGGCAGGCTTGTCTGGTTACAGTATATAAAGCTACCTGAAGAAAATTACAGGTGTTCTTTTTGATCCTATTAGTACCACGGTCAGGCAGCTAGACTATTTACATTTAGTACAGTGTGTCCTGCTCACAGTGTTCAGCTAGATCCGTTCCTGTTATCTTCCTACTGACAGGCAGGCTTGTCTGGTTACAGTATATAAAGCTACCTTAAGAAAATTACAGGTGTTCTTTTTGATCCTATTAGTACCACGGTCAGGCAGCTAGACTATTTACATTTAGTACAGTGTGTCCTGCTCACAGTGTTCAGCTAGATCCGTTCCTGTTATCTTCCTACTGACAGGCAGGCTTGTCTGGTTACAGTATATAAAGCTACCTTAAGAAAATTACAGGTGTTCTTTTTGATCCTATTAGTACCACGGTCAGGCAGCTAGACTATTTACATTTAGTACAGTGTGTCCTGCTCACAGTGTTCAGCTAGATCCGTTCCTGTTATCTTCCTACTGACAGGCAGGCTTGTCTGGTTACAGTATATAAAACTACCTTAAGAAAATTACAGGTGTTCTTTTTGATCCTATTAGTACCACGGTCAGGCAGCTAGACTATTTACATTTAGTACAGTGTGTCCTGCTCACAGTGTTCAGCTAGATCCGTTCCTGTTATCTTCCTACTGACAGGCAGGCTTGTCTGGTTACAGTATATAAAGCTACCTTAAGAAAATTACAGGTGTTCTTTTTGATCCTATTAGTACCACGGTCAGGCAGCTAGACTATTTACATTCAGTGCAGTGCGTCCTGCTCACAGTGTTCAGCTAGATCCGTTCCTGGTATTTACATTCAGTGCAGTGCGTCCTGCTCACAGTGTTCAGCTAGATCCGTTCCTGGTATTTACATTTAGTGCAGTGCGTCCTGCTCACAGTGTTCAGCTAGATCCGTTCCTGCTATTTACATTCAGTGCAGTGCGTCCTGCTCACAGTGTTCAGCTAGATCCGTTCCTGCTATTTACATTTAGTGCAGTGCGTCCTGCTCACAGTGTTCAGCTAGATCCGTTCCTGCTATTTACATTCAGTGCAGTGCGTCCTGCTCACAGTGTTCAGCTAGATCCGTTCCTGCTATATACATTTAGTGCAGTACGTCCTGCTCACAGTGTTCAGCTAGATCCGTTCCTGTTATCTTCCTACTGACAGGCAGGCTTGTCTGGTTACAGTATATAAAGCTACCTGAAGAAAATTACAGGTGTTCTTTTTGATCCTATTAGTACCACGGTCAGGCAGCTAGACTATTTACATTCAGTGCAGTGCGTCCTGCTCACAGTGTTCAGCTAGATCCGTTCCTGGTATTTACATTCAGTGCAGTGCGTCCTGCTCACAGTGTTCAGCTAGATCCGTTCCTGCTATTTACATTCAGTGCAGTGCGTCCTGCTCACAGTGTTCAGCTAGATCCGTTCCTGCTATTTACATTTAGTGCAGTGCGTCCTGCTCACAGTGTTCAGCTAGATCCGTTCCTGCTATTTACATTCAGTGCAGTGCGTCCTGCTCACAGTGTTCAGCTAGATCCGTTCCTGCTATATACATTTAGTGCAGTACGTCCTGCTCACAGTGTTCAGCTAGATCCGTTCCTGTTATCTTCCTACTGACAGGCAGGCTTGTCTGGTTACAGTATATAAAGCTACCTGAAGAAAATTACAGGTGTTCTTTTTGATCCTATTAGTACCACGGTCAGGCAGCTAGACTATTTACATTTAGTACAGTGTGTCCTGCTCACAGTGTTCAGCTAGATCCGTTCCTGTTATCTTCCTACTGACAGGCAGGCTTGTCTGGTTACAGTATATAAAGCTACCTTAAGAAAATTACAGGTGTTCTTTTTGATCCTATTAGTACCACGGTCAGGCAGCTAGACTATTTACATTCAGTGCAGTGCGTCCTGCTCACAGTGTTCAGCTAGATCCGTTCCTGCTATATACATTTAGTGCAGTACGTCCTGCTCACAGTGTTCAGCTAGATCCGTTCCTGTTATCTTCCTACTGACAGGCAGGCTTGTCTGGTTACAGTATATAAAGCTACCTGAAGAAAATTACAGGTGTTCTATCCCAGCTTAGTGCAGCTACAGGCCATTAGTATGTCTGGAAGGCCAAGAAGGAGAGGCAGACAGTCACAAGCCAATAAGAGAGGGCAAGCAGGCTCTGTGTCTAGTGCTGGTCGTGGAGACGGTGCATCCTCATCAGCACGTGGCCATGGGACACGCTTGGCCTTTTTTTCGGCAGCTGGCCGTGTTGAGCCGCAACATGCGGAAGACTTGGTCGAGTGGATGACCAAGCCGTCCTCATCCTCCTCATCCTCTCTCACCCATGCCCAGGGTGCTTTGTCTGGCAAAGCAGCGGCCTCTTCCCTCAGCTCAATGTCATCAGTGACTCCTTCCCTAGCTCCACCATGTCCTCATGAGGATTCCCTCGAACTGTTTGACCACAGTGTTGGGTACATGCTCCAGGAGGATGCCCAGCGTTTGGAAGGCTCTGATGATGATACTGAGCTCAATGAAGGCAGTAACATGAGCACGGACAGAGGGGGTGCCCAAGAAGGACAGCAATCTGGCAGTCATGCTCCCCCTGCTGCAGCATACTGCCAGGTTTGCTCCAGTGATGAGGAGGGAGGGGATGATGAGGTCACTGACTCAACGTGGGTGCCTGATAGGAGAGAGGAGGAGGAGGAGGAGGAGGAGGAGGAGGAGGTGGCACATCACCAACTAGGCAGGATGCCCTCCAGGGGCCAGCCTAAGGGCAGCACATTGACTGCATCACACCCCAAAGCTCCACATGTGCAGGGCGCTGCAGTCTCTGCGCGTTATTCAAAAAGTTCTTTGGTGTGGGCCTTTTTTGAGACGAGTGCATCAGATCGCACCGCTGCTATTTGCAACATATGTCTCAAGCGTATCTCGCGTGGCCAAAACATCTCCCGCTTGGGTACCACATGCTTGACCAGACATATGTTGACCTGCCATGCAGTTCGTTGGCAAGCGTATCTAAAAGACCCACACCAAAGAACAAAGACGATCTCTCCTTGCTCCTCATCAGCTGAGATTTCAAACCCCACTAGACCTTCAGTCCTCTCTGCGACCTGCAGTGAGAGGAATGAAGGTGTAGAATTAGGTGTGTCACAGCCAAGTACTTGTGGGCAATCTGCTTTTGGTACACCGACGTCAGATTGTACCAGGCAAATTTCCCTGCCCCAGCTGCTGCACCGCCGAAAGAAGTTTGCTCCCAGCCATCCACATGCCCAGCGGTTGAATGCTAGCTTGGCAAAATTGCTAGCACTTCAACTGCTGCCTTTTCAGTTGGTAGACTCTGCCCCCTTCCGTGAGTTTGTGGAATGTGCGGTTCCTCAGTGGCAGGTACCCAAACGCCACTTTTTCTCACGGAAGGCGATTCCGGCTCTCTACCGGCATGTGGAAGGCAATGTCCATGCCTCGCTGGACAGGGCGGTCAGCGGTAAGGTGCATATTACCGCTGACTCATGGTCCAGCAGGCATGGACAGGGACGTTACTTAAGTTTCACGGCGCATTGGGTGACTCTGCTGGCAGCTGGGAAGGATGCAGGACAAGGTGCAGTAGTGTTGGAGGTTGTTCCGCCACCACGCCTCCAAAATGCTGATTGTGACACACCTCTCTCCTCCACCCCCTCCTCTTCTTCTTCCTCCATGGCCTCTTCCTCGGAACCAGCGGTGCTCCATAGGCGTTCAAGGGGCTACGCAAGTACGCAGGCCAAAAGATGCCATGCGGTGCTTGAGCTGGTGTGCTTGGGGGACAGGAGCCACACTGGGGCAGAGGTTCTGTCAGCTCTGCAGGGGCAGGTTCAGAGGTGGTTGACGCCACGCCAACTTAAGGCAGGAATGGTGGTTTGCGACAATGGCACCAACCTCCTCTCTGCCCTCCGACAGGGACAACTGACCCATGTGCCCTGTTTGGCTCACGTCCTTAACTTGGTGGTGCAGCGGTTCTTGGGCAGGTACCCGGGCTTACAGGATGTCCTGAGGCAGGCCAGGAAAGTCTCTGTGCATTTCCGTCGGTCATATAATGCCAGTGCTCGGCTGACGGACCTCCAAAAGGAGTTTAACCTGCCCAAGAACCGCCTAATCTGTGACATGCCCACCAGGTGGAACTCGACGTTGGCCATGCTGCAGCGGCTGCACACGCAGCAGAGGGCCATCAATGAGTACCTGTGCGACTATGGCACCAGGACAGGGTCAGGGGACCTTGGTTTTTTTTCCCCACGCCAGTGGGCCATGATCAGGGATGCATGCACTGTCCTGTCACCATTCGAGGAGGCCACGAGGATGGTGAGCACTGACAGTGCATGCATCAGTGACACTGTCCCCCTTGTCCACCTGTTGGAGCACACGCTGCGTGGAATAATGGACAGGGCACTTGAGGCAGAACAGAGGCAGGAAGAGGAGGACTTCCTTAGCTCTCAAGGCCCCCTTTATCCAGACAGTGTTCCTGCGTGCCCGCCGATCACACAGGAAGAGGACGAGGAGGAGGAGGAGGAGGAGGAGGAAGATTGTGTCAGTATGGAGGTGGAGCCTGGCACTCAGCATCAGCAGTCTTTAAGGGATCAGTCCCAAGGAACACATGGACTTGTACGTGGCTGGGAGGAGGTGGCTGCGGACGTTGTTGTCCTTAGTGACCCAGAGGACTCCGGACCGAATGCCTCAGCAAACCTACGCTGCATGGCCTCCCTGATCCTGCAAAGCCTGCGTAAGGATCCTCGTATTCGTGGTATCAAGGAGAAGGACCAATACTGGCTGGCAACCCTCCTTGATCCACGTTACAAGGGTAAGGTTGTGGACCTTATCTTGCCATCGCAGAGGGAGCAGAGGATGAAACATCTTCGGGAGGCCTTGCAGAAAGGTCTGTGCAACGCGTTCCCAGAGACTGGGAGGTTACAAACTCCTGTTTCTGGACAACGTGTTGCTGAGGCTTCGGTCAGTCAAAGAAGGAGCGGTGGAGAAGGTGGCCGTCTGACCGATGCGTTCAGACAATTTTTTGGTCCGCAGCCCCAAGGTATGATCGGTTCCAGCAACCATCGCCAGCGTCTGTTTTACATGGTGCAGGAATACCTAGGGGCAAGATCAGACTTGGACACCTTTCCCACCGAAAATCCTCTGGGTTACTGGGTCTTGAGGATGGATCACTGGCCAGAGCTTGCACAGTATGCAATTGAGCTACTGGCCTGTCCTGCATCCAGCGTTCTTTCGGAACGCACATTCAGTGCTGCTGGAGGCGTGGTAACCGATCACAGGGTGCGTCTGTCCACCGACTCGGTCGATCGGCTGACCTTCATAAAAATGAATCAGTCTTGGATCACCACCAGCTACCAAGCACCTGATGCAGATGTAACCGAATAATTTTTTTTGAAATCTCAGATCCCTTCAAAGACTGCCTATGCTGATGCTGAGTGACTATCCCTGAGTAATTATCCTCTTCCTCCTCAATCATCACGCTGATAGCTTGTAAGAACATTTTTGGTTCTGGGCGCCACCACCAGTGCCTAAGGCACAATTTTTCAGCCCCTGTTTAACAGGGGCGTGTAATTACAATTTTTGATGTAATACTTTGCAGCAGGGCTCGTTCCTGCATTCCAACTAGAGTGTCTGTGAGGGGTTGCAGTGTTGTGGCACCAGCACCAGTGCCTAAGACCCAATTTTTCAGCCCCTGTCTAACAGGGGCGTGTAATTACAATTTTTGATGCAATACTTTGCAGCAGGGCTTGTTCCTGCGTTTCAACTAGAGTGTCTGTGAGGGGTTGCAGTGTTGTGGCACCAGCACCAGTGCCTAAGACCCAATTTTTCTGCCCCTGTCTAACAGGGGCGTGTAATTACAATTTTTGATGCAATACTTTGCAGCAGGGCTCGTTCCTGCGTTCCAACTAGAGTGTCTGTGAGGGGTTGCAGTGTTGTGGCACCAGCACCAGTGCCTAAGGCCTAATTTTTCAGCTCCTGTTTAACAGGGGCATGTAATTACAATTCTTGATCTAATATTTCACAGCAGGGCCCTGTGAGGGCTTACAGTGTTTTGGCCACAGCAACACCTAAGGCCCAAATTTCTGCTGAGTATATAGGGCAGGACCCTACTTTCAAACATCTAACTTACAAACGACTCCTACTTGCAAACGGAAGGAGACAACAGGAAGTGAGATGAAATCTACCCCTAAGGAAGGGAAATTCTCTCCTGTAAGAGTTAATATGGGAAAACAATTTCTCCTTTCCACTGATGCTTTCCAATCCTTGTTCCACAAAAAAACCCAAATTTTCCAAAAACATTTTTCATTGGGACAAAAAAGTGAGGTGAAATCTTCTGAAGAGGAGGAAAGACGCAAAACAAATGTCACAGGGGTGATAACCCTTCCCTATGTTTTCCAAAAAGCTTAGAAAAGATTTTTTGGCTGGAGCTAAACACATTAAAAATGTTCAAAATTACAAACAGATTCTACTTAACAACAAACCTACAGTCCCTGTCTTGTTTGCACCGCCTGAATACTGCTGTTCAGAGTATATAGGGACCTTTCCTTATTTTAATTTGGGTGCGGGGTTCCCCTTAATATCCATACAAGACCCAAAGGGCCTGGTAATGGACTGGGGGGTACCCATGCCGTTTGTCTCACTGATTTTCATCCATATTGCCATGACCCGACATGACATTAAACCCGCAAGCAGTTTTAAATGAGATTTTTTCCTTTAAAAATGACATTTGGTGCAGGGACTGTTCTAAACATGGGAAACACGCGTCACTTTACAGGCATACTATAGACACCCCCCAGGTACGATATTTAAAGGAATATTTCACTTTTTTTTTTTTACTTTAAGCATCATTAAAATCACTGCTCCCGAAAAAACGGCCGTTTTTAAAAGTTTTTTTTGCATTGATACATGTCCCCTGGGGTAGGACCCGGGTCCCCAAACCCTTTTTAGGACAATACCATGCAAATTAGCCTTTAAAATGAGCACTTTTGATTTCGAACGTTCGAGTCCCATAGACGTCAATGGGGTTCTAACGTTCGTGCGAACTTGCGGTCCGTTCGCGGGTTCTGGTGCGAACCGAACCGGGGGGTGTTCGGCTCATCCCTAGCCCTGACTTAAACCCAATTGAGCAGCTCTGGAGAGACCTAAAAATGGCTGTCCACCAACGTTTACCATCCAACCTGACAGAACTGGAGAGGATCTGCAAGGAGGAATGGCAGAGGATCCCCAAATCCAGGTGTGAAAAACTTGTTGCATCTTTCCCAAAAAGACTCATGGCTGTATTAGATCAAAAGGGTGCTTCTACTAAATACTGAGCAAAGGGTCTGAATACTTAGGACCATGTGATATTTCAGTTTTTCTTTTTTAATAAATCTGTAAAAATGTCAACAATTCTGTGTTTTTCTGTCAATATGGGGTGCAGTGTGTACATTAATGAGGAAAAAAAATGAACTTAAAGGATCTTAGCAAATGGCTGCAATATAACAAATAGTGAAAAATTTAAGGGGGTCTGAATACTTTCCGTCCCCACTGTATATACAGTGCAGAGTATATAATATAGTGCATTGAAATGGTTGAGGGGAACCCTATGACAGAATAAAGAAAAAACGGTATGGGGACCCCCCAAAATCCTTACCAGGCCCTTTGGGTCTGGCATAGATTTTAAGGGGAACTCCACGCCATAATAAAAATTGGCGTAGAGTCCCCCCCAAAGTCCATACCAGACCCTTATCTGAGCAAGCAGCCTGACAGGCTAGAAAAAGGGGGGGACGAGCGAGTGCCCTCCTCCTGAACCATACCAGGCCGCATGCACTCAACATGGGGAGGGTGCTTTGGGGTCCCCCCCAAAGCACCTTGTTCCCATGTTGATGGGGACAAGGGCCTCTTCCCGGTAAACCTGGCCATTGGTTGTCAGGGTCTGTGGGCGGGGGGCTTATCGGAATCTGGAAACCCTCTTTGACAAGGGGGCCCCCAGATCCCGCCCCCCCTATGTGCATGGGTAGCGGGTACATTGTACCGCTACCCATTCACCAGAAAAAGTGTCAAAAAGTAAAAACCCCAACAGACAGTTTTTGACAATTCCTTTATTAAAAAGAAAAAAAAGAAATGTACATCCATCTTCAATCACACCTCCCAACGGACCCAAAAAATATATAAAAAAAAAAAAGCCCCGCACCGATGGGAGGCCTCCCGGCGATTGCTGTCACAGTTGTTATATAGGCAAGGGCGGGGCCACCTGGTGATGAGTGACCTTGCCCCCTTCTGATGTCATGTGACATCATGTGACATCAGATGGGGGCGGGATCATCCAGTTACATCAGTTACCAGTTACTTATATGACAGCTGTCAAAGCCAAATGACAGCAGTCGCTGGGAGGCCTCCCATGGAGGCAGAGTTTTTTCAGTTTTTTTTTTCTATTTTTCAGGTCCGTCGAGCAACGTGATTGACGATGGATGTACATCATTGGACACTTTTTTTTTTTTAATAAAGGAATTGTCAAAAACTGTCTATTGTGGTTTTTACATTTTGACACATTTTCTGGGGAATGGGTAGGGGCACAATGTACCCGATACCCATTCACATGGGGCGGGGGGGCTGGGATCTGGGGGTCCCCTTTTTAAAGGGGGCTTCCAGATTCCGATAAGCCCCCCACCCGTAGACCCCGACAACCAATGGCCAGGGTTGTCTGGAAGAGGCCCTTGTCTCCATAAATATGGGGACAAGGGGATATGGGGGGACCCCAAAGCATTCTCCCCATGTTGAGGGCAAGCGGCCTGGTATGGTTCAGGAGGGGGGGGCTCGCTCATCTCCCCCCTTTCCTGCCTTCCTGCCAGGCTGCTTGCTCAGATAAGAGCCTGGTATGGATTTTAAAAAAAATTTTGGTGTGGAATTCCTCCTAAAATCTATTTTAGACCCAACGGGACTGGTATAGATTTTGGGGGGACCCCACACTATTTTTTTTCTTAAATTTTGTGTGGCGTTCCCCTTAAAACCCATACCAGACCCGAAGGGCCTGGTATGGACTGGGGGGAACTTGCGCAGATTTTTTCCTTGATTTTTCATCTATATTGCAATATATTACAGCCGCGAGCAAGTTTTAATTACATTTTTTCCTTTAGCAATGTTATTTTGCTGCAGCACATCGCACAGATGCACCAGTTTACAGGCAGACTAATGGGACCCCCCAGGCACGATATTTAAAGGAATATTTAATTTTTATTGTTTCACTTTAAGCATTATTAAAATCACTGCTCCTGAAAAAACGGTTGTTTTAAAAACTTTTTTTGCATTGATACATGTCCCCTAGAGCAGTACCTGGGACCCCATACACTTTTTATGGCAATAACTTGCATATAAGTCTTTAAAATTAGCACTTTTGATTTTTCATGTTCGTGTCCTACAGACTTTTTGCCTGTACGCATGTTTTGGTGCGAACCGAAACGGGGGGGGGGGGGGGGGGGTGTTCGGCTCATCCCTAGTGATTTTTATGTTTTTTTTTTTTCTCTTAAAAGACTGCTTGAAGTTAAAGTGTTACTAAACCCAGAACCTGCATTTACTATATCTGGTCTCCCACAGTACACAAAACATGGAAATGCAATTATTTTAGTAAATATAAATGGATAAATACCTTTTCGCATCAGCAGTATATAGCAGCCTTGTGACTTGCATCAGTTCCTAGTAAAGCTTGTAGGAGGAGTTTTCATTCTCCCCTGATCGTCTGTCTGGACAGTGCTGATTGGCCCTGTGATCACATGCACTCTCCCAAGAAAAAAAAAAAACTCTTTAGCAATACACACCAAACTGAGCATGTGTAGCCCGTCCCCTGGCTTCTTAAATATCAGGTTATTTTTTGGAGACAGTGAAAGAAGAGCAGGATCAGAGTGACATGATCAAACAGCATTTTTACACAATGCAGAGGATTAACCCCTTAGGTTCCACAGTGAGTATAATAAGCATGCTTTACTGCATATACAGACTGATTTTACTGTTGTGGGTTTAGTAGCACTTTAATGCCGTGTACACACGACCAGTTTTTCTGTCGGAATAAACTCTGAAGGTTTTTCCGATGGAGTTCCAACGGAATTCCGCTGAAACTATCTTGTGTACACACACCAAAGTCCGATCGTCAAGAACACGGTGACGTACAGCACGTACGACGGGACTAGAAAAAGGAAGTTTAATAGTCAGTAGCCAATAGCTTCCGTCTCAAACTTGCTTCAGAGCATGCGTCCTTTTTGGTCCGTCAGAACAGCATACAGACAAGCAGTTTTATCGATAGGAATTGGTTCCGTCAGAAATATTTAGAACATGTTCTTTTTCTAGGTCCGTCAGATTTTTCGAAAACAAAAGTCCAATGAGACATACACACGTTCAGAATATACGATGAAAAGCTTCTGTCGGACATTCCGCTCGTGTGTACGCGGCATAAGTCAACACTACACTGGCATATGCAATACTTTGAGAAATATACGGAGGAGAATTTGAGTCCTAAGCGGTTAAGTGTTCAAATTTCCCCCAATTTGAGGGTTATTTCAGATGAGTTTAGGTCCAGATGGGAAGACAATTTGTCCAAATCCTCTAGGGGCATGATGAACTTACTTGTTGAGGAATATAAAAAAGAATTATCTCAAATAGATATAGATAGAAACAACCTATATGCTCAGAATAGGGAATTCATGTTCCATGATCAATTTCAAACAAAAGATACTGAACTAAAGGCCCATTATAAAAATGTAATATTAAGTTAATTGACGAAACAGAGAAGAACCTTTTAAGGGACAAACTGGCCTTCCAAAATAACATAGCCTATAAATGGCAGGGTTCCAGGCAACAAAAAAAAAAAACTCAGACAAAAAATGGAATAGGATCGTAGAAACTGATGATGATATTGTTTCTGATGCCTCTACTCATCTCTCTGTCTCTTCCCAACAGCGATCATGTGGTGGTGGTAATGGTTTCTCCCATAAATATTGCAGGAAACGTATGAATGGTGATAGTTTAATCCACAAAATGGTGGTATGTCTAAACAACTTAAACACACAATTCCCCAGGAAGGTAATAATTCTGCATTCTAGCAAACATCTCATAATTCATCTTTACCTAACACTGCACAGCAGCAGGAATCACAATTGCTCCCTAGTAGCACTTTGCAGCAACAAACACAATACACAAATCCCTATTCAGAGGAATTTAATTAATTTAATTGAGCATCTTCAGCACCAAATTCAAATCAAATCACTATCAACCCCTCCCTGGTGTGATCAATTAAGCATACCAGGTGATGGAACTAGTATTCCCAAGTTACAACATCCTTCTTTTTTAGTGAATCCCTTACAGGAAAGCAACAAAACAATACAAACCAATCTGGACCGATACCTAACATTGACACAAGTATAAAAAACGTAAAAATTATGAATTTAACATCAGTCAAACTTTCTGAAACCGAGGTAGAGGCTTTATCCTTAGGCTTGGTTTCAAAAAAATCTTGACACAGTCAAACATATCTTGCAAAAAAGCAATTATTAAGGTCCTACACAATAAAAATAGAATTCGAGAGGATTGGAGCCATATATTTGATTTGACCTATTATAAGAAACAGGATTATAAAGTCTTTCAAGTACTTACTGAGTTATTAGAGGAAGGTGATACTATTGACTTTGTTGATGATATAGATAGATGGGATCTAGGTGAGTTGCTATCTGTGGAGGAGGAGACTACTTCCGATTCCACCAATTTTGCACTACGGAACACCTTTGAGGTCTAGAATCTTTCCCTCATTAGCCCTTAATTGGAATATTCTTGCTTTGTACAACAAACCACAAAATAAATGATGGCCCTACCTCAGGGGTAGGCAACCTTTTGAGCACAGTGCGCCGAAAAATGTTTACAAAGAAATTGATCATGCCGATTTTATAACAAAAAAATGCCGAAAAGGATTTTTTATAAAGTAAATTCTAAACTACTCTAGTAGTGAAAAATTAACATCCTGCACTCTCATGCCTCAGATCAGTCCCAATTCCTGCAACTCCACGCCTCAGATCACTGTCCCCCCTGCACATTTGCCCCACCATTGTAACCCCCTGCACATTTGCCCCACCTCTGTAACTTCCTGCACATCTGCCCCACCACTGTAGCTCCCTGTTCATCTGCCCCAACACTGTAACCCCCTGCTTATCTGCCCCACCAATGTACCCCCTTTCTCATCTGCTCCACCTCTGTACCCCCTGCACTTCTGCCCCACGTCTTCCCCACCTCTGTAGCCCCTGCACATCTGCCCCACCACTATAACCCCCTGCTCATCTGTCCCACCAATGTACCTTCTTTCTCCTCTGCCCCAACACTGAACCCCACTGCTCATCTGGCCCAACACTGAACCCCCCTGCTCATCTGGCCCAACACTGAACTCCCCTGCTCATCTGGCCCAACACTGAACCCTCTGCTCATCTCTTCCACCACTGTACCCCCCTGCACATCTGCCCAATTGCAGTACCCTCCTGCTCATCTCTTCCACCACTGTTCCTCCCTGCACATCTGCCCCATTGCTGTACCCTCTTCTCATCTATAATATGCGTGATATGCAGAGTGGTGAAGGAAAGCAGAGGTGAGACAGATCTACCTGTCTTGGCACACTCATCCTGCTGATCCAACTCTTGCATCCAGCCCACGTTGTATGCGATGTATGTGATGTCACAAACAAGCATCTGGAATGGATGCGCAATGATGAGCTCAGGTCAGGGGCATTTTCTGAAAGCAGTGGGCCTGTGTGCAGGATCATAAGTTGGGCCCCCGCAGCTGAAAAAAAGTGCGGTGCTCTGCGCCACAGGAAAAGTTGGGTGTGATTTTCATTGCGCTGAATACTGGCTTTGGCTTAAAGGGACACAGAGTGCAGGGGTACAGTAGTAAGTGGCACAAAGGTTCAGGAATAATTTCAACAAAATTCCCAGAAGCTCAACAGTAATTCCACGAACTGTCACCTGGTTGTGGTTTTCTTAATCACTGTGAAATCCCTTCTTTCTGAGATTGGTAGTGGCAACCAAGCGAGTCATCTTCCTCCAGATGGTGAGCAGGGCTTGCAGGACTGTGATTGGCCTTAGCAGTGGCCAATGACAGTCCTCCTTCTTCTGGAAACAGGGACTGCCCCCCCTAGCAGAACTGCACCCAATCTCTTCCCCATCACAAAAGCTGATGATCACAGCTACAGTTAGAGAACCAAACAATGTTTCCCATCTATTACAATGTGTGAGGCACAGTGGCTCCCCTTCAGGTGCGGCGTGAGGAATTCTGAAACGGGAATGCATTAGTGTCTCACTGACACTTCCCTGCGCTGCTCTGCTGATAGGGAGGGAGTCGAGTGCCGGAAAAAGAGGCTTTGTGTGCCGCTTGCGGCACCAGTGCCGGGGGTTGCCTACCCCTGCACTACCTGCTAAAGAGGGTTCTATTTTGAGTTTAAAGTTGTGGGTCAGCTGCAAAAAAAAAAAATTTAAAAGTCAGCAGCTACAAACACTGTAGCTGCTGACTTTTAATAAGCACACTTAACTGTCCAGGGTGCCCACGATGTCGGCCGCCCGAGGCCGACCCATCCCTCGGCTCTCGGATCCCGGCACCGCCTTTCCAACTAAGAGAAACAGGCAGTGGAGCCTTGTGGCTTCACTGCCCATTTCCTACTGCGCATGCGCGAGTCGCACATCGCTTTGTGAATGGGGCACGCTGTATTGTGGGACACACACAGTTCCCAGAACACACTGCGCCAAATTCCCCAGAAGACAATGTGAGGAGTAGAAGACTGAAGATCACCGCTGTGTAGGAAGTGGCAGATTAGGACGATCTGCCTAGCACCAGCCATTTCTGGTAAGTTAAATTTTTTTTTTTTCTCAAAATTTTTAGGAACGTTTTCATGTAATTTTTTTTTTTTGGGTGGCCCTCCACTATAAGTAGTTTATACAACCTTGGTGTGGTACCTTTAAAATCCTATTTAGCTTTGTTTGATAAGGATTTGTGCTTTCAGTGTCTATATAATAGAGGATGTGGTACCAGTAAATCCTAATAGACACATAGACAGGCATTATGCGGTCTCACTCGCAATGTCATAATTTTTTGCAAAACACTGACACCTGGTTGTCTCATAGAAAGGATGATCTCAAACTTGTAGCTTGCAAACAGGAGAAGAAAGCAGATTTTGGAGCTTATTCCTCACGGAGAGGAAAATGGGGAAATGCTGATGTAAACAAGCATTTCCCCATTCTTCCTAGTGACAGGACACTGATCACAGCTCCCTGTGATCAGGAGCGGTGATTAGTGTCGTGACACATGTAGCCCATCCCCCCTAAAGTTGGAACACATCCCTAGGACACACTTAACCCCTGCAGCGCCCCCTCCTGGTTAGCCCCTTCATTGCCAGTCACATTTACACTGTAATCAATGCATTTTTAATCACACTGATCGCTGTATAATTTTGAAAGGTCCCAAAATAGCACCAAAAAGGGCCCATGTGTCCGCCCTAATGTCGCAGTCATGATAAAAATCGCCGCTATTACTAGTAAAGAATAAAATTATTAATAAAAATGCCATAAAACTATCCCCTATTTTGTAGACGCTATAACTTTTGCGCAAACCAATCAATAAATGCTTATTGTGATTTTTTTTTTTTACCAAAAATATCGGCCTAAACTGAGGAAAAAAAATTTTTTCTATGTATTTTTTCAGGATATTTATTATAGCAAAAAGTAAAAAATAATGCGTTCTTTTCAAAATTGTCACTCTCTTTTTGTTTATAGCGCAAAAAATGAAAACAGCAGAGGTGATCAAATACCACCAAAAGAAAGCTCAATTTGTGGGGAAAAATGGACGTCAATTTTGTTTGGGAGTCGCACGTCGCACAACTGCGCAATTGTCAGTTAAAGCGACGCAGTGCCGAATCGCAAGAAGTGCTCTGGTCTTTGGCCAGCCAAATGGTCCGGAACTTAAGTGGTTAAGCTTTGACAATAAAACCTGAAACCTGGTTGGTTTCTATGCAGCTCCAGATTTTGCACTCTCCAGTTTTAGTTAATCAACCCCTATGTCCTGCTGACCATTGTTACCAAGAACGAAAGTGAAGAAAAATCCAAACTTTAAAATTCTAAAAAATGAAAAGGGCTTTTAATTCTTCACTACTCTATACATGGCTATAATACACTTTAACTTATCACTATTTTATTCACTGTTCAAGCAATGTGCTAAAGCAAGAGTTGTAACACGCTGAATCCTTCACATGATGTAGACCAGTGGTTCTCAACCCTGTCCTCAAGTAACCCCAAGAGGCCATGGTTTGGGAATTTCTCTTAGATAAAATAGCTGACCAAAATTCCAAGCCATTGACTCTGATTTAAAGTACATGTGCAAGATAAAGAATAACCTGCAAACATAGCCTGTTGGGGGTACTTGAATACAGGGCTGAGAACCACTGATGTAGACAGTGCACCAATGTATTGCTCCAGTCAGTTTCTATTTTTTTCCTTCAGTTTTATAATGGTACCCAAGAATCCTGGCAAATACATTCATTTCCATACAACAGTGGTATTTTTACCCTTATGCCCTGTACACACAGTCGGACTTTCCGACGGAAAATGTGCGATCGGAGCTTGTTGTCGGAAATTCCCACTGTGTGTGGGCTCCATTGGACTTTTTCCATCGAAATTTCCGACACACAAAGTTTGAGAGCAGGATATAAAATTTTTCAAAAACAAAATCCGATTGTTTAAATTCCGATTGTGTGTACACAAATCTGCCGCACAAAGTGCCCCGCATGCTCAGGATAAATAAAGAGATGAAAGCTATTGGCTACTACCACGTTCATAGTCCCGACGTACGTGTTTTATGTCACCGCGTTCAGGACGATCTGATTTTCCGCCAACTTTGCGCGACCGTGTGTATGCAAGACAAGTTTGGCCCAATATCCGTCAGAAAAAATCAGACGAATTTTGTGGTCGGAATGTCCGATCAATGTCCGATCGTGTGTACAGGGCATAAGAGGTGCAATGCTTATAAGAATCTGCAAGCAGGCATACTCATACTATGTGCAGCCCTCAAAATTTGCACTCGCTTACTCGCATTTGGCGAGTAAACAAATGAGGAGGGCGTGTAATGACAGGGCTGTGCTATCATAGGAATGTATACCAACTGCCCCTCCGCCGCGCACAGGCTTGCAGCGCGGATATTTCAATTCATACAGTCAGCCACCTAGAACCGCATCTCTCCACCTCCTGCCACACATCCCTGCCCAGGCTCGCGGAGTGTGCTGTTCATTAGGCATGAAAGAGCCGTTGGGACCGCCCCCCTCCACCTCCGTTCTGCTGCAC
Organism: Lithobates clamitans; assembly: GCA_037952925.1. Lineage (NCBI taxonomy): Eukaryota > Metazoa > Chordata > Amphibia > Anura > Ranidae > Lithobates > Lithobates clamitans. The sequence continues at coordinate 2,115,413 of JBBGZY010000116.1, read as the reverse complement.
ATCCCCGCCCAGACACACAGACCATGCACTGCACTATACATGCAAGAGCTGCCTGGGACCGCCTCCCTTCTGCACATCCCCGATCAGGCACACAGACCATGCACTTCACCATTAAAGAGCCGCCTGGGACCGCCCCTCTCTGCCTTCGTTCTGCTGCACATCTAAGGAGTGGGGCGGTCCTAAGTAGGCAGGCTCAAGCGTCACTCTGCCCTCAGTGTGCAGTGATGACTGACCCCCGTGGCTGCAGAATGGTAAATACAATGACAGTGTGCTGGAGGCATTGATGAAATGGGGGATTAAACAAGATGTGTGCTGGAAGGAAGGGGGGTGGGATTGAGAGCAAGCATGTGCTGGATGGGGGGGTGGAATTGGAGGCGCAGATATCGTGGATGGGGAGGGGGGATGAAATTGGAGGTCTGAATCATATCTATGCCTCCAATTCCACCTCCCCCCAATCCATGATATCTATGCCTTCAATTCCACCCCCCCTCAATCCATGATATCTATGCCTCCAATTCCACCTTCACTCCACTAATCTATCATACGATATGATCAGGGCTGGACTTACCATTGGGCTTGACTGGGCTCAAGCCCATGGGCCCCGCCCAATATGGGGCCCCGCCCGTTTATGTTTTAAATATCTTCATATATCTTCAGCTAGATTGGATGAAACAGCGGTGACTCACACTGGTCCTCACTTGGCTGCAGCGCTGCTCTGCCCAAGTCTCTCTCTCTCTGTCTCATCAGCCGATCAGCGGCGCATAGAGAGAGACTCTAATGTGTAATTACGCAGGACGGACCAGGAGGAGCCTGGAGGTGGGTGGAGCTTCGCTGTTGGCTTGGCAACTCTGCACTCGTTGATAGCGCCTGGGCCGCTTGGTGTCTAGTAACGAACGACGTCATTGAGTCAGTCACGTCGGACTCGGAGTCTCAGACTCAGAGCCGACGTGACCATGACAGGAGCTGCCTGAAGAGGAGGAGCCTGCCTAAGTGTATCTGTCTTTCCCGGGCTGATAGGCCGTTGTTTCTGCAGTCTGGCACTCTTGGCAGAGGCCAGCAATCTTCCTCCTCCGTGCCGCCCATGAGTGTATTGTCCCTCCCACTGGCAGCACCTCCTCCATCTGGTCCATACAGTCACTCACACTGACTGCAGGACTCCGCCCCTGGTGAGTGTTGGCTCCACCCACCTCCTCCCTCCATCTTGTCCACCTTGCAGTCTGCAGAGCGGTGTGGATACAGGAAGTAGAAGGCTGACATTGAAATGACTAGACCCAACCAACTGGACTCCATCGCTCCTGCATGGGAGCCCCTCCCCCCACCAGAGCACCGTATTAAATGACTAAAAGTGATTTAAAAAAAAAAAAAGAATGAATTCATGTGTCAAGTCAAAAAGCAAAATACATGTGTGCCATTATGTATGAAAAATGCCCCTTTAGTCTTGACTTGTTCAATCTTAACCCCTTCAGCTCCAGAACCTTTTACCCCCCTTACGACCAGGCCATTTTTTGCGATACTGCATTGCTTTAACTAACTGACAATTGCACGGTCGTGCGACGTTGTAACCCAAGTACGTCCCTTTTTTCCCACTCACTTACGTACTACACACACACACACACACACAATTTATCTTGCACTTGTTCAATGAGTTATTTTGTTATATTCTTGCAATTGATTTGGTATGATTGCAACCTTACAAGGTATTTGTTTGTTTTTCAATGTGTTTTCCAGGTAGATAAGTGTTTTATTCTCATTCTGACCAAGACATTTGTGCATTGCAATAAACACATGATCACTTTGAACTTTTTTAATCATTATTTATTTATTGGAAAAAAAGTTTTTCAAGCTTCAATCAGTGATCATATAAATAGATTATTATGTTTTTTTTAACATGTAACACTGTCTACGGTACCAGTAGGGATGTACTGGGAGAGGCGTTGGAGGTAGGGATGTACTGGAGGAGGCGTTGGAGGTAGGGATGTACTGGGGGAGTGATTAGGGATGGGATTTATGTTCAGGTCAAACATGAGTTCACTCGAACATTGGCTGTTCGCCCGTTCGCCGAATAGTGAATAATTTGGGGTGTTCACGGCAAATTCGAAAGCCGCGGAACACCCTTTAAAAGTCTATGGGAGAAATCAAAAGTGCTAATTTTAAAGGTTAATATGCAAGTTATTGTCATAAAAAGTGTTTGGGGACCTGGGTCCTTCCACAGGGAACATGTATCAATGCAAAAAAAGTTTTAAAAACGGCCGTTTTTTAGGGAGCAGTGATTTTAATAATGCTTAAAGTGAAACAATAAAAATGTAATATTCCTTTAAATTTTTGAACCTGGGGGGTGTCTATAGTATGCCTGTAAAATGGCACATGTTTCCTGTGTTTAGAACAGTCTGACAGCAAAATGACATTTCTAAAGGAAAAAAACTAATTTAAAACTACTCGCGGCTATAATGAATTGTTGGTTCCGGCAATACACATAAAAGTTCATTGATAAAAATGGCATGGGATTCCCCCACAGGGAAACCCCGAACCAAAATTTAAAAAAAATGCATGGGGGTCCCCCCAAATTCCATACCAGGCCCTTCTGGTCTGGTATGGATATTAAGGGGAACCCCGTGCCAATTTTTTTTTTAAAAATAACGTGGGGGTCTCCTTCAAAATCCATACCAGACCCTTCAGGTCTAGTATGGATTTTAAGGGGAACCCCGCACCAAAATAAAAAAAAATGGTGTGGGGTCCCCCCAAAAATCCATACCAGACCCTTATCCAATCACACAACCTGGTAGGCCACAGGAAAAGAGGGGGGACGAGAGGTAGCCCCCCAAAGCACCTTGCCCCCATGTTTATGGGAAGAATGGCCTCATCCCCACAACCCTTGCCCGGTGGTTGAGGGGGTCTGCGGGCGGGGGGCTCATCGGAATCTGGAAGCCCCCTTTGACAAGGGGACCCCCAGATCCCCATATATATATATATATATATATATGTATATATATATATATATATATATATATATATGTATATATATATATATATATATATATATATATATATATATATATATATATATATATATATATAATTGGTAATGGGGTACGAATGTACCCCTACCATTTCACAAAAAAAGTATCAAAAATTTTAACAAAAGACAGACTTTTTTTGACAATTCCTTTATTAATGTCTTCTTCTTTCCCCACTTCTTCTTCCATCTTCTTCTGGTCTTCTTTGGTGTTTTTCTTCCTCCATCTTGTTCTTCCCCCGCTTCTTCCTCCGGTCTTCTCGTCCTGCATATTCCTCCTCTTATCCAGCATTATAAACCCCGCCCCCTCTGACAACACGGGGAAAGCCACAGGGAAGTCCCCTGCGTCTGAGGGGGCAGGGTCACCAGGTGGCCCCACCCTCCGTTATATAAAAGCTGTTAAGAAGAAGAAGAAGCGGGGAAAGAGGAAGACATTAATAAAGGAATTGTCAAAAATCGTCTATTGTCAAAAGCATCTATTGTCTTTTTTTAACATTTCTGACACTTTTTTTGTGAAATGGTAGGGGTACATTTGTACCCCATTACCAATTCACACGGGGGGGCGGAATCTGGGGGTCCCCTTGTTACAGGGGGATTCCAGATTTTGATAAGCCCCTTGCCTGAAGACCCCCACAATCACCGGGCAAGGGTTGTGGGAATGAGGCCCTTCTCCCCATCAACATGGGGCCAAGGTGCTTTGGGGGGCTACCCCAAAGCACCCTCCCAATGTTGAGGGCATGTGGCCTGGTACGGTTCAGGGGGAGGCGCTCTCTCATCCCCCCTCTTTTCCTGCAGCCTGCCAGGTTGCGTGCTCGGATAAGGGTTTGGTATGGATTTTTGGTGGGACCTCACGTCATTTTTTTAAAAATTTGGGCACGGGGTTCCCCTTAAAATCCATACCAGACCTGATTTTGAGGGGGACTCCCACGCCATTTTTTAAAATTTTGGTGCGGGTTCCCCTTAATATCCTTACCAGACCTGAAGGGCCTGGTATGGAATTTGGGGGGACCCCCACGCATTTTTTTAAAAATTTTGGTTCGGGGGTCTCCTGTGGGGGAATCCCATATATATATATATATATATATATATATATATATCCACTGCATACAGTTTAGCTATATCTCACTGCAGGTCGTTCCTGGTGTACTCTTTCTAATATACTTCTGGCAGGCAGGTGATTTAGTTAGCTGCAGTGTATTTAATATATATATATATATATATATATATATATATATATATATATATATATATATATATATATATATATATAGTCAGTCTTGTGTGTGTGTATATATATATATATATATATATGTGTGTGTATATATATATATATATATCCATAACTCCCAACTGTTTCTGATTTCGAGGGACTGTCCCTGATTTGGAGCAATGTCCCTCTGTCCCTCATTCCTCCTCATTTATCCCTCATTTTGGTCTGATCTATATAGATGTATATAAAATGCACTTTTTAATTATCAAAAAGTGTTTTCCAGTGCTAAACCTTTCATCTGATTTCTAAATTGCTGCATTTGTAAATTCCAAAAGCCGATATAAAGGAATAGTAGTGGTAAAAAAAGCACTTGTGGGTTTAACCAAATTTGTTTATTTGTACAATTCTCCTTTAAGGGGGTGTGGCAAGGGGTGTGTCCTATGCCTGCATACTTTTGCTGATAGGTGTCTCTCATTCCCATCTCAAAAAGTTGGGAGGTATGATATATCCACTGCATACAGTTTAGCTATATCTCACTGCAGGCCGTTCTTGGTGTACACTTTCTAATATACTTCTAGCAGGCAGGTGATTCTATTAGCTGCAGTGTATTTAATATATATATATATATATATATATATATATATATATATATATATATACAGATAGTCTCGTATATATATATATATATATATATATATATATATATATATATATATATATATATATATATATCCACTGCATACAGTTTAGCTATATCTCACTGTAGGCCCTTCCTGATGTACTCTATCTAATATACAGTGGGGACGGAAAGTATTCAGACCCCCTTAAATTTTTCACTCTTTGTTATATTGCAGCCATTTGCTAAAATCATTCATTTTTTTCCTCATTAATGTACACACAGCACCCCATATTGACAGAAAAAAACCTGAATTGTTGACATTTTTGCAGATTTATTAAAAAAGAAAAACTGAAATATCACATGGTCCTAAGTATTCAGATCCTTTGCTGTGACACTCATATATTTAACTCAGGTGCTGTCCATTTCTTCTGATCATCCTTAAGATGGTTCTGCACCTTCATTTGAGTCCAGCTGTGTTTGATTATACTGATTGGACTTGATTAGGAAAGCCACACACCTGTCTATATATAACTCACAGTGCATGTCAGAGCAAATGAGAATCATGAGGTCAAAGGAACTGCCTGAAGAGCTCAGAGACAGAATTGTGGCAGTGCACAGATCTGGTCAAAGTTATAAAAAAATCTCTGCTGCACTTAAGTTCCTAAGAGCACAGTGGCCTTCATAATCCTTAAATGGAAGACGTTTGGGATGACCAGAACCCTTCTTAGAGCTGGCCGTCCGGCCAAACTGAGCTATCGGGGGAGAAGAGCCTTGGTGAGAGAGGTAAAGAAGAACCCAAAGATCACTGTGGCTGAGCTCCAGAGATGCAGTCGGGAGTCGGGAGATGGGAGAAAGTTGTAGAAAGTCAACCATCACTGCAGCCCTCCACCAGTTAGGGCTTTATGGCAGAGTGGCCCGACGGAAGCCTCTCCTCAGTGCAAGACACATGAAAGCCCGGATGGAGTTTGCTAAAAAAAACACCTGAAGAACTCCAAGATGGTGAGAAATAAGATTCTTTGGTCTGATGAGACCAAGATAGAACTTTTTGGCCTTAATTCTAAGAGGTATGTGTGGAGAAAACCAGGCACTGCTCATCACCTGTCCAATACAGTCCCAACAGTGAAGCATGGTGGTGGCAGCATCATGCTGTGGGGGTGTTTTTCAGCTGCAGGGACAGAATGACTGGTTGCAATCGAGGGAAAGATTAATGCGGCCAAGTACAGGGATATCCTGGATGAAAACCTTCTCCAGAGTGCTCAGGGCCTCAGACTGGGCCGAAGGTTTACCTTCCAACAAGACAATGACCCTAAGCACACAGCTAAAATAACGAAGGAGTGGCTTCACAACAACTCCGTGACTGTTCTTGAATGGCCCAGCCAGAGCACTGACATAAACCCAATTGAGAATCTCTGGAGAGACCTAAAAATGGCTGTCCACCAACATTTACCATCCAACCTGACAGAACTAAAGAGGATGTGAAAGGAGGAATAGCAGAGGATCCCCAAATCCAGGTGTGAAAAACTTGTTGCATCTTTCCAAAAAGACTCATGGCTGTATTAGATCAAAAGGGTGCTTCTACTAAATACTGAGCAAAGGGTCTGAATACTTAGTACCATGTGATATTTCAGTTTTTCTTTTTTAATAAATCTGCAAAAACGTCAACAATTATGTGTTTTTCTTTCAATGTGGGGTGCTGTGTGTACATTAATGGGGTAAAAAAATGAACTTAAATGATTTTAGCAATTGGCTGCAATATAACAAAGAGTGAAAAATTTAAGGGGGTCTGAATACTTTCCGTCCCCACTGTACTTCTGGTAGGCAGGTGATTCAGTTAGCTGCAGTGTATTTAATATATATATATATATATATATATATATATATATATATATATATATATATATATATATATATATATATATATATATATATATATATATATGTATATGTATATATATATATATGTATATATATATATATATATATATATATACAGATAGTCTTGTGTGTATATATATATATATATATATATATATATATCCACTGCATACAGTTTAGCTATATCTCACTGCAGGCCGTTCCTGGTGTACTCTTTCTATTATACTTCAGGCGGTATGCACAGTACTATGCACTCCTAGTGCAGTTGCTACTACTTTTCTGGTGGTGTACACAATGCCGTGCACCCATAGTGCAGTTGCTACTACTTTTCTGGTGGTGTACACAATACAGTACACCCATAGTTGTTATTACACTTCTGTTGATGTACACAGTACCGTGCACCCATAGTGCAATTGCTACTACTTTTCTGGTGGTGTACAGAGCACACAATACAGTGTAGTGTGGTGTTGCAAAACAAAATCCCCATCAAGTCTGGAAGACCACCAAGGAGAGGCAGACGCTCACAGGCCACTAAAACTGGGCAAGCAGGCTCTGTGTCTACAGTCCACAGTGCTGGTCATGGACATGGTGCATCTTCTGCAGGTGGCCGTGGGGCACGCTTGTTCTTTTTTTCTGCTGCTGGGACAGGGGCAGAAAATGTGGGTCTTTGGTGGTGGTGGTGCCACAACACTGTAACTCCTCACAGGAGTACTCACACCCTACTCTTGTTGGGTGCAGGAACTTCAGGCGGTGTGCACAGTACTATGCACTCCTAGTGCAAAAGTAGTTGCTACTACTTTTCTGGTGGTGTACACAATACATACAGTGCACCCATAGTTGCAATTAGACTTCTGGTGGTATACACAATGCCGTGCACCCATAGTGCAGTTGCTACTACTTTTCTGGTGGTGTACACAATACAGTACACCCATAGTTGTTATTACACTTCTGTTGATGTACACAGTACCGTGCACCCATAGTGCAGTTGCTACTACTTTTCTGGTGGTGTACACAGCACACAATACAGTGTAGTGTGGTGTTGCAAAACAAAATCCCCATCAAGTCCGGAAGACCACCAAGGAGAGGCAGACGCTCACAGGCCACTAAAACTGGGCAAGCAGGCTCTGTGTCTACAGTCCACAGTGCTGGTCATGGACATGGTGCATCTTCTGCAGGTGGCCGTGGGGCACGCTTGTCCTTTTTTTCTGCTGCTGGGACAGGGGCAGAAAATTTGGGTCTTTGGTGGTGGTGGTGCCACAACACTGTAACTCCTCACAGGAGAACTCACACCCTACTCTTGTTGGGTGCAGGAACGGGCCCTGCTGTGAAATATTAGATCGGAAATTGCAATTACATGCCCCTGTTAAACAGGGACAGAAAAATTGGGCCTTAGGTAGTGGTGGTGGTGCCCTAAACCAAAAATATTGTTGGAAGCTAGGATCATCAATATTGAGGAGGAATAGTATAGTCACTCAGCATAGTCTTCAAAGGATCCATATCCATAGGAAAATCAATCAGTTACATCAGCATCAGGTGCTTGATAGCTGCTGCTGATCCAGGACGGATTCATTTTTATGAATGTGAGCCTATCAAGGGAGTCTGTGGACAGGAGCACTCTATGATCTGTTACAAACCCTCCAGCAGCACTGAATGTGTGTTCAGAAATAACTCTGGATGCAGGACAGGCCAGTAGATCAATTACATATTGAGCATGTTCTGGCCAGTGGTCCATCCTCAAGACCCAGTAACCCAGTGGATGCTCTGTTGGAAAGGTCTCCAAGTTTGCTCTTGCCCCTAGATATTATTGCACCATGTAATGCAGACGCTGGTGATGTTTGCTTGAACCAATCAGACTTTGGCTCTGAGGACTGAAATATTGTCTAAAGACATCGGTCAGCCGGCCACCTTCTGCACTGCTCTTCCTCTGTCTGAACGAAGCTGTCATGGGTATGCAGTAATCTTTGTCAGCTTACCTCTCCTCCTAGTGTTCACCTTTAGAGGCCAGTCACTCTCACCTGGCTACTTAAATAATCTCTCCTCAAAGCATGGCTCCACCCCAGCCCCTATCAGGGAACTCTATATTAAAGCGTGCACTGCAAGCCTGCCTTGATGATCAACCTTTGTGTGTTTAGCTTCCGTGTGCATCTTGCTGTGTCTTCTACGTCTGATTCCAGTTACCGATTTTGGCTTGTTGTTGACTATCCCTGCCTGCTTGTGACCCTGACCTTTGACGTGTTTTATGTTTATCCTTGTCTGCTAGTCGCCCTGACCTTTGGCTTATTCCCTTACTATCTCTGTCCTCCTTTAGCTTACTGTGGGTGTAAACTGGGAGACCCTGGGGGTCGCGACCTGGAGCCAGTTGCAGCACAGTCCATCCGCCCCACTAGAGGTTCTGGTGAACACCTCTGGCTCTTAGACTCTACGCCCTGGGGAATCTTACACACTAGCCCCTGTGGGATCCGTGTTGGTGTTCCAGCAGACCTGCCTTCCTTAACCACCTAGACTCTCATCCACAGCAGTCAGCCGTAGGGTCCACTACCTTCGCGGTGCACTCCTGACCCCAACGGTGTGCATCTATCCTGACCTGACAGAAGCCTCAGCAGCATGTTGTCCAGCACCAGGAAATTGTAACCTCCCAGGCTCTGGAGACACATTGCACAAACCTTTCTTCAAGGCCTCATGAAGATGTTTCATCCTCTGCGAAGGCAGGATGAGTTCTGCAACCTTACCCTTGTAACGTGGATCAAGAAGGGTTGCCAGCCAGTAATGATTCCTTCTCTTTGATACCACGAATCCTAGGGTCCTTACGCTGCATGGCCACCCAGATTCTGCAAAGCCTGCGAAAGTTTGCAGAGGCATTAGATTCTGAGTCACTAAGGATCACATGATCCGTAAAAACCTCTTCCCAACCACGTACAACTCCTTGGGTTTCGGGGGATTGAAAACCATCCCTTGGGGGGCGTGGCTAGCCGGCGCTGAAGATGGCTGCTTAATCTCATAGCTCCACAGCGAGGGAGAACACCGGAACGAAATACGCCTGACAGACCGGAGCGATTCACCCCAAAATCGCTACACAGCTTCCCGCAGTACCGACCGACAATGTCCCACAAACGGATGGGAGAAAGGGAAATCAGAAAACTTACTACGTTCCTGTTTCCTCAGGACAAGGTCAGTACTATCCAAGATGGCGCCGGCGGCCTGACAGACACAAATGAGGCTTACACAGACCTCCCTGACGCCATCCACAGTGAAATGGGCACAGCTCCTCTGCCTATATCCCCTACCCAGGACCCTGGATCTGATCCCCTTACTTCCAGCCCTGCTAAAGCTCGGATGCGGATGGATATACCGCAATCACATTCTCCTCATATCAGCGCTGCAGTACAGGCCCAAGCCTTCAACCCCTTTCAGTCTAACCAGGCGCTGCATAACTCCATGGCATCTTTCCCCACCTCAGGCCAGCCAGTAATAGACACAACCCTAAAAGAGATGCTGATGTCCCTGCAAACCTCTCTGATGACAGATTTATCATCCCTATTCAGTAAAATCTCTACAGAGATGCACTCTATGGACAATAGAATCTCTAATATGGAAAGGGGAATGACAGAATGCTCAGCCACAGTGAATGACATTATAGACGCGGTAGATGACATTAAAGATGAGCAACACTGGGTCCGGGCCAAGCTGGCCGATTTGGAAGATCGCTCTCGACGTAACAATGTCAAACTGCGAGGGGTCCCTGAGTCCATACCCCTGAATGATCTCCCCAAATATGCCAAAGACCTCATACACACTATTTTACCCGACGCGGCTCCCAGAGATATCGTCATCGATAGAATTCACAGGATTGCCAAACCGTCTCATCTAGCAGCATCAGTACCAAGAGACGTACTCATGCGAATCCATTTTTTCCACATAAAAGAAAAAATGATGTCAGAAGCCAGAGCCAAAGCTCCCCTGCCCAGACCCTACGAGGCAATACAGATCTTTCCAGATCTTTCCAAGTTCACCCTGCAAATGAGGAGGAAGCTAAATCCCATCACAAAAGGCCTCTCCAACCATAAAATCCCATATAAATGGAGATATCCGGCGACCATCCTCATCCTGAAAAATGGCACTACCCACGCTGTCAACGACCTAATGAAGGGGCTGCGCCTTCTCCACGAATGGGGCATCATTTTGGAACCCCCAACGGACGGGATCTCCCCTCTGCCACAACGAAATTCTTCCCACAGGAGCAACAACCAGAACCCCAAGATCCACCATACCCACACGAATACCTGAATAAGTTGGGCCATAACCTCTACAGCTCATTTCTCCCTCGCTGTCTTGAGCAATGCTCCTAATTGTTCTATTTCTTTCCTTTTGAACACTAACTGTTTTCCCCCACCTGCGGCATAGCTTCTCATAAGCTCTCTGTTATTTACGCCGCCACGTTTCCTATAGAGCGAGATTGCAGTAGAAAGTTAAATCTATTATCAATTCTTGTTCTAACTGTTGGCTCTTCCAGCCTTTTAATTTGTTGCCTCCCTCCAGTTCCCTCCTGCGGCTTCCGGTCCAGATCTCCAACACAACGCAAGTGACCATCCATCCAGCAACTTAACCACCGACACCATCGCCAACATCCCGCAAGCTACAAGCAACTAACTGTAAGTGACTCTTCTACACTTAACACACTTCACCCAATATCCCCTGATCATGCCCTGCAACATTGTGTCCCTCAATGCCAAGGGCCTCAACCACCCAGCAAAACGGCATTCTCTATGGCACACTGCGGCAAAATTGGACTGTGACATCCTCTGTGTCCAGGAAACCCACCTGCTCCCCGCGGCAGCAACCCTATGCCATAATCGGCAGTACCCCCAAATATACCACGCCACTTATAGCTCCAAGAAAAGAGGAGTTCTCATAGCGATCAAACAAGGGCTGGACTTCCAACTGCTACAACAAACCCCTGACCCCAACGGTAGATATCTCATTCTATCCTTCACCCTCAACAAAGTTAGTTATACCTTAATGAATATCTACGCCCCCAACACCCGCCAGATCAGTTTCCTGAAGAAAGCCTTCACTAAGGCTCGAGCGGTTTGCAAGGGACATTTGATAGTCTGCGGAGACTTCAATTTAGTTCCCAATATCCATATGGACACTACTTCTCCTGCGAAAAGAAGAGAGTCACCCCTGGGGCGGCTCCTCACATCACACGACATGTTTGACGTGTGGAGATGCCATCATGGGTCCGAAAAAGACTTTACCTATTTTTCACCCCGCCACAATTCCTATTCTAGGATTGATTTGTTCCTCACAGACAAATGGCTACTACAAAACATCAGCGCATCTGTAATCCACACCGTGACGTGGTCAGACCACGCCCCAATCTCTATTTCCATCACCGACATGCCGCCCCAGCGGAATACGTTCCTCTGGCGAGCGAACAATTATATCTTACAACACCCCACCTACTCCTTAGATATAGAAAAACATATAAGTGATTATTTTGATTTAAACAAAGGGTCAGTGGGGGATCCCGTGACGGTGTGGAACGCGCACAAAGCGGTTATTAGAGGTATTGTCATGAAACTGAGCTCTGTATGTAAAAAGAAGAGGACGCAGCAAATAGACACCCTTACCTCCCAAATTGCGACTCTTGAATCCCAACATAAGACTAACCCAGACCCGAACACCCAAGCCCAATTATTGACCCTAAGACGTGACCTGCGCTCACTTCTTCTCCACTCCTATGAACTGATCCAGCGTAAGCTTAAAGCTACCACATACTCCACGTCCAATAAAGCAGGTAAAAGACTAGCGCAACGCATCAAAGGACGAAGGATCAAATCCAAAATCACGACTTTATCCTACCCACACTCAACCGACACTCTGACTAACCCCTAGGACATAGCGAACGCCTTCAGCGACTACTATAGTAAGCTCTACAACATCAAACATGACCACACTACTTACCAACCATCCCATGAAGATATCAACAACTTTCTTCAACAAATTAAACTACCAAAGCTGACTGACTCTCAACTGACCTCCCTCAACGAACCATTTTCAGACAGGGAAATTCTTGATACGATATCCTCCTTACCAACGGGCAAAGCCCCAGGACCAGATGGTCTCACGGGGGAATACTATAAAAGGTTTTCTAGACACTTACTTCCCCAAATGACAGAATTCTTCAACATTGCTGCCTCCTCCTCAACATTCCCTGATGAATCACTAAACGCTCTTATCATTACTATCCCGAAACCAGGTAAAGCTCCTACCTCCCCCCAAAACTTCCACCCTATCTCCCTATTGAATCTTGACGTAAAAATATATGCCAAAACGATTGCCAGACGCCTTATGGTTGTTATGCCTGATCTCATACACACAGACCAATCAGGATTCATTAGAGGCAGACAAGCCCCTGATGCCACAATAAGGATGGTAAACATAATACACCATATTGAGTCTAGTGGAACGCCTTCTCTGCTCCTCTCTTTGGACGCAGAGAAGGCGTTCGACAGGGTACACTGGTCATACCTCAGAGCAGTACTAACTAAACTTGGATTTAAAGACCTCATATACAAGCTATCTTGGCTCTATATACTGTCCCAACTGCGAAGGTATACTCCGCAGATATGCTTTCACAAACCTTTCACATCACAAATGGCACTCGCCAGGGTTGTCCATTGTCCCCGCTGATTTTTAACATGCTCATAGAGCCACTCGCGGAACATGTTCGCTCAAACCCCCTACTCACAGGAGTCACAATAAGGAAAACGTCACATAAAATCAGCCTCTTTGCTGATGATGTCATACTAGTGCTCACCAATCCAAATTCCTCCCTTCCTGAAGCCCAAAAATTATTAGAATGGTTCGGTCGCGTATCATATTACAAGCTTAACGTAACTAAGTCCCATATTCTAGACCTTAAACTGGACGCTACTTCTCGAAACCTGCTACAAGCACAATTCCCCTTTGCTTGGGCCGACCAAAGCATCCCATACTTAGGAATCCACCTCACGAAATCAGTTAAACACCTATTTGCAGCCAATTTCGAACCTCTCCTCGCCACCTTCAAAGTAGATGCACAGGCCATAACCAAACACAACCTTTCTTGGTCTGGTAGACTGGCAGCATTCAAAATGCTACACCTGCCCCAAATCCTATACCTATTCAGAACTCTACCCGTACCCCTACCTAAATACTACTTTAAATCATTGCAATCCATACTTAACAAAACCATATGGAATGAAACCAAACCTAGATGCGCACATTCGACACTTAGAAATCACAGATTGGGGGGGGTTCAGGGACAATAGATTTCGAAGACTATCACACAGCAGCGATACTGGACCAGCTCGGTGAGTGGTTCAACACAAAACCTACCAAACTCTGGAGCTCAATAGAACATTCCCACCTGCTTCGCCCAAACCTACAATCTTGGTTGATGAGCTCACCCTGGGGTCCAAAACTGTCGACGGCAACACCTCCCACCATGGTGGCGTCAATCTCAGCATGGAAAAAACTAATACACAACAGCGGTGTCACACGACACTCCTCCCACTCATATCCCTATTGAAGCTCTCCATCACCTCTCTCCAGACTTAAATTTAAACCACTGGGCCAAGAACGGTATCCGAACCATACAACACATTCTACTCAAAGACAAACCCAAATCTTTTACCCTCTTGAAACAAGAATATAACTTACCCCAAACAGAACTCTTCACCTACCTCCGAGTCACGCACTGCCTTAAAAACTCCCACCTTCAGTTATACACTATACATCCTAAAGCATGGGATTTTCTAACGTCCTCCATCCCCAAACGCAAGGGAATATCCCTATTCTATAATATCCTACACCATAAACAGCAGTTTAACAAGAAACCCCCACATATTCACTGGGAACATGACTTAGGTCAGACCTACACGGAACACCAATAGCAAAAAGCGATCCAGTCAATTTATAAATCCACAAAATGCGCCACGCTCTGGGAAAACACCCAAAAAATACATCTCAGGTGGTACTTAACCCCATCCAGAATTGCTAAATTCAATCCTTCTATCAGTGATCAATGCTGGCGCGGGTGTTCAATCAGAGGTGATCTACTTCACATCTTCTGGACATGCCCACGATTGCGTAACTACTGGAACAAGATCTTCCAAATACTGTCAGACGTTATACACCAAAATTTACACCCATCACCTGATCTAGCTGTGCTGAACCTCACTATTGAAACAATACCAACACCTTACAGATACATAGTGACCCATATTCTGTTAGCTGCAAGATTATGTATCACAAGACTATGGAAAACGGATGCTACCCCCTCCGTTGAACATACTCTAGATACGGTGAACCTCCACTACAGCTTTGAATTGATGATGGCCTCTAGTTCAGGCCTTACACACACTGTGAAATATAAATGGAGGCCATGGGAGTTGTGGACTGGAGCTGCATCATTCCTTTCATAACCATTCACCTGATGATCCAGAAACCTTTCTTATTTTCATGATAAGCAACATATCGTTACCGCTTTTTCTTGATAAATTCTTTTTTTCTTTCCCCTCTCTTGAATATTCCTACTGCTTTTGTCTATAGACTCTATTTTACCTATGATATATCTAAGCCGGAGACTGTCCACGCAGAGTGCCACCCCCCCGGGTGAAAAGTGTTCCCATTAGGGCGCCTGGGGTGGTGCTACTCAGGCCATAATTAACTTCCGATATCGGAAGCGGCACTATGACAGTTCTCTGCTATATGTTATAGCATTATTCAGATAATATGTTTCTTTGTACACAACTAAACGAATGTACTGTACCTAATATACAATGTGCACATTGTATTGTTATATACTCTTTGCAAAAATCAATAAAAAACCAATGATGAAAAAAAAAAAGAAAACCATCCCTTGAAGCCTGCTGCTGAGTGATATCCTCCATGTCCATGCTGACACAATCCTCCTCCTACTCTTCTTCCTGTGTGTTTGGCGGGCCTGCAGCAATAATATCTGGATAAAGGGGGCCTTGAGAGGTATAGAAGTCCTCCTCTTCCTCACACTGTTCTGCCTCAAGTGCCCTGTCCATGAAACGTGTGCTCCAACAGGAAGACAAGAGGTATCAAAGCCACAAAATCTCTGCGCTTAGGACAGAGGACAAAGGAGAGAGAGAAGAAGAAGAAGGAAGAGGTCAGAGGGGGGATGAAGGAAACAGGGGGGTGTATACCCCAATAAAGAGAGAGGAAGGATGAGGGAAAAGGGGAGATACCAAAAAAGAGAGAAATGCTAAGGTGTGCTGCCTCCCCTAGTTAAGCCCTCAAAGAGGGCTAACGTGTGTATCAGAATGTAAATGGGGGTATGGCGCTCCCTTGTGGGGGGTATATAAGTGATACAGTAAGTGCTGATATGGATATTATAATGATTAGTATATTAATAAGTGTATACCATATGCAAAGGGTGAAGAGTTCAATACCTCATAAAAGGATTAAGCCCTAAAAAATTGTTTAAAATTAGTGAGACCAAAAAAATGTGATGAAAACACCCCTGTAAAACATTCACATAGAGTAACAAGTGTAAGATAGTGGTCAGTTGCAGGTAGTGACCACTGGGTGCTACTACTATATGAACTATGCAACTTATGTGATGAGTTCAACGTGTTTCAAAAGTGAATGACAAATACAATCCAATCAAAAAAATATATAATAAACGAAAAAATACTAGAAGAAAAATCCAAAAATGCAAAAAGTCTATTAGAAAGTGATATATTCCCAAAATGTAAATGTCAGGACAAAGTTCCAAGAGCTTTAGTGACTGTAGTGCCCACAGAGGAGAATATCCGTGACTTCTGTGCTCCCCCTTTTGGCTCCCCACTCACCTGCTCCCAATACCCCTGCAGGGGTGACAGACACTTTAAGATCCCAATGCCGTCCTCTTGGTAGGTGTCCCGTGGTTGCTGAGATATGGTATCCTCTCTCCCAGGAATTCCAGGTCACTCCTCCATACCACGTCCAAGAAGGGGATCGCCAGAGAAACACTGTTTTGTGGATTTTATCCTTTCCCTTTCGGGGATTACTATTTTAATAGAGTTTTCAATCATACTACACTATGAGGTGGCATCTTTTCTTATAAGGATTTCTCTGGCGATCCCCTTCTTGGACGTGGTATGGAGGAGTGACCTGGAATTCCTGGGAGAGAGGATACCATATCTCAGCAACCACGGGACACCTACCAAGAGGACGGCATTGGGATCTTAAAGTGTCTGTCACCCCTGCAGGGGTATTGGGAGCCGGTGAGTGGGGAGCCAAAAGGGGGAGCACAGAAGTCACGGATATTCTCCTCTGTGGGCACTACAGTCACTAAAGCTCTTGGAACTTTGTCCTGACATTTACATTTTGGGAATATATCACTTTCTAATAGACTTTTTGCATTTTTGGATTTTTCTTCTAGTATTTTTTCGTTTATTATATTTTTTTTTGATTGGATTGTATTTGTCATTCACTTTTGAAACACGTTGAACTCATCACATAAGTTGCATATTTCATATAGTAGTAGCACCCAGTGGTCACTACCTGCAACTGACCACTATCTTACACTTGTTACTCTATGTGAATGTTTTACAGGGGTGTTTTCATCACATTTTTTTGGTCTCACTAATTTTAAATAATTTTTTAGGGCTTAATCCTTTTATGAGGTATTGCACTCTTCACCCTTTGCGTATGGTATACACTTATTATTATACTAATCATTATAATATCCATATCAGCACTTACTGTATCACTTATATACCCCCCACAAGGGAGTGCCATACCCCTATTTACATTCTGAGGAAGACAAGAGGGACAATATCACTGATGCATACATTGTCGCTGCTCACCATCCCCGTGGCCTCATCAAATGGTGACAGGACAGTTCATGCATCCTTGATCAGTAGCCACTGGCGTGGCGAAAAGAAGCCAAGCTCCCCTGACCCTGTCCTGGTGCCATACCCACACAGGTACATATTGATGGCCCTCTGCTGCATGTACAGCCACTGCAGCATTACCAACGTTGACTTCCACCTGGTTGACATGTCACAAATAAGGCGGTTGGTGGGCAGGTTGCATTCCCTTTGAATGTCAGCCAGCCGAGCACTGGCATTGTATGACCATTGGAAATGACCACAGACTTTTCTGGCCTGCCTCAGGAGATCTTATAAGCATGGGTACCTGCTCAAGAACCGCTGCACCACCAAATTCAGGATGTGTGCCAAACATGGAACATGAGTCAAGTGTCCCTGTCAGAGGGCGGAGAGAAGGTTGGTGCCATTGTCGCATACAACCATTCCTGGCTGAAGCTGGCGTGGCGTCAACTACCTCTGAGCCTGCCCCTGCAGAGCTGACAGAATCTCTGCCCCAGTGTGGCTCCTGTCCCCTAAGCAGTGGTTTAACCTTAAACTATGTAGAGGGTTCTTTACTGTAAGAGCGGCAAGGATGTGGAATTCCCTTCCACAGGTGGTGGTCTCAGCGGGGGGCATCGATAGTTTCAAGAAACTATTAGATAAGCACCTCAAGGACCGCAACATATATATAATGTAATACTGACATATAATCACACACAAAGGTTGGACTTGTGTCTTTTTTCAACCTCATCTACTATCTAACTATGTAACTCATGCACCGCATGGCATCTTTTTGCCTGAGTGCTTGCGTAGCCCCTAAACGCTTATGGAGCACCGCTGGTTCAGAGAAAAAATCTTCAGAAGAGGCCATAGAGGAAGAAGAAGGGGAGGGGGTTGAGGAGAGAGCTGTGGCAGAATCACTGCTAGCATTTTGGAGGCGTGGTGGCGGAACAAGCTCCAACAATACTGAACCCTGTCCTGCATCCTTCCCAGCTGAGTTACCCAGTGCGCCGTGAAGGAAAGGTAGCAACCCTGCCCATGCCTACTAGACCATGAGTCTGCGGTAATATACACCTTACTGCTGTCCGCCCTGTCCAACAAGACAAAAACATTGCCTTCCATATGCCAGTAGAGAGCTGGAATGGCCTTCCATGAAAAGAAATGGCGTTTTGGAACCTACAACTGAGGTACAGCACATTTCACAAATTCACGAAAGGGGGCAGAGTCTTCCAGCTGAAAAGGCAGTAGTTGCAGTGCTAGCAATTTGGCCAAGCTGGCATTCAAGCTACTATTCAGACTGTGAGCATGTGGATGGCTGGGACCAAATTTCTTTTTACGGTTTAGCAACTGGGGTAGGGAAATTTGCCTGCTAAAATCAGATGGTGGTGTACTGCTAGCAGATTGGCTGCAAGCACTTGGGACACCTATTGCTATACCTTCATTCCTCTCAGTGCAAGTTTTCGAGAGGACTGGAGTAGGGTTGGAGATCCCAGATGAGGAGCAAGGAGAAGTCCGCCTTTTTCCTTGATGTGGGTCTACAGACTTTTTGCCTTTTGAGTTTATATGAAATCTACATTAATAGCTGTAAAATATTGGAAATATGAGTATATTTAATTTATATCTAATTATATATATATTTATATATGTTATATTTAATTTATATTTAATTTATTTATATTTAATTAATTTAATTTAGCTATGTAGGGCGGAACATATTATCTTCACAGAAATCTCTGGTAGACCAGACAAGTCGGTGCCTAGGCTTGTGTACACAAACAATGGGATCCAAACCTCATTGTTTTACACATACTCACTTCAAAGGATCCCATGCTGGGATATGCAATGAAGGGAGGCCAACCCATAATCAATACTTAACTTCCCAGGAAAATTCAAGTTAAGCTCCTGCTCAGAATAGTCACAAGGATTTGCATTAAAGGGGGCTGACTTATGCAAAGTATAGGGATTGGAGATGTAGCCAGTCCTTAACCAGGAATAGGGAAGCTCACTAATCAGGGCCACGCTATGTCAACCAATGAGGCATCAGCATGTAATGATATACATAGACTAGATGGGAGGGAAACACACACTTTTATGGGAGAGCAACCATCAGAATGCAACCTTGGTGCAAAGGGTAATTATGGGAAAGGTCAGCATTTTACTTGTAACTAAATATGTTTGCAGATTAATGATTTCAGGAATATACTCTGTATTCTTTCATGTAATTCTCTTATTTTAATCTAATATTTTCTTCCTTGGTGTAGACTATAGATAGATGGTTGTGTATTAGATAGACTTTCAACTATTCACCAATAAATGTTGTTATTGTGTTATAAGCTTTCACTCATGGTCAAAGAACTCTCATTTAACCCAAATCATATCTGAGAGATATTAAATCTCCAATATAGTATACGGGAAAAAGAGTGCATGGGAGGTCGTCATATGTCTGGTCAAGCATGTGGTGCCCAAGCGGCTGCTGTTGTGGCCACGCTTGATCTGCTTCAGACATAGGCTGCAAACAGCAATGGTGTGATCTGCTGCACACGTGTCCAAAAAGGCCCACACCAAGAAACTTTTCAAAATCAGCGGGGAGTCAGCAGCGCCCTGCACCTGCGTAGCTCTGCGGTGTGATGCAGTAGGGTGGCTGCCCTTAAGCTGTCCCCTAGAGGACATCCTGCCTTATTGGAGTTGTGCCTCCTCCTCCTCTCTTCTATCAGGCACCCAAGTAGAGTCAGTGACCTCATCATCCCCTCCCTCCTCATCACTGGAGCAAACTTGGCACTATGCTGCAGCTGGGGGAACATGACTGCCAGTTTCTTGTCCTTCTTGGGCACCCCTCTTTCTAGGCCCACGTTACTCTCTTCCTCAACCTGGGAACCAACATCAGAGCCTTCAAATGGCTGCGCATCCTCCAGCAGTATGTACCCGACACTGTGGTTGAATAGTTTGGGGGACTCCTCCGTGCATGATGGTGGGACTACGGAAGGAGTGACTGTGGACAAGGAGCCGGTGGAATAGGCCGCTTTGGCAGCTGCATAGGAAGGAAAACTACTCTGAGCCTGGGTGACAGTTGATGAGGAGGATGAGGACAGCTTTGTTATCCACTCCACCAACTCTTCTGCATGTTCTGGCTCAATAACATGGCCAGCAGCAGAAAAAAGGACAAGTGTGCCCCACGGCCACCGAGGATGCACCATGTCCATGACCAGCACTGTTGACTGTAGACACAGAGCCTGCTTGCCCTCTTTTAGTGGCCTGCGAGCTACTGCCTCTCCTTGATGGCCTTCTGGACATGAAGTATATTTTGTTTTGCAACACCGCACTACACTGTCTTGTGTACTGTGTACACCACCAGAAAACTAGTAACAACTGCACTACGGCTGCACTATTTTTTAATTACAATTTTTGATCTAATAATTCACAGCAGGGCCCGTTCCTGTGCTCAACAAGAGTATCTGTGAGGCTTTACAGTGTTGTGCCACCACCACCACCACTGCCTAAGGCCCAATTTTTCTGCCCCTGTTGAACAGGGGCATGTAATTATAATTCTTGATATAATATTTCACAGCAGGGCCCATTCCAGCGTCCACCAAGAGTAATTGTGAGGGCTTACAGTGTTCTGGTACCACCAATACCTAAGGCCCAATTTTCCGCAGAGTGTACAGGGCAGGCCGTATAGTATATACAGGCGGTCCCCTATTTTCAAACATCAGGCTTACAAACAACTCCTACTTACAAACGGAGGGAGACAACAGGAAGTTATAGGAAATCTACCCCTAGGAAGGGAAATTCTCTCCTGTAAGAGTTAATATGGGAAAAATGTGTCTCCACTGATGCTTTTTCACCTTGTTTCCCTAATAACCCAAAATTTTCTAAATCCAATTGTCATTGGGACAGAAAGTGAGGTGAAATCTTATGAACAGGGGCACAGACAGGAAAAAAAATGTTACAGGGGTGATAACCCTGCCCTATATTATCCAAAAAGCTTAAAATTTGATTTTTGGGCTGGAGCTACACTTAAAAAATGTACCTGTTCCAAATTACAAACAGATTCAACTTAACAACAAACCTACAGTCCAAATCTTGTTTGTAACCCGGGGACCGCCTGTATACTGCTATATACTGCTGTTCAGAGTATATAGGGCCTGGGGGCCCCATGCCTTTTTCATTTATTTGGGTGCGGGTTTCCCTTTAATATCCATACCAGACCCAAAGGGCCTGGTAATGGGTTGGGGAGGGGGCAACATTACATTACAGCTGCAAGCAGTTTTAAATGACTTTTTTTCCTTTAGAAATGTAATTTTGTGCGGGGACTGTTCTAAACACGGGAAAAATGTGCCACTTTACAGGCATACAATAGACACCCCCAGGCACGATATTTAAAGGAATATTATACTTTAATTGTTTCACTTTAAGTATTATTAAAATCACTGCTCCCAAAAAAATGACCGTTTTTAAAACTTTTTTGCATTGATACATGTCCCCTGGGGCAGGACCCGGGTCCCCAAACACTTTTTATGACAATAACTTGCATATTAGCCTTTAAAATTAGAACTTTTGATTTTTCACGTTTGAGTCCCATAGACTTTAACAGGGTTTGTGTGTTCGCACAAATTTTTGGTCTGTTTGCATGTTGTGCCTCAAACCGAACCGGGGGTGTTCGGCTCATCCCTAGTGGTGACTGACTCCAAGTTGGCGTACAGAGACACCCGTGCTCAGAGTGAAACATTTTGTGCTGGAAAGCTGCCATGAACATAATATCTTCCTGAACATAGCTCCCTGGCTGCAATGGCCATATTTGGACAATGATGTCACCAGAATCCCCATTCCTTTGTTTTCTATTTGTTTTTAGTTGTCGTCTCCAAATCTCTGGAGGCCAATGTTTGAATGGGGCAAGGGATTAGTCATCCGTTGCAATATTGATGTTGACTGTACAGCTGATAGCATTCTAGCTTGCAAGGGGCGAACAAGCACTGAAGACCCAGTATCCTTGGCAGGGACACACCAGCCTCAGTGCAGCCCCCTCCATGCGAGAGATTCATGTACCTGTTCCTGAAAGGTACATGGATCTGTTACCCACACTGACATTTGGTGGAGGATTGAAGGAATTCTAAAAAGTGTTTATGACACTCATAAATTCCAATCTCTGTGTCTCCCCAATAACAAACTGAGCAGCAACAGATGTCAAGTTGTTACTCCATGAGGAGAGTTTAGTTTATCCTGTATTGAGCCCAGATAAATGGAAGCGGTGTTGCTCTAAAACATATTGGCTGTTTTATATTACTTTTTTACCAAAAATTTTAATTATCTTTGATCTTATATCATTTCATTTGGTCTGTATTTCTATGCTTCCAGCCTATGACTGGACAGCGAAAGAAGAAGCAGCACAGTGATGAGCTCATCTTTTTGACACTCTGCTTTCTTTTCCTATCAGCATGCTGTTTATCAGCACATGAACTGATTTGCTCTTTGTGTTTCTACTTCCTCTCACATTCCTGCTCTGCTGTACAAAGTCACATTCATGTACATATACTGCTTGCATTCAAAAACCCATCTAATAATGTATTGTAGAGCTGCAATCATTTGTATTCTTTATATTTTAATATTCTACCATGTATCACTTATAAATGTGAGAAGCCATTTATATTTTATGATTTTATATATGATTGGCAATATACTTAACCAACTTAAATTAGTAGAAGCACATTCCAAATTTAACATCTCTTACAGTGAAAAATTTATATAAGAAGTAAACCTAAGGAAATTATTCCGGATGGCTGCACTTCCAAAAATCCTTTTATTAAAGCTTCATATGACAAGTGGGTGACAGATGGAGCAGGGAACAAAAAGGTAGACGCGTTTTGCTCAAATGTTAGCGCTTAGTCATTAATGACTCATCTCCATCTTAGTCATTAATGACTAAGCGCTAACATTTGAGCAAAACGCGTCTACCTTTTTGTTCCCTGCTCCATCTGTCAACCACTTGTCATATGAAGCTTCAATAAAAGGATTTTTGGAAGTGCAGCCCTCTGGAATTTTTTCCTTATGTTACACAGCATGCAAGCTGGGCTAGCACCTGATTAGTGTGTGTGGGGATTAACCAGAGACTCACTCACCTGGAGCAGGCTTTTCTTGTTTCATTAAGGAGTAAACCTCTTTTATTTGCAATTAGAGATGTGGACGACAGAGAATTTTGTTTTGTTTCAGATTCTTTTGTTAAGGTAATCATTTCTTTCCGTCATATTAGTTATGTTAGAATGATTTTTTTTTTTTTTTATAAATAAAGCTTGTCATCCAAAAAGGAGCAGGAGCTTCTTTTGCATGACAAGCTTTGCACATTGCAGTTTACCGTGATTGCCGGGTGATTTTTCTCACAACAATCACAGTAATATTGCACCACGTTTAGGTTCCATTGAAAATGAATGGCACCCAAACACACGTGGTGTCATTATTGCAGTGCAATTTGAGATTACAAATGGCAGAACTGAAAGGGGCCTTATTGCAATATATTATCATTTCATATGTATTATGTAGTGCATTTTTTATAATTCACGGTACACTCACTAAAATAGAAACAAATGGACCCAAATCAATTTGGATCATCTGTTATGTTGTTACGTTATTTCAGATGCTACAAACATTAACAGAATGCTCAAATTATTGCATCCTGTCATCTGAATGAATTTGTTGTTTTTGTTATAATTTATTTTGGATTTGTTGAAATACGTTACTATTGTGATTTGGAGACTTCGAAATTTGGACAAAATTTTCATTATTCGATTTGTAGTGAAACAAATTGCATATCTCGCTGCAATGACTGCTTCATATTTTTAAAAATGTTTGGAAGTTTATGTACAATTCAATTACATGTAAATGAAAACTGTCACTTGAATACTTCAAATAAACCTACAATAAAAAATAAATGTAAATAAAGCAATATAATGCAGTCGCATTGTCTAAAACAGCAAATCACCACAGCCGGAATAAAATATGTATTTCCCATTCTTAAGGTGTTTGTTATTAATTACGAAGAAGTGCAAATGATCAGGGAATCAGTTTTAAATATTCTCTGATAATATGATTTTTTTGAAATATTAAAAAAGCTAAGACAAAGTCTTCAAACAAAATCATATATACTTGAATGCGTCTTTGCAATAAGCAGTGACTTTTTTTTGATATGTGTTTTGCAAGAAATATGCGGTACATGTCTTTGCTGTGCATTGATCAAACTTTTATTGTGCCAGCTGTACTTCAGAGGCTTGGAAAAGAAACTCAAGCACAACAAAAGAGAATATAAAAATACAACATGAATGGCTTAAATTCCCAAAGAGACACCCCTATTTAAGTTTGATTCCAGGATTACACTTGGACTTCATGGAATTCAGCAGAGATAATGTTTGCATATTAAAAATGGTGCCGTTTTCTTAGGCAAGCTGTTTGTGCCAATTACTACAGCACAGCAAATGGCATTTCACCTCCTGTGAACCCATCAAAATATTACAGTTCTCTCAGTATTTATACTGTTACTATCTCTGACATCACACTGCAGTTCCTTTAAAAAGGAAGAACATAGTATGACAAGTTTAATAAAAGTCTGAATCACTGGGATATTGTAGTTTTACAGGTCTATTTTGGCAATCATTTAAAAAAATTACTACCGTATTTTTAAATAATCAAAATAAAAATCATAACCATTTGTAATATTTACCATTTACACTATAATACAGAAAGACAGTAAGTATATGCGAACAGCTGAAGAAATGGATGTTAGGCCTCCAGTTCCAGTGTAAAGTGAAATGCAGTGGCGTATCATCCATGTGTGCAGGGTGTTCACTGCACATGGGCCCCAAGGGGAGGTGGGCCCACTGTGACCCACACTGCACACATGGATGATACCCTGGTTCACAGCTGGGGATGATCGGTGCAGCAGTAGGGACAGCTGCAAGCACCGATCTCCCTGCATAGCTATCAATGAAGCAGCTGACAGCCGCTTCTCCTCCTCTCCCTCCCACGGCTGTCAGCTGAAAAGCCATAGAGGGAAATCGTTGCTTACAGCTGTCCCACCGCGCCAATCATTCCCAGCTATGCCCTGTGTCTTCCTCTTTGTCCACCCCTGTTTGCTCCTTCAGCCGCTGCTCAGGCCCCCTGTCCTCCTCCTCTGCCCCCCTTGTGCTCCGCAGCCAGCTTTCCTGCTCTCCCGTCAGCTGCTGGGGGGATGTCAGGATGGAGAGCGGAGGAAGGGACTGGTAAATGTGTCATTTACCGGCCCCTTTCTTTTTTTGATTTGGACACAGTGAGCGATCGCTATCGATCGCTTCTGTGTCCTGTGATAACTGAGCGCACAGTTTACAATGCTGAGGCTGCTGAGAAAGGGACTGGGGAATCGCTGTCCTCAGTTCCTTTCTCTGTCTCATAGGGGAGATGTCAGGGGTCTGTTTAGGACTAGCTCTGAGAAAAGGGGGTGCACCCTCGAAACGCATTAGCTGTACCCCTTGTTCTGTGCATGTCTATGCACTGGGTTTATGGCCTTTTTTCAGTTGCATTTTGTGAGTACTCACTTTTATACAAAAAGTTTCTTATTATTAAATTATCTCTAGTAATGCACAAGGTGTGCGTGCCTTCCATGTTTGTTTTTCTTGTAGTTCCTTTCAGATTACCCCATCTGAGGAAGGCAGCATCCACCTAGTTCTGGGATACCATAAATACCATTCACACCATCATTTTATTTGACATCTGTTAAGCCCGGTACACACAGTCGGACTTTGTTCGGACATTCCGACAACAAAATCCTAAGATTTTTTCCGACGGATGTTGGCTCAAACTTGTCTTGCATACACACTGTCACACAAAGTTGTCGGAAAATCCGATCGTTCTAAACACGGTGACGTAAAACACGTACATGGGGACTATAAACGGGGCAGTGGCCAATAGCTTTCATCTCTTTATTTATTCTGAGCATGCGTGGCACTTTGTCCGTCGGATTTGTGTACACATGATCGGAATTTCCGACAACAGATTTTGTTGTCGGAAAATTTTATATCCTGCTCTCAAACTTTGTGTGTCAGAAAATCCGATGGAAAATGTCCGATGGAGCCCACACACGGTCGGAATTTCCGACAACACGCTCCGATCGGACATTTTCCATCAGAAAATCCGACCGTGTGTACGGGGCATTACTCCTCACCTTGGAAGACCTATTAACGCTGGAAGTGACTGTGTTTTTTGTGGCCCCTGATATCTCACCAAAGCCCACCAACAGGGTTGATTAAAAAAAATGATTCAATAAATATTAAAAAATAAAATTGTAAAATAATTATTAAAAATAAAAATGTAAAGCTTCTGCAAAGCTACTACTTTATTTCATCCAGTTGGAAAAAAAAAAAGTTTTCTCACTAAAACAATAAATATCTAATATCCTTTGTTAGCAAAGTATACACTTGTCTAGATAACATAAACTCTATGCAATAATGTCAAAATCTGTGAAATGATAAATGTTGACCTAGATATTTATCTTTATTTCAGACACTATATTGAATAATATACATGGGGTCCTTTTTTTTATTGTTTGTAAGTTACTAAAGTAAGTTTCGAATCACGTCTATCATAAAATGTGCAGTATCTACTGCATTATCAGAAATGACCTCAGGAGAATTTCTTTTCTCAGCATTATGTTGTTGCTGAGATGATTTCCTCGTTGGAGGGAGCAAACTATACATTAAAGCCATCCTGCACCTGGCAGTCCACCACAAATATGCTGTAACATCAGCTTTAATTGCTGATCATAGGGTAAGTGCTACACATGTTGCTTTGGCTAGATGTATGGCACTGAACAGATGGATAAGAATCAGAAATAGGAAACAATGCTGGACACATACATACATTGTTCTGCTTTATTCACATTTTCCCTGTTAGTTTCTCTCGGATTTTAGGCATTTGCAAAATTCAGTTAAGCATTATGAAACAACCTAAATCATAGGGTTTCAGTAAAATACTGTATATCACTAAAATATTACTCTAAATACCTACAATTTAGTGTTGGATGGAAAAGAACGTAACAAGCCAATAAACATTTTACTTCACTCTCTGTGTATTTTGAGTTGCCTAAAAATAAGACAATGCAAGTTAAAGTGGTTTTAAACCTCTGAAATAAAAAATTAACAGTAATCATAACTCCTAACATTGGTGTCAATAAGTGCAATAATAACCTCCAACATTGGTGTCGGTGGATGCAGTAAAGTGGTTGTAAAGTCTTTTTTTTTTTTTAAATAAAATAATAAACATGTTATACTTACCTGCTCTGTGCAATGATATTGGATAGAGCAGCCCCGAATCTCCTCATCTGGGGTCCCCTGCCGGCGCTCTGGGCCCCTACACTTCTGTGTCTGTTCCCATAGCAAGCTGCTTGCTATGGGGCAGACGTGCATGCTTGCTCCCTAACCGGGCTGTGTGCATCCATAGACACACATTGCATTGCTTAGCACCACCCTCCACTCCCTCACTGAATTTGATTGATAGCAGCAAGAGTCAATGTCTCCAGCTGCTATCAGCAAAGTCTGTGAGATGAGGAAGAAAGGGAGAGAAGACCTGCAGGGCCACAGCGCTGGATTAATACATGAGTCAGGTAAGTGTTAGGGAGGGGGAGGTGGGGAGTAGACAGTGCAAGGTTTTTTACTCTAATGCGGAGAATGCAATTACAAAAAGAAAAACAAATTTTTAGTACTTAGAACCACTTTAATAATCATCAACAATAGACCACGTATCCAGCACCAGTTACCTATAAACATAAAAAAAACAACAACTTGTTCCTATTTATTACTGCATTATGCATCCTGACTTAATAAAGATAATTGTGCTTTAAGCACTACAATCAAAACATAGTGTTTCTGTGTGTTTGTATATATACAGTATATATATATATAGCTGATTAGCCCTAACTTTATGACCATTGACAGGTTCAGGTGTTACTAAACCCACAACAGTAAAATCAGTCTGTGTATGCAGTAAAGCATGCTTGTTATACTCACTGTGGAACCTAAGGGGTTAATCCACATTGTGTAAAAAGGCTCTTTGATCTTGTCTTCTCTGATCCTCCCTTTCTTTCACTGTCCCCAAACCATCTCCTGATAAAACAGAGCCTTGGGAGCAATCTGCACATGCTCAGTTTGGTGTGCATTGGTAGAGAGTTTTTTTTGTCTTGTGATGGTGCATGTGATCAGCACAGGGCCAATCAGCACTGTCCAGACAGAGGGTCAAGGGTCCTGCAGCCACATAGGGCAGTCAGAGTAGAATGAAAACTCCTCCTACAAGCTTTAACCAGATACTGATAGAAGTCACAAGACTGCTATATACTGCTGATGAGAAAAGGTGTTTAGCAGTTTATATTTGCTAAAACTATTGCATTTTCATGTTCTGCGTACTGTGGAAGACCAGATATAGTGAAAGCAGGGTCCTGGATTTAGTAACACATTAAGTGAATAACATTGATTATCTCATTTACAGATGATTATCTCATCTGAAAGTCTTTGGGATATACAGTATTACGCAGCAAGTAAAACATGTCCCTGAAGTTGATGTGTTGAAAGCAGAAAAATGTGCAACGATTGTTCAGCGTGCCTATGCTGACTCATGTCCACAGCCGAAAACACCTACAATGGGTACATGAGCATAAGAACTGGACCATAGAGCAATGGAAGAAAAATGGTTCAAGGATGGTTTGAGGAGCACAGCAACGATTTCAACTTGTTAACTTGGTCTCCATATTCTTTAGATCTCAAGACAATCTATCATCTGTGGGATGTGCTGGAAAAACAAGTCTGATCCAAGGAGGCCCAACCTCAAAACTTGCAGGACTTAAAGGATCTGCTAAGACGGCTTGGTACCAGATACCACAGCATACTTTCAGAAGTCTAGTGGAGTCCATACCTTGACGGGTCAAGTCAGGTCTATTTGAAGTATGACATCATTTATTTTTTACAAATATATATATTATTTAAAAAGCAGAGTAGTAGAAATATTCGTATATCCAGTACTGTATATGCAGTTGGTTGTATAATATATAGTAAAGAGCCTGAAAAAAGAATCATAATAACATGTTCCCTGATTGAATCTTTAGGCTATAAAAGGTCAAAATTATGACCTTTTCCATATAATAAATAAACAGTAATGGTTTTGGCTCTCTGTAGAGTCAGAGCGCTTTTATATAGTTTCACTGCTCTTTTTGGCGAAAATGCAATTTTGCCTCTAGTGTCTGACTGGCCATGCCTTGTTTAGCTATGGTGTCTAATTTTGTTAGTGGTATACTAAGGCTAGCCAGTAGATGGATGAGGCTGGGTTCACACTTATGCGAATTGGATTTGGGTTTCCCTGCATTCAATTCACATGACAGGAGACTGTGACCGGCTCTCAATGGAGCCGGTTCACAAGTCTCTGGAGCGGCTGTGGAGTGGATCGCACAGGGGTCCTGTGCATCTTTGGCTCCGTTTCAGGGCCGAATTCAGGCAACAATTTGGGTCTGATTCACCCCTGACCCCTGCTGGGAGCCGCATCAGTTTTCAGTGTGAACCTAACCTTACAGTGGATCTTTCAGTAATGTTACAAATATGCATGAATAAATTGCTGACACACCACGATATACAACAAAGGTTTGTTTGTTTTTTTAAGTAAGACTTTTTATCATTAAAAAGCTGTCTTTGTGCCTCACTTAAGTGACTTAGACTGTGATGATGTCATCAGTCTGCTGCAAGCACTAAAAATCAAAATGCAAAAATGGCAACAAACTTTGGTACCCATATTGTCCATAGGCATTGTTTTTAAAGCCTTTACAGGTTATCCGTTTAGAAGTAACTGTGAATGATGGCCATAGAATTATTACTCCCACTCTGACATTTGCAACGGTATGTAACGTGTAGCCCAATCGTCACTTTAATACGCAGGTGTACCCACTGCATTTGTTTATGTGCATAAGTGGGGGTGGGGGACTTTCAAAATTAATTTTGTGTATTTCTTACATGTTACTTTATTTATTTATTTCGTTATTTTTTATTAAAGCAGATATTAAATATGCATTTTGGCTTTTACCAATTCATCATAAAGCCTCAACCACTTTAAGACTGAGCCTATTTTTCAGACTTGTTGTTTACAAGTTAAAATCATTTTTTTTGCTAGAAAAATACCCAAACATTATATATTTTTCTAACACCCTAGAGAATAAAATGGCAGTCGTTGTGTCACACTGTATTTGCGCAGCGGTCTTACAAGCGCACTTTTTTTGGAAAAAATATATTTTTTGAATAAAAAAATAAGACAACAGTAAAGTTAGCCCAATTTCTTTTTATATTGTGAAAGAGGATGTTATGCCGTGTAAATTGATACCCCACATGTCACACTTCAAAATTGGTTAAACTTGTACTTATTTTTTTTTGATAATTCCAATTTTTTGTGGGGTTATTAGATATGTCTTCAGTTCATATGATGTCTTACTCTCCTTGAATGACTCTTTATGCATACTGCTGGTTGTAGAGAATGCCTTCATTATTTTTTTCTAAATTTTCTTCCTTATGTACTTACTTTGGTGTCCCTTTAGCTCCTGAAAAATTGGTCTCATCTACAATGAGTTTAAAGTTTTTAGGTATTATTATCAACATGGTTTTTATGGAATTATGTTGGCTTGGAAGGTGGATAAGATAAAGCCATTCGTCTGGCCTTGTTGCAAAAGAAAAAAGTGATTTAAGTTAGGGGAACCACAATCCACAATCCTTCTTGGGTCTTTTGGCATCTGCTGTACTATTCTTTTGAGCTGCATATTTTTGAGGAAATTTTATTTAATTAATTGTGAGTGTGCATTCCCCTTATGCCCATATTTGCCTGGCTCTCAGTGTAAAGGAGGATTTCCATCTATGGGCTTCTTTTTGAGCGCCTTTAATGGCTGCTCATTGTGGCAGGAAGAATTTGTAATGGATAAAGATTTTTTATAAATGAAGCTGGGTGCTTAGGTTTTCATGTTTTTTGTTTAAATGGGCACTGGAACTCAGGTTTCTAAAATCATTCTTGAGGTAGCAATAATATTGTTGTAATTGTTGTAACTTCTACGTATAAAAACCATAGCTCAACCGCCTGTTTCTATATTCCTCTGGCCACCCGTGTGAAAGAGCCCTTAGACTGTTATATCTTGACAGATGTCCGTGTGGTGGACAATTGTCACTTAGTGTGACAGGTGAATTTCTCAGTGACTTTCACTCAGTGTCTTCTATTGTTTAGGAGAGAGTTCTCAGGAACACAGTGAACGATCAATTGCTAATATATAGTAAAAATAGCATGAAAATAGTGATGATCTGTGTGATCCCCTGGTAACCCTTCCTAATTGGAAAGAGAATATTTGTGATACCAGTGTGGTTGATAAGTAGTCAAACCTCTTATCATTGCAATAGGACAACTAATTGTGTTGTACCTTTTAGGGTAAACAACTCTAAGTTCTGGATGGAGTGTAGAAAACTTAAAACTGAAACTTTCAAGAGTAAAAAGAACAGACAAAAAATGTATAATTGGATAACCAAGAGTGCTAAATTGCCATATAAGAAGATTAGAGAAATGTATTGGTATTGTAGATAATTTGTTTTTGTGTAGCAACTTTAAGCCTCCTCTGTTTCCTATCTCTGACGTGAATCAAGGCTAGCAAAGATAAAGTTACAGGTAAAGATACAATTTTGTAAAGACTAGGTTATTTTCCTTGGTCATCGTATTTCTGAAGGCAGCAAGCATATCAGTAGTATACAATAACATAAAATTAGTGTTACTAATAAAGAGGCAAGCTTTCTAGATAACTTAAATCCATTTGTCCCTAAAAGCTTGTCTAAGTTAGCCAATAAAGGGTATCACTTTTTTGCTAAGCTGATCAAGAACCTCCCCATCCCACAGAACACCAGACAGCTGCATGCCTTTTTGACACTGGTGGGATACTCCATAGATTGGATTCCCAATGTTTCCCAATTGATGCCTCACTATATGAAATGCACTTAAAGGTTTCAATTTGAACGTTAGCAAGAATATCTAACAACTTCAACTAGCAGTCTGCTCCACACCTGGCACTATACTGCCAAACTATCACAAACCTTTTTTCCTTTTCTGTCATGAGTTAGATGGTCAGGCATTAGGGCCCCTTACCCAGAAACATT
The DNA here is from genome assembly GCA_037952925.1 of Lithobates clamitans. Lineage (NCBI taxonomy): Eukaryota > Metazoa > Chordata > Amphibia > Anura > Ranidae > Lithobates > Lithobates clamitans. The sequence goes on along the minus strand of JBBGZY010000116.1, from coordinate 2,082,661 downwards.
ATGGTAAGTGAAGACCTGTAGCCTATTTCTCTTGCATTCTATTAAACTCATCCACACAGCACTATACAGTAACATATACCAATATTAGACAAAAACTAATTAATTAAGTCCATGATCAATGCTTGGTGCCTACACAGTGCACACTATATTCCAATGTCTCTTTTAATGTTTCACTGTGAAGTGTTCAGTGCAAAACTTCAATGCTAGGTGACTCCATACTCTAAAAAGCTCTGTGCCCCTCCAATGTTCCCACATTCACCGGGTAAAGCATAAAGCTTTAGAGTTGTGATGTGCTTTGATTTTTTAGAATAGTTTACTTCCTGAACCTGCTGCTTTAGTCCACCAGGTTGCACCAGAGTCCTCTCTCCACTCCCAGAAGTTCCATTGCTTGTAAATAGGTAGGTATGCTGACATCAACCCCCAGGCAGTAATATGAATCAAAAGGGGAGAAGAGGCAATCTTAGTATATTATTTTTTATTAATACATGGCACTAAAATAGCTGTGCTTACATAAAAAAAACATCCAATACAAGCATCCAGTAAAAAATACACAGCTCACAAATCAGAATCCAGAAATTCCATGTCTAGCGTGCACTTCACGGGCCAAAAGTGACATCACCGGAAATCGTCAGTCCCACCCAACGTATTTTTCTTCTCCTATTGGGCATTTTCAGTAACAGGAAACTCCGGTCTCAATGTTGATTAAATAGAGCAGTAAATCTTCTCCTACTCCTCCCATTCCACGCTTCCTCCAGCCACCATTACCTCACTTCCTTTTTGGTGTACCAAACCTCAACTTCACATACAGCCATATTAAGCCATTTGCTTCCTACACCATACACCACTGTATACCCAAATACATTATACCGCCTTAAAGTTTAAAAAATACCATAAATATGAACTTTAATATAATCAATAAAACTATGTGTTTATTTTAGTGCAATTAAACCTATAAAGCTGTATCGAAAAACTGTATACAAATGATAATAAGAAACACTTTATTTTAGAAGCCCATTAGAAGCTCCACATCACCCTTTACTTTTCACTATGCTAATAACAAGTCCCTATTTATTCATACCACTATTAAATATAGGTGGGGATTATATTCAACATATCATAATAAAATAATAACATGGATGTTAAAAATAGACTTGTTTTTGTTAAAATTTTTATATTTAACCCTTTAGGAGTTCATGTTCCTAATTGGTAGATCCACCTTGTCTCATTTTGTGAATTTTTTTTTTTTTTTGGTCTATCCCTCTCCAGTGGCTTTCTATCTTGTCTATACCACAAAAAAAGTAGTGTGGGATCCCTGTTATGGTATAACCTAAAATGGTTAGAGAGTCTATGCTTTCTAAAACCTGTTTTAATGTTTTTAATATTCTCACCCAAACGTACTACCAGAGGCAGACTGATGACCTGACATGGTAGTAGCAGCTGGGCAGACAGTGGCAAAAGCCACGGAACAGGCACAGAGAGTTCATCATGTCCACTTGAATAGTGATATTGAGTACCATAAGAAGGGCAGAGGTGTAAAATTAACGGAACTGCTGCAGATGTTGCAGGCAATTCCCATGTTGTGGTCCTCTGACTCACCCAAGGAGGCAGCTTCTGAGAAGTAAGTAGGTGAAAGATCCTAGCAATGATGGGATGTTAGATTCACAAGGCTGTAGGTAACACAGTCCTATCTTATAGGAGTGCATGGGAACACACAGAGGCACAGAGGGGAAACACAGACTAGGAACACACAGCTGCTGGTAAAGAGAAACTGGCTGGAAGTCAGGGGAATCACACTTGCTGAGGAGCAGGTAGCTGGCTGGAGTGCAGAAGGAGACGTGAAGTGAAGGAAGACAGAATGCTGGCATGAATTTTCTGGAGTTTCTGGAGCAGAATACAGAGTGAGGAACACGGGGATCACAGAAGCAGGCTTAGAGTCACAGGCACAAGGGACAAGCAGGAGTACGCAGGGATCACAAGGCTAGAAACAGGCTGGATTACACAGGGATCGCTAGGCTAGAGGCAGGCTGGAATGGCTGATGACACTATGAAATGCTGGGGTCACTGAGACAATATACAAAGACACTAGAGTGTCCAGCTGCTAGTATGCGGACATGCTCAAACACTGAGCAACTTGCACACTATCCCTTCAAGACAGTGCCCCCTCTGTGATTAGCTGTGGTGCCAGGGGAAACAGGAAGCAGGTGGCACTCAGTGGGAAAGCCTGGACACTAAAATATGAAACAGGTGAGTGTGAGAAACGGCTCCTCTCTGCCTCCCTCAATCATGGACTTAAGCTTGTGTGGTTATGTCTTTTCCTATTGGGAGAGGACAATCTTTTCTGGTTAATTTTGTTACTTATTGAAGTAAGCTTGAGCAGTATTGACTCATTTGGTTAAAAAGTTTTGTCTAAAACTTGATAGTTTTACTTATATATGGGGAGTGGTAGTGTAATCCCTTTGACAGGTAATGAAAGAAATGTCTGATGAGCCACACATTGAAACAGGCCCACTGTGATGTAGTAAGTAGCAACCTCAGCCTGGGCTCCAACCAGGCCAAATCCCCAATGCGTTTCGCTCCATTGCTTGCACGTAATTGTTACACATTGTTACACACATTGTTTGCATGTATGCACTTAATATGAAGATACACTGTATTACCAAAAGTATTGTGACATCTGCCTTAATACACACATAAACTTTAATGGCATCCCAGTCTTAGTCTGTAGGGTTCAATATTGAGTTGGCCCACCCTTTGCAGCTAAAACAGCTTCAACTCTTCTGAGGAGGCTGTCCACAAGTTGTAGGAGTGAGTCTATGGGAATGTTTGACCATTCTTCCAGAAGTGCATTTGTGAGGTCAGGCGCTGATAGGGACGACAAGGCATGGCTTGCAGTCTCCGCTCTAATTCCTGCCAAAGGTGTTCTATGGGGTTGAGGTCAGGATTCTGTGCAGGTCAAGTTCCTCCACCCCAAACGCGCTCATCCATGTCTGAGGATCTTGCTTTGTGCACTGGTATGCAGTCATGTTGGAACAGGAAGGGGCCATCCCCAAACATGTGTGTAATTTAAAAAGTGCAAGGGTCAGGAATAAATAATGCACAGAATGCAGAGTCAGGATTAAGTAACGCGCAGAGTGCAGAGGTCAGGAGTAAATAACACACAAAGCGCAGAGGTCAGGAGTTTATAATGGACAGAGTGCAGGGATCAGAAATAAGTAACACACAGAGTTCAGAGAGTGCAAAGGTCAGCAATAAAAAAAAGAACAGTGCAGAGGTCAGGAATATCTAAATGCACAGTTTGCTGAGGTCAGAAGTAAGTAATCCACAGAATATAGAAGACAGGTAAGTAAGTGGGTAAGTAGGAAGACAGGTAAGTACATAGAAGACAGGTAAGTAAGTGGGTAAGTAGGAAGACAGGTAAGTACTCAAGTAAAAAAAATAAAATTATATATATATATATATATATATATATACACACATATACACACACACACACACATACATAGCCTCTTCTAAAACGACAAATTTATAGTAGCTGACTGACTCAATGGTCTTAGCTGGCTTTCTCACTTAAAATGGGGGCCATCCCCCAGGGAAATTGGGATGAATGGTAATGGTAACCATAATATTGAATGGTGACCATAATATAACACAACAAATCTTTAATTTTCTATTGTTTTTTCCCAGTTAATCATTCTTCTCAAACTAAAACTAAAAATGAACCAATTGTATCTAACAACTTTTTTACCTCTATTAAACTTATCATAATGTTAGAATTTACTAGTGACCTATCTCGTTTTAAGTACAGTGTTTTACTGTTGAATTTTTTGCAAACCAAGAGCTCAACGAATTAAGAAAAATCTTCAGAATACATCATAAGCTTGTCAAAAGCATACTTTAGTTAGCAAAAATATTTAACCCAAAAAGCTAAAACTGCCAGGCCTTTCAGTATGTTGTCAGTTGTAGTATATCATCCATATGCGCTCTATCAGGTTTCTTTAATTTGGTTGCAAACCCTTACATATACCCAGTGAAGCGACTAGGTTCAGGTAATACACAGAGATTAAACAAATCCTCCTACATAAGTAGCCCTCTCGCCTCTACATCAGTTCAAAGTACACAGATCAAAAGATTATTAGAAATGAGTCGTGCAGATAGCAGAGAGAAATGACACGTGGTCCTTTATATAGAGGCAAGTACACACTGTAGAAGAATATGCTTTGTTAATTTTTCATGTCAGAAGTTTACAATCACTTCATAATAAAATCCTCCCCCCCCCCCACTATTGCTGTTTGATATCTCTCTTATTTAGGTGTTTTGTACAGTATATTTTCTTATTAACATTATGTTTGTCACACGTGACAAAACATTTTGAACAAAATTCTACTAGTGTATGGCCAGGTTTAGTAGCCTTCATTTATCCCTTCAACAATAGAAAACCTAGGAAATATTGAATTCTTGACTTTGATGTTTAAGGGTAGCTAAAGAATTTTTATTTTTGTCAAAAAACAAAATAAACTGTTTATCCCCTTCCTGCTGAGTGTAAGTATGTATGTGGCCTTGCAGAAGTGAGTCTTAATCCTGTGGGATCTCATATACTGTATGTACACCTGTAATTGTGTTGGGAGCACACTGCACAGGACAGAGAATGGGCTCTTACAAAAAGCCCCGGGTCCCGTACTAATGATCAGGATCTGGGAGCTCCAGATCCCGATCACCTTATCACTGGGATAACCTCTGATTATTTTTTTTGCCCTCATGAATGGAGAAAAAGATTAAAAAAAAATCTCCTTGACAGAAGAGAAAAATTTAAACAAAAATGTGTGTGTGTAAAAAAATAATAAAAAAGAAAAATTAGCTAGATCAAGGTTTGATCTAGGTCAAGGGCAGTGTTAGGGTCAAAGGTCATGGTGAGAGTCAAAGGTTGGGGTCAAAGGTCATGGTCAGTATTTTTAGGTTGAAATAGAAAAAATGTTTTCAACTAGTATCAGTGTCAGTGTGTTTTAGGTATGTGAAAAAAAGAAAATGGGCTCTATTGTTTCTGGGCCCTACTAAAAGTATAAACAACAAATAACATACACATATTTTATATCACTGTGATCGTTAGGAGCAGCAGAATTTAATATCAGCTTTCAGCACTGACGCACTTTGAATGACAATTGCGTGGTCATACAACACTGTGCCCAAATTAGATTTTTATCATTTTTTTCCCCACAAATAGAGCTTTCTTTTGATGGTATTTGATCACCTCAGCGGGTTTTATTTTTTGTTAAAAAAATGTAAAAAGGCTGAATTTTTTTTTTTTTTTAAAGTGATGGGCACTGATGGGTGGCAATAATGGGCACTGATCAGTTACACTGATAGGCAGCACTGCTAGGTGGCACTGATTGGCACTACTGGTGGGCATTGATAGGTGGCACTTGTGGGCATTGATAGGTGGAACTTGTGGGCATTGATAGGTGGCACTTGTGGGCACTGTTAGGTGGCACTCGTGGGCACTGTTAGGTGGCACTGTGGGCACTGTTAGGTGGCACTGTTAGCTGGCAAAGATGAGGCAGATGTGCCTCTTCCACTTCGGGACCTTTGTCCCTCTCATCTGAGCCGGTGATCGGCTTTTTTTTCTACTCACGCTATCAGCGTGAGTAGAAAAGAAAAACGATTACTGATCTTTTGTGTACATCATGTGATCAGCTGTCATTGGCTGACAGCTGATCACACGGTAAGGGGCCAGGATTGGTGATCAGCCGAGTCTCAAGTGTCTCGGTGATCACAGCGTGCTCGGCGCCCGCCCTGCAGGGCGTGCGCAGGGCGCGTGCACAGGGGAGGCCGTCATATGACAGCCTCCCAGGAATTCAGGTCGGCGCTGTGGCTGTCATTCTGCCATAGCGCGGATGTCAAGTGGTTAAATTTGCAAAATTGTGTTCACGCATTAGGATTTGTTTTACCTCCCTCATGAAGCGATTAAACTATTGGTTAATTTAAACCTTGATTACCTGCAATTTTGGCAAGGAATCAGTCTGACTATCCATTTATCCAACAGTCTGAAACTGTTTTCAATCTTCACAGTCTGGCTTCAAATTTGCTAAGCTGTGCTCATTTTAATAAGAGTGTCTTTCTCTAATTTGTCTTCTTGTTTTCATCAATAGTGTTCCCTTTCTGTGATTTCAGATTCATGGATAATGGCAAGAACTCTCTAAAACTGCTGGACTGAAAATGAAATATGCCCTAGCCGCGAGCTATTTCTTTCTTTCTCTTCCTAGGAAGTGCTGTCAATATAATTGTTCTTATCTGGTGAAAGTATAGCACAGGCAAAATAAAAGAGGGGAAAAACAAATGTGTATCTGTTTGTATTTTCAATAAAATATATATTTTTTTATGCAAGCAATTAGCAACATGAATGTTAATGTCTTACTATGCTTTAATTGCCTTTTTCTTCGATCTGATGTTTTAAAATTAATTGAAAATGTCATAGAAGTCATGCTCTTAGATTAATTCTTGTGAAATCACCTTTTAGTGAAAAACGAAAAGAACATTTTATTCATTCTGTGTTTTATATATAGTTTACAACTCATTTATTGAACAAATAGAAACCAAACAATTATAACAACTTATCTAAAAAGTCTACATACAGTATGTGTATGCAAAATATATATAAATTAGTATTCAAACGCCAATCCAATACCAATAGTAATATTTAGGGGGTGAGTTATTTAAAGGCGATATTTCATGTAGCCAAATACCTGACTCAGAAGCCTCAAATAAAGTCTGTCATTAAAAGTTAAAGTGACACTAATCTATTCAAACATGTATTCTTAACTCAAAAAAGTACCTACTTATTCTCTTTTAGTGTCCTCTGAATTCCTTTTTTTGCTGCTGTGCTCCAACATCCTGTTAGAGGGTGGCTACATTACTTCTTCATGGTCCCACTGTTTATAGGTGTAGCCAGGAGCTGGCTATTAGACATGTGCACACTGAAATATTTTGTTTCGGAATTTAGTTTTCGTCCGAAAAATAAATTTATTTAGTTACTTTCGAAATTCGTTTTATTTATTTAGTTTTTCATTAAAAATTGTATTCGTCCAAAAATCCAAATTAAGGTCGAATTTGTCATTGAAGGCTCATGGTGTCTGTTGAATGTTCAAAGAAGATTCGACGGAGCAGCATAACTGTACAACGCCGTATAGTTTACCTGCTCCGTCGAATCTTCTTAGGACTTTCAACAGATACCATAAGCCAAGGTACGTGTGTACTTAGTTCTAGCTATTTTACTGCTCCTCCTCTTTGGTTACAATCAGCCAATAACATTCATCATCATCATTATTTTTATATATCTTTTCTCCCCTACGTCGAATCTTTTCTCCCCTACGTCAAATCTTTTCTCCCCTACGTTGAATCTTTTCTCTCTATGTAGAATAATCTTGGACTAATAGAGTTAAGGTTAGGCACATTCGACCACAGGTTTGATGGACACAGATTGTTATTGTCATCATCATGTCGAATCTCCTATCTATATCGAACTGTTGTAGCAACGAAAATGAAAATAAAGCATTTGTTTATGTCGGATCTTTCGTTTTTCGGATTCTGCACTTTCGTTAGCGTTTGTTAAAACGATAACGAAAATACCTGAAATTCGGACGAAAATGCATTCGGACGAAAACGAATGCACATGTCTACTGGCTATTATGCCTGCAATTCAGGGACAGTGTACAGTGTTATTAATGTGGGGTTGTCTCCCTCTATCCTTTTTTGGTAGCAGTCCTTTTAGTTAGCACACTTCAGTTCACTGCAGCAATCACACACCATATATCATCTTCATTTAGAGTCAGGCCTGATCCCTGCGAACGCTAATGCCCTGTACACACGGTCGGATTTTCCGATGGGAAATGTCCGATCGGAGCGTGTTGTCGGAAATTCCGACTGTGTGTGGGCTCCATCGGACATTTTCCATCGGATTTTCCGACACACAAAGTTGGAGAGCAGGAGATAAAATTTTCCGACAACAAAATCCGTTGTCGTAAATTCCGATCGTGTGTACACAAATCCGACAAAGTGCCACGCATGCTCAGAATAAATAAAGAGATGAAAGCTATTGGCCACTGCCCCGTTTATAGTCCCGACGTACGTGTTTTACGTCACCGCGTTTAGAACGATCGGATTTTCCGACAACTTTGTGCGACCGTGTAGACAAAACAAGTTTGAGCCAACATCCGTCGGAAAAAATCCTAGGATTTTGTTGTCGGAATGTCCGAACAAAGTCCGACCGTGTGTACGCCCTATAACAGTTTTTTGGTAGCCTTTGAAGTAGTCGCTGACAGACAGGTGCTCTTTTTTCCTGTGAGTCTCACTAGTTGTACCAGTAAATTTAGAGGCCAAAATGTCCAATCGAAGGTACACTAGTGAAAAGGCCTACATGTTTTTGAGCATGACAGATGAGAGTGAAGAGGAACTCACCCATCTGTCAGATTCAGGCTCAGAATACGAACCTGTAGACAGCAACGGCACCCTGACAGATAGCTCTGATGACAGAGTAGTGGTCCCTGTCAAAGTCAGGTGTACCTGACCCCGTTCTTCTGCTGTTGTTGAGGTGCAAGAACTGCAGGGCACTCATATGGAGCAGAGAGCCAGTACTAGTAGTACTAGCCGCTCATCTTTCTGGTGAACTGGCAAGAACCAGTGGCCTAGTACATCCTGGTCGTACATCCACCACTGCAGTAAAACTTGGTAACGTGGCGAGTCCCATAAGTGTAATTCAAGCTGGTGAGGTGGCTAGTACAACTAGTGTCCCGCAGCCACCAAGAAGACAAAGGCAGGCCCGTCGAGCCGATAGTGCCCTTCCTGCTGCATTTGCCAATCCGAATTGGGAGCCCACCACTTCTGCAGCACCCGTACTTCCCCCATTCACTGGCCAATCCGGAACTCAGGTGGAACCAGTTGATTTTACGTCACTTGATTTTCATTTGCTGTTCTTCACGGAAGATCTCTATAGAACTATTGTGGACCAAAGCAATTTGTATGCTGCTCAATTAATCGCCGCCAATCCCCAGTTGACCCTTGTCAGAGATTGTAGACCTATTACAGTCTCCGAATTTAAGATCTTCCTGGGCCTATCCCTCCTCATGGGCATAACTACAAAAAGTGAGTTGTGGTCATATTGGTCCCAATTCACCATATGCCCTTGTTCTCTGCCTCCATGACCAGGACACGATACAGGCAGATCTTGCGGTTCATGCATTTCAATGACAATGAACTCTGTCGTCCTCGGAGTGACCCTGAATATGATCGGCTCTACAAAATTTGGCCCCTCGTAAACCATTTCAACCAGCAGTTTGCAGCCTTGTTTACTCCCGATCAAGTTGTCTGCATTAATGAGTCCCTGATTATGTTTTCTGGCCGCTTGTCTTTCAAACAGTATCTTCCCAGCAAGCATGCCAGATATGGGGTCAAGATGTATAAGCACTGTGACAGGGCCACAGGCTATACATATAGTGTTATGGTTTACTAGGGAAGAGATGGTTACGTAGAGCCGGAGAACTGCCCAGACTACATAGGGAGCACTGGTAAGATTGTGTGGGACTTGGTGTCACCCTCTGAAAGGGTACCACTTGTATGTGGACAATTATTACACAAGCGTGTCACTTTTTAGCCACTTGTTTGATCATGGAATTGGCGCATGTGGCACTGTGGCATGTGGCACTGTGCGATCTAATCACGGGGGCTTACCCCAGAGGCTTGTAGATTCCCATCTTAGGCTGGGGGAGAGAGCCTACTTGAGATGTAATAATTTGTTCGCTGTGAAGTGGAGGAATAATAAGAATGTTTTTGTTCTGTTTTCCCTTTACGCAGACACGATGGTCCAAATTCAAACGGCAACTGGTGTTGTGGAGAAACCCCTCTGTGTCTACGAATACAACCTTAACATGGGAGGGGTGGTCCTCAACGACCAGTTGTTGGCACTGTACCTAATTGCCTGTAAGGCCAGACGCTGGTATAAAAAAGTGTCTGTATATTTATTCCAATTGGCTCTGCTGAATGCTTATGTGCTACACAAAGCTTCAGGACAAACTGGATCCTTCCTTAAATTCCAGGAAGAGATCATCACAGACCTTCTGTTACCAGATGGTGCTGTGGTCCAACTGCCCAATCCAAATGCAGTGAGCTGGCTGCATGAGAGGCATTTTACGTATGTCTTCCCTGGTACCCCTACCCAAAGAAATCCCCAAAGAAGATGTCATATCTGCAGAAAACACGGATATAGGCATGACACCCGCTTTTATTGTCCCTCCTGTCCTGACCAACCTGGTCTTTGCATTGGTGAAGGTTTCGAACGCTACCACACACTAGTGGAGTATTAGCGTAGGGTACAGCATTGCACCGTCCTAGGGCACACTTACACAGGGTCTCAAAAGATGAGATGGCCATCACATTTTGAGAGACCCTAATCTGGAACGTTTACCGTTTATATAAAAGTGCAAAAAAAACTCCACAAAAACAAAAAAAAATAATAAAAAAGCCAAAAATAGTTGTGGTTTTATTTTTCTTCTCTCTCTATTGTTCTCTCTCTTATGTTTGCCTCTATTGTCCGCTCTATTGTTCACTCTCTATTGTTCTATATCTATTGTTCTCTCTCTATTGTTATTGTATTTTAGAACTGTAATGTTTTATTTTTACTATGTTTTATTGTATTTGCTTTGCAGGTATGGTATGTCTTACTGTTATACTGTAATGTTACTTTGTTTTATTGTTAACCATCATTTCCTTAGCAGGTACGCCATTTAGGTACAGCACGGGTTTATTTATTCTGACAGCAACAGCGTTTGCTCCCATGATACGTAAAGCCGTGACTCCAGCGCTGTAGGAGGTGATTTCACCACCACAGTTTAAAAAAAGAGCATATATGCCGAAGCATGGGGGCAGGGGTGGAGGAGCGATTTGCTCCTAACATTAGGGGCGGATTGCCCCCATGCTTCGGCATATAAATTTTTAGGAACAAATTGCGTTAAAAAATCAAGTTGTTTATTGAGTTGTTTTATCGTTACCATTGTTTGGTTTTCAGGTACACCATTCAGCTGCAGCACTGATTTATTTATCTTGACAGCAACAGCGTCTGCTCTCATGATATGAAAATCAGTGACTTTGGTGCTGTAGGAGGTGATTTCACCACCACAGTAAAAAAAAAATGGTGCATGTATGCCCATCATTAGAAGTGGGTGGATGAAGGGCAGTATTCTAATGGTGGGCATACCCACCAATCAATCTCTTTCTTTTTTTCACCCCACAGACTGCATGAAAAAAGAACATTATAATATATGCCCAACAAGGACCAGCAACGTGCTGGTATGTTGTTGGACTTTGAGTGGTTCTAATTAGCCTCTAGATTGCTTTTACAAGCAGTGGGAGGGAACACCCCCCCACTGTCTTCCATGGTTTTTTTCGGGCCCTCCTGTCCCAACAGGGAACCCAAGAATGCAGCTGATAGGGATGAGCCGAACACCCCCCGGTTCGGTTCGCGACTGAACATGCAAACAGACCGAAAGTTTGCGCGAACATTCAAACACAGTTAAAGTCTATGGGACCCGAACGTGAAAAATCAAAAGTGCGAATTTTAAAGGCTAATATGCAAGTTATTGTGCTAAAAAGTGTTTGGGGACCCGGGTCCTGCCCCAGGGCACATGTATCAATGCAAAAAAAGTTTTAAAAACAGACTTTTTTTGGGAGCAGTGATTTTCATCCACAGACTGCATGAAAAAAATAACATTACAATATATGCCCAACAAGGACCAGCAACGTACTGGTATGTTGCTGGGCTTTGAGTGGTTATACCAGAATGATGCCTGCAGGTTTAGGTATCATCTTGGTATCATTCTTTTCAGCCAGCGGTTGGCTTTCATGTAAAAGCAATCCTAGTGGCTAATTAGCTTCTAGATTGCTTTTACAAGCAGTGGGAGGGAACAATGCCCCCCCCCACCGTCTTCCATGGTTTTCTCGGGCTCCACTGTCCCAACAGGGAACCCAAGAATGCAGCTGATAGGGATGAGCCAAACACTCCCTGGTTTGGTTTGCGGCAGAACATTTGAACACCATTAAAGTCTATGGGACCCGAACGTGAAAAATCAAAAGTGCGAATTTTAAAGGCTAATATGCAAGTTATTGTCCTAAAAAGTGTTTGGAAACTCGGGTCCTGCCCCAGGGGACATGTATCAATGGAAAAAAAGTTTTAAAAACGGCCGTTTTTTCGGGAGCAGTGATTTTAATAATGGTTAAAGTGAAAAAATAAAAGTGAAATATTCCTTTAAATATCGTACCTGGGGGGTGTCTATAGTATGCCTGTAAAGTGGTGCATGTTTCCCGTGTTTAGAACAGTCCCTGCACATTTCTAAAGGAATAAAAGTAATTTAAAACTGCTTGCGGCTGTAATGTAATGTTGGGTCCCGGCAATATGGATGAACATTATGGAGAAAAACGGCATGGGTACCCCCCCCCCCAGCCCATTACCAGGCCCTTTAGGTCTTGTATGGATATTAAGCGGAACCCCACACCCAAATTAAAAAAAGAAAAGGCGTAGGGCCCCCAGGCCCTATATACTCTGAACAGCAGTATACAGGCGGTCCAAACAAGACAGGAACTGTAGGTTTGTTCTTATGTTGAATCTGTAATTTGGAACAGGTATATTTTGTAAGTGTAGCTCCAGCCCAAAAATCCATTTTAAGCTTTTTGGATAACATAGGGAAGGGTTATCACCCCTGTAACATTTGTTTTGCTATCTGTACCCCTGTTCAGAAGATTTCACCTCACTTTCTGTCCCAATTACAATTGGATTTTGAAAATTTGGGGTTATTAGGGAAACAAAGATCGGTGATAAAGCATCAGTGGAGACACCTTTTTTCCCATATTAACTCTTACAGGAGAGAATTTTCCTTCCTAGGGGTAGATTTCCTCTCACTTCCTGTTGTCTCCCTCCGTTTGTAAGTAGGAGTTGTTTGTAAGTCGGATGTTTGAAAGTAGGGGACCACCTGTATACACTGCAAAAAATTGGGCCTTAGGTGTTGATGGTACCAGAACACTGTAAGCCCTCACAGTTACTCTTGGTGGGCACTGGAATGGGCCCTGCTGTGAAATAGTATATCAAGAATTGTAATTGCATGCCCCTGTTGAACAGGGGCAGAAAAATTGGGCCTTTGGTAGTGTGGTGGTGGTGCCACAACAATGTAAGCACTCACAGTTACTCTTGGTGGGCGCAGGAACGGGCCCTGCTGTGAAATATTGGATGAAAAATTTTAATTACATGCCCCTGTTAAACAAGGGCAGAAAAATGGGGTCTTAGGCAGTGGTGGTGGTGCCACAAAACTGTAACCCCTCACAGATTCTGTTGTTGAGCGCAGGAACGAGTCCTGCTGTGAAATATTAGAGCAAATATTGTAATTACACGCCCCTGTTAAACAGAGGCAGAAAAATTGAGCCTTAGGCGGTGGTGGTGGCACAACACTGCAACCCCTCACAGATACTCTAGTTGAGTGCAAGAATGAGCCCTGCTGCAAAATATTACAGCAAAAACTATAGTTATACACCCCTGTTAAACAGGGGCAGAAAAATTGGGCCTTAGGCACTGGTGGTGGTGCCCTGAAACAAAAATGTTCTTATAAGCTATCAACATGAACATTGAGGAGGAATAGGATAGTCACTCAGCATAACAGGATAGTCACTCAGCATAGGCAGTCTTCAAGGGATTTTACATTCATAGAAAAATTAATCGGTTACATCAGCATAAGGTGCTTGGTAGCTGGTGATCCAAGACTGATTCATTTTTAAAAAGGTGAGCCGATCAACTGAGTCTGTGGACAGGCGCACTCTGTGATCGGTTACAAAGCCTCCAGCAGTACTGAATGTGCATTCAGAAAGAACGCTGGATGCAGGACAGGCCAGTAGCTCAATTGCATATTGTGCAAGCTCTGGCCAGTGATCCATCCTCAAGACCCAGTAACCCAGTGGATTTTCGGTTGGAAAGGTCTCCAAGTCTGATTTTGCCCCTAGGTATTCCTGCACCATGTAAATCAGATGCTGGCGATGGTTGCTGGAACCGATCAGACCTTGGGGCTGCGGACTAAAGAATTGTCTGAACGCATCGGTCAGACGGCCACCTTCTCCACCGCTCCTTCTGTGACTGACCGAAGCCTCAGCAACACATTGTCCAGGAGGACCAGGAAATTGTAACCTCCCAGGCTCTAGAAACGCATTGCACAAACCTTTCTGCAAGGCCTCTCAAAGGTGTTTCATCCTCTGCTCTCTCTGTGAAGGCTGGATAAGTTCTGCAACCTTACCCTTGTAACGTGGATCTAGAAGGGTTGCCAGCCAGTAATGATCCCTCTCCTTGATACCACAAATCCGAGGGTCCTTTCGCAGGCTTTGCAGGATCAGGGAGGTCATGCAGCGAAGGTTTGCTGAGGCATTTGATCTGGAGTCCTCTGGGTCACTAAAGATGACATGATCCACAGCCACCTCCTCCCATCCAAGTACAAGTCCATGGGTTTCTGGGGACTGAAAACGATCCCTTGAAGACTGCTGCTGATGCCGAGTGCTAGGCTTCACCTCCATGCTGACACAATCCTCATCCTCCTCCTCCTCTTACTGTGGGATCGGCGGGCCCGCAGGAATACTGTCTGGATAAAGGGGGCCTTGAGAGATAAGGAAGTTCTCCTCTTCCTCCCTCTGTTCTGCCTCAAGTGCCCTGTCCATTATTCCAAGAAGCGTGTGCTCCAACAGGAAGACAAGAGGGACAGTATCACTGATGCATGCACTGTCATTGCTCACCATCCGTGTGGCCTCCTCAAATGGTGACAGGACAGTGCATGCATCCTTGATCAGTAGCCAACGTTGAGTTCCACCTGGTGGGCATTTCACAAATGAGGCGGTTCTTGGGCAAGTTACATTCCTTTTGAAGGTCAGCCACCTGAGCACTGGTATTATATGATCGTTAGAAATGCCCACAGACTTTTATGGCCTGCTTTAGGAGATCCTGTAAGCCCGGGTACCTGCACAAGAACTGCTGCACCACCAAATTAAGGACGTGACCCAAACAGGGAACATGGGTCAAGTGTCTCTGTCAGAGGAGGTTGGTGCCATTGTCGCAAACCACCATTCCTGGCTGAAGCTGGCGTGGCATCAACCACCTCTGAGTCTGCCCCTGCAGAGCTGACAGAATCTCTGCCCCAGTGTGGCTCCTGTCCCCTAAGCAGACCAACTCAAGCACCGCATGGCATCTTTTTGCCTGAGCGCTTGCATGGCCCCTTGAATGCCTACGGAGCACCGCTGGTTCTGAGGACAAATCTGCAGAGGAAGAGGCCATAGAGGAAGAAGAAGAAGAGGAGGGGGTGGAGGAGAGAGGTGTGGCAGAATCACCACTACTAGTATTTTGGAGGCGTGGTAGCGGAACAAGCTCCAACAATACTGCACCCTGTCCTGCATCCTTCCCAGCTTCCAGCAGAGTTACCCAGTGCGCTGTGAAAGAAAGGTAACATCCCTGTCCATGCCTGCTGGACCATGAGTTAGCAGTAATATGCACCTTACCGCTGACCTCCCTGTCCAACGAGGCCAAGACATTGCCTTCCACATGCTGGTAGAGAGCTGGAATGGCCTTCCGTGAAAAGAAATGGCGTTTGGGAACCTGCCACTGAGGTACTGCACATTCCACAAATTCACGAAAGGGGGCAGAGTCTACCAGCTGAAAAGGCAACAGTTGGAGTTCTAGCAATTTAGCCAAGCTGGCATTAATGAACATGTGGATGGCTGGGACCGAATTTCTTTCGACGGTTTGGCAACTGGGGTAGGGAAATTTGCCTGCTACAATCGGATGTTATCCCAGACACCCCACTGTTGTTTTATTGAACACACCAGAACTTGCTTTTGCACCTTCAATGACTTTTACACTGGCACTTTAAGTTTGCTGCACTTACTGGCATGTCATTGGTCATTTGTTTCGCAGGCCAGCACAATATATTTTATATCACTATTATTGGGACATTTATTTATATTATTTATTATCCATATTGCGTTGGATTGATGTGTTTTATTTGCGGTATCTAGCTCACCTTTAAGCACTGGCACTTTGTACGTTTTGCACCATTTATAAGGATATGTTTTTGATGGTTATTTCTGATTTATTCTATGTATTTTTATTTAGAATTATTCACATGAAGTAGTGTTTATGTCTCTTTGTGCACCAACACATGATTATCTAGATTTATATGTTTTTAGTGTCAACACTTATTTATGCGATTTAACATGCACTTTTTTTGTCATTTAGTATATACCAATTGAAAATGATTTTTTATGCACTTTTTTTCACATACACATGATGCTGATTATTAAGACTTGAAGGTTTTTTAGTGTCAACACTTATTTATGCGATTTATTATGCGATTTTATGTTATTTTATTAATTGACCACAGACAGAGATTTACAGCTTTCTTCTGGTTAGCGCAGCACCTCCCCCCCATACCTCAATCGGATGTTGGTGTAGCAATAGCAGATTGCCCGCAAGTACTTGGCACACCTAATTCTACACCTTCATTCCTCTCAGTGCAGATTTCTGAGAGGACTAAAGGTATAGTGGGGTTGGAGATCCCAGCTGATAAAGAGCAAGGAGAGGTCCGCCTTGTTCTTTGGTGTGGGTCTTTTAAGTACTGTTGCCAATGGACTGCATGGGAGCTCGACATTTGTCTGGTCAAGCATGTGGTGCCCAAGCGGCTGCTGTTTTGGCCATGCTTGATACGCTTCAGACATATGTTGCAAACAGCAATGGTGCGATCTGCTGCACACGTATCAAAAAGGACCCACACCAAAGAACTTTTCAAAATATGCGGGGAGTCAGCAGTGCCCTGCACATGCGGAGCTCTACGGTGTGATGCATTTGGGTGGCTGCCCTTAAGCTGGCTCCCTGGCTGGCTGGCCTCTGGAGGGCATCCTGCCTCGTTGGAGATGTGCCTCCTCATCCCCCTCCTCTCTTCTATCAAGCACCCACATAGAGTCAGTGACCTCATCATCCCCTCCCTCCTCGTCACTGGAGCAAACCTGGCAGTATGCTGCAGCTGGGGGAACATGACTGCCAGTTTGTTGTCCTTCTTGGGCAACCCCTCACTTGGGCTCACGTTACTGCCTGCCTCAATCTGGGTACCATCATCGGAGCCTTCAAAACGCTGCGCATCCTCCTGCAGCATGTACCCAACACTGTGGTCGAACAGTCCGGGGGACTCCTCAGGGCATGATGGTGGGGCTAGGGAAGGAGTGACTGATGACATTGAGCCGCTGGAAGAGGCCGCTTTAGCAGTTGCATTGGCAGCCAAAGTACTCTGAGCCTGGGTGACAGAGGATAAGGAATGGCTTGGTCATCCACTCTACCAACTTTTCTGCATGTTGTGGATCAACACGGCCAGCTGAAAAAAAAAAAGGACAAGTGTGCTCCACGGCCATGTGCTGAGGATGCACCGTGTCCATGACCAGCACTGTTGGCTGTAGACACAGAGCCTGCTTGCCCTCTTTTAGTGGCCTGTGAGCGTCTGCCTATCCTTGGTTGCCTTCCAGACATGCTGTAAAATTTTATTTTAGCAAAACACCGCCTGAAGTTTACTAGAAAAAAGACACCAGGAATGGCCTGCAGTCAGATAAAGGCTTGGCTAGACTAGAATGCAGTGGATATATATATATATGTAGGAGACTGTATGTATATTTATTGCACTGCAGATCACTGAATCACCTGCCTGAAATATATATATATATGTGTAGGAGACTGTATATATATATTTTATGTACTACAGCTCATCGAATCACCTGCCTGCCTGACAGTATATTAGAAAAAAAACACCAGGAACAGCCTGCAGTCAGATCTAGCTACACTGGATATAGTGCATGTATATATTCGAGACTATATATATATATTAAATGCACTGCAGCTAGCTTAATCACCTGCCTGCCTGAAGTATATTAGAAAGAGTACACCAGGAACGGCATGCAGTGAGATATAGCTAAACTGTATATACGAGACTATCTGTACATATATAGTAAATACACTGCAGGTAACTGAATCGCCTGCCAGAAGTATATTAGAAAGAGTACACCAGGAATGGCCTGCAGTGAGATATAGCTAAACTGTATGCAGTGGATATATATATAATATATATATATATATATATATATATATATATATATATATGTATATATATATACACGAGACTATCTGTATATATATATATATATATTAAATACACTGCAGCTAACTGAATTACCTGCCTGCCAGACGTATATTAGAAACAGTACACCAGGAACGGACTGCAGTCAGATCTAGCTAAACTGGATACAGTGGATATATATATATATATTTACGAGACTGACTGTATATATATATATATATATATATATATATATATATATATATATATATAAATACACCGCACCTAACTGAATCACCTGCCTGCTCAATCTAGATGAATTGACACTCTCTCTTGGTCAACGCCAGCAACACACTACACAGGGCCGATGTGCAGGTGGCCTTATATAGTGTGGGGCATGGACTTAACCCCCTGAGCCATATTTGGCCAAAGGTACCCTGCCTTTGCCAATTATGGCTCTCTTTGCTGACGGCGCTGTGATTGGCCAAAGCTCGAATTTGGCGCAAATGCCCCATATTGTTCATATTTCGACGAACGCTCAAACAGCCAATGTTCGAGTCGAACTCATGTTCGACCCGAACATAAAGCTCATCCCTAGCAGCCGGTGGTTCCGCCAACTGACCATAGAGCTGATCGGAGACCAGAATGGCACCAATCATCTCTATGGCCTAAGAATCTGGAAGCTATGAGCATTTCATGGTTTTGCCAGATATAAACAGCGCCATTGGGAAATTGGGAAAGCATTTTATCACACCAATCTTGGCGTGGTCAGATGCTTTGAGGGCAGAGGAGAGATCTGGGGTCTAATAGATACCAATGTTTTTGAAAAAAGAATACCTGTCACTACCTATTTCTATCATAGGGGATATTAAAAAAAGTGTTTTTTTTTTTCAAAAAAATTCTGTTTTGAAAAATCACTGCGCAAATACTGTGTGAAAAAAAATTGCAACACTCACCATTTTAATCTTTAGGGCCTTTGCTTTAAAAAAATATATAATGTTTGGGGGTTCAAAGTAATTTATTAGCAAAAAAAATATTTTTTATGTAAACAAAAAGTGTCAGAAAGGGCTTTATCTTCAATTGGTTAGAGGAGTGGGTGATATGTGACATAAGCTTCTAATGTATTTGCTGATAGGCATGTTGAGTCCATGGAATATTTTATATTTTGCCACAAGTTTCGGGAAAATTACAAACTTTTTTTTTGCGCATGAAGTTGTCATTAAATGATATATTGCTCAAACATGCCATGGGCATATGTGGACTTTTTGGGAGCCTAGCGATGTACAGGACCCCAAAAACCAATCACCACCTTCAGGCTTTCTAAAAGCGTAAAATTGTACAAAAAAAAAAAACTGTATTTTTTTCCTTCTGCTATAAATTATATCTAAAAACATATCTAATAAAAAATGTAAAAAAATAAAATTTCTTCATCAATTTAGGCCATGTATTTTGCTACATATTTTTGGTAAAAAAAATCCCAATAAGCATATATTGATTGATTTGCGTAAAAGTTATAGCATCTACAAACTATGGGATTTTTTGATGATGTCCTCATGGAGGAGTGGAAGAAGACTCCAGTGGCAACCTGTGAAGCTCTGGTGAACTCCATGCCCAAGAGGGTTAAGGCAGTGTTGGAAAATAATGGTGGCCACACAAAATATTGACACTTTGGGCCCAATACAATTAATACACCGGCTGTATTGAAAGTATACCTGTATATAGGGTATATATATATATATATATATATATATATATACACAGTGCCTTGCAAAAGTATTTACCCTTCCCCCCTTGGCACTTTTCGTGTTTTGTTGCCTCACAGCCTGGAATTAACATGGATTGTTTGAGGATTTGCATAATTTAATTTACAGAACATGCCCACAACTTTGAAGATGTTTTTTTTATTACTGTGAAGCAAACAACAAATAGGACAAAATAACAGAAAAAAGTCAATGTGCATAACTATTCACCCCCTTTTGCGGCTATCACAGCTCCAAGTCGCTTTGGATAAGTCTCTATGAGCTTGCCACATCTTACCACTGGGATTTTTTTCCATTCCTCCTTGCAAAACTGCTCCAGCTCCTTCAAGTTGGATGGTTTGCACTTGTGAACAGCAATCTTTAGGTCTGACCACAGATTTTATATTGGATTGAGGTCTGGGCTTTGACTAGGCCACTCCAACACATTTATGCCCCGTACACACGATCGGAAATTCCGCCAGCAAAAGCCGATGTGAGCTTTTGGTCGGAAATTCCGACCGTGTGTATGCTCCATCAGACTTTTGCTGGTGGAATTTCCACCAGCAAAAGATTGAGAGCAGGTTCTCTATTTTTCCGTCGGAAAAAGTTCCTATTCAGAAATTCCGTTTGTCTGTATGCAATTCCGACGCGTAATAAAAACACACATGCTCAGAATCAAGTAAGAAACGGAAGCGCTCGGTTTGGTAAGATAGACATGAGATTAGCAGAAGGAGCCCAAAGGGTGGCGTGCTTCGTATGGAACTTCCCTTTTCTAGTGCCGTTGTACATGCTGTACATCACCGCGTTCTTGACGGTCGAAAGTCCTGAGAACTTTTGTGTGACCGTGTGTATGCAAGCCAAGCTTGAGTGGAATTCCGTCGGAAAAACCATCCAACGAAAATTCCGATTGTGTGTACGCGGCATTACATGTTTCCCCTTAAACCACTCAAGTGTTGCTTTAGCAGTGGGTTTGGGGTCATTGTCTTGCTGGAAGGTGAACTTCCGTCCTAGCCTCAAATCACACACACTGTATTTAGCAACATCCATCTTTCCCTCAACTCTGACCAGTTTCCTAGTCCTGACTGCTGAAAAACATCCCCACAGCATGATGCTGCCACCATCATGTTTCACTATGGGGATGGTGTTCTTTGGGTGATGTGATGTGCTAGGTTTGCGCCAGACATAACGTTTTCTTTGATGGCCAAAAAGTTAAATTTTAGACTCATCAGACCAGAGCACCTTCCTCCATACATTTTGTGAGTCTCCCACATGCCTTTTCGCAAACTCAAAACGCGCCATTTTGTTTTTTGCTGAAAGTAATGGATTTCTTCTGGCCACTCTGCCATAAAGCCCAACTATATGGAGTGTACGGCTTATTGTCGTCCTATGTACAGATACTCCAGTCTCTGCTGTGGAACTCTGCAGCTTCTCCAGGATTACCTTAGGTCTCTGTGCTGCCTCACTGATTAATGCCCTCCTTGCCCAGTCCATGAGTTTTGATGTGCGGCTGTCTCTTGGCAGGTTTGCTGTTGTGCCATGTTCTTTCCATTTGGTTATGATAGATTTGATGGTGCTCCTAAGGATCATCAAAGATTTGGATTTTTTTTTATAACCTAACCCTGACTTGTACTTCTCAACAACATTGTCCCTTACTTGTTTGGAGAGTTCCTTGGTCTTCATGGCAGTGTTTGGTTAGTGGTGCATCTTGCTTAGGTGTTGCAGCCTCTGGGGCCTTTCAAAAGGGTGTGTATATGTAATGACAGATCATGTGACACTTAGATTGCACACAGGTGGAGATCATTTCACTAGTTATGTGACTTCTAAAAGTAATTGGTTGCACCAGAGCTTTTTATGGGCTTCATAAAAAAGGGGGTGAATACATACGCACATACCAATTATGAGTTTTTTATTTCTGAAAAATAGTTTGTATATATTTTTCTAATTTTACTTCACCAACGTAGACTTTTGTGTTCTGATCCATCGCATATAATTCAGATTAAAAAAAATTCGATCTCGCAGTGCATTATGGGGCATTCCGCAGCGCTCAAATTTTCCACAAACGCCCCATATGTTTCTGTTCATTTTAGAACAAACGAACACCTATTGTTTGAGTCAAACTTAGGTTTGACTCGAACCGTGGGCTCATCCCTACTCTGGACTAACTCTACTTGCAAAGTGCACAGTCTATTTGCTTTAAGTAAATCAACCCCATTGGCTCTCACAGCAGTTGGCAAGTGTTCCGTAGCAATAATGCATAAGAATGAAGAAATGGGGCACTTTTGATGAGTGCCATTTGAGATGGGCACTGGATTGGATAGAAGATCTTTGACTATGATCATTGGCATTTTTATTTATCAGAGTACAATACAATTAGATCTGATTTGTAGCTTTGGGCTACTGCACTTTGCACATTGTCATCACATTTTACTGTATAGCCACATGTAAAATCAATTTCTTCCCACAAACACTGTAGACATTTCTTTTTATCATTTTCTACAGCTGTCTTTGGAATGCTTGAATAAACACATTTCTTTAACAAAACCCACAAGTGCAGTGTATATTTCTCAAAATGCATGAATAGCATGAGAAAATCACTTACCCTGAAATCTAGTTAATCTGGTGACTAATAAAAATGTACGACAATGTATATTCACAAATTGTTATCACAAAATCATAAAATAAAACTGACCTTCATTTGACCACTTTATTTATCTACTTGGCACACTTCACCATAGTGCCAGTGAATTTTGGAAAGATAAAGAATTTTATTTAGCCACTGATCATTGTTCAGCTGAACCATAAGTCACTAACAACTGGGGCTTCAGCTGAGCTGAAAATGGGTCACAAGCAAGCAATCTATGTAGCAAGCACTGCAAATTATAAACTGCTTATTTTACAATGTGCATGTACCAGAAGAAACTTAAACCCAGGAACAAAAATGTAACTAAGGATTGGTAAACTTCCTTATGAGGTAGTAGCTGCATTCAGTTTATTTTATTTTCAGGCTTTTTACATATATTTGAATATCCTACCAGTAACACACTTCCCGCCCCCCACTCACTCGCTGTATACTGTATCTATGGAGGGGAGGCATTGCTAACACTGATGTTTAGTAAAAAATACATTTTTTTTACATCATTAGTTATTTTTCTTACCTGTAATGAAGTATGTCCCGACTGCTGGATTCTGTACTAATCTTCACTTCAAGGCTGCCTTGTCCTCTTTCTGTGGCTGAACTTCTGGTCCTGTAAAAGTTAACAGTTTCAGGTCTCCTGGTGGCTCAGCTATACTAAAGATGATCTGATGGGGACATACCGTACTCCTTCTATTGAGAGACATTTTTCACTGATTACATTACTTCTAACACAAACTATGAATGGGGAAGTGTCTGACCAGACTTCTCTCTCCCATTCTCTTTTCCTGATCCATGTTTACAGATTCATTTTACAGAAATAGGTAAGAAACAGCAGCCTATATGTTTCACACATGGTATGACTTTAGAGGGCTCTCCTCCTCTTCTTCTGTAGTGGCAGGAAGCGGTGACTCCTGTGTCCACTCGGCTCCAGTCCACAGGCTTCCTCCGCCGTGTCTCCTCTTCCGCAAAAGCGTTAGGCATCCAATAGGATCTCCTAATGCTTTGGCCAATCGGGAGACAGGTCTCACTGACCTGCGTCCTGATTGGCAGGGAGGAACGTTAATGTGAAAATAGCGAAAATTCATTCGCTATGTCACACAACAGGGTTGGATCGGGATACAGTGCTCTGCGCCCCGAACCCACCCTATTTTGCAGTCTATTAGAGCCTCTGGCTCTTTTCACGTGCTTCAAAATACACACCCCCTGCCTATCCCCGCTATAGTATATAATGTGTCCCGCGTCCTGAAAGAGGCCGGGCACATGAATAGGGAGGGCATCGGAGGTGTCAAAGGGGGCGGCGCCCATGCGCCCACAATGCACGGGCCGCCACTGTCAATTTATGCTTCTTTGGTCAAATAAAAGACTGCCCATTGTACAGAACTGTCATGATTGAACTTGTGATTACCACCAACACCAGAAATGCCTGCTGCTTAATCTGTCTCAACCTAAAAATGTAATTGAATACTGTATGTATTCTTTTTTATTCAAGCAATTATTGGGGCTGTCAAATTTTTGCTGAAGCTCCTTCCCATGTTCAGTACCCAGGCAGATCAAATTTTTGCACATTTATAGCATTGTTATACAAATGTTTATTGTTTTTTGGATGAACCCTTTGACCAGGTACACAAGGGCCAAAAATCAGACAAAAAAAGTCAGTTCGTCAGTCCGACTTTTGGCTCGTGTGTACAGCTCCATGACCGGCTTCTGCTGAATGGGCATACCGGAAAACTGGCATCCAATTGACATCTGATCATTGCTGGCAGCCAATGGCTGTCAGCGCAAATTAGTGTGTTCTGGCGGAGGGAGGGGAGGCGTGTCAATGTCATCCTACAATGTTTTCTCACAGGCCTTTGGGGCCTTAAACATGGATAAAGAAATCTGCACTGCTGGTTATTGTATTCAGGCAGTTACAACATCTGCGGCTGACTGATTACCCAAACAATGACTACATCTCATAGGATGCGGTCGCTATTCAGGGGAAATTTTCTACCCATCCAGTTGATTTTTAAATACACAGATGGCCTGATGGGAATATAATTTACATAATAAACTCAGAAACAGATATTAGAAAGATTTGTCCAACACTTGTCAAACCCCCCGCAACATAAACCCAGAATACTTTGTCCAGGATTCACTGTAATGCAGCGTACACACATGTAGTTAACACCATTAATATTAGGACACTAAATATGACTAAAAATAATATACCTGGCTCCAGATAATCACATCCGGTTCTTCCAGGATGGAAGGCCCAGCTTGCTCCTCATCAGCCTCTGCTAGGGTGGAGGGAAAGGTGGAAGGAAGGGTTGAAAGTGATGCCCTGACTTCAGTCTGGTCATCAAGAAAATGTAGTTTATCGTAGTACCACAGCCTGGGTACATACACATCATCTGCTAATGCTCCTGATCTCAGGGAAATCTGGATCTTGTGCTCCCTCATATACATATTTCACAAGATCCCAATTTTATTTTCCACAAACTTAAAGGTTGCTTCTGGGATGAAAGTCTGCACAAATGCGACAAGTTTCTCCATTGTTGACTTCCTTATTGTTTTAATATAATATGCAGGGTGTTTGACCTCCCATAGATTCCTCATCTCCCTGTACTTCTCAATAAATTGAGTCAGAAATTCAGGGTCCTTAAACTTAGTATTCATGTTTTCTGTCAAAGATAATACACAAGACAAAAACACTAATGTTAGGCTAAACTCTCATAATCGTACTTATCCCAACATAGGCCTCAATCTTTAAGCAGTATAGGCTGATACAAAGTTAATAAAATTTACCTTCGTTTCGGACGCTCGCAAATTCAGTTCCTCTATCCTCCGCACACAGAAGTTACGTACGACACATGCATGATAGCTTTATACACACTGCGCATGCATGAAACTCCGCCTGCGTCGCCTGCCCCTGATGTTCTTTTTTAACAAATATTATCCGCCCCTTTTTTTCCTACACACAGAACGTACGTATGGCACATGCGTGATAGCTTTGCATACACACTGCACATGTGTGAAACTCCGCCTGTGTCGCCCGCCCCTGACGTTCTTTTTTAACAAATATTCTCCACCCCTTCTCTCTATGGTGCGCAGTAGGAGTAACAATGGCGGAGACACAGCAGGTGTGTACTAACTCCAGTAACAAGGAAAGCCCAGAGCCCGAAATGTCCCGATCCGGGAAGAGGAGATTTAATGCCTCCAATATGGCCTTTGAGGAGATGGTGGAGATGGTATCAATTTTGAAGAAAAAAGATTACGATGGGAAGCATGGACCATATGCCCAGCCTAATTTAAGAAAAGCAAAAATAATGGCGAAAGTGGTGAATACCCTGCATCATCATTTTGGGGTACGGTGCTCTAAAGATCAACTGAGGAAACGATGGTCCGACCTCAAACTCAGGGAGCCGGATCAGTACAGACGAATCCAGAAAGTGCTGAAAAAAGTAAGTACTTGTCGTGTGTTCATATTGTGATTATTACCTTGCATGCTGCTCCATGTGGTTATCTTTACTGTACAAGTTTTACTCGTTAAACGTTCGTAGGAAACATTGTTCGTACTAAACATCGTAAAAATTTTTGTTATACAATGTATTTAGTTGATACAGGGTTTAAACAACATTTTGTTCTTGGTAGTTTGTCTTATTAAGAGAAGTTTAGGACATTGTTGTCTAGATGTCTTTTCAAACTAGAATGAATAGCAAACTTCATTCAGTGGAATGTAAGGAGAGGACACTCAGCAGCTGTTTACACATCTGGACACAGGAGCACTAGTGTGGGACACCAGAATACATTTTTTTTTGGTTAACCCACACAGGTGCTCCAGTGGATACTTGTTGGGGTGTCTCTATCTGTGAAACGTGGCCAAAAAAGGTAAGTATTCCAGCTTGTTTCCAAGGGAATTTTAATGAAGTCTTCAACTTGGATCTTTGCCCAAACAGACAATTGTACACCACTTCAATGCAATATTTCATATTCCTATTCCTGGACTCAAATGTCTGTACTAAAGTATACCTTTTGTTTGATTCTCATAGGGGAGAAAAGACTCAGCCAACCTGAACCCAGGGACTCCCGGCCTCACCAGCCCGTTTGGGAAATCAGCCCAAGCCCCATGGAGGATGTGGAGGAAGGAGAGGTGGGCGACATGTGCACCCCACCAGGTGAGTGTCTGACACCCCAGCTTATGTTAATCTATGTATGTCTGCATATTTCTAAATACATCTTTTTGGCATCAATTTTAGGTGATGTGGTTGTGGAAGGGGAAGAAGCGGTGGAAGCAGGTCCAAGTGCCAGCGCCCCCCCCAAGGATGTGGACGAAGGAGAGGTGGATGAAGTGGGCGACATGTGCACCCCACCAGGTGAATGTCTGACACCCCATCTTATGGTAATCTATGTATCCCTGTATATTTCTAAATACATTTTTTTTTCATTAATTTTAGGTGATGTGGAAGGGGAACCATTTACCACTGACAGTGCACAATGCTTAATAACTTAATTGGACAGATCATGGCCTGGAATGGGGAAATAGATGCCATGCGCACTTGACCTAATGCGTAATCAGCTGGACAATATGCAGCAGGAAATGAAGAACATGATTGATGTTTTGGGGAGAATCTAAATAACTTTTTCAACAAAAAACATCGATCATGTTCTTAATTTCCTGTTTTGCTGACCCCATTCTGGGCTTTGACTTTTAAAGATTTTATGCCTATTTATAAAAAAAATATGCAAAAACCAAACTAAAAAATTATAGAGGCCTGGTTGTTTTAAAAAATTTAACCAAATAAAAAAAAAATAGAGGCCTGTTTGTAAAAAAAAAAAAAATAGAGGCCAGTTTGTTAAAAAAAAATAAAATAAATAGAGGCCTGTTTGTTAAAAAAAAAAAAAATAGAGGTCTGTTTGTTTAAAAAAAATAAATAAAGGCCTGTTTGTTAAAAAAAATTATAAATAAAAAAAATAAAAAATAATTTTTTGAATGAAAAAAAAAAAAGATTGTTTGAACAAAAAATTATATCTATTTTAAATCATAACATTTTCACAAACGCACATGTGAACGTGCACAGAATAAAACATCTGTTATTAAACAAAAAAAAGATGTGTGGCTTCTTCTTTCAATGCTCAATATCATTTTTGGAAGTTTATAGGTGTTTACAGTGACAATGGGGCTTATTTACTGAAGGAAAATACAACTGAACAAACTGAAGTTAGAAGCTGATTGGCTACCATGCACAGCTGCACCAGATTTTGAGTCCTTCAGTTTTAGTAAATCTCCCCCATTGCATTTGCAATCACCATTTGGAGTGTCGTTACAAATCTATTGACACCCACAGCAGATGGCACACCCAGTGCATTTGGAATGCGGTGCAGAAAACATGCACGGAACGCTGGTAATTTTATGTACATTTATAGTTTTTTTTGTTTGGTGTCATTGTCTTGCTAGAAGTAATTTCTTAAATCTAGGCTCAGAATACCTGCAGATTGCTTCAAGTTTTCCTTTAGGCTGCGTTCACGCTGCTCCCAGCATGCACCTGTGAAACATGGACAAGTGACTCAAAAAATGCACCAAAAACGCAACCGCATCTCCTATTAATTTGAATGGGGAGCTGCGTTTTTGGTGCGGTTTCAAAAAGTACACCAAACTTGCTGCAACCAGGACTTTTGCATAGGATTTAAAGAGAAACATTGTTCTTGCAATTGTTTAAGGTAAAAGACAAGCAAAATGGCATCAGTGTGAAAGGGCCATGGTTGTTAAGCAACTTGTATAAAAAAGCTCCCATCCCGTCTGTATTAGAACAGCCGGGGAGGAGAGGAGAGACAGAGCTGAGGAGTCACATGATCGCAGGAAGAAGCTGTGTGAACAGTACAGATAAGCATATTTATGATATAACACATATAACACAGACACAGGGGAACTTATTGTTTTCATACAGGGGGGCTGGGAGCAGGGCTGCAACTGACGGAGGCACATATGCTGACAACGGTGTCAGGGCTCAGCAGCCCTGATAGATCGTGGTCAAATTACAGGGAAAGGGCATAGCCAGGCAAGATCAGACAGGTATTACAGATGATACAGGGGGCCAAATGACATAGCACAAGTGCTGTGCTGTATAATATGCTTTAAGGGCACAGGATCTGTTTTTTTTAAGTTTCCTATATTCATCCTACAATGTTTTCTCACAAGGCTTTGGGGCCTGCTGCTAAAAAACATCAGCACAGTATGCAGACACCATCATCTTTCCTGATCGTAATAATGCATTTATGATGATATTTTCTCTAACAGTCAAAAAGTTCAATTTTGGTCTCACCATAGAACTTTCTTCCAGCTACATTTAAAGAATATGTAAACCCAACATTTATTACTGATATGTGCCTACCATGTACTTGTATAAAAAAAAAGTATCCTGTTCTCTTTGTATTGCTTCCTTTGTGTTAAATCCCTTGTTTTCCTGCCAGTCCCTCTGCTTTCCTATTAAAAACAGACCACACTAAGCAGAAGAACACACCATTCAGTTCAGGTCAGTTCTCTATATATGCTGGGAACTCAGTCTGCTCTCCTCCAATGATCAAACTTGTCCTGGCAAACCTCCCCCTGCACAGCCATTCACTGAGAAGCTTAGTGTCCTGCTGTTTCCCCTCCCCTTGCTTTTATGCAGCTGTGAACAG
The DNA here is from genome assembly GCA_037952925.1 of Lithobates clamitans. Taxonomy (NCBI): domain Eukaryota; kingdom Metazoa; phylum Chordata; class Amphibia; order Anura; family Ranidae; genus Lithobates; species Lithobates clamitans. The sequence continues at coordinate 2,053,475 of JBBGZY010000116.1, read as the reverse complement.
ATGGAATGTAAACACTTATAAATACACCCCCCCCCCCTTTTATAATGTTTTTATATTTATACACAAATGTTTTACCTTTCATTATTATTTCAAACTGAATGGGTTGTTTTACAAGGTGAGGCCATCATTTTAAAGCCTCCCTGACAAACTCTACATGAGATGTCATGTAATTTTAATTTAAAAGTGGCTTTCTTTTCCCACTCTCCCATAAAGCTGAGACTGGTAAAGCACACATGCAAACATTGTTGTATGTATCGCCTATCCAATTTCAACAATTGAGAACTGTAAGACTTTGTTCGGACATTCCGACAACAAAATCCTAGGATTTTTTCCGACGGATGTTGGCTCAAACTTGTTTTGTCTACACACGGTCGCACAAAGTTGTCGGAAAATCTGATCGTTCTAAACGCGGTGACGTAAAACACGTACGTCGGGACTATAAACGGGGCAGTGGCCAATAGCTTTCATCTCTTTATTTATTCTGAGCATGCGTGGCACTTTGTCCGTCGGATTTGTGTACACACGATCGGAATTTCCGACAACGGATTTTGTTGTCGGAAAATTTTATCTCCTGCTCTCCAACTTTGTGTGTCGGAAAATCCGATGGAAAATGTCCGATAGAGCCCACACACGGTCGGAATTTCCGACAACACGCTCCGATCGGACATTTTCCATCGGAAAATCCGACCGTGTGTACGGGGCATAACTCCTTTAAAGTAACCAAGGGTCTCTTGGTGGTCGGTCATACTAGTCTTTTGCATGAAAGGTCGCTAATTTTTGGTGCACATTTACAACCATGCCATACTGTTTATATTTCTTACATATGGATTTAACTGTCAAAAGGATATTCAGTGACTTGGAAATTTTTTTTACACATTATGTTTGCTTGTACCAATGAATTTCATTGGTATAAGCAACCATTTTTACTGAATGAAACTGATTCATTCAGTGAGTATTGTTGTGATTAGCTGTGATTGGCCATTTGTATTTATCAGGGTATAGATGGGCTGTGATTGGCCATGTTTGTACTATGTGATCACTGTGTCCAATCATGGCTAGCAACATCCATTATTTACAATTGTCATGTGATCTTCTGTGATGGGCTGTGATTGGCCATGTTTGTACTATGTGATCACTGTGTCCAATCACGGCTAGCAACATCCATTGTTTACAATTGTCATGTGATTTTCTGTGACAGCGATCACATGGCACCGGCAGCAGACTGGTACAGTGATCTTTAATCAGCTGTGTGTGGTGGATAAGGTGGGTGACAGATCAACATTATATGACGTCTACCCAAAAATACGAAAGTCCTATTGCAAAATGATGGCCGGGCGGGAACTGATTAAGTGCGTTTTTGACTTTGGAAAATAATTGACTGCATTAGTGATTGATTTATATGTGTCATATTAAAGGAGGTATATACTTACTGTATGCGATCAGTTATTTGTGTTTTTTCATTGTAGTTAATCTAAATCCATTTGCTGAGATTTGATTTCACGTTGACAATAAAAAGTACATTTCTGTTGATCAGCATAAAAAAAATATTCCACTTTGATTTAATGTTCTGTGACAAAAAATATGCAAGCTTCCAAGGGGTAAATATTTTTATAAGCAATGTAAATGCATTCCAGCTTTTCTTAGATTACTGGGTTTGCTGGAACACAACACTCTCCAGAACTAGTACCTGAACAGCCAAGTTCTCATTGACACTCAGCAGAAAGTTAAATAATATGTAAAAAAAAAAAAGAGATCAAAACTTGTGTCTTCTACAACCTATTGTAGTGCTCCAAGTACTAATTAGCACCACCTAAACCAGCAGGCTCATTAACTTGGAGAGCTGCTACACTAGGCAGTTTGGAGTGATCTGCAAACAATAAATCAATGCTTTTAATCTGGTGTTTAATTTTTTGCCAATAGACTATTATTCTCCAAGATTAGATGCAGGTGTTTCTGCTGAGCTCACGAATATGGATAGTTGTGCAATATAAGTGTCATGACTGTACTAGTCTTTAAAAGAAGAAATAAAACCCTTAGAGATAATAGGAATGATATTAGTAATGAAAAAAAAATTATATTTCACATTATGTTTTTAGTATTTATATTTTATAAATGTGTGCATGTTGTGCAGATTTTTTTCCCCTAGAGACAAAATAACCTAATAATTTGACGGGACTGGAATATAATAAAAAGAGAGAGGATAACATCCAGAGAACTGTCTCTCACCCTTAGGTCTTTAAAGAAGTTAACAATACTCCTGACATTCCTGAAGGTTCAAACAAAGAGTCACGTTCATTAAGAAAGTTAATTGGAAAAATCTTTCAACCCTTCATGTCTGCAATAAAATGTGTCACAAGTTGTAAAAGCTGCCTTTTGTTCCTTTTGGGTTTGATTTTCTGTGCTTTATGATCCTGCTCGTTTAAGAGAAAGAAAACAATTAAGTATGAAATTCTAACTTCAAGAAGTTTTAATTGAGTTATATACCTTCTCAGAAAGGACACAAAAATATGTCACACAATGAACACAACAAATATCACCGAAATGCAAATTTTATGACATTTTGTAATTACCCTGCTTTGCCTGGAAAGGGTAATGTTACCCTCTGGTAACCTAGGTATAGCTACCGTACTTTATTATATGTTTTAGAGTTGTAGAAAAAGCCAAGGATATTTTAATACTCTTATATAAGGCTTTTATTTGCACTTTTATATAGTTACATGCCATCCCACTAAGGTTCTCATATCTCATAGCTTCAACATCATAACAAAAATTTATATAAAAAAAATATATATAGAGCTATGAAAGTTAATTAACATGATCATGTTTATTGAGCAGGACACGTGAGTAAGAAGGCTGCATTAATGGCTATAATTTCTGAGTTCTAAAATTATACATTTAATCCCACAGTAAAACTCCCCCCACGCTCTATTTACCACTCCAAAGTCTGCTATCTCTCGCTGGTGCCATTACCAGGAGACTGGCAATCTAGTGCTGCAAATGAGCATCTGCAAGCCAGTCACCAACATGTCCCTCAGTGACAAGATTCCTCTTCTGGATCCTGAGAGCACCCCACCACTGGACACACAATAGGAAGTGCCCACCTTATGCAGGCAGTGACTTAGACAGCCTAATAAATACCTTGCCTCCTTTAAACAGAAGAATAGAGAAGACTTGGGAATGGAATGTCATGTGGCAACTGATTTAGGTGAGTAAAAGGGGTATTAGGGGGAGGGTTATTCTTATTAGCAATGATAAGTTAGAAGTGGTGGGGAAAGGGGGGGGTGGCAGACAGCAAGCTAGAGAGGCCCATCATTAACATAAAAAAGTAGTGAGGCTCAAGATGTAGTACTGTAATTAGTTATGTTTATCTGTTACAGAGATAAATCAAAAACTAGCATTTCAGCTGCCTCTTTTTCTATAGATTCACTGATCATTTTGACATGCGGTTTAATTGAAGGTAATCTCAGTTTATACATGTGTTTCATTGTATTCTCAGAATTGCCCAATTTTGTGGCATTTTCACTTTCAATGTAATTTCTTATTACACATAAATAGCAAAGGCGCATAGGTTAAAATGTACTGTATTGTGAAAATGTGCATAGTGAATGTGGGAAAGTCATAAAGCAGGTAACCATTCCATTGGGCAGGGGTGGTTTGGGAACGCAAGCACAACTAAGTGGCCCTTTCGTGGTAGAGACAAATTTATGCTCCAGTGTCAGCTACCTTTGAAGCTCTTAAAAACTGGTCACATGTCTTCTGAATGCTGGAAGACTTCTCTCTGTCTAGCGCTGCATTTGCAGGTCTGAGCGGGCAGCAGGTAGCATTATAATGCCCATTGTGTGTTACTGACTGCAGGTCCCACTCTGATTGATGTCTGACAGTGTAGTATCCCCACTCAGGGCAACCTGCCCAAAATCCCCCAGTCCAGTCATCCCTTGCTATGGGGGTACATACAAGATCACAGAAAAACACTCAGTGGAACAAAAAATAAATAAAAAAATTAGCAAGATGGCAGCTGTAGATGAAGATTCCACCAAGCAGTTCCCTAACAGTTATGCTCCCGTGTTTAAAGACAGTAAGGTAAATAATGGAGACCACAGATGGAGGAATGGAGTCAACATGTTTTTACTATCCACAAATTTATGACAGCAGCTAAGATAGGAGAGTCATGGATGTCATGTCTCAGTCTATTCAAAAACAGCCAAGCTGCTTAAAGCTTTTCCACTGAAACTCTATCAGGCTCTTAGGCTTTATTTAGCTTTTTGTGTTAAAAACTACAGACAAAAAAATTGTTTTTTAACATGAATATCAGAGCAGTGATAAGGTACTCTAGAATGACACCAATAACTGACATTTCCACCATTCCATTCATTGATCCAGGGAAGAATTTAAATGAGTTTCCCAATTTGTAAAGTACTCTGGGAAGTGTAGGAACAAGCTTTTATGAAAAAAATCTGATTTTTTTTCAGACGTGATTAGTTAAAACAAAAAAAAGACTAAACGGTAACTAGAGACACGTACACAGTTTTTAACATGTCATTTAGTTAAAAAAAAAAAATGAATGATGCCTAACACCTGCTGAAAGAAAAAAAAACACTGACTGCTGGATATGTCCAAGCCTATCACTGGCTAGCTCTGAATAACATCTTCTGGGCCCCACCGCTATAAGTAAACAAAGGGACAGGGTTTCCCACATGGTATCATTGACTAATTATTGGTCATGATCAAATACGATCAATGTCATTGCCCAAATATAGCCATGTCATCATATTTGGGCAATGATGGAACTGGGTGATATCGATATAGTGGGTGCCGCCACTTGCGACCCGAAAGTAAGCTGATGTACTGTAGAATTACAGCTACTGCATATAAGAAGGCCAGTATGGTGGCCTGAATTTATGGGAGCAGTCCGGGGGGTATTTAAGCAGCCCACTCCTCTGTGGTCTTTGTCGGTTCCTGTGCATGATTCGTTACGTCTCTTCCAACTCATTTGGTGTTCATGAGTTGCGTGTCTGAACTTCCAGAGGCTTTCGGTTCTCCGTTTGTGGTTTTTTTGTAGATCGAGTCTTGCTCAACTGTCGCAGGTAGGATTCATATATCATTTCTTCATTTCACGCATCGTTGTTTGCTAGGTACCCCGTATCAACGAAACCCTGCTACGGAACTTACGAGTTTTTTTTTAAGTCTCCATATGCAGCCTTATTTAGCCTCGTGCAAAACCACAAACTCGTGGCTCAGTTTGTGAGCACAAACACTGAGGCGTTTTTCATCGGTTTCATTCATACATTCTCGTACCTTATCTTACGCCACATAGTCTATCATTTCAGTTATTTTAGTTTGCATTACCCACCAGTCAGAATCTAGTCGCATCAGCGACTCACCGGTTCATCCCGGCTAGTTTTTGTTATCTCATTTCATGCCATGCTCCACAGTCGTTCGTTGTCAGACGCAAATTATGGCACACTGATTTGTGGCTTTGTCATGGCAAGTCATTTAATCTGTTACATTTTGCATACCCTTTGCTCATTTCATTTCATATACCCCACATGCCGATCTGAGTCCAGTCGCTTTAGCAGCACTCCAATTCGTGTCGGCTTCATTTCGCTCATTTAATTTCGTTTATTTCATTTCACCCTCATTTCATCCCATATTCCACAGTTCGGTTCACTGTCAGTCACAGTTAGGGCACCCCGATTTGTGTCACCATCAATTAAATCATTCAGCGGTATTATTTCGTATGTTGTCTGTCACGTTCTCCTTAGGTTCGGCAGTCGCTTCGTGTCGGGTCATTCGTGCATTTTTGTTTCTTTTATCCCACCATAGATCTACTGTTGTTTGTTGTTGGTCGCCTCAGCGACGCAACGGTTTCACTTTTATACTCAGATCACTGTTTGATTTGTCACGTCATTAATGGACAGTTCAGCTCACCCTACGGCCCAGTTCGAAATCCAGTCGCAACAAGGCACATCGGCCCACATAGCTCCAGACCAACTGTTCTCAAAGCCGTTTTCCTTCGAAGTCCATTCATGGTTTCAATTCGTTCGTTTAACCATCCTTTGCTTCCTGTTAAGTTACCACTTGCAGTCGCTATAAACGCAACTCAAAGTCACATGACCCAGCCACTCATTTATCTCCAAATTGCATGTAATTAAGCCACTCACCATTGTCCGTCTGTCATTTCTCTTTTAGGTCAGTTGAGTTCAGGTAGTTAATAAATATAAACAAATACGATGCAGCGCTAAAAAATGACTATAGTGAAAAAAAGAGTCATATAGAAAGACTAAGGCCTAGTCTCAAAACATAATCAATAAGTAAAAAATAATACACATATAAACAATAGGTCATATGCATAAAAATTACAATGCAAAAAGATGCAACACCAGCAATGAATAAAGAGTGACTTTAACAAAAGAAAAAAAGACTAAAGCATAGTTTCATAAGAAATATTGTGTGGTAAATGGTGTATATATGATTCATAAGCATATAAACCATAAACAAATAAAATATCAACTCGTGAATGATAGAAAAAAGGGAGAACCGACAGTCCAAGAGAACATTCCAGGGGGAGCCAAGGCCGGAGAAGCCGGGGACCACTAGGCAGATGATTCCAAAGCTGCGGTGGACGCTTGGGAAGATCCTACAACTGACCTCCTCTCTTCCTCTGGGGAGCAAGAGAGGAGGTCATATACACAGGTTGTAGGATCTTCCCAGGAATCATCTGCCCAGTGGTCCCTGGCTTCTCCGGCCTTGGCTCCCCCTGGAATGTTCCCTTGGACTGTCGGTTCTCCCTGGACCATCGGTCATTCCCAGAGTGTTGGCAGCTGCTCCCCCCTGGGCCATCCCAGACAGCACATCCTCCGCTGTCCTTCACCTGTCACCCCCACAAACTCTAATCATCCGCTGGTAGTTGCTGTCCTACCTTTAGGTTGTGGGGAGACCGATTTCCCTGTGCTGGGCGAGACTGCCAAAATAGCAGTCATCTCCATCTGGTAAGCGCATTTAATTTTTCAATTTGGGTGTGAAGAGACACTGAAGATAATCCTTTGTTTTCCTGGCATTTTTCACGGATGATTGCTTCTTCTTGGTTATTTATGGACTGTCACTTTGTGGGACTATTTATCCCCAATCTCCATCTCATTTAGCTAATTTTCTATCATTCACGAGTTGATATATTATTTGTTTATGGTTTATATGCTTATGAATCATATATACACCATTTACCACACGATATTTCTTATGAGACTATGCTTTAGAAAAAATTAGAAAAGATTCGACATAGAGAGAAAAGATTCGACATAGAGAGAAAAGATCGCTGCTGGAATTGGGTGGGGGAAGATAAAAATAATGATGATGATGATGAATGTTATTGGCCGATTGTAACCAAAGAGGAGGGGCAGTAAAATAGCTAGAACTAAGTACACAAGTACAGCCAACTTACTTTCACTTACGATTTGCTAGCAGAGAGAGAGACACACACTGAATCATTTCAGAAGACAGTCAATCTTAGCTGGTCCGTTTGTCAGAGAACCTGAATTATTTAGCAATTAAGCATTAACGAGGCAGCAGAACAATAGTGAAGCAAGCTACAGTTCAACTTAACTTTTTCATAATAATCTGCTGCTATTGTGTTAGTGTTGTGAACTTGATAGTGATACTAGTGTTGCTAGTGTTGTGATAGCCTCAGAGGCTGCCCGTGTTGTGGGGGGGGGGGGATTTATTATTATAGATTCTATATTATAATGCCATATCAATATCTGACACAACGTCGGATGCCACGCCCGCCATTGCACTTGGAGATTGAGAAACGAATGTGAAAGTTGGCTGACTGTTGGGGTAGAGTAGAGTAGACCATTCAACATGAACGACGAAGATTCGACAAAGCAAAGAAAAACATACAAACGTCGAATCTTTAGCTTATGGTGTCTGTCGAAAGTTCTAAGAAGATTAGATGGAGCATTTAAACTGTACAATGCTGCAATCATACATTTCCGGTCAAATGCATCCGGCCATAGGCTATAGAAAAATTCTAATGTTGGTTGACTAGTAAAATAATTAATAAATATAATTATTACTAGTCATACAACATTAGAATTCTACTATAGCTAGCTTGTGGGCGGAAAATTCATCTGGAAATGTACGATTGCGGCGTCGTACAGTTTAGCTGCTCCGTCAAATCTACTTTGAATATTCGACAGACACCATAAGCCTTCGATGACAGATTCGACCTTAATTAATTTGGATTTTCGGACGAATGCAATTTTTAACGAAAAACTAAATGAATAAAAACGAATTTTGGGAGTAACTAAATAAATTTATTTTTCGGACGAAAACAAAATTCCGAAACGAAATATTTCAGTGTGCACATGTCTACCCAGCACCCAGCAGGCATCTCTTGAGTCCATACCCTCAGCCATTTCTCAACTTCACACCAAGGTGTTGTCATTGTCCACCGCAGTCACTGACATTCAAGCCAGAGTGACAGTCTTGGAGGGACGCCCGGACGTCCTGGTCCTGACACCCGCTCCTGCAGGTACGACAGGGAAGAGTTCTACTATCTTCCCAGCCCACTTGGTCCCAGCCAGCATCAGGAAGGACATTTTGGACAGCAAGGACATCAACCTTGCTTCCCTCCTCATTTCAGTACACGATCTGGCAGAGAATAAATCTTATACCTGGGGGGACGTATCAGTGGTCCTCAAGGCCAAAGACCCCAGGCTCAACTGCAAATTAGCTATTGCAGAGTTTGCATTGACCTTTGGGTTGGTGGGGGTTGTCCTGTGTTCAGCCAGCCCCAGCAGGAGGGTAGAGCTGGACTTATATCTCCACACTGTGGTGGACCTGGGCTATAAATACGGGGGGTTCTCATTTTATGATTACCATCATTCATTCTCGGCCAAAGAGGCAGCCAGGCTCACACAGTTCCAAGCAAGCATGGATTGGAGCCTCATGCACACAGAGTTGTTCTGCTGCCACTTTGCCAGTCTGCGCTCACCACTCTGCGCTATCTGCCAGTCCTCCACCCACACCGCTACCTGGTGTGCCAACATAGCATTTAGATGCCCTCTCGATCTTCCCTCCACCTCCGGTACAGCTCAGGGCTTGTCATCCCCAGTTCAGATGCCCCAGGTGGACAAGTTTGGACGTCCCGTTCTGTCAGTGGGGGGAGCATCCATCTGTAATAACTTTAATTTTGGATCGTGCAACTACAGCCAATGCTGGCTGCTCCATGTCTGTATCATATGTCATAGAGCACATCCTAAAGCCCTATGCCAGATCAAGCAGCAGAAAACGTCCTGACTAGGCCGAGTAGACGTCCTATGGCTGAGGTTGTACCTCACCTCACACCCCACTCCCTCACTAGCCACCTTCCTTATCCAAGGATTTACAGCAGGATTCCATACCAGCCTCATCACACTGCCTCACACGACTCACGAGTGCAAGAACCCCCGCTCAGCGGCCACCGACGAACAGGCCATAGACCAGCTGTCACAGGCCGAACTTGACTGAGGCTTCATCATCTGCCCCTTCGCTCAGCCCCCTTTCAACATCTGGAGAGTTAGCCCTATTGGGCTTGTCAAGGCAAGTTTTCTGCGCCTCATTCTTCCCACGTCCCGAGTTTGGATTCCCTAATTCCTTCAGAGGAATTCTCCCTGAAATATGCTTCAGTAGACATGGCGATTCAGGCCATTATCAAAGTAGACACAGGCACCTGGCTCTCTAAAGCCGACATATCAGACGCATTTAAGTTTCTACTCATCCAACCGTCCCTCTGGTGCTGGCATGGCATTAAATGGAAAGAGTCATATTACTTTGCCAACAAACTGACCTTTGGCTCTAAAAGTAGCCCGTGGCTCTTTGACACCTTTGCACAGGCCCTCACCTGGATCCTGTTGCACCAAGCCCAGTGCCAGAGGGTCATTCATTACCTGGATAACTTCCTGCTATTCAAACAGCCTGGCGTGCCCCCAGTAGACCTAGATAGGTTAAGAGTGGTGTTTGCAAATCTCAATGTGCCCATTACAGAACACAAAGTGGAAGGCCCAGCTCACTCTATCACCTTCCTCGGGGTCAACTCAGACACTCGCTCCATGCAGGCTAGCCTTCCCCCCGACAAACTGACGCGCATCAGGTCAGTTCTTCATGACTTTACCTGTGCACAGGGGTGTACTAAGAAGCATCTTTGATCCCTCTTAGGGATGCTCAACTTTGCAATAAAAATCATTCCCCAGGGACGATCTTTTATTTCACGCCTCTTTTTTTTTTTTTTTTTTTCTTTTTTTGGCCACTTCAGTTACCTTGATCCAGAGACATCTTTCAGATTGATGGTCATATTTGTCTCTTGCCGAGTCACATCATTGTAGCCTTTCAGACTTTTCTCTTGGCTTATACATTCAGTATATAAGTGATTACAATTATACAAAAGTGTAACATAAAAAAAAAACACCCGCTGTATACGTCCCGGCCAGCCGGCCACACAATCTCTACTATTTAAATACATGGCTGTGTTTTGTTACATTTTAATCTAGTGAGCCCCCCCCCACCCCCCAGTGACCCACCCTAATTATTCCGATGCACACCTTATATCAAGCTATTGTTCTTTTCCTTATTCTCTCTTGGCTTCAAATCTCTAGGCTATGCCTAGTACAGCATCTCTGCCCTGATAGAAAGACAATTGCCCTCGGCACTAAAGTAACACTGGTAAGGAGCATGGCATTGCTTGGATCCACGGGTTCCATAGTTTCACAAACGTGTTGTGGTTACCTAGCCTTGTGTAAAATGTCCTTTCGCTCCATATTGTAGAGTTGACCGTTGCGACCCAAACTTCCGGGGTTGGGGGTGTACTTGATTGCCATGCTTGTGCTATTAATTTTCTAGCTTGAAATAGGCATCTTGCAATCGCTACGGCTGTACTCCTATCCCTCAGCCCACTGCTGACGTAGCCCAGCACACAGATTTTAGGATCGGGCTCTAAGTCCACTCTAAACGTGGCATTTATTTTCTTTAGAATCTCAGTCCAGTACCTGACTAATTTTGGGCACCTCCAGACCATGTGAATTAGGTCACCTGTTCCTCTACATCTAGGGCACTCATCATTGGTTCTACGGCCGAACATAAACAGCTTTTTTGGTGTGTGGTAGGATCTGTGCAGCAACATCAAGTGGGAGACTTTTTGTGAGGGAGAGACCAACACCTCTGATCCAAGTTCAAGAATCCTCTCCCATTGTTCCTCCGTTATCTCCCCCACATTGGCCGCCCATCTGCCCCTTTCCCCTGTTAGACCCCCCTTCGTATTTCCTCTCTTTGTTAGTTGGGTGTATATCTCTGTAATTAAGCCCTTGGTGGTCTCTGATTTAATCATTGTTTGTAGTAGTGGGGTCCTGCACCATATTAGGGGTTGTCTACTAAACTTCTTGCTCAAGGCATGCCTAATCTGTAAGTAGCTGTAGAATACCTGGTTTAGAATCCCATACTCGTGACTTAGGTCCTCAAAGGATTTCAGAGTATCCCCTTCATATAATTGTATCAGCCGGCTTACCCCACAGCTTTCCCACATCCTATTCCTATCGACTGTTAATAGTTCGTGCAATTGTTTATTATTCCACATTGGCGCGTATTCTGATATTCCTTTATACCCCTTTATTTTCTTAGCTGCCTGCCAGACCCTGGTGATCATTTTAAATGTCGGGATTTCTCCTTGCAGTGAGTCTGCCTCCAGTGCTCCCGCTAATGAGCTGTGTGGATTCCCCTGTAAAATAGTTTTGACGTTGTTACTTCCCCCTCTCTCAGTGGCACATCCACCCAATTGTTGTAACTGGGCTGCCAGATAATAAATAAATGGTTGAGGAACCCCCAGTCCCCCCTCCGTGTCGGGGCGCTGCAGTTTTTGTAGGCCAATCCTGGCCTGCCCTTTTTTCCATATTAATTCCCTAAAAAGGGATTGAATTTTTTGAAACCACTTCTCTCCAATCCAGACTGGGGAGTTGTGAAGTAGGTATAACAACTGCGGCATCCAAACCATTTTTATCAGATTGGCTCGCCCCGCCACAGACAAAGGGTGTCTGCTCCAAATATCACATTTTCTCTTAAATTTTGATAAGAGGGGAATCAAGTTGTCCTCAATAAACATACCAGGGTCCTTAGACAGCACAACGCCAAGATATTTCATTTTCCCCGTAACCTTCAGATGAGGCAAACACATCGAGGTAGGGTTAGTCAAGAGTGGTGTTTGCAAATCTCAATGTGCCCATTACAGAACACAAAGTGGAAGGCCCAGCTCACTCTATCACCTTCCTCGGGGTCAACTCAGACACTCGCTCCATGCAGGCTAGCCTACCCCCCGACAAACTGGCGCGCATCAGGTCAGTTCTTCATGACTTTACCTGTGCACAGGGGTGTACTAAGAAGCATCTTTGATCCCTCTTAGGGATGCTCAACTTTGCAATAAAAATCATTCCCCAGGGACGATCTTTTATTTCACGCCTCTTGGTCTTCCTCTCTCAAACACAGGACCCCGATCAAATCCTTAGATTAGACACAGCAGCAGTAGTGGATTTGTCTACGTGGAATGAGTTCCTTACCAGCTGAAATGGCATATACATGCTCATACCATCAGTATCGCCTCTATCACCGCAGGTAGTAACAGATGGAGCAGCCTCCACAGGCTTCGTTGCAATTTTTGGCCATCATTGGTTTGCAGGACCATGGCCTCTAGAGATGCTCCTAATCCCTGGGTTTAGCCGGTCTTCCTCATTGTTCGATCCACACTCGATCGTGGCAGCCACTTAGGTCTGGGGCCATACCTGGACCAGACAAACGGTGGCCTTCGCCACCGACAACCAGGCCACGGCTGATATCATTAATAAGGGCAGGTCCAAGTCGCTCCCTATTATGTCCTTCCTACGCAGGCTGGTACAATTATCCCTGCAGCATCAGTTCAGTTTTCACTGCACATTCATTCCAGGCAAGTGCAATGTCGCAGCAGACGCACTGTCCCGTTTTAGCTTCATTTCATTTTTCCAGCAGAAACCTGGAGCCGACCCAACTTTATCTCTTATCCCACCTTGGTCTCAGCTGACATTGGATTAAAGCAGCACCTTCACAGCGCGACCCAGCTCATCAATAAATCCTTATCCCGCAACACGCTCAAGGCCTACCACACAGCTTGGAATGCCTTCTGCAAGTTTCTGGTATCCTGCCCCGCGGCAATGTCAACAGACACTAAGCAGATACTAGCTTTCATTTCATATTGCCACAATCAATTGGCTCTATCGCACAACACCATCAGACTATGCTTAGCCAGCATCCAATACTTCCTGGCCTTACAGGATCCCGCAAAGCCGTCTTTGTTCGCAAACTATGCAATCCGAGCCATTCAGAAGCAACAGCCCGTAACCACCTCCAAACGCTTGCCCATCACAAGTACCATTTTCAGAGACATGTCAACCATCCTCTCTCATTCACCATTTGGCCTTCTTCCCAGCTTGGTCATTCAAGCGGCCATCTACCTGGTCTACTACGGTTTTTTGCGGCCTAGCGAGTTTACATGTAATAGCCCTGCCGGCCAGGTACTGTGTAGACATCACCTGGCTCGCTTCCAAGATCATTTCATTCTCCGCCTGGCAGTATCCAAAACCAAGCAATCTGCTCCGGGGTCGACATCCATCTTTCCAAGACAAACAACATCTGGTGCCCAGTAGCGATACTCGACCACCTACTGTCGCTCCTACCAAGGCAATCAAACTCTAGTCCCCTACTATCTTTCCCAACCAACCCCTTGAGTGGCTGCCAGTTCATCAAGCATGTCAGGATCCTCCTGCGCAACCTAGACCTTGACCCCAGTCGGTACTCCCCATCCCAGTACGGGGTTCCAGACCATATCGTCAAGGCATTAGGCAGGTGGAAATCTGCCTGCTTTGCCCAGTATATCTCGAATCCTCAGGTAGAAATGTCGCAAGCATTTACCAAACTTGCTCAGTGAATAACACTAAACCAAAAAAGAGCTTTCACCCCTACCTGAATGTTTTTGCCCCCTTTTTTGGTATACCACCAGAAGACCAGGGCACACTTCAGGTCCATTTCATGTTGTAAATCTTATGGCGTGTTTATGTGGTTCATATCAATCCCAGTTGAAAGGCTTCGACCATAAATAAGAAGGCCAGTATGGTGGCATGAATTTATGGGAGGAGTCCGGGGGGGTATTTAAGCAGCCCACTCATCTGTGGTCTGTGTCGGTTCCTTTGCGCGATACCCTCCCTCCCATCCCCTTTTTCAGGGCATTTCTCAAATTCATTTCTCTCCACAAACATCTATTACTTACCTTGAGTATGCCCCCTTTTTTGGTAGCAGACCAAGGCACACTTCAGGTCCTTTTCGTGTTGTAAGTCTTATGGCGTGTTTATGTGGTTCACATCCATCCCGGTTGAAGGGCTTCGACCATAAATGATGTTTAGCTCCCAACAAATGGGCTAAAAGTCTGGCATTAAGACAAATTTATCCAAATGCTCATCCCTAACTACTACAGGAAAACAGAAAGCTGCATTTTTGGAGCAGATCTAGCAAGAAGAAAGAGTATTAAAAAGAGGAAAGGCATGAAGAGAAACAAAAGAGTTGTATGCCATAAAAAGTGGGACAGTGTTGTAAAGTCTGGTGGAAAAAGGAGTAAAACAAAGCCTTTAAGGCATTAAAGAGGAATGCAGATGGATAAAGAGAAGGATCTGTTCATACTGCTGCCTCCATGGGTGAAAGGTAGGTGGCACATAATCTCCCTCATTGCAAGCATTTGTCTTTTATTGACTAATGGAATAATTGTAATCCATTTGCTGCTAGCCTTAGTAAATAGGAACGTATATTATATTTACTCAGGCCTTTTTTCAACTTGAACTTGTTTGAACTCCTCTGTACCACCTCTGGCTCAGTCCCTCTGCTCACCACTATCACTTGCAATCACAGAAGTCCGGCTTCTGTGTTTACAAGTGACAGCTTGTCTCCTAACAACTCCCACAGATCTGATTTCCTGCGTGGCTGCAGTGCAGGATGGGGACAGGGGAGATGCAGGTGCTCGGGGCGCAGTGCAGATCCTGACCCCCCGTTGAATGATCTCCCTGCAAGTAAGAGAGGCAGAGCCACCTACAATGTGCAGGAGGGTACTAGGGTTGGCTGGGTGTTTCAGCCTAATAGGGCGTACACACGGTCGGACTTCGTTCAGACATTCCGACAACAAAATCCTAGGATTTTTTCAAATGGATGTTGGCTCAAACTTGTTTTGTCTACACACGGTCGCAAAAAGTTGTCGGAATTTCCGATCGCCAACCACGCGGTCACGTACACCACGTACGACGAGACTAGAAAAGGCCGGTTCAGAACCAAGCGCGGCACCCTTTGGGCTCCTTTTGCTAATCTCGTGTTAGTAAAAGTTTGGTGAGAGACGATTCGCGCTTTTTCAGACTTGTGGCTTTCAGATCGTTTTCTGCCGTTCAGTTTGTGCTTGTGGGTTTGTATCTGCTCTTCAGTGCGTGCAAGCAAGTTCCGCGTGACTTTAATTAGTCATTGTATTCTTGTTCGTTTGTTACTGTTTTTCAGGTCGCTCTTCACAGGCCTTGCTGTTCTTCAGTGCGTTCTGTTACATCGTTCTGAGCAGCCGACCGTTTTCTAGCCATGTTGCGTATGTGTACTCCTCGTAGAGTTCGTGCTGTGCGGGGGCTTGGTGTTGGGGTCCTGACCTTGACACAAGTCCAGTCCATGAACAGGGTGGGGAGGAGTTCATGGACCAAGAATTGGTTGCTTCAGCGTGACCAGTTCTCTCATATGCCTTTGCTCCGTGAGAATAATCCTGATGATTTCAGGAACTTTCTCAGGATGACGGACCCCGTGTTTCACCGTCTGCTGGCTTCGCTGACCCCTTATATTAGCAGGCAGGAAACCTGCATGAGGCAAGCCATCACTCCGGAGCAGAGGTTGGTCGCTACCCTGCAGTATTTGGCGACAGGGAGAAGTCTGCAGGACTTAAAGTTCTCGACAGGCATCTCCCCCCAGGCTCTGGGGATCATTATCCCAGAGACCTGTTCTGCCATCATCCAGGTCCTGCAGAAGGAGTATATGAAGGTAAGATTTTTATCCTTTAATATCACATTTTATTGTATTGAATGTTTGCTAATATATTGTATTTCTTTCCTCATTCCCTAATTACCATGATTGTAATATGCTGTGAATGTCCCCTTTGTTCTCATGCATGTTGGATTTTTATGTAATTATTATTTTAGGTCCTTCATACATATTTGCCCTTCAATAACCTCCCCAGCATGGTATCTCCTGGCCCTATATTCACCTCATGTAGTCACTTAACAATGTATTTTTTCTTCTCCATAGTAGTGCTTTACCATAAACACCCCCTAAAATGTTTAGAAATGTTATTTTTGCTTTAAATTCGGGCAGAGTGCCAGAGGGTTTTTTTGGTGGTGTCCCCAAATAATTTTTAGTAACCCTCCCAACCCCCAACTGCTAAGTCAGCTGATCCCAATTCTCTATCTATCCTCAATCATCTATCTGCTGACTCTGCCAAACCCATACACACTATACCCATCTCTTTAGTGGTCAGATGTATGGATGAATTCCCCAAAGCATGTAGTGCAAGGGCCTGCCTGTATACCTTCCAATGGTACTGTTTAAAGTTTTTGGATCCTATTATTATCTTGATAGGTAATAGCAGAATGTCCAAATGTCCTCAAATGTGTACAGTGTGTATTTATATCTTTGTATTATGACACTTCTTACCTGTCCAGTGGTCTGCCAATAGTGTAACTAAGGAGGGGCTGTTCCAAGTAATACCCTGTATTTAGGCATTCATCTCTCAATGAAGTAAAGAGGGTTACCTGTCCAAGATTTCCACACACCCCCTATAATGTTAGAAATGGCCCATGAGGGGGGGGGGATATGATAGGTGTACCTTATACTTTGGCGTTGTTAAATTCCCCTTAATAAATGCTATCTGGAGGTTGCCCCATAATGTTTGTGTCTAATCTGCTTGCCATGTTTCTGAGAAAAAATAGTAATGTTTATTGTTTTTTCCTCAACAGTTTCCTTCCACAATACAGGAATGGCAGACTGTGGCCTCCCACTTTGCCGAGCGGTGGGACTTTCCTAACTGCGGAGGGGCAATTGATGGGAAACACGTCCACATCGTCCCACCACCCAACTCGGGGTCGTACTATTATAATTACAAGGGGTTCAATAGTATTGTGATGTTGGCGGTGGTGTCGGCTAATTACGACTTCCTGTATGTGGACGTGGGGAAGAATGGCCGGATGTGAGTTTTACAGGCGTCTCCAGAATGGCAGCTTGGACTTGCCAGCTCCAGAGGACAATGTTGAAGGACTCCCATTTGTGTTAGTTGCTGATGAAGCGTTTGCGCTGGGGGACCACCTGATGCGGCCATTCCCAATGAGGACCCTCAACCCGGAACAGAGGGTTTTTAATTACCAGCTGGCCAGAGCGGTGGTAAGCAGTGGTGGAGAACACATTTGGAATCCTGGCCAGCTGGTTCCGCCTATTTATGACACCCATCCATATGGCGGAGTATAAACTGAACCATATTATACTTGCGTGCTGTGTTCTCCATAACTTTTTAAGGAAACATTCGGCCAACTATGCTGGCTCAGTTGGGCCTGAGGCCGGAATGATACATCAAACCACACTGACGGCGCTTGAAAGTTGTCCGGTTACGCTACCTGGAGTTCTTTGCAGGTAGGGGGGCTATCAATATGCCAGCAAATCTGTGAAGCCTTTTTATAATAAAACAAAAAAAGAAAATCTTTGTGGACATTTACTGCTTGTGTTTGTTTTAGCTGACCCTGACAGAAATGTTTCTAGTCCAGAAAATGTTGTGATTGTGTAACCTTATTATACAAAGCACTGTTGGCTGTTATTTACTAAATGCAAAAACACATTTCACTACAAGTGCACTTGCAACTGCACTGAACCTGCACTTGTAGTGCAAAGTGGATTTGCCCTTAGGAAATAACCCCCATTTTCGCAGAAAACAGCAATTACATCACCCCAAAAGTGTTGTAGTGTTGAGACAATAATCCACACATTCTTGATTAACCACATTTTTTATACCTGCACAATCACATGTGCATTTACCAAAGGTTTTTAAAACAAACCAACATGTTTGTTGTATAACAATTTTTGGAGTAGCATTATCAAAAATCGAAATGTCCATTTAAGATAAAACAGGCCTGTGTAAAACCAACAATAAAGCCAAAAAACTTGAACTTACAAAGTTCACATTAGGTAAAACCTGAAGGCTATATCAGACATCAGTATTTAGGAACTGGGTTTGATATAGCGTTCAGATGGGGGGAAATCACCCCTGGAAAAGCCAAATTTGGAAGATGCACACCAATTTACGAATGTCAACATGTGCTAGCTGCCATCATGGGGGATCAAGGGACGTGTTTTGGGGGAGCAAGCCCTTCCTCACCACTACTTTATAATTGAGGAAGGGGTTGCACCCCCAAAACGCGTCCATTGATCTCCCGTGATGGCAAAAAGCACATGTTGTCACACTGTGTGCATCCTCCAAATTTGGCTTTTCAAAACATTGCAAAAATATTTAAAAGATTGGACCACAATCCAAAAGTGATTTTGTGGGGTTTTAAATTTGCCCCAAAACATCAATGATGTTATTATTTTTTTGAATCATATCATTTATTTTTTTCTGGATGTTTTGCAATTCGACATTACACCCCATGATCTCCCCGATCAGGATCTGGGCACTTTCTGATGTGAAAGGATCTGGATCACGATCACCTAAAAAGAGAGAAACAAAACAAAAACAGGTTTCAAAAATCTGCCACCATCCATCTCTTACCTGAGCCTGTGGTCGCAGACACTCACCTGTTGTGGTGCCAATTTCCACCACATCTTCTTCCTCCTCCTGCTCTTCTTGGGTTGGTGGTATTTCCCCTTCTTCCATAGGTAGGGGGTCTGTGGTCTCCTCGGATGAGGGGTGTCCTCCGAGTCTTTTCTCCCCTATGTAAAACAAAAATGGTATAATTAGCACACAGATATTTGATGGCAGAATTAGAAATAGGAAACATTGCTTGGAAGTGGGGTACAATTGTCTATTTTAGCCGAGTTCCAAGATGTATTGTTTTTATTGGCCTTTGTCAAGCTGCAATACTTTACCTGTTTAGTACAAGCTTCACAGATGTAGCCCCCCCATAGTATACACTGGAGCACCTGTGTGGCCCCCCTAATAAAAATGGTATTCTTGTGTCCGACACTAGTGCTCCAGTGTCCAGATGTGAAAACAGCTGCTCAGTGTCCTCTCCTTACACACAATCTAGTTTGCATTTCATTCAAGTAACAAACCCATCTACACAAACAAATATTTGGCATCCAAGTAGGCCCAAAAAAAATGTGGGAAAATGCATATGGCCTAAACAATGGTGTTTTAGAGGCTGAAATAAAAATGTTTGATACGAACGAATAATGGGCCCATGAACATTAAAGTTGCCCTTTTAAACATTACAATTAATAAGAAAAGCATATTGAGCAGCACGAACGGAATAAAGACAGAAAGAATAGGAACACAGCACAACTACTTACTTTTTTGCAGCACTCTCCAGATCTTTCGGTACTGCTCTGGCTCTCTTAATTTGAGGTCCGACCACCGCTTCCTGAGCTGATCTTTCGATCTTCGTACCCCGAAATTCTTGTGAAGACTTTTGATCACTTTCGCCATGATCTTGGCCTTTCTGATATTGGGGTTGGGGTAAGGCCCATACTTTACGTCATAGACGGACTTCTTCATGATATCGACCATCTCCAACATCTCCCCAAAGGACATATATGTGGCCTTAAAACGTCTCCTTCTGGATCGGGACGTGTCCGGATCCGGGCTTTCCTCCTCCTCCTCCTCGTCCCTGCAATTATCACGCACCTGCTGTGACTCCGCCATGTGCTCTTCCCCCACTGCGCCGAATGAAAAGGGGCGGGGAATAGAATAGAAAGAACGTCAGGGGCGGGCGGAGTTACACGCATGCGCAGTGTATATAAAGCGTAACACACGTGCGTATTACGTACGATCTGTGAGCGGAGGAAGGAGCATTGGACGCGCTGATCGTAAGAACGAAGGTAAGAGACAAACTTGTGCCTATACTGCTTCTACATTGAGGCCTATATTGTAACAAGATTAGGAGAGTTTTGTCTGACATTAGGCTTTGTCTTGTGTTGTGTCTTGCAGTGAACATGGATATGCTACTGAAAGATAATGACTTCATGTCAGTATTCCTAGATATGTTAAGGGAGCTGCCATGTTTGTGGGAGATTAACCACCCCCATTTCAAGAACCAAGCAAAGAGGAAGGCAGCACTGGCGCAATTGTGTGAAATTGTGAAGCAGGTGATCCCCACAGCAGACATCACCTATTTAAAGATATTAATTGGTGGCCTGAGGAGTACATATCTAAGGAAGCGCAAGAAAGTCCTGGATTCACAGAGATCCGGAGCAGCAGATGACATCTATGTCCCCAGGATGTTGTACTACGACAGGCTGCATTTTCTGGCAGGCCAGACTGAACCCAGGCCATCCCTCTCCAGTCTTCCTTCCACGCTTCCTTCCCCCCCGGCTGAGGCTTCTGATGCCCAACCTGGGCCTTCCAGGCCACATGTGGAGGAGCCCAGATTGAGCCAGGTATAGCATTCCTCTAAATATTTCTGCTTGTCCAATCAATGATGGTAACTAGATGTTAGTTTGGAGTACTAATTTCAATTGTGATTGATGAAGCAAAAACTAAAACCATGTCCCTTTTTCATACACAGGGAAGTCTCAGCCAGGAGGTGGCTGGGCCGAGCCAGCTGGCTGATCTGCAGGTCCCTCCACCCCCCCTGAAAAGAGAAAGTGTCAGGAGGAGGAGTGCCTTAGAGGAGGCTGCCAGAAGACTCTTTTGGAGGGCTACAGAGGTCCTGGGAGCTCGACAGACCATGGAGGAGGACATTGCTGCCGTCATTGCATATAAAATGCAGAGGATGGAGGAGGGCCAACAAGTCATGTGTGAGTCCCTCATATTGGAGGCTCTTAACAAAGGTATGAGGGGCCAAATTACAGCTCAGACACACCTTTGCGATGGTCCTCCTCCTCCTCCTGCAGGTCCTCCTCCTCCTTCTCCTCCAGGTCCTCCCAGTCCTCCTCATCCTCCAGGTCCTACTCCTCCTCCTGCCACATCTCCAACTGCACAGCCACAGCCGGGAAGGAAGCGTGAAAGGAAGACCAGAAAGTGAGGACCCTGGATCCAGTCTGGTCGGCCAAAAAATGCAGCCTCTTGTGGTACCACAGCCTGGGGACACAGATGTCATCTGCTGCTTTCCAGATCTCTGCGAATTCTGGACCAGACTGCCCTCCCTTACATATGGACTCCTCAGGCCACCAATTTCGATGTTCAAGAATTGATGTCTGCCGTGGGGGTCCCAGGCTTCGCTAATTTCTCCTGTTGATCCAGTGTTGCCTTCCTCTTTGTTTGGTTCTGATCCCTTAATAAAGGATTTTTGTTTTCAATTATACTCTCCTATGTGTTTTACTTCAAAAAGGACAGTTGGTTTGTGAGGATTCAGGTACATTTCAAATATACAATGTGAAATGAACAAGGGACACCAACAACAAACAATCTCCTTGAGATTAAATAAATAAATAAAAGATATCAATTGTGTTGGGGTAACTTGACACACAAAACACACACAAAAATATTCTGGAGTAAAAATAAAAATAACATTGAACAAAGATCAGCCTTTGAAAAAATACAAACATTAAATAAAAAAAAAAAAAGGCTTAAAATCCCAAAAAAATTTAAATAAAAAAAAAATATGTCAGATGTGACAACTAATAACAATATATTCAGGGAATACCAATAAAAAAACAAAAATAAAACTTTGGGAGAAGTGTGTGTGAATATGAGCAGCAAAACTACTTCATTCTTGTCACATTATAAAAAAGAAGAGAGTGCGCTGTATTAACCTCCCTGGCGGTATTCCCGAGTCTGGCTCGGGTTGGATTTTTCCATACCAAAAGCGGTAACCCCGAGCCAGACTCGGGCTTGCATCGCAGGATCCAGGAAGAGCATACTTACCTTGTCCCCTGGATCCTGCGATGTCTCCCCGCTGTGATCGGCGAGCCGCTGTGTCTCGCTCGATTCACATTGCCGAGCTCCGTTCCCTGCGAGCGGTGCGACGCACGGGGACGGAGTTCGGCGGTAAATTCAAAAGTGAAACACATAGTATAGATACAGCATACTGTAATCTTACAGATTACAGTACTGTATCAAATAACTACACATCCCCCTTGGTCCCTAGTGGTCTGCCCAGTGTCCTGCATGCAGTTTTATATATATAAAACTGTTCTTTCTGCCAGGAAACTGGAGATTGTCCATAGCAACCAAAACTGTCTCTTTACATCAAAAGTGCTTTTAGACCAGCTAGAAAAAAGCGATAATAAATTAGAATCACTCGCAGAATTGAGCGATAGTGATTTGTGGGGAAATCCGTCACCAAACACTAAAAGTAACAAAAGCGACAATTCTGCAACTGAGCAAATTTCAGTGTTTTTGATTTGATTACATTATTATATAATTTTTATTATTATTATATTATTATTTGTTATAATTATTTATAGTTATTTATTATATTATAATTTTTTATTTCGTTTTTCAAACTTTATCATACCCGGGATGTCTACTAGACTCTTGTTTGGACAGATTTAAGTGAACTATTCCTAAGAATTACAGGCCTACAATATAAAACGCCAAATTTCTGTGCAAAATAATTCTACCGCTTTCAGCACCTAAAATCAGAAATAATCATACCGCCAGGGAGGTTAAACCATTTTTAACATTGCAGCGTGACGAAAGTGCTGTATCCATTGCGAACGCTAAGTTTACCAGAACGAGCTGTTCCGTGCCGGAATTTCTTCTGAGCATGCGTGGCACTTTGTGCGTCGGAACAGGCCACACACGGTCGGAATTGACGCAATCGGATTTTGTTGTTGGAAAATTTTATCTCCTGCTCTCCAACTTTGTGTGTCGGAAAATCCGATGGAAAATGTCCGATGGAGCCCACACACGGTGGGATCTTCCGACAACACGCTCCGATCGAACATTTTCCATCGGAAAATCTGACCGTGTGTACGGGTCATAATACAGCAACACAAGTAAGATATGTGGAAGATGGTAAAGCTTTTAAGCAGGATGGGAGCAGATGGGGGCAGTGGAGGGGGAGGTTGCTTGCAGAGGTCAGAACTGAAGAGGGATGAAAGTGAGATGTGAATGGGGGATGCAGAGGTAAGCAGCTGTGGAAGAAGGCTGAACTCTGCAATCTGTGTGCAGTGCACCCCTGAACTCTGCACATAGCACACCCCCCGAACTCTACATGTAGTGCATCTCTGAACTCTGCACTCTGTGTGTAACACTTTCCCCTGAACTCTTCAATCCGTATGTAATGCACCCCTGGTATTTAATGCCCCTTTAAGACCCTTCCACTGTTTGTCGTAAAATTTGACCACACCCACTATTTGATGCAGTTTGGAGGGCGTGTGTATGTGTGTGGGGGGTGGGGGGGTGGGGGTGTTTGGGGGTTATGGTTGAGTTCCTGCACCTATTTTCTGAGAAAAAAAGCCTTGTATTTACTTGTTTTAAACTTCTTTTACATTTCTTCCACTGCTTCCTGGTTCCTGAGCTAGGGGCTAATGAATACCAGGAAGTACATGCTACATGAATTATCTGCCCTTACTCAAGATGGGATGCAGCTAGAAATGCTAGGTGGGTGTTTTTCCAAGTGATTTATCAACAATATAAAGCATGGAGACAAGGATGGATAGGTGAGCCTGCTTTGAATATTAAAAATGAATTAAAAAGCATTTTCAATTTGTGGAGCTTAGAAACAGATAAGCTCAGCTTTAGTGATTTATAGATAGATTGGATAAGGACCCCTGTCAGGTATTTAATTCTGTTCTCTCATTTCGGAGGTTTCATGCCCCAACATTGGGACAGAAAGTGAGGACAATAGCTTTAGAAGTGTTTTATTTCACCCAGGGAGGTAGGTAAAACCCCCCATAGGCACCTAAATAAAGATTAAAAAGGCTCTAAATATTCCCTAGTTTAGTCTGGAGTTGGGCTTTAAATTATGTATAAACATTTAGACTATTTTGTGCCTTAGTCTCTGTGACACTACATTGAGCACCGGCAACTCACAGTGCTAGAAGATACAGGTAAGATGTAAATAACACCTGGCCAACCATGAATGTAATATGTGTTCAGCCATAACAAACAGATGCATTAAACGAACAGATCTAATAAATCCCACTATCTTCTTAGCTTCATAAAAATATACTTAAAGTGTCATCACAGTTTAGACCCTTTTTCTAGAGTGTAATTTACTTTAGATAATATTATATTTGCAGTTTAAGGACATGCTTATTAAACTTGAAAAGCACATAAAATTATTTTGTAAATGTGGGACAAACCGATCATTAAAGAACTAAACTTAATCTGGGAAAGATTTAATGTCACAATTTCTTTGTTAGGGCAAATAAAACAGCTCTCATAATTTGATTGAATATAACTGTATTTAATTTTCAAAGGATGCTACCAAGTAATGAGCCTGTAAAAATGATTTTCTACTGTTATGTAAAGGGTGATTGCATTAGGAAAAAAAATCTAAGACTGCAATGGACAGCCAGAATGTATCCAAGACACAAAGATAAATTAGAACCTGTTCAAAGCAGATACACTATATTTCCAAAAGTATTGGGAAGCCTGCCTTTACAGGCACATGAACTGGCATTCCAGTCTTAAGCTTCGTACACACGATCGGACTTTCCGACAACAAAACCGTGGAATTTTGTTCGAACGGTGTTGGCTCAAACTTGTTTTGCATACACACGGTCACACAAATGTTAGCCAACAATTACGAACTTAGTGACGTACTAGACTTACTACATGGTTTTTCAGCTCTTTAGCACCACACTTTGGGCTCCTTCTGCTAATTTCATGTTAGTAGAAGTTTTGTGAGTGTTGATTTGTGCTTTTCAGTTTGTTTCTGAATGGCCGTTCGTCAACCAGACACGTTGCGGAATCGGAGGAGATAAAGTGTTATTTATTATTTGGCCTTATGCCGCGTACACACGGTCGGACTTTTCGGCTTCAAAAGTCCGACAGCCCGTCCGACAGACTATCGACGGACTTTCGACGGACTTTTGGTGGACTTGCGGCGGACTTGCGGCGGACTTGCGGCAGACTTTCTAATGAACGGACTTGCCTACATACGATCACACAAAAGTCAGACGGATTCGTACGTGATGACGTACACCGGACTAAAATAAGGAAGTTGATAGCCAGTAGCCAATAGCTGCCCTAGCGTGGGTTTTTGTCCATCAGACTAGCATACAGACGAGGGGATTTCTGGGTCCGGCATAGTTACGACGTAAAGATTTGAAGCATGTTTCAAATCTAAAGTCCGTCAGACTTGCGGCTGGAAAAGTCTGCTGAAAGTCTGGGGAAGCCCACACATGAACGGGTTGTCAGCCGGCTTTGGTCCGTCGGCGTCCGTCGGACTTTTGTAGACGAAAAGTCCGACCGTGTGTACGCGGCATTAGAGTTATTGCTTTGACGTTATTTTTTTTGGTTGAATAATGATTTGATTTGGTATATTTTCTATATTTTTGGATACATAGAATGCACTTTTATTATCCCATTAAAGAAGAAGAGAATTGTGCGTTGCATTTGGATAGTTCATAATTTGCCACATCACGAATGTTAATTCTCCATTACAAACGCTAGTTTACAAGACCGACCGCTTCTGTTTCCGAGCATGAGTGTTTGTACTTTGGACTTTTGTCTGATGGACTTGTGTACACATGATCGGAAAGTCCGACAACACATATTTGTTGGCGGAAAATATGAGAGCATGCTAGCCAATATTTGTTTAATGTCTTTATTAGAGGAAAACGCTAATAGCGACTCTGAAACTGAAAACAGCCACCCAATCAGAAGGAAATCAAATTTGAGGATCAAGTCCACAAAAATGCCAGCCCTATCTAAGCACAAATGGCTTCAACTATTCCTAGATCAGGTTAAACTTGATCTCGGAAGGATTAACTGGGAATGGTTGGGATCAAATAATTTGACCAGCTCTGAGAAAAAAGCACTAAATGAATTACAGGAAGCTCCTAACTTGGTGATAAAAAGAAGTGATAAGGGCGGTAATGTGGTCCTACTCAGTGAAAAAATCTACGAGGATGAAGCTTTTAGACTATTAAATGATACCTCTACCTATCAGCAACTGACAGGTACCCCATTCCCAGCCCTGATAGACACTCTTAACACCAAGCTAAAACTAGCTATGGAAGCTGGTCTACTTACTAAAAAAGGAATATCTATACCTCAGAGCTGATGACATTACTATCCCAACCTTCTACATAATCCCCAAATTACATAAATCGCTAACAAATCCTCCAGGGAGACCAGTTGTTTCAGCTATCAATGGTCCCCTTGAGAGAGCTGGTAAATTTGTGGACTCGATGATCAAAGATTTGGTAACAAAACTACGGTTTTTCGTCCGTGATAGCAGAGACATATTCTCTAAACTATCTCATTTCTCCTTGTCACCAAACGCCCTTTTGGTGGGAATAGATGTCGAAAGCTTATATACATCGATTCCCCATTATTGGGGTATCCAAGCGACAAAAACCTTTCTTGACATCCATTTCCCCCTATTGGGGGCCCATAATGAGTTCATTATTGATATACTCGAATTCATGTTAGGTAACAACTTCTTTCAATTCCTTGGGAGATTCTATCAACAGGTGAGAGGCACCAGTATGGGTGCTTCGTGGGCCCCTTCATACGCATGTCTCCACCTTGGCCTCTGGGAGGAGGAGGTTTACAAGTCCTCGATGTACCTTGACCACTGTGCGTTGTGGTTAAGGTACATCGATGATGTACTCATGGTATGGGAGGGCACAACAGAACAACTTGAGGAATTTATGTCCCAACTAAATACAAATGAAAGAAATATCCATTTAACTTATTCCTATTCTGTTGATGCCCTCTCTTTCCTTGATTTACAAATTACTAGATGTGGAGATCAGATAGTAACTAGTACGTTCCGAAAGGAAACAGCAGCCAACACCCTCCTCTTAGCACAGAGCCATCATCCGAAGTCCCTAATAAAAGGGATACCAACGGGACAATTTTTAAGGATAAGGCGAAATTGCTCAGAGGAGGAGCAATTTCTATCTGAAGCACATGAGATGTACAATAGGTTCAGAAAAAGAGGGTATTCACATAATTCCCTTAAAAAAGCCAAAAACAATGCATTAGAAAGGAAACGTGAAGACCTCCTAACTACACAGAAAAACACTCAAGAACCTGAAAAATTAGCAAGTGACTTCCCGAGAATTATCACTAGGTTTGGTTCACAATGGACAAAAGTCCAGGAGATCCTCAATAGACACTGGCACATCCTTAAATCGGCACCCCTAATTACAGATTTAATCAGCCCCAAACCATTACTTACAGCCAAAAGGTCACAGAACTTGGGCGATTTTCTAGTCCACTCAGAATACACCAGAACCATCAACAAAAATTGGCTTACTGAGAGAAGACCCCTCCAGGCATGCATGCATGTGGACATTGTAACATGTGCAAATATGTGCATCACACTGATGAGTTCGCCAATCCGAGAGGAGGTAGGCATTATCAAATTAAACAATTTATCAACTGCTCAACGACACGTGTCATATATATGCTCACGTGTCCTTGCAATAAAAACTACATAGGAAAAACTAAACGCCAACTCCGAATCCGGATTGGCGAGCACATCAGTGGTATTAGGAATAAGAAAAAGAATAAAGAAGATGACCGACCTATTCCAGTACATTTTGCCAAATTCCATGACAGTAATCCAAGGGGCCTTAAAGTTAAAGGGATTTATGTGCTGAACTTACCCCCTAGAAGAGGGGATTTTGACACTATTCTCCTTCAAAAGGAGAAAATGTGGACGTACTATTTAGACTCATTAGCCCCTAAGGGGTTAAACACAGAATGTAGTTTTCAACCCTTTTTAGAGAAATAATGGCCTTTCCCTAAACTTTTGGGTGAATTATCAACACTGTCATTACCATGAATAATTAATTTCTTCACTCTTTCTATGGCTACTTTTTATAAGTCATTTTATCACAATTTCTTTCAATCGCTGTTCCTATTAGTTTATTTTTGTGCTTAATATGTACGTTTTTTCCTTTGCTGAATGTCTTACACGTGAGAGGTTTGAATGGTGACATCTAGTGGATAGAAACAGGAACTGCATCCTCTAATACCTACTTAAGTCCTTCACCATAGACCCCTCCTCGCTCTGAGGAAACCAGCGTCCATTGGCTGGTGAAACGCGTCAGAGGTGTGATGTCAGCACGTCACCAGGAGCCGCGCGCAATTCGATCTGGCAATTCGATCTGACAATTCGATCCGGCCTAGGTTTGCACAACTCAACAGCTGATGCTTGTCTCCCCCACCAACATCTCTTCATACTGAGACATCCGCCCCACAGTGGCTTCACAACAAGCAACGGGTTCTTACTTTGGAATTCATCTGTATCATCACAGCGGCACTCATCCATGTAGAGACTCAGGAATTAAGGATTTACTGTAAATCTGACGACGGAGTTACTGCGGCTGGTGAGATCCTTCCACTTCATTCAGCGCCTTCAAAACGTATGTCAGTTTTCCTTACGCCTTTCTAATTTTGTCTCCATGGACATATATCTTGCTGTTTGTGCTGCACTATCTATATCTTCTTTTGCTGGAACCGGGTCATGGTTTGATCTGCAACCTACCTAACAGCTGTCATGTACACAGTGTCTGTGCAATATCTGGATATGGCTAACTCTTCATGAGATCGATCCATCTGTATAGAACAACATTACACCCTACCCAGAGCCAGATCGCCCATCCACCCACATCTCAGTTACTGGTATATGATCCGCCCCTACCACACTGGACATTGCATTTTTGCTAAATTGCTAATCATAATTGATACTCCAACAGGGCAGGACTACTTTCATTATTCAATTTTCATTGTTTATTATACCTTATCAGCATATTAGAGGTGTGTATGATGTGTATGAGTGGATGTGCAACCGCGGCTCCCATATGTTTTTAAATCACCCCCTGTGACAACGTTGTCCAATTTTAATTGGTTTGTGGTAACCGTCAGTCTCCATTGTTGAATTTTCACTCTTTTTGTATTTCAATTTGGTTTATTATTAGGTAATTAATAAAGCTGTTTTTTGTATCAACACTAGTGTTCTCTGCTGACCCTCTTTAAGAGAATCCTTTCTCTCTTGTTTTTTGCTTCTTTTTTTTTAATATTTGTTGGCGGAAAGTCAGACAACAAATGTCCAATGGAGCATACACACAGGCGGACTTACCGCCAACAAGCTCACATCCAACATTTCCTGACGGAAAATCTGATCGTGTGTACGTGGCATAAGTCCGGAGGGTTCAATATTGAGTTAAAGGCCTGGCTCGCAGTCTCCACTCTAAATCATCTCAAAGGTGTTCTATCGGGTTGAGGTCAGGACTTTGTGCAGGCAAGTCAAGTTCCTCCACCCCAATCTCGATCATCCTTGTCTTTATGGACCTTGTATGTGCACTGGCGCACAGTCATGTTAGAACAGGAAGGGCCAACCCCAAACTCTTCCCACAAAGTTGGGAGCATAAAATTGTCCAAAATGTCTTGGTATGCTGATGCCTTAGGAGTTCCCTTCACTGGGACTAAGGGGCCAAGCCCAACCCCCGAAAAATAAACTCACACCATAATCCCCCCTCCACCAAATGATTTGGACCAGTGAACAAAGCAAGGTCCATAAAGACATGGATAAACGAGTTTGGAGTGGAGGAATTTGACTGCCCTTCACAAAGTCCTGACCTTAATTCGATAGAACACCTTTTGGATGAATTAGAGTGGAGACTGCGACTTCTTGTCCACATCAGTGCCTGACCTCACAAATGCGCTTCTGGAAAATGGTCACACATTCCCATAGACACACTCAGCGGAAGCCCATCCATACGGGTCGCAGGGGCACCGTCTCCCTAATCCATGCGTCCGGTCCTTAATCTACTTGCAGGGTGCCAGACGCACGGATTTCAATGGGTTGTTTTTTTTTTTAAGCACATGATTAGAGCCCGAGACTCTAATTGGCTTTAAAAAAGGTGGGCTCAGGATGCAGAGCACTGTATTAATATTCGCTATTGTCATCCTGATTCTCCTCCCAGCCAATCAGGAAGTGGGTCCTGAGACGAGATTGGCCAAGAGGAGAAACTATCATATTTACTGCTGAGGAGGAGGAGTCGCAGGGGAAGCCACCGAGGAGGAGACGCAGGCCTGCGACCTAGATGGGGTAAGTGCGGGGTTTGCCAATCAATCGACCGAATGGGTGGTGGGGGGTTTGACTGACAGGCAGACGGACGGACTGGAGTATAGG
The DNA here is from genome assembly GCA_037952925.1 of Lithobates clamitans. Lineage (NCBI taxonomy): Eukaryota > Metazoa > Chordata > Amphibia > Anura > Ranidae > Lithobates > Lithobates clamitans. The sequence goes on along the minus strand of JBBGZY010000116.1, from coordinate 2,022,948 downwards.
GTGGGCCAACTCAATATTGAACCCTATGGACTAAGACTGAGGTTGCCATTAAAGTTCATGTGCGTGTAAAGGCAGGCGTCCTAATATTTTTGGTAAAATCGTTTATATGGCAGCTCGGTTTGTATTGGGCTGGTGCAGCTTTTATACTTGCAGGTGGACAGACTAGAGGTGAGATTTCTAGGAAGGTCCTATAAAAAAATTACATACTTCTATCAAAGAAATTCAGCTGTTATTTCCTGCAGAATAATTTCTGTTCATTTAAGCCTTCACAGTAAATATACTACATGTATGTAAAAGCTAATACACGCTAGAAGCAAAACATACTTAAAAGTGTTTTCTTTAGAAAATGTAAATTTTGTTATTGCATCACTAGGAGCAAACAATGAAAAATCCTATTTTTTGTTGAGATTGCCTCTCACGCTCTGTTAAGTTCCGGTTAAAATGAAACCTTGAGAAGAAGCTAGTGGGAATGTCTGCTGAGTATGTTGTTTTTTTATCCATGCATTACCACCAATTCCAGTTGTTGGTAATCCGGAGATCTGAAAAACCCCTACTTTTAATGTTGTCGAGTAATGCCCAAACACACCCATGCACATTGCTTTCTGTCTCTAATACTGAAAAGTAAAAACCTGGCAGGGATTGAAATGATTTTGTGTTCTATACAAAACTAAAAAAAGGTTAGCTTTAAATTTACATAAAGAGAACAATCAGACACCACTTGTAGTATATTTATTGTGTATATATATTTATTGTGTATATACTGTTGCTTTGGTCCCTTAATGCTTGTAGTTATGGGCATACTGACCTTCAGCAGAAAGTGGTCCATCAGCTTCTTTTGACATACCTTCTGCGCTACTACAATACATGCTGAGTGAGGGATTCAGAAAACTTCATAGAGCAGCTGAACTGGGAGGAATTGTGAGTATTGCAATTAAAACTGGATGATAAATGGCTTACTTAGAATAAGATTCATTAGTGTGTGCTTAAGTGATGTCTGATCTTGTAACCTTTTACAAAACAAACACATTGCTGCTTTACAAAAACAATAAAACTACTATGCAATACAATTGTGTTCTCGTTTTTAACTGGCATCATTTCAAATGAGTCATTGTTTTAGAGTGTATTATTTCAGCACAGAATTAAAAATACATTTTGCATATATTCTTACAGCCTAATGTGTAATTAAAAAGACATAACATTAAAAACTATGATGGTTCTAACTCTCAGACATAGCATTCAGGCCCCACGTTAATTAATTGCTTACATTATTTATTTATTAATGGACACATATTTTTTGTATGTGGTTTCTTTCAGTGATAAGTTTATCAAACAGGATGTCAGATGTCTTTTTCTGTATTGAACCCTTATACAGTGAGAACAAGTATTACATACACTGCCAATTTTGCAGGTTTTCCTACTTACAAAGCATGTAGAGGTCTATAATTTTTATCATAGGTACTCTTCAACTGTGAGAGACGGAATCTAAAACAAAAATCCAGAAAATCACATTGTATGATTTTTAAATAATTAATTGCATTTTATTGCATGATATAAGTATTTGATCACCTACCAACCAGTAAGAATTCTGTCTCTCACAGACCTGTTATTTTTTCTTTCTGTTCTCCACTCATTACCTGTATTAAATGCACCTGTTTGAACTCGTTACCTGTATAAAAGACACCTGTCCACACATTCAGACAGACTCCAACCTCTCCACAATGGCCAAGACCAGAGAGCTGTGTAAGGACATCAGGGAAAAAAATATAGACCTGTACAGGACAATAGGCAAGCAGCTTGGTGAGAAGGTAACAACTGTTGGTGCAATTATTAGAAAATGGAAGAAGTTCAAGATGACGGTCAATCTCCCTCGGTCTGGGGCTCTATGAAAGATCTCACCTCGTGGGACATCAATGATCATGAGGAAGGTGAGGGATCAGCCCAGAACTACATGGCAGGACCTGGTCAATGACCTGAAGAGAGCTGGGAGCACAGTCTCAAAGAAAACCATTAGTAACACACTACGCCATCATGGATTAAAATCCTGCAGCACACAAAAGGTCCCCCTGCTCAAGCAAGGCACATGTCCAGGCCCATCTGAAGTTTGCCAATGACCATCTGGATGATCCAGAGGAGGAATTGGAGAAGGTCATGTGGTCTGATGAGACAAAAGTAGAGCTTTTTGGTCTAAACACCACTTGCCGTGTTTGAAGGAAGAAGATGGATGAGTACAACCCCAAGAACACCATCCCAACCATGAAGCATGGAGGTGGTAACATTCTTTGGGGCTGCTTTTCTGTAAAGGGGACAGGATGACTGCACCATATTGAGGGGAGGATGGAAGGGGGCCATGTATCGCGAGATCTTGGCCAACAACCTCCTTCCCTCAGTAAGAGCATTGAAGATGGGTTGTGGCTGGGTCTTCCAGCATGACAACGACCCGAAACACACAGCCAGGGCAACTAAGGAGTGGCTCTGTAAGAAGCATCTCAAGGTCCTGGAGTGGCCTAGCCAGTTTTCAGACCTGAACCCAATAGAAAATCTTTGGAGGGAGCTGAAAGTCCATATTGCCCAGCGACAGCCCCAAAACCTTAAGGATCTGGAGAAGGTCTATATGGAGGACTGGGCCAATATCCCTGCTGCAGTGTGTGCAAACCTGTTCAAGAACTACAGGAAACATATGATCTCTGTAATTGCAAACAAAGGTTTCTGTACCAAATATTAAGTTCTGCTTTTCTGATGTATCAAATACTGTATGCCATGCAATAAGATGCAAATTAATTACTTAAAAACCATACAATGTGATTTTCTGGATTTTTGTTTTAGATTCTGTCTCTCACAGTTGAAGTGAAACAATAAAAGTGAAATATTCCTTTAAATTTCATACTTGGGGGGTGACTATAGTATGCCTATAAAGTGGTGCATGTTTCCCATGTTTACAACAGTCCCTGCACAAAATGACATTTCTAAAGGAAATAAAGTAATTTAAAAGAACTTGCGGCTATAATGAATTGTCGGTCCCGGCAATACACATAAAAGTCATTGAAAAAAACAGCATGGGATTCCCCCATAGTCCATTACCAGGCCCTTTGGTCTGGTATGAATATTAAGGGGAACCCTGAACCAAATTTTTTTTTTAAATTGCGTAGGGGTCCCCCCAAAAACCCACACGAGACCCTTATCCGAGCATGCAACCTGGCAGGGAAACCCTGCGCCAAAATTTTTTAAAAAAAGGGTTTTTGAGGGTGACCCCCACGCCATTTTTTTAAAAAAAATTGGCGCGGGGTTCCCCTTTATATCTATACCAGACCTGAAGGGCCTGGTATGGAATTTGGGGGACCCCCACACAATTTTTTTTTAAATTTTGGTTCGGGGTTCCCCTTAATATTCAAACCAGACCCAAAGGGCTGGTAATGGACTGTGGGGGAATCCGGGACCGACAATTTACTTTAAGCATTATTAAAATCACTGCTCCCAAAAAAAAACTGCCGTTTTTAAAACTTTTTTTGCATTGATACATGTCCCCTGGGGCAGGACCCAGGTCCCCAAACACTTTTTATGACAATACCATGTATATAAGCCTTTAAAATTAGCACTTTTGATTTCTCCCATAGACTTTTAAAGGGTGTTCCGTGACTTTCGAGTTTGCCACGAACACCCCAAATTGTTCACTATTCGGCGAACAGGCGAACACCCGATGTTCGAGTCGAACATCGGGCTCATCCCTAGGCATTGGTATAGGGCAGGGTTTCTCAACTCCAGTCCTCAAGGCGCACCAACAGGTCATGTTTTCAGGATTTTCACTATTTTGCACAGGTGATTTGATCAGTTTTCACTGCCTTAGTAATTACCACAGTCGTTTCATCTGAGGGAAATCCTGAAAACATGACCTGTTGGTGCGCCTTGAGGACTGGAGTTGAAAAACACTGGTATAGGGAGTACTGTCTCTTCAAATGTTAATGAGCTGTTCCATTGGAATCCAATGGGAACACCCGGAAAATTCTGGAATTCCAAGAATAATGCATATAAGGGGCTGCAGAGGCTGGGACTTCCTCTTTTACCCGTCCAGCTGAAGTGCTCCCGCCCAAGTCGCGTGCACTTCTATGTGGATGGGTCACCCTGGATATCTGGGGGGGACATTTATATTCTGTAATAAGTTGTATTATTTTCCTTGAGTTCTAATAACTGAGCGATTGTATTGATGTTATGTTGAATATGGTTCTGTAATAATAAAGTTTGGTTTTTGTGAATTTTGATAAATGCTTTAATCCAGTGGTCATCAACCCTGTCCTCAGGGCCCACCAACAGGCCAGGTTTGCAAGATAACTGAAATACATCACAGGTGATATCATTTGCTGCTTAGTGATTGCAGTATTCTAGTCTGCATCTCCCCCAAGGGAATACATAAAACCTGGCCTGTTAGTGGGCCCTGAGGACAGGTTTGATGACCACTGCTTTAATCCAATAAAAGTGCCGCAGCCATTTTTTGCCATCATTTCTTGTTCTCTTTATTATATTTATGGTTGTTGGGTAGATATTTGTGTGGGTGGGTGTGGCCTACAATCTCAAAGAGACCTAAAGAGGAAATTATCCTTAAAGTGGTTCCAAAAGCAGACTTTTGTTTTTAACTTAACGCTTTCTCTGCATTAAGGTAAAAGAAAACCTTCTAATTGCACTCCCCCAGACCCCCTTAAACTCACCTGAGCCCGATCTCGATCCAGTAATGGACACGAGAGCAGCGCCCCTCTCTCTCCTCATTGGCTCAGAGACAGAAGCAGGTGCCATTGGTTTCCGCTGCTGTCGATCACAGCCAGTGAATGGGGAGTAGGGGGCTCTGCTGGATAGTGAAGATTCCACAAATGGGAAACAGCTGAACTTACCAAATACTTTGCCTGAACGCAGGAAAGATATTCAAGGATGAAAACAGTATGCAGTAGGGGAATCCCAGCTGCCCTGAAAGGACAGGGATGGTGGCTGACATCCCTGATCAATTATGGCCATGGCCTTTGTGTACATCCCTTTTGTTTACAAACCAGCTGTCAACCAATAAGCAGTAGCATTGGAAGACAGAGATTTTTTTCTTTTGGTGGATTGGCAGTCATCGTTCATCATTAATGGTGAGAATCTGCATAGCTAGGCAATATGATTGACGAGATATACAGTACATCGTGGGGCTTTTTTTATTTTTTTATTAAGAACTTGTCAAATCACGTGGTGTGCTTATTTACTATTTACACTTTTTTGTGATAGAGTAGAGGTACCCCTTACTCATTTACGTGTTGGAAATCTGTGGGCCCCTTTATTTTTAAAGAGGGCTTTCAGATTCTAATAGTGACATTGCACCTCCAGAATACAGGTTGGTCTTTTCCCAGTGAGATTATCATTGTCCTAAAATGGCCATGTGTGTCCGTGTGTGAAATTTTCACTGTGTGAAGAGCTTAGCTCTCATACTGCTACTTGATATTAGTCAGATTTGTGAATAGGTGTACTATAATGGCATGTCTCCTCCAGTTATTTACTGGCATGGCTATGACCATATACTTTAATGATTTTGTTGCTAATTATGAAAAGAACAGCAACCATCCTTTATTACGTTAAACTGCTCTGCTGGTTGTCATACCCTACCATTCTGCTCCTGCACATATTTCCCCTGTCATACCCAACACACTCCTCTCCTGCACATACAGATCACATTAATACCCTTTGAATCCCTTTCCTGCACATACTGCCTGCTGTCATGTCATTTAAACTCCCCTTTTGCACACACTGTCTACTGTCATACCCTTCACACGCCTGTCTCACACACACCTCACCTGTCATGTTCTGCATTCCTCTCATGTAATTTCCTGTGTACTTGTGTGCCCAATGTCTTACCCTCCACTTTCCTTTTCTGCACATACTGCCCACTCTCTTACCCTTCACATTCCTTTTCTGCACATAATGCCCACTGTCTTACCTTCCACTGTCCTTTACTGCACATACAGCCCATAGTCATCTCCTGTGCCACCGGAGAGCCCGGGACCGCTGCAAGCAGTTGGGTCAGCTGCCCACATAGGAGATTTCGCTGGAAGTGAAAATTATTTTGTCACTTTCGGTTTCACTGCTGTGTTTCCCTGGCTGTATCAGGGAAAACTTCCTTTAACAGACCAAGCTGTCTAGCAAAAGTGGCAGTTATAAGGCTGAGACAAACCATTTAACACTGACAGGGGTCTTTACTATGGTTTTCTTTATCCCAAAAGGAAAAATATATATTTTTGTAACTGCCTAAAAAGTGGAGTTTGGCTTTTGTAAGTAAATTTGGTGCAGATTGAGAATACTGCTCTTCAAAGGTGTCCCCATTGCTTCTGCATAGAGTGGACAAACCCTAAGACATTAAGTATGTTGCTAGCAAATCACCAGGTGAAAGTAAATTGAAAAAAATCTAAAAAAACAAAAAAAATTTCTGAAGCCATAACATTTAACCCCTTGGCGCTCTCGGCACAGCTGTTTGGGCAGCAATTCATGCAAATATGCATATTTGCGCGAATTGCTGGCCAAACAGCTGTGCCGAGTGCGTGCACGCTGTGCGCTCCCAACACAGTTACCGGCGCTTAACCGCAAACAGCGATTGGGAATTTTCGGATCACGTGACCTCCATGACAGCCAATCATGCCGGTCACGTGCTCTTAAGCCTCGTCCAGCCTCTCTATGTCATAAACCTCTTAAAAGCCTTGGAGGTACCATCGTGAAAAGATTAAGGATTGGTAAGCTATAATATTTGTTTAGATACCCTCTAAGGTTGGATTCACACTGCTGTGATGTATTACTGCACACGTGTTAATATGAGATGTTTTGCACAAAAGCAGCTCATTCATTTTAAGTTGTCTGCCAACACAATAATAGACATAATGCACCTGCACTTTTTTAAAGCGGTGCACAGACAATTCACATCTTTGCTGTGCTATTTACTAAACTCATGTACGCTGTGGTGTGGTAGTTGCTTTGGGTTGCCTTTCAGAACATTCGGGCCACAGAAAAAAAAAAGAAGTGGCCCCATAGGGTTCTTTTATTTCATTTATTAGACAATTCACTGATTATATCCCATTAACTACAGTGCCTTGAAAAAATATTCATACCCCTTGAAATTTTCTATATTTTGTCATGTTACAACCAAAAACGTAAATGTATTTTATTGGGATTTTATGTGATAGACCAACACAAAGTGGCACAAAATTGTGAAGTGGAGGATAAATGATAAATGCTTTTCAAAATTTTTTACAATTAAATATTTTGCAATATTTTATTTTACAAATAAATAATTGTTACGTGCATTTTATTCAGCCCCCTTTACTCTGATACCCCTAACTAAAATCTAGTGGAACCAATTGCCTTCAGAAGTCACCTAATTAGTAAATAGAGTCCACCTGTGTGAAATTTAATCTCAGTATAAATACAGCTGTTCTGTGAAACCCTCAGAGGTTTGTTAGAGAACCTTAGTGAACAAACAGCAACATGAAGGCCAAGGAACGCACCAGACACTTTGGGGACAAGGTTGTGGAGAAGTTTAAAGCAGGGTTACCTGATGTTATCAAAAAAATATCCCAAGCTTTGAACATCTCATGGAGCACTGTTAAATCCATCATCCGAAAATGGAAAGAGTATATCACAACTGCAAACCTACCAAGACATGTCCGTCCACCTAAACTGACAGGCCGGGCAAGGAGATTATTAACCAGAGTGGGAGAATCTGTCCACAGGACAACTATTAGTCGTGCACTCCACAAATCTGGCCTTTATAGAAGAGCACTAAGAAGAAAGCCATTATTGAAAGAAAGCCATAAGAAGCCATAAGAAGTCCCATTTGCAGCCTTCATGATGCTGTTTGTTCACTAAGGTTCTCTAATAAACCTTTGAGGGTTTCACAGAACAGATGTATTTATACTGAGATTAAATTTTACACAGATGGACTCTATTTACTAATTAGGTGACTTCTGAAGGCAATTGGTTCCACTAGATTTTAGTTAGGGGATATAGTAAAGGGGACTGAATACAAAGGTTCACAGAACCTCTCCATGCAAGCTGACAGAGCTTGAGCTATTAACCAAAGAAGAATGGGCAAAAATTTCACTCTCTAGATGTGCAAAGTTGGTAGAGACTTCCCCAAAAAGACTTGCAGCTGTAATTGCAGTGAAAGGTGGTTCTAGAAAGTATTGATTCAGGGGGAGCTGAATACAAATACAAACCCCACTTTTCACATTTATTTGTAAAAAAGTTAAAAAACCATTTATCATTTTCCTTCCACTTCCCAATTATGTGCCACTTTGAGTTCATCTAGCACATAAAATCCTAATAAAATACATTTATGTTTTTGGTTGTAAGATGACAAAATGTGGAAAATCTCAAAGGGTATGAATACTTTTTCAAGGCACTGTATATTACATGTTTAGTTTTGATAAAATGAATGGGCTGCTTTCTGGTTCTTTCTGCTTCTCTTTCAGGTACCAAGCTGTTTAGAGTTACTTACTATTGAAGCCAAGTAATAGGCATTTTCTTAAAGATACTTCTGTAATGTCATCCTCCATGTCTCTTATGACATGTATCTTTTAATGTATAGGTCAAACTAAAAACTTTATGTAAAGCAAAAAGGAAAAAAAAGAGAGAAAGAATGTTTTTTTTTAACTCATGTTGATTTTTTTTTGCTATCTGGGGCTCCCAAAGAGACACCTTACCCCCACTAGGTAAAAAAAAAAATTGCCTTTAGTACCACTTTAAGTTTGAAGACCTTACAAAATTAGGTCCCTCCCACCTAGTGCCAAAATCGCACAAAATTCTAGACATATTTTGATAGAAAATTGTAAATACAATTGATACACAAAGAAAATTCGAATTTTTAATTTTCTGTAGTAGGATAAAATGAAGAAATTAAGCTTTACTTCATTAAACTGTAGCGCTCACCCCCAGAGGGGCCGCTGAGAATATGCCCAGGTCTCCCTTGCTATTACAGAAGCTGCCTGCACAGACACAGTTCTATGCACACCAACAATACAGGCTCAGTCTAGGGGATGTCTTTTTAAATCTTATTGCTAAATAAATTGAAACAGGAGAGGGGTTCAGGGGGTTCAGGGTGCTCAAAAACAATAAATGGGAGGACAAACTTCTAGCACAAATCCTTATAGTTGCAGACACACATGTAAGTCCCACAGTAGGTCTTACTCACAATGTCCCAGGAGCTGAATGCCAGCTAGCTTCCACAGGCAGTTCCTCATTGAAGGAGATAAAAAGATCCTTCTCCAATCCAGGACTACAGAATAGTGCCCTTCAGTAGGGATGAGCCCGCGGTTCGAGTCAAAAGTAAGTTAGACTCGAACATCGGGTGTTCGTTTTCTCGCAAACTAACCAAACATATGGGGCGTTCGTGGGAAATTTGAGCGCTGCGGAACGCCCCATAATGCACTGCGAGATCGCAGTGCATTGACGTCTGATGATTGGCCTTGACCTGCATGCTTTGGCCAATCACAGCGCCCTCTGATGAGAGAGCCATAATTGGCCAAAGGCAGGGTGCCTTTGGCCAATCATGGCTCAGGGGGACTAAGCCCATGCCCCACACTATATAAGGCTGCTTACATAGTGGGCGTGTAAAGTGTGTGGACGGAGATAGATTGAGCTAGATTAGGCAGGCAGGTTAGTTAGTGGCGTGCAGGCAGTGTAATATATATATATATATATATATATATATATATATATATATATATATAATTTAGTGTAGATTAGATATTCAGTGTAGACTCTATATTCAGTCAGTGCAGGCAGTGTTATATAACACAGTGTATTGAAGTGATTAAGCGGAACCCCGTGCCAAAATCTAAAAGAAAAATGGCGTGGGGGTACCCCCAAAATCCATACCAGACCATTATCCGACTAAGCAGCCTGGCAGGCCAGGAGAGGGGAGGGCGAGCGAGTGCCCCCCCTCCTGAACCATGCCAGGCTGCTCGCCCTCAACATGGGGAGGGTGCTTTGGGGTCCCAGAATCTGGAAGCCCCCAAATCCCGCCCCCTGTATTTGAATGGGTAGGGGTACATTGTACCCCTACCCATTCACTAAAAAAAAAGTGTCAAAAAGTAAAAACCACAAAAGACAGTTTTTAACAATTCCTTTATTAAAAAAGACAAAAAAAAGTGTCCCACGTTGTCCATCCATTTTCAATCAAGGCGCCGGCGGACCTGAAAAATAGAAAAAAAAAGCTCCGCCTCGATGTGCCATCAGAGGAGAGCCGGGTCATCTGGTTACGGCAGCGGGAGGCGGAGGTGGAGGTGGACGGCGGAGTTTTTTTTCTATTTTTCGGTTCCGTCTGTGCCATGATTGAGATTGGATGGACATCGCAGAAAACTTTTTTTTTAAGCGGGATGCCTCCCATTAAGACGGAGCTTTTTTTTTTTCTATTTTTTGGGTCAGTCTGCGCCGTGTAGAAAATGGATGGACATCGCAGGACATTTTTTTTTAAATAAAGGAATTTTATGGTTTTTACTTTTTGAAACTTTTTTTTCTGGTGGACCGGGCAAGGGTTGTGGGGATGAGGCCCTTGAACCAAAAGGACCCTCCCCATGTTGAGAGCATGTGGCCTGGTATGGTTCAGGAAGGGGGGGTGCTTGCTCGCCCCCCTATCCTGTCCTCCAGGCTGCATGCTCAGATAATATGGATTTTGAGGGGGGGCCCCATGGCAATTTTTTTTTTTGCCGTGGAGTTCCCCTTAAAATCCACACCAGACCCTACTTTACAGGCAGACTAAGGGACCCCCCCCGGGCATGATATACGATATTTAAAGGAATCTTTCATTATTATTGTTTCAGTTTAAGCATTCTTAAAATCACTGCTCCTGAAAGAAACAGTTGTTTTAACCACTTGACCACTGGGCACTTAAACCCCCTTAATAACCAGACCAATTTGCAGCTTTTGGTGCTCTCACATTTTGAATGACAATTACTCAGTCATGCAACACTGTATCTATATGAAAATTTTGTCCTTTTTTTCACACAAATAGAGCTTTCTTTTGGTGGTATTTAATCACCGCTGGGTTCTTTATTTTTTGCGCTATAAAAGAAAAAAGACCGAAAAATCTGTAAAAAAATGCATTTTTCTTTGTTTCTGTTATAAAATTTTGAAAATTAGTAATTTTTCTTCATATATTTTGGCCAAAATTTATACCGCTACATATCTTTGGTAAAAATAACTCAAATCGGTGTATATTATTTGGTCTTTGTGAAAGTTATAGAGTCCAAAAGCTATGGTGCCAATATCTGAAAATTGATCACACCTGAAGTACTGACGGTCTATCTCATTTCTTGAGACCCTAACATGCCAGAAAAGTACAAATACCCCCCAAATGACCCCTTTTTGGAAAGAAGACATTCCAAGGTATTTAGAAAGATGCATGGTGAGTTTTTTGAAGTTGTCATTTTTTCCCACAATTCTTTGCAAAATCAAGTTTTTTTTTTCTTTTTTTTTTTTTTTTCACAAAATTGTCATATTTGCAGGTTATTTCTCACACACCGCATATGCATACTCACAAATTACACCCCAAAACACATTCTGCTATTACTCTCAAGTACGGTGATACCACATGTGTGAGACTTTTACACAGCGTGGCCACATACAGAGGCCCAACATGCAGAGGAGCACCTTCAGGCGTTCTGGAGCACCCAGGCCAATTCTGACATTTCTCTCCTACATGTAAAAATCATTTATCTGCTAGAAAATTACATAGAACCCCAAAACATTATATATGTTTTTTTAGCAAAGACCCTAGAGAATACAATAGCGGTCATTGCAACTTTTTATCTCGCACGATATTTGCGCAGAAATTTTTCGAACGCGTTTTTTTTGGAAAATTACTGTTTTGTGCTTTAAAAAAAAACCAAAACAGTAAGGTTAGCCCAATGTTTTTGCATAATATGAAAGATGAAGTTACGCCGAGTAAATAGATACCTAACATGTCACCTTTCAAAATTGCAAACTTCGCTACTTAAAAATATCCATAGGCGACGCTTTAAAATTTTTTATTGGTTTCAAATTTTGAGTTACAGAGGAGGTCTAGGGCCAAAATTATTGCTCTCGCTCTACCGATCGCAGCGATACCTCACATGTGTGGTTTGAACACCGTTTTCATATGTGGGCAGGACTTACGTATGCGTTCGCTTCTGCATGCGAGCACACGGACAGGGGCGCTTTAAAAAAATTTTTTTTTTTTTTAGTTGTTCATTTTACTTTATTTATTTTAGTTTGACACTTTTTTCCAAAAAAAAAAATTTTTGATCACTTTTATTCCTATTACAAGGAATGTAAACATCCCTTGTAATAGGAGTATGGCATGACAGGTCCTCTTTACAGTGAGATATGGGGTCAATAAGACCCCACATCTCACCTCTAGGCTGTGCCTGAAATAAAAAAAAATGATCCTGGCTTCGTTCTTAGCGGTGAGTCGGTAGAAGCACCGGAGGGCAGCGGGAGGGGGGGACGTCCCCTCTCGCCTCCCGTAAGAACAAGTAAGCAGTGTAACAGCCGCTATGATCATTCTTATGGTGTAGGGAATCGCCAGCTGAAAAAGTTGATATCTGAATGATGCCTGTAGCTGCACCCATCATTCAGATATCCCCGCACAAAGTCAAGGACATTGTATGACGACAGGCAGGAAGTGGTTAAAACGCTTTTTTTTTTTAACACAAAGTTGTCCATTTATACAATATTTCTAACACATAGCATGTACATACCAAAAATGACACCCCAAAATATATTCTCCTACTCCTCCTGAGTACGGCGATACCACATGTGTGAGACTTCCACAGCCTGGCCACATACAGAGGCAGAGTTTGGCTGAGCATGGCCGAGTATGGCTGAGCATGGCTGAGCATGGCCGAGTATGGCTGAGCATGGCCGAGTATGGCAGAGTATGGCTGAGCATGGCTGGGTATTGCAGAGTATCGCCGAGTATGACTGGGTATGGCAGAGTATGGCTGGGTATCACTGAGTATTGCAGAGCATGGCTGGGTATTGCGGGGTATTGCAGAGTATGGCTGGGTATGGCAGAGTATTGCGGGTTATGGCAGAGTATTGCAGATTTTTGCGGGGTATTGCAGAGTATGGCAGAGTATGGCAGGGTATGGCTGAGTATGGCTGAGTATGGCTGATTATGGCAGAGTATGGCAGAGTATGGCTGGGTATCACAGAGTATTGCAGAGTATGGCTGGGTATTGCGGGGTATTGCAGAGTGTTGCAGGGTATTGCAGGGTATGGCAGAGTATTGCGGGGTATTGCAGAGTATTGCGGGGTATTGCAGGGTATTGCGGGATATTTCGGGGTATTGCAGGGTATGGCAGAGTATTGCAGGGTATGGCAGAGAATTGCGGGGTATTGCAGAGTATTGCGGGGTATTTCGGGGTATTGCAGGGTATGGCAGAGTATTGCGGGGTATTTCTGGGTATTGCAGGGTATGGCAAAGTATTGCGGGGTATTGCAGAGTATTGCGGGGTATTGCAGAGTATTGCGGGGTATTGCAGGGTATTGCGGGGTATTTCGGGGTATTGCAGGGTATGGCAGAGTATTGCGGGGTATTGCAGAGTATTTCGGGGTATTGCAGTGTATTGCGTGGTATTGCAGAGTATTGCGGGGCATTGCAGAGTATTGCGGGGCATTGCAGAGTATTGCACAGCATTGCAGGGCATTGCAGAGTAGTGAGGGATGGCTGAGCATGGATGGATGGATGGCTGGATGTCACTGTGCAGCGCTGTGGGCAATACAGATGCAGCCCACAGCGCTGCTACCATCCGTCACCCTCTCCGCTCACAGTGTACCGATCGGTACACAGGAGGGGAGGAGAGGAACCGGCGTCATGACATGACGCCGGTTTGTTTACATGTGATCGCTCCGTCATTTGATGGAGCGATCACATGGTAAACGGCCGCGATTAGCGGCCATTTACCGAGATCCATGATGCACCGGGTCCTCTGGACCCGGCGGTCATGGATGCTCTCAAGTGCGCGCCCTAGGAGGCGCGTGAGAGCGGAATTCTGGGAGGACATCCCTGGACGCCCTCCCAGAGTTAAGCAACCGCCCTGTAGTCCTCATTTGGCTATGGGCCGGTTGTTAAGTGGTTAAAAAATTTTTTGTATTGATACATGTCCCCTGGGGCAGTTCCAGGTTCGCCAAACACATTTTTATGGCAATAACTTGCATATAAGCCTATAAAATGAGCACTTGTAAGTTTTCATGTTCGTGTCCCATAGACTTTAACGGCGTTTGCATGTTCGCACAAATTCTTTGCCTGTTCGCATGTTCTGGTGCGAAGCGAACTGGGGAGGTGTCTGGCTTATCCCTACCCTTCAGCAAAATTCATTAGTAATGTTCTCCAGGCTCTCAGCTCAACTCCTGAGAGGCCCAGACTGAAATGTCTTGTCTCATTAGCTATCTCCCAGGGACAGCATCCCCAGAAGAACCGGAACCATCCTAGCAGAAGAAGAACACTCTGGAACAGGCATTTCAAACATTTATAACCTCCCCGGCCACATTCTGGATGCCCCCTTTCATGAATTGGCTGGGGCATGACAAATATTCATACTATTAATTTGATTCTCCCTGCCCTATATTATTGAAGCTTCTCCTAGAAGCATGTGTAGCCATGGTGTTAGCACTACTGCCAAACAATCCGCCAAATCACCCCACTGCCAGACTTCATGTATCCTTTCCAGAGACAATGAACAGTCATTTGCGAGCTTTGTTTTTGTTGTTTTATTGGGGGGTACAACTTGGATAAGGATTGGGATATGGGATGCCCATAGAATTAATCATTGCCATCATATTTACAGGTTTCAATATACTTCGATCATATTTAGAGCCTGAAGATTGAATGTGAACACTTGACTAAGTAGAAATCTTCAGACTGTGCATCCCTCTGCATCTCCTATGCAGACTATTGCTCCCTGCATCTCCATGCAGACTGCTGCTACTAAGAGTTCTCCAGCCATCACTGTGTGAGGGACAGAAACATCACCTTTGACCGTGTAAAAGTAATGGTCTTAGTTCTCTTCACCACCTGCCCAAACTTGCTTCTCCTTGCACACTTTGTTTCCTCCTGCACAACTTGTAATTACGTTTAAGGTATAACACATCCTCTTCTAATGCCCTCTAATGCTCAAATAAGCCCCTCTACTGGCTCTGGTGACTCATTGCTACTAGGCCTGAGGCCTGCAGAACCTCTCCCCGGAGGCCTAGTAGGTTAAGTCTATGTTTTAGGAAATGGACTTCTGCGCCCAGCCAGTCCAACTTGAAAATCATGTGTTCCCTGGCCACACTGATTTGACACACACATCCAAACAGTCTCTTCTCTGATCCAGGACTCTTCACCATCCACCGTGTGCATGATAAAGACTCTGCTAGTGACCGTGTAGAAGCAGAGTTCACTTACAGAATCCCTGGCACATCCCCCAGCCATCCACTGTGGTAACACTCACCGACCTTCCAACCTTCCAGCCCTGAATCCTTGATGAGGAACCATGCGTTCCGACAGCTTCTCCTGCCCCTCTGCTCCAGGATTCCCTGCCACCGACTGTGGTGACAGAGACATTGCCAGTGAACACGTAAAGGCAATGTTCCCTCACTGTTCTCCCCGGGCCTCCTCCTGCAATCCCACCACCCCCCCAGATGGGGGTGTGCACCTTCGGCTGTCTAGCACTCTATTCCTCACATCACACAGTCGACTACTCCTCCCCAGCAGCATGAGACCTCAGCCTATATAGGAGGCCCGTGCCCTGCCAATGCCAGTTAGGGATTGGTCAGAGCTCCCACATGTGCTGCCTGCCACTCCAGCTCTAGGCCCATCCTCCTCTTCCAGAACATTCTCCCTGGAAGCAGGGGAGGTGCCTCAGAACTGGAGCCAGGTGGTCACACCCACTGCTACTCTAACCACTTCCAGCCCCCAGATCAAAACAGACAGGCCTAGCTTGTAGCATAGGCCTGCCTAAATTTGCCTGTGCTGAACAAACCTAGTAAAACAATCCTTACTGGCACCTATCTTCTGGTAGAGGGTGCTACATTCACCCCCCACCAAAAATCATTTTTCCTCAGCTGTGGAAAAACAATTTACAAAAATACCTTGTGGGCCCAGGAGTAAAAGGGCATCCCATAAATGTTGGTTGGATGGGGAAAAAGGGTAACAACTTGGAAGGGGAATTTTGTATAAAAGTACAAAAATATAGTATATATACTCTGTTCATATATTTACACTGTACCATTTATACACACATCCTAGCCTACAGGTCCCTGTAGCTATGTTCATACAAGCGGAGACAGAGCACTGCTCTAAACAATATTTATGTGTATACACATTTTAGAGTGCTATGGACAATAGCCACTTCAAATTTTGGATTAACAATGGATATATTCAGAATCTGTCAGTTGAACATCAGGGCAGGTTCTAGACAATGGTTTTTAACTTTAGTGCAGAGATTAGTAGAGCTCACTTGAAATCCTAAGAAATTCCAAGTGTATATTATGTTAAATGGTATAAATCATGACAATCTTTCTTCCACCAAAGGGGATAAATGGAATATGTGAGGTGCGTCCTGGAAATAAGTCACAATTGATTTTACTGTAAGCTTAGAATCTGTAATAATTAATATTATAAAGGCAATGTTATTTATAATGCTACCTTCTGTCAAATATGCCTACAAATATCAGTTGTGTTAAATGTACCTACCCAAATCAATAGCCTGGTATTCAGTCATTATTCACATTCCATGGCATATGGAAAACTTAATTGACTAATGTTGATAAACATTTTAAAACAAATAATAAATGGTCAGTGGATTTTATATAACTTTATCTATGCATTTGATTAATTTGAAGAACAAAAATTTACCAAGGTTAGCCATGTCAGGCTAGCTATGTATAGGTGCTGACCTCACATTTTTTGTAGAAAAATAGCCATTCCACATAAACCTACTTATTTGTCACAGTATTATAAGCCTGGTTTTTAGCATTGGTGACCCTAGCATAGTGGTGTTGCTTTGGTACCAAAGGATGTATGCCTACAGGGTCCAATTATCTAAGCACTCCCACTACCTTTATGTTGAACTGCTGCTACTAAATGTGATGAGTAAGAGAACAGATGTGTTGTGTTTTTTATTAAAAAAGAGCTAAGGTCCATGGTACTTACCTCCCCTCCATTCATGTGAGCCAGTGCTTCAATCGTCGCTCAGTCTTCTTCTCAGTTTCGGCGCCTTCAGTGAATGTATAATGAGCTATGCATGCATGTGTAGGGTGGCCTACACTAAATATGAGACCAGGCTCATTAAGGCCAGACTCCTACTAGTAACTAGGATATGTCAGAATTGAAGCTCCTTCCAGCTGGTTTGTATAAGCCTCAGAATCCTGCAAGGGCCTTCTAGAAAGTTCAGATATAAGAGAATCAGCTCACCATTGCTCAGACCAACATCATAAGGGGAACTGTTGAACTGAGAGGCCTCTCTTTTACCTGTAGCTCCAGGCACTGTACAAGGGACCAATGCTCTACCAAGCCAGCGGTCACTGCAGCCTTATTTGGTTTGTCCACTTTAACTAATGGGAGAATAAAGAACTTTAAACCATCACAGTGTCCTTCCTGGTATAGGCAAAGGACTCCTTTCCCCTAGAGCCCATTAGCAGTTATCACACATCGCATTCGCATTACAGACATAGAGGGGGTTATTTTCCGAAAAGCTAATCCACTTTGCACTACAAGTGCACTATAAGTGCCCTGCAAGTGCACTTGAAAGTGCACTTGAAAGTGCACTGAAAGTTCACTTGGGAATGCAGTCGCTGTAAGGCCCCTTTCACACGGGACGGATAGGATTTTCTTCCGTCCGCAGAATCGGACGAGAGCGGAGCCGGACAACATCGGGTGTTAGCGGATGTACATCCGCTGACACCCGCTATCCCATAGGGATGCATGTATGTCCGTATTTCATCCGAAAATGGATGGATGAAATACGGGCATACGGTCCGCACGTGTGAAAGGGGCCTAAATCTGAGGGGTATATCTGAAATGAGGGGAAGCTCTGCTGATTTTATCATCCAATCATGTGCAAGCTAAAACGCTGTTTTTTATTTTCCTTGCATGCCCCCCTTGGATCTACAGCGACTGCACTTCCAAGTGCACTTTCAGTGCACTTGGAGTGCAAAGTGGATTTGCCTTTAGTAAATAACCCCCAGAATGTTCAGTCAGGTTCAGGTTGCATTTGCAGCTATACTTCAACATAACTTGTCAGCAAACAACCTTGTTGCCAGAAGCAGGCATCTCCGAAATGATGGATCAATGGCAAGTCTCAATAGCATAAACATATTCCATAACTTTTAGAGCTTGGGTGTTCACAGTGACACAGATGCTCAGTTAGTGTACCAGAGGCTTTGGAGACAGCAGGACAGAGGTTCCATTTATTAGACTAAGGATAAAGTCCTTCCCAGCATGGGTGCTCATTGCACAACAGACTTTCCCATTCTAATACAGGGTTCTCTGGCTTCCCCAAAAAAATGACTCTGCTTCTATAATCCCTGAGAGAGTCTTAAAGCGGTTGTAAAGGCAGAATTTTTTTTTTCTTAATGCATTCTATGCATTAAGATAAAATAACTTCTATGTGCCGCGTCCCCCCTCAACCCCCCTAATACTTACATGAGCCCCATCTCGATCCAGTGATGTTGCACGAGAGACTCAGCTGTCTGAACTCTCCCTCCTCATTGGCTGAGAGAGCAGCAAAGTGCCAATGGCTCCCGCTGCTGTCAATCAAAGTCAGTAAGCCAATGAGGAGAGAGAGGGAGTGGGAGCAGGCCGGTCCACAGCACCGAGCTGCGGCTCGGCTCTGGTGCCCCCATAGCAAGCTGCTTGCTGTGGGAGCACTCAACTGGAGGGAGGGGCCAGGAGTGCCAAAGAGGGACCTGAGAAGAGGAGGATCTGGGCTGCTCTGTGCACAACCACTGCTCAGGGCAGGTAAGTATAACATGTTTATTATTTTTATAGGGAAAAAAACAAGACTTTAGTATCACTTTAACCGCTTCAGCCCCGGAAGATTTTACCCCCTTCCTGACCAGAGAACTTTCTGTGATTCGGCACTGCATCGCTTTAACTGACAATTATGCGATGTTGCACCCGAACAAAATTGACGCCCTTTTCTTCCCAGAAATAGAGCTTTCTTTTGTTGGTATTTGATCACCTCTACGGTTTTTATTTTTTGTGTTATAAACATATATAAAAAGTGCGACAATTTTGAAAAAATGCAATATTTTTTACTTTTTGCTATAATAAATATCCCCCAAAAATATATAATTTTTTTTCCCTCAGTTTAGGCCAATATGTATTCTTCTACATATTTTTTGTAAAAAAAAAAAATCGCAATAAGCGTATATTGATTGGTTTGTCCAAAAGTTATAGCACCTACAAAATAGGGGATAGTTTTATGGCATTTTTATTATTATTTTTTTTTTATTAGTAATGGCGGCGATCTGCAATTTTTATCGGGACTGTGACATTATGGCGGACACATCGGACACTTTTGACACTATTTTGGGGCCATTGTCATTTATAAAGCGATCAGTGCTATAAAAATGCATGTGTAAATGACACTGGCAGGGAAGGGGTTAACCACTAGGGGGCGATAAAGGGGTTAAGTGTGTCCTAGGGAGTGATTCTAACTGTGGGGGGTGGGCTACAACTCACATGACAGCGATCACTGCTCCCGATGACAGAGAGCAGTGATCTCTGTCATGACACAAGCCAGAATGGGGAAATGCCTTGTTTACATAAGTACTTCCCCCTTCTGAGGCTCCGTAACACGATATCGGTGTGCAGCAGTTGGCAAGTGGTTAACTTTGTTGGGGAGTAGTACCATTCACTAGAAAAGGGTTGTGGCCAAATGTTTCCCTCTCCACTCTCCATGTCAGCTGCTGCCTCCTATCTCTTCCCATGCAAGAGCCCTTCCTGGCACAGCATATGATATTTATATTTCATGTCTGCGCCAAAAAGCCTGCCAAATCGTGCAGGAATCCTGCATCCTAAATGTGTACAGCCTTCCCGAAGATGGCCACTGGGACCCACTGCAGAGGACCAGTCCACTGCAGGGTTCCCTCTAGTGCTCAGAGCACAGCAGCAGTCATGTGACCACTGTGTTACCAAACTATCACTGCCCAGTGCACCTTGGAGAAGTGAGCTGCGTCAAAAAGTGTCACACCCAACCCCTCTCCCCTTCCCCAGTAACACCTTGCTACATGCGGGTCAGTGTACTTTGAAAAGACACATTGATGACAAGCATAAGAGAAGCTTTTCTTGCAGAAGAGACATACAGGGGTTGATTTACTAATTTTTTTCTATTTCCTTGTAAATAACTGGACAAGTCAAAATTCCCTTACAAAATCAACATTCACTCTTTTCTGCATTAAAATTCACAGCAATATTTTATTGCACGGCTATAGTTGCACTTTAAAAATAGTACTGTTTGTTACAACTCTTAATTAGTGTTGGGCCCGAGCATTAGCATAAGCTGGTTTTAGGAGAGGGACGGGTAGCCAACCACGGTGTCCGTAACAACCGATAAGTCATCAGCCGTCAATGGGTTTCCCCACTGGCGGCTGAATAAAAAAAAAGAGGGGCCAGTTAAAAAAAAAAAAGTGTGAACGTCACAAGGGGGCGGGGCCACCAGATGACGTTGCCAGGTGGCCCCACCCTTACCTATATAAGAACTGTCAAAGCAGACTAGAGGCATTCGGCAGCCAGCCCTCCCACAAGGTGGAGCGTTGGGGTTTTTTTTTTTTTTTTTCTTGGGTCCGGCAGGTGGCATGATTGACGATGGATTTACATCGAGGGACACAATTTTTTTATTTTTTAATAAAGGATTTGTCAAAAACTTGTCTCCTGTTTTTCTTTCTTTGTAAACTTTTTTAATGGGTAGGGTTACTATGTAACTGTACTCATTCACATGGGATGCCACGATCTGGGGGCCCCCTTGTTAAAGGGGGCTTCCTGACTTCAATAAGCCCTCTGCCCACAGACCCCCACAACCACCGGCCACGGTTGTGGGGATGAGGCTCTTGTCCCCATCAACATGGGGACAAGGAGCTTTGGGGCAAGGCGGCACCAACCCCCCATGTTGAGGGCATGTGGGCTGGTATGGTTCAGGAGGGGGGGCGTTCGCTCATCCCCCCCTTTCCTGGCCTGCCAGGTTGCATGCCCAGATAAAAAATCCAAAAAAGAAGAAAGCGCCTCTTAAGTATCATAGGTTTATTTTGGTATTAAAAGCAAATAAAAGCACTTACATTAAAGTTGACGAATTGCAGCTTCCATAGAGAACTAAACCCAGTGTATGTCATAAATCCAATTGTGTGGGGCTGATGTATGCCGAGCGGATGGCCGCGGACCTCCACTCGGAAACGCCGGCTGTGTAAGCGGTGATGTGTGAAAGTCACTTCCGCGTTCCAACAGTCACATGGGTGATGACGTCACTCGGGTCGTTCAGGTTCGCTGGGAATCACTACGCGTTTCTGAGCATGCGCGAAGCTCGTAATGAGCATGCGCGCTCCTTTGTCAAGTGTGCCCCTCACATTAGGTGTCCCCAGTGGAGCCTCTCTCACATTAGGTGTCCCCAGTGGAGCCCCCCTCAAATTAGATGTCCCCAGTGGAGCTCCCCCTCACATCAGGTGTCCCCGGCAGAGCCCCCCCTCACATCAGGTGTCACCGGCAGAGCCCCCCCTTACATCAGGTGTCACCGGCAGAGCCCCTCTCACATCAGGTGTCCCCGGCAGAGCCCCCCTCACATCAGGTGTCCCCGGCAGAGCCCCCCTCACATCAAGTGTCCCCGGCAGAGCCCCCCTCACATCAGGTGTCCCCGGCAGAGCCCCCCTCACATTAGGTGTCCCCAGTGGAGCCCCCCTCTCATTAGGTGTCCCCAGTGGAGCCCCCCTCACATCAGGTGTCCCCGGCGGAGCCCCCCTCACATCAGGTGTCCCCAGTGGAGGCCCCCTTACATCAGGTGTGTCCCCAGTGAAGCCCCCCTTACAAATTCCCACAGCGGTGCGGTGCGCCCCCCCTCCCCTACCCCAGAGGTGCCCTAGTGTGTCCGCCGGCCGCATGGCTAGAACCCCCACCCCTTTTCATAACAGACTGGCAGCAGAGTGGGGGTAGGCGGGGCAAAGCAGGGCGGGGCGAGGCGGGGAAAGGCGGAGTGGGGCGGAGGGTGGGCGGCGATAAAGGAGCTCCATCTAGCCCCCCCAGCCATCTTCCTGAGCTTCTTTAAGATGGCGGCCGGCTGCAGACCTCTAGTGGCGGCGAAAATCGAGAACCGGATTTCTCGGGACATTTCCCGAGACACCAAAAATTCGGGAATAGAGTGTAAGTCCCGGGAATGTTCCGGGAAATCCGGGACAGTTGGCAACTATGTGCACTGTGTAGCTCACTGTTTGTTATATTACTGTCACTCCTGTGTGAGCACTCCTGTGTGGGAATCAGAGATACTGTATCTGTTAGAAAGTTTCAGTGAATTAGAGAAGCCTCTATTTGCATACTGCAATATACTTGGGCTATTCTCAAGTGTATGAGAGCAAAGCTCATTTGATTATAACCAAGTGACTGGTTTGTGTTGAAGTGTATATCTGCCACTTCATTATTTAAAGCAACAGTGTCCCTTTTTGGTCTTTGGGGGGGGAGTTTCCTAGCTAGTATTAGCCTAAGGAAAGGTAAACAGCTTAGGGTAGCGACAGGATAGGCTTCCAACGGCCATTTAGATAGGTAGCGGTCCGGTAGCATTGATAGCCTATAGTCAGGTTAGGGACCAAGAGATAGACTAGATAGGCCTGATTTGCCTTGCAGGTGGCGTGTTCCAGACTTCTTCACCATCAGTGTGTTTGTCTGTGCAAGCGTCCTCAGGAAGCCACCACTCCACAGATGCATCAGCGTTAGAACTCTCAAGCCAGATTGTGTTACGCCGTGCAAGCCAACTCATCAGGGGCCCTGCAACTGAACTGTGCCACAGGGTCTAATTGGAGGTATTGGTGTTAAAGGCCTTTAGTTATATATCCAGATATATATAGATACATTTGACCTCTTGCCTCGCAGGTGGCAGGCGGCGCAGCTCTCGTTCTGGGAGGGCGTCATATGACGCCCTCATCTTCCTGGGCCACCAGGGGGCGCGCGCGCCTGCCATGTCACTGGGGACCTGATGCACTTGCCTGGTGGCCGCGATGTCCGCCTGGCACCCGCGATTGCCCGGTAACACAGCAGGACCCTGGATCTGTGTGTAAACACGCACATCCACGTCCTGTCAGGGGAGAGGAGACCGATGGTGTGTTCTCAGTACAGAGAAACATGGAACAGTCTCCTCCCCTTGTGAGTCCCCTCCCCCCACATTTAGAATCACTCCATAGGAAACATAATTAACCCCTCGATCACCCCCTAGTGTTAACCCCTTCCCTGCCAGTTACATTTATACAGTAATCAATGCAAATTTATAGCACGGATCACTGTATAAATGTGAATGGTCCCAAAAATGTGTCAAGAGTGTCCGATATGTCCGCTGCAATATCACAGTCATGATAAAAATTGCAGATCGCCGCCATTACTAGTAAAAAAATAATAATAATAATAAAAATGCTATAAATCTATCCCCTATTTTGTAGACGCTATAACTTTTGCGCAAACCAATCAATATACGCTTATTGCAATTTTTTTTACCAAAAATATGTAAAAGAATACATATCAGCCTAAACTGAGGAAAAAATTTGTTTTAAAAAAAAAAGTGGATATTTATTATAGCAAAAAGTAAAAAAAATATTGTGTTTTTTTCAAGCGTGTCACTCTTCTTTTGTTTATAGCGCAAAAAATAAAAATAAATAAAAACCGCAGAGGTGATCAAATACCACCAAAAGAAAGCTCTATTTGTGGAGGAAAAAATGATAATTTCGTCTGGGTACAGTGTTGCATTACCACGCAATTGTCATTTAAAGTGTGACAGCGCTGAAAGCTGAAAAATGGCTTGGGCAGGAAGAGTGTGAAAGTGCACTGTATTGAGGTGGATATACACTGTTCTTCTCAGACATATGTACATTCTTCCTGTTATTGCTTTAGTTGTATGAATGCCATCACTTTATCATACATAAATGTAGCGGTAGCCGCATAGGGGCTGCTAAGCGATGTGGCCCACCTGTCATCAGTGGCGGCTGGTGAAGTTTTAGGATGGGGGGCACCAGACCTCGCCCTTTCTTTTTGACCCATCCAACCTCTCATAAGCCCCACCCCTTATATAACCCACCCACTCCATCCCCTGTATTCCACTTGCTTCCACCCATAGTGTCAAGATTATGCCGCTCAGCATCACAGGACAGATTATATAGCTTAGCATCACAGGCCAGATTATACAGCCCCAGCATTACAGGACAGAGTATACAGCCCCAGCACCACAGGACAGAGTATATAGCTCAGCCTCACAGATGCAGTATTTACAGTTTGTGCAGAGGACGCAGTACACTAACTGTAAATACTGCATCTGCCTGCCTGTGGTACTAATAGGACCAGAAGAGCACCACCAATTTTCTTCCGGTAGCTTTAGGTGCACAATGTGCAGAGGATACAGTACACTAACTGTAAATACTGTAGCTGCCTGCCTGTGGTATTAATAGGATCAGAACAACAGCAGTTGTCTTTAGGTAGCTTTAGGTGCACACTGTGCAGAGGACACAGTACACTGTGTGCACTTAAAGCTACCTGAAGACAATTGCTGTGGTTCTGATCCTAATAATACCACAGGCAGGCAGCTACAGTATTTACAGTTAGTGTACTGTGTCCTCTGCACAGTGTGCACCTAAAGCTACCTGAAGAAAAAATTGGTGGTGTTCTTCTGATCCTATTAGTACCACAGACAGGCAGCTGCAGTATTTACAGTTAGTGTACTGCGTCCTCTGCACAGTGTGCACCTAAAGCTACCTAAAGACAATTTCTGGTGTTCTCATACTAATAATACTACAGGCAGGCAGTTGATTCTGCTAGCTGCAGTATTAGTATATATATATATATACATCCCAGCTTTGTGCAGCTACATCTCACTGCTGGCCATTAGTATGTCTGGAAGGCCAGCAAGGAGAGGCAGACAGTCACAAGCCAATAAAAGAGGGCAAACAAGCTTTGTGTCTAGAGGCAACAGTGCTGGTCATGGAGACAGTGCATCCTCATCAGCACGTGGCTGTGGGACACGCTTGTCCTTTTTTTTTGGCAGCTGGCCGTGTTGAGCCACAACATGCAGAAGACTTGATAGAGTGGATGACCAAGCCATCCTAATCCTCCTCATCCTCTCTCACCCAGGCTCAGGGTACTTTGTCTGGCAAAGCAGCTGCCAACACGGCCTCTTCCCTTGGCTCAATGGCATCAGTCACTCCTTCCCTAGCCCCACCAAGTCCTCCTGAGGAGTCCACCGAACTGTTTGACCAAAGTGTTGGGTACATGCTCCAGGAGGATGCCCAGCATTTTGAAGGCTCCGATGCAGGGGCGGATCCAGAGTCTATTCTCGGGAGGGGCACTGCCAGAAAATATATTTTTTGGGGTACATCTATCGGGGAAATGGCTGGTGTTGGCGCTTCAATCATCACGGCATCATTGTTGTTATGGTGTCAGGATGATTGAAGCACGTTATTACTATAATTACATTGTTATAAAAAATTAAATAGTTTAACTCACCATAATGCAGAATCAGTGGGAGCCCCGAGTGTGTCACTTGCCACGTCACCTGTCACCAGATGCAGATTGTCACTTGCCACGTCGCCTGCCACATGTTGCGGATTGTCACTTGCCACGTCGCCTGTCACCAGATGCAGATTGTCACTTGCCACGTCGCCTGCCGCGTTGCGGATTGTCACTTGCCATGTCACTTGCCACGTCGCCTGCCACGTTGCGGGTTGTCACTTGCCATATCACTTGCCACGTCGCCTGCCACGTTGCGGATTGTCACTTGCCACGTCGCCTGCCACATGTTGCGGATTGTCACTTGCCACGTCGCCTGTCACCAGATGCAGATTGTCACTTGCCACGTCGCCTGCCACGTTGCGGATTGTCACTTGCCATGTCACTTGCCACGTCGCCTGCCACATGTTGCAGATTGTCACTTGCCACGTCACCTGTCACCAGATGCAGATTGTCACTTGCCACGTCGCCTGTCACCAGATGCAGATTGTCACTTGCAACGTCGCCTGCCACGTTGCGGATTGTCACTTGCCATGTCACTTGCCACGTTGCCTGCCACATGTTGCGGATTGTCACTTGCCACGTCGCCTGTCACTTGCCACCTGCTAAGGTGGTCTCTTGTGTCCTAGAGACAGGCAGCAGAGAGATGATGTAATCTCTCTGCTGCCGCAGCTGCCTGCATGGAGGAGGGGAAGTTGAACTGCAGGGATGCAGGGCGGGCGCCGGGCGGTGAGAGATGATGTCATCTCTCTGCTCCCCCACCCGCCGGCTCCCTGATTGGCCAGCAAGCAGCAGCCCGCCCACAAACACATTGAGCGGCACATGTCAGTCAGCGGCGGCGCTCTCTCACCTATGGAGCTGCCCGGCGGCTCCCTCACTCACGGAGCCGCCCAGCGGCTCTCTCAGTCATGGAGCCGCCCGGCTCCTCCTTCACTCACGGAACCGCCCGGCTCCTCCTTCACTCATGGAGCCGCTCAGCGGCTCTCTCAGTCACGGAGCTGCCTGGCTCCTCCTTCACTCACGGAGCCGCCCGGCTCCTCCTTCACTCACGGAGCCGCTCAGCGGCTCTCTCAGTCACGGAGCCGCCCGGCTCCTCCTTCACTCACGGAGCCGCCCGGCTCCTCCTTCACTCACGGAGCCACCCGGCGGCTCTTTCACTCACGGAGCCGCCCGGCGGCTCTCTCACTAACGGAGCTCTCACAGTCACCAGCATTTCTCGGAGGGGGCAATTGCCCGTTGCCCCCCCTGGATCCGCCCCTGCTCCGATGATGGTACCCAACTAGAGGAAGGCAGTAACATGAGCCCAGAGAGAGGGGTGCCCAAGAAGGACAGCAATCTGGCAGGCATGTTCCCCCAGCTGCAGCATACTGCCAGGTTTGCTCCAGTGCTAAAGAGGGAGGGGATGATGAGTTCACTGACTCCCACGTGGGTGCCTGATAGGAGAGAGGAGGAGGAGGAGAAGGAGGCACATCTCCAACAAGGCAGGATGCCCTCCAGGGGCCAGCTTAAGGGCAGCACACTGACTGCACCACACCGCAGAGCTCTGCATGTGCAGGGCGCTGCTGTCTCTGCACGTTATTTCAAAAGTTCTTTGGTGTGGGCCATTTTTGAGAAGAGTGCATCAGATCCCACTGCTGCTATTTGCAACATATGTCTCAAGCGTATCTCGCGTGGCCAAAACATCACCCGCTTAGACACCACATGCTTGACCAGACATATGTCGACCTGCCATGCAGTTCGTTGGCAAGCGTACCTAAAAGACCCACACCAAAGAACAAAGCAGACCTCTTCTTGCTCCTCATCAGCTGGGATCTGCAACCCCACTATACCTTCAGTACTCTCTGAAACCTGCACTGAGAGAAATGAAGGTGTAGAATTAGGTGTGTCACAGCCAAGTACTTGGGGGCAATCTGCCATCGGTACACTGACGTCAGATTGTACCAGGCAAATTTCCCTGCCCCAGCTGCTGCACCACTGAAAAGAAGTTCGCTCCCAGCCATCCACATGCCCAGCAGTTGAATGCTAGCTTGGCTAAATTGCTAGCACTTCAACTGCTGCCTTTTTTCAGTTGGTAGACTCTGCCCCCTTCCGTGGGTTTGTGGAATGTGCGGTTTCTCAGTGGCAGGTTCCCAAATGCCACTTTTTCTCACGGAAGGCGATTCCGGCTCTCTACCGGCATGTGGAAGGCAATGTCTTGGCCTCGCTGGACAGGGCAGTCAGCAGTAAGGTGCATATTACCGCTGACTCATGGTCCATCAGGCATGGACAGGGGCGTTACCTATCTATCATCAAGGGAAAATACCCCGATACCAGGGATGCCAGTATACCCTATTACAAATAATAGAGGGAGACCTAGAACACCTAACCGGTATGATGATACACCTACCTATAGGAGGGTTAGCTATCGGGAACCCTCAGATCAGAGAACATCTAGAAATAGAAGCTACAATGTTCCCACCTATAACAGATTCTCCCCTATAAGAAATCCATACTATTCTTATCTCCCCTATGGGAGAGAATATGACGAACAGAGGGATTTTCCCAGGGAAGGATATCAGGACAGGCCCCCAGGAAGGTGGAAGACTCGCGTCCCCTACAGGACCCCAGGATGGAGAGCACAACGTGGGAATGGAGGAGGACCCCCGAGAGGAGGACAGAGAAGAACAGGTGACCCCACCTCTATGGGGAGGCAGGAGCCCAGAGAGAGGACACACCCCAACAATGGGTGGGAACATACCCAGGAAAGAAACAGGGGCACAATGTCAAGCTATCCGGAAAGAAGAGGCAGACAAGAGGAAGGAGAGGAGGCAGGAAGAAAAAGAAGGAGGGTATATTAGGAAAAGGGATCTTTAACCTCAGCAACTCCACTTTTTCTGATGAAGAACTCAAGGTGTTGGACTTGGGACTCAAGTTCGCTCCTGAAAAAACGTTAGACAAATTCGAGGCTTACATCGACCTCCAGAAGTTTATGGGGAAACTCAACCTCAAAAAACATTTTGCTCTGAATCAAGAAGGTAGTACTCGGGAAGTTCCTGAGTACATACAAACCAATCTAAAAAATAATTCCATTTATAACCCTAAGACACCAGGGAGTCAATGCATGAATGCATTCAAGAAAATGGTTGAAGAAGACTTAAGAAACTTACGGAGGAGAGACAGAAAAGGGAAACATGTATGGGATGCCATTAAGAAATTAGGGGAACGACATGAAGTAGTCATAAGACCAGTGGACAAGGGGGGAGGACTGGTCATCTTGGATAAGAAGGACTACCAGGAGGAAATGGAAAATCTCCTAAAGGTGGAGAATACTTAAAAGAAATAAAGAGTAACCCCAAAAAAAAGTATCAGAAGAAACTAAGGATCCTCATTGAGAAAGGGAAAAAATGGGGATATTAAACCCAAAAGAAGCTGAATACCTGTTTTCAAAATCCACTAAAACTCCAGTTATGTATTACACACCAAAAATACATAAAAGAATGCATAAACCACCAGGTAGGCCCATAATAAGTGGGATTAATTCCATATTTTCGAGATTAGGAGAATACCTGGACAAATACCTGAAGTCCAACAAGGAAAATCTTACCTACGGGATAGCCAACAGCTCATTCAGGAACTCCAAGAAATCAAAGAGGTAGCAACTGGATCCTGGCAACCATAGATGTTAATTCGTTGTACACTAGCATTGTACAAAAAGATGGGCTAGCCGGAGTAGAAAAAGCGTTGCATGAAAACACAGGGATGAAGCAACAGCAGATCAACTATATCCTGGAGGGGCTCAAGTTGGCCATGGAATGCAACTAATTTTGGTATAACAGCAATTACTACATACAAACCAAAGGCGTAGCCATGGGGGCACGTTATGCCCCCAGTGAAGCGAACCTTTTCCTGAATATGTGGGAGGAGGAGTACATTTATGATCGAAAAATCCCTCAAATTAAGATGTATAGGCACTACATTGATGATTTGATTATCCTATGAGATGGAACATCGGATACTTTTGAGCAATTCCTTGGACAACTGAACGATAACAAATATGGAATTACGCTTACAGGGAAATGAAGATAGAAGATAGAGTACCTAGACTTAGAAATCTTCAAGTCAGGGACATCTCTTTGTACCCGTACCTTTTTTAAGGACACAGACCGCAATGGGTATATACCCACCTCTAGCTGCCACCATCCAAGGTGGAAGGGGAATATCCCAAAGGGCCAACTAATGTGTCTCCGCAGGAACTGTGATCTAACTGCGAACTTTGAAAAACAAGCAGACGTGCTTATTCAGAGGTTCCAAGAAAAAGGTTATGCAGCCAATACCCTGGCAAAATTGAAGCTGGAGATAATGAAAGTGGACAGGAAGACCCTATTTAATAACACCAACAAGAGAAAGAATGAACAAGGAGAGATTCTGTTCATCACAGGGTACAACAACCAATATAAAGACGTTGAACGTATTATCAACAGGTATTGGCCAATTCTACAAGAGGATAGAGTACTATCAAAAATTCTCCCCAGAAGACCAAAATTTGTGTACAGGAGAGCACCCAGCCTCCGGAATTACCTAGTACACAATGTTATAGATCCTCCGAAACAAGTAAAAATTAGTACTAGCTTGAAGGGATTCTATAAATGTCATAGGTGCCTACCATGTAGGGTCAGCAAACCACAACCTAGGAAGAAAGAAACATTCAAATCCACAGTTGACCACAAATAATATAAAATAAAAAAATTAATTACATGCCAGAGTATGCATGTTACGTACATTATAGAATGCCCTTGCCACCTCCAGTACGTGGGGAGAACCACCCGGCCTCTAGCCGTTAGAATAAGGGAACACATCAATAACATTAGGAAAGGGTTCCCCAAACATCACTTATCCAGACACTTTGATGAGGTACATCAGAGAGATCCCACAGGGCTTGTGTTCTACGGCATAGATCATGTCGAAGATCACTGGAGAGGGAATAACAAACTCACACTCATTTCTCAAAACAAAACTGGGTGGATTTATCATTTACAATCCCTGGCCCCGAAGGGGTTAAATCTGGACATAGATTTAAACTGTTTTATAGCCAACCCTTAGGTAAAGGTCTGTGCACCAACTTATTGACCACCTGTGGGAGTTTACAGTCGGCCATTAGTGTAGTTATCATGGAGGCTCTAGGGCAGGGCCCCACCCATTTCTTTTCTCCCCCCTGTGTGGAATGGGGTGAAGCTTAGGAGGACAATAGACAAGGGACTCCTCATCATGGGAGGCTTTTTCTTAGGTGGAAGAATTAGGGGTTCTAGGATTTTATCCCTTATATGTGGTCTTTCTCTTGTGATTTAGTTTGAATTTTATACATTATCTCTTTGTGATTTATTTGTATCCCCTTTTCAGGAGGATGTGTACATGATCCCCCATCTGTTATGACCCCAGGTAGGGGTGTATGAGAGATTATATATACACATGTTAATGATGTTCTCACTTAACTGATGTATGTTTCCTCCAAATATGGAAATTCCCTATATATATGCATATGAATATGATGCCCTCACCTAATCGGTGAGTGCTTCCTCCATGCATGGTGATACCAATTCCTTAGCCCAGTATATGTAAGTTGAGTTTGGGATTGGGGCCCAGTAAGATGGTGAGCCTGGATTGTAAGGGAATATCTATTAATATTGATATCTTGCAATCATATATATACTTTTGCAAACCATGGCGTGTTAATGACATGCTACACATTCAGAGGCTATTGAGTAGTAATACATAACGTCACCAATAGGGGTTCTACCCTATGTTCCTTTATCGTATCCCCCCCTCCATTTTTGTAATCCAAACTTATGGACTGAAGAAATGGTAACACCTAATGATTAGTTCAGATTGGTTAATATAGCAATATCGGATGTATAAACCTTATTATTTTGTATATGAGTTGATCGCACAATGTATATGTCTGCCCCTATTGATGGCAAGCGGGGATATAAGGCTTTGGATTTACATACACTATTTTGGAATAACCCCGTATTTTGTAATGCTCTAACCCGATAGAGATGTCCTGTTTAATACATACAACGGGAATCCGCCCATGGGAGGAGCATTGGAGGAACACAGTATGCACGCTTGCCTTTAAATAGCACAATACGAGGTACGTTAGCTACGCCTTTGACAACGTAGATGACGAAACGCGTAAGGCGGAGCTACGCACTTAGGTCACACGCGGAAGTCGGAGAGAGTGTGGAACGCAGTTGAGGCGCACGGCGCTCAGCTGATGGCTTTGCATCCACGAGCTCCCTCCGTGTATGATATCTTACACGCAGTGTGATTATTTGGCCCCCTTTTTTAAGGAGCCCGGACTTTTTATTTAGTATATCTTATTTTATTTTATTTAGCTTGCTGTTTGGTTATAGCTTTTAATAAAGTAATTTTAAACGTGTCACACTACGGGATCCCTGTTTCTTTCCTATGAGGACGACCCAGACCACTGACGGGTACATCACATCTGGAGCGGAAGCACCCGGGGATAGCCCTATTGGAACCTAAGACGCCATTCTACTGCCTGGTACTACATTCCTATTACCCCTGCAGGGTGTAGGGAGCTGGTGAGTGGGGATCCTTGAGGGGGAGCACCGCAAGTCACCGGATATCAGCTGCTTTTCTCACGAAAGTCACTATTCACAAGAACTTTGTTTATGTTGGAACGTTATTGTCACGGAACGCCCACACTCCGCTTGAGTGCTTCCGTCATATACCGCTTCCTAAGTTCTGGAACACGAGTCCAATGGATCTGGCTATAGGAACCCCAAGAACTAGACAACACCAGTCTTGGAGTACATCAGAATTACCTTTATTTTGAGATCTCACAGACCTTTATACAGCAGGGATGACTCAAAGCTAACCTAATTAACATGACCTAATTTACTACAAAATGTACCCAGACCAGATGACAGTCTTGTGGGCACCGAGCTTCACACATTAATACAATTAACAATACAAACAACAATCTCCCCCCTCCTCAGCCTAGACCATTCGTCTATTAGCCAGTGCTGGTGGCTAATGTGATCAGCTCTCTCAATTAACATAAACACATGTTGATAACACCAGCATCTCCTCACAGGATGTGTCCCAGCAGAATGAATCAGTCTTATCAGCAGGGGGCTGCTGGAGGAATCCCCCCTCCCTCTTCAGGGACACAAATATACAGTAAGGAGTCCCCATACAATATATACATGACTGAGTCCGATTAATACAGTTCAGACTAGATTTCTCATTCACCTCACAAAGAGTATTGTTCCATTGAAAATCCAGGGCCCATAATCAAAAGGCAACAGGCTTGCATACAGTCCTCTCCAACAGCCTCTGTTCTGGCTCTGTTTGTGACATTTCTCCCCTTTCGGCAGGAGACTAACACAGGAGGAGACCCCAGACGGGTTGACTCCGAAGTTAGTAAACAGCTCCAGTCCTCTACTGCCTGTACCCACACAGTACCCCAAACAAATTATCCCAAACAGTGCATTACTCACCCAGCCATCCTCTGCCTCTCTCAGAGAACATATCTGCCGCTGGGGAGAGGCCCAGACTGGCCCTTCTCCCTGGAATCCTTTCTGCCGCTGGAGAGAAGACAGGGTGACTGGGCTCACTCTGTCATGCTGTTGGGGATCTGGGCCCACTGCCCAGCATCCCTGGGGTATACAGGTGGAGACTGAAGTCCCATCCACCTTCACAGGAAATCCATCCTCTGTTAGTTGAGGGCAGAGTCCAGCAGTCCTCGGCCCTGTTGCCAGCCCTTCTGCTGGAAACTCCACACCATCTGTTCCGGCTAACTGTTGGAGAGGGAGGCCGACTGCCCCGCCTCCCTGGAACTCTGTAGTTGTTGCCGGTGCTGGGCAGAGGTTGGTAGCACTCTGCCCTGTTGCCAGCACTTCTGCTGGGGACTCCGCATCCTCTGCTCCGGCTAACTGTTGGGGCAGGCAGCTGGCTTCCTCCACTCCCAAACTGTGTAGCTGCCATTGGGGAGGTGAGCCGGCTGCTTCCTTTTCCATTCCCTCATCTGGCTGCTGGGACGACATGTCGATGGTACTGTCTCCCAGGTACACGGATCTTTGCTGGGGAGGAAAGCCCACTTCCTCCACCCTGGCCAACTGTTGGGGAGGGACAACACACACCTCCTCTCCCTTCTCCCCCTGTATCTGCTGCTGGGAAGTGATTGCCATCTTCTCACCCTGAGCCTCCACAATTGCTGCAGGTGTGGGGCAGAGGTCTTGGACCCTCTGTCCGGTTGCCAGCACTTCTGCTGGGGGTTTGCTAGGTGGTTCCTCCTCTACAGAAATGTCTATTAAATCCCCAGTCTCTGGAAGTGGTAAAAGTGTGGGACAGAGGTCTTGGACCCTCTGTTCAGTTACCAGATCTTCAGCTGGAGAAGTTTGTTTTAACTCCATAGATGCTGCTGGCAGAAAATCACATGTCCCTGTCAGTGTTGTGGGAGAAAGGCCGACTACCTCTTCTCTCAGGAAGGCTGAAGCCACTGTTGGTGCTGGGCAGAACACAGTGAACTTTGGCCCTGATAGCAGCTCTTCTGCTGGAGGCTCATCAGGTTGTTCTTCCTCAGCAGAAAAGTCTATCAAATCCCATGTCTCTGCAACTGATGTCGGGGAATAGGGGTTCACCATCTCCTGTCCATGGAACCCAGAAGGTGTTATCATTTCTGGACAGAGGTTAGCAGAGCTCTGCCCTGTTGTCAGCACTTCAGGTTTGGGAACGGCAATCTCCGGATTTTCCACTGCCGATTCTCTGGCATGCTGCTGAACTTGTTCTAGCAGTTTCCTGTATGCCCTTTCCAGATGCTGTTCCTTCCTTAGCAAATGGTCCAGATCAGGTTTGAGCTCTGAGACCC
Organism: Lithobates clamitans; assembly: GCA_037952925.1. Classification (NCBI taxonomy): domain Eukaryota; kingdom Metazoa; phylum Chordata; class Amphibia; order Anura; family Ranidae; genus Lithobates; species Lithobates clamitans. The sequence continues at coordinate 1,988,365 of JBBGZY010000116.1, read as the reverse complement.
CTGCAAGACCGAGCATAGACTCTCTATAGTCTCTCATGTCCTCAAGGTCAGGTTCCCCTTCATCGCCAAACATAAAAAGATCTGTAAGGTTCTCCCACAGCAATCCAGGGCCGCCAAAGTCATATCCCTCCGGAGAGCATTCTGTTGTCTCCCCTAAATATCCCTCCTCTGCGTGCCATTGCAGAGCCCGATATCGATTGTCCAGCTCTATCTCCTGCTGGACCAACCTGTCCAACTCAGTCACCCATTGCTCCTGGGGCTGCTCTCCCAGGAATGCCATCCGCAATGCCCGTTGGTCACTGGCCCGTTGCTCTTGGGTTGGAAAGCACTTGCCCTGTTTTATACCAGCGAGACGGAGGGCTGCAATCCAGAGCTCCACCCGAATCAGCTGCCTGAGCTCCAGGTATTCATCCTCAGACACAGTCCTGGTGTACGTTGAAAGGATGATCCGCAGCAGCCCCGGGAATTCTGATGCCAGGTCCATATCTCCGCTGGGGTGACTGAAGTCTGCTATGCTGATCTTGGATCCAGTTGGAGGTTTGGATGTCCCAGACTTCAGACTTCAGGAAGCTTTCCCGCTGCTTGCCACCAATGTCACGGAACGCCCCACACTCCACTTGAGTGCTTCCGTCATATACCGCTTCCTAAGTTCTGGAACACGAGTCCAATGGATCTGGCTATAGGAACCCCAAGAACTAGACAACACCAGTCTTGGAGTACATCAGAATTACCTTTATTTTGAGATCTCACAGACCTTTATACAGCAGGGATGACTCAAAGCTAACCTAATTAACATGACCTAATTTACTACAAAATGTACCCAGACCAGATGACAGTCTTGTGGGCACCGAGCTTCACACATTAATACAATTAACAATACAAACAACAATCTCCCCCCTCCTCAGCCTAGACCATTCGTCTATTAGCCAGTGCTGGTGGCTAATGTGATCAGCTCTCTCAATTAACATAAACACATGTTGATAACACCAGCATCTCCTCACAGGATGTGTCCCAGCAGAATGAATCAGTCTTATCAGCAGGGGGCTGCTGGAGGAATCCCCCCTCCCTCTTCAGGGACACAAATATACAGTAAGGAGTCCCCATACAATATATACATGACTGAGTCCGATTAATACAGTTCAGACTAGATTTCTCATTCACCTCACAAAGAGTATTGTTCCATTGAAAATCCAGGGCCCATAATCAAAAGGCAACAGGCTTGCATACAGTCCTCTCCAACAGCCTCTGTTCTGGCTCTGTTTGTGACAGTTATGCACTATTTTTGCTTATGTTGGAACTATATATTATTTTTTCAGATTTTTCTTTTTTTTTCTCTATCCCTCATTATTTTTGCATCATCATTATTTTTGCAACACATGATGAACTGATTTAAGATTTATATCCCCTACCCATTCAATCTGAATTGTGGATGGGAGAGTGGTTCAACACGGAATTAGGATTTATATGATATATCACTATCTGCACATATTGATTAATGATATTTGGAGACTGGGCACTACACCACTTGCAGGGGGGATTTCTATTGGTCAGATTTCTCTCTATGCAATAGGTGGGGGTGTTTATTGAGTCTTTAATTTTTATTTGATTCTAATTTATTTATTATTATCTACATTGTTTTGGATGGTTAGTTACACCTCAGATATATATAAGAGCATTTTACTGGTTTGTAAACACTAGCACGGTTCACCAATTTCTAATAGGTGCATACTCACACTCACAAATTGATGGTTTTTGGCTGAGTGTTTTTTCTTGCTCTGTATACATGAGCATGGATTATTAAATTCAATTAGGTATCCCGACATAGGTAGCGCCACTTACCCCTATCTATAATTTCCTTTTACCATTAAATCTCACCCCTCTGGGGGTGTGTGTAAGGGGAGGCTGCAAACCTTAGTCCGTGAGCGTGGAAACCCTTTCCTATTACCTATCTATCATCGCGCACTGGGTGACTCTTCTGGCAGCTGGGAAGGATGCAGGACAGGGTGCAGTAGTGTTGGAGGTTGTTCCGCCACCACGCCTCCAAAATTGTGGTGATTCTGCCACACCTCTCTCCTCCACCCCATCCTCTTCTTCTTCCTTCATGGCCTCTTCCTGTGCTGATTTGTCCTCGGAACCAGCGGTGCTCCGTAGGCGTTCAAGGGGCTACGCAAGCGCGCAGGCAAAAAGATGACATGCAGTGCTTGAGCTGGTGCGCTTGGGGGACAGGAGTCACACTGGGGCAGAGATTCTGTCAGCTATGCAGGGGCAAGTTCAGAGGTGGTTGACGCCACGTCAGCTTAAGCCAGGTATGGTGGTTTGTGACAATAGCACCAACCTCCTCTCCGCCCTCCGACAGGGACAACTGACCCATGTGCATTGGCTTAACTTGGTGGTGCAGCCGTTCTTGGGCAGGTACCCGGGCTTACAGGATGTCCTGAGGCAGGCCAGGAAGGTCTGTGTGCATTTCCACAAGTCATATAATGCCAGTGCTCGGCTGGCTAACCTCCAAAAGGAAATATATAAAAAGTTAATAAAGCGCTACCATCAATCTTAATATAGCACAGTGATCCAATAAATAATGTGATCCAATAAAGGATGTGATCCTATAAAGAATAAATAAACTAATCATATATAAGTGTCCAGTAAACCACACTAGATATAAATTAATTACTGTTCTTCCAAAATGCTTGTAGATTTCTGGAGATGCTGGGAAAAAAGTCAAATGCCACTGATTTGTAAGATAAAGCACAAAAGGATAATGATACCCAAATAATCAGGTGTGTAGTCTCTGATGCTGTTCACATGTGGTGGATTGCTTTCATACCTTCATTGCTTTCAATCCTTCATAGATCGATATCGCTCAAATAAAAGATCACATTTAAGAAGGTCAGTTGCATATATTCAGACAGTCTCCTCACTTACAGTCAGGTCCATAAATATTGGTACATCAACACAATTTCAATCTTTTTGGCACTATACACCACCACAATGGATTTGAAATGAAACAAACAAGATGTTCTTTAACTGCAGACTTTCAGCTTTAATTTGAGGGTATTTACATCCAAATCAGGTGAATGGTGTAGGAATTACAACAGTTTGTATATGTGCCTCCGACTTTTTAGGGGCCAAAAGTAATGGGACAGATTAACAATCATCCATTAAACTTTTTAATACTTGGTTGCATATCCTTTGCAGTCAATTACAGCCTGAAGTCTGGAACGCATAGACATCACCAGACGTTGGGTTTCATCCCTGGTGATGCTCTGCCAGGCCTCTACTGCAAGGGTCTTCAGTTCCTGCTTGTTCTTGGGGCATTTTCCCTTCAGTTTTGTCTTCAGCAAGTGAAATGCATGTTCAATCGGATTCAGGTCAGGTGATTGACTTGGTCATTGCATAACATTTCACTTCTTTCCCTTAAAAAACTCTTTGGTTGCTTTCGTAGTATGCTTCGGGTCATTGTTCATCTGCACTGTGAAGCGCCGTCCAATGAGTTCTGAAGCATTTTGCTGAATATGAGCAGATAATATTGCCCAAAACACTTCAGAATTCATCCTGCTGCTTTTGTCAGCAGTCACATCATCAATAAATACAAGAGAGCCAGTTCCATTGGCAGTCATACATGCCCACGCCATAACACTACCACCACCATGCTTCACTGATGAGGTGGTATGCTTTGAATCATGAGCAGTTTCTTTCCTTCTCCATACTCTTCTCTTCCCATCACTCTGGTACAAGTTGAGCTTGGTCTCATCTGTCCATAGGATGTTGTTCTAGAACTGTGAAGGCTTTTTTAGGTGTTCTGGCCTTCCTGTTTTTGAGGCTCACCAATGGTTTACATCTTGTGGTGAACCCTCTGTATTCACTCTGGTGAAGTCTTCTCTTGATTGTTGACTTTGACACACATACACCTACCTCCTGGAGAGTGTTCTTGATCTGGCCAACTGTTGTGAAGGGTGTTTTCTTCACCAGGGAAAGAATTTTCAGTCATCCACCACAGTGGTTTTCCGTGGTCTTCTGGGTCTTTTGGTGTTGCTGAGCTCACCGGTGCATTCTTTCTTTTTAAGGATGTTCCAAACAGTTGATTTGGCCACACCTAATGTTTTTGCTATCTCTCTGATGGGTTTGTTTTGTTTTTTCAGCCTAATGATGGCTTGCTTCACTGATAGTGACAGCTCTTTGGATCTCATATTGAGAGTTGACAGAAACAGATTCCAAATGCAAATAGCACACTTGAAATGAACTCTGGACCTTTTATCTGCTCCTTGTAAATGGGATAATGAGAGAATAACACACACCTGGCCACGGAACAGCTGAGCAGCCAATTGTCCCATTACTTTTGGTCCCTCAAAATGTGGTAGGCACATATACAAACTGTTGTAATTCCTACACCGTTCACCTGATTTGGATGTAAATACCCTTAAATTAAAGCTGAAAGTCTGCAGTTAAAGCACATCTTGGTTGTTTCACTTCAAATCCATTGTGGTGGTGTAAAGAGCCAAAAAGATTAGGATTGTGTCGCTGTCCCAATATTTATGGACCTGACTGTAGCTTTTTTTCTTGCTCACACATCACTGGGGTTACTGGCTCCTCCTACGCGTTACATCACTGGCACATGACTTTTTCCTCCAAAAGGAATTTAACCTGCCCAAGAACCGCCTAATCTGTGACATGCCCACCAGGGGGAACTCAACGTTGGCCATGCTGCAAAAGCAGCATAGGGCCATCAATGAGTACCTATGTGACTATGGCACCAGGACAGGGTCAGGGGACCTTGTTTTTTTTCCCCACATCAGTGGGCTATGATCAGGGATGCATGCACTGTCCTGTCACCATTTGAGGAGGCCACGAGCATGGTGAGCAGTGACAGTGCATGCATCAGTGACACTGTCCCTCTTGTTCACCTGTTGGAGCACACGCTGTGTGGAATAATGGACAGGGCACTTGAGGCAGAACAGAGGGAGGAAGAGGAGGACTTCCTTACCTCTCAAGGCCCCCTTTATCCAGTGTTCCTGCGTGCCCGCCTATCACACAAAAAGAGGACGAGGAGGAGGAGGACTGTGTCGGCATGGAGGTGGAGCCTGGCACTCAGCATCAGCAGCAGTCTTCAAGGGATCATTTACAGTCCGAAGATGCCCATGGACTTGTACGTGCTGGGGGGAGGTGGCTGTGGGACATGTCGTCCTTAGTGACCCAGAGGACTCTGGACCGAATGCCTCAGCAAACCTACGCTACATGGCCTCCCTGATCCTGCAAAGCCTACGGAAATATCCTCGTATTCGTGGTATCAAGGGGAGGGATAATTACTGGCTGGCAACCCTTCTTGATCCACGTTACAAAGGTAAGGTTGCGGACCCTATCTTGCCATCGCAGAGGGAGCAGAGGATAAAACATCTTCGGGAGGCCTTGCAGAAAGGTTTTTGCAACGCGTTTCCAGAGCCTGGGAGGTTACAATTTCCTGGTCCTCCTGGACAACGTGTTGCTGAGGCTTCGGTCAGTCACAGAAGGAGCAGTGGAGAAGGTGGCCATCTGATGGATGTGTTCAGACAATTTTTTAGTCCACAGCCCCAAGGTCTGATCGGTTCCAGCAACCATCGCCAGCGTCTGATTCACATGGTGCAGGATTACCTAGGGGCAAGATCAGACTTGGACACCTTTCCCACCGAAAATCCTCTGGGTTACTGGGTCTTGAGGATGGATCACTGGCCAGAGCTTGCACAGTATGCAATTGAGCTACTGGCCTGTCCTGCATCCAGCGTTCTTTCGGAACGCACATTCAGTGCTGCTGGAGGCTTTGTAACCGATCACAGGGTGCGCCTGTCCACCAAATCGGTCGATCGGCTGACCTTCATAAAAATAAATCAGTTTCGGATCACCAGCTACCAAGCACCTGATGCTGATGTAACCGATTGATTTTTTTTTTAATGTGAGATCCCTTCAAGACTGCCTATGCTGATGCTGAGTTATGCTGTTATGCTAAGTCACAATCCTCTTCCTCCTCAATGAGCATTTTTGGTTCCGGGCACCACCACAAGTGGCCAAGGCTCAATTTTTCAGCCCCTGTTAAATAGGGGCGTGTATTTACAATTTTTGATGCAATACTTTGCAGCAGGGCTCATTCCTGCGCTCCAACTAGAGTATCTGTGAGGGGTTGCAGTGTTGTGGCACCAGTGCCTAAGGCCCAATTTTTCTGCCCCTGTTCAACAGGGACATGTAATTACAATTCTCGATCTAATATTTCACAGCAGGGCCCATTCCTGCACCCACCAAGAGTAACTGTGAGGGCTTACAGTGTTGTTGCAACATCACCACCACAGGCCCAATTTTTCTGCCCCTGTGCAACAGGTGCATGTAATTACAATTCTTGATAGAATATTTCACAGCAGGGCCCATCCAACTTACAAACGACTCCTACTTGCAAACGGAAGGAGACAACAGGAAGTGAGATGAAATCTACCCCTAGGAAGGGAAATTCTCTCCTGTAAGAGTTAATATGGGAAAAATGTGTCTCCTCTTCACTGATGCTTTATCACCAATCCTTGTTTCACTAAAAACCCCAAATTTTTTGGCTGGAGCTACACTTTTAAAATGTACCAGTTCAAAATTAAAAACAGATTCTACTTAACAACAAAACTACAGTCCCTGTCTTGTTTGCACCGCCTGTATATTGCTGTTCAGAGTATATAGGGCCTGGAGGCCCCACGTCTTTTCTTTTTTTAATTGGGGTGCGGGGTTCCCCTTAATATCCATACACGACCCAAAGGGCCTGGTAATGGACTGGGGGGGTACCCATGCCGTTTGTCTCACTGATTTTCATCCATATTGCTGGGACCGGACATTACATTAAAGCCGCAAGCAGTTTTAAATGATTTTTATTCCTTTAAAAATGTCATTTTGTGCAGGGACTGTTCTAAGCACGGGAAACACGCGCCACTTTACAGGCATACTATAGACACCCCTTTCGGTCAGTTCGTAGGTTCTGGTGCGAACCGAACCGAGGGGTGTTCGGCTCATCCATACTCTTCAGGCTTCTTCCGCCGTCTCCTCTTCCGCCAAAGCGTTAGGCATCCAATAGGATCACCTGATGCTTTGGCCAATCGGGGAGACAGGTCCCACTGTCCTGCCTCCTGATTGGCGGGGAGGAACGTTAGTATCAAAATAGCCAAAATTAATTCGCCCCGAGCCCACCCTATTTTGAAGCCCATCAGAGCCTCTGGCTCTAATCACGTGCTTCAAAATACACCCCCCGCCTATTGTTGCCAAATTAATTAATGCGCCCGGCATCCTGAAAGGGGCTGGGTGCATGGATAGGGAGGGTGGCGGAGGTGCTGGGGGGGGCGGCGCCGTGCGCCCACGATTCACGGGCTGCCACTACCCTGTTCTAGGTGGAGGCACTGGCAATTATATATTCATAGACCACTCTTCTTTTAGGGAAGGCTCTGGCTCATTTGGTTACCTGCAGGTTAGCACCATAGCGAACCAAACAGAGGGGCGTTCAGCCTATGTCTGCTCTTAATCTTCAACTGCTCTAGGCCTTCAGTCCTTTGAATATCGACAAGTATATTAAATAATCTAACGATTTTGAGAAAAATTACATTTAAAAGCATGAACTATGCTTTCTTACATTATCTATCCATTTTTATCTAACATTATGCTTTCAAACTTAATGGAAACCGCTAGTGAAATATAAAAAAATCTAATTCCAAATGCTCAAAATTTCTAACTATTGACACCACAGTTACGTTTGTAACTGCAAATCTGCTTTCAGGCACACAGTTTTTAGCCTTAATGTTTTTCTGAACATTTGAAGCTTTTAGTTTTCATCTGAAAGGGGGAACGTATGATTACTGCTCCATCTGCTGGAGATAAGAGGAATTTACCAAATAGTTCATGACAAATTTATTAAAGTGTATGTCAAGGCAAAATAATATGCAGTACATCTCTGCAATACATGCACAATTCCACATGCTTTATTGCTGAAAGCACAGCAAAATATCTGTTGATCTGCCAGAATTGCACTCAGCTCTCAAGTCCTATTGTGGGCTGAAATTACACGGCATTTTTGTGGACTGCATGATTTCAGCCCTGCTGAGTGTCTTTGACTAAACTTACTCAACAACCCCCACTCTCAGATGTCTACAACATAAAGGGTACTCATTATGTATCCCACTATAAGAACTTGAAGGGATTAAGGCTCGGTTCACACTGCTGCATTGCAAATTTCGCGCAAATTTATTCAGATTGTGGTGAAAATTCTCAGTGCGTTTTCTTTTGTGACAAGTGCGATATTTACCGTGAATCTAATGCGAATTAAGTGCGAATTGGTTGTAAATTGGGAGGGGATTGGTTACGGTTGCGATTTTATGTTTGGACAATAGAACCCACTGTGTATGCTGACGTAAAAATAGGCGTAATAACTTCCTGTTCTCTTCCTGGTTTTTGTGTAGTGTGTAGTTAGGAGAGTGGAGCGTGGAGCGAGGAGTATTGTGTGTTTTTCGAGATTTTAAGCATGTATCATCATTCTTTGCTGTTGGTTATGGCAGCAGTAGCTAGTGCTACTGCAGCAGTCCTGATAAAAAAGCAAAAAGCCAGGAGGAGGATGCTGACAATTCAAAGATACTGGGTCCACCCTACAATTGCAAATAGGGAGGAGAGCGGCCAGTTCCGGATTATCTATAATGATTTACGTGCAGTATGTGATTGTACGTGATCGTATGTCAGTGAGCAGGTAAGTAATTATGTGAAAGTTCTACCTTCTCCCCATTCCTCCATCCCTCCCTCACACCACATCCTTCTCCCCCCAGCCCCCCTAAATCCCTTTCCCCCTCATCCTACAGTAGGTGATCACGATATTGTGTCAATCTCGCCGCATTTATCGGCGAGATTTGACACCTGTGAGCCTTGTCGCGGGAGCCAGCGCCGAGGCGGCTCACTCATCGAGAAAGGAATTCTTTTTTCCTTTCGCGATGAGCGACAGGCAGTGCTGACAGCTGTCTGATATGAATCATGAGGGGGAACGCCGCACCAAATTTTAAATGAAAAAAACGGTGTGGGTTCCACCCAGGGGCATACCAGGCCCTTAGGTCTGGTATGGGTTGTAATGGGAACCCTCTACGCTGAAAAATCCCCCCCAAAATCCATACCAGATCCTTATCCAAGCACACAGCCCGGCCGGTCAGGAAGGGGTTGGGGATGAGCGAGCGCCCCCCCTCCTGAACCGTACCAGGCCGCATGCCCTCAACATGGGGGGTAAGTGCTTTGGGGGAGGGGGGGGGCGACCATTAGCACTATTGTGCATGAAACCTGGGGAGCTATCTGGCATGTTTTAAAATAGTCGGTGATGAAGAAGCGGACTATGGAAGACTGGGCTAAAATTGCAAGGTTTTTGGGAGCGGTACAATTTTCCATATTCTGTGGATGCAGTAGATAGAAAGCACACAAGAATAATCAGCCCAGTTGGTAGTGGCTCAAAATACTTTAAAATACTATAAAAATTACATTTCATTAGTTCTAATGGCAATGGCTGATGCCAATTATTAATTTACATATGTGGATATAGGTTCAAATGGAAGTAGCTCCGACTCAAGTACCTTCTCTCATTCTTCTTTTGGCAAGATGCTTCAGGAAAACTCTCTGAACCTACCTAATAATTGCCGACTTCCTGGGATAAATCCAGCTTTGGAGCCATATGTCTTTGTTGGGGATGAGGCGTTCCTTATTTCAGAGCACCTTCTATGGCCATATGCTAATCAAGGACTTACCATTGAAAAGAGGGTATTTAACCACTTCAGCCCCGGAAGGATTTGCCCCCTTCCTGACCAGAGCACTTTTTACAATTTGGCACTGCGCTGCTTTAACTGGTAATTGCGCGGTCATGCAATGCTGTACCAAAACAAAATTTGCATCCTTTTTTTTCCACAAATAGAGCTTTCTTTTGGTGGTATTTGATCACCTCTGCAGTTTTTATTTTTTGCACTATAAACAAAAAAATTACTAAAAATTGAAAAAAAAAAGATATTTTCTACTTTTTGTTATAAAAAAAATACAATAAACTCAATTTTAGTCAGCAAATTTAGGCCAAATTGCATTCAGCCACATGTCCCGGGTAAAAAAATTCAATAAGCATATATTTATTGCTTTGCGCAAGAGTTATAGCGTCTACAAACTAGGGTACATTTTCTGGAATTTACGCAACTTTTAGTTTATGACTGACATTTCTTGAGGTGCTATAATGGCAGGGCAGTACAACCCCCTCCCCACAAATGACTCCATTTTGGAAAGTAAACACCCCAAGGAATTTGCTGAGAGGCTTGTTGAGCACATTGAATATTGTATTTTTTTGTCACAAGTGATTGAAAAAATGACAAAAAAAAAAAAAAGATGTACACAAAGTTGTCACTGAAATAATATATTGCTCAAACATGCCATGGGCATATGTGAAATTACACCCTGCTGCCTCTCTTAAGTATGAGGATACCACATGTGTGAGACTTTTTGGGAGCCTAGCCGCGTACAGGACCCTGAAAACCAAGCACCGCCCTCAGGCTCTCTAAGGGCGTAAATTGGTGATTTTACTCCTCACTACCTTTCACAGTTTCGGAGGCCATGATATGCCAAGATAGCACAACCCCCCCCCCCCCCCCAATGACCCCATTTTGAAAAGTAGACACCCTAAACTATTTGCTGAGAGGAATGTTGAGTCCATGGAATATTGTAATTTTCCCGAAACTTGTGGCAAAATATAAAACTTTTTTTTTTTTTTCACAAAGTTGTCACAAAATAATATATTGCTCAAACATGCCATGGGCATATGTGAAATTACAATGTAAACAAAAAAGTGAAATACCGCGCTATATCTAAATAAAGAGAACAGCTGCTGCTAAAAGTGAGATACACCAAACAATTCAAAGAAAAAGAAAACAATAGCAGCGCTAAGATTGACTAAAAATGGAAATCACAAATAATGATATTATAAGATTACAATACCCATTAAACATTGGTAATTACTCCATAAAAATACATTTAAATTAATCCATGAAAATCAATTAGGCAAAAACCTTGATAGTGAAAATATATACTAATAAAAATATATATGCTGAAAATGAATACTGAAAAAAAGTTTTGATATGTATTAAATATTGAGTAAAGTGTTCAAAATAAAAATTCAAATAAAAATTGTGTGAGTTCGTAATGGAATTGATTCCGTGACAGACCACCACCGTATTCAGAAAGTGACCACCATAAGAAATGCAAGCAAGATAAGCTTGTGACCTCAAACCCGGTACGGGCCTTTATCCCAAAAGCAGACAAATGTCTCTGAGTCCAATGCTGGTACAAGGAACAGAGCAGGTAACCCAGGCGAGCTTAACGTTCACCAGATGAAGGATATTCGCCAGACTCTCCTGAGCCAAAGACCTCCGACAGGCAGTCATATAAAACCCAGATAGAAAAAACTTGCCATAGTGTTATACCGTCAAAGGGATTTAATAGAAAGTAAAAAATGTATTGCACTTACAATGGATTAAAAAACATACAGCAAGGAAATATGTTTATGTGAAATTACACCCCAAAATACATTCTGCTGCTTCTCCTGAGTACAGGGATACCACATGTGTGAGACTTTTTGGGAACCTAGCCGCGTACAGGACCCCGAAAACCATGCACCACCTTCAGGCTTTCTGTGCACCCCATGCACCCCATTTTGGAAAGTAGACACCCCAAGGTATTTGCTAAGAGGCATGCTGAGTATTTTGCAGATCTTGCTTTTTGTCACAAAGTTTTGAAATTTGAAAAAAGAAAAAAAAATACATTTTCAAAAACAAATGAGAGCTGCATTTTGTTATTGTTATCACAGGGAATGTAAATATCCTCTATGACAGCAATAGGTAGTGACAGGTACTCTTTTTTTAAAAAAAATTAGGTCTATTAGACTCTAGATCTCTCCTCTGCCCTCAAATCATCTGACCACACCAAAATTGGTTTGATAAGATGCTTTCCCAATGACGCTGTTCATATCCAGGGAAACCGAAGTCATAAAATGCTGGTAAGGTAAATAGAGATATGTGGTGCTAACTCAAAGTGCAAAAATGTGATGAAATAAATATAACCCAATTCTTCAAGTAAAGTGCATATGCGTAAAGAACAAAATCACATAAATAAAGTGATTAAACATCCATTAAATTCATAGGAAGTGACATCGGATAAATGACAGTGAAAATTCATGAAATATGACATCAAATAAATAAACAAATCCAAATAAAGGTGAATAAATCCAAAAATAGTCTAAAAGTGCATCAAGATAAAAAAAAAAAAAAATCACAAATTTAGAAACATTTTTAAAAAATCGCATGAGATAAAAAAAAGTCGCATGCAATAACAAAAATCGCATAAGGTGCAAAAAAGTGCAGAAACACTATAAAAATAGCTACAAGTCGATCCAATTAATGTAATACAGTTCCAACGTGAACAACCGCCCACGTGACTTTATCAAAGGGTTTTCTCAAAGGGAGACTTTGATAAAGTCACATGGGCGGTGACGATACGCGTCAGGGAAGAGTCAGGTGTCATCACTTCTGGCCGAGACCAGAAGTACTGGGATCTGTGCTGTTCATTTTATGCTGTATATGTAAGTTACTGTTGTTTTGAATAAACCTTGTTTTGAATACTGCACAATGGGGATACTCCCTTCTATTGGATGCCTCCACCCAACTTGCTGAACTTGAAGCCTTCCATTTGGAGATTTGCCAGACCTGTGACGATCGGAGGAGACTGATCGATTGATGGTGTTTCATCCACTTTCTGATTGCAGGCTCGACCTGACCCTAGGGGTCTTTGCTAGAGGTGAGAGGCTGGGGGAAACGTGTGGCGCACCACGGAGTACGGTCATTAAGAGGAATCTATCATCATTTGCAATTCTTTCATCTTTTTTTTGCACAAACTGTTTTATGAAGACTCACTTTGTTTATTGCATGCAACTTTTTTTTTATCTGATGTGATTTTTTAAAAATTTTTCTAAATTTGTGATTTTTTTTATCTTGATGCACTTTTAGACTATTTTTGGATTTATTCACCTTCATTTGGATTTGTTTATTTATGTCACTTCCTATGAATTTAATGGATGTTTAGTCACTTTATGTGATTTTGTTCTTTACAAATATGCACTTTACTTGACGAATTGGATTATATTTATTTCATCACATTTATGCACTTTGAGTTAGTGCCACATATCTCCATTTACCTTATTGTTTTTCTGTGTGGAAACACTGCCATATGTGTGGCGGCTTCTTTAGCTGCTTTGGCTCGTCTTGGTTTTGCGCATTAGTTTTCTTCCTTGTTTCATAAAATGCTGGTAGCTTCTGGTTTCTTAGGCCATAGAGATGATTGGAGCCATTCTGGTCTTCAATCAGCTCTATGGTCAGCTGGCGGAACCACCGGCTGCATTCAAAGGTTCCCCGGTGGGGCGGGAGAGCCCAAGAAAACCATGGAAGATGGCAGGAGGGGGGACATTCCCTCCCACTGCCTGTAAAAGCAGTCTAGTGGCTAATTAGCTGCTAGGATTGCTTTAACATGAAAGCCGACCGCTGGCTGAAAAGAATGATACCAAGATGATACCTAAACCTGCATCCACCCACTTCTAATGATGGGCATACATGCACCGTTCTTTTTTTAACTGTGGTAGTGAAATCACCCCCTACAGTGCTGAAGTCGCTGATTTACGTACTGTGAGAGCAAACGCTGTTGCTGTCAAGATAAATAAATCAGTGCTGCAGCTGAATGGTGTACCTGAAAAGCAAACAATGGTAACACTAAAACATTAACTCATTGAAACAACTTTTTTTATTGCAATCTGTGCCAAAAAAAGAGTAAAAAATATATGCTGAAGCATGGGTGCAATCCACCCCTAATGTTAGGGGCAAATAGTCCCTCCACCCCTGCCCCCATGCTTCGGCATATATGCTCTTTTTTTTCAACTGTGGTGGTGAAATCATCTCCTACAGAGCTGAAGTCGCTGATTTACGTATCGTGAGAGCAAACGCTGTTGCTGTTAAGATAGATAAATGCTGCAGCTGAATGGCATACCTACAAAGAAAATATATATATATTTTTATTTATTCTTTTTACACTTTTTCTTTTAACTGTGAAGGTTCCAGGTTTGGGTCTCCAAAAATGCGAAGGCATCTTTGGAGACCCTGTGAAAGTGTGTCTGTGCAGTGCTGTACCCTACGCTAATACTCCACTAGTGTGTGGTAGCGTTGGAAACATTCACTGATGCAAAGACCAGGTTGGTCAGGACAGGAGGGACAATTAAAGCGGGTGTCACGCCTGTATCCACGTTTCCTACAGACACAACATCTTCTTTGGAGGGTTCGTTGGGTAGGGGTACCATGGAGGACATATGTAAAATGCCTTCCATACAGCCGGCTTACTGCATTTGCATTGGGAAGTTGGGGCACAGCACCGTCTGGAAACAGGAAGGGCTGTGATGACCTCTTCCTGGAATTTAAGGAAGGATCTAGTTCATCCTGAATCCATGTATAGCACATAAGCATTCAGCAGAGCCAATTGAAATAAGTATACAGACACTTTTTTGTACCAGCGTCTGGCTCTATGGGCTACAAAGTACTGCGCCATTAACCGGTCATTGAGGTCCACCCCTCCCATATTAAGGTTGTATTTGTGGACACAGAGGGGTTTTTTCTACAACACCAGTCGCCATTGTAATTTGGACTGTCATATCTGCATGAAGGGAGGACAGAACGAAAACATTCCGTGAATTCAGTAGATGAACAGGGGGGATATTGGGGATTTTTTAGGTGCAGAATGGATTGCAAAAATATCAAATATAATATTAAAAAGTTTTTATTTTTTATTTTGAAAACCAAAATAAAAAATTGTTAAAAAGTATAACAATTAACAAGTACAATCTAACATACATTTTATCAAGACAGCGCTATAATTATAATATTATATATTATAATTTAATGCTATGTACACACAATAGGATTTTCCGACAACAAAACCGTGGATTTATTTTCGACGGATGTTGGCTGAAACTTGTCTTGTATACACACGGTCCAACACATGTTGTCGGAAATTCAGAACACATACGACGACCAGAGAAAACTGAAGTTCAATAGCCAGTGTGGCTCTTCTGCTTGATTCCGAGCATGCGTGGAATTTTGTGCGTTGGAATTGTGTACACACGATTGGAATTTCCGACAACAGATTTTGTTGTCGGCAAATTTGAAAACAGCTCTCAACTTATTGTTGTCGGAAATTCCGACAACAAATGTCTTATGAAGCCTACACACGGTCGGAATTTCCGACAACAGGCTCACATCGAACATTTGTTTCGGAAATTCCATAAAATGGACTTCCCAACATGTTTCGCCCATATGCTGAACTTCTTCAGGGGATGCTGTCCAGTTTTGAAGTACAAGCCTTCTATCAAGAAAGCAGAAACATGTATACATCATAATAAATTAGTTTAGAATTGCATATCGTATATATTGCACAGCGTTACATTTATTTGAATACATAACAGCATATTACATGCATGTGCGTTTCTAGTATCAAGGCGATGCCTCTTACCTTTGTCTTCTACAATAGATCCAAACACTGCCACAACTTTCAGACGGTTATCTGCGTCAAGAGGACCATCTGTGACAGGCGGGCATAAGAGGACCGGCTAGAAAATATAATATGAATCCCTTCACTTCACTGCGAACAAACTATTACATCTCAAGCATGCTCTCTCCCCCAGTCTAAGTCAGAACTCTACAAGGGTAAGCCCCGGTGATTAGATCGCACGGTGCCACGTGCGCCAATTCCACAATCAAAAAGGTGACTAAAAAAAATGGCACAATTGTGTAATAATTGTCAACGTACAAGTGGTACCCCTTTCCGAATAAGGGTGACACCAAGTCCCACACAATCTTACCAGTGCTCCCAATGTAGTTCGGGCAGTTCACAGGCTCCACGTGACTATCTTTTCCCTCGTAAACCATAAAACGACATGTATAGCCTGTTGCCCTGTCACAGAGCTTATACAACTTGATCCCGTATCTGGCACGCTTGCTGGGAAGATACTGTTTGAAAGACAAGCGGCCAGAAAACGTAATCAGGTACTCATCAACGCAGACAACTTGATCAGGCGTAAAACAAGGCTGCAAACTGTTGGTTGAAGTGGTTTACAAGGGGCCAAATTTTGCAGAGTCGATCAAATCCAGGGTCACCCCGAGGACAACAGAGTTCATTGTCGTTGAAATGCATAAATCGCAATATTTGCTCGTATCTAGCCCTGGCCATGGATGCAAAGAACATGGGCATATGATGAATTGGGTCAGTGGACCAATATGACCGCAACTCACTCTTCTTAGTTATGCCCATGAGGAGGTATAGGCCCAGAAAGGTCTTAAATTCGGAAACCGTAATAAGTTCCAATCTTTGGCAAGGGTCAACTGGGGATTAGTGGCGATGAATTGACCAGCATACAAATTGCTTTGGTCCACAATAGATCTATAGAGATCTTCAGCAAATAAAGTCAAGTGACGTAAAATCCACCTAAATTCCACCTGAATTCTGGATTAGCCAGTGAATGGGGGAAGTAAGGGCGCTGCAGAAGTGGTGGGCTGCCAATTAGTATGGGCAAATGCAGCAGGAAGGGCACTATGGGCTTGACGGGGCCTGTGTTTGTCTTCTTGGTGGCTGTGGGACATTACTTGTGCTAGCCACTGCACCAACTTGAACTGCACTTATGGGACTTGCCACGTCACCACGTGATTTTGCAGTGCTGATTTGACTATGACCAGGATGTACTAGGCCACTGGTACTTGCTAGTTCACCAGAAGGATGAGCGGCACTAGTACTGGCTCTCTGCTCCATACAAGAGCCCTGCGGTTCTTGCACCTCAACAACAGAAGAAGAACGGGGTCAGGTACGCCTGACTTTGGCAGGGATCACTACTTCGCCGTCAGAGTTATCTGTCAGGGTGCTGCTGCGGTCTACTGGTTCCTGAGCCTAAATTTGACAGATGGGTGACTTTCTCTTCACTCTTATCTGTCATGCTCAGAAAGGTGTAGGCCTCTTCACTAGTGTACATTCGATTGGACATTGTAGCCTCTAAATTTACTGGTACAACTAATGAGACTCAGAGGCAAAAAGAGCACCTGATTGTCAGACCCTTCTTCACTCGCTACCAAAGAAACTGTTAGCGTTCGCTGGGATCAGGCCTGACTCTGCGAATGCTGCAGTTATGTGTTTTGTAAGTGACAGTGATCGATTGATACTGCGCTTGGGTGGGCTGGGATGGGGTGGGCTGGGCTGGGCGGAGGGTCTAAACCCAGGTGCTAGCAGGTATCTGGGCTGATCCCGCTAACGCTGTGTTTTTGGGAACCCTAAACTACTGGGGATGCTAATATAGTTCTGATCAGATCAAAGATATTGATCCATTCAGACACTGTACTACTTATAGTGCGGTGTATAGTGTGTGTATGGGTGTTATTGCTACTAGCACTAATCTGACGCTGCCTGGGGCTGATGCAGACCCTAACTGATGCTAAAACCTAACTGATGTCACTTGCCGGGCAATCAGGGGGTTAAACTTTTACTAGGTAATATATGGCGGGTGCCTTGACGCTATAAAAAAATAACAAACCAGCATCACCCATGACACTAATAAGGTGATCAATGGTGACAGGGGGTGAAAGGGTTAACTGGGAGTGATCAAGGGGTTAAAACCTTTATTCAGTAATATATGAGGGTAGCCTGACGCTATAAAAGACTGACGGTGAAACTAACCAACTAACTGGCTAACCCGTGACAATAATACGGCAATCAGAATATAGATCTATACACTGTATTAGTAACATGGGTGACGGGGGGAGGGAGGGTTAACTGGGGGGCGATAAAGGCATTAAACCTTTATTAGGGGGTTTATGGGGTACCTTAGACCTACCGGGGCCTACTACTAACTGCCCTAACACTTATTAGTGTCACAAATGACACCAATGCAGTAATCAGTAAAAAATATGAAAACTGCAATTAGTGACACAGTGACAGGGAGTGAAGGGGTTAACTGGGGGGGCGATCGGGGGGTGAAAAGTGTACCTACGTGTACTGGTGTTAGTGTAGTGTTGTGAAACTCACGGTTAAATGTCCTCTCTCCTCTCTCTGGAACCGAAAAGAGGTCCATGAGGGGAGATTACATCATTTCCTCTGTCCTCTGCCTGTAAGTTTAAACACAGGCAGTCTCTCATTCACCAGTACCGATCACCAGGTCCAGGCCAGAAATCATTGGCCTGGAGACTGATCAGTTCTGAAGCAAATCTGATCTCTGCGGGTGCGCTGAGAGCACGCGCAGCAGACGCAAACCTACGGCGATTTGCCCAGGAGAGCCAACCTGCTGCAGTATAATGACGGCGACTGGTTAGATACCGACTTACTGGTTTTGAGGATTTACTAGGGCTAATCTGTACTTGTTTGGAGCATCAGAACATAACCGTCCATAATGGTGTTGAGCCAGCTGAAAGATTACTAGTCACATTAAGGTAAAGTCCCTTGATATACTTTGTAGTGATATCTGTCTGCATTCACTGTATTACTTACCATGGTGCACAAAAATTACAATTTACAAAGTTGAATTCAGAAAATGTTTATTTTTATTTTTATTTTTTTCATTTTAAATCTGCATGTATATACATACATACACTGGCCTACCTGACACACACTGACCTACCTGACATACATACACTGACCCTACCTCACCCACACTGACCTTCATACACTGACCTACCTGACCTACATACACTGGCCTACCTGACCTAAACTGACCTACCTGACACACACTGACCTACCTGGCACACACTGACCTACATGACATACATACACTGACCTACCTGACACAAACTGACCTACCTGACATACATACCCTGACCTACCTGACACACACTGACCTACCTGACACACATACCCTGACCTACCTGACATACCCAGACTTACCTGACATACATACACTGACCTACCTGACCCACACTGACCTACCTGACCCACACTGACCTACCTGACCCACACTGACCTACATACACTGACCTACCTGACCCACACTGACCTACCTGACACACACTGACCTACCTACACTGACCTACCTGACATACATAAACTGACCTACCTCACTGACCTACATACACTGACTTACCTGACCCACACTGACCTACATATACTGACCTACATACACTGACCTACCTGACCCACACTGACCTACATACACCGATCTACATGACATACACTGACCTACATACACTGACCTACACTGACCTACAGACACCACCCTACCGGACATACACTGACCTACCTGACATACATACACTGACCTACCTGACATACATACACTGACCTACATACACTGACCTACCTGACACACACTGACCTACCTAACATACATACACTGACCTACATGACCCACACTGATCTACACTGACCTACATACACTGTCAGGTAGGTCAGTGTATGTCATGTAGGTCAGTGTATGTAGGTCAGTGTAGGTCAATGTGTGTCAGGTAGGTCAGTATGGGTCAGGTAGGTCAGTGTATGTAGGTCAGGTAGATCAGTGTAGGTCAGTGTGTGTCAGGTAGGTTAGTGTATGTCAGGTAGGTCAGTATGTGTCAGGTACGTCAGTATGTGTCAGGTACGTCAGTGTAGGTCAGGTACGTCAGTGTAGGTCAGTGTGTGTCAGGTAGGTCAGTGTATGTATGTCAGGTAGATCAGTGTAGGTCAGTGTGTGTCAGGTAGGTCAGTGTATGTATGTCAGGTAGGTAGGTCAGTGTGTGTCAGGTAGGTCAGTGTATGTCAGGATGGGTCAGGTAGGTCAGTGTGTGTCAGGTAGGTCAGTGTATGTAAGTTAGGTAGATCAGTGTAGGTCAGTGTGTGTCAGGTAGGTCAGTGTATGTAGGTCAGTGTATGTAGGTCAATTCAGTGTATGTCAGGTAGGTCAGTGTAGGTCAGTGCGTGTCAGGTAGGTCAGGTAGGTCAGTGTGTGTCAGGTAGGTCAGTGTGGGACAGGTAGGTCAGTGTATGTAGGTCAGTGTGTGTCAGGTAGGTCAGTGTATGTAGGTCAGTGTAGGTCGGTGTGTGTCAGGTTGGTCAGTGTGTGTCAGGTTGGTCAGTGTGTGTCAGGTAGGTCAGTGTGTGTCAGGTAGGTCAGTGTGTGTAGGTTAGTGTGGGTCAGGTAGGTCAGTGTATGTAGGTCAGTGTATATCATGTAGGTCAGTGTGTGTCAGGTAGGTCAGTGTGGGTCAGGTAGGTCAGTGTATGTAGGTCAGTGTGTGTCAGGTAGGTCAGTGTATGTCATGTAGGTCACACACTGACCTACATACACTGACCTACATGACATACACTGACCTACCTGACACACATTGACCTACATACACTGACCTACCTGACCCACACTGACCTACATACACTGACCTACCTGACCCACACTAACCTACACACACTGACCTACCTGACACACATTGACCTACACACACTGACCTACCTGACCCACACTGACCTACATACACTGACCTACCTGACCCACACTGACCTACACACACTGACCTACCTGACACACACTGACCAACCTGACACACACCGACCTACACTGACCTACATACACTGACCTACCTGACACACACTGACCTACATACACTGACCTACCTAACTTACACACACTGACCTACCTGTCCCACACTGACCTACATACACTGACCTACCTGACACACACTGACCTACCTGACACACACTGACCTACATACATTGACCTACCTGACACACACTGACCTACCTGACACACACTGACCTACCTGACCCACACTCACCTACATACACTGACCTACCTGACCCACACTCACCTACATACACTGACCTACCTGACCCACACTGCCCTACACTGACCTATGTGACCCACACTGACCTACATACACTGACCTACCTGACACACACTGACCTACATACACTGACCTACCTGACACACACTGACCTACATACACTGACCTACCTGACACACACTGACCTACATACACTGACCTACCTGACACACACTGACCTACATGACATACATACACTGACCTACCTGACACACACTGACCTACATGACATACATACACTGACCTATCTGACATACACTGCCCTACCTGACACACACTGACCTAGCTGACACACACTGACCTAGCTGACACACACACAAACATTGACCTACCTGACATACACTGACCTACATACACTGACCCTACCTGACACACACTGACCTACATACACTGATCTTCCTGACACACACTGACCTACCTGACCCACACTGACCTACATACACTGACCTACCTGACACGCACTGACCTACACTGATCTACCTGACATACATTCACTGACCTACCTGACACACACTGGCCTACCTGACATACACTGACCTACCTGACATACACTGACCTGACTCACACTGACCTACATACACTGACATAACTGACACACACTGACCTACACTGATCTACCTGACATACATTCACTGACCTACCTGACACACACTGACCTACATACACTGACCTGCTTGTCACACACACTGACCTACATACACTGACCTACCTGACACACACTGATCTACCTGTCAGGTAGGTCAGTGTGTGTCAGGTAGGTCAGTGTATGTAGGTCATTGTATGTAGGTCAGTGTATGTAGGTCAGGTAGGTTAGTGTGTCAGGTAGGTCAGTGTGTGTCAGGTAGGTCAGTGTATTGCAAGCAGGTCAGTGTATGTATGTCAGGTAGGTCAGTGTGTTTCAGGTAGGTCAGTGTGTGTCAGGTAGGTCAGTGTGTGTAGGTCAGGTAGGTCAGTATGTCAGGTAGGTCAGTGTGTGTCAGGTAGGTCAGTGTATGTAGGTCAGTGTATGTAGGTCAGGTAGGTAAGTGTGTGACAAGCAGGTCAGTGTATGTATGTCAGGTAGGTCAGTGTGTATCAGGTAGGTCAGTGTATGTAGGTCAGTGTGTGACAGGTAGGTCAGTGTGTGTCAGGTAGGTCAGTGTGTGTCAGGTAAGTCAGTGTATGTATGTCAGGTAGATCAGTGGAGGTCAGTGTGTGTCAGGTAGGTCAGTGTATGTCAGGTAGGTCAGTGAATGTATGTCAGGTAGATCAGTGTAGGTCAGTGTGTCAGTAGGTCATTGACCTACATACACTGACCTATCTGACATACATACACTGATCTACCTGACACACACTGACCTACACTGATCTACCTGACACATACTGATCTACGTGACATACATTCACTGACCTACCTGACACACACTGGCCTACCTGACATACACTGGCCTACCTGACACACACTGACCTACACTGATCTACCTGACACACCTGACATACATTAACTGACCTACCTGACACACACTGACCTACCTGACATACATACACTGACCTGCCTGACACACACTGACCTACCTGACCTACATACACTGACCTACATACACTGACCCACCTGACCTACCTGACACACACTGACCTACCTGACACACACGGACCTACCTGACACACACGGACCTACCTGACATACATACACTGACCTACCTGACACACACTGACCTACACTGATCTACCTGACATACATTCACTGACCTATCTGACACACACTGACCTACCTGACATGCACTGACCTACCTGACATACATACACTGACCTACCTGACACACACTGACCTACACTGATCTACCTGACACAGACTGACCTACCTGACATGCATTGACCTACCTGACAGGCACTGACCTACATACACTGACCTACCTGACATGCACTGACCTACCTGACACGCACTGACCTACCTGACATACACACATTGAGCTACCTGACATACACACACTGAGCTACTTCCCTGACATACATACACTGACTGATCTACCTGACCAGGAGGAGACAGACTTCATGTGTCCAGGTCCTGCAGCAGTAGCTCAGCCATGGTGCTGGTGTGTGAGGCAGCCAGAGGAGAGAAGGAGAGCCGCCCGCCCGAGTGCCGAACGGGGTTCAATGTGGCCTTCTGGAGCCTTCTTCCTATTCCAGTCCCAGCGAGCTGGGAAAGGACTGAGGTTGGAGGAGTGCAGGCTCTGGGAGGCGCCGGGGATGCTACTCAGGGTGGCGGTGTCTTTTCTCTCTCTCCCTCCTGGGCTGATCCTGCTGCTCTGCACTCCACACCGCCACCGGACCAGCGGCGGGAGGCTCCAATCCAGGAGTCGCAGGCCAGGCCCCACGAGCACTAGCGCGGAGGAGGAGGAAGTGCAATCCTCCTCCGCTTTGAACGCTGGGCAGTGTGGGCACAGTGGGCAGGAAGGAAGTTGCGGCCGTGACGTCACTGGTTGCTAGCCGCTAGGCGGCTCTAGCAATCAGTGACCAAAGAGTAGAGTCAGGTGGAGGCAGGGGCGGAGCTGGAGCCGATGCCAGTGCTACCACGGCTCAGTCCGCCCCTGCATTCTGGACCGGGACAAGGGACTCGGGGTTATGGGCCCCAGACTCAGGGCTGTAGCTCCAATAGCCACCCCATAGTGATGCCTATGCTCCTTCTTCAACAGGAGCACCATGCACATCCTCCTCCTCACAATTTGCTTCTGTGCTGTAATTGAAGTTTTTGACAACTCTGTTCATTATCAGGCTCCAAATATGGGGAGAAAGAAGGGAGTATGAAAGTGAGGGGGAGACAGAGGATAAAGGGGAGAGGGAGGACGGGTGAATTAGAAATAGAGGAAATGAGAGAGAGACTTGAGGAAGGATTATTTTATGGTAACTTACTTTCTCAATTCTAGAACAGGCTTCAGAAGATCAAGGTATCTGGCGAAGGCATAGGGACGCTTTGGGGGGGGGGGTCTTTGCAGTGTGTCCTTTAGGCTACGCCACCTTGTACATGTGAGGAAAACTGTAAAATAGAAAAAAAACATGACTAATTTATTTTCTATTTTTTATTTCAGGTACCTAGCAACTGGTAATACATTTGCAAGCTTCATACTGAACATGCATTTATATTCCATAACATTACATTGCACCTTACATTGGTGGTCAGTGGGAAGAATGCACCTTGCATTGGTTGTAAGTGGGAAGAATGCCTTTACATCGGTGGTCAGTGCAATGAATGCCCCTTACATTGGTGGTCACTGGGAAGAATCTGGATCTCAAATTTTCCGAGAACAAAATCCGTTCTCATAAATTCCGATCGTGTGTACACAATTCTGACGCACAAAGTTCCACACATGCACGGAATCAAGCAGAAGAGCCTCACTGGCTATTGAACTTAATTTTTCTTGGCTCGTCGTACGTGTTGTACGTCACCACGTTCTTGACGTTCGGAATTTCTGACAAGATTTGTGTGACCGTGTGTATGCAAGACAAGTTTGAGCCAACATCCGTCGGAAAATATCCATGGATTTTGTTGTCGGAATGTGCGTTTGTGCGTACGCGGCATAAGACTACACCATCACCAACTGGATTGATACTGAAATATTATATTAAATTTACTATACAAAAAGGTGTTTAGACTGCAAGACTGCATATATTATTCAAAATAATAATGTGTCCCAAAATGTTTTAAGTGCAAGCAAGTGAGATAAGTGTGCGTGACTTTGCAGCAAACTACAAGGTAGGACTAGAACTTACAGTTTGAGGACAAGTTTTTTAGCAAACGTTGAGATCAGTTTAACACGTCTTGTAAAAAAGTGCTTGGTGAGCAGCATACGTGGCTTCAAGAGTCTGTATGTCTGTGATCCCCATATGAACTGGCTGGAGTGGTTAACTCTCTGGGAGGGGGTGATAGGTTAATTTTACCACTTGTGCTCTGAAAGATTTTACCCCCTTTGTGACCAGTCCATTTGTTGCTATATAGAAATGCGCTAATTTAACTGGTAATTGCGCAGTCATGCAACACTGTGCTCAAAAGGAATTTATATAATTTATTTCACACAAATAAAGCTTCATTTTATCTTTTAGTTTTTATCATATGAATGAAAAAAGACAGAAAATTAAAAAAAAAAAATATGTTTTACTTTCTGCTGTAAAAATATCTAATTAAAAAAAAAAAAAAAAAAAACCTTTATATATTTAGGCAAAAATGTATCCTGCTACATGTCGTTGGTAAAAAAAATATATATATATATATATATATATATATATATATATATATATATATATATATATATATATCCCAATAAGTGTAAATTTGTTTTGTATGAAAGCTACAGCGCCTACAAACAATGGGATATATACCTGGAATTTTTTCTGACACTGATAGGCGGCACTGATAGGTGGAACGATGGCACTGATGGGCAGCACTGATGATGAGGTACTGACAGGTGTTACTGCTGGACTCTAATTGGCACTGTGGTGGGCACTGAGAGACTTTATTGAGGGGCACTTACTGGCAGCTATTGGGCACTCATTGGCAGCTGATTGGCACATCTGATGGGGTCTGTGCTGATAATCAATGTGCTGATTATCAGCACAGACCCCCCTCTGACAGGGAGAGCCGCCGATCGGCTCTCCCTGTCAGCACAAACCGAGGAATGCCGTTTACCGGCACTTCCTAGTTCACGCGATGATCCGCTGTTATTGGTCACAGCTGATCACGTGGTAAGAAGCCTCTGTCCGAGGCTCCTTACCATGATCGGAGATGCAGCATGCTATCCTGCTGAACATCATATGACACCCAGTGAGGATAACAAAACCACTTCTCGGCTGTCAAACTGCTATAGCCAAGGCAGGAAGTGGTTAAAGTAATCACATTTTGTTGCTTTGCAGCCTGAAATTAAAACAGACACACCTTTTGTTTTATCCAGCTGTATTTACTCAGTGTAACTTATAACATCCAAGTAAAAGATATAACATATCAGAAAAAAAGAAATCAAAAACAGATTCACTGAGTTGGAAAAAGGATCACCCCCTTGTGTCAGTATTTTGTTGAACCACCTTTTGCTTTAATTACAGCCTTTAGTCTGTTGGGATATATCTCAACTAACTTTGCACATCTAGACTTTGCAATATTTGCCCACTCTTCTTTTCAGAACTGCTCAAGTTCAGCTAAATTTGATGGTGACTGTTTGTGGACTTCAGTCTTCAAGTAATTCCACAGATTTTCAATGGGGTTTAAATCTGGGATCTGGCTAGGCCATACAAGGACATGGTTGCCCTCCAATGCTTCTTGCTGCAAAGGCCAGTTATAGGTGAGGGCAATGGCTAACGTTTTGTACTGTTGACATATTGGTCAGGCAACGCATGGACACCTTGGCAGCCATAGTTATTATTATTATTATATGCGATTTATATAGCGCCAACAGTTTACGCAGCGCTTTACAATGTATAGGGGGACAACACAATTACAGTACAGTTCAATACAAAAGGTACAGGAGGGCCCTGCTCGTAGAGCTTACATTCTAAAGGGAGCCGGTGGTGGTACAGAAGGTTATAGCTGCAGAGAATGATTTGATGGAGGTGGCCATAGTGCTATATGCTGGGTGCTCAATGTGCCCCTTTAATTTAGGGAGGGGTGGGCTCCCCCCAGCCCATCTGCCCTCTATCTATCCATCAGAATGCATGTGCTTCCACTGTGGAGCCTCTTTAAAGTTAAGAGGTAGGGACTTCAGGTAACAGGGTGCCTTGATGGTGCCTGTAGCTTATGCATGTATATGCAAATGTGTGCAGACTAAACCCCTATTTTTTACGCAAACTGTGTAGAGCTTGGAATTTTCCTCAGATTTTTCCTTGGCTTTTTTTTACATATGTTGCCCTCCAATGTTCCTTGCTGCAAAGGTCAGTTATAGGTGGGGGCAGTAGCTAAATTTTTGTACATGCAAAGACATTCACCTTTTTCTCCTTCAACCACTGTGTGGTCATTTTTGCTGTGTGCTTTGGGTCATTGTCATGTTGGAATGTAAACCTTCTTCTCATTGACAACTTTCTGGCAGAGGGTAACAGCCTTTCCTCAGAAATTTGGCAGTCTTTTGCTGCCCCATCCATTTATCCCCCTATCCTGACAAGTCCTCTAGTCCCTGCTGCAGAGAACCCCCCCATAACAGGTGATAATACCGCTTTCATGCTTCACTGTAGGAATGGTGTTATTTGAATTATTTGGCCTTGTTACCATCCAGTTTTAGTCTCATCTGACCATATCACCTTTTTCCATGTGGCCTCAGAATCTTCAAGGTGCATTCTGGCAAGGCTTAATCGTGACTGCATGTGGTCTTTCTTGAGGAGCAGCTTTTTTCTTGCAACCCTCCCATACAAGCCACGTTTGTGGAGAATTTGTGATATTGTTGTCACATGCACACAATGACCAGTCTTAGTCCTAAATTCCTGCAACTGCTTAAGAGTTGCTGTAAGCCTCTTGATAGCCTCTCAGACCAATCTCCTCCTGGCTCTTCCATTCAGTTTAGAGTAAAGTCC
Source organism: Lithobates clamitans (assembly GCA_037952925.1). Classification (NCBI taxonomy): domain Eukaryota; kingdom Metazoa; phylum Chordata; class Amphibia; order Anura; family Ranidae; genus Lithobates; species Lithobates clamitans. The sequence goes on along the minus strand of JBBGZY010000116.1, from coordinate 1,960,940 downwards.
TTATCCAGGGAGGGTCTGTGTTGTACCAAATAACTTCCATGTCTTAATAATAGACTTCACTGTGCTTCTAGACATTGATAAAGCCGTTGAATTGTTTTTGTATCCATGTCCTGACTTGTGCCTGTCCACAACTTTATCCCAGAAATCTTTTGACAGTTCCTTGCTACCCTTAATTTATTGCTTGCTTCAGTTGCACTACCAGGGACTGAAATGCTCCAGGAAAGCTCTTTCCATGCTGCGCTAATCAAAATAATAGTTCTCCTTGAGAAGGTAATTAGCTACACCTGATTCAGTTCACAAGTCATTTTTAGGAGGGGGTGATCCTCTTTCCAACTCAGTGATTCTGTTTTTGAATATTTTTATTGGAACAGGTACACTCTGACTTTGTTCAGAAATACTTAGTCTGCCATAACACCTTATCCCAAGAAACATTCAAAAGGTAAAAATATATGTTTTTATTCTTTTATTCTTTTAAGTATATTGTGTGAATGGGAACACGCAACAAACACATTACTATGTATTTTCTCAAATGTGGTTTTCTCAAATGTGACTGAAAAAGTGTAATTACACTTTAAGAAGGTTTTCAATAAGAGTGTTAGAATTTCTTAACAATGCGTCCTCAGGAAACCCCAGGAGCCATATATTCTTTACAAGAGGCTCTCTAAGTAACATAGTTTATCTATAGTGTGTTATGTTTTGTTTGGCGGTTCTGAGATCCGCATTCATGTTTAGGCAGTGAAATGTCTATACATACTGTGATTTGCTGTGTAAATGATGCCTGACATTTATTTATGACTTCTATTATCTGGGACAGTGAGGGCACAGGTGTTGTGTCTGCAACTCTATGTGGGGTGCGATTACCTTCTGCATCCCCAGATTCTGTGGCGTTTCCCAGGAGGTGATGAAGGAGAGTGCTGGTCCTCATGTACAGGGATCAGTGCTGTATAGTCTGACAAGATAATCCAACACAAGCTAGGTTCACCAGGGAGCAGATAGCACCATCTTGTCTCTAAGCTTCCTGGAGAACCTAGCCAGCCTGTGTGATTGATTTCTCACATTGTTCTTCCTGATTTTAAACTGTTCTGTAAGCCATGGCAATGTATTTCAGGATGGACCTATTTGTAGGTCAGGGGCTGCAGGATGCCTGAGCAGATTAGTGGACAGCAGCAGAGCCATGCCTAAAATGTAAAACATTACTTGCTTAATGACAATTGACATCCATTTTTTTAATTCTTTTTCATGATGATGATGATACGTAATGTAAAAATGTATACATACAGTGGGATTGATTTACTAAAACTGGAGAGTGCAAAATCTGGTGCAGCTGTACATGATAGCCAATCAGCTTCTAACTTCAGCTTGTTCAATTAATCTTTGACAGAAAAACCTGGAAGCTGATTGGTTTCTATGCAGTGCTGCACCAGATTTCGCACTCTCCAGTTTTAGTAAATCAAATCCAGTATCTAACCAATAATACTGCAAAATTATTACTTTCAATTTTTAGATCAAATATTTACTGTACATAGACAGAATGTAATTAACAAAAAGATAAGATCTTTCAATTAAGATCAAATACTTTTTTAAATAAATAAATCTATCACAAACTCTTTTTTTTTCATTCTCTGTGTTTTTACTAGCCATCTAAGAATAGCACTCAATTCCATGCATCAGTGCCAGAGAATCATCTGTCAACATTTCCTCTCTCTAAATATTTGCATAAAGGTGTGGGCCTACCAACTAGGAGCATGACAATCTGATCTATAATTCTGTATACATGGATAGATATACTACAGTATATATCCAGTAATCCTTATGTAGAACTCCCCCATAGGAACTGCTCATGAACTTGGATGCCCCACTCCTGCACAGCCAGGCACACTGAATTTTCACAAGCACCCAAAGTCAGAGAACAGTTTGTGACTTTGTTTTCTGTTATTTATTAGAGAGTTAATAACTTGGATAGGGATGGGAGGCTATGGGATGCCCACTTGACTTCAGCAAAACTTCAGGGATATCTTCCTATATACAGTCTACATACAGTCTCCTTCACACACTTGCTTGCTTGCTCCAATTGCATCCCTGTAGAATAATCTGACAGGCTCCTAGTCAGATTGTAGCAATAGCCCTTTGCAGGCAGGAACTCGTAGTCCCTTGTGGTGTAGGAAAAATGTAGTGAAACAGATTGTCACTTCTCCTCTGTGGCCACTGCTCCTAGTTCTGCCTCTTCAGACACTGCCAACCCACCTGGCTGCAGCTGCCCCTTTCTCTAGCCCTCCAGACTAACTATCACATCAGTCCACCCAACTGACTCTTCACCAGCACACCCGGCTGACACTCAGGAGATCTCTCAGGTAAGGAATAAAGACTTAAGCACACCGCTGTCTTCAGGGAAGCTGGCTACATGTGGCAGTCTCCCCCCTTGTTGGCCCTCAACAGTGCTAATTTACTCACTCTGTCCTCCCTTGTTCCCGTGCCTCCAGGAAGGGCTTCCTTCCATGTGTTATGGCAGGATCCTTCCAGCACCCGAGCCCGGGTCCAAAGCAGGACACCCCCCCAAAGACCAGAGGGCACCCCTGAGGGTCACCAACAGCCTCCTCAGAATTGTACCTCTTCCACCCGACTGCCCCTACTGGCATGGCCCATGTCTATTTTTGGAGTGGTCTCAGCCCCCTGCCAGCCTACCTCTGAGGATTGGCTGAGGCTTCATAAATATTCAAGGCAGCTCCTCCTAAGCTCCACCCACTAATTCTAGAAGATTCTTGACCGATTCTAGACCAGGGGGAGGCACCAGAGAGCTGCCAAGATGAGTCACCCAGCCCTGAGCTTTACTACAGATTCCGTGGCTCAGACTTAGCTCTGAGCCAAACTATATTTTACCTACTCTAAATTCTAACACACCCTGTACTAACTTCTAGCACACACTAGAGGGTGCTACATGTATTTATCCTATTGCTCCTATTAAAACATTATCACAATTGGGTGAACTTTGATTTTAGTAAATGTATTTTTGATGTGGAACTTAAAGCGGAACGTTACCCATAACAACTTGATTTAAAAAATTATGTTCTTTAGAAAGGAACACACAGTAAACATTAAGAGCCCTTTCACACTGAGCCACACCGCCCGTTAGCGGTAAAGCGCCGCTAGTTTTAGCAGCGCTTTACCGCTGTTATAGCAGTGCTTTTCGGATGCTAGCGGTCACTTTTAGCCCCCGCTAGTGCCCGAAGAAAGGGTTAAATGCACCTGAAATGCGCCCACGCCGAAGTGCTTTTCAGGCGCTTCGGCAGTGCTGCCCATTCATTTCAATGGGCAGGGGAGGTGGGGAAGCAGTGTATATACTTCTCTACCGCCCCAAAGATGCTGCTTGCAGGACTTTTTCTAACGTCCTGCAAGCGCACTGCCCCAGTCTGAAAGCACTCAGGCTCTCACACTGGGGCTGCAGGGGATGTGTTTTTCAAGCGCTTTACAGGCGCTATTTTTAGCCAGAAAGTGCCTAAAAAAATGCCCCAGTGCGAAAGGGGTCAAATAATTATGTTATCAAACTTAGTGTGTGCTGTAAATTGCCTTCGGGCTTGCTCCTGTTTCTTCTTGCTGGAGCCTGCCATTTTGGTGAAGCCCAGAGCAAAAACTTTATTTCACTTTCTGTAATTAAAATGTTTGTATTTCCAGTCTTGATTGCATCTCTTGGCTCAGCTACAGGTGAAGGCTGCAGTAGCTGCTCAGGTTCACAGCTGCTGATGCCAATGCCAAGGGGGAAAAGAGAGAAAATCACAGAGATAAGATAAGACACTATCCATGTAAGTTTAACTTTGTCCTTTCACCTCTCCAGCTTTTCTTTGCTCCCTACCCAATCTGAGGTCGCTCACGCAGTGTCATTCCTGATGTTCCCTTCCCATTAACAACAGCGGCAAATCTTGAGGCTGTAAGCTGATCGGCCTCTAGTGACTTACAGATTATTGGCACATTGTCGAAACTCCAGGACAACTGAGCATGTGCAGAGCAGGGTGAGACAGTGTATTACTGTATTTTAAACAGTATGGACACTTATTTTTAATGTTTACATAGCTATGACTGCAAAATGGGCCAGCATGAAGTGATCTGTCAGGACCTAATTATCTGACTAAAGTTCTACCTTAACTCGGTTATCAGTGCTCAGGGTTTTTGCCAGAATTTGCAAGTATGTCCAGCATATTTGCACATTATGGCAGACTTAAAGTGGTTGTAAAGTCAAAAGGTTTTTGCATTCTATGCATTAAGTTAAAAAAAACTTTTTGTGTGCAGCAGCCCCCCTCAGCCCCCTAATACTTACCTGAGCCCATCTCTATCCAGCGATGTTGCAGAAGAGACACGGCTGCCCGGGACCCTCCCTCCTCATTAGCTGGGACAGCAGCAGAGCGCTATTGGCTCCCACTGCTGTCAATCAAAGTCAATGAGCCAATTAGGAGAGAGGGCGGAGCATAGCTGTGACTCCATGTTTGAATGGACACACAGAGCTGCGGCTCGGCTTGGGTGCCCCCATAGCAGGCTTCTTGTACTCATCAGGAGGGAGGGGCCAGGAACACTGAAGAGGGACCCAAGAAGAGGAGGATCTGGGCTGCTCTCTGCAAAGCCACTGCACAGAGAAGGTAAGTATAACATATTTATTATTTTTAAGCAAAAGAAAAGACTTTTTTATCGCTTTAACCTCTGTTTGTCTAGAGATACTTCAGTCTCTTCAGAGGTGCTGCATCTGGTGCATTCAGATCAGCAGAAAGCTACCCTGAATGCTCCAAGTGGACTCCAATAACTTTTTGCAGTTCTGCATAGACATTTATGTACACACAAACACTCATTGCGCCATATACCCCATTACTATATTATGGCAGACTTACGTGGCAAAGCACCTGCTCTAAACATGCAACAGTCCCAATCACCCTACCTGGTTCATTGCCACTGCTAATATCTTTACCCCATCTTCTCCCAAGTTTATTGTCTTCAGCCATCCTGATAGACTGGAGTTTCATCATAGTGGCCCTGCCAATTTGCACAAGAGTTAATTTATCCTGTCATCTATAGCAAGCTGACAATGTAAAGAGACCAAAAAATCCTCACTTGCGCCACCAGCAGGTGTATCCAGCTTGATTAAATCACACACATCAGCAACAGGAGCTGTAACCTGAAGGAATGCTTGGACAAGGTCTTATAAGCATCTGTACAAAAACACAAGAGAGGGAGCACAACCTACCGCAATAAAACTTTTAATACCAAAAAAACCTAAAATTTTACACTCACATAATCCTGATGTAAAACTGCATCCATAACTCATTGGAGAGCTGTATTGTGTCTACAACAAGCTTCACTACAAGCAATCCATCTGAGCACAGCAGAGTCTTCTGTGTGTGATGTTAGCTGATAAATGTCACCAACGTCCCAAGGATTCCTTAAAATGGGTCCAAAGATTTATTTTCGTGATCACATGGTAAACACAAGGCAACACGTCAGAGCCAAGTAGGGCCCCTTCGTCACGTTGCCTGGTGTTTACCATATGACCACGAAAATAAAGCTTTGGACCCATTTTAAGGAATTTTTGGTGTTCTGGTGACATTCCTTCACTTAGATTGTCTACAGCTCTCAGCCTGTAGTCATTACAGCACCCAGCTATACCAAATAGCCATTTTCCAGAAATGTGTGCAAGGGGAATATTGCATTTGGACCTGTATGTGATGTTGCCACACAGCCGTGCCGACAGGATGGTCAGAGGAGTGGATGCAGGAGGGACCCACTGTCAACTACTTACAGCCACATGTCATATGACCTAGGCAACCCGTATGTTGCTCCTCCATACCACAGGTCACATCAGAGCCGGTCTTCCTCATTCGGTCCTGGCAACTGTCAAACAGAACCTCTCTTAAGCCGCGTACACACGAGCGGAATGTCCGACAGAAAAAGTCTGACGGAAGCTTTTCATCGTCTATTCCGATCGTGTGTATGCCTCATCGGACTCTTTTTTTAGAAAATTCTGACGGATCTAGAAATGGAACATGTTCTAAATATTTCTGAACCAATTCCTATCGGGAAAACCGCTTGTCTGTATGCTGTTCCGACGGACCAAAAACAACTCATTCTCTGAAGCAAGTACGAGACGGAAGCTATTGGCTACTGGCTATTGAACTTCCTTTTTCTAGTCCCGTTGTAAGTGTTGTATGTCACCGCGTTCTTGATGGTGGGACTTTGGTTTGACCGTGTGTAGGCAAGACCGCTTGAATGGAATTCCGTCGGAGAAACCTTCGGAGTTTATGGCAAAACCGGTCGTGTGTACAGGGCATAAGTAGCTGACAGTGGGTCTCTCCTACATCCGCTCCATTGGCCATCCTTTTAGGATGGCTTCGTGGCAACATCACACACAGGAGACTCTTCTGCACTTGGATGGATTACTTGTAATGAAGCTTGTTGTAGGCACAATACAGCTCCCTGTGCTGATTCATGGATGCAGTTTTACGACATGATCATGTGAGTGTACAATTGTTGGTTTATGGTAATCTATTTAAAGTTTTATTGTACTAGGTTGCACTTCCCTCTCTTGTGTTGACAATGTACACTGAGCTACATATGCACGGCCCAGTGTACATTTATTAATAACGTCATTGTTGGCAGGTAGTAAAGCAGATTTTATTGTCTAGCCTCTTGTATAATAAAATCCTACCTGCCAGCAATGTTTGTGTTTGAAGATCCTAGTTTCACTTTAAACATAAATGTTTAGTAATGTTTATTCCCATTTTATTTCCCTGTTCTACTGAAATATTCACTGCATAATCTGGAAAATCTTACTACCACTACTAAAAGGTCAAACTCATAGAAGAGTGTTCCCGTAGACACAGGTTGATTTTGTAAAGGCAAATGGACTGCCCACTTTGCAAGGGAATTTTCTCCAGTGCTTAGTGCATAAGGTGAGGCTTTGCTGACTTCCATCATCTAATCATATGTGGGAGGGTGATGTGAAATGGGGCAGAGGTCACAAGTGATGGGGGGGTGATGTGAAGGGGGGGCAGAGGGCATGGCTGTGGGGGGATGACGTGAAGGGGGCAGAGGACACTGCTGTGGGGAGGTGATGTGAAGGGGGGTGTGGAGAGGTGATGTGAATGGGGGGCAGAGGACACAACTGTGGGAGAGGTGAAGTAAATAAGGGGCAGATGATACTGCTGTGAGGGAGGCTGATGTGAAGGGGGAGCAGAAGACACTGCTGTGGGGGAGGGGTGTAAATGTTAAGGGGGTGTTGGGGACACTGTGAATGATAGGGTGCTGAGGACAATGCTGTTAAGTGAAGGGGGTGTGATGTGAAGGGTGGTCGAGGACAATGTTACGAAGGGCAAATTGTCATGTAAAGGGGGGATTTTGATATGTAGGGGCTGTGATGTGAAGGATCTGAGTTATTGCAGACCTCTGCTGCAAGAACATGTTACTGGTCAGACCTACGTGAATTTTAATTCATTACCCCTGCTCTAAAGTGTCCCTTTTTCTCAAGTTCTAAGGTTGAGAGGTATGTCTGTGCATTACATACTTCTGAGCCTTGAACACATTGCCTTTGACACCCTGACCCCTGCACTCTACCTTATAGACGGTATACAGTATACTGATCATTACATACCTCTCATTAAAGTATTAATTTTCTCAACAGTTGCTGGTTTCTGTGCAGTCCCTCTTCATTCTTCTTTAGGGTAGGCTCAAAGTGTTAGCTCTCTGTCTATTCATTGTGTGCAAAACCATATGTAAAGGAAGCTTCTTTTTTATTGTGCTGAGGTTTATAAGTGTCTCTGAGACCCTTTCTTGTGGCACAGCACTCAAATCATATTTTATTTGTCCCGTGGCCTTGCCAAGCTTGCTGAGATCCTTCTGTGAGGGAGAAAGTGTCCCTGATCATCACCACACCAGTTATATGTTGATGCTGTACTGCACTGGTGACAGTATGTAAAAAAATTAAGAGATTAAAGAAAAAAAAAATTTTTTTCACAATTTTTACATTTTTTAAAAAGTTGTAACAAAAAATGACAACTTCAACAAACTCTTTATGCCTCTTACTGTATATCTTGGACTGTCTAAACATTGATCATTTTCATGATAGCTGTACTGTGCTGACAATTTCAGGCCTCAGCATTGTAGGCTATTACTACAGGCTATTACTACATCAGGATTGATCGATTTTCAGATATACAGTATATACAGTGCCATATATTGCTAATCTAAACTTTGCTATAGATTAAATAATATACACTGATTTGGGTTATTTTCACCAAAGAAATGTAGCAGTATACTTTTGGCCTACATTTATGAAGAAAGATTATTTATTTGCAAAATAGAAACAAAGAAAAACATTTTTTTTTTTAACATTTTTGGTCATGTTTGTATGTTTATTTAGCAAAAAAGAATAAAAACAGCAGTGATTAAATACCACTGAAAGAAAGCTATATTTGTGTAAAAAAAAAAAAAAAGATAACAATTTCATATGCATACAGTGTTGCATGACCGCACATTTGTCATTTAAAGTGTGACAGCGCTGAAAGCTGAAAATTGCCTGGGCAGGAAGGGGGTAAAAGTGGCCAGTATTGAAATGGTTAACCGGTTCCCAACTGCGGCAGAATGGCTCCCCTGGGCAAAATCCCATATGGGTACGTCCATTCCTTTAGCGGCCTCCAGAGGGTGCGCGCGCTGCAGGGCAGGGGATCCAATGCGCATGGCCGGCGGGCATGGTCGCACGAGCGCCAGCATGGGGATTTGTGTGTGTAAACACAAAAATCCCTGTGCTGTCAGAGAAGAGGAGCCATATTGTTTGTTCCTTGTAAGTAGAAAAAGTGATATGTCTCCTCTCCTAGTCACTCCCATCCCCCCACAGTTAGAACACACTGAGGGAACACACAATTAACCCCATGATCGCCCCCTAGTGTTAACCCCTTCTCTGCCAGTGACATTTACACAGGAATCAGTGCATTTTTATAGCACTGATCGCTGTATAAATAACAATGGTCCCAAAAAAGTGTCAAAAGTCTCCAATCTGTTCGTCAGAATGTCACAGTACCACTAAAAATCACAAATCCCCGCCATTACTAGTAAAAAATAAAAATAAAAAGGCCATAAATCTTTCCCATAGTTTGTAGACAATATAACTTTTGCGCAAACCAATCAATATACACTTTTTGCGATTTTTTTTACCAAAAATATGTAGAAGAATATATATTGGCCTAAACTGATGAAGACATTTTTTTGAAATGTGGGGATATTTATTATAACAAAAAGTAAAACATTTTCAAAATTGTCGCCCTTTTTTTTGTTTATAGCTCAAAAAATAAAAACGAGGTGATCAAATACCACCAAAAGAAAGCTCTATTTGTGGGAAAAAAAAGAAAGCAAATTTTGTTTGGGTACAACATCGAACGACCACGCAATTGTCAGTTAAAACAACGCAGTGCCAAATTGTAAAAAGTGCTCTGGTCAGGAAGGGGGTGAAATATTCCGGGGCTGAAATGTTTAAGGAATGGTAAGCCCACCGGTTCACTTAAATTTTACAGCTTAACCACTTCAATACTGGGCCAATTCTAAGACTTCTTACATACATGTAAAAATTACTAAGAACCCCCAAACATTGTATATATTTTTTTAGCAGAGGCCCTCTAGAATAAAATGATGAGTGTTGCAATTTTTTCTTGTCAATTTCCTTTTATTGAATTTCAATAATAAACAGTATAGGTGTAATTGATAAGTAACATATAGAGATACAATTGATGGTAGCGGACGTAAAGAACATATATAAGTATTTAGGATCATTCTGAAGTTCCAATATTATTTTAAGATATTGTGACTTAATCTATTTGGGTAAAAATCTCATTAAAAAAAGTTTTATGTTGAAAATGAAAGGTTAAAGTATAGATAGATAGTATACGTATTTATAATATAATCTCAAGTGCTGGAGAGAAAAAAGAAAAAAAAGGTTCTGAACATAAACTCACATAAATCTTTTGAATACAATATAGATGATATTAATTGTGTAAATAGCATTAACTGTGTAAATAGCAAAAAGCATATACAATGCTAAATCAGTGGCCTAGAATCTGTATGAGGAGATCCCCCACCAAAAAAAAAAGAATGGAGGGTTGTCCTAGGGCAGAAAAATGGGGGAAGAAGTGACCATTTCTCAGGTCCCCAACAATCAAGAGGTATATTTGAAAAAAAATGATATAATATCTTGGACATCCAAGTTCGGCAGTATTAAAAAAAATGGGTGAAACTAAAAGAAAAGTTAGTTAACCATAAACATCTGTACCAAAAGGTGAGTGTGAACCTCATCTGTATTTTCTGTAGTTATATAACTAAAAAGTAAAAACTATATGACTTCTCTTAAGGTTATATAGCTAATAAAAATAAAAATCTATATGATTTGCTTAACATTACTGATTGTTTCAGGATTGCTAGTAATGGAAATGGTAGGTAATGCTATTGATGATCCGGAACATTATTAAAGAAGGATGTATTTTAGTATTAAAAATTTAACGGATAACTAAATGTATTCCTTTGAATTAAAATAAGGTAGATAGGCTATGACCAGAACAATATGTAATACTTTTTGGTTGAGATAGGGGAAGGGAATGAGAAGGGGAGGAGTTAGGGAAGGAGGAAGGGGAATAGGGGGAGGGGTGGAGTAGTGGAGGAGTAGGGAGTAGGTAGATAATATAATAAATATAATTATCTGGATCTGAGGGAGATTTAGAGGAGAATTCATACAAAACAGTATTAATTTAAGTAGGTATAGTCAAACTATAATAAAGGCAGTAATTACTCAGCAACCGCTGAAAGGGGGAGCCTTAAAATATGGTAAACTTCAGGCTGATATATACGAAAGCCATTCAGTTCATTGTGTCCGGAGGCTCTGGGTCTGGAGAGTTGAATCGACCTCTCTTAGAGGAGTTTTGTCTACTTCTATCATTTCCGAATTTGGAGGATTCTTGTGGAGAACTGGATGTTGTGTGTCTATGAGGGCTAGCTGAGGGTCTTTCAGAAAGATGAAGTTCCTGTAAGGTGTTCAGTAGGGATGAGCCGAAGGCCCACCGGTTCGGTTCGCACCAGAACCTGCGAACGGACCGAAAATTCGCTCGAACTTTAGAACCCCATTGAAGTCTATGAACGTTCGAAAGCAAAAGTGCTAATTTTAACCAATTAAGGACCAGCCTCGTTTTGGATTTTAGGTGTTTACACAGTTTAAAACAGTTTTTTTTTGCTAGAAAATTACTTAGAACCCCCAAACATTTTATATTGTTTTTTTTTCTAACACCCTAGAGAATAAAATGGCGGTCATTGCAATACTTTTTTTCACACCGTATTTGTGCAGCGGTCTTACAAGCGCGCTTTTAAAAAAAAAATAAGAAAACAGTAAAGTTAGCCCAATTTTTTTTATATTGTGAAAGATAATGTTACGCCGAGTAAATTGATACCCAACATGTCACGCTTCAAAATTGCGCCCGCTCGTGGAATGGCATCAAACATTTACCCTCAAAAATCTCCATAGGCAACGTTAAAAAAATTCTACAGGTTGCATGTTTTGCGTTACAGAGGAAGTCTAGGGCTAGAATTATTGCTCTCGCTCTAACGATTGTGGTACATGTGTGGTTTGACCACCATTTTCATATGCTGGCACTACTAACGTATGCGTTCGCTTCTGCGCGCGAGCTTGTCAGGACAAGGGGGTTTTTAAAAAAAAAAAATTTATTTGTATTATTTATTTTACATTATTTTATTCATTTTTACACAGTTTTTTGTTTTTTTTTAAATTGTGTCACTTTTTTTCCTATTACAAGGAATGTAAACATCCCTTGTAATAGAAAAAAGCATGACAGAACCTCTTATATATGAGATCTGGGGTCAAAAAGACCTCAGATCTCATATTTACACTAAAATGCAATAAAAAAAAAAAGACATTTAAAAAATGACATTGAAAAAAATGTGCCTTTAAGACGTATGGGCGGAAGTGACGTTTTGACGTCGCTTCCGCCCAGCATTGTCATGGAGACGAGTGGGCGCCATCTTAGCCTCACTCGTCTCCAGGCACAGCACAGAGAGGAACACGATTGCCTCCGCCGCTACTGACGGCTCCGGTAAGCGGCGGAGGGCACCGGATCGTGGCGGGAGGGGCGGCCCTCTCCTGCCACCGATAAAAGTGATCTCGCGGCGAATCCGCCACAGAGACCACTTTTATCGGAATGCCGACCGCCGCACGAAAACGGGGATACCGGGGTTATGTCACCTAGCTGCTGCCATAACAACGATATCCGCCGCCAAATTTTGGACGTACATCGGCGTGCGGCGGTCGGTGGTCGGCAAGTGGTTAAAGGCTAATTTGTATGGTATTGTCCTAAAAAGGGTTTGGGGACACGGGCCCTGCCATCAATGCAAAAATAAAGTTTTAAAAACAGCCGTTTTTTCGGGAGCAGTGATTTTAATGATGCTTAAAGTGAAAAAATAAAAGTAAAATATTCCTTTAAATATCATACCTGGGGGTGTCTATAGTATGCCTGTAAAGTGGCGCGTGTTTCCCATGCTTAGAACAGTCCCTGCACAAAATGACATTTTAAAGGAATAAAAGTCATTTAAAACTACTTGCGGCTTTAATGTAATGTCGGGTCCTGGCAATATGGATGAAAATCAGTGAGACAAACGGCATGGGTACCCCCCCCCCCAGTCCATTACCAGGCCCTTTGGGTCTTGTATGGATATTAAGGGGAACCCAGCACCCAAATTAAAAAAAGGAAAGGCACGGGCCCCCAGGCCCTATATACTCTGAACAGCAGTATACAGGCGGTGCAAACAAGAACGGGACTGTAGGTTTGTTGCTAAGTAGAATCTGTTTGTAATTTTGCACTGGTACATTTTTAAAGTGTAGCTCCAGCCAAAAAATCTATTTTTAAGCTTTTAGGAAAACATAAGGAAGGGTTATTACCCCTGTAACATTTGTTTTGCTGTCTGTGCACCTCTTCAAAAGATTTCACCTCACTTTCTGTCCCAATGACAAATGTTTTTTGAAAACTTGGGGGTTTTAGTGAAACAAGGATTGGTGATAAAGCATCAGTGAAGAGGAGACACGTTTTTCCCATATTAACTCTTACAGGAGAGAATTTCCCTTCCTAGGGGTAGACTTCATCTCACTTCCTGTTGTCTCCTTCCGTTTGCAAGTAGGAGTCGTTTGAAAGTAGGGGCCTGCCCTATATACTCTGCAGAAATTGGGGCCTTAGGTGTTGGTGTTGCCACAACACTGTAAGCCCCCATAGTTACTCTTGGTGGGCGCAGGAACGGGCCCTGCTGTGAAATGTTAGATCAAGAATTGTAATTACATGCCCCTGTTGAACAGGGTCAGAAAAATTGGGCCTTTGGTTTTGGCGCTGGTGCCACAACACTGTAAGTCCTCACAGTTACTCTTGGTGGGCGCAGAAACAGGCCCTGCTGTGAAATATTAGATCAAGAATTGTAATTACATGTCCCTGTTGAACAGGGGAAGAAAAATTGGGCCTTAGGCACTGGTGCCACAACACTGCAACCCCTCACAAATACTCTAGTTGAGCGCAGCAACGAACCCTCCTTGCAAAATATTGCATCAAAAAATTTTAATTACACGCCCCTGTTAAACAGGGGCTGAAAAATTGAGCCTTAGCCACTGGTGTCGGCGCCCAGAACCAAAAATATTCTTACAAGCATGATCATTGAGGAGGAAGAGGATAGTCACTCAGCATAACAGGATAGTCACTCAGCATCAGCATAGGCAGTCTTGAAGGGATCTGACATTTCAAAAAAAATTATTCGGTTACATCAGCATCAGGTGCTTGGTAGCTGGTGGTGATCCAAGACTGATTCATTTTTATGAAGGTCAGTCAATCGACTGAGTCGGTGGACAGGCGCACCCTGTGATCGGTTACAAAGCCTCCAGCAGCACTGAATCCGAAAGAACGCTGGATGCAGGACAGGCCGGTAGCTCAATTGCATACTGTGCAAGCTCTGGCCAGTGATCCATCCTCAAGACCCAGTAACCCAGAGGATTTTCGGTGGGAAAGGTGTCCAAGTCAGATCTTGCCCCTAGGTACTGTATTCCTGCACCATGTAAAACAGATGCTGGCGATGGTTGCTGGAACCGATCATACCTTGGGGCTGCGGACTAAAAAAATGTCTAAATGCATCGGTCAGACGGCCACCTTCTCCACCGCTCCTTCTTTGACTGACCGAAGCCTCAGCAACACGTTGTCCAGGAACAGGAGTTTGTAACCTCCCAGTCTCTGGGAACGCGTTGCATAGACCTTTCTGCAAGGCCTCCAGAAGATGTTTCATCCTCTGCTCCCTCTGGGATGGCAAGATAAGGTCTGCAACCTTACCCTTGTAACGTGGATCAAGGAGGGTTGCCAGCCAGTAACGATCCCTCTCCTTGATACCACAATTACGAGGAACCTTCCACAGGCTTTGCAGGATCAGGGAGGCCATGCACCGTAGGTTTGCTGAGGCATTCAGTCCGGAGTCCTCTGGGTCACTAAGGACGACATAATCCGCAGCCACCTCCTCCCAGCCATGTACAGGTCCATGGGTTTCTTGGGACTGTAAATGATCCCTTGAAGACTGCTGCTGATGCTGAGTGCCAGGCTCCACCTCCATGCTGACACAATCCTCCTCTTCCTGCCTCTGTTCTGCCTTAAGTCCCCTGTCCATTATTCCACACAGCGTGTGCTCCAACAGGTGGACAAGCGGGACAGTGTAACTGATGCATGCACTGTCACTGCTCACCATCCTCGTGGCCTCCTCAAATGGTCAAAGGACAGTGCATGCATCCCTGATCATGGCCCACTGGTGTGGGAAAAAAACAAGCTCCCCTGACCCTGTCCTGGTGCCATAGTCGCACAGGTACTCATTGATGGCCCTCTGCTGTGTGTGCAGCCGCTGCAGCATGGCTAACGTTGAGTTCCACCTGGTGGGCATGTCACAGATTAGGTGGTTCTTGGGCAGGTTAAATTCCTTTTGGAGGTCAGCCAGCCGAGCACTGGCATTATATGACCGGTGGAAATGCACACAGACTTTAATGGCTTGCCTCAGGACATCCTGTAAGCCTGGGTACCTGCCCAAAAACTGCTGCACCACCAAGTTAAGGACGTGAGCCAAACTGGGCACATGGGTCAGTTGTCCCTGTTGGAGGGCAGAGAGGAGGTTGGTGCCATTGTCGCAAACCACCATTCCTGGCTGAAGCTGGCGTAGCATCAACCACCTCTGAGCCTGCCCCTGCAGAGCTGACAAAGTCTCTGCCCCAGTGTGGCTCCTGTCCCCCAAGCACACCAGCTCAAGCACCGCATGGCATCTTTTGGCCTGCGTACTTGCGTAGCCCCTTGAACGCCTACGGAGCACAGCTGGTTCCGAGGACAAAGCACAGCAAGAGGCCATGGAGGAACAAGAAGAGGAGGGGGTGGAGGAGAGAGGTGTGTCAGAATCACCAGTAGTAGCATTTTGGAGGCATGGTTGCGGAACAACCTCAAACACTAGTGCACCTTGTCCTGCATCCTTCCCAGCTGCCAGAAGAGTCACCCAATGCGCCGTGAAAGATAGGTAATGTCCTTGTCCATGCCTGCTGGACCATGAGTCAGCGGTAATATGCACCTTACCGCTGACCGCCCTGTCCAGCGAGGCCAAGACATTGCCTTCCACATGCCGGTAGAGAGCCTGAATCGCCTTCCTGAGAAAAAGTGGCGTTTGGGAACCTGCCACTGAGGAACCGCATATTCCACAAACTCATGAAAGGGGGAGAGTCTACCAACTGAAAGAGCAGCAGTTGAAGTGCTAGCAATTTAGCCAAGCTAGCATTCAACCGCTGGGCATGTGGATGGCTGGGAGGGAACTTCTTTCGGCGGTGCAGCAGCTGGGGCAGGGAAATTTGCCTGGTACAATCTGACGTTGGTGTACCGATAGCAGATTGCCCACAAGTACTTGGCTGTGACATACCTAATTCCACACCTTCATTCCTCTCAGTGCAGGTCTCAGAGAGGACTGAAGGTATAGTAGGGTTAGAGATCCCAGCTGATGAGGAGCAAGGAGAGGTCCTCTTTGTTCTTTGGTGTGGGTCTTTTAGGTACGCTTGCCATCGAACTGCATGGCAGGTCAACATATGTCTGGTCAAGCATGTGGTGCCCAAGCGGCTGATGTTTTGGCCACGCAAGATACGCTTGAGACATATGTTGCAAATAGCAGCGGTGGGATCTGATGCACTTGTCTCAAAAAAGGCTCACACCAAAGAACTTTTGGAATAACGTGCAGAGACAGCAGCGCCCTTTGTGGTGTGATGCAATCGGTGTGCTGCCCTTAAGCTGGCCCCTAGAGGGCATCCTGCCTCATTGGTGATGTGCCTCCTCCACCTCCTCTCCCCTATCAGGCAGCCACGTGGAGTCAGTGACCTCATCATCCCCTCCCTCCTCATCACTGGAGCAAAGCTGGCAGTATGCTGCAGCTGGGGGAACATAACTGCCAGATTGCTGTCCTTCTTGGGCACCCCCTCTGTCTGGGCTCACGTTACTGCCTTCCTCTAGCTGAGTACCATCATCGGAGCCTTCAAAACGCTGGGCATCCTCCTGGAGCATGTACCCAACACTGTGGTCAAACAGTTCAGGGGACTCCTCAGGAGGACATGGTGGGGCTAGGGTAGGAGTGACTGATGCCATTGAGCCGAGGGAAGAGGCCACGTGCGCAGCTGCTTTGACAGACAACATACCCTGAGCCTGGGTGTGAGGGGATGAGGAGGATGAGGACGGCTTGGTCATCCACATGTTGCGGCTCAACACGGCCAGCTGCCGAAAAAAAGGACAAGCATGTCCCACGGCCATGTGCTGATGAGAATGCACCGTGTCCACGACCAGCGCTGTTGCCTCTAGACACAGAGCCTGCTTGCCCTCTTTTATTAGCTTGTGACTGTCTGCCTCTCCTTGGCCTTCCAGACATACTAATGGCCTGCACTGCAGTGAGATGTAGCTGCACAAAACTGGGATGTATTTATATATATACTGATTATACAGCAGCTAGCAGAATGCCTGCCTGTGGTATTAATAGGATCAGAAGAAGCACACCAGCACTTGTCTTCAGGTAGCTATAGGTGCAACTGTGCAGGGTACACAGTACACTAACTGTAAATACTTCAAGAGCCTGCCTGTGCTGTTAATAGGATCAGAAGAAGCACACAAGCACTTGTCTTCAGGTAGCTATAAGTGCAACTGTGCAGGGTACACAGTGTCAAGTCACCTGTATCCAGGTGACAGATGCACCCCGTTGGGGTCAGGAGTGCACCGCTATGATAGTGGACCCTAAGGCTGACTGCTGCAGATGGAACTCAGGGTGGTTCAGGAAGGCAGGTCCCCTGGAGCACCAACACGGAACCCACAGTGAGTTAGAGCATAGATTCCCCAGGGCGCGGAGTCTAAGAGCCAGTAGGTGTTCACCAGAGCCTCTAGTGGTGAGGATGGACTGGGTTGCAACTGGCTCCAGGTCGCGGCCCCCCAGGGTCTCCCAGCTTACGCTCACGGTAGGCTACAGGAGGATGGAAAGGAAACAGCAGCCCAGGACAGCAAGGAATAGTAAGGAGGTAGCCAAATGTCGGGGCGACTAGCAGACAAGGATAACAGAGAACACGCCAAAAGTCAGGGTCACAGGCAAACAGGGATAGTCGAGAACGCGCCAAAGGTCAGGGTCACAAGCAGATAGGGATAGTCGGGAACACGCCAAGATCGGTAACAGAGACAGAGACAAACTTAGAGCACACGGCAAACAGGAAGCCAAACACACAATATTGCACGGCAAGGCAGGCTTGGAAAATACGGTGTTATATAGTGGTTCCTGTTGAGGCTAGGGTGGAGCCACACAGAGGGAAGATTACTTAAGCATGCAGGTGTGAGAGTACAAGCCTCAAGGCTGATACACAGACCAGGTAAGAGACAGACAGGTCATAAATGTATTACTGCAAGGTCATGACACACAGTACACTAATGCCGTGTACACACGACCGGACTTTACGGCATACTTGGTCCGGCGGACTGGAGTCCGTCGGACAATTCGATCGTGTGTGGGCTCCAGCTGACTTTTTTTTCCCAAAAGTTTGACGGACCTAGAAATAAAACATGTTTCAAATCTTTCCGACGGACTCGAGTCCGGTCGAAAAGTCCGCTCGTCTGTATGCTAGTCCGACAGACAAAAAACGACGCTAGGGCAGCTACTGGCTATGAACTTCCTTGTTTTAGTCCGGTCATATGTCATCACGTACAAATCCGTCAGACTTTGGTTGATCGTGTGTAGGCAAGTCCGTTCATTCGGAAAGTCCGTCGTAAAGTCCGCCGGACAAAGTTTGCTGTAAAGTCTACTCGTGTGTACGCGGCATAACTGTAAATACTTCAAGAGCCTGCCTATGCTGATAATAAAATCAGAAGAAGCACACAAGCACTTGTCTTCAGGTAGCTATAGGTGCAACTGTGCAGGGTACACACTACACTAACTGTAAATACTTCAAGAGCCTGCCTGTGCTATTAATAGAATCAGAAGAAGCACACAAGCACTTGTTTTCAGGTAGCTTTACTGTAGGTGTAACTGTGCAGGGTACACAGTACACTAACTTTAAATACTTGAAGAGCCTGCCTGTGCTATTAATAGGATCAGAAGAAGAACACAAGCACTTGTCTTCAGGTAGCTATACTGTAGGTGCAACTGTGCAGGGTACACAGTACACTAACTGTAAATATTGTAAAAACACCTGTCTGCATGTCAGTATATTAGGAAGAGAATAACAGGAACGGATCTAGCTAAACTGAATACAGTGTATATATATATATATATATATATTTATATCTACAACACCTGGGATGCATATATATACAGTGCAGCTAACTGACTCGACCTGCCTACTCTAACTTAAATCAAATGACACTGTCTCTCTGTCTATCTATATCTCTCCGCTGCCGCAACACACTACACAAGGCCGCCACGCAGGTGGCCTTATATAGTGTGGGGCGTGTACTAAACCCCCTGAGCCATAATTGGACAAAGCCACCCTGGCTTTGGCCAATTACGGCTCTCTGTACACACGGCGCTGTGATTGGCCAAGCATGCGGGTCATAGTGCATGCTTGGCCAATCACCAGCCAGCAATGCACTGCGATGCCACAGTGACTTATGGGCCATGACGCGCCACTAGAATTTGGCACGAACGGCCCATATCATTCGCAATTCGACAACAGGCGATGTTCAAGTCGAACATGGGTTTGACTCGAACTCGAAGCTCATCCCTAGTGTTCAGTAGTTCATCTGAGGATTTGCATGAATGCTTAGTGCTTGATGTGTGAAGTAAATAGAGAATGGGAATCCCCATTGGTAAGGGATCTGGTGATGCTGTAAATTTTGAAGCAAGGGTTTCATCGCATGTCGCTTAGCTACAGTTATTTGGGGAAGGTCAGCAAAGAGCTGATAGGGGTGACCTTGGAATATGAGGGACTCTTTGCTTCTGGCAGCAGCCATGAGTTGCTCCTTGGTGTGAAAGAAATGAAAATAGGAGCGGTGTATACACCGCTCCCAAAGCGCCCTGCCCATTTTAATCAATGGGCAGCACCTGCAAAGCGTCTGCAAAGCGTCTGCAAAGCGTCTGCAAAGCGCTTTGGCAGCGGCACTACATGGGCACTATTAACCCCTTCATCGGTTGCTAGCAGGGGTTAAAAGTGGCCCGCTAGCGGTCGAAAAGTGCCGCTAAAGCGACTGTAAAGCACCGCTAAAAATAGCGTCGCTTTACCGCCGATGCCATCACCACCTCAGTGTAAAAGTGCCCTTAATGTGAGAGTTCTGGGAACATAGAGGAGCTGAAAGCACACTGTTTCCACTGTATATATGCACAAAAACAGCACTTTACTGGGAATATATGAAAAATTAGGGTTTGCTCCAGCTAGCTGACTGAACTGTTTGTGGATCCCATCCCGAATACATATAGTAAAGAATAGGTTTCCTCAAATTGGGACTTTAAACGGAACACAAACAGTAATTGTAAAAATTTACAAATTTATTGATATATAAGACACAAGACATAAATAACAAAATTTGAAGGCAGTAAAAACAAACACATAAAGTTAGGGATAAGTATACAGCCAGCAGAATGTGAAGCTCAAGCTGTCAACCGACAGAATTTCAACGCGTTTCAAAAACACAGTGTAGATCTTCCTCAGGGACTAAAAAGGGCTTGAAACTTCCAAAGCTGTAGTTTAAATCTATGATGATAAAATATATGTCATCAGAAATATATACAAACACATCAGTGTACATATTACAATTATCATGCAATTAATGCATGAACAAATGGACATGCATATTACAATAAATCCAGGAATTTTATCAGCTGAGAATACTGACCCCAAATGTAAGCATTCCACCAAAACAAAAGAAATGCCTCAGAAGGTGAAGAGTAAGTGGTCCGTCAAGGCCACGCATGGATATCGGCCGCACTGTCATAAGCCAGGGTGGTTAACATGAGGCCCAGTAAGTACTTGTGGAAATATACTGGGCCAAAAGGATCTAATTGAAGCATATCTACATGGATATAAACAAATGTTTACTCATTGGTTTTCAAATGATGTCTAAAAATGTTGAAAAAAAGGGAATATGTTGAAAAACCAAAATGAGCACTATCCACAATAGTCACATATTATACCTCCAATTTGTAGGGACTTCAAATAATAGAGAGTGCTCGTCCTCCAAAGGCATATTATGTCAAAAAATGGAGACAGTCTTAGTCTTTACATGTGCACCTCCACAGATCAGCGAACCGCTGCCTGGGGGTCTATCTTATGACTTAGATCCTCAAGTGGCCTAAACAATAGCAACCTAAACAAAACCTATTAGCCACATGTAAAAAAATCTAAAATGATGATCTATAATGTGGTCCCTAATAACTGCATGAATAGCGGTGCAGGGATCACATCAAAGTATAAGATCTAAGCGGCTCCTATGTCTGGAATCAAAGAAAGCTAACCTTGCACAGATGGTAGAATGGCGTGGCTCCTTCTGTCAGCCCGGTGGAAGAGAGACTGACGGGTGGAGCATTGGCACTATATATACATAAGCTGCTTAATTACCGTGTGATTAGAGACACCTGGGTACCCAGGTTTTATCTCATGGCGTCACAATCACAAGACCTGGGTGCAGAAAGCGTCAAAATGGCACCCCAGTGGAAAGCCCCAGCGTATGGTGTACCAAGATGGCTCCCATATGTGAAGTCACATGGCCGCGCCACATGAACATGCCGGCATAGCCACGCTGCAATACACCAT
Source organism: Lithobates clamitans (assembly GCA_037952925.1). Lineage (NCBI taxonomy): Eukaryota > Metazoa > Chordata > Amphibia > Anura > Ranidae > Lithobates > Lithobates clamitans. The sequence continues at coordinate 1,939,615 of JBBGZY010000116.1, read as the reverse complement.
GATATCACGATGCAACGTCTTGTGACGCATGGACGATTATGCAATGAACTGAAAAACACTAACCATGCACAATAGAGCTCTCTAGTGGTCAAGCAGCATATGACAAACAATAATCAGTCATAAAATTAGAACGAACACTCATCAAAGAAATGAGTTCCAGGAGGCTTAGGTGGACTAAAGGCAGTGAGATTTCATAAGGCCAGTACACTGCAGACATACACCATGCGCGGCCCAGACGGCACACCCAGAACGAACTCAGGCGACAATACAGTGTGATGATAAGGAGTCACTCTCAACACACAGTATTATCAGATGCCCAAAGATTTTGGAAGGTACAAGTATGCAGGTCAAATTAATGCCAAAACAGGTACCAGAACGGATTCAATTTAAAAGGTTATTATAGGGCAATCAGAAACAACAGATCATTATGTACAAAATACACAGTGTAGATGGATATATATATATAAATATATATATATATATATATATATATATATATATATATATATATATATATACCCCAATATCCCATCCCATTTAACCATGCACAGAACTACACAAAGTGAATCTGTTTAACATAAAACCAATATAGGCGTTTCACGATTGTGAGAAAATTGTATTCCAGAAACACATATCTGGGAGGGGGAAAGACGGGTAAAAAGCATGCTAGCAGAGGACTATATAAACCCAGGGGGAGGTAAGTATCTAACAAAATGGCACCTAATACATCTCAGAACCCCCAGAGACGAAGCCCTCCAAAAATGGTTTGAAGGAATAATCTCATTGAGTCCCGGGAATGAAGTTGCATTCAATTTAAAAATCTGTAGTTGAGTTGAGAGGTATCTTGATATAGCGCGGTCTTACCCCGAAGGATCCCGACACACTTGGCGGAGTCCCTGGAGAAAAAAACCCAGGGACTAGGAGGAGACAGAATCAGGTGGAAACAGCATGGAAGATGGAACCAGAAAGGCTACGCGGGAAAAGCTTGTGTGAAGATCCAAGTCTTCAATTTCCTGCAAAAGATCAGGATGGTAGGGGCCTCCTGGAGCTCGGCAGGGAGGCTATTCCACAGCACGGCACCCTGGTGGGAGAAAGCTCGACCACCACACCGAGTCTTCTTAGGCACAGAGATGTGGAGGAGGTCTCTTCTGCTCGATCTAAGTGATCTGCCCAGAACTCGTTTGTGGAAGCGTGAACAGAGGTAACTTGGAGCAAGGCTTCTCATGATTTTAAACATGATGCAACCTGCTTTAAACAAAGTACGATGGTAAACCGGCAGCCAGTGCAAGGCACAAAGAGCGAGGGTGATATGATCCCTCAAAGGGACACCCATAAGTAGCCTTGCTGTAGCATTCTGTATGAGTTGAAGCCTCTGCACTATTTTCTTTGGCAATCCCAGATATATGAGTTGCAATAGTCTAGGCAGCTGCCTATCGTGGCACAGATGACGGTTTTCTTCTCCGGAAGATCCAGGTATTTAAACAACACCCTCAGGAGTTTTAGCTGCCAGTGGCATGCACTGACCACCTTTTTTACCTAAGGGGCCAGAGTTAAACCTGAGTCTAAGACGAATCCCAAGTCACGAACCTGAGAGGCCGCTTCCGGATGAGAACCAAATGAGGGAGGCCAAGGCGGAATATCTGGAGGAATAGCTAGATCACTTGAAGATAATCACTTCATTTTTTCCACCATTGAGTTTCAAAAAATTGGTGGACATCCATATGTTGATGGCCTCCAGACAGTTGGCAAGGGTGGCATCAGCTGGCTGGTTCCTAGAAATCCTCAAGTAAACCTGGGTGTCATCCGCATATACATGGTACTGGACTGCATGGGTCTTTAGGAGGTCAGTAAGAGGCCTCATATAGATGTTGAACAGCAGAGGAGACAGGGCAGAACCCTGTGGCACTTTGCAGTCCAAGGCGGTGTTCTTGGAGTAAAAGGAGCCTGTCTTGACTCCCTGGACTCTGCCCTCTAAAAAAGAGGCCACCCATGCCAAAGCCGACCTGCTCATGCCCAAAACTGATCTCATCCGTTCCAGTAAAATTGTATGGTTTATGGTATCGAACGCGGCCAACAGATCCAAAAGAACCAGTGCTACCGAGTCACCTCTGTCCAGACTGTGAAGGATATCATCATAAACACAGATGAGGCTCGTCTCTGTTCCGCGGCCAGGTCGAAATCCAGACTGGAATTCGTCCAAAAGGTAGAAGGACTCAAGATAAGCCTGTAGCTGGATAACCACCAAGTGCTCCATCATCTTTGCCACAAAAGGCAATTTGGAAATCGGCCTATAGTTGCCCAGGATGGCAGGGTCCAAGGTCAGCTTCTTCAGCAGGGCCAAAACTATGGCCCGCTTCAGAACGCCCGGGACGGTGCCTGTCCTGAAGCAGCAGTTAACTATCTCCCCAATAAAGGAGGCAAGAAGAACAGCGGTTTCATTAACCAAACCAGCAGGACAAACATCCAGGGGGGAGGAAGATGGTCTCAAAGAGGTAATTACCTCAACCACCTGTTCAAAAGTTACCGGTTGGAAACAGGACAGTCCAGGGACCATCACTGTTCGACAGATGTCCTCCTGCACAATCTCTGGCCTGATGATATTGTCTCTAATGGTCTTAAACTTAGAGACAAAGAAGTCGGCAAGCTCCTGGCACCAATTCTGTGACTCCTTAGGAGCAGAGCTGGTAGCTTCAGGGTGGGTTAACCCAGAAGAGATCTTAAAGAGTTCAGCCGTGCTGTTGGCTGCCTCCCGGATTCACTCCCAGAAATAGGTCTTTTTAGCCTCTCTTATAGCCCTTTTATAAAAATAGAGGGCCTCCAAGTACAGCTTTTTATCATCTTCCAGATAGAACTTCCGCCAGCGTCTCTCCCTGGACCGAACCCGCTGTTTGAGGAGTCTAAGCTCCTTGGTGAACCCTTGCGGGCTCTTGCCCAGGGGACAGGGATTGGATCTCATCCTATGGGGTGCTACCACATCAAGAGCCACTTCAACCAACTCCTGGAAAATACTTAGCTTCTCTGCAGGGTCGGCCAGCTCAAAGAAGAGTGACTGGTTGATATCCTTAGCCACAAGATTCCCAAATCTGTTTGGGCAGACTTTTGATAGGTTTCTTGAGAGGACTTTAGGGCCAGTGCGATCCGGATAAAAAAATATATATTTTTGGTAAAGCCAGGCTGAAGTAAATAAGCCTGTGATCCAACCAGGTCAACTCCCTGGGCGGCGCACAGGTTGCCAGCAACCCACTGAAAAGGAGCCAATCTAGCACATGACCATCAATGTGGGTAGCAGCTGTCACATGTTGCCGATACCCCAAAAGCGCCAATTCCTGAATAAGAGATTGAGTGGGGGCATCACTTAAGTCCTCTGCCCAGAGGTTTATGTCTCCCATAATGCAGCATCCTTTAAACACAATGGACATCTGTAAGGCTAAGCTGAGAAATTCAAAAACAAAATCAAGTTTTAAAGCTGGGAGCGATAAATCAAAGCAAACTCATAAGTAAGTATGCTAGCTACTTGAAAAGAAAAGACCAAGTTTTCAAAGGACTTAAAGGTAGTATTAAAATTATCTGAAACTCATACTAGGAGATGTTTTTTAAAAATCACGGCAACCCCACCCCCCCCTGCCAATTGGGCGGTTACATTGGAGTATTTTATATTGGGGTGGGACCAGCTCGTCCAGGATGGGAGCTTTAAAATCCTGGAGCAAAGTCTCAGTAAGACAGAGGAAGTCCAGGTCCTCCTCTATGAGAAGGATCTCAATATTAGCTGCATTGGCCACTGCAGACCTGCAATTTAAAAGACCCCCTGTTAAGGAGGATGCAGGAGAATTTCTTGATAAATGGGGAGGTGTATTAAAAACATTGACTCGTGAGAGTGATCTATGAGAGAACAGGATGTGTAAATTGGAACTATTGACCTCAGGCTGAAAAATCGCATTAGTATGTAAAATACACTTAGTGTCATCTGGTAATAAAAATAATGGGGAGTGTAGATCGTTTAGAGCTGAGGCTGAGTGTACTATAGTCTTGCCATGGGAAATATCTCTACTCAGAGCCATATTGACTACTATTTTATGTAAAAGTGCACAGTAAAACTACACTGACAAGGTGGTCTCACAACCCTAGTGGGAGAGACACCTAAACCCTTTAGTTAAAACAATACTAAAAACAAAGAACCTATAAAATAGGAGTACACAGTAAACTGCACAGAACAAGGTATTCTTACAGCCCTAGTGGGAGAGAACCTAATCCCTTCGATTAAAAACAGTGCTAAATGGCGAGTGGCCTATTACAAATTCATAATATGGTAAACCTATAAAACAATTTCAAATGGTTTCAAATGTGTGGGGGCCTGTAAAACAGATCCATACCAGTGCAATATCAAAACATTAACTAAAAATTCAGACCAACAAAAGTGCACAAAAATTAAAAAAAATACTAAGAATTTAATATGAGGAAAGATGCCGCCGTGAAAATGCATTGTATGGCCATTGAAAATGCTAAGTCTGGATTGCAGGTTTTCATAGTTAGAATGTGGTGGTATGCTCTTTGCCATAGTTGATTTTTAGTTTTACCTACATAAAAACATTTGCATTCACATTGCAAGAGATATACCACCCCAGGAGTTTTGCAATTCGCAAAATGCCTAGGGGTGAAGTTAACTTTATTTGGGAGTAACTGTTAAACATTAGTATCCATGTACTGGCAGTAGCCACATCCTCCACATTTGAACGTACCTCTTTGCATGGGTCCCTAACATCCCCCCTGTATTCACTGGAGACAAGTTTGTCCTGCAAGGATCTTACTCTATGAAAAGTAAATTCTGGATGTTCTGGCAAAAGTGATCCAACTATAGTGTTCAATGCCATAACGTGCCAGTATTTATGTACAATATTCTTGAAATGTTCCTGTTGGTTTGAAAAAACTAATGATGATCCTTATTTCACCATCATCCTTTTTCTGAACTTTGGTTCCATATAGTAGTTCTTGCCTGGTTTTGGATGTTGCTTTCATAAACCTTTTTTAAGACATTTTTGAGAGTATCCTCGCATAAGGAGTCTTGACCTCAATTTGTCAGCTTCCTTCTTGAACGTGACCTCATCTCAGCAGTTGCGTTTGACACGCAAATACTGACCAAATGGTATTGATTTGACTAGATTATTTGGGTGAAAGCTGGAGGCATGTAGAATGCCATTTAAATGTTGCACAAAGGTCTGCAATAGAGCATCAGGGCCACTCCAGATTAGTAAGATGTCACCAATGTAACAAAACCATACCACCATATGGTCAAAAAATGGAACCAGGTCTTCTGAAGTGTTAATCATTCGTTCCCACTCCCCCAGGTACAGATTGGTGTAGGAAGGGGCACAGCAAGTGCCCATAGCTACACCCTGTACATGGAGGAAGTGGGAACCATTGAAAACAAAACAGTTGTGATGTAAAATGAATTCTAAGGCTTCAATGATATAATCATTGAACTTACGTTCAAATCTACTTTTCTCCGACAGAATCCTTTTTATACATGCCAAGCCCTTATCATGTGGGATTGAGCTGTATACCGCTTCCACGTCAATGGCTACCAAGATGGAATTTGATGGAACCTGTAGTCCATCAATATTTTGAAGTAGATGTATAGGGGGTCATTTACTATAGCGCTATGGCGCTAATTCGCGCAAATTGCCGCGAATTAGCGCTAATTCGCGGTAATTTAGCGCTAATTAGCGGCAATTTAGCGCGAATCAGCGCTAATAGCGGTATTCACTATAGCGCTGGTGAGAAAATTCTCCCAAATTCGAATTTACTATAGCTCCCTGAAACTAAATAGAGCCCAAACCCTTACTCTGCTAAAACCTAGAGAATTGCACATGGAAATAATGTTTAGAGCATGATATAATTGCCTAGATGGTACTGAAATATGCGGTATATTATTTAAAGATTATCTGCTTTTAAACTGTGTGAAAAAGTGATTTCTACACTGAAATATCTTTAAAAGTCTGAAAAGTGAAAAATTCCCCGTTTTGGACAACTAGGTGCCAACACAACTGAGCATGCTCAGACCTGAAAATAACTCTCATTTTAACTCAAGTGTATTTTTTACCTGGAGGTATAGTAAATACCAAAATGAGAGCTAATTAGAGAGCATTTTTTGGGAGTTAAAATCTGCTCTAATTTAGTCCAAATGAAGTTTCAGTCACTGATTCTAATGGAACAATTCTAACTTTCACAAAAAAAACCTTTTAATGTTGAGATGAAATGTATCTTTCTGTGAAATACATTTTCCTTTGCAACATTGTTGCTTCTACTTAAAATATTTTGATTTTAAGAATGCTACAATGTGGAATGTTTTGATGTTTTGGTAAAATATATTTTTCTCTGTCACTTTCACTTGTTTTTCTTCATCTCACAACAATCTTTACCCCAAACTCACACAGGTGTCTTTACAATCCACAAACAATACCATTGCTGATGAAAATTTAAAATGAATCACAATTTTTTGTGTTTTGTATTATTTGCAAATATTCATAATTTGAGCCCAAAAATGTGATATGTGTACAAACATCAGAAATCAAAATGTAATTCCCAAAAATTTGAGGGTAATATTCTACTCTCACCCACAAAAAAACACCAAATATCACAGAATAAATCAAGAAGAATAACTCTTGAGTAATGTAATTACATCACCTGTATGTCCATAGAAATGCAGTATTTATGTGTTTTTATGTGTATTTATGTGTAGTTATGTGTAGGAGGGTCTCACATGTGGCAGCTTTGTGGCTTAGAGGTTAGAACTTCTGCTTAGTATCTCTGAGGGTCTGGGTTCAAATCCCAACCATGTTACTTCATGTAGAGAAGTTGTCTCATTTCCCAGGTCCTATAACTATGTCTAATTGTAGTAGTTATGTGTAGGAGGGTTCCACCACCATTGTTAGTCTTTTCCAGATACAATATATAGCCAAAAGTATTGGGACGCCTGCCTTTACACACACATGAACTTTAATGGCAGCCCAGTCTTAGTCCGTAGGGTTAAAATTTGATTTGGCCCACCCTTTGCAGCTAGAACAGCTTCTGGGAAGGCTGTCCACAAGGTTTAGTCTGCCTATGGGAATGTTTGATCATTCTTCCAGAAGTGCATTTGTGAGGCCAGGCACTGATGTTGGATGAGAAGGCCTGGCTTGCAGTCTCTACTCTAATTCAGCCAAAGGGTGTTCTATCGGGTTGAGGCCAGGACTCTGTGCAGGCCAGTCAAGTTTCTCCACCCCAAACTTGCTCATCCATGTCTTTATGGACCTTGCTTTGTGTACTGGTGTGCAGTCATGTTGGAACAGGAAGGGGCTTTCCCCAAACTGTCCCCACAAAGTTGGGAGCATGAAATTGTCCAAATTGTCTTGGTATGCTGACGCCTTAAGAGTTCCCTTATCTGAAACTAAGAGGCCAAGCCCAACCCCTGAAAAACAACCCCGCACCATAATCCCCCTCCACCAAATCATTTGGACCAGTGCACAGAGCAAGGTCCATAAAGACATGGATGAGTGATTTTGGGGTGGAGGAACTTGACTGGCCTGCACAGAGTCCTGACGTCAACACAACAGAACACCTTGGGGATAAATTAGAGAGGAGACTGTAGGTCAGGCCTTCTTGTCCAACTTCAGTGCCTGACCTCACAAATGCACTTGGAAGAATGGTCAAACATTCCCATAGACACACTCCTAAACCTTGTGGACAAGAAGAGTTGAAGCTGTTATAGCTGCAAAGGGTGGGCCAAATGAGTTTTGAACCCAATACTAATACTGGGATGCCATTACAGTTCATGTGTGTTTAAAGGCAGGCATCCCAATACTTACGCCAATATACTGTATATTGCTTTTGACACTGAGCATGGCTATGGACTTAGGGCTAGTTCACACCACAGAGATGCAGAGAACATGTGTGGGTCTGCCCTGGTGGCTAAGTGGGTAGCAGTTCTGTCTAGCAGCACCTGGGATGTTGGTTCACTTCCACCAACATGCTAATGCTTGTGTTGAAGTTTATATGTTCTCCCTGTGTGGGTTTCTCACCACAATCTAAAGACATGCTGGCATCTTATTTGTCTCCTGTCGAAATAGGTTCTAATGTAAGAAAGTTAATTTTGGACTTTATATTGGAAGCTCATTGCAGCCAGGGACTGATGTTAATGTTTATTAGCACTAATCATGCCCAGGGACTTGGACATTTCAAATTTTAGGGTTTACACTGCACAGGTACATATGCTTAGAAAACTTTTGCTTTGTTTATGTGGATGCAAATGGACTTTGATCTTTGTCCTGTAGTTGGAGATTTGATGCACATAGCCAAGACTAACACAGTTGCGAATACTATTATGTGTTCCTGCTCATCAGGTGCAATCACTTTAGACATACATGAAGAGACAGATTGAAAGATACTGGTGGGCGTGTACTTCTATTGGGTGTGTCAGTGTGCTAACAATACAACCTCTCTTATATAAAGGCCTGCAGTAGGGGGGTTCGTTTGGCCTGAGAAGGTCAGGTTTTTTGTTGTGATGGAGAAGGAATGATATTGGGAGATTTGATGAAATTCTTGTGCATTTTTTCAATCAAAAGTGGGTTTATGTGGCCATGCTGTCAATGTTGTGTGTGTATTGTTCCTGTCTGATCATGCAAACATCGTTTGGAAGCATCTGCTGACCTACTATTTTTGATCTCGTTTAATTGTGTACACCGAAATACAGCTTCCAGCAGAACATGGTCATCAATGTATGTATGTGTGGATTGTGGGCTGGTGGTGGGTGTTTTGAATAAGTCTTTTGCAATATTATGTTGGAATGCTTTGTAAGAATGACTGTTAAGTATGTTTCTATAATCTTTCAGATAATAATGTGATGTGTTGCCCGTTATACACTGAAATTAAAGCTGTGTCCACTCTAAGGTTTTGTCTAATTTTAGATTGTAAGCTCCTATGAGCAGGGCCCTTAAAATTCCGTTGCTAAATGTAGTACCATATATCCTGTCCAAATTTTTTTGAAGCTAGTAAATGTAAATTAATTTTTTTTCTGCTGGTAAAATAAAACTACATTGAGCTCTTGTTGTGGTGTGTGGGGGTTTTTTTTTTTCCTTCTACTTTTCTTTCTTTAGTTTTTGTGGGTGGTGGTTTTGGGAAAGTGCAATATCTCTTTTATATTTTATTTCAATATGTATTTGTGCACCAAAAAACTAATCTCTTTGCCCTGGTTCACATGCTACTTTGAAATTGTGCTACTTCACTTGAAGTAGCATGATTTCAAAGTAGCAAGGTCAGCGTGATTTCAGGTGGCTTCATACACAAATGTCTATTGAAGTCGCACCTGAAATCGGCAAAAATAGTGCAGGAACTACTTTAGCAAATTGATGTGGTGCCACAAAAAAAAGTTGCATCAATTGGAACAGTGCCAGTGCCATTGCCAATAGTCACGCAATTTGATCTCTCAAATCGCATGACCAATCGCTCCAATGTAAACCTAGGCTTCTGCACAACTGCAAGTTATATATATAAAGATTCCACCTTTATCATTAACAGCTGTGGAGAATTGCAGGTAATGAATTCAGCTGGTGGATAGGCAGTGTTTGAATGTGTCAGCTCTGGTTCACATTGGTGTGATTTGACATGTCAAATCTGTGGCAATTGCACTGTTCTAATTAGTGCGATTTGTATTGATATTGGTGCACCGATGTCTCTGATGTTGCCCCCACAGTCGGGACTGACATGCAGGAATGAAATTGTGGGAGTTCAGCTGAACGCTTTCCTCCTGCTGTCAGTGTGAACCAGGGCTCAAACTGGGCCTTTTGCCTTTGTAATTCACCTGCTGCTAACCCAGGGACACCATTTCTTAGCAAAACTCCCTTAAGTTTACCTTCAAATATATGTAGAAATACAGATTTGCATATCTGAAAATAAAAAAAATACTAATCATGGTTGAGATCAAATATTCGCAGCTGCAATCAAAAGTGTGGTTTCACCTTCTGACCTGGAAATTAGTCATTGTATGCACCCGGAAGTTCTTGTGCTGGTCAGGATCTCAATCTAGGTGGACATGGCGAGGTCTCTTTAGCAGAGAGGAGGCGCTGCTCATTGGCCGGGTAAGTGTAGGATATGTACTTGTACTTAATCAATGTAGGGGTGGATGTCATAGTTAGATTTGGTGTGGGTGGGGTTCATTGATTTGTTTGGCATCACCACACATTTGCTTCCGTCCCATGTGCACACATCACTTCCTGCATTTGTTCTGCTGATGTAAATCAGTAAGGACTATGCAAGTATAAATGAGAGCTCCTTTTATTAAAATATATATGACTTGTTTCACAGCTGGGCGAATTTTCCAGCAAATTTGGACCTCTGAGTTGCATGGCAAGTTGTACCCCATGATTCTCAATGACAACCATTCATATCTGTGCTACTTTAACTCGCACCAACTTCAAAGTAGTCCCTGTACTACTTTGGTGTGACTTGAGGTATATCGGGTACAATATTACACAGGCATTCCCAGAAGTTGGGGCCAAGTTGCAGCGGCAAAGTGGCAGCAAAATAGTGTGACTTTCAGGTCGCAGCAGTGTGAATGAGATTCAAGGATAACACCTTTGAATTTGGCCCTATTGTCACTTGTGCATCCTGAAAGTGTAGCAAATTCGTCCCTGCACTACCTTGGTTTGACTGATGCAATTTGAGGTCCATACACCACAAGATTACACAGACATTGCTTCAAGTCATGACAAAGCTGTGCAAATGGGGCCTTATTCAAAGGTGTTATCAATTAACCGCATTAGGTTACTTTCACACTTGGGTGACTTTTCATGGAGCTTTGGACCTCAGAGTCACATGAAAAGTTGTCCCCCTTGATTTCCATTAATATTTATTAGAGCTGCACTATTAATCGTCATCGTAATTTTTTTCCCCTTTACGATCTTGAAAAAAGCGTTTCACGATTCTTGCTATGCAAAGAACTCTCTCTGCTCTTCTGAAGCCACAGCCGAAAAACCAGGAAGTCTGCCAAGAATTAGAACATTCTTTATCAGTGAACTTGACTAGAAACCTTGTAACAATTTGTCAATTAAATAGAATTCTGTGTAAGTGAGGAAAGTTTAACCACTTAAACACTAAACATTTTTCTGACATTTGTTGGTTTCAGGTTAAAATCATTTTTTTTTTGCTAGAAAATTACTTAAAACCCCCCAACATTATATATATATTTTTAGTAGAGACCCTAGAGAATAAAATGGTGGTTGTTACAATATTTTATGTCACACTGTATTTGCGCCTTACAAATGCAATTTTTTTTGGAAAAAAGTACTTTAATGAATTAAAAAAAAAAAAAAGAAAAGTTAGCCCAATTTTTTGTGGGATAATGTGAAAGATTTTACATCGCGAGAATCATGATCTTTTTATTCTAAGGAAAAAAAAATTGTGATTCTCATTTTGGCTAGAACCGTGCAGCGCTAATATCTATGCAACTTCACCCATGTTCATTGTAGGCCAAATCGGCACCTATTGATGGCAATGGAACTGTCCAAATTGGTGCGACGCCACAACAATTCCCAAAAGTAGTTCCTGCACTACTTTGGGCGACTTCAGGGGCGATTTCTTACCTCCCAACTTTTTGAGATGGGTATAAGGGACACCTATTAGCAAACGTAGGTAGGCATAGGACACCTTCTTAAAGGAGAACAGTTGGGACCTATGTGATTTCACTAGACATTTGTGCAGGAAAGTGCACTGATGTCTCTGAAATCGCTGACAAAGTCGGGCTGAGTCACACTTGTGCAACTTTGGACATCAGAGTCGTATGACAAGTCATACCCCATGATTTTCAATGTGTACCATTCATATCTGTGCGACTTCAAGTAACACTGACTTCAACGTAGTCCCTGTACTACTTTGGTCTGACTTTGATGCGAGTTGAGGTCCATAGACCTCAAGTTTACACAGGCATTCCCTGGAATTGCGGCAAAATTGCTGATGCAAAATCGTGGGAAAGTTGCGTGTCTTTCCCTGCGACTCCTGCGTCCATAGACCTCAAGATTACACAGGCATTGCTTAAAGTCGCATTAAAATCTCGCAACTTTCAGGTCGCACAAGTGTGAAAGGTGGCTAAGTCACTGTGCTGAGTACTATTTTATACCTAGAATATAAAGTAGTCCCACCATCAAACACTAGTAAACATATGTTCTCAATATAATTGTGCTCAAATGGCTGAAAATCACACAGATGGTATCACCTACTGAAAGCTTGCATTGTACTCAGCAGCGTATGCTGAAAAGAGGCGAACGCCTATTAGCCAATGCCACATCGGCACATCGGCATGAGCATGGTTGTTACTATAATATTAATGCCTGAAATGCAAAACATTATTGTATCGAATCAAACATTAGTAAATGTATTTTCTCTGTAGGTAAGTGCTCAGCTCTGTAGCATAGCGGTATACCCTGCTGCCCCCAAAAGTTCAAGCCATGAATTCAAATCCCACTGACAGCATTACCTCCTAGAAGTGTGCATTGTACTCAGAAGCATAATTAGCCAAAGCACATCAGCTTGCTTTATTCCATATTTTAACTCTTCAAATGCATGCAATGGTATGTACTTATTCAATAATATTATGGTATGGAATTCCAAAATTCAAGGAAAAAAATGTCGTAGGGTCCCCCCAGTACATACCAGGCCCTTCGGTATGGACTTTAAGGGGAACCCCACACCAAATTGTAAAATAAATTTGATGTGGGGCCCCCCAAAATCCATACCAGACCCTTATCCGAGCATGCAGCCTGGAGGTCAGGATAGGGGGGGATGAGTGAGCACCCTCCCCTTCTGAACCTTACCAGGCTTTTTCCCCATGTTGATGGGGACAAGGGCCTCTTCCCGACAACCCTGGTCGGTGGTTGTCGGTCTGCAGGCAGGGGGTTTATCAGAATCTGGAAGCCCCCTTTAAAAAGTCGGCTCCCAGATCCTGCCCCCTGTGTGAATAGGTATAGGGTACATTTTACCCCTACCCATTCACCAAAAAAAGCAGTGAAATGTCAAAAACCGGCTATTGATTTTTTTTACAAGTCCTTTATTGTAAAATAGCTCCGAGCTGTCTTCTTCCCTTGGCCATCTTCTCCAGACGCTGTCTCTCCCTCCTCCATCTTCTCCCCGAGCTGTATTCTCCCAGAGCCGTCTCTCCTGCCGCTGCCATGTTCTCCATTTGCTGTCTTCTTCCGCACCGCTGGTTACCCGCTAATAAAAAAAAAAGCTGCTCTTTTTCAATGGTGGTTTTCCTCTGCTGTGTTGTCACCCGCTGTGTGGCGTCTCTTACATAGCCATGGAGCGGACTCTCCGGGTGACATTATCGGATGGCCACAGAAGACCGCCACAAGAAGAGCGGCTTTTTTTTTTATTAGTGGGTAACCGGCTGCGCTGAAGAACACATCAGCGGGGGAAGATGGTGGCAGCAGGAGAGACAGCTCGGGGAGAAGAAACATCAAACACTAGTGAATGTATTTTCTATGTATTTTCTATTTATGACTGTGCTACACCCAATAGGCTAGCAGTCAGCACTTCTACCTTGAAGAACCCATGGGTTCAAATCCCACAGAGAAATACTAAAAGATTGAATTGGTGAAAAAAAAAGCAAATGACTATTAGCCAATTAGCCAAAGTAGCATATGCTGAAAATAGGTGAATGCCGATTAGCCAATGCACTTTAAATTTGGCTGATTATATTAACTCTTCAAATGCATGCAATGATATGTAAGTATTCAATACTATTATGGTGTGAAATTCCAAACACCACACACTAACTAATGGGCAGATTAAATTTTTTTGTTTGTTCATTTTAATTCGCTTGTGCACTGAAAAAATAAACACAGCTGGGGGATGGTAGGTTGGCTGGTATTTGAACTTGTACCGTGAGTGCTGTGGAGACATCTGAGCAGACTACTAAGCCATTGTGCTAAGTATGAGACCTACATAATAGTGTAGTATGATTAAAGAATGAATATAAATAATTACCGCTTTATAGTCACCTAAATTAAAAAATAAAAAACAACATACAACAAATAGGTAACCTAAATGTTTAATACATGTAACTTTACAGAATAGCAGACATTACTATGTAATAATCATTCATAACTGCATTAGTTAGCAAAAGAAGGAAAGAAATAGGAATACTAATTGCAACATACATCAATAGATGCACACGAGGTAGAGCACATCTCACATAAAAATGTTTCTTTCACATACATGGATCATGGCTACAGTACACTGCTATATAACAACTTGATAAGAATTGGCATTTGTATATACGCGGAAGCGCAAATTAGCGGCAATTTAGAATTTTCACACGTATGTTCTCCACTGATATCGCTGATTTTCATGCGCAAATTCGCCGTTTTGTTTCCATTTGGCTAAAATTGGCTCTATTATTTGCCATAGTGCCCAGTACTTCCTGGAGTTATAGTAAATGACCCCCATAGTGTCTTTTATGTAACTTGGAATGCACAAAACTTGAGGGTGTAGGTAGCCATCAATGAGTTTGCTTATATTTTCCATCAGAGAACCATTGCCGGAGATGAGAGGCCGCCCTGATGGTTGTAACAGACTCTTGTGCAACTTCGGAAGTGAGTAAAAGTTAGGCGTGCAGGGAAAGGGAATTTGAACGAATTCCCACTCATTCTTAGACAGGATATTATGATAAAATCCTGAATCCACCAACTGGTAAAATTCCCGCTGGAATTGATCAATTTTAGTAGTTGTGACCCGTGCATACCAGGATTTGTTGTTAAGAATTTTTGTACAGATATGTATGTACTGTTCATTATCCATGATCACAATGTTGCCCCCCTTGTCGGAGGGCTTCACAGTGATCATGGGATTAATGGAAAGATCATGTAGTATGTCCTGTTTTTCAGTTGTAAGATTGGAGACTCTATCACGTTTAATGTTTAGATTTTTAATTTCATTAGTTGTTAGTTTGCCAAATGCCTGTACATTGGCATTCAAAGCCAGTGCAGGAAACCTGTCAGACTTCTTTTTTGTTCTTAAATTTGCTTGGAATGTCCTGTAGGTGAGGAGATGATGACTGATCAAGCTTTTGAAGGAGATGCTCGATATCAATTCGATCAATCAAATCCAGATTCAGGTAATTTTCCTCCAGAAGTTAAATGAGACTATCTATAGCTTCCACTTCTTGGGGCCTTAATTGTGTTCCTTCTTTTTTATTTTTGGCATAGAGCTGTTTGCAAGAAAAATCATTCTAAGCAGTTGAATGTCCTTAATCGCCTCAATTTTATCAATATCCTTGTTAGGACAAAAGCTAAGACTCTACTCAGAATACTCCTCTCTGAGTCTCTAGGGGGTATTGTGATAGGTTAACAACATTTAAAGAATCCTCTTATTCAGGCACTACATTTTATGAATATATGCTAGAGCTGCACTCGGTGAAGGAATTGTGGTCACTTCTTGCCCTGGAACTAAAAAAGTACCCTGAATGGGATTGGAAGGTAAAGATAGTTTACGTAAAACTGTCTGGATATTTGTAGGGGTATTAAGATGGAAAGAGGATACCGTGTTGGAGGTAGAAGGAAGAGAACCATCACCCACAGAGTTACCTGTCACCACGTGATTACTAGAGTCACCATTTCATTCATGTTCTAGGATATGTTTTTTAGAGGACTTTTCCTGAGAGCCACCACCATGAGAATTTCTCTTAGTTTTATTTGATTTCTTGACCCTAGAGAAGTTATAGGAGGAAGCAGACAAAGATGAAATATATAAAGCATCTGATAGATGTGAATCCACATTTTTAGATCGTACAGAACGGTTCGATTGTAGGTTCTTTCTATTGGACTGAGATGAATTCCAAGTAAATGCCTTACCTTCATAGAAGGCTAGCTTGTCCCTCTACATTTTTTTGTCCTTTTTAATCAGAATTTGCCAATTAAAATTTTCAAGATGTTCACCTAACTCTGTATCTAATTGTGCATAAGCAGCGTGATCTCGATATTGAGAAAGTGTATTATAAAGGGAGTCCAAATCTTTATCTAACTCTTTAGCTCTCTTGGCATACTCATCCCTTAGGAGTATCATCAAACCCCTCAAGCATAGAAGTAAATTATCTTCCCAGGCTTTCTTGAAAGAGGGGCTAATATTTTCAGGGAAAAATTTGTGGGCATAATCCAAAAGGGGTGACGCCACTTTAATGTATTGATCAAAGGAGTGAGTATGCCAATGGAGTGAGGATTTTTTCTAAAGAACCTTCCTAAGATTAAAAAAGGTGGATGCCAGTTCGGTATCTTTCTTCTTCTTAAGAGAAAAATCTTTGAGAAACCCTGTCATAAGGGCTTCCCAGTTTTGACCGGCATAATTAGCCATAGTCAGTAGTCAATGTCTTAACTGGGTATTAAAAAATACAGTTTAACATACAAGTAAATATAGAATAGGTCAGAAAGCTAGAGACAATACAGACTGAGGAATGGGTATTTGCTACACTGTTGATATATGAAAAAAGAGAGTTTGCTCCAGCTAGCTGACTGAACTGTTTGTGGATCCCATTCTGAATACATATATAGTAAAACATAGGTTTCCTCAAATTGGGACTTTAAACGGACCACAAACAGTAATCGTGAAAAATTACAAATCTATAGATATATAAGACACAAGACATAAATAACAAAATTTGAAGGCAGTAAAAACAAACACATGAATTTGGGCATAAGTATACAGCCAGCTGAAAGTGAAGCCCAAGCTGTCAACCACCAGAATTTCCAACGTGTTTCAAAAACACACAGCATAGATCTTCTTCAGGGACTAAAAAAGGGCTTGAAACTTCCAAACTTCCAAAGCAGTAGTTTAAATCTATAATGATAACATATATATCATCAGAAATATATACAAACACATCAGTGTGCATATTACAATTATCATGCAATTAATGCATGAAAAAACGAACATGCATATTACAATACAACCAGGAATTTAATCAGCTGAGAATATTGACCCCAAATGTAAGCATTCCACCAAAACAACAAAACAACAAACCGCATCACGGGAAACATGTCCCCAAAAGAAGCTCCTGAAATTTATTTTAGGTGACAGGCTTGACGCGGTGTGACTTGCCTCGATTGCAGTGCGATTTTAGGTGACATTAAAATTAATGGCATCTAAAATGTGCTTTGTGTGACTTGTCATTCATATCTGAGAGTTTTGAAATCGAGGGGCAGAATTGTGGCGATTCTGCCCACGATTCAAAATGCCCATGTGTAAATGCAGCTTTAAAGAAAGGTAAAATCTGGTCATAGATTTTTTTTTTTTTAATCATAGCTCTTTGTAGCTTAGTAAGGAATTCTCAAAGGAGTTGTCAGATACAACTCTTTGGGCTTGATTTACTAAAGGTAAATAGACTGTTCACTTCACAAGGGAATGTGTCCCAGAGCTTAGTGAATAAGGTGATACTCCAATGACTTCCATTATCCACTCATGTGCAAGCAAAAATGCTGTTTCTTTCATTTTCCCTGTACATATCCTTTGCAAAGTGAAAATCCCCTTGAAACGTGAGCAGCTTATTTCCCTTTATTAAATCAACCCCTTTATCTCGTACAACTCCTGAAAGCCACCACCATGAACCCATGTGCAATATCAGGACCACTGGATCAACATAATCAGCTCTTATGCCCTGTACACACGATCGGAAATTCCGCCAGCAAAAGTCCAATGTGAGCTTTTGGTCAGAAATTCCGACCGTGTGTATGCGCCATGAGACTTTTGCTGGCGGAATTTCCGCCAGCAAAAGATTGAGAGCAGGTTCTCTATTTTTCCGACGGAAAAAGTTCCTATCGGAAATTCCGATCGTCTGTAGCAATTCCGACGCGCAAAATTCCTACGCATGCTTGGAAGCATTGAACTTCATTTTCTTGGCTCGTCGTAGTGTTGTACGTCACCGCGTTCTTGATGGTCAAAAGTTCAGAGAACTTTTGTGTGACCGTGTGTATGCAAGGCAAGCTTGAGCAGAATTCCGTCGGAAAAACCATCCAAGGTTTTTCTGACGGAAATTCTAAACATGTGTACGTGGCATTAGGAGCATAATAAATGTTTTCAAACAAGATTCACACAGCTTACATCTTAGGTTCACACCTTTTTCTTCAAGTTGAAAATGTGTGAATCCTGGTTGAAAGTTATGTGATAAAAAAAAAATTGAAATAGACCCCTTAATGTACCCAGTATGGCAGAGATACAATATAAAGCACACCGATAAAGCAGGCACATTCTGTGAACTTGCCATGTTTATGTGCCTAGAATATGCCATGGAAAAACAAAGCTAGAGACATGTGATTGCCCCTAGGTTTTATTGCACTGATCATCTACTGAGCAAACAAGTAAAAGGTTATATCCTGTTCAGATAGCAGTAATTGCCATTTTACAGCTTTACATAAGATATACCTGTAAATGCGACTATATAAATATAGTCATTTAAAAAGCTCTTTATTTTACAAATGGCTTGGAGGTACATTTCACTCTTGGCATTTATTTCAAAATTTATATAGAATATTATTTTTTGTCCCTGTAAGAAGGAACTGTAGATGAAAGTTTGGCAGAAAGTTATAGTCAACCTTGTACATTTTTTGTCCTTCAATGAAAGTCATTATTTTTGTTTTTATTGTTTTTTTCTTTTTACATGCAGGTTTCTGTTGTATTTATTTGCATAATAACTAAACCCAAGGACAACAATGTAAAATATCGCAGCTTACCATTCCTTGGATGTGGTGGCTACATTAGTTTTCATTTTTCAGACAAAGAACATTTTCAGGAAGTACAGAAAATACCTGCTGACCTTGCCAGAAATGCAAAGTCTGTGTCACTTCCTGTAGACCTGAAAGCAAAAACAATGTTATTATTATTTTTTTGCAAACTACTAATCCCAAAAACTACCATGCAATGGAGATGCATACATGTTTGAAGTTCAGCTTGGATGACAACCATGGATCCCTCTATACATCCAGTAGAGAAATGAGTGTAGCAATGCTAGGACAGGAAATGGGTTATTCTTAGGATTACAGGTGAAAATTAGGGTGAAAAAACTGCAAAATTAAGAAAACAAATGCAGCCACCACATCTAATGACTGCATTATATAAAATTTTAGTTTTAAGGGGTGTAATTATAAAAAAAAAATTTCATAGCCATTTGTCTTTTAAAGCTGCATATAAAATCATTGTGTGTGTGTGACTGGGGCTATATTCTCTGCAATTCAAATGTGTGAATGTGCAAAATACCGCATTATGGTCCCTAGATGGAATACCTGTGCCATCTAGTGGCCATAATGTGTTTTTTTCTGTAGTCACACATTCAAACTGCTGAGACTGTAGCCCAGGGGTCTCCAAACTTTCTAAACAAAGGGCCCGTTTACTGTCCATCACACTTTGAGGGGACCGGAATGTGGCCAATGTGAGTAGAAAATGTTCTGGGTGTAAACAATGCCCCATCATTGGTGCCAGTGGGAGGAACAGTGCCCCATCTTTGGTGTCAGTGGGAGGAACAGTGCCCCATCATTGGAGTCAGTGGGAGAAATAGTGCCCCATCATTGGTATGAGCAAGAGGAATAGTGTCACACTATCAGTATCAGTGGGAGAAATAGTGACCCATCAATGGTATCAGTGGGAGGAATAGTGTCCCATTATTGGTATCAGTGGGAGGAATAGTGTCTCGCTACCAGTATCAGTGGGAGAAATAGTGACCCATCAATGGTATCAGTGGGAGGAATAGTGTCCCATTATTGGTATCAGTGGGAGGAATAGTGTCTCGCTACCAGTGTCAGTGGGAGAAATAGTGACCCATCAATGGTATCAGTGGGAGAAGTAGTGTCCCATTATTGGTATCAGTGGGAGGAATAGTGTTCCATCATTGGTATCAGTAGGAGGAACTGACTATTTTGAGGATAATCAGTTCTATGAGAGGCAATAAAAACGTGAACGTTAAATTTTATTTAACTTACTGCTTAAGATAATGCTGTTTTCCCAGAAGGAACTAGCATATGCATGGTTGTGTTCTTGTTGTAGGGTACTTTGACTCCTTTCTGAATATGTAATACTTGCTAAATGGATTTTTCATGTTCCTAATTAATCCTCCCTATTTGGGCAATAATGCACAGCAACCAATGTAGCCCACATGTTTAGATGCGTTTTACTCCCGTTTACACGCGTTTAGGTGCACCAACAGGTTTTTTTGCCAAAACGCTACTGCTCCTGAACACACTGCCTCTAATTGCCTGTAAATGGCTATGTGTGCATAGACACATAGGCTAACATCAAGGGTCATTTAGAGGAGGGAAAAAAAAGTCAAACGCTCCTAAAAGTGGAATTTTTCGCACCAAGTGGTCAAGAGGTCTACATCTAGTAGGGATTGTACAATCAAATTGTCACATCTAAAGTCAGCTTTTTTCTTGCTACGCGAATAGTAATAAGCAACTTGTGTATAGAAACAGGTTACAGAGAAGATTTATAGCTGTAAATCTCTTTGAACGCTTGGTGTTGGTTGTACCCCAGTCTATGCACCATTTGTTTTTTTTTCTTTTATCAAATTTTATTTTAGGATTTTTTTCCTTAAATGTACAGGATGACACACAGACAATATTTAGTTGTAGGACACCATGCTGTCACCTGCAAAACATTAGAGGAAATCGCCAGTCTTGGATTCCCCAAGGAATTACACTGTATATTGAAGTGAGAGTTAAACCCTTCGGGTTATGGCGAGATTGGCTGAAAGGAACTAAAAAGTCACACTCTAAAGCCAGTAGTTCTTTTTCGTTCAACCCAGCAAGACTGAACGAAAAAAACTGACAGCTCCGGAGGAGCCGCTTTATTAACTATCAGATGTTAGGAAAGCGATCTCCCCTGCTATTTTTATGTGTTTTGACAGTGGGATGGACCCCCCACAGCCAGAACACTCCAGTCAGCACTCTCAGCCAATGGCTGAGAGCGTTAATCGGAAGCCGATCGTCAGACCTTTTTCGGTAATGCGTTTTTGACAGAAGCCAGCCAAACGGCTGGCTTCTGTTGGACCAACTCCAGTACACACGGGCCGAATGTTGCACAGTTTCTATTGAAGCAGCTGATGCCACCCGACATTCGTGGCCCATGTGTACTAGGCTTAAAACATTATGAGGGACATGTCTCACGCAAATTAGTGACAAAATTAGATCAGTGGCAAATCAGGCTGCACAGGTCTGTGACCGAATTACCTCTGGAGATGAGACAAATTTTCTCAAGATAAAACAAATTTTCACTTAAAGCACATGGAATGGACAATTAAAGTGGAAGTAACAGCTAATAAAAGTCTTCTTAAAAATGCTGCCACCCCCTCCTTTTTCCTATGCTGCATACAATTTATAAAAGAGAGCGGTGTAAATATTTTTTTTTATTCAGCATGCTTGTGGTCAAGTGATCCAGAAGCAGCTGCCCGCTTCTGTCAGGGAGCACTTGACAATGGGGCTGAATCCATGGAGCTGTGACATCACCCATTGCCCCTCTGTGATAAGCTTTCCCTCCCATCTCCCAGACTGTCTGCGTCCAGGGCCAGTCACTCACATGAAATCGCTGCCTACGTGCTACTGGCAGTTTACTATGCTTTTTTAATCTTGAGATGGTACATTGTGGAATGTTCTGTGCAGCTTGGTTACAGAGTTCGAACTGACCAAGAGTCAAAGTCAATATATTTGTGTGGCTGGTAAGGGGACTCTGTCCTGTCAGATGGGGAATTGGTTGAGAGCTGTCCTGAGGAAAGACAACTTCTTTCTGGATTTCTAGTGTATTGAGTTAGCATTGATGTTAACTCTGTGGAAGTACCATGCAAAGGAGGTTTGAGACTGCAATAAAAGGTAAACGCGACCACGCTATGTGGAGTTTTTTTTAGCTATGTCTGATTAACTGTGGAAGTGATACGCAGCTCTGACCTTACCTGCATTTGGATGACAGCTATATGAGTATTTCAAGGCTTGAGATTTACTGATATCTGGTGAGTTTGTACCCCTAGGTGAGTGTGATTCACATGTTGTGGATCTTGGTGTATGGTGCACGGTTTTCTATTAATTACTAGGACCACTATCTGGTATCTGGACTTTAATCACCAACTGTCATTCATTCGTTTCTCAAATGATTCAACCATATGAATGGCAGTCAGAGTATGGGCTGACAGGAGCACTGCTAAAATATGTGTTAATGTATTATCATATACATCTGGACTGGATATTATTAGTTTATTAGAGAGGTGGAGTATTCACATCAAGCGTTCAAGTACACATTCTTGGGCAACACACTAGGCAGAGATCTTCAAACTACAGTCCTCCAGCTGTTGCAGAACTACACAATGTAAAACGCTGACATTCGGACATTCACAGACACGAGTAGGCATGATGGGAATTGTAGTTCCTGAACAACTGGAGGGCCATAGTTTGAAGACCCCTGCACTAGGCCGTTACAACCAATATTTAGATATCCAAGAAACAGGCCTGTTCCACTTCTTTTTTGCTCAGTATACAGGGTCTTTTAAATTGTTAGTTTCGCTTTTATCAAAAAACCTATCTATGCAGATAAGGGCAGCCAGGCTTCAGGAGGTATGGAAATGACCTACACCTATATCAAGGGCATTATCCAACTTCATTCAAAGCTGCACAGTTTGTTTTTTCATGCAGGTGCTCCTTACCGGCATAGGCAGTTTTGTGGTAAAGATGAACTATGCCTTTTAAACTTTCAAGGGAAGGCAGACTAAGTTTCCTTCACATAGTTACATAGTTAGTCAGGTTGAAAAAAGACACAAGTGCATCTATTTCAACCAGAAAAAAAAATATATATATATATATATATCATACAATCCCATATACCCAATCCTATACCCACAGTTGATCCCGAGGAAGGTGAAACCCCCCCAGAAAAGCAGGATCCAATTTGCTACAGTAAGAGAAAAAATTCTTTCCTGCTCCAAGAGAGACAATCAGATTTTCCCTGGATCAACTTTACCTATAAATGTTAGTACCCAGTTATATTATGTACATTTAGGAAAGAATCCAGGCCTTTCTTAAAGCAATCTACTGAGGTGGCCAGAACCACTTCTGGAGGGAGTCTATTCCACATTTTCACAGATCTTACTGTGAAGAAACCTTTCCGTATTTGGAGATGAAATCTCTTTTCCTCCAGACGTAGAGAGTGCCCCCTTGTCCTCAATATTGACTGTAAAGTGAATAACTCAACACCAAGTTCACTATATGGACTCCTTATATATTTATACATGGTGATCATATCCCCCCTTAATCTCCTCTTCTCAAGAGTGAATACATTCAGTTCTGGTGCCCAAAACTGAACTGCAATTTAGTAATCTTCCCTTCACGTTCCAGACACACCTTTTCATGGGGAGATTCCATTTCTTTTGAAGGAGGCAAACCTAACTGATTAGATAGTGCCTTATGTTTGATGGTTAA
Source organism: Lithobates clamitans (assembly GCA_037952925.1). Classification (NCBI taxonomy): domain Eukaryota; kingdom Metazoa; phylum Chordata; class Amphibia; order Anura; family Ranidae; genus Lithobates; species Lithobates clamitans. The sequence continues at coordinate 1,916,153 of JBBGZY010000116.1, read as the reverse complement.
CTCATTATGTCAGATTTCTATGGTAGTGAGTCCTTATAGAAAGCCAACACAGCATTCCCCAGGCCACTGAGTCTAAGCCCCAGCCTGTTTCTTCACCAGGGCCCCTGATAGTGGGGATGAACTTGCAGCAAACTGGAACGGGTACGTTTGGCTAACAATGTGGAGACCACTCACATGTGCAAAGTACAGATGGCAGAAGACAGAAGAGGATCGGGAAACAACCAAAGTCAGGGCAGTGGCAGACAAGCAAAAACTGTAGACAGGGCAGTGGCAGACAAGCAAAAACTGTAGACGAAGCTGGGGTCAGTGCAGGGGTTATCAGACACAGAATACAAGTAATACAAGACAAACCAGGAGCACAGAGAAACTAGGAAATCATTCAGGCAACCCGGGCTGCACTGAGCATGTCTATATATAGTGAAGCATAATGGGAGGTGGGCCAGGAATTGATAAAAGGGTTATAAATCCACAGTAGAGCAGACTATGCCATAGGTGAACACAGAAGCCAGTGGCACATATGAATGGAATCACAGATCAAGCAGAACCACTGCAGCAAGGAGGTAATAATTTCACACATATAAATCTGCAGGCTAGACCATGACACATTATCCCAAATAAACTCAGGGACTCACTCATACTCATATTTTAAGTGAAAACAATGTAAATACGGTAATACATTTACCACAAGTCTATGCAACGAATTTCTAAAAGGGTTTTTAATCCTCCTCTGTTGATAGTGCAAGGGTCACAAAATCAAACCATAATTGGCAGGTATGCTACAATACATAGCCTTCTTAATCCTTCTACCTTTGCTCTGGTAATTCCCCCTTTCATGTTACTTTAAATATAATAATATTTTTTATTTTTTGTGCGCCGAACTTGTAAGTTGTAAGGATGATATAAATGTTCCTAGCAAATATAGAGAGGCTTTAAAATCATGCACATTTTACATCAGTTTATCACATTAATTCACATTCATATTTTGGGAGTTAAAAAAGGAGATGTTTAACCACTTAAGCCCCAGACCATTTGGCTGCCCAAAGACCAGAGCATTTTTTGCAATTCGGCACTGCAGTGCTTTAACTGACATTTGCGCGGTTGTGCGATGTGGCTCCCAAACAACATTGATGTCCTTTTTTTCCCCACAAATAGAGCTTTCTTTTAGTGGTATTTGATCACCTCTGCAGTTTTTATTTTTTGCGCTATAAACAAAAAAATAGCGTCAATTTTGAAAAAACGCATTTTTTTTACTTTTGCTATAATAAATATCCCCAAAAAATATATAAAAAAACATTTTTCTTCCTCAGTTTCGGCCGATACATGTTGTTCTACAATTTTTTGGTAAGCGTTTATTGATTGGTTTGCACAAAAGTTATAGCGTCTACAAATTAGGGGATAGTTTTATGGCATTTTTATTAATAATTTTTTTTTTACTAGTAATGGTGGTGATCAGCGATTTTTATCGTGACTGCGATATTATGGCAGACAGATCGGACACTTTTGGTGCGATTTTGGGACCGTTCACATTTATACAGTGATCAGTGCAATTAAAGATGCATTGATTACTGTGTAAATGTGACTGGCAGTGAAGGGGTTAACCACTAGGTGGCACTGTAGGGGTTAAGTGTGTCCTAGGGAGCGATTCTAACTGTGGGGGGGAGGGGCTATGTGTGACACGACACTGATCACCGCTCCCGATTACAGGGAGCTGTGATCAGTGTCCTGTCACTAGGCAGAAAATGCTTGTTTACATCAGCATTTCCCCGTTCTTCCTCTCCGTGAGACTATCGCGGGTATCCCCGTGATCACACTCACGGAGGTCGCGGAAGGTGCGCACCCGCAAACTGCTTCTTAAAGGGCAACGTACAGGTACTGCCTGTGCGTGCCCTTCTGTTGACATATATCGACGTGAGCTGGTCGCCAAGCGGTTAAAGTATATTTTTTTCCAATTTGGATAAAAATAGGGTTTTTTTTCCTATTTGCAGTGCACTCTATTGCCATACCTCCCAATCTGAGATGAGAAAGAGGGACACTTTTGGCAGAAAGTGTGTAGGCAAAGAACACACACCCTAGCACTCCCCCAGTTGTGTGGCACATGAAGAATTAATAAGCAAAAAATGATTAGCTAAACCCATAAGTGTTTTTTCATCACTGTTTTCATTTCGCTTTTTAAAACAATATTGTGATAATAAAAAAGTTTGTGTGTAAGGTTTAGTGTAGTGTAAAACGTTTGGTAGTTAAGTATTGCGTTTATTATAGAGGTCTACACATCTGTCAAAAATGAGGATTTTCTGAAAAAGAAAGAGGGGCAGAGAAATTTTGTCCCCAAAGAGGGACAGTCCCTCCAAATGAAGGACAGGTTGGAGGTATGCATTTGGGGGATTTCCCTTTACTTTTTGTTCTGTCGATGCAACAGGGATTTAAAGAAAATATTGTTATAGTGAGGCATATCCCCTCTTAGACAGGTGTCACCAAAGTAGGAAGATTCCTCCTATCACTGTTGTGGTGACAACTCAAAATTCCCTTAGCTAAATCTTGAAAACCAGTGAAACTGTGAGCCTATTGGAAGCATTCTGCTTCTGGTGACAGGTTAGTATTTTAGGGATTTAGTGCACCAGCAAGGTGGGGTCATAGAGGCAGACTTTTTTTCTGAGGTTTTGTCTTGTTACTGATAGCAGACCAAGATTGTGCTAAAGAAGCAAAAGAATCTACTCTCACTAACTAATCTGATAAAGGTAACAGGTATTGCGGGGGTGTTGGAGTGGCATAGGTGCCTGTGGAAAGTTGCAGTAATGACTCAGAATACCAACTGATACCCTTTCTTGGAATGCGGCAGCCATGGCACTCAAACAGTGGGCACATGTAGGGTTTTCTTGTTATATAGAAGAATGCAGAATCAGTACTAAGCCATCATTATCAGTAGGGATGAGCTTCGTGTTCGAGTCGAACCCATGTTCGACTCGAACATCGGCTGTTCGGTCGTTCGCCGAATTGCGAACGATATGGGCCGTTCGCGCCAAATTCGTGTGGCGCGTCACGGCCCATAATTCACTGCGGCATCGCAGTGCATTGCTGGCTGATTATTGGCCAAGCATGCACTATGACCCGCATGCTTGGCCAATCACAGCGCCGTCAGTAGAGAGAGCTGTAATTGGCCAAAGCCAGGGTGGCTTTGGCCAATTATGGCTCAGGGGATTTAGTACACACCCCACACTATATAAGGCCGCCTGCACGGCGGCCCTGTGTAGTGTGTGTTCCGGTGTGCTGAGAGATAGAGAGAGAGAGAGACAGTGTCATTTGATTTGAGTTAGATAGATTAGGCAGAACAGTCAGTCAGTTAGCTGCACTTACAGTGTATTGTGTATATATATGCATCCCAGGTGTTGCATATATATATATACACTGTATTCAGTTTAGCTAGATCCGTTCCTGTTATCTTCTATCTAGACTATTTACATTTAGTGCAGTGTGTCCTGCTCACAGTGTTCAGCTAGATCCGTTCCTGCTATTTACATTCAGTGCAGTGCGTCCTGCTCACAGTGTTCAGCTAGATCCGTTCCTGGTATTTACATTTAGTGCAGTGCGTCCTGCTCACAGTGTTCAGCTAGATCCGTTCCTGCTATTTACATTCAGTGCAGTGCGTCCTGCTCACAGTGTTCAGCTAGATCCGTTCCTGGTATTTACATTTAGTGCAGTGCGTCCTGCTCACAGTGTTCAGCTAGATCCGTTCCTGCTATTTACATTCAGTGCAGTGCGTCCTGCTCACAGTGTTCAGCTAGATCCGTTCCTGCTATTTACATTCAGTGCAGTGCGTCCTGCTCACAGTGTTCAGCTAGATCCGTTCCTGGTATTTACATTTAGTGCAGTGCGTCCTGCTCACAGTGTTCAGCTAGATCCGTTCCTGCTATTTACATTCAGTGCAGTGCGTCCTGCTCACAGTGTTCAGCTAGATCCGTTCCTGGTATTTACATTTAGTGCAGTGCGTCCTGCTCACAGTGTTCAGCTAGATCCGTTCCTGCTATTTACATTCAGTGCAGTGCGTCCTGCTCACAGTGTTCAGCTAGATCCGTTCCTGCTATTTACATTCAGTGCAGTGCGTCCTGCTCACAGTGTTCAGCTAGATCCGTTCCTGGTATTTACATTTAGTGCAGTGCGTCCTGCTCACAGTGTTCAGCTAGATCCGTTCCTGCTATTTACATTCAGTGCAGTGCGTCCTGCTCACAGTGTTCAGCTAGATCCGTTCCTGGTATTTACATTTAGTGCAGTGCGTCCTGCTCACAGTGTTCAGCTAGATCCGTTCCTGGTATTTACATTCAGTGCAGTGCGTCCTGCTCACAGTGTTCAGCTAGATCCGTTCCTGCTATTTACATTCAGTGCAGTGCGTCCTGCTCACAGTGTTCAGCTAGATCCGTTCCTGGTATTTACATTTAGTGCAGTGCGTCCTGCTCACAGTGTTCAGCTAGATCCGTTCCTGCTATTTACATTCAGTGCAGTGCGTCCTGCTCACAGTGTTCAGCTAGATCCGTTCCTGCTATTTACATTTAGTGCAGTGCGTCCTGCTCACAGTGTTCAGCTAGATCCGTTCCTGGTATTTACATTCAGTGCAGTGCGTCCTGCTCACAGTGTTCAGCTAGATCCGTTCCTGCTATTTACATTCAGTGCAGTGCGTCCTGCTCACAGTGTTCAGCTAGATCCGTTCCTGCTATTTACATTCAGTGCAGTGCGTCCTGCTCACAGTGTTCAGCTAGATCCGTTCCTGGTATTTACATTCAGTGCAGTGCGTCCTGCTCACAGTGTTCAGCTAGATCCGTTCCTGCTATTTACATTCAGTGCAGTGCGTCCTGCTCACAGTGTTCAGCTAGATCCGTTCCTGGTATTTACATTTAGTGCAGTGCGTCCTGCTCACAGTGTTCAGCTAGATCCGTTCCTGCTATTTACATTCAGTGCAGTGCGTCCTGCTCACAGTGTTCAGCTAGATCCGTTCCTGCTATTTACATTCAGTGCAGTGCGTCCTGCTCACAGTGTTCAGCTAAATCCGTTCCTGGTATTTACATTTAGTGCAGTGCGTCCTGCTCACAGTGTTCAGCTAGATCCGTTCCTGCTATTTACATTCAGTGCAGTGCGTCCTGCTCACAGTGTTCAGCTAGATCCGTTCCTGGTATTTACATTTAGTGCAGTGCGTCCTGCTCACAGTGTTCAGCTAGATCCGTTCCTGCTATTTACATTCAGTGCAGTGCGTCCTGCTCACAGTGTTCAGCTAGATCCGTTCCTGCTATATACATTTAGTGCAGTACGTCCTGCTCACAGTGTTCAGCTAGATCCGTTCCTGTTATCTTCCTACTGACAGGCAGGCTTGTCTGGTTACAGTATATAAAGCTACCTGAAGAAAATTACAGGTGTTCTTTTTGATCCTATTAGTACCACGGTCAGGCAGCTAGACTATTTACATTTAGTACAGTGTGTCCTGCTCACAGTGTTCAGCTAGATCCGTTCCTGTTATCTTCCTACTGACAGGCAGGCTTGTCTGGTTACAGTATATAAAGCTACCTTAAGAAAATTACAGGTGTTCTTTTTGATCCTATTAGTACCACGGTCAGGCAGCTAGACTATTTACATTTAGTACAGTGCGTCCTGCTCACAGTGTTCAGCTAGATCCGTTCCTGCTATTTACATTCAGTGCAGTGCGTCCTGCTCACAGTGTTCAGCTAGATCCGTTCTTGCTATTTACATTCAGTGCAGTGCGTCCTGCTCACAGTGTTCAGCTAGATCCGTTCCTGGTATTTACATTTAGTGCAGTGCGTCCTGCTCACAGTGTTCAGCTAGATCCGTTCCTGCTATTTACATTCAGTGCAGTGCGTCCTGCTCACAGTGTTCAGCTAGATCCGTTCCTGGTATTTACATTTAGTGCAGTGCGTCCTGCTCACAGTGTTCAGCTAGATCCGTTCCTGGTATTTACATTTAGTGCAGTGCGTCCTGCTCACAGTGTTCAGCTAGATCCGTTCCTGCTATTTACATTCAGTGCAGTGCGTCCTGCTCACAGTGTTCAGCTAGATCCGTTCCTGCTATATACATTTAGTGCAGTACGTCCTGCTCACAGTGTTCAGCTAGATCCGTTCCTGTTATCTTCCTACTGACAGGCAGGCTTGTCTGGTTACAGTATATAAAGCTACCTTAAGAAAATTACAGGTGTTCTTTTTGATCCTATTAGTACCACGGTCAGGCAGCTAGACTATTTACATTTAGTACAGTGCGTCCTGCTCACAGTGTTCAGCTAGATCCGTTCCTGTTATCTTCCTACTGACAGGCAGGCTTGTCTGGTTACAGTATATAAAGCTACCTTAAGAAAATTACAGGTGTTCTATCCCAGCTTAGTGCAGCTACAGGCCATTAGTATGTCTGGAAGGCCAAGAAGGAGAGGCAGACAGTCACAAGCCAATAAGAGAGGGCAAGCAGGCTCTGTGTCTAGTGCTGGTCGTGGAGACGGTGCATCCTCATCAGCACGTGGCCATGGGACACGCTTGGCCTTTTTTTCGGCAGCTGGCCGTGTTGAGCCGCAACATGCGGAAGACTTGGTCGAGTGGATGACCAAGCCGTCCTCATCCTCCTCATCCTCTCTCACCCATGCCCAGGGTGCTTTGTCTGGCAAAGCAGCGGCCTCTTCCCTCAGCTCAATGTCATCAGTGACTCCTTCCCTAGCTCCACCATGTCCTCATGAGGATTCCCTCGAACTGTTTGACCACAGTGTTGGGTACATGCTCCAGGAGGATGCCCAGCGTTTGGAAGGCTCTGATGATGATACTGAGCTCAATGAAGGCAGTAACATGAGCACGGACAGAGGGGGTGCCCAAGAAGGACAGCAATCTGGCAGTCATGCTCCCCCTGCTGCAGCATACTGCCAGGTTTGCTCCAGTGATGAGGAGGGAGGGGATGATGAGGTCACTGACTCAACGTGGGTGCCTGATAGGAGAGAGGAGGAGGAGGAGGAGGAGGAGGAGGTGGCACATCACCAACTAGGCAGGATGCCCTCCAGGGGCCAGCCTAAGGGCAGCACATTGACTGCATCACACCCCAAAGCTCCACATGTGCAGGGCGCTGCAGTCTCTGCGCGTTATTCAAAAAGTTCTTTGGTGTGGGCCTTTTTTGAGACGAGTGCATCAGATCGCACCGCTGCTATTTGCAACATATGTCTCAAGCGTATCTCGCGTGGCCAAAACATCTCCCGCTTGGGTACCACATGCTTGACCAGACATATGTTGACCTGCCATGCAGTTCGTTGGCAAGCGTATCTAAAAGACCCACACCAAAGAACAAAGACGATCTCTCCTTGCTCCTCATCAGCTGAGATTTCCAACCCCACTAGACCTTCAGTCCTCTCTGAGACCTGCAGTGAGAGGAATGAAGGTGTAGAATTAGGTGTGTCACAGCCAAGTACTTGTGGGCAATCTGCTTTTGGTACACCGACGTCAGATTGTACCAGGCAAATTTCCCTGCCCCAGCTGCTGCACCGCCGAAAGAAGTTTGCTCCCAGCCATCCACATGCCCAGCGGTTGAATGCTAGCTTGGCAAAATTGCTAGCACTTCAACTGCTGCCTTTTCAGTTGGTAGACTCTGCCCCCTTCCGTGAGTTTGTGGAATGTGCGGTTCCTCAGTGGCAGGTACCCAAACGCCACTTTTTCTCACGGAAGGCGATTCCGGCTCTCTACCGGCATGTGGAAGGCAATGTCCATGCCTCGCTGGACAGGGCGGTCAGCGGTAAGGTGCATATTACCGCTGACTCATGGTCCAGCAGGCATGGACAGGGACGTTACTTAAGTTTCACGGCGCATTGGGTGACTCTGCTGGCAGCTGGGAAGGATGCAGGACAAGGTGCAGTAGTGTTGGAGGTTGTTCCGCCACCACGCCTCCAAAATGCTGATTGTGACACACCTCTCTCCTCCACCCCCTCCTCTTCTTCTTCCTCCATGGCCTCTTCCTCGGAACCAGCGGTGCTCCGTAGGCGTTCAAGGGGCTACGCAAGTACGCAGGCCAAAAGATGCCATGCGGTGCTTGAGCTGGTGTGCTTGGGGGACAGGAGCCACACTGGGGCAGAGGTTCTGTCAGCTCTGCAGGGGCAGGTTCAGAGGTGGTTGACGCCACGCCAACTTAAGGCAGGAATGGTGGTTTGCGACAATGGCACCAACCTCCTCTCTGCCCTCCGACAGGGACAACTGACCCATGTGCCCTGTTTGGCTCACGTCCTTAACTTGGTGGTGCAGCGGTTCTTGGGCAGGTACCCGGGCTTACAGGATGTCCTGAGGCAGGCCAGGAAAGTCTCTGTGCATTTCCGCCGGTCATATAATGCCAGTGCTCGGCTGACGGACCTCCAAAAGGAGTTTAACCTGCCCAAGAACCGCCTAATCTGTGACATGCCCACCAGGTGGAACTCGACGTTGGCCATGCTGCAGCGGCTGCACACGCAGCAGAGGGCCATCAATGAGTACCTGTGCGACTATGGCACCAGGACAGGGTCAGGGGACCTTGGTTTTTTTTCCCCACGCCAGTGGGCCATGATCAGGGATGCATGCACTGTCCTGTCACCATTCGAGGAGGCCACGAGGATGGTGAGCACTGACAGTGCATGCATCAGTGACACTGTCCCCCTTGTCCACCTGTTGGAGCACACGCTGCGTGGAATAATGGACAGGGCACTTGAGGCAGAACAGAGGCAGGAAGAGGAGGACTTCCTTAGCTCTCAAGGCCCCCTTTATCCAGACAGTGTTCCTGCGTGCCCGCCGATCACACAGGAAGAGGACGAGGAGGAGGAGGAGGAGGAGGAGGAAGATTGTGTCAGTATGGAGGTGGAGCCTGGCACTCAGCATCAGCAGTCTTTAAGGGATCAGTCCCAAGGAACACATGGACTTGTACGTGGCTGGGAGGAGGTGGCTGCGGACGTTGTTGTCCTTAGTGACCCAGAGGACTCCGGACCGAATGCCTCAGCAAACCTACGCTGCATGGCCTCCCTGATCCTGCAAAGCCTGCGTAAGGATCCTCGTATTCGTGGTATCAAGGAGAAGGACCAATACTGGCTGGCAACCCTCCTTGACCCACGTTACAAGGGTAAGGTTGCGGACCTTATCTTGCCATCGCAGAGGGAGCAGAGGATGAAACATCTTCGGGAGGCCTTGCAGAAAGGTCTGTGCAACGCGTTCCCAGAGACTGGGAGGTTACAAACTCCTGTTTCTGGACAACGTGTTGCTGAGGCTTCGGTCAGTCAAAGAAGGAGCGGTGGAGAAGGTGGCCGTCTGACCGATGCGTTCAGACAATTTTTTGGTCCGCAGCCCCAAGGTATGATCGGTTCCAGCAACCATCGCCAGCGTCTGTTTTACATGGTGCAGGAATACCTAGGGGCAAGATCAGACTTGGACACCTTTCCCACCGAAAATCCTCTGGGTTACTGGGTCTTGAGGATGGATCACTGGCCAGAGCTTGCACAGTATGCAATTGAGCTACTGGCCTGTCCTGCATCCAGCGTTCTTTCGGAACGCACATTCAGTGCTGCTGGAGGCGTGGTAACCGATCACAGGGTGCGTCTGTCCACCGACTCGGTCGATCGGCTGACCTTCATAAAAATGAATCAGTCTTGGATCACCACCAGCTACCAAGCACCTGATGCAGATGTAACCGAATAATTTTTTTTGAAATCTCAGATCCCTTCAAAGACTGCCTATGCTGATGCTGAGTGACTATCCCTGAGTAATTATCCTCTTCCTCCTCAATCATCACGCTGATAGCTTGTAAGAACATTTTTGGTTCTGGGCGCCACCACCAGTGCCTAAGGCACAATTTTTCAGCCCCTGTTTAACAGGGGCGTGTAATTACAATTTTTGATGTAATACTTTGCAGCAGGGCTCGTTCCTGCATTCCAACTAGAGTGTCTGTGAGGGGTTGCAGTGTTGTGGCACCAGCACCAGTGCCTAAGACCCAATTTTTCAGCCCCTGTCTAACAGGGGCGTGTAATTACAATTTTTGATGCAATACTTTGCAGCAGGGCTTGTTCCTGCGTTTCAACTAGAGTGTCTGTGAGGGGTTGCAGTGTTGTGGCACCAGCACCAGTGCCTAAGACCCAATTTTTCTGCCCCTGTCTAACAGGGGCGTGTAATTACAATTTTTGATGCAATACTTTGCAGCAGGGCTCGTTCCTGCGTTCCAACTAGAGTGTCTGTGAGGGGTTGCAGTGTTGTGGCACCAGCACCAGTGCCTAAGACCCAATTTTTCAGCCCCTGTCTAACAGGGGCGTGTAATTACAATTTTTGATGCAATACTTTGCAGCAGGGCTTGTTCCTGCGTTTCAACTAGAGTGTCTGTGAGGGGTTGCAGTGTTGTGGCACCAGCACCAGTGCCTAAGGCCTAATTTTTCAGCTCCTGTTCAACAGGGGCATGTAATTACAATTCTTGATCTAATATTTCACAGCAGGGCCCTGTGAGGGCTTACAGTGTTTTGGCCACAGCAACACCTAAGGCCCAAATTTCTGCTGAGTATATAGGGCAGGACCCTACTTTCAAACATCTAACTTACAAACGACTCCTACTTGCAAACGGAAGGAGACAACAGGAAGTGAGATGAAATCTACCCCTAAGGAAGGGAAATTCTCTCCTGTAAGAGTTAATATGGGAAAACAATTTCTCCTTTCCACTGATGCTTTCCAATCCTTGTTCCACAAAAAAACCCAAATTTTCAAAAAACATTTTTCATTGGGACAAAAAAGTGAGGTGAAATCTTCTGAAGAGGAGGAAAGACGCAAAACAAATGTCACAGGGGTGATAACCCTTCCCTATGTTTTCCAAAAAGCTTAGAAAAGATTTTTTGGCTGGAGCTAAACACATTAAAAATGTTCAAAATTACAAACAGATTCTACTTAACAACAAACCTACAGTCCCTGTCTTGTTTGCACCGCCTGTATACTGCTGTTCAGAGTATATAGGGACCTTTCCTTATTTTAATTTGGGTGCGGGGTTCCCCTTAATATCCATACAAGACCCAAAGGGCCTGGTAATGGACTGGGGGGTACCCATGCCGTTTGTCTCACTGATTTTCATCCATATTGCCATGACCCGACATGACATTAAACCCGCAAGCAGTTTTAAATGAGATTTTTTCCTTTAAAAATGACATTTGGTGCAGGGACTGTTCTAAACATGGGAAACACGCGTCACTTTACAGGCATACTATAGACACCCCCCAGGTACGATATTTAAAGGAATATTTCACTTTTTTTTTTTTACTTTAAGCATCATTAAAATCACTGCTCCCGAAAAAACGGCCGTTTTTAAAAGTTTTTTTTGCATTGATACATGTCCCCTGGGGTAGGACCCGGGTCCCCAAACCCTTTTTAGGACAATACCATGCAAATTAGCCTTTAAAATGAGCACTTTTGATTTCGAACGTTCGAGTCCCATAGACGTCAATGGGGTTCTAACGTTCGTGCGAACTTGCGGTCCGTTCGCGGGTTCTGGTGCGAACCGAACCGGGGGGTGTTCGGCTCATCCCTAATTATCAGTAAATGGTTGGTGAAATACTAACTCTTGCATAATCATAGAACAGGCAAGGGCTCAAAACATGTGGGCAGTGATGTACCACATATAGGACAGCTGCAAATTCACAATACAGACCACTGGCAATAATAGGTTAGCAGCACAGTTCCAAACCAGAAAACAGAACAAGGACTGGAGAGATGACCAAGCTAAGCTAAAGGTAGTGAAAAATACAAGCAAAGTAAGCAGTGAAAGAACTCAAGGTATAGAGAAAAAAAGCTGGGTCAGAAACAGCATTGAAAGTACAAAGCCTATATCACCTGCACATCATGTATTTTCAAAATAACACGATTGCATGCCTGATGAAGAAGTTCTGCATGATCTTGAAATGTTGCATCTTTATCACTGTGATGTGATCACCTTAATACATGTTTGGACATTATTATGAAGATCATGGTGTGCTGGAAATAAATGCTTTGACTTGTGATGACACTGGTTTCAAACTGGTAGTTCCAAAAGCACCCACTTATTTCTTGCTATGTCCAGGTGTACTTGCAGTAGGTATATTTTACATGACGTCAGGGTATACAGGTACAGTGAGGCCACTCCTTACTAATCCCAGGTAAGCCCTAAATGGTTAGCTTGGTAACAATGGCCCTGTAACATGCACCCCCCTCCCAAACTATGAGGGCAGATGTATGCCCAGCTGTGACCCTTCATGGGGAGCTACAAACCAGGTCATGTGCCCATACCAACCTTGGTATCTGTCAATTAATATCTCTTCCCTGACAGGTTTATGCCTACTTTTAATTACTACTTATTTTTTCCCCTCTATTTCTAAAATACTTCTAATTATATGTGACATATGCCTGGTGCCCATTTAAAAAAGTGACAGGCCCCTGTGTAACTCAAGCTTTGCATTACTATAATATAAGCTAACAAGGCTCTCTCTCTGTTCTCGGAATCAATGAGGCCAAGAGTGCCTCTGCACTCTAAAAGTTTGGAAAGAATTTCTGAGAAGTTAATGATGAACCTACCTTCTTATCACCTAATACATGTGGACCATACTAGGCAATGTGAAGCTTCATTTGTAATGTGTATTATGCATTAGCTTTTGCAATGGCATTATAATCGTAGAGCTCTGAGCGTTAAGTGAAGCCTTTAGTAGCACTTAAACATCCACTGCTTCTGTTTCCTTTTACTAATACTGACAAGTGGACACATTGGAACATACGCAAAGTTCACAGACGCTCGCCTGTATTTTATCTTCCTTTCTGCTTCCAATCAGTTTGTCAGTCTTTCTAAACTAATGTTGAATTAATTCCAGCACCTCAAGCATTTTCCTGTTTCAGCTGCTGGCTCTTTTGCTTTTGTCTACTTTGTCAGTGTAATATCTAATGTTTACCTAGAAAAACAGGTTTGCGTTTTGTCTAGTAGGCGGGAATATGAAAATGCAGTCTAAGATTAAGCAAATTTTCTTTTTTTTTTTTTTCCTTTTCAGTCGTTCAAGCAAGTCGCTAACACTACCTTATGGACAGAGCACACACACACACAACAGCTACAGTCACAGAAATGAATTGACTTTTTAAATGGCTTACTTCAATATTGTTCAAAATTCTACCTTATGTCACCCATCAGGATTTCCAGATAAAGTAAACTCTCCAGGTCTTGAAGGTAAGGTTAATTATGTTTTATTGGAGTAGAACAGTCAAGTGTGTAATCTAACAAGTCATTGGAAAGTTTAAAGAGCATGGGAACACTGCAGTAGCCTGTACTGGTCAGTCACATTAGTCATAGATTTAGCAAAGTCGGAACAACGAAATACAATTTCTAAGTGTTCCTGCACCTTGCACATCGCTCTTTGCATTATAAGATGCAGCCACAATAGTATATGTAATAATGTAAAAATATAATCATGTTTATGCCATGTAATATGTAAACATTCATTAATTTACTATGTACACTTATACAATTATTTTGTAATCAATGTAAACTGTCCAATGTTACTCAATTTACTCTTAGCTTTCACCAAAGTTATGTTTTAAGGTCCATATCAAATGAACAAACCTTTTCCTGGTAGCAACTCTCCAAACAGAACCACTACGCAGATATTCACCTGCTCTTAAGATGTTGTTTCCTCATTGAATGAAATAGCAAGTTGTTGCTCTATATAACTGTTTAATATTTATTTGCTGATAAATGGGATTTTGGAGTTTTTCGGCTAATATGAAAGTGATATCATAGGAGCAGGTAAGGGGTCTTTTTACTGATCTCATTGCTGTCAAGTTGCCACCAACAGCAGGAATGCTAATGTGATGTGCCCTTACTGCAGACTGTCCATATCTGCTTGAATATGTATATTAATTCAGTTAGGAGACTCTTCCTTGGCTAAACAATTAAATCAATGATTTTGAAATCCTATCATGATTATGCGTGCAGTATTAGTTCAGAAAATTGATGTTCTTCTGGTGACTCGCAAACACTATAGAAGATATATAGAAGAAGTTCCATAAGGTGCCAATGACATTCCAGTACATCTAAATAAATTCCATCATGTAGAGGTATACTGGTTGTAGCTGTGTCCTAGTCGGAGTATGGCGGTGGTACACCTGTGCCCTCAGTGTCTCCTAGTCTTTCAAACATTGTAGTTTATGAAAGAATATTTAAACCCAACATTTTATATTATATTCCTAATATGTGCCTGTTGTATCATGTACTTGTATGAAAAAGTTTTCTGTTCTCCATAGTCTATGAGAGCTCCTATGTAAGGGCTCATTGCTCCCGCTCCCATCTCCACCCAGGGCTGGCCTTTGTCTCCCGCATCTTCTCCTGTCTTACCTTCCACTTCCCCCTTCTACCTTGCCTGACTCTCTCCTTTTTCTTTCCTTTCATCTTTCTTCAGCTTACAGCTCACATACTGTAGGTCTCACCAGACCCAAGAGTCAATTGCTCATGGTAATCAAACTCCTTCTCCCCCTTCTTCTTATTCTTAGGTTTTCTAGTGTCCCATTTTTTGCTTTATTTCAGCACAGTTCATCTTCAGTTCTCTATCGTTTGCTAGTACTTACTGGTTCTGATACTAAGCTGATTTTCAGTTATAGAACTTTGCTAGACTATTTTTTTATATACACATGCTGTGTTGCCTCTCAGTTTTCATTCGTGTACCTCTTCCGTTGTTTCAGGTTTACTGCGAGTTGTGTCCCTGTCATTGTACAGCACTCTTTCAAGGATAATTCTATTTTGTCTTTTTCCTATGTATGTTTACTCTTTATCTTTAATAAAACATTTGAACAAATGCTTCCTTTGTGTGAAATCCCTGGTTTTCCACCAAAGCATGGTCAGTTTTCTAGCTATGCTGGGAATTGGTCGTGATCTTCTCCAGTGATAAGACTCACCTCCCTTTCACAGCAATTCACTGGGAAGACCAGTATGCTGCAGTTTCTCCTCCTCAGCTCTTTTGCAGCTGAAAACAGAGGGTATATAATCAAAAAAGGAAAAGCATATTTTTTATGTTCTTTTATATTTATACACAAATGTTTTGCCTTTCATTTCTATTTTCAACGGAATGGGTTGTTTTACAAGGTGATTTTTTTACATATACTTTAAACTTTTACTTGCCTGCTGCAGAAAAGGTGTCAGACATAGGGGTTGATTTACTAAAACTGGAGCACTCAGAATCTGGTGCACCTGTCCATAGTAGCCAATCAGCTTCTAACTTCAGCTTGTTCAATTAAGCTTTGCCAATAAAACCTGGAAGCTGATTTGTTTCTGTGCAGAGCTGCACCAGATTTTGCACTCTTCAGTTTTAGTAAATCAACCCCATAGTGTTTGTTGATAACCGCTTCCATTTCTAAACCTAAACATACATCTACATATAGATTGCATGCTAGAATAGGCTTACTTCTTACCCATGAGTTTGCATCACCAACATATGCTAACACGGATAGTCAAATCTCAGGTCTATAGAGGCAGGCATAGAGCTACGTGTTAGAATAGGAAAGAGTCAACTAATCAACCAAGTTTAAGATTTGACCTAAATTAGACTGGATTGCTAAAGTAGTAAACTCATAAACTAAGAACTTGAGTTTTACAATATAAATTTGGAATCACATCTGTCAGACTACCCAGTTCTCATTTGCAGATCTCCTTGCCTCCCCTTTGCCTTTCCCACTTAGCATCATATCCATTCCGAATAGGTTTTGTCACAAAAAAATTATGTAGAAACGTGTTTGCACCTGGCAGCACACTGGCAATTGCTTTCTTCTTACACTCCTGAGAACCTGAGACTTCAATACCTTAACATTGCTGCAGAGCAGCATTGGCTACTGATAGTTGTTGCCACAAAGTCAGGGGCTTTGCTAGGATTGTAAAAGTCTTGGGTCACCCATGAAAAATGTACTAACATGCAGCTTACCAATCATTAGATGTGATTTTTCTATTAGTTTTCTTTTTCTTTAGAATTTCTTCCCTCTGTTTTCACCTGGTGATCTAGCCAGTAACACACTTACTGTATTCATTTGTCTACACCAGTGGCGTAATTAGAAAACCATGAAAGGCCCCCCTGAGCCCCTCTGGGCCTTTCCCTCTGAGCCCAGAGGGGGAACATCTGGGCCCGGTCGCAAGTGGGACCTTTGTTACCCTTTGTTACCACCACTGGCGTCAGTAGTTTTTTATTTTTTTATCTTTATTATTTTTTACCATTTTTTTACAATATTTTTTAAAATTATTTCTAACATTTTTTTAGAAGCCCCATTAGGGGTTTTTGGTGAGATATCAGGGGTCTAAAAAGACCTCTGATGTTTCACCTTTGGGACAGAGAAAAGAGATCTCCTTCTCTGCAGCCTCAGCTGGGGACAAGGGTGGGGGGGGGGAGGCAGGAGAGAGCAAGGGGGATAGGAAAGAGCACAGGGGGGCTGGAGAGCACATGGGGGGCAGCAGAAAGAAGCTGGATAGAAGGAGTGGCGGAGCAGCTACATATCTCTATCTCTCCCTTTTCCTCCTGCAGCAGCTGAACGCTCCTTCTATCCAGGTATACAGTGGATCGCAAGGGCAATTGCAACCTCTGTAGATATGCCCCTGGACTACATTCTGGATGAAGGAGCAACAGAGACACTTTTGGACAGCAGTATTATCAGTCTGGGGGTAGGGTAGTGTTAGATATAACAGATTTAGATACACTAACAAATTTAAGCCAAACTCCAGCTCACACTTTATTAGCAGTTGTAGCAATAGTTTTTTTTTTTCTTTTGGGAGTAAAATGTTTTGCGTAAATGAATTAACGTTAATCATTGTAAGCACCCCTGTCAATTAATAGGAAAAGAAAATTCTGCTCCAGGTGAGTGATGGAACCAGGCAAGCTGGGGAATAGACTCTTCCCAGGGGTACTAACCTCGGCTCGCCGGCCATGCAATTGGATAAAAAAGAATGGATGGCTGCACACCGAGGTAGTGACGAATCTCTTTATTGTACAATCCGTAACATGAATAACACCACAGGACAGGTAAACAGGTACAAGTAGACGTGCTTCACACAGCGACGCTGCACTTATTCATTTCCATGAATTGTTCCACTGACATCCCTTAAATAGGACTCCCTCCTCATGTAAAACACAGGGGAGGATGACGTCAGCGGAACATCGGAAATCACTCTCAGCTGTACACCTCGTTAGAACAATGGAATCACATGAAGTCAATCAGAACTTTGGCTACTACATGCTGAGAGCAACAACGACATAGACATACACAGACACCATGGCCAGTCAAAGAAACGAAAAAGGAACGTGGGAGGGACCAAAAGAAGAGAGAAAACAATCTGTGTCTAAATAAACATCCCATCTATTTTTGCAATTCATATAGAAATCTTTATATGGCCATATAGGGACGTTAGATGGGTTGTTTATTTAGACACAGATTGTTTTCTCTTCTTTTGGTCCCTCCCACATTCCTTTTTCTTTTCTTTGACTGGCCATGGTGTCTGTGTATGTCTATGTCGTTGTTGCTCTCAGCATGTAGTAGCCAAAGTTCTGATTGACTTCACGTGATTCCATTGTTCTAACAAGGTGTACAGCTGAGAGTGATTTCCGATGTTCCGCTGACGTCATCCTCACCTGTGTTTTACATGAGGAGGGAGTCCTATTTAAGGGATGTCAGTGGAACAATTCAGGGGAATGAATAAGTGCAGTGTCGCTGTGTGAAACACGTCTACCTGTACCTGTTTGCCTGTCCTGTGGTGTTATTCATGTTACGGATTGTACAATAAAGAGATTCATCACTACCTTGGTGTGCAGCCATCCATTCTTTTTTACCCCTGTGAATTGTAAATGGTTTGTCTCTAACTGCTATATCTGCAGGGCATCTTGTTCTGATAAAATGAAAAAAAAAAAAGAAACCAACACTTATTGTCAGATCAGCAGTTGAAAATAAAGGAAAGAAAGCCTAAAAAAGTAAACTAAAACTAAAAGTAAACATCTAAGAATTGGTAAGCTATAATAAAATACATATTTGCCTTTAGGTTTAATGTAGCTTTAAATGTTAGTGGTGATTACTGAAAACTAGTGATGAGCTTCAAGTTTGAATCAACCAAGAGTTTGATCCAAACCCTAGCCGTTCGCAGCTTGGGAAAGCATTGAACTAATGTGATGATTTGCCAATATAGCAAACACTTACCAGTCATGCAATTCCTGGCCTTTAAACTGCAGTTGGCTTTGATGGTCTAAAAATGAAAAATGTTGGGGCAGAGATTCCGTGAGCTCTCACACTAATGCAGCACGGGAAACCTGCGATTTGTGCACGTTTCTCGCACCACATTTAAATCGCACTGCCCTTGCGATCTGCAGCGGGTATTAGTGCAATCTTAACAACACGCAATGCAGGTCACAACGCAGTGCATTTGCCCGAATCGGATTGTATGATATAAAAGTACCATGTGATCCAGTTGCAGTGAGGTTCCAAAGTTGGTGCATGCACGACTTTGGTGTGATGTGGTGCAGTATGAGCCCGTTCTTTTTGAATGGTCTCAAATCAAAATGCACTGAATCCCATGTGAATTGAATAGGAATGTGGCGTGGTTCCTATGCGATTCACATGCAGTACATAGTGTGAATTTAGGCTTCATCTGGTTAGGTACTCTAGCTTTCATGATGTCCTGAGGCAGGACTTAATAGTGTCTGGCTAAAATTTAGTGGCAACACAAGCTGCCTGCCAACCACCTGTCTTGTGATATGCCCACATGCTGAAACACAACATTGGCCAAGTTGCACTCCAGCAGTGGACCGTCAATGAGTATTTGTGCGAGTACCGGACAAGGACAGGCTTTGGACAGCTGGGTTTTTTTCACTTGGCACCTGATTCAGGATTTTTGTCTTGTCTAGTCATCATTTGAAGAGGCCAATAGAATGGTGATCCATGACGAGGTGGAGATCAGCGATCCCTCTGATGTTCCAGCTTAAGTACACACTGAGGGGTGTAATATACTGGGCATCAGAGGCCCAGCAACAGGATTGGCTTTGTCAGGGAACAGTTATGAGGAAGTCAATCATGTGACAAAATGTGCCGAGCAGAGCAAAGCATTGTAACATTGTTACATTCCTGAGGGAGGGGCCTGCTTGCCCAATGAACAGTAGGTGGTGAGGTGTTCTCAAGAGAGACAGGAGGTCCAGCCCATGAAAAATTCAAAGTCAGCAGCTACAAATACTGCAGCTGCTGACTTTTAATATACAGACACTTACCTGTCCAGGGAGCCTGCAATGTCGGCACGCCAGATCGGCTGACGGGTGCAGCTGCTGATATTCCTGGTAAGGAAACCCGGCAGTGAAGCCTTTCAGCTTCACAGTCGGTTCCATACTGTGCATGCGTGACACATGCTGCACTTTCTAATTGGTCCGGTGGCGGAAGAAAGAGGAGGGGGGCTGAACTTCCAAGAGACAGGGCCGTGGCCCGTCTCCTGAAAGTGGGCAAGGATATCTGTCAAAAACAGGTGCCTGTTCCCCCCTCCCCACTGAAAGGTGCCAAATGTGGCATCGGAGGGGGGGGTGGGGGAGACAGATAAGCGGAAGTTCCACTTTTGAGTGGAACTCCGCTTTAAGCTGAAAATTCTTAGTACTGGGTTGTAGCACTATTGGTATGAGCTGCAGTATTTTGCTTTATGCTATATATAAAATCTATTGCCATTAAGGTTATTTATGGTTACTATATGCGAAGACTGATACTGGTAAAGATGAAGCCTTGTACCATCAGGATTTGATCTGATATGAGTAATGTTTGACCTGCTTACTTAATAAAGGATCATAAAGATTTAGTGAATTTGTTTTGCTCTCAGAGAAGCTTCACAAGGGTGTGTGAAAAAATACTTGTTTTTTTCATGCGTACAAGAGTGGATCATTTCATCCCTTGTTTTGCACTCTTTTTTTTTTTTGTAGTGGACTTTTTTGGTGTCCATTGTATGATGTAATGTTCTTTATAGAGCACTAGTGGATTTATGTCACTAACAGTCTTAATTATCCCTTTTATGTATGAGGATTAGGGATGAGCTTCGTGTTCGAGTCGAACCCATGTTCGACTCGAACATCGGCTGTTCGACCGTCCGTCGAATTGCGAACGATATGGGCCGTTCGCGCCAAATTCGTGTGGCGCGTCACGGCCCATAATTCACTGCGGCATCGCAGTGCATTGCTGGCTGATGATTGGCCAAGCATGCACTATGACCCGCATGCTTGGCCAATCACAGCGCCGTCAGTAGAGAGAGCTGTAATTGGCCAAAGCCAGGGTGGCTTTGGCCAATTATGGCTCAGGGGATTTAGTACACACCCCACACTATATAAGGCCGCCTGCACGGCGGCCCTGTGTAGTGTGTGTTCCGGTGTGCTGAGCGATAGAGAGAGAGAGAGACAGTGTCATTTGATTTGAGTTAGATAGATTAGGCAGAACAGTCAGTCAGTTAGCTGCACTTACAGTGTATTGTGTATATATATGCATCCCAGGTGTTGCATATATATATATACACTGTATTCAGTTTAGCTAGATCCGTTCCTGTTATCTTCTATCTAGACTATTTACATTCAGTGCAGTGTGTCCTGCTCACAGTGTTCAGCTAGATCCGTTCCTGCTATTCACATTCAGTACAGTGCTTCCTGCTCACAGTGTTCAGCTAGATCCGTTCCTGCTATTTACATTCAGTGCAGTGCGTGCTGCTCACAGTGTTCAGCTAGATCCGTTCCTGCTATTTACATTCAGTGCAGTGCGTCCTGCTCACAGTGTTCAGCTAGATCCGTTCCTGCTATTTACATTCAGTGCAGTGCGTGCTGCTCACAGTGTTCAGCTAGATCCGTTCCTGCTATTTACATTCAGTGCAGTGCGTCCTGCTCACAGTGTTCAGCTAGATCCGTTCCTGCTATATACATTTAGTGCAGTACGTCCTGCTCACAGTGTTCAGCTAGATCCGTTCCTGTTATCTTCCTACTGACAGGCAGGCTTGTCTGGTTACAGTATATAAAGCTACCTGAAGAAAATTACAGGTGTTCTTTTTGATCCTATTAGTACCACGGTCAGGCAGCTAGACTATTTACATTTAGTACAGTGTGTCCTGCTCACAGTGTTCAGCTAGATCCGTTCCTGTTATTTACATTCAGTGCAGTGCGTCCTGCTCACAGTGTTCAGCTAGATCCGTTCCTGCTATTTACATTCAGTGCAGTGCGTCCTGCTCACAGTGTTCAGCTAGATCCGTTCCTGCTATATACATTTAGTGCAGTACGTCCTGCTCACAGTGTTCAGCTAGATCCGTTCCTGTTATCTTCCTACTGACAGGCAGGCTTGTCTGGTTACAGTATATAAAGCTACCTGAAGAAAATTACAGGTGTTCTTTTTGATCCTATTAGTACCACGGTCAGGCAGCTAGACTATTTACATTTAGTACAGTGTGTCCTGCTCACAGTGTTCAGCTAGATCCGTTCCTGTTATTTACATTCAGTGCAGTGCGTCCTGCTCACAGTGTTCAGCTAGATCCGTTCCTGCTATTTACATTCAGTGCAGTGCGTCCTGCTCACAGTGTTCAGCTAGATCCGTTCCTGCTATTCACATTCAGTGCAGTGCGTCCTGCTCACAGTGTTCAGCTAGATCCGTTCCTGCTATTTACATTCAGTGCAGTGCGTGCTGCTCACAGTGTTCAGCTAGATCCGTTCCTGCTATTTACATTCAGTGCAGTGCGTCCTGCTCACAGTGTTCAGCTAGATCCGTTCCTGCTATTTACATTCAGTGCAGTGCGTCCTGCTCACAGTGTTTAGCTAGATCCGTTCCTGCTATTTACATTCAGTGCAGTGCGTCCTGCTCACAGTGTTCAGCTAGATCCGTTCCTGCTATTTACATTCAGTGCAGTGCGTGCTGCTCACAGTGTTCAGCTAGATCCGTTCCTGCTATTTACATTCAGTGCAGTGCGTCCTGCTCACAGTGTTCAGCTAGATCCGTTCCTGCTATTTACATTCAGTGCAGTGCGTCCTGCTCACAGTGTTTAGCTAGATCCATTCCTGCTATTTACATTCAGTGCAGTGCGTCCTGCTCACAGTGTTCAGCTAGATCCGTTCCTGCTATTTACATTCAGTGCAGTGCGTCCTGCTCACAGTGTTCAGCTAGATCCGTTCCTGCTATATACATTTAGTGCAGTACGTCCTACTCACAGTGTTCAGCTAGATCCGTTCCTGTTATCTTCCTACTGACAGGCAGGCTTGTCTGGTTACAGTATATAAAGCTACCTGAAGAAAATTACAGGTGTTCTATCCCAGCTTAGTGCAGCTACAGGCCATTAGTATGTCTGGAAGGCCAAGAAGGAGAGGCAGACAGTCACAAGCCAATAAGAGAGGGCAAGCAGGCTCTGTGTCTAGTGCTGGTCGTGGAGACGGTGCATCCTCATCAGCACGTGGCCATGGGACACGCTTGGCCTTTTTTTCGGCAGCTGGTCGTGTTGAGCCGCAACATGCGGAAGACTTGGTCGAGTGGATGACCAAGCCGTCCTCATCCTCCTCATCCTCTCTCACCCATGCCCAGGGTGCTTTGTCTGGCAAAGCAGCGGCCTCTTCCCTCAGCTCAATGTCATCAGTGACTCCTTCCCTAGCCCCACCATGTCCTCCTGAGGATTCCCTCGAACTGTTTGACCACAGTGTTGGGTACATGCTCCAGGAGGATGCCCAGCGTTTGGAAGGCTCTGATGATGATACTGAGCTCAATGAAGGCAGTAACATGAGCACGGACAGAGGGGGTGCCCAAGAAGGACAGCAATCTGGCAGTCATGCTCCCCCTGCTGCAGCATACTGCCAGGTTTGCTCCAGTGATGAGGAGGGAGGGGATGATGAGGTCACTGACTCAACGTGGGTGCCTGATAGGAGAGAGGAGGAGGAGGAGGAGGAGGTGGCACATCACCAACTAGGCAGGATGCCCTCCAGGGGCCAGCCTAAGGGCAGCACATTGACTGCATCACACCCCAAAGCTCCACATGTGCAGGGCGCTGCAGTCTCTGCGCGTTATTCAAAAAGTTCTTTGGTGTGGGCCTTTTTTGAGACGAGTGCATCAGATCGCACCGCTGCTATTTGCAATATATGTCTCAAGCGTATCTCGCGTGGCCAAAACATCTCCCGCTTGGGTACCACATGCTTGACCAGACATATGTTGACCTGCCATGCAGTTCGTTGGCAAGCGTATCTAAAAGACCCACACCAAAGAACAAAGACGATCTCTCCTTGCTCCTCATCAGCTGAGATTTCCAACCCCACTAGACCTTCAGTCTTCTCTGCGACCTGCAGTGAGAGGAATGAAGGTGTAGAATTAGGTGTGTCACAGCCAAGTACTTATGGGCAATCTGCTTTGGGTACACCGACGTCAGATTGTACCAGGCAAATTTCCCTGCCCCAGCTGCTGCACCGCCGAAAGAAGTTTGCTCCCAGCCATCCACATGCCCAGCGGTTGAATGCTAGCTTGGCAAAATTGCTAGCACTTCAACTGCTGCCTTTTCAGTTGGTAGACTCTGCCCCCTTCCGTGAGTTTGTGGAATGTGCGGTTCCTCAGTGGCAGGTACCCAAACGCCACTTTTTCTCACGGAAGGCGATTCCGGCTCTCTACCGGCATGTGGAAGGCAATGTCCATGCCTCGCTGGACAGGGCGGTCAGCGGTAAGGTGCATATTACCGCTGACTCATGGTCCAGCAGGCATGGACAGGGACGTTACTTAAGTTTCACGGCGCATTGGGTGACTCTGCTGGCAGCTGGGAAGGATGCAGGACAAGGTGCAGTAGTGTTGGAGGTTGTTCCGCCACCACGCCTCCAAAATGCTGATTGTGACACACCTCTCTCCTCCACCCCTCCTCTTCTTCTTCCTCCATGGCCTCTTCCTCGGAACCAGCGGTGCTCCGTAGGCGTTCAAGGGGCTACGCAAGTACGCAGGCCAAAAGATGCCATGCGGTGCTTGAGCTGGTGTGCTTGGGGGACAGGAGCCACACTGGGGCAGAGGTTCTGTCAGCTCTGCAGGGGCAGGTTCAGAGGTGGTTGACGCCACGCCAACTTAAGGCAGGAATGGTGGTTTGCGACAATGGCACCAACCTCCTCTCTGCCCTCCGACAGGGACAACTGACCCATGTGCCCTGTTTGGCTCACGTCCTTAACTTGGTGGTGCAGCGGTTCTTGGGCAGGTACCCGGGCTTACAGGATGTCCTGAGGCAGGCCAGGAAAGTCTGTGTGCATTTCCGCCGGTCATATAATGCCAGTGCTCGGCTGACGGACCTCCAAAAGGAGTTTAACCTGCCCAAGAACCGCCTAATCTGTGACATGCCCACCAGGTGGAACTCGACGTTGGCCATGCTGCAGCGGCTGCACACGCAGCAGAGGGCCATCAATGAGTACCTGTGCGACTATGGCACCAGGACAGGGTCAGGGGACCTTGGTTTTTTTTCCCCACGCCAGTGGGCCATGATCAGGGATGCATGCACTGTCCTGTCACCATTCGAGGAGGCCACGAGGATGGTGAGCACTGACAGTGCATGCATCAGTGACACTGTCCCCCTTGTCCACCTGTTGGAGCACACGCTGCGTGGGATAATGGACAGGGCACTTGAGGCAGAACAGAGGCAGGAAGAGGAGGACTTCCTTAGCTCTCAAGGCCCCCTTTATCCAGACAGTGTTCCTGCGTGCCCGCCGATCACACAGGAAGAGGACGAGGAGGAGGAGGAGGAGGAGGAGGAGGAAGATTGTGTCAGTATGGAGGTGGAGCCTGGCACTCAGCATCAGCAGTCTTTAAGGGATCAGTCCCAAGGAACACATGGACTTGTACGTGGCTGGGAGGAGGTGGCTGCGGACGTTGTTGTCCTTAGTGACCCAGAGGACTCCGGACCGAATGCCTCAGCAAACCTACGCTGCATGGCCTCCCTGATCCTGCAAAGCCTGCGTAAGGATCCTCGTATTCGTGGTATCAAGGAGAAGGACCAATACTGGCTGGCAACCCTCCTTGATCCACGTTACAAGGGTAAGGTTGCGGACCTTATCTTGCCATCGCAGAGGGAGCAGAGGATGAAACATCTTCGGGAGGCCTTGCAGAAAGGTCTGTGCAACGCGTTCCCAGAGACTGGGAGGTTACAAACTCCTGTTTCTGGACAACGTGTTGCTGAGGCTTCGGTCAGTCAAAGAAGGAGCGGTGGAGAAGGTGGCCGTCTGACCGATGCGTTCAGACAATTTTTTGGTCCGCAGCCCCAAGGTATGATCGGTTCCAGCAACCATCGCCAGCGTCTGTTTTACATGGTGCAGGAATACCTAGGGGCAAGATCAGACTTGGACACCTTTCCCACCGAAAATCCTCTGGGTTACTGGGTCTTGAGGATGGATCACTGGCCAGAGCTTGCACAGTATGCAATTGAGCTACTGGCCTGTCCTGCATCCAGCGTTCTTTCGGAACGCACATTCAGTGCTGCTGGAGGCGTGGTAACCGATCACAGGGTGCGTCTGTCCACCGACTCGGTCGATCGGCTGACCTTCATAAAAATGAATCAGTCTTGGATCACCACCAGCTACCAAGCACCTGATGCAGATGTAACCGAATAATTTTTTTTGAAATCTCAGATCCCTTCAAAGACTGCCTATGCTGATGCTGAGTGACTATCCCTGAGTAATTATCCTCTTCCTCCTCAATCATCACGCTGATAGCTTGTAAGAACATTTTTGGTTCTGGGCGCCACCACCAGTGCCTAAGGCACAATTTTTCAGCCCCTGTTTAACAGGGGCGTGTAATTACAATTTTTGATGTAATACTTTGCAGCAGGGCTCGTTCCTGCATTCCAACTAGAGTGTCTGTGAGGGGTTGCAGTGTTGTGGCACCAGCACCAGTGCCTAAGGCCTAATTTTTCAGCTCCTGTTCAACAGGGGCATGTAATTACAATTCTTGATCTAATATTTCACAGCAGGGCCCTGTGAGGGCTTACAGTGTTTTGGCCACAGCAACACCTAAGGCCCAAATTTCTGCTGAGTATATAGGGTAGGACCCTACTTTCAAACATCTAACTTACAAACGACTCCTACTTGCAAACGGAAGGAGACAACAGGAAGTGAGATGAAATCTACCCCTAAGGAAGGGAAATTCTCTCCTGTAAGAGTTAATATGGGAAAACAATTTTTCCTTTCCACTGATGCTTTCCAATCCTTGTTCCACAAAAAAACACAAATTTTCAAAAAACATTTTTCATTGGGACAAAAAAGTGAGGTGAAATCTTCTGAAGAGGAGGAAAGACGCAAAACAAATGTCACAGGGGTGATAACCCTTCCCTATGTTTTCCAAAAAGCTTAGAAAAGATTTTTTGGCTGGAGCTAAACACATTAAAAATGTTCAAAATTACAAACAGATTCTACTTAACAACAAACCTACAGTCCCTGTCTTGTTTGCACCGCCTGTATACTGCTGTTCAGAGTATATAGGGACCTTTCCCTATTTTAATTTGGGTGCGGGGTTCCCCTTAATATCCATACAAGACCCAAAGGGCCTGGTAATGGACTGGGGGGTACCCATGCCGTTTGTCTCACTGATTTTCATCCATATTGCCATGACCCGACATGACATTAAACCCGCAAGCAGTTTTAAATGAGATTTTTTCCTTTAAAAATGACATTTGGTGCAGGGACTGTTCTAAACATGGGAAACACGCGTCACTTTACAGGCATACTATAGACACCCCCCAGGTACGATATTTAAAGGAATATTTCACTTTTTTTTTTTTACTTTAAGCATCATTAAAATCACTGCTCCCGAAAAAACGGCCGTTTTTAAAAGTTTTTTTTGCATTGATACATGTCCCCTGGGGTAGGACCCGGGTCCCCAAACCCTTTTTAGGACAATACCATGCAAATTAGCCTTTAAAATGAGCACTTTTGATTTCGAACGTTCGAGTCCCATAGACGTCAATGGGGTTCTAACGTTCGTGCGAACTTGCGGTCCGTTCGCGGGTTCTGGTGCGAACCGAACCGGGGGGTGTTCGGCTCATCCCTAATGAGGATACACTTTAAAAAGTTTGTATTGGAAAATGTGTTATAGTATTCATAAAGTCAGGATTAATTGATTTTTCTTACATATTTATCACACTGGGGGAAGGATGTTTATTCACTTTTAGTAATGTTCACAGAGTCAGTAACATTTTTTGCTAACTTTTTTTTGCCTACATGCCTACAGTGCCTATTGGGAAATCCGGCCCTGACTGGAAATCCAATTTAATGGCACGAAAAGCTATTCTTCAGAAATTTTTTTATTGTGTTCTTAGCTTCCTTGTAAAGTATTCTCTGTGCACCCAAACCTCCCCCTACTCTTCTCCTCTTTAACCCCAACATTAACCCTAACCCTAAAATGTTCCCCTAAAACAAACACATGGGCTCTCCCAGTTTTTGGGAAGGATGAAAATGCATACATTACTGCCCCACATGGTGCTTTGGTCAAGTGATATGGCTTGCTTTGTGTAGGATTATTATTTTGGATGTATCAGTTTTACCACCCTAGTACTATTCAGTCAAAATCATTTGCAGAGACAATGGTAACTTCCAGTATATATTAAAACTAAAAACATCTTCTTCAAAGGAAGAAAAGACACATCAAAGCTCTATTTTCCAATTCCGATAGGTGTATTAAGATTATGTAAATGTTTTCTAACTTTTAATTTAGTAATATATTATTATGCATTAACATATATATATATATATATATATATATATATATATATATATATATATATATATATATATATATAAATACACATACACACACCATATTACCAAAAGTATTGGGACGCCTGCTTTACACGCACATAAACTTTAATGGCATCCTAGTCTTATGCCCCGTACACACGGTCAGACATTGATCTGACGTTCTGACAACAAAATCCATGGATTTTTTCCGATAGATGTTGGCTCAAACTTGTCTTGCATACACACGGTCACACAAAGTTGTCGGAAAATCCGATCATTCTGAACGCGGTGATGCAAAACACGTACGTCGGGACTATAAACGGGGCAGTAGCCAATAGCTTTCGTTTCTTAATTTATTCTGAGCATGCGTGGCACTTTGTGCGTCGGATTTGTGTACACACGATCGGAATTTCCGACAACGGATTTTGTTGTCGGAAAATTTTACAGCCTGCTCTCAAACTTTGTGTGTCCGAAATTCTTATGGAAAATGTGTGATGGAGCCTACACACGGTCGGAATTTCCGACAACAAGGTCCTATCACACATTTTCCATCGGAAAATCCTATCGTGTGTACGGGGCATTAATCTGTAGGGTTCAATATTGAGTTTGCCCACCCTTTGCAGCTATAACAGCTTCAAGTCTTCTGGGAAGGCTGTCCATAAGGTTTAGGAGTGTGTCTATGGGAATGTTTGACCATTCTTCCAGAAGCACATTTGTGAAGTCAGGCACTAATGTTGGACGAGAAGGCCTGGCTTGCAGTCTCTGCTCTAAATGATCCCAAATGTGTTCTATCAGGTTGAGGTCAGGACTCCATGTCTTTGTGAACATTGTCTTGTGCACTGGTCCAAATAATTTGGTGAAGGGGAGATTATAGTGTGAGGCTGTTTTTCAGGGATTGGGCTTGGCCCCCTAATTCCAGTGAAGGGAACTCTTAAGGTGTCAGCATACCAAGACATTTTGGACAATTTAATGCTCATAACTTTGTAGGAACAGTTTGGGGATGGCCCCTTTCTGTTCCAACATGACTGCGCACCAGTGCACAAACAAGGTTCATAATGACATGGATGAGCGTGTTTGGGGTGGAGGAACTTGACTGGCCTGCACAGAGTTCTGACCCCAACCTGATAGAACACCTTTGGGATGAATTAAAATGGAGACTGCGAGCCAGGTCTTCTCATCCAACATCAGTGCCTGACCTCACAAATACGCTTCTGGAAGAATGGTCAAACATTCCCATAGACACACTCCTAAACCTTGTGGACAGCCTTCCCAGAAGAGTTGAAGCTGTTATAGCTGCAAAGGGTGGGCCAACTCATTGTTATTTTTTGCTTATAGTATATACTTACAAAACACTAGGGTTGATTTACTAAATCTGTAGAGTGGAAAATCTGGTGCCGCTGTGCATGGTAGCCAATCGGCTAACCTTAGCTTGTTTAATTAGGCTTTAACAAAAATACATAAAAAATTGGAGTGGATTGGTTTCTATGCAGAGCTGCACCAGATTTTGCACTTTCCACTTTTAGTAAATGAACCCCACACTCTCAGCTTTGGGAAATAAAAAAGTTTGAATGTCTTTCCTGTGACTCTGAAAGTTAACCATATATACTATGAAACCTAATGTACTATGATGTTCTTCTGTATATGGCGGGAGCAGCTGTAAGCTTAGCTTAAAGTGTTATTAAACCCAAAAGCAAAAATGTAATATATTGAAGCTTACCAATTCTTAGATGTGATGGCTGCATTCCTTTTCTTTTTTAGGCTTTCTTTCTTCTGTTTTCATCTGGTGATCTGTGCAGTCAAAAAGACAAGCTCTCTTGCAGATGTATCAGTTACAGAAATGAGACAAACCATTTACCACTCACAGGGGTGTGTACAATGATCAGCTTTTATTTATTTAAGTACTTGATTTGTTGTAGCCTTATTAGTGCAATTGTGACATAGAAAATTGAGTACTGTCCGTGATACTTTTTTTATTTGCACTAACATACAATTTTCAGGACAAGCTTTCGGGGTATGTCCCCTTCTTCAAGGTACTGCTTGGACCTTGAAGAAGGGGACATACCCCGATTGTCCTGAAAAATTGTATGTTAGTGCAAATAAAAAAAGTATCACGGACAGTACTCAATTTTCTCATTTATTTAAGTAAAACACTTATCCCAGAAGAAACAAAACTGTTGCTCTAACTGCTTATAAAGGGTTAACTGGAGTTAAGAATAAATATGCGATAGATATATGCGATGCGATAGATGTTTTTATTTTAACCCAGAGTTTTGTGTCACTTTAAAGTATATTTAAAGGATAAATTCACCTTTTTTTCCCTCTAAATAACAGCCCCCCCCCCCTATGTACCAATATAGCATTCATGTACTTTTTTTGCAAAAATATCAAAGCTTTCCATTTTCCATAAAGTCTACAGACACGTACCTTACTGTCCTCCATCCATGTTTCCAAACGTATCCATTGCTTCTGTCTTACTTCCTTACAGACTGTAGGTCATGACACAGGAAGGAGTTGACCAGCTGACCTCATTAGCACACACTCTGCATCATCCACCCTCCCATTCCCAGCTGCATGTTTGATTGCATTTCATTTCAAAATCAGTGATCACCCTTCTCACTAAATACACAATCAGATTGCATAGTGTATGGCCATCTTTATACAAGTACATGGGAGGGAGGAGACAGAAACACTCAGCTGTCAAGCCCCGTTCACATCTCTGCATAGCGGAAACTCGCATTCCGACATGCGTCTTTTTTTCTTTTTCTTTTAGCGAGGGGGGGGGTGTTTTCACTCATCACACATAGGGCGGTCCATCCACCTGATTGGGCTGCCCTACACACAGCAATCACCCCAAAGAAGCTTCAGAACTTTTTTTAGAGCGGAGCTTGGTGCGTTTTTTTCTGTGATTTTTTTGGTGCAGCGCATTTCTGAAATGCAAGGAAACGCACAGATATGAATGGAGCTTCATTGTTCTTGTGTTACTGCACCAATTTCACTTTCAGGCCCCATTCATATCTAGCATAGTGGGAGTGAACGTTTTGTGGATCGTTTTTCCTGTGACACGCATAGGTCAGCCTGCTGATTTAAATGGGCTGTGCTATATGTGGCCTATGGGACATTTTGGTGTTTTGTGGGTTGTGTGTTTTTTACTGTGCGTTTTGCAGCATTTGCCATCCGTTTTTTCACATGGCAAAATGTGTGTTTGTTTCTGTGTTTGGTGTGTTGTTAACAATTAATGACACAGAAAGGGCAACTAGTAATTTTAGGTGTATAAATGTGGCCATAGACTATACAGTCTGATTGTACAATCTCCTTTAGATCTGCCATGAATTATGTAGTGCAAGGACCTGCCTGATTGAATACAGAGTGATTGGCTAGATAGGTGTTTCCAACTATTATATAAATTTGGTAAATCTAAAGCAGATTGTACAGATTGTATAGTGTATGGCCATCTTTATACACCTAAAATTACTAGTTGCGCTTTCAGTGCCATTAATTGTTAACAACACACCAAACACACATTTTGCCATGGGGAAAAACGAGTGGCAAATGAGTGGCAGAATACACACAGTAAAAAACACATAATCCATAAAATGCCAAAATGTCCCATAAGCCACATATAGTACAGCCCGTTGAAATCAACGGGCTGCCCTATGCGTGTCACAGGAAAAACGAGCCAAAAAACGTTTGCTCCTACTATGCTAGATGTGAATGGGTCCTAAAAGTGAAATTGGTGCGATAACACAAGAACAAAGAGGCTCCATTCATATCTGTGCGTTTCTTTGCATGTCAAAAATGCGCTGCACCAAAAATCGCAGTAAAAAACGCACCAAGCTCCACTCCAAAAAAAGTTCTGAAGCTTCTTTGGGGCAATTGCTGTGTGTAAGGCAGCTCATTCAGGTGGCTGGACTGACCTATGTGTGATGAGTGAAAATGCTCCAAAACACCTCCCCCCTTGCTAAAAAAAAAACGCATGTCGGAATGCGAGTTCCCGCTATGCAGAGATGTGAATGGGGCTTGACAGCTGAGTGTTTCTGTCTACTCCCTCCTATGTACTTGTATAAAGATGGCCATACACTATGCAATCTGATTGTGTATTTAGTGTTGGTTCACACTGAGGCAGCATGACTTGCAGCACGACTGCCTCAGGCAACCAGGACACGACAGGAGCGGCGACTTGCAAAACGACTTCTGTATAGAAGTCAATGCAAGTCACCCCCAAAGTCGTACAGGAACCTTTTTCTAAGTCGGAGCGACTTGCGTCACTCCTATTAGAACGGTTCCGTAGTACAAAACGGGACGTGACTTGTCAGGTGGCTAGGTCGCCTGACAAGTCGCCCCTGTGTGAACTGGAGCTTAGTGAGAAGGGTGATCACTGATTGATTGCATTTCATTTAACCACTTGAGGTCCGGGCCATAGCCGAATGACGGCTACAGCGCGGACCTCAATCTCCGGGAGGACATCATATGACGTTCTCCCCTATGCACGCGCACCGCGCGCACCCTGCAGGGCGCGCGGTGTGCGCGCTGTGATCACCTAGTCACGGAGACTCGGATGATCACAGATCCGAGTAAGGGGCCGGTCCAGGCCCCTTACCATGTGATCAGCTGGTCACATGATGTAAACAAAAGCTCGGTGATCGGTTTCGTTTTCTCCTCACGCTGACAGCATGAGGAGGAAAAAAAAGCCGATCACCGGCTTATGTCAAAGGGACATCGGTCCCGAAGAGGAAGGAGGCACAGATGCCTCATCTGTGCCTCCAAGTGCCATCTGCCAGTGCCCACAGTGCCCACAAGTGCCACCTATCAATGCCCACAAGTGCCACCTATCAATGCCCACAAGTGCCACCTATCAATGCCCACAAGTGCCACCTAGCAGTGCTGCCATCAATCAGTGCCCAATCAGTGCCCAACGCTGCCACCCATCAGTGCCCATAACCGCCACCCATCAGTGCCCATCACTGCCACCTATCGGTGCCCATCAGTGCCGCCTCATCAGAGTACATCAACGAAGGAGAAAAATTAACTGTTTGCAAAAATTGATAACAAAATATAAAAAAAATATAATTTAAAAAAAAAAATTCTGTCTTTTTCAATTTTTTTAACAAAAAATAAAAACCGTAGAGGTGATCAAATACCATCAAAAGAAAGCTCTATTTGTGGGGAAAAAATGATAAAAATTTCATTTGGGTACCATGTTGTATGACCGTGCAATTGTCATTCAAAGTGCGTCAGCGCTGAAAGCTGAAAATTGGTCTGGACAGGAGAGGGGTTTAAGTGCCCAGTAAGCAAGTGGTTAAAAAACATGCAGCTGGGAATGGTTGGGTGGATGATGCAGGGTGTGTGCTAATGAGGTCAGCTGGTCAACTCCTTCCTGTGTCATGACCTAAGGAAGTCTGTAAGGAAGTAAGACAGAAGTAATAGATATGTTTGGAAACATAGATGGAGGACAGTAAGGTATGTGTCTGTAGATTCTATGGGAAGCTTTGATATTTTTGCAAAAAAAAGTACACGAATGCTCTTTTGGTACATAGGGGGCTGGAATTTAGAAAAAAAAAGTCAACAAAGGTGAACTTAGCCTTTAATGCCATAACTTTTTTTTTTCATTTTGAATGGAGCAGAAATTGCCTAGAATTTTGGTCAGTTTATTCTTTTTTCCCATTTGTGTCCCATTTAAAAGATTAATTTCTTGTCCTGTAGACACAACAGGAAGTTAGAGGTAATTGCACCAAAGTGACAGATATCCCCTAATGAACAGCTGTCACCAGACCAAGTGTCCTCATTGTAAACTTTCTCCCCTATTCCTGGTCACAACTCCCAAAATATACATTTCTCTTACTTTTAGACCCAGGATAACGGTCGTCAGGAAAAAACAGAGATGGTGAATCTGACCCTGAGCCTAGGTTCACACTGAATGTGTGTTTAAATCGTGCGAGTTCAGCTTTTCAGCAATTTTAAACCGGCATTTCAGTCTGACTTCGGGGGGCGATTTGAGAGACATCTGTGCTGGTTCATGCATAGATGTCTATTGAAATCGCCCCCAAAGTCGCCAAAAGTAGTGAAGGAACTACTTTTGGGAATCGGTGCGGCGCTGCAAAGTCGGCATTGCACAGATTCAGATGGTGTCATTGCCGGAAATAGGCTCCGATTTGGCATGCAATTTGACATGATAAATCGCATGTAAAATCGGCCCAATGTGAATGGGGGCTAAGGGACACAAACAGCAGAAATAACTCCTAACAGAAGGTTCTCACACCACGCAATTTGGATATGGCTGCAACCTCAATCTTTCTCTCTCTCTAATTCTCAGATAGGGTTTGGCTTCAGTTTGTTAGATGGACTAGCACATTTAGATACACAAGTAGATTTTGATACACTAATGCCCCGTACACACGGTCGGATTTTCCGACGGAAAATGTTCGATGGGAGCCGGAGTCGGAAATTGCGACCGTGTGTAGGCTCCATCGGACATTTTCCATTGGAATTTCCGTCACACAAAATTTGAGAGCTGGTTCTCAAATTTTCAGACAACAATATCCGTTGTCGTAAATTCCGATCGTGTTTACACAATTCCGACGCACAAAGTTCCACGCGTGCAGAAGAGCCGCACTGGCTATAGAACTTCATTTTTCTTGGCTCATCGTATGTGTTGTACCTCACCGCGTTCTTGACATTCGGAATTTCCGACCAACTTTGTGTGAACGTGTGTATGCAAGACAAGTTTGAGCCAACATCCATCGGAAAAAAAAACATGGATTTTGGACAATGTCCGATCGTGTGTACGCGGCATAACACTCCCCTCCCCCTAGACTGACACTGCTGTTGTCCGAAGGCGTCCCCTGTGCTCCTTCATCCAGAGTTATGTCTCACTAGTACAGGAGATGTGTTACTGGCCAGATCACCAGGTGAAAACCGAGAGGGGTAAAGCCTAAGAAAAGAAAGCTAGTGCAGCCTCCACATCTAATGGTAAGCTGCAATATATTACATTTTTTGGTTTTGGGTTTAATACCACTTTAAAGTAAAAAGGTTTTGACTTCAGTTTCACTTGAAGGCTGGGTTCACACTATTGCTGCATTCAGCTCACAGCAGGGGGTCCGGTGCGTCCCTGTTCACTATTTCAGGTTCGATTTCAGCCAGAATTGTGGGCTGAATTGGGACCTGAAATGGACCAAAAGACGCACAGGGCTACTCTGCAATTCGCACCGCAGCGGAGATATGTGAACCGGCTCCATAGAGAGCCGGTCACAATTTCCTACCATGCGAATTGGATGTGGAGAAACCCGCATCCAGTTCACATAGGTGTGAACCCAGCCTTAATGTTTACATAACTGTAATGTTGTATAAGAGATTTTAATTATGGTATATTTGATAATACATTGCATACATAATTACTACCTTATTATTACTATGCCTAAAGTTTTTTCTTTTTATTTATGAAATTATTGTTGGATATACACGAACACACCTAATGATTTTTAGCACCACATCCCGAGATTGAATAGTAAAAAAGCACCAAGATTGGGACTTTAGAGGTGCAAATAAAATTTAAAAAATATTGTATTTTGAGAAGCAAAATAAGAATTCACTCATAAAAAAGAAGAGGAGATACTAAGCCATCAGTGTATCTCCTCTTCTTTTTTATGAATGAATTCTTATTTTGCTTCTCAAAATAAAATCATTTTTTTATATACTATATTTGATATTTGTTCCAATTTATTTGCACCTATAAAGTCCCAATCTTGGTGCTTTTTTACTATACTTTCTGAATATGTGCTGTAGGACCCAAAAGCTATAAGTTTACATTTTGCCCTGGTTCACATTGATCAGATTTGGCATGCAATTTGACATGTCAAATTGCATGCCAAATCGGCGGCTACAGTATTTCCCACAATGGAACCGTCCGAATCGGTGCCACGCCAACTTTGCAGTGCTGCAGTGATTAGTTGCAATGAGTAGTTTTTATACTACTTTTGGAGATTTCAGGTGCAATTTCAATAGATATCTGTGCAGGAAACCACACAGATATCTCTGAAATCATCGGACTGACATGCCGGAATGAAATCGTGCGAGTTCAGCTGAATTCGCACGATTTCAATCCCACATCAATGTGAACCAGGGCTTAGAGTGGAACAGGCTATGCAGACAAGGGATCCAAGTAGATTAAAATGCACTGTGCAGTTTTGTAAAATACTGCTTAATGTAGCTGGCATACCTGTAGGCCATTTAGGGCACCTTCCTGAATAATTGTCAGGACATAATATCCTGTGATCGCTCACCCCCTCAGGAACACAGGAGCGATCACACTCCTGCTTTCAAATGCCACGCATGCACAGTGCGCTGTATCCCCTGTGGTAGCAGCATTTGAGCTCAGTGTTGCTGGGACAGGGGTAGATAGGGCACAGCATTTGAACATGGGAGCACAATCATTCCTGTGAAGTGAACTTACCATTTGACAAAATATGTTACTAAAAGAAAATCTGTTGGCGTTCTTACTTTATAGTACTTCTTCATGGTAACAGAGAAAATTGTTTGAGTGATTGTTACAGTGACTGTGGCAGTGTATAAGAAACAAATATTCACCAGTTGAGTTGCATGCTTTAGTTTGTCTTGCTTGAAGCTATTGTATTATGCCCCTGAAAGCAATCACTTTGCTCATAACGGACATACCTGAAATACTAAAGACAATTATACTCTGTGGAAAAACAGTGATGCGCAAGTAAATGACACACATGCATAAGATATAGTGTGTGTATAAGCAGCATTTACATCTTCCACATTCCTCAAAGTATATGAAAGGCGCATTTAAAATGTATATAAAGGCAAACTTTTTTTTTTATAGTTTTGGATATATGAAAGACAAATTTAAAATGTACTGTAGGTAAAGGCAAACCTTTTTTTTTTTCTGGTCTTGGATATATGAAAGACACATTTAAAATGTATATAAAGGCAAACTTTAATTTTTTAGTTTTGAATATATGAAAGACACTTTTAAAATGTATATAAAGGCAAACTTTTTTTCTTTGATTTCGATATATTAAAGCCACATTTAATATGTATGTAAGGGCAAACTTTTGTGGCTTAATGTGGCTTTAACCACTTAAGCCCCGGACCATTTGGGTGGCAAAAGACCAGAGCACTTTTTATGATTCGGCACTGCGCCGATTTAACTGACAATTGCGCGGTCGTGCAACGTGGCTCCCAAACAAAATTGACGTACTTTTTTACCCACAAACAGAGCTTTCTTTTGGTGGTATTTGATCACCTCTGCGGTTTTTATTTTTTGCGCTATAAACAAAAAAAGAGCGACAATTTTGAAAAAAAAAAGCAATATTTTTTACTTTTTGCTATAATACATATCCCCAAAAAATATATAAAAAACATTTTTTTTCCTCAGTTTAGGCCTATACGTATTCTTCTACATATTTTTGGTAAATAAAATCGCAATAAGCGGTTATTGATTGGTTTGCGCAAATGTTATAGCGTCTACAAAATAGGAGATAGTTTTTTGGCATTTTTTAAAATATTTTTTTTTAACTCGTAATGGCGGTGATCAGCGATTTTTAGCGTGACTGCAACATTATGGCGGACACATCGGACAATTTTGACACATTTTTGGGACCATTGTCATTTTTACAGCGATCAGTGCGATTAAATTGCAGTGATTACTGTAAAATTGACACTGGCAGTAAAGGGGTTAACCACTAGGGGGCTAGGGAAGGGTTAAGTGTGTCCTGCGGAGTGATTCTAACTGTGAGGGGGAGGGGCTGTGTGTGACACATCACTGATCACCGCTCCCAATCACAGGGAGCTATGATCAGTGACAGTGTCACTAGGCAGAACAGGGAGATGCTTGTTTACATTAGCATCTTCCCGTTCTTCCTCACCGTGAGACAATCGCGGGTATCCCCGCACACATCGAGTCCGTGGGACCCGCGATCCGACTCACGGAGCTTGTGATGGGCACGCGATGGCACGGCGGCAAACTCAAAGGGACGTACAGGTACGCCCATTTGCCTGCCATTCTGCCGACGTACATCGGCGTGCACCGGTCGCTATGTGGTTAATATATCCGAAATGAAAGGAAAAAAGTTTGCCTTTACATACATTTTAAATTTGTCTTTCTTATATCCAAAATGTAAAAAAAAGTTTGCCCTTACATACATTTTAGTTTAAGAGATATGAAAGACACATTTTAAATGTATGTAAAGGGAAACTTTTTTTTTATTTTTTTTTAAGTTTCGGATAGCGTGGTTAGAACATACAGAAAGGTTTTTATTGCTGTCTTTCACCTCATTGGGGAGGTTCAAACCTTTATTTATCCTGGTGTCACTGATACAGAAAGCAAGGAAAAATTAGACATTTGATAGTTAAGGAGTAAACCTCCCTGGCGGTATGATTATGTGAGGAATTTTGTACCAAAAGTGGTACGATTTTTTGCATGGAAATTTGGTGTTATGTATTGTAGGCCTGCAATTCTTAGTAATTACTTACTTAAACCTGACCAAACAAGACTCTAGTAGACATCCAAGATGTGATAAAGTTTGAAACACAAAATCATGAATTATAATCTAATAAATAATATAATTTTACTCAATAATGTAATACAAAATAATGAAATTTGTCAAACAAAGAAAATTCAATAAACATCCTGAGTGTGATAAATTTTAAAACAAGGTACAGCACAAAGTCCGACTTCACAATCAGGACAATGGAACCTGCTTTCTTTTCTGACTTTCTTTTCATTGCCATCTCTCTTTGAACTGCAAATCACGCACATCCTGGTAGGTGCTGCCTTTTTTGCGGTTGGCGGTATATAGTCCATAATGTGAAAACCAGTCAGGCGTTCTGGGTTGGCAACGTCAACAGCACGTCCTCCAGGTCTGTTCACAGCTACTTATGGCATCTGGCGGTTGACAAAAATCTGCTCAGCCACCTTCCAGATAAAATCAGAATGAACAAGAGGCTTGTCACTCTTTAGTTTGTACAGGATATATGCATTCCAAAGGCATTGTTCCGGAAGATGCCTAAAAATCTTCTTATAATATTTTTTTTGCTGTTTGCACATAGCCGGATAAAATGTCATTGCCTGATCGGCTCTGTCGACACCTCCCATTGTGTTATTATAGTCTATCACGGCTTGCGGCTTCAGCACATCTTTCCCACCTTTTGTGTGGACCATGGCAGTGGAGGTATTGTGCACAGTACTCATGAGACACACATCCTTCTTGTTTCGCCATCGCATTGCTATCATCTTACCCTTCTGCCAGGCAACCATTTCTCTGGTTTTTAGTCTTTTCTTGGCAAACATAGATGGCATGTCACGTCGGTTAGGCCTAACGGTACCATATGCATCAGTCTTGTTTTGAAGCAAAACCTCATACAGTTCCGGAGATGTGTAGAAATTGTCCATGGTCACACAAAATCCCTGGTTTAGCAATGGCTCCAGCAGTGTAAGGACAGAAGATTTGGCCATCTCATAGCCCCTGTACTTGGGGTTGAACTTCGTGCCTTTACCGGTGTAAATTACCAAATTCCAGATGTACCCAGTGGATGACACGCAGAGCATGTAGGATTTGATGCCAAACCGCGCTCTTTTGCTATAAACTGTATCCAGCTTAGGCGTCCCTTGTAGGCCATCAAACTTTCATCCACGCTGACGTCCCTTTCTGGCACGTAGGTCTGCTGGAAATTGGTCACTTGGCATACCTCCCAGATTTTTTTTAGTTTGGGGCGCAGGATGCGTGGCCTCATAAAATTCTTAATTGTTGGTGAAGTGGAAATACTTCATGATGAGGGAAAACCGGTATTCTGACATCACGGTGCCAAAAAACGGAGTGGCCAGTAACTTATTAGTGATCCAGTACCATTTCTGGAGCAGTTTCCCCACCACCCCCTGAAGAATGATGAGTCCCAGAAACTGCCAGATGTCCTCTTTGGTCACCGGTTCCCACTTTCTGCTTCTGGAAAACCTGGCATGCAGCGTAGCGGATTGCTGCTCTTGGTAGCGATTTGTCTCTGTGACAATTTTTTCAATTACCTCCTTAGTGAGGAATAATTGCAGGTATGCCAGAGGGTTGTCACACTCAACATCTACCTTCATCCCAGGTGATCCAGTGAAGGGAAATCTTGGGGGTGCTACCTGGTCCGTATCGCAGTCAATAGGGCACAAAGTGCGCACATTGCTGAGGTCAGGTACAGGATCATCACCGTTGTCATTCGCCAGATCAGTGTCAGTGTCAGACGACAAATCTCCCCACGACTCACTATCGCTCAGTTCTGTGAGCAACTCCGTGTCGCTGTCGCTGTCACTCAACTGGTCCAAAAGCACTTTTGTAGTAAAGTGGCGCTTTTTTGATGCCATGTTATAAATATTTTATGGGCACAAATGACAGTAAAATGGCAGGCAAGGGGCACTGTACAGTAATCAAGTGTCAGATCTGAGATGATACAGTGTAATCCTCTCAGATTACAATGTATCACCTCTTTTATGTGTGTGTCACTTTTGAATTTCAAGCCCAGTTCCGTTCCCATGCATCGCTGCTGCTCGCAGGGAACGGAACTAGGAAGTCAGATGCCGGTCGGCGCTCTCGCCAGTGATCTCGCCGGCAATCATAGGGGAGGACTTCGCTGGATCGCCAGGAGAAGGTAAGGGGACTCCGCTGACAGCTCTGCAATCTTACTCCGAGCGTGACTTGGGGATACCGCTCCTGGCAGAGAAAATCAACCCAGAGTCACACTCGGGAATACCGCCAGGGAGGTTAAAATGGTTGTAACCTCTTACACACCACTTTTACCTACAGGTAAGCTTATAATAAGGCTTACCTGTAGGTACTGGGAATATCTTCTAAACCTGTACAGTTCAGAAGATATTTACCATATACACTTGCGGAGACGTCATGGGCGCATGCGCATTGAAGAAAGGGCACGATCATGCCGTTTCTATAGTGCCCGTGCCGTGACCTATGGCTCCTGCGCACATGCGCGGGAGTGGCGTCACGTGACTCCGGCCAGTAACAGAGCCTGACTCCGCCGCCCTGGAAGGAAGAGGGGCGAAGATGGATGCTCTCTGCAGTGGGGACAGCACGGGCTTCCTTTGCAGGTGAGTGCCACATAAGCCATAAGTGCGATGCATACTAGCCCACTATGCTTTTACTTTACAGGGTTTTCAGGAAACGAAAGAGGAAGTAAAACCCATTAGGGTTTTGTTCCTCTTTAAGCACCAATTGATGGTGACAAATGCCTAGGATGAGAATTTTCCTCTTGTTGCCTATTGTGTCTCCAGATCAGGAATTGAAAGCAAATCTTCCTAGTGGGACACAGAAGGCATTAAATAAATAATTCATTAAAAAAAGGCTGAGAAGAGTTTGAACACTTTCCTACTCTATTCAAAACTAAAAGAAAAAAAAAGTATTGCCCATAGATTAACTTTATGGTCATGTTACTATAGACAAAATTACATTACATTTTTATATCTAACTGCAGTAGTAGAGCATTGTGTCATATTAGCCAACAATTTATGCAGAAAGTGTGGAGTTTAAGTAGCTAACTTAAAGTGTCATTAAACACAGACTATGAAACACTCTTATTACATTCTATATATATTTATACTCATAAAACCACTAAAGCACAGGTTTTGTGTAGAGTTAAATATACCTTGTTGATCCTGCCTTAGCTGTCCCTTACACCTTCTCTGTGTCCCCACTGCAGGCTGGGATTGTGTTAACTAGCTGGTGTCCTCTACTGAGCATGTTCAGTTCTAAGCTCTTTACTTCCTCTTTTTTTTTTTCTGTCCAGACCAGGTGGCTAAAGAGTCACACATGTGGGCATATACACACAGTGGTAAATGACACTCCCCTACCTCCTCCTTCATGTCCTTTTATTGCTAAATACTATGGGGGTGGAAAATAATATGCCGATTGATTACATTCACTAAGAAACTCACAAAAATAGCTTAGTTTTTTAATATAAGTCAGTGTTAAATATATCAAAAGTAATTGCTAATACCTGTAAAGTAAAACGAGTCTTGGCTGCAGATGCATCCAAATAAGCATACGTTTGTTCTGGGACTTTGAGTGAGGAGCAACACACACAGCCACTAAATCCATATTGTACAAATGTATTGATAAATACAATTCTCATTACAATACATGAAAAATTGATAAAATACTGTCAAGTTGATTCATAATAATTCCATAATATATTTCATACAGAATAAAATTGTACATGATAAAGTTGAAAAATGCATCTTAAAAACTCAATGTGTTTTGCGAATCTCAGTTCACTTCCTCAGGAGTAGATGCATATATAATCTGTAAAGTAGAACATCAATAATAAAGTATGTAACACAAAAAGTAATGAGTAGTATTGTTCAATCCTCAAGGGCTACCACACCAAGATGCCATCTGAAAAAAGTGAAAGCTGGTGTCAATCATCTTTGACTCTGCTGACACCATATTAAGGCACAAAAAATACACATTTGATGTTTAATAAAGATTTATTGGGAGCTGTAAACCAGTTTTTTGATATTTATAATTTAATCTGAATTACTCTTATGAAACTGTTTGTGACTGGCACAGCACCAGTCAGGGCTGGCCAGACACAGACTCACACTGTAGTAATAGAAGCCACCCCCCCCCCCCCCCCCCCAAGGATCTTTCCCTGCAGATGCCAAAGAACAGGGAAAGATCATGTGACCACACAACAGTGCTGAAGGAATAAGGTACTTAGAGGATTTAAAAAATAAAATAAAATACAGTGGCCTGATATATACGATTTATGTGAATGAATTATGGAAACTAACACTTCTTTGTTTAGTATCACTTTAAGTAAATAAAAAAGATAGCTTTCAAATATGTAATCCTGAATCTTTGCATCCTTAATAACTTAGGTTAATCAATAAATTGCATCACTTAAACTCCAAACGTTCTACATATATCTGACTGCATTAATTCTGATATGGTGGCAAATGACTTATAGGGAACATCTTTTACTAAAATTCATTTGCCAGGTCCCAACCCTGTTCACACTGGTATTAGTGTGGATAATATGGGCAGCGGACAGAGCTGTTCACATTTGAATAGCATAGAAGGTTTGTGTCGCTGTGTGGCAAAAACGAAGTTACATGTAACGTCTGGGAGGAGTTGAAGCTCATCAACTCCTTCTGTTCAAGTCCATGGTAATGCACCATTAATGTGGCTGTAGCATTTGCAGTGTTTTTACAGCTTATTTGACAAGCCTTAATTAAATATCAGTGAAGTGGAAGGTGGAAAGAAAATCACTTGGAGGGCGCCTGGGGTGCGTTTTTTTTTAAACGTGCCTTAAACATGCATTAAGTACACAAAAAATGCGTTAACGTTATAGGCATGTTGGTTTGCATTACTGTCAGCGTTAGTATTTTTATCAAGTGTGAATTTAGCCTTTTTGTCTGTATACCTGCCCACTTGGGAGTTCTGGGTGCTCTCCTACTTTCTGGGGTGTTCCCAATCCAATTATTTAATGCACTTTAAATATACCATAAATGCAAAATGCAACAAGGATAGTGGAACTTTCTTTTACTTTTCTACGGGAGTTAAGCAGACCAGGAGCTTAGGCAAATGCCAAAATTGGGTTTCCTGAAAGATATCAAGACCGGTGCACTAAAAGAGTTGAGAATAGTCATTTAAAAATGATGTGAATTCTCTTTTCAATTATTCAATTGCCTGAAAAGCAAATTACTGTTTACTTTAAATACCCAATCATGTGAAGATGCTTTTCACATGATGGGATAATTGAAGTGAATAAAGCAGCCAGTAGTGTGCGTACAAAATCCAACTGTCCTCTTTCTTGTATTGTAATGTAACGAGAATTGAAATTTAAGTGCCTCACCACTGCTAAATAAGAATATTTTCATATATTCCCATGGAGGGGATATTGTATCATATCAGATTGATATGAAAATCTTTTTTATGTTCTTTCTAGCCCTGATAAAGGGGGTACTTGGTTCCTGAAATGCGTTGGATACTTTTTTGGATTGTACCTTTGACTTCTAATGCAATACAGTTGTATCTGGACCTCTTAGCAGTGGTGTGGTGCTTCAATTTAAATTCTCATCTCCTTAAAGAGGACCTTTTATCAGCAATATGCCATCACATACGAGGGATTTGTCAAAGTAAGTAAAAAAAATGTAAAAATAAATAAAGTAACACATTATCACAAAAAACACGAAACTAAATTTTTATTGGTTCCCACCCTCATACACACATGAACATAAGCAAGCACATTGGGCGTACCCAAATATGAAAAATGGCATTTGTACTACATGTGTTAGGCATCACTGAGCATGTTGGAGTGAGAGCAAAAATTCTAGGGCCATCATTTAGGATTAACTCTAAACTGGTGACTTGTAAAGGCTTTTAAAGTTTAGCCTATGAAAATTTTGGGAACTGAAGTCTACTGCAGTTCCATGGGTGCGCACAATTGTAAGGCTTGACATGTTTGGTATCTGTTTTCTTGACACAACCTTATCTTTTATATTTAAAAAAAAAAAAAAAAATATTGAGGGGAAGTTATTAACATTAAATCAGACAGAATCTGGAGTAGGTGCGCATGGCACCCAACCAGCTTCTATCTTTCATTTTCTATCTGTAGGTAGAAACTGATTGATTGTCATGCACATCTTCTCCGGATTCCGGCTGCTCCAGTTTTGATAAATTCCCCCATTTTGTTTGTGTGCACTAAAATTAGCTTTAGTGTATTTTTTTACTCACAATATGAGTTTGATAAACCGTTATGCTAATATTGTGTGACACACTTGGCAATGGCTAGTAAAGTCTGGAGTGGTGACATCACTCATAGGCTTCAATGGCCCATCTGTTGATTGAGCTCCCTCCTCTCCCCTGCTGGCTGAGAACAAGGGAGCCAATCCCATGACCAGACCTAAGTGGCATAAAAATGGTAAGAATATGCATCTTTCTTACACAGGTTAGTAAGCATACGTGT
The DNA here is from genome assembly GCA_037952925.1 of Lithobates clamitans. Classification (NCBI taxonomy): domain Eukaryota; kingdom Metazoa; phylum Chordata; class Amphibia; order Anura; family Ranidae; genus Lithobates; species Lithobates clamitans. The sequence goes on along the minus strand of JBBGZY010000116.1, from coordinate 1,871,476 downwards.
TAGGAGGGGGAAGGGAGTATTTTGAAGATTAGATAGGGTTAATCCAGAATTCTACTTTAACGAATCTTCCTAAAATGTGCACGTTGACATGCACAATGCAAAATCACTCTGGTAGTAAAATGGTTCAAAAGAGCAAAGATGATGTTCAATGTCCCAAAACTAATAGCAACCAAACACATTTTAGAATTTTAGACGAGGAAAAGATTAGTTATATTTGGAGGTTATGGATGATTGCAATCTTTTCTTTATGAAAAAAAAAAGACAAATATTAAATCAACACAAACCCATTGATAGTTCCTTGGGATGTCTCTTGAATGTAAAGTTTGCAGAGCCTTTTCAGCAGTTTAGCTGTTTGCAATGGAAATAGGACATTGTTAATCCCAGATTCCTATAACCATGGAAATGTCAAAAAAGAACTTTAGACTACTTCCTCCTTGAATTGCTCTCTGTTTCTTTGTTGGCTTGCCAATATGTGGAAAAAGAGAAATACACGTTTTAAAAAGGTGAATAAAGTAGCTGACCCTAATAATCTGCCTTTCCTCCTCTTTCACAACAAATGTGTTACGCTCTCTTTGCATAGCCCGTGTCTTATGACACTCTGGCTGTGAGATTCATTTTTTGAATTGTATAAATGAAAAATAAACAAGGAGGATGTATTATGGTGTAAGCAATGCAAAAGGAGCCTAGTGACATGACGTCTTTCGTTTTAACATCAATTCTTGTTAACTTACATCAGAAGAGTAACTATGGATGCTTACAGGTAAGACGTCTTTAGAATCTGGCTACACTATTTATAGACTTATGAAGGCTGTAGAATACTACATGTGCAGAATGACTACTGATTATGCAGATCGTGATTCATTTTAGTTTTCTTTACTGCTAAGTATATATATTTTTTTAAATGTTTAAGCTGAGAACAAAATGACAAAATTATAATTTTAGCTTAGTTAATCTGTCTCAGAAAAGTGACACTTGTATTTGCAGTGCTTACTGATTTTGAGTGGCTTTTATTAAGGTCACTTCTGAAAAATGTGATTGATATATATATATATATATATATATATATATATATATTGTAAGAAAGAAATAGTTGTTCTTTGTGCTTTTTGGATATCATGCTTTGAATTACTGGACTGATGTGCCCAAGCCATGATGTGGCAAGCCAGCAGGTGATAGGAAACTTGTTAGCTGTGTGTAATATTAAAATGTATTTCAGTTGGACCAACAAAGCATCCAAGATCCTTATCCATACCAAAGCAAGTAGTCAAACAATGGGAAACTTTTAAACAACATAGGACCCTTAGGCCCCATTCACACCTGAGCATTTTGTAGCTGGAAGCTCAAAACTCCAAAATGCTCATAAAGAAAAAAATTGAATTATTCTCTATGGTAGTGGTTCACAACTCCACTCTAAAATGCCTGAAGCCAAACGCCTGAAGCTCAAAAAAGTTTTGGAGTTACTTTTGTAACTCGATTTGGTCAGATTAGCGCATTTTTTTAAGTTGAAACACCTAGCAACAAATGATGTAGCCTTACTGCTGGTCTACATGTGCAAATTGAGGGTCATAATTGCTATTTTACTTGATCAGGTGATCACTGATGTGTTTTTAAGGAATATTTACAGTAAAAAAATGAATTGTGTAGAAAGAATATGCAAAGAAAATATTCACTGCCTTATTAAGCTTTACTATTTCAAAAATTCTAAATACATCCTATGATCAATGTACAGAAAGAGGGGCAAGGGCAGCAAGAGTTAGCATAAAAGGATCCATTCTACCCAATTCTAATATTTTAGCTACTGTATATAGATTCTGTTGAGTTGCAATAATAGCTTCTCATTTGAAATGCACGTCTTTAGCTACAAAATCTCAAACTTACTATTGATGAGTCCCTATTGAATTGCTAATATATAAGTCAGTCAGGGAAAGTAAGACTGCTTGTAATAGTATGGCAGGTTTCTAGAGTTTGGAACTACCATTGCCCTAATGTTTTTAAAGAGGTTGTAAACCTCAAAAAAAAAAAAAAAAAAAAAACCCTGCAAGACCAAGGCAAAATGAGCTAGTATGCATCGCATACTAGCTCATTATGAAATACTTACTTCAGAACGATGCCCTGAATTGGCGTCGGCACTCCAAGTACATGGCCAACATCTTCCACCGTTGTTTCCGGGTCCGTGGCTCCAGCGCTCTAATTAGCCAGAGCTGTTATGATGTCACTCCCGCGCATGTGCGTGGGAGCCGCTGGTCATGGCACGGCTACTGAAGAAACGGTGCCGTTTCTTCAGTGCGCATGCGCCGATGATGTGCCGTTTCTTCAGTGCGCATGCGCCGATGATGTCGGCATCAGCGCATATACTGAATATCTCCTAAACTGTACAAGTTTAGGAGATATTCAGGGTACCTACAGTTATAGGCTTACCTGTAGGTAAAAGTGGTGTAACAGAGTTTAAAACCACTTTAAGAGGAAACCAAAGCTGGTGGGTGATTCAACCCACTGGAATAAAACTATAACTGAAAAACCACACCTGATATTTATTTACCCTTTAAACCCAATTTATGGAAATCTAATCTTCTACAGGGAAACCCCAAAAAAGGTTGATTGTGGCTAAAAGGTAACCTTAAAAATATATCATTTTCTTAGACTTTGTTTCTGAAATTAGCAGGAAAGATATTGATATGTGACTGTGCCTGTAGCCTAATAACTGGATTCCTGCATTTTAAGAACATCAAAGGTATACCATACTGACGTCTGATGATCACTACTATTTTTACAGTTAATGTCACTTTTGCGCTGCCCTTTGTTCTTCAGAGAGTCTGCTGGAGAAAAAAGCTGCACCTGAGGACATGCGATGCAAGAATTTCCTTGATCCAACTTTATTAATTCTGTGGATCTGTTTTCTCCACCTCTTCTGCTGTTTCTTAATCATTTACAGTAGTTCACTAGACCAAATGTCATCAGTGGGTTGGGACTGACATGATAAAAATAAGCACTTCTCCTCTACCAAGATGACAGCTTTCACACAGTGACATAGAATAGGGCAAGTTGACCCTGGTTAGTCTACAGTATAGGTCTTCTTTAACTAGTTCAGCTTAATTTTCTTTCCAGAGATGTTCTTCTTTAAAGCCTATGTGTAGCTAAAAAAAAAAGTAAGATAAAACACGAGGGATATTACTTACTTTCAGTAGGATGTGTCCCTTGTGTTGCTGTGTCCTCCTTTCGATTAAATCTTCCTCCTCTGATACTCCCCATCCCCTCTACCATTTTTTTTCTTTCAGCTAAACCAAGGCTTTCATAAGAATAGCATGAATTTGTAAAATAACACATTTTTGGCCATTAGATGGAGCTGATGATCTCAGGAAATAAACACTTATTTACTTTGATCATCAGCTCCATCCAATGGGCCTAATATAGAATGTCAAATGTCCAGAAGAATTACATTTGGGCTCCTTCCATAGATGACATAGCTGACAGTACTATGTGCAGCAAAATTATTGCTTATATCTGTCTGGCCTTTTAGAATACATTCTGGTAATTGCTCCAGAAATTATACTTTTGGATACATATGGGCAGGTAGCCAGCACTGTGAGGCCAGGAAGGGAGCCATCTTTTGTGCTCCAGCATAGCTTTCTTTCCATGTCATGTTGCAAATAAAGCTTCTGAATGACCCTGGACAAAGCCAGTGTGTGTCCAATGTTTGTGTTTCTGCTTTTTGGCCACACACAAACTGGCCACAGTGCTGATGTCATGTGTTCCAGGAAGTGCGGGATGCTCCTTCGCTACTAGTGGCCAGTGATTTTTACTTATGGAACTTTTGAATATAAGTGCAACCTTTTTTCTTAATAAAATGTTTAGAAGAGTTTTACACTATGAGGAGCTTTTCCTTTCATGCTTATTGTGGTCTTATCTGGATGCCATTGATATGAGAAGTACAGTCCATATCTTTACTCCTAAGTGAATCTTGTAGGAAAGCCTTGGGAATACCCACGACAGGGTGTATGGTCATATGCTCATCTGACCTCTCTTTGATTAGAGGGTCCATTAAATTTGGTAAGCCTGCTTCTTTACCGGGGTGGTTGTGTCATGCTTTGGGAGTTCTGAATGGTAATAATTGGATGTTCACTACTTTCATCTGAACACTTCTGAAGAGGATTACTTTAAATTTTCACAAACTTTATAAATTTCAAAAACGTTTTAACTTTTTATAGTTTTTTTTGCATTTCTTATGTACTTTTATTGGTGTATTTGCACTTGGATTCTGTTGTGCACAGGTGTTATACAATAGATTATATGATATTCCTGTTGTCATTGTAATACCCAATTTTACGTGGCTTGATTTTTTTACTTTATTTTAATTATCACTGCTTTATAGCATGGCTCTTTTTTTTTATATATTTCAGTTTGCATGTGATATAATAAGAGGATGGTCAGCAATACCTACAGCAGTGATACCTTATCCACTGGCTGCCCTCGGGTTATATAACCGCTGCCATATAACAAACTGGCCCTTCTACCCTAATTTAATGTAAATGCTGTAAACATTTAAATAGTACAACAGCAACTTTTAGATTCTCTTTACACCTTCACATTCTGGGGTTGTTTTGCTAAAACTGGAGAGTGCAAGATCTGGTGCAGCTGTGCAGAGAATCCAATCACCTACTAACTTCAGCTAATTAAGCTTTGACAAAAAAAAACATGGAAGCTGGTTGGTTTCTCTGCAGAGCTGCACAAGAGTTTGCACTCTCCAGTTTTAGCAAATCAACCCCTCTGTGTGTTACCACACCTTGGGGTCAATTTACGAAAACTGGAGAATGAAAAATCTGGGAGTAGCTGTGCATAATAGTCAATCAGCTTCTAACGTCATGCAAATAAAGTGTAGCGCCAACAGTAAGTGCAATAAAGTCCTTAAATACAAAAGTCCTTAAATGAAAATGAAGAGTCCAGAAAAACAGAAAAAGTCCCACTGTGATCCTAATAGATGAGGGGTGAAATCAACCATTCATTGCCTTTACACACATGCTGATTCTTCTCAGGGTGCATAGATGACCAATCACCAACATTAAGTGAACTCAAAGCTCACCAGAAAACATGGCTACCATTACAGCAGCATTAAAACCTGTGGTATATAAGTCATCCCTCTGGAGTAAATGCTGCGGTCTGTATCCTGTAGCTCCTTCTGACACACTCCAACTAGGGCAAACAAAGCTCACCAAGAGCCCAGACAGATCTCCCATAGTGTAGTATTTTATTAATGTCCAAATAAAAACATCATGATACATGTAAAATTACATAAACTTACATAATAAGCCACTGCCAACCGAGAGATCACGCAGCAGCATGACGTCAGCATCAGAAACTCTTCCCAACGTGTTTCTCCCAATTAGACATTATCAAGGGGTCCTCTAGTGGTGACGTCAGCCATCTTTAAGGAGCCTTGCCCAGTCCTCCCAAGCACAGGTGTAGATTGGTACTACTATATTGCCAAAACCAGAAGATGTAAAACAGCCATATTTTCTTAGACCCGGAAGTAGCTAATAGGCCATTTTTAAGTTGGTTTAAGAATAGTAGATCGGCCATTTACATTATGGATCAGTAAAAAGATCATATGAAAGATAATAAATAGAGAAATTACAAAAAAATGATCTACAAAACAACGCCAATTACCTACAATATCCATCACATTACAACAGATGATCTTTTCAAACAGTTTAAAAATAACCCTATGAATGGGTATTCACGACAAGTATACCAATCAATGTATAAAATGATCATACATAAGCATAGCTAATAAAATATCAACAGTAAAAATTCAGTGACACCTGAAAATGAATAGCTATATATTGACATACAGGTGAGTGAAAAATACTTTGTTATAAATTAAATTACACCTTAAAGGGGAGCTCCAAGATACATTCTAAAAATATAACAAATATAATAATATTCCCAATATGACCAAGGATCTAGCCTAGAAGTCCCCCCCCCCCCCCCCCCAATAATCAACTGACAAATCCCAATCAGCATATAAAACTCAAACAAAAAAAAAAGAGTAAAAAAAAAAAAACCTACAATAAAATTTTGACAAAGAAATGAGAACTGAACATATCAAAGCGTTAATAATCCCATAAAAAATATAAAAGAATATAGCTAAAATACATGGGGAATCATATATTTAAAAAAGGGCATTATCTCAAAAATGGGGACATGGAAGATCATCCAGACACACCAGGAATTATAGAGCAGGTGGATAATGAAAGCTTATTTAGTATCAGTAAAATAGTTGATGTCCCAATCAATGTTCAGCCCATAAGGAGCATATGTCTTGAGTTCTTAGATCCATTGTGAGAACCTTTTGGCATACATAACCGTAAGGCCCCTTATGCACACTGGGCATTAAAATAACTTTATAAAAATGCCAGTAGCTTTGCAGTGAGTTTTTCAATGTTTTTGTAATAGCGTTTATTAGCGTTTATTAGCGTTTATTAGCGTTTTTAGCGTTTTTTTCCACGTTAGCATTTTTTCTTTTTTCAATGGGTCCAAAACGTTAAACACTGGTGAGCCACATTGTTGAGCGTTTATCTGCGTTTTTTGATGTTAGAGCGTTTTTACAGCTGAAAAACTCCTCTCAGAACCTACTGGTTTGGGGTTTTTTTAAAGCCAAAAAAACGCCCCAGCCAAAAACTGCTGATAACAGCCTATGTGTGCATGGACACATAGGATAACATGATGGGGAGTTTATTGACTGTAGAAAAAAAAAGTCTGAAACCAAAAACAGCTGCTGTAAAAACGTCCAAAAACGTCCAGTGTGCATGAGGCCTAATACCAAAACCAGACAAATACCCAACTGGCTGTGCTAACTATAGACCCATATCTCTATTAAATTTGGACTTAAAAATTCTTGCAAAAATATTAGCCAACAGTATTAGACCATTTCTGGAGAAAGTTATCGGATCTGAGCAGGTGGGCTTTATGCCAGAGAGGGAAGTGAGAGATAACATAATAAAAACTCTTAACCTAATTCACAGAACACATAAAAAAAATATATAAATAAAAGATGATGAATTGGATATCTTCCCTATACAATGACCCCAGAGTACAAATTAAAGTTAATGACACCTACTCCAGACCGATAATAATACAAAATTGAACCAGAGAAGGATGTCCCCTATCACTACTAGTTTTTTATTCTGACCTTAGAACCCCTAATAAGACAATAAACCAACAAACCGCAATACATGGACTTAATTTTGGCAAAAGAGACTATGACATAGTGGCCTATTCTGACGACTTACTGTTTTACGTAACCCAACCACATATCTCACTTCCCAATTTAAACAAATGTTTGTAACACTATAGATACCTTTATAACTTTAAAATGAATCAAAGTAAATCTGAAGCTATGAGCTTGACCCTCTCAAACAAGTCACAACAGTGGGTGATTGATAGCTGCCCTTATAAATGGGAAAAAGCAGAATTAAAATATCTTGGTATCAAACTCACCCCAAAATTAGAACACCTCTATAACCAGAATTTTCAACTATTACTAAAAAGGATAGAAAATGACCTTAAAAAATTGGAACCCCAAACAAATATCATGGTTTGGCAGAGCTGCCATCTTAAACATGATCGTTCTGCCAAGACTAATCTACCTATTTCATTCCCTACCAATAGAAATACCAACCACCTTCTTTAAAAAACTGAAAGCCCAAAGAAACTTCATCTGGGCAAATAAACGACCACGTATCCAAATGAAACTGTTACGTACCCAAACTAAAAGGAGGGATGGGTATCCCAGACTTCAAAAAATATTATTATGCAACAAACTTGATTGGCATTGCCACAATAAGAACAAAGATACGGTGGAACTTGAAAGATTTTGGTCAAACTCACATATACAGTATCTCCCTTAGTCAGACCCTTCACACTACCCACCTTTAATTAAAAAACACCCACTAATAAACACCACCTTAAAAATATTCCATAAAATTGCCCTCTCACACAAACTCTCTACATACCCAAGCCCCTTATCGTCAATAGCAAACAATCTGGATTTTCCCCCCGGACAAGAGAATAATACCATACCCCAAGTCACAGAAAATACACCCTTTTTAGACTTACAATGTTTACATAATGGAAACATGAAATATTTCACAAATTTAAAGAACGAATTTGATATGAAATCCCTAACCTTCTGGTCATACCTACAGATACATGATTTCATCCAAAATAACAAACAAAAAGATCTAATGATAAAACCCCTCACAAATCTCGAACAAATTTATTTTAATAAAACTCAACTACGAAAAGCAACCTCATTATCTTACAGCTGGATCTTCCAGCCAACCTCCGACTCACCAGATAAATTTAAAGAAATCTGGGAAAGGGAGCTCCAAACCCAAATCTCAGATGAGCAATGGGAAAATTTTGCTGTCTTTACCCACAAATGCTTCCCGAGCACTAGAATTCAAGAAATATCATACAAAATACTCACCCAACGGTATGTTCCACCTGCTAAAATCAAATCCTGGTCTCCCCAAGAGCCGGACACCTGCTATAGATGCAACAAAAGTAGAGGAACTTTTCTACATGTTTGGTGGTCTTGTAAGAAGATTCAAATGTACTGGAAACAAATTAAGACATGGATAATACATAACACTAACACAAACCTAAAACTTGACACAGCATGTTGCCTACTACATGTAAACAAACTTACCTACAAAAAGTATAAAAATTCATTGTCACGCCACCTCCTGAATGCAGCCAAGGCATTAATTCTACCACTATGGAAAATGAGAAATATTCCATCACTAGAAGATTGGCTAACCAAAGTCCATGATATTTATGAGATGGAAGAAACAGTCGCTATCAAAAAAGAAACTACAACACAATTCCATAAAATATGGAGACCATAGTACACGTTCAAACTATCTGATCAATATAAGAGACTAACAGAAACATAAGCCAACAAGCTAAGACCAGTACATTACCCAGAAACATTTGCCATTTGGAATTTAGAAATCATAACTCAATCAATAATACCCCTTTTCATGGCCCCCCACTACTTTTTAGTAAAATCTCACAAGGGTTAACCTAGTCCATATAACAAGTAACTTCCCCACATGATAATGCTACAACTACTCATAACCTAAAAACTAAAACTTTTTTTCTTTCTGTATATTTAAATGACCAACTTGTAAAGATTATGCATCTGGATACAGTCATTTAATAGCATATGACACATATCATTGTTTATATACATTTCTATAGTTTGTTCTTTATATAAATGTAAAGTGTTAATATACTTTTGTAATTTTACATTTATACAATAAACCTTTATTTAGAAAAATAAATAAAACATCCACTGCATCTCTAATTTTGAAGCCTCCCTGGTTTTGTTACACCCTCTCTAATGCGACTTCAATTTATCAATCCCTATGAATGAGATTTCCCTAGGATCCTTTCCATGAAATTCCCTAAAGTGGGCTGAGAGGCTATGATTTTTAAACCCCCGTTTGATGTTGTAAGCATGCTCTCTTAAACGGTCTCTCAAGCACCTGGTAGTTCTGCCTAAGTTTCGCTTACCACAAGTACATTAAAGAAGGTAAACTACATATGTAGATATACAAGAAATAAATGTATCCGCATTATACTTACTAATATACGTACTACATGAAGTGAAGTTTCCTATCCCACCTATGACCTTTCAATCGACTTCTAACTTCAGCTTGTTCAGTAAAGATTTAACCATTTCAGCTCCGGAACATTTATCTCCTTCATGACCTGCCCATTTTTTGTGATACGGCACTGCGATATTTTAACTGACAATTGCACGCTCGTGTGACACTGTACCCAAATATATGTATTGTGCTTTTTTTCCCACAAATAAAGCTTTCTTTTGTGTTTTTTATTTTTTGCGCTATAAAAAAAAAAAAGACAACAATTTTGAAAAAAAAATATATTTTACTTTCTGCTCTAAAACAAACCCAATACATTTTTTTTAAATCTATTTTCTTCATCAATTTAGGCCAATATGTATTCTGCTACATATTTTTTATAGAAAAAATCCCAATAAGCATATATTGATTGGTTCACAAACTACAAACTATGGGTTTTTTTTTTTTTAGTAATGGCAGCGAATAGCAACTTATAGCAGGACTGCGATATTGCGGCGGACAAAATGGACACCTAACTGACACTTTTGAAATTATTTGGGAACCAATGACACTACAGTGATCAGTGCTAAAAAGTATGCACTGCCACTGTACTGACACTGTCAGGGAAGGGGTTAACATCCGGGGCGATCAAAGGGTTAACTGACAGAACGATAATCTGCCTTGTTTACATAGGCAGATTGTCGTTCTGCCTGTGTCCTGTGTAATCAGCGGGTGCCAGCAGATATCAAGCCCGCGGTACCCGCCACTGGGCTCCCGGTGTGTGTGATCACAGCAGGTGCGGGGTGGCGGTGCCGCACATGCGCCCCAGACCTGGAAGTGTCAGATCATGTACCTAGCCAAATCACAATATATCTACGGTGGGTGGTCCTGAAGAGATTCATTTATATTTTGGGAGGATCAAACCTGCCTAGTCTCCCTGTCTTGAATTGCACCCTACATGGGCATAGCATAAAGGGTTGCAGGGGTCACAATTGCAACCCTGCCCCTAGCTCCAGGGGCCCCTGCAGCCTCCCTGTCATATTATCATATCCTCCACAAAATCCAGCTCCGATCTGCCACAGGGCCCCACTGCCACGCTCCAGTACCGGGCTTCTACTTTGCCTTCCACAGTCCAAACCCCTTTGTTCCCATTGGCTGGGGAGAAGCTGTGAGCCATTTCCTGAATGGAGAGGCGCACAAGGTGAGAACAGCCCAGGATGGGGAAGTGTCTGTGCTGTGTGCTGGCAACATGGAATGGTAACCAAGCTTAGCGAGGCAAGAGGAGGAGAGTGCCGTCCTGTAGCCATGATGGGACCAATGTCACTGGTGAGGTATGACACTGCTCAGTGTCTCCTAGTCACCAGCTGGGATTCTCTGTACCCCCCACTCGGGAATGTCTACTTACCCCACTTCTCTGACAACTAGGGTAAAGACGCACACCTCCGGGAGGTGACCTTCCCCTAACACCTGCTAACACTGACAGATAAATCTTCAGAAATTGCTAAAACAAATCCCTTAACACCTCCTTGGGGGGGGGCCTGAAGGGCTGCAGGCTCCAGATTTTGTTTCACATGGCTTTGCCCTCCCAGATCTAAGTTCCCCCCCCCCCCAAAGCCCCTTGACCACCCCCTCCACCCTGCATACTATGCCCGGCTGCTGAGCTCCTTTCCCATTACAGCACTCTATATTGTTCCTCCTCTGCAGGGCTGAAATCACATTCCTTTACAACACAGCCAGTTAGCCATGATCTGCACAGGGTGTATCTGCCTACTGCAACTACACTGCCGTTCCGACCAGAGAATTTCACTGGTCAGAAGGGCAACATAAAAGCCAGATACACCCTGTGAAGACTGACAGACTGTGTGTAAAGGAATGTGATTTCAGCCCTGTGTAGTGTGGGGGGGGAGCTGCATACAGTGCTGGGATGGGAAAGGAGCTCTGCCAAGTGATCTGCCAGGGGTCCCTGTGATTCTCCAGCGGTGATCCCTGTCCTCTGTTTCTCCAGCGGTAATCCCTGTCCTTTGATGTAAAGTGGAACTCTGGGAACTCAAAACTCTTAAGCCGCTTTGAGTATCTTGGCATGTGGTGGATGTATCTGCACGCATGTTGGAAGTAGTGGGGGGGGCCCAGGTCATCTTTTGCATTGGGGCCCATAAACTTCAAGCTACGCCTCTGGCATCCTAGTGAGTAAAAAAACTTGGGTGTCCGTATATATTTCTTTCAGGTTCATGATTGTGACATAATAAACTGAATTTTTTTTTAATCTCAATAATATAGGCTTCTTCTCAAAAATGCAAACATGCTTGACCTTACACATGTATTTAGAGTTCATTCAACAATGAGACCAACATTTGTGTGTTTCTGTGCCAGTATGGTTTATGGGGAAACGTTTTCTCATACAAATGGGACATGCACACACTTTTATGTGCTGAAATGCCACAAAAAGTGTGTAGTAAAGAATATTTAGAAGTGTGGCACATGATTGATGACTTTTCAGAATGCAACTAGACAAGCTGTCAAGAGCCACAGTAAGAAGGAGTATCCTGTATTCTTCACCAAATTAAGAAAAATAATATATTATAGAATACAGTTTATAACACCAATGAAGATGCAAACAATTGAAGTTGCACTTGGCCCTTGTCCACTTAGTATACAATATTTTCTATGAACGTTTGCACATCCATTTTGGGTATGTAAAGTATTGTTCCTGACAATGTTAGCAAATCAGGTTTCTTAAAAAAAAGTTTCTATGTAAAAATCAATCAAAATAAGCCGTGCCAGCTTGTTACACTCTTTAGAAAATCAGTCTGAAAGGTGCATACATCTGGTGTGGGTTGTGTTCAGCCCCAAAACGTAGCTCTCACGCAGACATACAGTTGTGTTAATGGCCATTTTAGAGGGTAGGGCCTCATGTACACAGGGCAGTTGAAAACCTTCACTGAACGATGGAAACTGACAGCTGATAACCGACCGTGAAAAACGTTTGTTTTACAGCTTTTACATACTGAGTTTATGCGAGTTTAGCAGTTATGAGCATTTGAGGTTAGACGCGTTTTTTAAAGATAACCTCAGGAGACTCTCCCAAATGCCCACAATGCATGAAAAACAATCAGTACTTATGGATTAACTATGAATTCTCTCAGTGTCTCTCTGTCTGTCTGACTCTCTCTCCCTCTGTTTCTCTGTGTCTCTCTCTTTCTTTGTCTGTCTCTCCATCTCTCTCTCTGTCTGTCTGTCTCTCTCTCTCCCTATCTCTATCTGTGTCTGTGTGTCTCTCTCTGTCTGTCTCTCTCTCTGTCTTTCTCTTTGTGTCAATCTCTCTCTCTCTCTGTCAGTCTCTCTCTCTCACTGTCTGTTTGTCTCTCTCTCTGTCAATCTCTCTCTCCCTGTCTCTTTCTCGCTCTCTTGCTCTCTCTCTCTCTCTCTGTCTGTCTCTGTGTCTGTCTCTCACTTTCTCTGTCTGTCTGTCTCCTTTTTTGCCTGTCTGTCTCCCTCTCTGTCTGTCTCTCTCACTGTCAGTCTCTCTCTCTCACTGTCAGTCTCTCTCTCGATCTCACTGTCAGTTTCTCTCTCGATCTCACTGTCAGTGTCTCTCTCTCTCTCACTGTCAGTCTTTCTCTCTCTCTAAATGTCAGTCTCTCTCTCTCTCTCACTGTCCGTCTCTCTCTCTGTCAGTCTCTCTCTCTATCTGTCAGTCTCTCTCTCTCTCTCTCTCTCTTTCTCTCTCTCTCTGTCAATCTCTCTCTCCCTGTCTATCTCTCTCTCTCGCTCTGTCTGTCTGTCTCCATCTGTGTCTGTCTCTCACTCTCTGTGTCTGTCTGTCTCCCACTTTTGCCTGTCTCTCTCGCTCTCTCTGTCTGTCTCTCTCTGTCTGTCTATTTCTCTCTCTCTCTGTCTGTGTCTGTCTATCTCTTTCTCTGTCTGTCTCTCTCTGCCCCCCCAAGCAACAGAATGATGTGAACATTTTGTTTTTCCCATATCTTACATGTTCCTCTTTTAAAACATTTATAAAGAAAACGTGCCTATACACAGGTTACAGCATTTACATGAGTTTACAAGCAGTTACAAGCATTTGGCATTTGAAATGCCAGTAAACTACCATCCTGAACGCGATTTATCTGCTTTCAAAAAAATGCCAGTAAACTCATCTGCCGCAAAACTACTATAAACCACTTAGGCCAAACTGCTCCTAAATGTCCATTTATCAGCTTCAGTATACATGAGGCCTTAAACATAATATTATCACGATGCAAAAGGACATTAAATGCAGTGTGTGTTTTTTTGTAATGTTTTTGCCCACAACACTTTGGGGAGGACTGCTGGGAGTAGCCATAAAGAACAATTGAGAGCCATGGTTCCAACTGCTGAATTTGTCATTGCAACATCCTGCCCCCTTTTCTTCCCCCACCCAATGCATGAAATGAACCATTACACGCAGTGCATACTGTCAGCAACTTTCTGAAATCAGGACACAGACCAAAAAGAGGGATAGTTGAGGAGGAAAGAGGAGCAAAGGGATTTGGTTTTAAATGAGGGACAGTTGACAGTTATGCTTTTAGACCCAGCTAACAAAATTCCAATAACACACACAGAATGAATGAGTAATGATACCCCGCCTTTCCTAAACTATGGCATTTATAAGTGATGTATACTAAATCAATTATTAATAGAAAAAAAAGTATTAAAAAAAGTGAAGAATGATTGTTTTTACTATTCTTTCTCAGCTCTTTTATTCACATCACAAGTTGCTGTATTGTAAATTGTAAGGTGCTTGAGGGCTTAATAAAGCCTGTGTTGTATCCTTTGCCTCATTACATTAAAATGTTAATTTAAAAAGTAACAAGAGCAGCAAAGTTATATTTTTATTAATGCCGTGCTCTTTGTTGTCCCTCCCAAACTGTACTTTCTTTGTTGCAAGCCCACCCCAGAACCTGGCCAAGCCTTTGTCAAACACTTTCTTTAGAAAGTTAATGTAGTACTTCTTTAGAAAGCTAAAGTAAATACCTGACGAAGTTAGTGTAACTACTTGAGCTTTGCCCTTTCTTTCATGATGCGGGAAAATGTTTGATGTTCTTGTCAAAGCTGAACTCCAGGCAGATATAAGGTACAAATAAATGCAGATCTATAGGTATTAATACACCATCAAATGTATTTTTTAAAAGCAAGCAAAGTAACTGAATTTGACTTAGTAATAGCCTCTTTCAGCTTACTGTACAACATAGCTCAGAGACAGGGTATACGAAGCAACACAAGAAACCAAATATGTTTGCGGTGCAAGGAGATGAACGCATCTGTGTGCTGTTTCTTCTTTCATTGTCCAGCCACAGTGACGGGATGAAACCTATAAGTGAAATAAAATGGAAGCAGAAAAAGATCAGATTCCATCCCCTGCCAGACAGAGCTGTTTTGTGTTGCAGAGCTGTGTTAATCCTAGAACTGAATGAATACAAATACAAATTCTTTGTCCAGCAAAACAGCTCATGTTCTTCTATGTATTTAGCTGTTTGCTTGGAGTCTAGTTAGGTTTTGTGTTAAAGTGTTACTAAACCCACAACAGTAAAATCAGTCTGTATACGCAGCATATCATGCTTGTTATACTCATTGTGGAACTTAGGGGGTTAATCCTCTGCATTGTGTAAAAAGGCTGTTTTATTCTGTATGCACAGATCCACCCCCTGCACTGTCAATCTGGGGGAAGATCAGCTAACACAGGCAGAGTAGCCGACCTGCACATGCTCAGTTGTGTTTTTTATGCTGGAGAGAATATTTGCTTGTTGATCAGAGCTAGCCAGGTCACATGATATTGACATCACACATGTGGGCGTGTATACAGGCTGCAGTGGAAATCTCCTCCTACCTCCTACCTGAACTGCCAGTACTGGAGTAACTGTGCCGTTTATTATGTAATCGTGGTACACAGATCATCCAAAAAGGTATATAGTGGCAGTATTTTAATGTTAAAATATGATTTATAAGCTGTGGGCACTGCGGGGGGGAGGATGGACTATTTTCATATTACTGGGTTTAGTAACACTTTAATATTACTTTTAAATCCAAAAGCAAATCTGAGGCTTAATGTGTATTTTCCACTTTTGCTACAAAAATGGCATAGTATTTACTTTATATGTCCACTTTCACATAGCATAACATTAAAAAAAAATGCAGCTTACCAATTTTTTACATGCTCTATTTTTAATGATCCAGCAAGAAAAAATCCTAAGAAGTATTATTTGTTTAGGCGGGTTGAGCAGATGTGTCTGCTGTCTTAAACCTGTCTGTACTGTGCAGGTAGATCTTCATTATCAATTGTAAGTAGATTTGATTACTACATTCTTAAAAAGGGTTTAAGTGTGGAGGCTGGGCTTCTAACATTGTATGTTAACTGCTTGTCAACCAGCGCACGACAATGTACGTTGGCACAATGGCAGGGCTGGGCAAATGGGCGTACCTGTATGTCCCCTTAGTGGATGCGCGTGCGTCTGCCGCGTACTCTGTGAGCGTGCCCGCGGGTGCCGCGGATCCTGTGGACTCGATGACACTGAGCGGCAGAACGGGGAGATGCCTATGTAAACAAGACATTTCCCTGTTCTGCCCACCAACATGACAGGGATCTACTGCTCCCTGTCATCGGGAGCAGTGATCTCTGTCATGTTGTAGTGAGCCCACCCCCCCACAGCTAGAATCACTCCCTAGGACACACTTAACCCCTTGATTGCCCCCTCGTGTTTAACCCCTTCCCTGCCAGTGTCATTTACACAGTAATCAGTGCATTTTTATAGCACCGACCTCTGTATAAATGTCACTGGTCCCAAAATACTGTCAAAAGTGTCCGATGTGTCTGCCGCAATGTCGCAGTGATGATAAAAATCACAGATTGCTGCCATTACTAATAAAAAAAAAATAATAATAAAAATGCCATAAATCTATCCCCTATTTTGTAGACGCTATAACTTTTGTGCAAACCAATCAATATACATTTATTGCGATTTTTTTACCAAAAATATGTAGAAGAATATATTGGCTTAAACTGAGAAAGAAATTTGTTTTTTTATATATTTTTGGGGGATATTAATTATAGCAAAAAGTAAAAAATATTGCTTTTTTTTCAAAATTGTCGCTCTTTTTTGTTCATAGCGCAAAAAATAAAAACCGCAGAGGTGATCAAATACCACCAAAAGAAAGCTCTATTTGTGGGAAAAAAAGGATGACAATTTTGTTTGGGTGCAACATCGCACGACCGCGCAATTGTCAGTTAAAGCGACGCAGTGCTGTATCGCAAAAAGTGCTCTGGTCAGGAAGGGGGTAAATTCTTCCAGGGCTAAAGTGGTTAATGAAGACAGACTTGGGACAGGCGTACTCTAACATTGTTCAATAAACCTTGCAGTCAACATGACGCCACCTCCTCAGAAACATCTAAAAAGGTAAGAAATGAAAAATTGGCATGTCGTGTAAATGGAAACACATAGCAAACTGGGGTTTTCTCAAATTTGACTGCAAACATAAAAATATGCTTTTAGACCTTTTTACACCTTCTGTATTTCTTATGAACCTCTACAACTTTTCTTATAAGATAATCAGAAATCTCTTCTTATCCAGTCAAATAAACTTCGAAAGAATTAAAGAAGATTTACAAACTTTTTTTCTGCAGTGCCACTGAGAATATAAAGACAGTCAGGAGTTTTATTGCTATCCCCGATATACGTGTTTATTGAGCAAGACAGCAAACGTTGATGTTCATGAAGCATAGTGGTAGTAGGCTCATTTTACTAGTGACGTCTATGCTACAGTTTGTAGTTGCTATATTTAATTTAAACAAATAGTCTGCAAAGTTAACTCTTGCCACACTCTATGTCTGCAACATGCATAAAACAATTTTAGAGACATTTTAAAGTTTAATAATATGTTAAACTTCATTATGTTACTTTTATAAACATTTTTAAAAATAGCATGAGCAACCTACAAACTTATAATGCTGGAATATTTCCTGTTTTCTTTAAAGTACATTTTTATGACATTTTCCTCATTCTCCTCATGGAATATATTTTAAACTACCTGTTTCAAACAGAGTGAACAAGGCAGAGAAGAAAATGGAAATAGCAATAATATAATATCATAAAAAATAAAAACATTACTTTGCTCAGCTTATCTTAAAAGCCAGGTGCTACATTGCAGGGAAAAATATCCAGGTGCTTTCCTGGTTAGAGTAGCCCTTTCCTTCTCTTCTCACCCTCCCACTGGCTGCACGATATCATGGGGCTCAAGGGTAGGTGAGAACATTAGGTAGAGGGAAACTACATAATGATGAAGAAGTGGCCTGGAGGTTTTTTTCTTGTAATGCAGAACCCATTTTTTTAGGATAATCCAAGTGTTGTACAAAAGAAACACTGGGGTTGATTTATTAAAAGCAAATAGACTGTGCACTTTGCAAATACAGCTGCTCCAGAGCTTAGTAAATGAGCAAAAGCCCTGCTGACTTTCATCATCCAATCATGTGCAACCAAAAATGCTGTTTTAAAAAAAAAAATCCTTGCATGTGATTGGGTATTCTTTGCAAAGTAAACATTTACCTCATTTAGTAAGCCCTGGAGCAATTGCTCTTGCAAAGTGCACAGTCTATTGGCCTTTAGTAAATCAACCCCACTGTGTGTGTGTGGAGGCATCAAGAGGTGTCTGCAAAATAATGGAGACATAGGGGTTGATTTACTATAGGCAAAGTGCACCTTCTAAGTGCAGTTGGTCCAGAGCTTAGTAAATGAGTTAAAGTTTCACTTTGCAAAGAACACCCATTTACGTGCAAGGAAAATTTTTAAAAAACATAATTTTTGCTAGCACATGATTGGATGATGGAAGTCAGCAGAGCTTCTGCTCATTTACAAAGCTCTGGACCAACTGCTTTTGTAGAGTGCAACTGAACTTTGCAACATGCACCATCTATTTGTCTTTAATAAATTAACCCCATTGATTTCCAGACTGGTCACATGTGTACTTTAAAGCCTGTGCAAGCAAAGCACAATTTTTGTAATCATTATGCAGACTACCAGTCCAAGAGAGATTGGTGGGCAAAGGAAATATTACGACAAGCATTTCATTGGTTGTCCCCATGCAATAATTTGATCCCATATTAATAAAATTGAAAATGCCAAAAATGGAAACAGAGAGAAAGAGAGCTCTAGAGGTTTTGTGGAAGTCCCATCATCTATACCAGGGGGTCTTCAAACTACGGCCCTCCAGTTGTTCAGGAACTACAATTCCCATCATGCCTAGTCATGTCTGTGAATGTCAGAGTTTTACAATGCCTCATGGGATGTGTAGTTCCGCAACAGCTGGAGGGCCGTAGTTTGAGGATCCCTGATCTATACTTAGGTTTATTTCACTCTCTACAAAGCCATGTGATGGAAGGGAGGTCAAGAAAATCATTCATTCAATTTATTCATTTGTTGTCCAGAGTTTTTTTTTATTTTCAGATTTTGTGCATAATACATTTCAAAATCACATGCAGATAAAAAGAAAAAACAGTGTTGCGCAAATATTACATGTCCATAGAAAATAGATGTATAGAAATTAACAAATCAGGTGTAAGGGCAAGACCAGCGGTGAACACTCAAGACGACAAGGATCTCTGCTTCAGTGACTGTGATCCCTCCACCACACATAGATGGCCCCTCACCTTAGCGATTCGACCTGCAACAGGTCACAAAGCTCAAAACCATAAAGCGGATGGAGCGGTCCAGGTAAAAAGTTTGGACCCCAGATAATTGAGGGAGCAGCATTACAAGAAATATATGAAGGTTGATTTACTAAAGGCGAACATACTGTGCACTGCAAATGCAGTTGTGCTAGATCTGAGGGGAAGCTTTCAAATGAGGGAAAGCTCTGCTGATTTCTATCATCCAATCATGTGCAAGCAAAAATGCTATTATTTTTTAATTTTCCTTGGATCTTCCCCTCAGAGCTAGAGCAACTGCACTTGCAAGGCACAGACTATTTGCCTTTAGTAAATCAACCCTATAGTCTCTACTGTCATAAAAAGCCTACCTGTCAGCATTTTTTTATCAGAAAAGGAGTTTTCTTCAGCAGTACAATACCAATATACACACATTTTTTGGAAACAAATTAGGATTTCTTTTGGCAATATTGTTTTGCAATAGTCATTTTATTTTCTACATAACCAACAGACAAAATAAGTTAAAGTGGATGTAAACCCGCCAAAATTTTTTTTAAGTGAGAGTGATACCTGGTAACAGCAGAGGATGTAATTTCACCTGTGCTCAGTCTTGCCTAGAAAAGTTAATCCAGCTCTGAACAATCCTCTTATCTTTTTTTCAGTAAGAAAAAAACGGACACACAGAGAAATTGGTGTAGTTCTTTCCCCCTTGATGTGACTGACAGGTGATTATCTCATGCAAGCACAAGCCTGTGTACTTCACATCCCCCCTCCTCTCGAATCCTCCACTGGAGACGGCTGTGTATGTGAACATGCGCAGGAGTGACATGGGGCCATGAGAGCGCTCTGCTTCTGCACAGAACATGCTCTGCCACTCCTGTGCGCGCACTTTAAACTCCCCGACATGCGGTTCGTCCTTGCGACGTTGGATAGCCAAGGGGAGTGTAGAGGTGGGCGGGGAGTAAACTGAAGTTACAACTCCGCCCTCCGAGTGCTGGACAAGATACCCGCCCACTGAATCCAGAGTTTTGCCAGGCTACAAGTGGAAAAAAGGGAGACATTTGACTGGTAAGGATACATGCAGGAGGCGTGTATATCCTTAGAGATGATGAGATAATGATGAGAGTGGGTTTACATCCACTTTAATACATGAAAAAAGTGGGGGGGGGGTTTCCACTTTCACCAGCCTTAGTGTTAAAAAAGAAGTTATACCATAAAGTATAAAAAAGTATACATTTTATTCTATAATTTGTCCCTTGTAATCATTTTATTTTTTTTGAAAAATATTTATTGGGTTTTGTACATTACAAAAGTATAGAGCTCATCAGCTCAGAAGAATGCATCGTCTGACAAACAATTAAAGTTTCATTATGAGTAAGAAAGGGAGGGCGTGAGGGAGGTATGGGGAAGGGTGATAGGAGAATCATGTGTAATCATTTTTTAATCATGCGTATTTTGTTTATGCAGTACTGCCAAAAAACAAACAAATAAACAAACAAAATGATAAACGAAAACAAAATGTATATATAAATGGTGAAAAAATAGGAAGAAAAAAAAACAGGAAAATAAAAAAGAATTTTGAAAATCTGAACAGTTTGAGACTATATACTCATTCCATCACTGCAAGGAAACAGTTCAAGGAAGATTATCTTAAAATATATAGCAAGGGTTTTTGTGTTACAGTTCATGTGACTTAGACAAAGGTGACTTTACAGTAAACCAGGAACAGATTTCAGTTAAAGCACACACATTAACTGATATATCATCTTTTGATTGTTTTTCAAAAACAACAGTGCCTGTAACCTGACATGGGCAAGCACATTAGGCATGCTATGATATTTAGTCTACAAAACAAAAAAAACTCACACCACTCACGTGGACAAATCAGTCCACTCTTGCAGCCCTGTTATGACTAAGCGCTAAGTGAGCACAAAACGAGTAACATTTTCTTCCTTACACCATTGTTGTTTGATTTCTTTTTACGCTTGTATTGTGACAATAAGGCCTACAAGGAGTGCAGCCGTCCGGAATACTTCTTTCACTTTTGCTAGTCAACAAAACGCTTGAAGGTCAAGTTTGTGTCTAACTATAGTCGGCCATACATGGATCAAAATTCAGCTCATCATCAGTGCACTCTGTCGTTAGTAGGGGTGCGGGTCGCCTGTCACGGAAAGAGGTACAGGAGCTTTTTTTATTTTTTGCAGAATTGTGTGTATTTAGCTTCATAAAATTCAATGAGTGCATCTGAATACGTGCAACACAAGTGTTTATTTGCGTTTATTCATGCGTTTTTCAAGCATTTCTCTACCTAACAACGTGGCTCCTCCTTCTCCATTACCTAAGTCCTGCATGTTTATTCCCATTTTCCCAGGATGAGAATATACAGATATGGTTGGAAGGTGTTGAACATTCAAGTCAAATATGAGATATAGAAAAATCCTTCAGGGGTAATGAAAAAAGTAAAAAAACTGCCATTCTGCAGAACTTCACTGCTAGAGCAAATTTAGCAGCACAGATTTTTTTTATATGATAATAAGAAAGCTTTCTTATACCTTGTGCCCATGTAGCCTACACCAAATTGTGAAATGATTTAGCTTTACAGCCCATGCTGCCTTAGAGCAAAACTTAAAATATGGGTTTGAAAATGTTCCTATGCTGTGTCAATACCCTATAAGTTGGATTTTTTTAACTCAAGTAGATTGTGGTTAAGATTGAATCCTTTTTAAGGGGAAATACAGGGGTAATTTACTAAGGACACAAAAAAAGGATCCAAAAATCCAAAAAGGGGGGGGGGTCAGGGAGGGAGAGGGCCCCTAGAGAGGACCAAGGCCAGTGCAACTGGAAGAGGGAAGGAACACAATTCTATCATCATGGTATCAATAGAGAGTCATCAAAGTCTGGAGGCAAGTAGTGGGATATCCAAGGTCTCCAGAGCTATTCATAAGGGGACACTTTATCTAGTATGACTGCTTCAGTTTTGGCATGAATCACTGCCCGAGTGACTATTTTTCATTGACAGGATACATAATGAGAGAGATTTCTATGCTTTTGCAATGGTTTGTTTAGCTGCTGTGGTGATAAGTAAGGCTACTTTCACATTGGCAGCGCCCGTCATTTTTGCGGCACTTTTGGGGTGCTTTTGGCCGCTAGCGGGGCACTTTTTACCCAAAAAAATATTAAAAAGTCCAGTTTTGCCACGCTTTCAAACTGTTTACAGGCACTTTGTAAGCGCTGCCCATTCATTGCAATGGGCAGGATGTTTTGGGAGCGCTCTTTACAGCTCTCCCAAACTGAGCCAAAGATGCTATTTGCTGGACTTTTCCTAATGTCCCGCAAGCGCACTGCTCCAGTGTGAAAGGACACACTGCAATAAATGGGAGGCGGTTTTCAGGCACTTTTCAGAGGCTATTTCTAACGCTAAAGTGCCTGAAAACCGCCCCAGTGTGAAAGTAGCTTAATGATGCGTACACACGAGCGGACTTTACGGCAGAATTTGCCCGGCTGGCGGGATTTCGTTGGACAATTCGATCGTGTGTAGGCTCCAGCAAACTTTGTTTTCTCAAAAGTTGGACGGACTTAGATTTGAAACATGTTTTAAATCAATCCGTCGAAATCGAGTCCGGTCGAAAAGTCCGCTCGTCTGTATGCTAGTTCGCCGGACAAAAAGCCACGCTAGGGCAGCTATTGGCTACTGGCTATGAACTTCCTTGTTTTAGTCCGGTCGTACGTCATCACGTACGAATTCGACAGACTTTGGTGGATTGTGTGTAGGCAAGTCCGTTCATTCAGAAAGTCCGTCATAAAGTCAGTCAAAAAGTCCGCCAGGCAAAATCTGCCTTAAAGTCCGACCGTGTGTATAAGAGTTTAAGTTGGTGATGGGTTAGAGCCAAGGGTTTGTTGTTCAGGAATGCCACTGTTGGGTCAGGTGTTAAGGTTGTATCGAAGTGAGTCAGTAGGATACTGAATACATCTGTCCAGAAGGCACTCACTGTGGGACATTCCCACCAAATGTGAATATGTGTACCAGGTGTACTACAGCTTCAAAAGCAATGTGGGGGTATTAGAAGAGAAATTTAGAGATCCTCTCGGGGGCCAGGTACCACCCAGGGAACACTTTATAGTTGATTTCCAGGGCCACAATTTTGGGCGAGGCGACATTAGTTGCCTGCCATATGTGCGCCCAGTCAGCAGGCTCAAGAGTCAGGTTAAGGTCTCTCTCCCATTTGTTAGTGTATACCGGCGGGGACGCCGTTTTTCTGTTGAGTTCCATTTCTTTGTTTCCATATACATCAAACTAAGTATGATGTGCTATTAGTGAGTCTTTACCTGGGGCAAAAGAACTTCAAAAACTCAGTTCAAATAAGATGATATACGCTTAAGAACTTATTTATGTTTGCTGCAAAAACAATGGCATGACATACAACCTAAACTGATACAAACTGTCAGACTTTCAGTGATGTATGCTAGCACCAAAATGCCACCAAAACAGACATGCAATGCAATAAAAAACAAGTTATTGATGTAAAAACGGAGAATAGAATGAACTGCTTTCTTAAAACAAGTTTTGTCGGTGTAGTGACGAAAAGATGTGCATTTCCCTATGACCTCCTTTAAAACAGTCAAAGTTGAGTGGCAGACAAAACCGGTATCACTAGACACTACGTACATGTATAATGAAAGGATAACTTGGACAAACAAGTTGGACTTTAAAAGCGAAGACCTTTAAAAGGCTTTAAAAATAGCATACAAATGATGTGCCATCATACCAACATTTAATGTACTCAGTGTAACAAAATGGAAACTTAATGAACAGAAGAGACACCAAATCAATATTTGATGTGACTACCCTTTGCCTTCAAAACAGCATCAATTCTTCTAGGCACACCTGCACACAGTTTTCGAAGGAACTTGGTGGGTAGGTTGTTTTAAAGATCTTGGAGAACTAACCACAGATCTTCTCTGGATGTAGGCTGCTTTAAATCCTTCTGTCTCTTTATATACCCCAGACAGACGTGATGATGTTGAGATCAGGGCTCTGTGGGGGCCAAACAAACACTTCCAGGACTCCTTGTTTTTCTTTACACTAAAGATAGTTCTTAATATCATTGGCTGTATGTTTGGGGTCTTTGTTCTTATGCAAAACACATTTGAGACCAGTCACACGCCTCCCTGATGTTATGGCACGATGGATATGTATCTTGTATCTGCCTCCATTTCTCAGCATTGAGCACACCATTGATTCTGGCCAAATCTCCCATTCCTTTTGCAGAAATAGAGCCCCAAACTTGCACGGAACCTCCACCATGGTTCACTGTTGCTTGTCTGACACTCATTATTTTACTGCTCTCCAGCCCTTTGCAAACAAACTGCCTCCTGCTATAGCCAAATATTTAAAATGTTGACTCATCAGTCGCTTAGCCTTGTTTCCACATCAGAGGTATTGCTTTTTGGCCACATTTTTTCCATGAAGACCACTTCTGGCCAGACTTCTCCAGATAGTAGATGGGTGTACCTGGGTCCCACTGGTTTTCGCCAGTTATGTGCTGATGGCACTGCTGGACATCTTCTGATTTCTAAGGGAAGTAGGCAGGATGTGTCTTTCATCGGCTGCATTACGTTTTCGTGACCAACCACTGCGCCTGCAGTCCTCAATGTTGCCCATTTCTTTGTGCTTTTTCAAAGGAGCTTGAACAGCACATCTTGAAACTCCAGTCTGCTTGAAATCTTTGCCTGGGAGAGACCTTGCTGATGAAGTATAACTAACTTGTGTCTTGTTGCTGTGCTCAGTCTTGCCATAGTGTATGACCTGTGACATGAAACTGTGTTCCACAACCTGACCTTAATAGCAGAGCTTGGACATTCCAGTAATGACTGTTTCTATCTACATATGAAATTGATGATCATTAGCATCCACGCTTAGAATAAGTGGTTAACTCTGACTCTAATCCTACAAAATCCCTGACTTTGTGCAAGTGTAAAAAGTGTGCAAGTGTAAGAATTGATTCTGATTTGAAGCCAAAAGGGTAGTCACACCAAATATTGATTCCATTTAGATTTTTCTTCTGTTTTTGTTAAATACTATTTAATATCCTTCAGAGAATAAAAGTAGCTTATCATATTGCTTTAAGTAACCATTCAATCTCTTTAAATTAGAGAATGGGAACATTAGAAAAATATTTTTTAAGAGACTATTTCAGAGAAAAACCTACCACTGTCCATGGACATTATTAACGTAAAAACATTTCTAATTTCATGTTCAAGCGATTTTATTGAAGTATACAAGAGTAAAAGCTGGAAAAAAAGCTATTGACATATTAAAAAACACACTATAACAGAGGCATAACCAGTTATCTACAAAATGGCAAATCAAGTTCACAAACAGGTAAAGACTGGTGAAGTTCAAGCATTATAGGCAGCTTGTGGGGGACAGAAACAGAGTGGCAGGAGTAAGGGGGCTACAAAGGAGGATGGGGAGAAGTGGCAAGGTGGGAGAGGAGGAGGGAGAAGGGTGTCCGGAGGTCCTGATGCTCGGTGAGAAAGTAGGAGGGGCTTTGGGCCCTATGTTAAAGTGATTGTAAACGATTGCTTTGTAAAACAACCAATTCAGTTCGAAATGAAAGGCAAAACATTTTGTATAGATATACATTTATATGAATTTGTATAAATATAAATTTTGTATAGATATAACAAACATTCCCTCTGTTCTCAACTGCACAAGAGCTAGGGGGAGGAGAAGCAGCAGCACATTCCAGTGAAAGGCTGTGCAGCAGGGGCATGTCAAGACAAGTCTGATCATCGGAGGAGAACAGGCATAGCTAGAGAACTTTCCACGGTGTGTTCTCCTCAACTGCTTAGTGTCTTCAGTTGTTAATAGGAAAGCCGAGGGACTGGCAGGAACACCAGGCATTTCAAGCAAAGGAAGCAATAAAAAAGAGAACAGGATACTTTCTTATACAAGTACATTGTACAGCAGGCACATACTGTATCAGAAATATGAAATGTTGGGGAAACAAACGCTCAAGCAGGGTAGAGCCGAAGTCTGCTGGCAAGAATGGAACTACCCGAGGCTGCCAGTTTCTGACATATTTAGCGATTCGATCTTGCAGGGTTGCATCAATTCCCCATGTATAGTGGCTCATGTAATGCCGTTTTTGACCTCTAGTATATTGAGAGTCTGAGATTTCCAAGCAAACGTTATTGCTTGCTTAGCTGCTGTAGTGATGTGTAGAAGTTTAAGTTATGCTGCAGGGATGTCTGAAGGCTTCATATTTTATATAGCTACTGAGGGATCTGGGTTGACAGTTTTTCCCAAGGCAGTAGAGAAAAGGGTGAAAACCTCAACCCAGAATTTGTGCACAATAGGGCCTTCCTCCCAGATGTGGAAATGCGTTCCTGCTGTCCTACAACCTCTAAAGCAATCTGGGGAATAATTAAAAACATTCCTCATTTTATTAAATATGACGTACATTGAAAAAGTGTAAGTACACATAATAACATAAACTAATTAAACTTAACATTACTTTCACAACATGTGACACCGGTTTTCAGTCTCCTAGAGAGGGAGCTTACAAGATATCATAGTTACATAGTTACATAGTAGGTGAGGTTGAAAAAAGACACAAGTCCATCAAGTCCAACCTATGTGTATGAAAATAATAAGTCCAGTGGATCAGTTATATTGTTCTGTATATACAGTAGAGCTGCTGATAGAAGATTTTAATCTAAGAACTCACATGAGGGTCACAGGAGGAGCAAGTTACATGGGGTCTTGTAGGTAGAAGAACATACTGCTATTTAGAAGCATAAGCAGCTGTATATGCAGATTCCTTCATTATGGCGTATACTGTTGATCTCCAGGATGTGTTACTTAAACGATATGGTGCATTATGTGCTCAGCGCTGGAAGAAGTACAGATGGCATCATGGCAGGTTTAAATAAGGGGCTTTATGTAAAAATTAGAGCCGCATCACCATGCTTGTTATATTAGGTGCAATATTTTCCTTGTTGCTTTTTTGTTGCAATATGTTTCTGAAGTCTTATGCTGTTAAACAGTATTTTAAACTGCATAGTACAAGGCCCAGATTTAGGAAGCCTTTATCCAGAATCCTTCCCGTGACAGTTTTTAGATAAATCTTTTATTAGTAAATACTAATGTTGATCTGAAAAAAATAATAGTTTGTCCCATTGCTTTAAACTGTCATTACTAGCACTTAAAAACAATAGAATAGGAACATCAGAAGGAGAAAATTTTGAGAGACTAGTCCTTCTTAAATATAGTACTGTCAATGAACATTATTAACTTAAAAACATTCCTCAATTCCCTGAATATCAGGTACAATGAAAAAGTGTGAGTACATATAACATAAACTGGTTATAATTAACACTACTGTCATAACATGTGACACGCAGTTCTCAGTTTTCTGGAGCGGAAGCTTATCAGATACTGTAGCATAGTCCTTCAGGAAATCAGCTATTCTTCATTTAGAGCTGCTGGTAGAACTGCTCTTGAAGATTCTCATCTGATACTGAGAACTCACAGGAGGGTCAAAGGAGGAGCAAGCTACTTGGGGTCGTACCTACTACATAGGTAGTGGTACATGGCAGAAGATGCTGCTGCTTATAAGCAGAAAAAGCTATATATGCAGGTTCCATGGTTATGGTGTATACTGTGGATTTCATGAATGGGTTGTACTGTATAAACTGTATGCAGGGCTTGTGCAAGGATTTTTGACACCCCATTGGAAACCTTATTTTGCTGCCTCATTGGCTCCGCCCCTAATCCCCCTTTGTCCTTTCCCTGACCTTTTTAATGACTGCTCAAAAACTTAAAATAAAAATACCTTCAAAGTTGCTGCTTTCTCCACAAACCAAACTTCTCCTGCAATCCCCACTCCCAGCACCCTGCCATTCCTGCTCCCAGCAATCCCCACTCCCAGCACCCTGCCATTACTGCTCCCAGCATTCCCCACTCCCAGCACCCTGCCATTCCTGCTCCCAGCAATCCCCACTCCCAGCACCCTGCCATTCCTGCTCCCAGCATTCCCCACTCCCAGCACCCTGCCATTCCTGCTCCCAGCAATCCTGAACTTCCAACACCCTGCCATCCCCCCTCCCAGCACCCCGCCATCCCTTAGCCTAGCCTGACACCTCTGCCCTAGCAAACTTTAGTCAGGATGCTGAGGGGTGGATGGTCCCCGATCGTGCATACAGCAGAGCAGGAGGAATTATCACCAATCTCCCCTCTCCAACCTCCCTCCCAGGCTGGTTGAGTCACACACACAAGGCTGATTCTGAGTTACAATGCTGGCCAACTGCACTCACCCCTGGAGCTGCAGTGCCACGCAGTCCAATGGCTGCATAAAAAAAAAAAAAAATCAGGCATTTTTAGAGACAATTTGTTTACCACCATGTCGCTCTCTGCCCCAGAAGGACCGTGCGATCATCCCGGAGGTCAGCTGCTCCGCCCCCCAATGACAGATGGGATCACCCCTTGTCTGGTCATGCCCCCTCACGAGTCCCGACCAGTGACAAGGAGGCGTGCCAGCTGCTCGCATCAATCAGAGCCCTGTGCCGCTGCACAGCTCTGCAGCTGGGGAAGCGAGAGGAGGGCTCTGTCAGTGTACTGCATGTGATAGTTACCTCCTCGTGCCCCTGCACGATTCCTCCCTCTCCTCCTCCGAACCTCTTATACACTCCAGCAGTGCTGCCACACAGGGACGGCAG
Organism: Lithobates clamitans; assembly: GCA_037952925.1. Taxonomy (NCBI): domain Eukaryota; kingdom Metazoa; phylum Chordata; class Amphibia; order Anura; family Ranidae; genus Lithobates; species Lithobates clamitans. The sequence goes on along the minus strand of JBBGZY010000116.1, from coordinate 1,842,442 downwards.
CTCCAGATGTGACATCCACCGGGGATGAGAAGGTGACAGGCCATGGCTGCGCCCTAGGCGGCTGCCTTGTTTGCCTAGTGGTAGCGCTGGCCCTGACAGTATGGTGCATTATGTGCTCATAACTGGTAGAAGTACAGATGGCATCAAAACAAGCTTGTATAAGGGACTTTATGGGCCTTTATGTGAAAATCAGTGCATCATGAGCATATAATGTATATTAGATGCAATATTTTCCTTCTTACTTTCTTTGTTGAATTATGTATCTAAAACCTTATGCTGTTAAAGGGTATTTTAACATAGCATATGAGGCCCAGGTTATGTTTGTTTTTGTTTATCCCCACTTCTTACTTTTTGACTAATCTGGTCATGTTTTATTATTTTCTCATTTTATATATATTTGTTCAATAAATAATCATTAATAGCGTAGTTATATTCCTAAGTTAAAAGCGCAGATAGAAAAAAACAATACGGATAAGATTGAAAACACCATATACAAACAGGGGGCATTGCCCGCTCACGTGATCTTTCACGAAATGCATTGGGCAGAGTCCATGCTCACAACGTTACCACGCCCGCCGATCCCACGAGGCTGTCGGCTTGAATCCCAGGACAGATAAAGACACGCATATATACAATGTATAACTGCCTCTATGTAAGTAGTTGGTATCTTTTATCTTTAATACATTTTATACAGTTTTACACTATGGGAGTTCCTTTGATTCATCTTACCTGCATGATTTGCTGGTGAACCATCAATTATTCCCTATGTGAGTGTTCCCATTGGACACCAAAAAACAGTCATAAAGGTCTCCCGTTTTGCTGCAAAGTAAATAGGGTTGATGACTCCTGTCTTAAGGATATTCTATCATACTGCGCTCATGACTCTCATGCCGCGTACACACGATCGGACATTCCAACAAATAAATCCATGGATCTTTTCTGACAGATGTTGGCTCAAACTTGTCTTGCATAACACGGTCACACAAATCTTGTCGGAAATTCCAAACGTCAAGAACGTGGTGACGTACAACACGTATGACGAGCCGACAAAAAAAAAAAGTTCAATAGCCAGTGCGGCTCTTCTGTTTGATTCCGAGCATGCGTGGAACTTTGTGCGTCGGAATTGTAGACACACGATCAGAATTTATGAGAAGGGATTTTGTAGTCGGAAAATTTGAGATCCAGATCTCAAATTTTGTGTGACGGAAATTCTGATGGAAAATGTCTGATGGAGCCTGCACACGGTTGGAATTTCTGACAACAAGCTCCCATCAAACATTTTCTGTCGGAAAATTCGACCGTGCGTACGGGGCATTATAGTTTAGAGTCCATTTCCTCTAGTAAGCGGCCATCTCATAATATGTGGTGCAGGCACACCTGGGTGTTTTACCTTTTTTATACGATATTCACTATCAAGGTATTTTTTTCATATATGTTGAACAATTAATTCCTCACATTTTCTTTCGTGTGATCTACTAGTTTCATGATTGGACTATATCACTTCTAATTGGACTTTAATATGTATGGGACTTTATTTCTTTGTCAATTTAGTGAGGCAATTTTCTGTTTGTAAATAATCATTAATATCCATCACAGAATAAAAATAGCTTGTCCTATTACTTTAAATTGACATTTTCAGCTCTTTAAAAACGAAAGAATAGGAACATCTGAAGGGAACATTTTCTACAGACTAGCCCCCCTAAATGTATTTCTGTCCATAGGCATTAATAACTTAAAATAAAATAATAATTTCATTGAGTATCAAGTACAGTGAAAAAATGAGAGTACATATAACAGCGCATAAACCTCAAATTCTTTGTCTGATCATGCTAAATACATTTTATAGTAGCTTTTACTTTAGTTTGAAAGTAGTATTATCTGAAAATACTATCTGAACAATCACTCAAACTGGAAAAAAAATCTCCTGCTGCAATTGCTAAAAGATTTCTAGATTACATTAGGGATTAAAGCGGTTGTAGACCGTGGCTGGTAAAAAAAACAAAACCTGTAAGGCAATTGTATAAGTATAATGTACTAGTATGCACGCATACTAGCACATTATGAAATACTTACCTTAGAATGAAACCCCCCCACGGCACGCTGTCACCGCTGACAGGACCGCCATCTTTCCCACAGTCTTTTTTCCGGGTTTGTGTGCTCCAGCTGTGTAATTGGCCGCGTTGACGTCACCCCCGCTTGGGAGCTCTCAGTTCCAGCACGAAGCTCTGAAGTTTCAGCAAGGTATGCCGGACCTTCAGAGCGCATGTGACGGTTATGTCATCGGCTGTATCCAGGGTGAATATCTCCTAAACGGTGAACATTAAGCAAATATTCATTTTACCTACAGGTAAGCCTTATTACCAGCACGCAACTATGGGATCATGCAATTGTGGGAGATCAATTGCTCAATATCTCAGCTGCAAATCTCTGGTGTAGTAACTAGACGTGCAATTGATTTTGTTACGAATTGACGTTTGGATGATATTTGCTGTTTTATTACTACAATAAAGAAAGTTCTTTATCTGAGTGCGGCCATTCAGGACTTTTTCCTGTTCTTACTGATCAGCCTGGCGAGCTTGGCTTTGCAATATATGCCAAATCGGCATAGTGTAGCACAATTTATTAAGTGAAATACAATATAAATCAAATGGAACTCACAAGCGGGTGAGGGGGAGAGAGAGAATGACAGTCCACAGTGGATTGTAATGAGCTGGGAGCTGTGTGGTAGTCCTTGGTGGAGAAGAAAGCCGGCTGTGGTGGGAAGCAAGATGAGCCTGGAGTCTGTGCAGAGAGACCGGCTGCCCTGTGTGGCCGTGATGCTATATCTAGTAATCGGATGTCCGTTCAAAGACGATGTGTCCAGCTGGAGTAGTGAGAGAAGCTGTCAGTCCAACCGCCAATCGGGATGAGTTTCAGAAACTTAACAACTCCTCCTTCATGGCTTTGTCCCTCCTCCCTAGGCAGATCAATAGCAGAGCTTCAACTCCTTTCTTTGCAAAGTGAACAGCCTATTTGCCTTTAGTAAATCGACCCTTGAAGCGTTTGTTACCCCAGCATTTCCTATTTCTGATATGCGCCTGCTGTACCATATACTGTACTTTTACAAAAAAAAGTATCCTGTTCTCTTTGCATTGCTTCCTCTGTGTAAAATCCCTGGCATTCCTGCCAGTTCCTCTGCTTTCCTGTTAAAAACTGACCACACTAGGCTTGAGTGCTCACCATGATCAGTTCTCTAGCTGTGCTGGGAACACAGGCTCCTACAATGACCAGAAATGCCCCCCCACAAATAAACACACACACAAAGCCTTTCACTGGGAAGATCAGTGTACTGTTGCTTGTTCTCCCCCTAACTCTTATGCAGTTGAGAACAGAGGGAACAGAGGGAATGTAATCACATATAAGAAAGGGAACCAAAGGTATTTATAATTTATTTTGTTATACACAAATTTTTGCCATTTCCATTTTAAACTGATTTTTTTTTTTTTACAAGGTGATCGATTACAATCACTTTAAGTGAAGATTGATTGAAAGAGGAAGCAATGTTTTAAAATTATGAAAAATGGTTTGGAATGTATTTTTTGTTCTATTCCTTTCGCTTTAAATTTAAACATGCAGATAAGAAGCAGATGAGGTCATGTTAAGTGCCAACATTAAGGAACATGTCTAAAAGTAAATAACTTACTACTTGGTTGCATACCACAATAATGGCATTTTGCATTATTAAGTGAACCTGATCTGACTTAAAAGTGACTTAGGCAACAAAGAAGTGAAAGGGTTTTTTTCACCTTAACACATCCTATGCATTAAGGCGAAAAAACACCTGGCAGTCAGCGGCCCCCCGGCCCCCTGTTTTACTTACCTGAGCCCCTTCATCTCCTCGGAAGGGACGCGCTGTCCCTCATTCCACGGCGGGGTCCCGACTCTTGATTGGATAGATTGATAGCAGCGCAGCCATTGGCTCCCGCTGCTGTCAATTAAATCCAATGACGCGGGCCCAGGGTTCGGGCCCGAGTCCGGCATTCGTGTCTATGGACGCAAATGCTGGACTCGGAAGCGCGCCCGCAAGGTAACCCACCCGGGAGAGTGCTTCTCCTAGGGGGTTATCTGATGTGGGGAGGAGCCACGAGAGCCACCAGGGGACCAAAGAAGAGGATGTTTAGGGCCACACTGTGCAAAACGAGCTACACGGTGGAGGTAAGTATGACATGTTTGTTATTTTTAAAAAATAAAAAAGATCCTTTACAATCACTTGAAGTACAGTGATTGTAGGCACCTTCTGGTGCCTACAAATACCCATGTTTGTCATTGAATCTATTCCTGTGTCCATGTGGAGCTCCTTAAATCCTAGACCCAAACTGAAAAGGACCTTTACATTTATCTGAACTGTATTAAAGCCTTAGATTTGACTAAAACCTACCCACTGTCATTACGTTGTCAAATATCAGAGCTTAAGTGGACTTGGTAATAACAATGGGTGGGGTTCTTGAAGAAAAGCCAAGGCACAGCCTGGTCCCAAGATCCAAATGACTTTGCAAACCCACAGTGATCAATTAAAAGACTAAAACAGGTATTTTTTAAACACCACAAGGTGTTTGCACTTCAACAATGTCGCTACCCAAGGATCTTAAAGACTAAGTCTTGTAAACTCAAATGTCCGGCTGATATATTCAACTAATGTGCTGTGTATGTTATTTTATTCTGTGCAGGGCTATAGCATGACATGGATTCAGGGTCTCTTTGTCATGGGTTAGAACAACGCCTTGGAATCAAGAGAAAAAATTCTTACTTTATTGTGCAAAAGTATGGACTTTGTTGAACACAGCTGCTCAAGAGAAACAAAAAGGTAAATGTTTGTCCCTGTTACATTACTTGCCTTTCCCTCATTTAAAATACATTTTTATATAGACCTGCATCTAACTTTTCAGTGTAGTTCAGTTTGACGTATTAATTTGCAAATTTAAGCGCTTCTGATGACCTTGACAAACCCTATCTTTTTCAAGGAATCTCTCATTTTTGGTTAACATGAATATGCATATATATTTGTCTAGACTGCATAGAGAAAATTAATTTTAATGATCTTTAGTGTTGGGTTGTTATATACAAGACAGATTTACATCAGCCATATTGCTATAATTTTAGCATTTGTGTGTAGACATGTGCACACTGAAATATTTTGTTTCGGAATTTCGGTTTCTTCCGAAAAATACATTTATTTAGTTAGTCCCGAAATTCGTTTTTATTTATTTTGTTTCGTTAAAAATGCATTCGTCCGAAAATCCGAATTAATTAAGGTCGAATCTGTCAATTGAAGGCTTATGGTGTCTGTCAGATGTTCTAAGAAGATTCGATGAAGCAGCTAAACTGTACGGTGCAGCGATCGTACATTTCCGGTCGAATGCTCCGCCCACAAGCTATAGTAGAATTCTAATGTTGTTTGACTAGTAATAATTATTAATTATTATCACTAGTCAAACAACATTAGAATCCTTAGTGGAGCATTTGACCGTAAATGTCCGCTCATGGTAATCGTATGTTTTTAGCTGCTTTGTTGAATCTTCATGTCTCTGTAATGTCGAATCTTTTCTCTCTATGTCGAATAATCTTGGACTAATAGAGTTAGGTTATTCAACCACAGGTTCAATTGACACAGATCGCTATTGTCACCGCCATCTTGAATCTTCTATCTATCTATATCAAACTGTTGTCGCAACGATACGAAAATAGAATGGATATGAAAATAAAGCATTTTTTTATTTCGGATCTTTCGTTCGTTATTGTTTGTTAAAACTAACAAGAAAATCTCAGAAATTCGGACGAAAATGCATTTGGACGAAAACGAATGCACATATCTATTTGTGGGCAAATATGGCTCTGGCTAGGCCTAGCATAAGAAATTGCAGTGGTTGACAATTAAAGGGGTTGTAAATGCAGAAGGTCATTTATCTTCATGCATTCTATGCATTAAGATAAAAATCCTTTTGTGTGCAGCAGCCCCCCTCAGCCCCCCTAACACTTACCTGAGTTCCCTCCCTGTCCAGCGATGTCCATGAGTGTCTCAGCCGTCCGAGATTCTCCTTTTCTGATTGGCTGAGACACAGCAGCAGTGCCATTGGCTCCCGCTGCTGTCAATTAAAGTCAGCTAGCCAATCAGGGAAGAAAGGGGGCGGGGCCGGGTCAGGGCTCAGTGTCTGAATGGACACAGGGAGCTGTGACTCAGCGGGGGGTGCCCCCAAGCCGCTTGCTGTGGGGGCACTAAACAGGAGGGAGGGGCCAGGAGCGCAGAAGAGGGACCCGAGAAGAGGAGGATCTGGGCTGCTCTGTGCAAATCCACTGCAACAGCAGGTAAGTGTAACGTGTTTGTTATTTTTATAGGAAAAAAAAGACTTTACAATCACTTTAAGGTGAAGTGGCCAAAGGATTCTTAAGCGCCTTGTCAGTGGTTGAATTAACAGTCCAATGGGCCATACAGCTACTAAATAGTCTACAGTCTAAATAGCTACTTAAAATAGTCCAAGCTTTTAACAAAAATGAGAATGCAGCCCTAAGATGTTTACTATATTGTAATAATACTTCCTAATTTTAACAAAAAATAACTTTGCATTTGTATTATGAATAGAGCTGTTGCAGATACGGCACTCATCTTTCATGAATTATGTGATCAATTACCAATAAGAAATATTGTAATCATACAATGAACACCTTTGTGCTCACCTATTACCCACACTATTTTTCAATTTTTTGAGTTCGTAGGGGGTCCGAAGAAGCCCCTATAAAAGTTCACTTTCTAATGAAATGTTGACATGCAAAAATGTTGAAACATCTTGGGACAAAGAGGCCTTTTCTCTCCCAATCCAGTTTCCCTCATTCTAATCCTGCCCTCTCACACAACTGGATATTTTTATTTACTTATTTTCTTCTAAAACCTTTTTTTTCGGGGGAAAACATCCCTGCACTTTCTTGTATCTCATCTAGGCAAGAATGGGATACAGTATTTGTTTGTAGCAGTCTTCAGGGATTCCGACATCACACATCCCAGGGGACTGTGGGGTACTCTGTGGCATAAGTGCAGGGCCGTCTTTAAGGCAGGGCGAAAGGGGCATCTGCCCTGGGCCCCATCATTGTTGTGGGGCCCAAAGCAGCTGCCTCATACTTGCCAACTATCCCAGTTTAAATTCACTTGTCCCTGGAAATTTTAGTCCTGTGCTATATCCTGATATCTCAGTGTGAAGTGCTGCTACTAATGCTGCCCAGCTCTGCCCTATTGTTGTGTACAGATGACTCACTGCAGACCCTGTGCTTACATGTAAATAACCGGCATTGATATGTAAATAGAGACGGCATTCATGTAGATAGCGGCGGGTCGGTGGCATTGATATTTAAATAGAGGCTGCATTCATATGTATATTATGGCCCCCTGAGGTCATATCCACTATCACCTCTGCTGAATGCTGCCCACTGGGGAGACAAGGGGCATGCTGGAAAGTCCTGCCTACAACTGTGGTCATTCAGCCTAACATCAGCCTGTTCTGTAAAGGTAAGCAAATTAGTGTGGGGGGTGGGGGTGGTGTTGGGTGTGCAGAGGTAGGCAGAGAAGGAATTATAGTTTGGGGTGCAAAGATGAGCGGAGGAGGCAGATAGAGTTAAAGGGTGGAGGGTTGGAGTGGAGAGGATGGGGGAGATTCGGGGTGCAGAGGTTAGGGGTTTTAGGATGCAAAGGTGTACTGACAGGGTGGATAAAGATGTAGATCATGTGTAGGGCAGCCCAATTATTTCAATGGGCTGCTCTATGTGCTAGAAATGCAGAAGAAAGTCCCTAACGCTCTTTCAAAAATCACACCTTTCCACAGCGCATGTCAGCAGATGCATGAAGGTGTCATTAACAATTAATGGCACTGCTGTGTATCTGCTAAAGGGCAGCATGTTTCTGTGGTGTCAGGAAAGCGATTTTTTTTGTGCTAAATGTCTGTTATATTGTTGGTCGGTGTAAATCTTCTCATTACATTGGTGGTCAGTGTAAAACTTCTTATTACATTGGTGCTTGGTGTACAATCCTTTCATTCACACTAGTGGCCAGTGTGAAGATCCCCCTTACATTGGTGGTCAGTGTAAATCCCTCTTTACATTGGTGGTTACTGTGAATGCTACTATTACATTAGTGGTCAGTGTAAACCCCTATTACATTGGTGGCCAGTGTTGAAACTCCTCTTTATATTGGTACTCGGTAAAAAAAAACAACATTGCCATTGATCACACCCTCCCCTCCCCCCAGCACTGCCACTGATCCCAGGAGTTCTAGCATGACCCTGCTACAGAGGTAAGGAAGGGGGTTAAAAAAATAGGGGGTTGAAGTCTCTTTTTAACAAATTACCAGAACCTTTAAGCCGACCCGGCAGTAGTTGTGCGGTAGGGTAGTCTAGGATACGTCCTCCAATCGAGTCACCAGGCCCTTCTTAAGACCAGCCTTGCATGATCCCTTCCAAGATGGGTCCTCCCCTGGATCTTCCCGATTGTCCGGCTTCTTCCTGCAAGACAGACAGCACAGGACCATCCCAGCGATAGCAGGCCCCAGACAGGCTTCTGGGTCTACCCGCACGGCTGCTGCAACGCAACCCTCCAGACCGGAGGGCCGCGAGGTAAGACTCACTAACACATGCCTCTAGGCCAGGAGGGCCACGAGGTAAAGCTCCCCGGAACATGGCGTCTGTCCCATAAATACTCTTTCCCAGAATGCAACCCAGAAGACCACCTCTGCCGAGTTATCTCCGGGACAGAAGAGCACTCATATACCTCAGCATGTTGCCTTTCCAACACTGACCCATGGTGACAACGACACCCACAGGCACAGTGTGAAACTACACGCAACACAGCCAAACTGGAAGAGAGGCTAAATCTGACAATAAACTGAATCTTAACTATGTACAGAACAGATGACCCACTAAATTTACCTATAAGCGGTAGATTGAAAAATCTACCAGCGCTACATGTTTCTTTCAAAAAATACTTAACTTGAGAAAATGTGAGTTCTTTATATCTCCCTACACATTTAGATTTGCTTTTCCCCTACCCCGTTATTTCATATGTGTTCATAACTATAGTTTATTAAGTTTTGAACATTAAATTCTAGAGGCTGCCTTAAAAACCTGGCTCTTGTCTTTCATGTGTATTGTGTGCACAGAATACATAGACATGATTGTGAGCACAATTTTTTTCTTTGCATAGTGACCCTGAATTTACCTTGGTATTTTATACTTACTTCCTTCTTCCCTCTTTCCTTGTATTTCTTTCAAATTCTTTACCACAAATGTTGCTGGAAAAACCTGCAATCTTAGTTCATGGGAAATTTAGTGTGTGAGAAGTAAACTCAGATGGCTTTGACCCGAAACTGACTGATGAATTTGCAAACTCACTTTTTTGTAGATTTAGCTTGCCCAATGTCAGCTTTCATAGTATAGAAGAACTTAGAAAAAAACTGGGCGGCCATTTTCATCTTGCTTGTGGGCATGTGAAGCCCACAAGCATTTACTTCCTTCTTCCCTTGATGCTGAGCTACCTGCATGCCTTGCTCGTTCCCATGCATGCTCAATAATAACTACGTGGAGCGCCATAAAGTTCATGATTGTCACAAGGGGCGGCGTTGCAGGCAGTTCCCGCCCCCTTGTGATGGCAAAAAAAAACTGTACACAAAAAAGGCAGAGGAAGCAAATGCCATTATGAGGAGAGAGCGGCAGAGGACAGGTAAATCATGTCACTTCCGATATTGAAATCCCGCAATAACTCACGGCAGGCCTCCGCAATGACTCCTGGGAACAATGACACAAGCTCCCAGGAGCCAGTGCGGCTAAAAGGAAATTACGAAATAGCCGTAAAATACCCGCCCATATCCATAGAATCCACAGACAGGAAATAGAGAGGAAGAGCTGCAAAACACAGGTACTGTTGAAAAAAAAATAAAAAAATGTTCCGTTTATAAATGAGTACATTGATGTAATCTGATTGAGCTAATGTTATAAAATAGGGTGGAACTCCACTTTAAAGTGTTTTTGTTGTTTGCAGATGTTGGACTGCGTGACAATTTGTATTCCACCTGTAGTGGAAGGAAGCAAAATCACTTAATTTCCCTCCTACGGAGTTATAGTGTACTTCTTGGGGGGGCGTAGGGAGCCATCCCTGCCGGGAGAACACAGTGACTATTGCTAGGGGCTGGCAGTTATTATTGCTATATCCACTGGCAGTAATCGCATCCTAAAAATCAGACATGCTGGTTGTGCCAAAATCATTTGATGGATCGACTTGGGTACAATCAGTCTGCCCATACATGGTTTGAATCTAAGGCGGTCCTGTCACAAGTTAGCCTGCAGTTTCCTGCATGTGTATTCTTACCTTCTTGCAGCAGTGCTTTTCCTACCCTAATTCCTTTCACATGTGTGGTTTGGCTGTGCTTACCTATGGGCATCATCTGCTATTCTGTGGGCTTTTCTTTCCTTCCCTTCCATCATTTCCTTGCCCGTCTCCTAGTTTGCTTACCTATATAAGACATGCTCAGTGTAACCCACATTGCCTGAGCAACTTCACAATTGTCTGAGCTCCTTTTTTGCTTGCTACTTGTGTATACTGTGTCTGTCTACCTGTGTACCAGTTCATTCTCCATCTATGCTTGTTTGCTGCTTGTACTGAACCTTGGCTTGTCTCCTGCATTTCCTGTTGTCTCCTGCTGATTGTACTCTGCACACATGAGTGTTCTCGGCATCTCGGTTCTGGGTGTAGCTGGGGGCCGCGACCTGGTTCCAGCCCCACCATCTCCACCTACAGGGGACCTGGTGAAGAAGCAGGCTGGGGCTTAGACACTGTGCCCTGGAGAACCCGGAGTTGGTGATCTACAAGGGCTTACTACCAAAGACGCTTGACAGGTCCCTGCTGAACGGGGCAAGGTTTGAATCATCTAGGGGCAGCTTAAAGTGGTAGTAAACTCTGTTACACCACTTGTACCTACAGGTAAGCCTATAATAAGGCTTACCTGTAAGTACTGTAAATATCTCCTAAACTTGCACAGTTTTCAGAGTGCATGCAGCCAATGACATCACTGGCGCATGCACTCTGAAGATCTGTGCTGCACCTTCAGAGCCCCTGTCGTAAATGGTAACTCCCACGCGCATGTGCGGGAGTGATGTCATCGCACCCCGAGGCCACGAACCCAGAAGGAAGACAGAGGGAAGATATCACCCCTGTCAGCGATGGCATTGTGGCGCTGGAGGGATTCGTTTTACGGTAATGCCCCGTACACACGGTCGGATTTTCCAACGGAAAATGTGTGATAGGACCTTGTTGTCGGAAATTCTGACCGTGTGTAGGCTCCATCACACATTTTCCATCGGAATTTCCGACACACAAAGTTTGAGAGCTTGCTATAAAATTTTCTGACAACGAAATCCGTTTTCGGAAATTCCGATCGTGTGTACACAAATCCGACGTACAAAGTGCCACGCATGCTCAGAATAAATTAAGAGACGAAAGCTATTGGCCACTGCCCCATTTATAGTCCCGACGTACGTGTTTTACGTCACCGCGTTCAGAATGATCGGATTTTACGATAACTTTGTGTGACCGTGTGTATGCAAGACAAGTTTGAGCCAACATCCGTTGGAAAAAATCCTAGGATTTTGTTGTCGGAATGTCCGATCAATGTCCGACCGTGTGTACGAGGCATAAGTCTCTCATAATGTGCTAATATGCGATGTACATTAGGACATTGCCTTGTAGGAGATTTTTTTTTTTCTTAACAACATGCTGTTTACTACCGCTTTAAGCCCTAAGTCGATGTTATGGTTTGTATTTTTTGTTGTTTATTGAGATAAACATCACTTTAGGTGACCTTTATATAGGATTTTATATCTTTTAGATTTGTCCACACAATCATACTTCTTAATTCATACCTTAAAGTGATTGTAAAGTCTTGTTTTTTTCCCCATAAAAATAAAAAACATGTTATACTTGTCTGCTCTGTTGCAGTGCATTTGCACATAGCAGCCTGAAACCTCCTCTTCTCGAGTGCCTCTTCTGTGATCCTGGCCCCTCCCTCCTGTTGAGTGCCCCCACAGCAAACAGGGGGCACCCGAGCCGAGTCATAGCTCCCTGTATCCATTTAGACACGGAGCCCCAACCCAGCCCCACCCCCTCTCCCCCCTGATTGGCTAGCTGACTTGAAAGCAGCAACAGCCAAATGCGCCATTGCTGTGTCTCAGCCAATCAGGAGGGAGAATCTCGAACGGCTGAGACACTCTTGGACATCATTAGACAGAGAGGGACCTCAGGTAAGTGTTAGGGGGGCTGCTGCACACAGAAGGCTTTTTATCTTAATGCATAGAATGCATTAAAATTAAAAAAACTTTTGCCTTTAAAACCCCTTTAAACTGATTAGACTTTCTCTTTATAAGCTAAAACACTTTAAAGGAAAGCTCCACTGTGTCTAAAATTATTATACATAACATAAATATAAAACTGGGGATGGTGTAATTCTGGTGTAAACGTGTCATAGTAATAAAATAATAGTGACTAGGTGGCGTGATGCTTATTCTCAGTAAATAAGTGATAAAAACTTGATCACACGTTACTAATATTCCGTGCTGTGCTTCACTTTAAAAATTGCAGATAAGAGCTACGCACGAATAAAAACTATAAGCATCTGATTATAAATACAAATCTTTCACCTGTGGTGAAGGGAGCAATATAGATAAGTTTGAAAAGTGAAAACACATAAGAAATAAAAATAAAAATGAAATAAAATAAACCGCACACAAGTGCAAGGTTACTATGGATGTCCTAAGGATCCCAATACAGGTGACAAATATAAAAATCGAAAAAAGTGCAAATAAAAACTATGCATAGATAAATGTAAGCATTTGAATATACGTAGAATCATATAAATCCTTCGCCTATAGTGCAAACAACAATAGAAATATGTTTAAAACATAAAACGCATAAAAAATATAATAAACCGCACACAGGTGCAAGGTTACTATGAATGTCCTAGGAGATCCCAATATAAGTGACAGATATAATAAAGTGTCCAGTGTCAGCAATCCGTGCTCACATTTTAGTACAAACAATGTTCAAATGCAAAAGAAAAGTGACTTTGTGCAGCAACAAACAGTTCCAATGCTTCTTAAAACGTGCTCAATGAAAAAAATGGTGAAGGCAGCAGCTAGATTCTAGCATCGCTTTCCTCAAATGAGTGAAGAATGTGAAGTGTAAACACCAATCCTCTTCATGCAGCAATCCTACAATGGAGGGCAATGGCCCCTTACCTCACTGCGCTGAGGTTACAGCATGAGTCAATCAATGTGTATGATGTCTCCTATGGGGATCAGTCTTGGGTCCCAAGCTGTCATTCAATATACCTCAGATAATGCAGGGGGCATAGCGACCAAGGGAAAACAAAGGTGCCACATAGTGTAGTATTTTAAAAAACTTTTTTAAGGCTTTATTAAGAAATCACATAGGGTACTCACATAGAAATGCAACAGGGAATGAGTGGTATCCGAACGAGCGGCAAGCTCGTATACTATTACAGTGGAGGGTGCCGGTTTCCTACGCGTTGCGTCCCGGGTCATGTGGCTTCTTCATTTCTTATGTGTTTTCACTTTTCAAACTTATCTATATTGCTCCCTGCACCACGGGTGAAAGATTTGTATTTATAATCAGATGCTTATAGTTTTTATTCGTGCGTAGCTCTTATCTGCATTTTTTAAAGTGAAGCACAGCACGGAATATTAGTAACGTGTGATCAAGTTTTTATCACTTATTTACTGAGAATAGGCATCACGCCACCTAGTCACTATTATTTTATTACTATGACACGTTTACACCAGGATTAGCGCAGCACCATCCCCAGTTTTATATTTAGGCTATTATTAAGGGCCAAGTTGGACCTTCTCGGTGCAAGCTGCTTTTCCCCCTCCTATTTCTTCCATCTTTGCATGGTAGCGCAGGAATACCATACTTATTATTATACATAACAAATACAATATAATTGTTACATAAACTTTTTTTTTTACATATTTATACACATAAACATTCCTGCACTTAAATATATTTGATTTTTAAAAATCTTCATTACAATCTGCAGATGCAGTAGTTTTCTATTTAAAAAAAAAAAAGAATGATGCCTTCTTGAAATAAAACTCCCAGAAATCCAATATTTAAACTAATATGGTAAAAATGTTATGGCTGACACATATTACCTCTGCAGAAAACTATTTTGCCTTAATTTATCAATGTTTAACATGTTATATATAATAAGTTTATCACGCAAGCAAACGATAGCAGTTTTCTCAATTCCACAGTCATGGCAAACACGTTAAACCAGCTGTTACATAAATCTAATCAAACTGAACTATTTCTGTTTGCAGCTTATCAGGAACGTGCATGAACCAGACAGGTAAGATAACATAAACTAACAATAGCTGAAATGTACACGGAAATATACCTCAATCAATTATTGTATCAGTGATACCATGAGATTATGGGAATTATATAGACCCTGACATAGGCGGAAGAATTGCCATGTAAACATTACAAGACCAGCTATTTCTGGGTCCTTTATGAATGCATGTTCTAAAAGGAACAGAAAGTAATCAGAAAATAGGGCCCGCTATAACAGGGGGACTCATGGAAGTAAAGACTGGTCTGACAGTAGTCGCAGTAACAGGACAGCACAGTGAAAGCTGGACACTGGATGTATGCATATATCTATGTAAATACAGGACATAGCTTAGAAGATCTATATATAATATTGGATTTAGTAGTAGTGCAGTCTTTTCTTGCACGGAAAAATATTTCTTTCGAACTTGTGATTGGGCATCTGAATACTATACGTCAAGGGTATTCAGAATATAAGATTTAGGTTGATATTGACCTATAAGGGGCCTATACACACCACTTGGGTTCATCGTTGGGGGGGGTTAAATGCACACGTGTTAATGTGTTTTCAACATGCCAAGGCCTGTGTGCAAGATTATAATTTGGGCCCCATTGCTTGATTTAATTTGTTGTATTCCCCGTGTGAACAAGGCTTTACTATTTAAAAAAAAAATATTTTACAATGTTTTTCTTTTTGTTGGGGGGGGGTGAAACGTTAGGGGTTTAAACAGACCCAGATGTCTCTTTTTTTAAAACAGACAGAGAAAGGAACTGGGGGCATAGAGTCCTCGATCTCTTTCTCTGCAGACTCAGCTGCATTGCAGATGAATGAATAGAAGTCTCTGTGCAGAGTACCTCCTATTCATTCACAAACTGAAACATAGTAAACACAGTTTACTATGATTCGGTAATGAATAAACACAGGGGCGATTGATACTGATTGCTTACTGTGTGCATTTGGGAAGGGGCTGGTAAACATAACATGTTTACCAGCCCCCAGCATTACCCTCACTCACCATCCTAAACACCTGTCTCCCACCCCAGCAGCAGCCAGTCGGCAGAAGGTGAGGAGGGCAAATCAGCCAGCAGTGCTACAGGTAGAGGATGCCGGGGGTTCGTGAGGGGAGGAGAGCGGTACAGAGGGTGGGTTGGAGCAGCAGGGGGCTCTATTTTCAGAGTTAAATCTCCCTTGTGGCTCCCCTGCAAAACTCAAAGCTGGCAGGGATGGGGAGGAGAAACCAGCAGCTGCAGGGGAGCCACAGGGGACCGGTGCTGCTGGGGAGGGGGGGCATATAAGAGTGGAGGGGGGGCATTTAGGAGCACAAGTAGAAATGTAGCAGTTCTTCCAAGTGTGCAATGTGTTTTAGAGCACGGTGGGTCCCACCTCCCTCGGGGCCCGTGTATACTGTACACATGTTGATAAACCACTGCACCTAAGCCAGGCAAGCATTTGCACAAGTGTAGGTAACATTACTGATATGTTTCACATTCAGGTAGTTCTTACTACTCTATTGCCACTTTATGAATCTCTCGTTATGGCAGCAACAAATTCTTAGTGAATTTGTTCTCAACTTAGGAAACTGGCGGTAATAAAGACCAACTCTGAGTTGGCAAACACAGGTATGCTAGTACTCACAGTGGGCCATGCCTGTGCTGGGAAGCTGTCTTGTATGTGATAGCTTCCTACACAGGGCTGTATCCCCTGATACCATTTACCTGTTGTCTTGGAGATTCCCTGTCAGAAAGATAAATGTAAATGGAGATATTGGTGATGTCTTTACCAAATAAGGCCAACTGGGTGTGTGGAGCCTAATGGGAAATTGAGAGACTAGTTGTGTTTTGATTCACAGTGCATTGCAGTGGGCAAATTCACAATGGGTCCACCCATTGCCAAATGCTATCAATCAAAATTGAAGCAGACCTGATTGGAATTGCATTTCTCAGTTCTCCATCCAGCTCTGCCCACCCATAGTACAAATCTCCTGAGCCAATGCGTCGGTCAGTGTGACTGATGCAGTAGCCTAAGAAGGCAATGCACTGGGGAAGGAAAGTCCAGTGTGGACACTCGGACCTCAGTGCAGACATGGACAGATTCATGTACCTGTCTCTGACAGGTACATGAATCAGGCACAAGCACTGACACCCTGCCTGTCGAAATTCGAAAGGGTGTCTATGAGAGCTGCTGGCCAAGGTGATGTTTGACTAGAGAAGAATATAGACTATATTATTATGGGAGAGGTATGGGCTTAACTGATCTTGCCCGAAGCACTCTTGGATTATAACGCATGTTAAGAAAACATTCGGTAAAAATAACAAAAGATTGTATATACAGTACATCATATACGGTGCAGTACATATTACCTTTGGTATCATTTCCTTTGCAGGGCTAAACGCAGATAAAATCAGTCACCACTTTTCTGAGAAAGGTAAGAGACTATCAGGTCTGTTGAGCAGAGCATTGCAAAATACAACATGCAAAATACAGTAACACGAAACCAATGAAATTCTCATTTTATTAAAGTAACCCAGTGTGAAAAAGAGGTATAATTATTTGCTATGGGTTACTGCACTCTGCAATGTTCTTTATTATTTATTGAATAAGCTTCTGTTATGTGTCTGTAGTCATGACTACTACACTGAAACAAATAATTATCAAATTAGTGTAAACCAGGCGTCTCCAGACTGCGGTCTTGGATTGCCTTTATCCGGCCCTTGGGGCACTATTCATCCCACTGATATATTCTACATTCTGACATCAAAAATGGGGCATAACTCTTGCCACTGACATCAATAATTGGGTGCCATTTCTCCCATTGACACCAACAATGGGGCACTATTCCTCTCCCTAATACCAAAGACGGGGCACTATTTACTCCTGCTGGCCACAATCTGGCCCCCCTATAGTCTGGAGATCAGTAAACTGTCCCTTTGTTTTGAAAGTTGGGAGACCTCTGGTTTAAACTAAACACACATGTAGTCCTAATTTAGGTGGTTCCAAAGGTACTAGGTTTTTTGTACCTCTTGTCTGGTCGAAAAATCAGCTCGTCTGTATGCTAGTCTGAGGGACGAAAACCAACGCTAGGGCAGCTATTAGCTACTGGCTATGAACTTCCTTATTTTAGTCTGGTCCTACATCATCACGTACAAATCCATCGGACTTTGGTGTGATCGTGTGTAGGCAAGTCCGTTCGTTCGGAAGTCCGTCAGAAGTCCGTCAAAAGTCCATCAAAAGTCAGTCGGAAAGACCGTCGCACCTTTGATGCCGAAAAGTCCGTCAGTGTGTACAAGGCATAACTCTTAGTTACTAACAGAACCTAAAATGTAACTATTCAAAGCCATCTCAAGGTAAAGCACATATATGTGTTTAAACAACAGTCAGTTTTTTTTTTTCATTTTTCAAAGAAAGGATATAAATGTTGGTAGTCCAATCAAAAGTCCAATCATATAAAATAGTTTTTTGATGAACATATCTGGTAACTTACAGAGGTACAAAACATAAAAGTCTGTTAAGACTGTATTAAATACAGTGCCTTGAAAAAGTATTCATACCCCTTGAAATTTTCCACATTTTGTCATGTTACAACCAAAAACATAAATGTATTTTATTGGGATTTTCTGTGATAGACCAACAAAAAGTGGAACATAATTGTGAAGTGCAAGCAAATGATAAATGGTTTTCAACATTTTTTACAAATAAATATGTGAAACATGTAGCGTGCATTTGTATTCAGCCCCTCTGAGTCAATGCTTTGTAGAACCACCTTTCGCTGCAATTACAGCTGCAAGTCTTTTTGGGAATGTCTCTACCAGCTTTGCACATCTAGAGAGTGACAATTTTGCCCATTCTTCTTTGTAAAATAGCTCAAGCTCTGTCAGATTGGATGGAGAGAATTTTCAAGTCTTGCCACAGATTCTCAATTGGATTTAGGTCTGAACTTTGACTGGGCCATTCTAACACATAAATTTGCTTTGATCTAAACCATTCCATTTTAGCTCTGGCTGTATGTTTAGGGTCATTGTCCTGCTGGAAGGTGAACCTCCACCCCAGTCTCAAGTCTTTGGCAAACTCGAACAGGATTTCTTCTATGATT
Source organism: Lithobates clamitans (assembly GCA_037952925.1). Classification (NCBI taxonomy): domain Eukaryota; kingdom Metazoa; phylum Chordata; class Amphibia; order Anura; family Ranidae; genus Lithobates; species Lithobates clamitans. The sequence goes on along the minus strand of JBBGZY010000116.1, from coordinate 1,823,936 downwards.
GCCCTGTAAGATGTTGCCCTAAGATTGGCTCCATCCATCTTACCATCAACCCTGACCAGCTTCCCTGTCCTTGCTGAAGAAAAGCACCCCCACAACATGATGTGCAGTTTTCCGCTACACATAGCGTTTTGCTTTAAGGCCAAAAAGTTACATTTTGGTCTCATCTGACCAGAGTACCCTTTTGCACATGTTTGCTGTGTCCCCCACATGGCTTCTCGCAAACTGCAAACAGTACTTCTTATGGCTTTCTTCTTGCCACTCTTCCATAAAGTCCAGATTTGTGGAGTGCACGACTAAGGCTTGCCATACATTATACAATTTTTTTATTCAATTTTCCTTTAGATTTACCAAAACCATATAATATGAGGTCAAGCCTAATCACGTTCAATGTGTATGCAGTTAGGCAGGCCCTTGCACAACATAGTTGAAGGTAAAGCTAAAGAAAATTGAATAAGAAAATTGTATAGTGTACGGCCAGCCTAATAGTTGTCCTGTGAACAGATTCTCCCACCTGAGCTGTGGATCTCTACAGCTCCTCCAGAGTTACCATGGGCCTCTTGGCTGCTTCTCTGATTAATGATCCCCTTGCCTGGCCTGTCAGTTTAGGTGGACGGCCATGTCTTGGTAGGTTTGCAGTTGTGCCATAGTCTCCATTTTCAGATGATGGATTGAACAGTGCTCCATGAGATGTTCAAAGCTTGGGATATTTTTTTATAACCTAACCCTGCTTTAAACTTCACCACAACTTTATCCCTGACCTGTCTGGTATGTTCCTTGGCCTTCATGATGCTGTTTGTTCACTAAGGTTCTCTAACAAACCTCTAAGGGCTTCACTGTACAGCTGTATTTATACTGAGATTAAATTGCACACAGGCGGATTCTTATTTACTAATTAGGTGACTTCTGAAGGCAATTGGTTCCTCTAGATCAGAGATATGCAATTAGCGGACCTCCAGCTGTTGCAAAACTACAAGTCCCATCATGCCTCTGCCTCTGGATTTCATGCTTGTGGCTGTCAGAGTCTTGCAATGCCTCATGGGACTTGTAGTTCTGCAACAGCTGGAGGTCCGCTAATTACATATCCCTGCTCTAGATTTTATTTAGGGGTTTTAGAGGAAAGGGGGGTGAATACAAATGCACGCCACACTTTCAGATATTTATTTATAAAAAATATGTGAAAACCATTTATCATTTTCCCTCCACTTCACAATTATGTGCCTCTTTGTGTTGGTCTATCATATAAAATACATTTACGTTTTTGGTTGTAACATGACAAAATATGGAAAATGTCAAGGGGTATAAATACTTTTTCAAGGCACTGTACATGGGGTTAAAAAAAAAAAAGTTAGCTATACAAAATAATCACAATAATCTACAATAATGTTTTTATATGTGGTTTTAAGGCTATAAACATAATGTCTCCAGTTATTGGAGTATGTCCCAACCCTTGGTCTATATGGCTATATTGCTATTCCATAGTGCTTATTCCTGCTTTGATGTTTTGGATGTGAGTCACTCGCTGTTCCCTATGGTCACCTAGGATGAATGATAGTTATGACACATCTTCACTGGTCATATGTGCCTATTTTCCTGCACACTGACAAAAAATAACCTCTATGGAAAATCTTCCTTATAATTATGGTACTATATTAGCAGTTTAACATTCCATTACCACAGTAAAATAAAAGTACTGTCTATATATACAAATACGTGCCTTTGGTTATGTAAACAGCACTGTATAAATGCACCATGTGATCTTAGTATATTTCCATTCAACCTTTCTTTTCTTCTTATTGTTTAGGCTTGGCATGCAAAATGGGGATGACCAAACTATCTGTCAAGGATTATATGAGGCAAGCTCACTTGTATTTTCTCAATGTTCACTGTGCAATTAGGTATTTTTTAAGGAGACTAGCTTGTACACAACAGTAAACTGACTATAGAAGTATATTTACTTTATTACTATTAATAAATTCTATTGCCGAGGTTGTTTGTATCCAGATAAAATACAGACACAAATATGTACCCAGGCACCTATACCAATATGTATCTGGCAGCCCAGGGGCACAGTAAAGAGTAACATTCAGGACTGGAACTGCTCTTGTTTAACCACCTCAATATTGGACACTTACACCCCCTTCCTGCCAAGGCCATTTTTCCGCTTTCAACGCTGTCACACTTTGAATAACAATTACACAGTCCTGCAACACTGTAACCATGTGAAATTGTTATCATTTTCTTCACACAAATAGAGCTTTCTTTTGGTGGTATTTGATCACTCCTGGGTTTTTTATTTTTCCCTTAAAAAAAAAAAAACCAAAAATTTTGAAAAAAAACAACTTTTTCTTAGTTTCTGTAAGTAAATTTTGTAAATAAGTAATTTTTCTCCTTCACTGATGGGCACTGATGAGGCGGCACTGATGGGCACTGATGAGGTGGCACTTATGGGCACTGATGAGGCGGCACTTATGGGCACTGATTAGGTGGCACTGATGAGGACGCACAAATATACCGCCCTTATGGGCACTAATAGGTGGCACTGGTATGCGGCACTAATGGGTGGCACTGGTGGGCACTGGGCACAGATAGGCAGCACTGGTGGGCACAGATAGGCAGCACTGGTAGGCACAGATAGGCAACACTGATGGGCGGAACCGATGGGCACTAATGAGCATTGATGGGTGGCATTGATGAGCACTGATGGGCAGCAGTGATGGGCAGCACTGATAGCCAGCACTGACTGGCATCACTAATGGCCACTGATTGCTGGCACTTGTGGGCACATATTGGTGGCAATTGTGGGCACTGGTTGGCACTGATTGATGGCAGTGGTGGGCAATCATTGCTGGCACTGGTGGGGATTTAATTGTAATCAGGGCAATCCAGACTGCATGCACACTTTTCACATATTTATTTGTAAAAAAAAACTTTGAAAACCATTTATCATTTTCCTTCCACTTCACAATTAAGTGCCACTTTGTATTGGTCTATTACATAAAATCCCAATAAAATACATTTAGGTTTTTGGTTGTAACATGGCAAAATGTGGAAAATTTAAGGGATATAAATACTTTTTCAAGGCACTGTATACGGTGTACACCTAAAGCATCCATAAAGAAACGTTCAAGAGTAAGCAGAAGTCCCCTTATTCCCTATCAACTCCTCTGCCTCTCCCATGTATTATTAGATACTAAAATGTAAAATGAAATGCAACAGTACCAGCAGGTTAATCCCAGAACCCACCCGATTATTTAGCTGTAGTCTACCACACAGTATAATGAAGGGCCTTGTTATTTTTACAGAAGACAAGGGGCAAGAAACAAGTAACAGTGAGGGGAATTTGATTTATTTTTTTATCCCGTAAAATATTAAAATGGTATTAAACTCAAAAAAGAAAATATTGCAATATTATAACCCCTTCGCGCCTATGGGTAAAACCTAAAATCTAGATGCTTAAGCCCAATTTTGCAATTTCGACATGTGTTAGTAAAACTGTACAGATCATCCCAACTACCAGGTGGATTATACCTTGTTTATTTCAGGACAAATTGGGCTTTCATTTGGTGGTAAATAGTAATGGATATCTCCTTATTTAAAAAAAAAAACTGGGCCAAAATAGTATAAAAAATATTTTTTTAAATGTAACTGTATATTTCTTGCTACTACCATAACCTACCACCAAAGAACAAAATAAATCATCCTGCGCCTGACGATCACAGCGATACCACATATGTGTATGTTAGTTGTTGTTTGTACCCCAGAAACAATAGTGCATATTTTTCTTTTTTTTTTAATCCTACCTAAAACACACTGACACTGATACTAATTAAAAAATCCTGTCCAAAAAAAATACTGACCCTGACCTTGACACAAACACTATTTAAAATTTTTATTATTATTTTTTTTTTTTTCTTTACAAACTTTTTTTTGTCTCTCTGCAAGGACAGAGAATGATGCAATATATTTTTCTTGTTCATTCACAGAGAGAGAAAACACAGGGGTGGGCTTCACAGTGACTGAGCACTGTGATAGCCAATCAGAGGCTATCACAGAGATCAGGTGACCTGTAGTCGGCCGTTCCGGGTCCCGATCGTTAGAACGTGGCTCTTGGCTCTCGGTGAGAACCCAGCCTCTGTGTTGGGAGCGCGCCACATGGAACATAAAGAGATGCGCAAATATGTGGCCCCACGGAAAAAAGCCCAGTCCAGTGGGGCAGCATATTTGTGTACGGTCGACATGAAGGGGTTAAATGTCTTTTCTCGGTGGAGATGGCTTCCCCTGCCCCCCCGAAAGAAGAATACAATGACAATGCAGGAGGGATTTTTTTTTCCTTTATGGAATAAAGGTTTTATATAAATGAATAAAAGTGGGGTTGTCTTAACCCTCAAATTGTTACTTTTGCTAAAGAGAAGAAGAGAAGCTGAAAAATAACAGACTAAAATGTACCTTAAATAAAGAGTTATATATCCACTTCAGCTACAGAAGGTTTACCCCCCTTTTTATGACCAGGCCATTTTTTGCTATACGCCACTGCGTTACTTTAACTGACAATCGCACGGTCGTGTGACACTGTACCCAAATACACTTTTATCCTTTTTTCCAAAACATAGAGCTTTCTTTTGGTATTATTTGATCACTTCTGGGTTGTTTTTTTTTGCACTATAAACAAAAAGACTGACAATTTTGAAAAAAAAACAATATTTTTTACTTTCTGCTATAAAACAAGTTCAATAAAAAAATGTAAAAAAAATCTAATGTCTTCATCAATTTAGGCCAATATGTATTCTGCTACATATTTTGGATACAAAATCCCAATAAACGTATATTGATTGGTTTGCGCAAAACTTATAGCGTCTACAATCTATGGGATATATTTATGGAATTTTTTTTACTAGTAATGGCGGTGATCAGCACCTTATAGCGGGACTGCGATGTTGCGGTGGACTAATTGGACACTAACTGACACTTTTGACATTTTTTTGGGGACCAGTGACACTAATACAGTAATCAGTGCTAAAAAATGCACTGTCACTGTACTAATGACACTGGCTGGGAAGGGGTTTAACATCAGGGGCGATCAAAGGGTTAACTGTGTGCCTAGCTGGTGTTTTACTGTAGTGTTTTATTCATTGCTAACTAAAGATGTATTTACACCTTCTAAGTTATCTGTGTGCCTAGCTGGTGTTTTACTGTAGTGTTTTATTCATTGCTAACTAAAGATGTATTTACACCTTCTAATTACATAGTAGAATAAATGTAACATTTATTTTTTAAAGCTTTCAATGCCCAAAACAAGAAAAAGAAACCGTGACTTTGTTCCTCTATTATGTACTATCCTGGAAGGATAATTTTACATGAACTGTATTGTAATAAATTGGTTCCATTGGAACCATTTCTGTTGTTAGTGATAATGATGTGAACTAAATGCTAATCTACAAGTGGAAGTCTCTGACTTCCCAGCATGTGACTTACCATACAGGAAAAGCTTGTTGGCTATATAAACAGGCTGCTTCTGATCACTTCTCATGGCGTGAGAATGTACATGACTGACAACAGTAATAGTGCAAAAGATCAAAATACAATTGAAATGTGTCAGTAGAGGCTCTGCCAGCTCCATGGAAGGTAAGTATATCCCACATCCCCCTCTGTTATTACCAGATATATGTCTAGCAGAAACAGGAGGGAGAAGGGGGGGAAAAAACATTTTGTAAATTTAAGAAATTGACTGTGCCCACAATATTGTACATTTAACCCTTATCCTGCCTTTACCACTTATTAAAACTTAAAATTAAAGTATGGATTGTGTTTTTTGTAGAATCAAACTTACCTAGCTGGATGCAGCATCGCTTCGATGCTGCATCCCCCCACCGGCTCTAACAATGAGAACCGAGTGATAAAACACCCCTGATCGCTTAGTTCTCACAGCTATGTGAGCAGAGAGCCAGTGACTGTCAGCTCTCACTGGAGTGCTAAGGCTGTCCAGTGGGTGGGAGTGGCTGGCTCAGGCTCTCAGCAGGTATTTTTACCCAGTCAACTCCAGAAATGCAGCAATAGACACTTTTCAAGCCTTGGTAGAGCAGGATTTAGTCAAATTTATGGATGGAGTGGCGACCCAGCCTATCCGATACAAGGACAATATCACTAAATCAGAAAGAGATGCTATTGTCGGTCTCAAATAATGCTTTGACCTAGTGATAAAAGAAGCCAACAAAGGAGGCTTGGTCATCATTCTAAACGCAAGTGATTATAAGGAAGAGGCTTTGCGCCAGTTAAAGAGCCCTTTCACACTGGGGCGGTTTGCAGGTGCTATTGCACTAATAATAGCGCCTGCAAACCGTCCCGAAGGTGCCGCTGCTTTCATTCCAGTGTGAAAGCTCAGAGGGCTTTCACACTGGAGCGGTACGCTAGCAGGACGGGAAAAAAAGTCCTGCTAGCAGCATCTTCGGAGCGGTGAAGGAGCGGAGTGTATATCAATGGGACGGTGCGACTATACTGCCGGCAAAGTGCCTCTGCAGAGGCGCTTTGCGGTGGTATTTCACCCTTTCTCGGCCGCTAGCGGGGGGTAAAACCGCCCCGCTAGCGGCCGCATACCGACGGTAAAACGCAGCTAATAATAGTGGCTTTTTACCGCCGACGCCGCCCCGGCCCCAGTGTGAAAGGGCTCAAAGGGTACCTCCACATATTGAATTATGGATAGGGATCCCACTCCTGTCTTCAGACAGCAAATGATCAATCTTCTGGTCAAAGGTGTGAAGATGGGAGTTTTTGACAGAAAAGTAGCAGAGCATCTTATGGTCAATTCACCTATAGTCCCCATTTTCCTTTACATGCCCAAACTCCACAAGAATATAATGCCAGTACAAGGTAGACCGAAAGTGGCAGGTATCGGTTCCCTTTTTGAGCGTTTGGGTCATTGGTTAGACCAGTATCTTCAACCATTGGTTGTAAGATTACCTGGCTATATCAAGGACACTACATCAGTACTGACATCTTTACAGTAAGTGGTATGAAAGGAGGAGTACCAGTGGCTCACCATGGATGTGAAGTCACTGTATTCCTGTAATCACAAGTTACAGTACTTACGACACTAGTCCGAGAGAGTTCATAATTATGGCAGTCGAATTTCTTCTTATCCGCAATTATTTCATGTTCGATCGAGTTTTCTATCTGCAATGTAGATAGGGGCCCGTTTCTCACCATCCTTGGCGAACATGTACATGGGCTGGTGGGAGGAGAGTTTTCTCTTCTCCCGACACATCCCATGTGCAGGTTCTATAGTAAGTTACGGTCACTACATAGACAACCTGCTAATTGTATGGGATCATTCCCTTATGGACTGTGTTACCTTTGTATCCTTGGCGAACAAAAAACATCTCAATTTGGAATTTAGTTTTGATAGTCATAAGGATGCCATCAATTTTTTTAGATCTTACTTTAACAGGCTGTGCAGCTCAGGGCCTGGTTACAACTTGCACTTATCGTAAGGCTTGTGCAGGCAATGCCTTACTAATGGCTACTAGTTGCCATCCTACACACACCAAACGATCCATTCCGATGGGGGAGTTCACCAGGACCAGGCGTAACTGCTCTATGGTTGTAATAAGGAGTGCAACATTATAGCCTCACTACTTCATTCATGAGAGTACGACGAATGGAATATAGATAGAGCAGTCCGTCTCGCCATAGAGAAAAATAGAATTATCCTCTTGGAGAATGCTGGTCGCAAGAAGAGCTTTAGTAATAGTAATAGTAAGAGTTCTAATGACAGGAAAACAAGTTCAGTCACTTTTGTAACTGCCGTCTCCTTGGAATTTAATAACATTAAAAACATTATAGATTAATATGTACCAATACTTTCCACGGATGGAGATTTGGCACCAATACTTAGATCGGGCTGTAGGATTTCAAGCCGCCGTGCTAAAATGCTAGGAGGCCTTTTGTCCCCAAGCTTGTTTGAGTCACAGCAGTACAAAAAAACTTGGTTAAACACTGTGGGCTCTTACATTTGTGGGAATAACACATGTAGTTTCTGTAGCAGACACTCTAGACAACACAAGACAGTAGTTTCACATGTCACAGGATGAGAATTCACGATTCGTGAATATATAAACTGTGGCACTAGCAATGTTGTATATGTTGTGGAATGCGAGAAAAGGTAACAAACAATGGGGTTGGATTTACTAAAGGCAAATCCACTTTGCACTACAAGTGCACTAAAAGTGCATTTGGAAGTGCAGGCCCTGTAGATCTGAGGGGAAGATCTGAAATGAGGGGAAGCTCTGCTGATTTTTTCATCCAATCATGTGCAAGCTACATTGCTGTTTTTTATTTTCCTTGCATATCCTCCTCAGATCTACAGCGACTGCACTTCCAAGTGCACTTTCACTGTACTTGTAGTGCAAAGTGGATTTGCCTTTAATAAATATGTGGGTTGCACCATGAGACCACTGAGAACTCGAATCAGCGAACATTTTCACGATGCATCTTACATTTCTGACAAAGGCTTATTCAATGTGTCTAAGCACTTTAAGTATGAACATAACGGCAATATGGCATCCTTTTTGTACTAAGGCTTGGAAAGAGTTAAATTATCCTCACGTGGGGCGGACATCCACCGTGCACTCCTTTCACGTGAGGTCTGGTTGATTTTCCACCTACAGACAAGGGTACTTGCGGGAATGAACAACCGCTATGATGTGGACCTTTTCATGAAATAAGTTCAAAAAAGTCCTGGATTTTTGGGCATTGTACTATGCCCATCGGTTGTGATACACTTTGAATGTGTACTATCTTTTATGTATAGTCTTTATATTATACATCTTATGAATTCTTTAATTTATACATTTTTTCATTAAAGATTCTCTTATAGAGCTTTTAATACATGTATTTTCTCACATGTTAAGATAGTCTTTGTATGTTTTGTATCGCATGTGTTGTATTTACTTATTTCATCTGCACATGATAAATAAATGGAAAAACTATTAACACAATTTAGTGTGTGAGGATTCTCAGACCCCTTAAGAAATCAGCCTGTATGCATCAATGTTGTAATTGATTGATTGTTGTATTTGTAATTGAATCCCCAGATCAGTGAATAGGTTAGTAACCTGTAAAAAAGTTACAACACTAATGTATACAGGGTAATGCAAACGATATGCAAAATTAGGGTTTATATTTCATGAGAACGTTTTCTATAAATATATCCTGTGAAAATATGTTCTGTCTTTAATAGTAGAATACTTTGCCCTATAGACTAGACACAATACTACCCTATTAGGATACACCTTAGAATAAATGACTGTCGTAATGATGAACAGTAACTGGTCACATGCCTGAATAAGTCTTTGTATTTATATTCAGTTACATCCCACTAATCCAGGAGATTTAATATTTTTTAGACTGCGTGATATGTAGTCATTGTGAGTGCAGATATCTGACACTTTAATATTTTTTCCTATTCTTTAGCAATCCAGACTAAGTACTTTAAACTGGGGATTATATTTTTTAATGGCACGAGAGATGTTTAAAATAAAAATGATTGTTACAGCTCACAAATTCCTATGCAACTTTATGAGTAGAGGGGTATTTGTAGTGTACTGTATATTATAAATACTCTGACAATTTAGTTCTTCAAACTGACAGCTCAGTGCTGTTAATTTTCAGGGCAGGCCTCTTTCAGTTCACCTAAATGATGGCGTCCCTATGATACCAAGTTTATAATGCAACGTCCTGTGAGCCTCCACTAACTATGAGGCCAATTAAATCTCTTTAAAACCAATATTCCTCTTTTGAATCAGCTGCTAGCGTTACACACGTCTCATAAAGCATGCAGGGGTAATCAAATCAAAAATATACATACGTCGCGCTATCAGAAGTATAAACCTAAATGATAATAAATAATATACTATAACTAAATAGCTATAAAGTGATAATTGTGCAGTACAGGTTTATACTTCTGATAGCACAGCGTATATATATTTTTGATTCCTATGATACCTATGTTCCTTTCAATAAGGCTCCTTTCACACTGAGGCGCTTTGTAGGCGCTAAAGTGCTAAAAATAGCGCCTGCAAAGCGCTCTGAAAGTGCCGCTCAATGCAATCCAATGTGAAAGCCCCGAGGGCTTTCACACTGGAGCGGTGCGCTTGCAGGGCGGTCTAAAAAGTCCTGCAAGCCGCATCTTTGGAGCGCTGTAGTAGCGGTGTATTTACCGCTCCAAAAGCGCTCCTTCCCATTGAAAACAATGGGAGAGCGCTCCAAACCCGCCAGCAAAGCGCCGCAGCAGCGGCGCTTTGCAGGAGGTTTTAACCCTTTTTCGGCCGCTAGTGGGGGGGTTAAAACTGCCCCGCTAGCGCCGCTAAAACAACGGTAAAGCGGTGCTATATTTAGCACTGCTGTACTGCCAGCGCCCGCACGCCTCAGTGTGAAAGTAGCCTAAATATCAATAAATAATCCCCTACTACTTCATCCTTCTCACGTCACAAAATTTACATAAATCCTAAAATACAATACAATTCCTAAGACACATTTAGTGACACCTAGCATGTAACCCTTTAATTAAGATCCAACACACTACATATACCTTAACCACTTGCCAACCAGCTCACGCCGATATATGTCGGCAAAGTGGCACAGGTGCGCAAAGGAACGTACCCGTATGTTGCTGCTTCATCGGCGGCTAGCGGGAGCGCGCCCGTGGGTCCCACAGACTCGATGTCCACCGGTGGCCCGTGATTGTGACATGCAGAGGCAGAACAGGGAGATGCCTATGTAAACAAGGCATTTCCCTGTTCTGCCTAGCAACATGACAGGGATCTACTGCTACCAGTGATCGGGAGAAGTGCTCTCTGTCATGTTCTAGTGAGCCCATCCCCCTACAGTTAGAACACACTTAACCCTTTGATCGCCCCCTAGTGTTTAACACCTTCCCTGCCAGTGACATTTACACAGTAATTAGTGCATTTTTGTAGCATTGATCGCTGTATAAATGCCAGTGGTCCCAAAATAGTGTCAAAAGTGTCTGATCTGTCCACCGCAATGTCGCGGTCACAATAAAAATCGCAGATCACCGCCATTACTAATAAAAAAAAAATTATAATAAAAATGCCATAAATCTATCCCCTATTTTTAAAGACGAGATAACTTTTGCGCAAACCAATCAATATACGCTTATTGAGATTTTTATTTTACCAAAAATATGTAGAAGAATACATATCGGCCTAAACTGAGGAAGAAATTTTTTTTTTTTTATATATATATTTTTTTGGGCTATTTATTATAGCAAAAAGAAAAAAATATTGCTTTTTTTTTCAAAATGTTCGCTCTTTTTTTGTTTATAGTGCAAAAAATAAAAACCGCAGAAGTGATCAAATACCACCAAAAGCTCTATTTGTGGGAAAAAAAAGGACGTCAATTTTGTTAGGGTACAACGTCACACGACTGGGCAATTGTCAGTTAAAGCGACGCAGTGCCGTATTGCAGAAAAGGGTTAGTCAGGAAGGGGGTAAATCTTTCCAGGGCTGAAGTGGTTAAACCCTAAAATAATGGCTTAAACCCTGACACCTTTTCAACTCAGTCAAACCTTAACCTGTGCCTTAACCCCTAACATGTAACCCAACCCTAACACTTTAAGCAACTCTAAGGGACCTATGAGAGTGTTAATCTCCTGGTCCCCCACTGCACTCAGTGGTTTCTCCTACCAACCCTTACATCATTACAGAACACTGTAGTGATGTAGAGGTCAGAGGGAAGAACTACTGAGCAGAGTGGTGGACCAGGAGGTTAGCACTCTCAAAAGTCTCCTACAGTTCTGACAGTGTTTATCACTTATATACTATAGTATATATACATATTTTTTCCTATTCTTTATCAATCCAAACTAAGTGCTTATTAAAGCGATCGCCACTCTCCGAACTGGTGGTTTCTGCAGAGATTTCAGGGGTGATTTCTCTGCATTAGAGTGGAATTCGGCACTGCAGTCAACAGGAGATGTTTTTCTTTTATTATAGGAAACTCTTTTATTTGAACCTAAAGTGATTCTAGCATTAGCTACATTTATATATTTTCCCACCGTAAGTGCATTTATTAAAGCTGCCCATACACTGTCCAAATTTCAGCTGGTTCATAACGAATGGGCTAAAATTAACTTATTAGGTGGCCCTATCGCTCCCTCCCAACCAACATCCTTTGATAGAAAAATTGAAGATTTCGGGTGGAAAACTGTGGGCCAAAGAGCAGCTGCATCAAATCAAATGCAGCCACTGTTGGGGTATTCTGATGGCTGCTGGTGCCAGCTATGAAAATAATATAGCCACAGCAGGAGATTCATATATCCATGCTGTGTAGAATAGATGGAGGAAAAAAAATCAAATATTGTATGCCCAAATTTGGTGGTGTAAGTACACTTTTAAAAGTAATTGTTACCTCTTACTGAGAGTCACAGTAATCCCCCTGTCAATGCCTTTATCTTTTTTTCTCATTGGAAGGACAGCACCATATTTGGTGAGATGTTATACAAGGTCAGTACCTACTTCTGGACTTCTGCTGACTCAGAGATAGCATAATTATTATGGGTGTTCTTGGTACTGCTAAAATCCAAAGCAGTGTTAGCTCTAAGTTTAAAACCAGGCGATATCAATGTATTACAGTATACAGGTTTCTGCAGTCTGGGAAATATAATGTATAGCATACATAGGAGAAGTTTTACTAAAGCTGGTGCACACGGAATCAGCTGTGCATAGTAATCAGCTTCTAACTTTAGCTTGTTCAATTAAGCTTTGCCAATAGACAAAGGCCCCTTTCACACGAGGCGGACTCCGCTTCCACGGAGCCCGCCTCTGTCTGCCGGCTCAGCAGGAGATCAGTCCGTTAATCTCCGCAGAGTCGGCGGATGACAGGTCCCTCTCTGCTCACTGAGCGGGAAGGGGCTTGTAAGGCGCCGCTGCCAACTATGGAGGGATCGGATGAAAACGGATAGCATGTCCGTTTTCATCAGATCTCACCCGATCCGATCCGCCAGTGACGGACCTGGACGTAGGGCCATCCATCTGCTTTTAGTGGATCGGACCGGGTCGGATGTCAGCGGACATGTCTCCGCTGACATCAGTCGCTCCATAGGCTAACATGGAGCGCCCGTTCAGGTCCGCCGTCAAAACTGACAGGTGGACCTGAACGGTCCGATCGTGTGAAAGGGGCCTAACTTATGGATACTGTGTTACTATTCACAGCTGCACCAGATTCTTTGCGCACCAGTTTCAGTAAATCTCCCCCATAGTGACATCACACTATGTTTGTAGTATGTGACATGCCATTAAAAGTGGCAGTAGTCTGTGGAGAAGTGCACCATTACATTCTGGATATTGAATGGAGATGGGCACCCTTAACATTTGTGGCAGTAAGTGGCAATCATTGTTGGAAACGTGCTGATAGAGTGGCAGTCAGTACAGCAGTGTTCTATTACAATGGCAGTGAGTGGAGAAGTGAATTTATACAATAAAGAAATACACAGGTGCTGTAGTGGGCATTGACCATTGACTAAAAGCTTCCAAGTATGAGGGCTCTAAGCTGTTACACAAAGGTTGCGATTTACTGTTCTCTCTCACAATGCAAATCTGCATATGCGCTGCGTTACTATAAATTACAGTTATAGTGAAATGCTCCCTCTAAATGCTAATTTACTCTATAATAAAAAGGTGCCCTTCCCACAAAATTACCTTAAAAAAGAACATATAATTGCGAAATGGTACAACTTTACATGCAGATGGCTGTACTGGACACCTTCACCCAACCTCTATTTGTTTGTTATCTGGAGAACCTGAAATGTTCCTGAAATGTTCCTCCTATGGAAGCTGAGATCTTCTTTTTGCTGCCTCTCTTACAAAGAAAACCTGATATTAAAAAAAGCATCTCCACCAGTTACATTTAAACCTGCCTTTGAAGGCAGATAAATGATACATGGCACCCACTTCAGGGAATTCCATTACTATTGCGCTTCCATTGACTCTCTGTGGAGTTGTGTGCTAATTCCATAGCGGATTACACAGGACACTTATTAAAGGGGAAGCATTGTGCCTTTTCGGTGGGTAACTATTTGAGTTGTTATTTCAGTGTTGTACCAAACATATCAAAGAGACAGTATGCAAGTAACCCCTTCCCACTCACCAAATGTATATAAATATCCCCCAGCAGGATGCCCCTATGCTGGGGAAAGGTTTTTAAATATTATCTCTTTGAGAGCCTCCAGCCCACGTTTACTGCAGCTGGTGGCTCTCAATACCAGCTGCCACTGATAATTGTGAACCAATCAGCATAGTTTCTGGTCATATCTTCACTATTGCACATTGGAAGTCTCATTGAAAAACATGAAGCCTTTCAGTCTGCAGAAGAACACTGTCACCTTCAGGCTGTGGTGCCTTATTGTTAATGATGTAATTAATATTAAAATAATAAAACATATCAAACATTTACTTTTTTTTTTTACATTTTTGCATTGTCAGCCTAAAGTCAGGGCCGGCCCTTCCATGGGACCATGGTTCCAGGCGGCACTTAACAGGGGCGGCCGAATTCCGATCATAAGTCTGTCAGCTGCAGAGAGCAGACTGTCTCAGGACGCAGAGCAGAGTGGAGCGAAGGCTGTGCACTGTGTGGCGTGCGCTGTCTCCTGCACTGGCCTAGCAACCAGTGACATCAGAGGCCATGTCCGCCACAGCATTCACAGCACTCAGCCTCCGTGCCAAGCAATTGCTCCGCCCACCGTCTTCCATCTTCCAGCATAACAGCGTGAGGGAAGGAAGGGCTGAGCCTCTGAGGAGAGTTGGCTGTGCCTGGCCGACAGTGATAGAAATTAGTAAGTGAGAGTAAATGGAAAATGGGTTTGCATTTTTGCTTAGAGCTGGCCTGGATCACACTCTAGGGCATTATTCATGCGGAGGTGATATGTTCTTCTTTTGGTTATGTGGTTTTCCTCTTCAGTTTCCTCTGGCAATGGGAAAAACACACTACCTGGAAAATTGGCTTTTAACTAAATGAGCTCTGATTTGTGTTTCTGTGTGTGTGCCTGGAACTAGATCGTAAGCTCTTCATCATCATCATCATGATCACATCCTCCTCCTCCTCCTCCCACCTCTCCCCCTATTTCACATCAAGCGGTCAGTACAATGTGTGACCTGGGGCTCAGGTGGGCTCCACCGTGATAGAAGGGCAATAATAATGGAATTCCCTGAAGTGGGTGCCATGTATCATTTATCTGCTTCATTCATTTCCAATAACAATGAAACTTCAAAGGCAGGTTTAAATGTAACTGGTGGAGATGCTTTTTTTTAATATCAGGTTTTCTTTGTAAGAGAGGCAGCAAAAAAGAAGATCCCAGCTTCCATAGCAGGAACATTTCAGGTTGTCCAGATAACAAACAAATGGAGGTTGGGTGAAGGTGTCCAGTAAAGCCGTCTGCATGTAAAGTTGTACGATTTCGCAATTATATGTCCTTTTTAAGGTAATTTTGTGAGAAGGGCACCTTTTTATTATAGAGTAAATTAACATATAGAGGGAGCATTTCACTATAACTCCCATCTCCCCTCTACCGATCCATCCATCCGATCCTCATCATTATACGTGCCGCCCGGTACACCGGGACAGAGCCAGTGTGTGTGTGCGGGAGCCGGAGAGAGATGGGCACCCCATGGGCTGCTCCGAGCCCTGCCTCTAATAACCACACTATACTTATATATATACATACCTTCTATAGATATATACACATATATACCTAACCTTCCATAGATATACACATATATACGGTATATATGTGTATATATCTATAGAAGGTATATATGTGTATTTCTATAGAAGGTATATAATATTATATAGTCACAGCGCTCAGCCTCCGCGCCAATCAATTGCTCCGCCCACCGTCTTCCATCCCCAGCGTCACAGCGTGAGGGAAGGAAGGGCTGAGGAGAGCTGGCTGTGCCCTGCCGACAGTGAAAAAATTATAAGTTAATAAGTAAGGGATCAATTCATTATAGGGGAAATCGATGGAGGGAGAAAGAACTGTGCACTCAGATAAAAAGGCCTTTTCAATGCAGTTGTGAAATCTATAGCATATTCAGTACAGACTGATAAAGCTAAAAAGGTTGTTATTTAAAAAAAAAATGAATACAACATACTTTTGGTGGGTGTGATTTTTTTTGGGGGGGCACTTCATTCTTGGTCCCAGGCAGCACCATGTCTTGGGCCGGCACTGCCTACAGTATAATAAAAAAAAACAGTTTTTTGTGAAAAGAGTTACCAAATAAAAGCATTGCTTTTATTTGGTAACCCTTCTACTATTCATAGAGTTATTGCCGATTTACCCAGCAAATGCTGAAATCAATGACTTGTGAGCATAAAAGGTTAAACGCTACAATAACTGAAATGTGTGCTTACTTGATCTCACTGAAAACACTCTCTACTTTCCCTTTAAACTGGGTTTTAGCAGTGTCACCAGACGCTTGCCTAGGAGGAAATACCCTCACTGTATGACAAGCCAATGTTATTATTAAGCCAAGAATAATATAAATTTGTGATTATGTTATCTCTTCCTTAAAACATAGCCTAGAACTGCATTGAATCAAATAATAATCAGACAACAAAAAACTCCCAGTCGTCACGATCTGTAACTAAATTAAAGATATAGGAAAATGATTTCCCAGGAATAGTTTTGAAAGACAAACATAAAGGGCTGGAGCATATTTGTAGTGGCTTACCTAAAAGCTGATACAGAAACATTGTTTGTATTACAAGTGCTGGCTTTTGTGACTAATTAATGACCAGAAACTCTAGATAGCTCATTAAACACACACAAGTTGCCTATTTTTTATAGACATGCAATTAACTGTTTTGTCACTTTTCAAGGCCAATCTAAAGAAAATTAGCTTCAGTATTTTCTCTAAGCAACGCCCAGATACTAACCAAAGCAGGTGAAGAGTTGCTTAATCAACGATGTATTCTGTAATGTGACCACCTAGGCAGTTTGATTGGGGCTGTACATTGCTCAAAAAGGAACACATTATTTCAGAAATAATATATTTTGAAAGTCATGGCTGAAGAAGCTGTGTTCCCTGAAGGTTAGCAGCTGATTCACCATCTGTCATAAAACAGAATACCTTCTGTCTCATTTGCAGTATAATTAGCATTTGCTAACACCTAACACCTTTATTCTTGCACCTACAATATGCTACCATATTTTGTTTTCCAAAGTAAGGCTATGTGGGTTGCAGCAAACGTATTGTTTTTTTTTATGTTCAATTTACTATTTCTTTCTCTAATTTAGGAAGGAAACTGAGCCAAAATGAATAGAATTGTCAAGCTGAATAATTATGTTGAGTTGAGTTAATATAGTAATATAATCTTGTGTATTTCCCATGTCCAGCTCTCTGCATTCCTACATGGAAGCACCACCCACAGCCAAATGGGATGGAGGTGAAAAACCTGCTACATCCACACCTACAAGGTTGGTTGCAGAACTCTTTACCAATAAATTGTACTCTTATATAGAAACATTTTTTATTATTTTGAATACATGTTCTATGTCACAACAAAACAGACAATATCCTTATATATACAGTGGGGACGGATAGTATTCAGACCCCCTTAAATTTTTCACTCTTTGTTATATTGCAGCACCCCATATTGACAGAAAAACACAGAATTGTTGACATTTTTGCAGATTTATTAAAAAAGAAAAATTGAAATATCACACGGTCCTAAGTATTCAGACCCTTTGCTCAGTATTTAGTAGAAGCACCCTTTTGATCTAATACAGCCATGAGTCTTTTTGGGAAAGATGCAACAAGTTTTTCACACCTGGATTTGGGGATCCTCTGCCATTCCTCCTTGCAGATCCTCTCCAGTTCTGTCAGGTTGGATGGTAAACGTTGGTGGACAGCCATTTTTAGGTCTCTCCAGAAATGCTCAATTGGGTTTAAGTCAGGGCTCTGGCTAGGCCATTCAAGAACAGTTACGGAGTTGTTGTGAAGCCACTCCTTTGTTATTTTAGCTGTGTGCTTAGGGTCAGTGTCTTGTTGGAAGGTAAACCTTTGGCCCAGTCTGAGGTCCTGAGCACTCTGGAGAAAGTTTTCGTCCAGGATATCCCTGTACTTGGCCGCTTCCATCTTTCCCTCAATTGCAATCAGTCGTCCTGTCCCTGCAGCTGAAAAACAACCCCACAGCATGATGCTGCCACCACCATGCTTCACTGTTGGGACTGTACTGGACAGGTGATGAGCAGTTCCGGGTTTTCTCCACACATACCGCTTAGAATTAAGGCCAAAAAGTTCTATCTTGGTCTCATCAGACCAGAGAATCTTATTTCTTACCATCTTGGAGTCCTTCAGGTGTTTTTTTTAGCAATTTAGCATTTTCTCTTTAAATATAGAGCAGTACATCTGTGAATTCATGATATCATCAATGAAATGCAGCTCCCCGACACCAGCAGCACTCATGCAGCCCCACAGAAAGACACTGCCACTACCATATTTCACTGTGGGCACCATGCATTTGTCTTTCTACTGCTCACCTTTGCGACGCCATACAGTTTTGAAGCCATCTATTCCAAAAAACATTTATCTTCATCTCATCACTCCAAGGTACGGAGTCCCAGTAGTCTTCTTCTTTTTCAGCATGGGCCCTGGCAGATTCTAGGTGTGCTTTTTTGTGCATGGGCACTAGGAGAGGCTTCCTTTGTGGACGACACCCAAGCATGCCATTCCTCTGCAGTATACGGCGTATTGTGTCATGGGAAACAATTTTAATATTATTATTATCATACAGGATTTATATAGCGCCAACAGTTGCAGCGCTTTACAACATCGGGGAAGACAGTACAATTACAATACAATTCAATACAGGAGGGATCAGAGGGCCTGCTCGTTAGAGCTTACAATCTAGAAGGAGGGGTCAAGTGGAACAAAGGGTACTAGCTGTGGGGGATGAGTACAATCACCCCAGTTTGGCTTTCTACTTCCTTAGCAAGCTGCAGTGAACTTGCATGGCGATTTTCTTCAACCCTTCTCATCAGAATACGCTCCTATCAAGGTGTTAACTTCCTTGGACATGGTTGAAGTTTCATTATGGTCAAATTTTTGTATCATTTTTGCTACAGTGTTCTGACTGATATTTAAAGCTTTTCTGATCTTCTTGTAGCCTTCACCTTTCTTTTGTAAAGAAATTATTTTCTTTCTCTTCCATGTGGTGCCATTGCTGACAGCATGAAATTGGGAAAGGATTTTCTTTGTTAAGTAACGCCCTTTTATAATCAACTGTCTGCTGGACACTTGTTTTATGAATAATTAGACCTGTAGTTGAATTCTTGTTAATTAGGATTTTGTTGTCTAAAATTTAGCTTTGCTCTTAAAACTTTTTTTATTGGGGTGTGTTCATTTTTGCAACATGGTCTTAAATTAATTTGTTAGGAAAAATACTTTTTGTGTGTGTGTGCAAGATAGATAGATAGATAGATAGATAGATAGATAGATAGATAGATAGATAGATACATTTTTAAATTGATATTTTAAAAATATATATTTATATTTAATAAATATATATTTATATTTAGGGGTTGATTTACTAAAGCTGGAGAGTGCAAAATCTAGTGCATCTTTGTATGGTAGCCAATCAGCTTCTAACTTTAAGCTTTGACAAAAAAAATGGAAGCTGATTGATTTCTATGCAGAGCTACAGCAGATTTTGCACTCTCCGGTTTTAGTAAATCAACCTCCTAATATTAGCTAAGGTTCACGAAAACCTTAATTGATGTGTTACCTATATAGGTGTCATTAAGCACCACTAAGCTGGTGCTGGGGAGTAAAGAGCGACACTGCCAGTACACTGCGGCATTGGAGCAGGATCTATGGTAGACAACAGTTCTGGTATTATACCTTCGCCCCCTCCCTCTGCTCTGTCATTCACAAAACACATCACAGTGATTACATTGTGGTTGTACCTTGTGGATAGTAGAGATGTAAATGAGCCTTATGGATTTTATTGCACTAATCTGCTGAAGTTGTACAGTGAGTATTATATTTTTGTTCCTAATAACATTTCTAGATTCTGGTTGGCAATAACAGTGAGTGTATATGAAAGGTCTATTGAGAGCAAGAGCCTGAGGTGGTTAATGACTCATAAGATAAACTACAATTTTTTTTAGAAATAGAGGCTTTGATGAGGTGCAAAATACCTCTAGTAGCTTTATGAAATAATGCTAATATAATGATATAGGAGGCTTGAAACCATGGATTTCAATGATTAAGAATGTATCAAAAGAAATGATAGGTGTGGGTCTTCTGTATTGGTAATAGGAAAATAATTACGGTTGTGTCCTGTGCCAGTACAGCAAAAATACAGTATGTGTGGTTGATACCAGTAAGATCAGTATTCAACATATGAATTCCTTTTTTATTTTAAATGCCTTTATCTATAATGTTTCTCCGCATTTACATGTAGACCAAGACAGGGTTTAGAACAAACTATAAAACACTGCTGGGGGTGCTTATAAAAGTCAGCTTATATTCATATAAATTAATACATTTTTAAAAAGAAAAACAAACTCCTTGCTGTAACTGTGTAAAAGGAGATTAGCTGGAGTTAGGCTTTGTTTGTTTGTCAAGTACTTAAAGAGTAATAACAAAAAAATTAAAAGTCAGCTCTACAAATACTGTAGCTGCTGACTTTTAATAAAAGGACACTTACCTGATTCAGCACCATCCTCACCTGAGCCGGTTCTTTGCCAGTCTTCAGGTCCCCGACACCAGCATCTTCAGTGTGGGAAGCCAGCCGTGATTCCTTGTGGCTTCCCTTTGCACATGCGTGAGCCTTACTGTGCTTTGTGAATATCCTGCAGCCTTCTGGGAGCTGTAACATGTGTCAGAGCCCATTCACACAGGGACGACTTGTCAGGCGACCTAGCCGCGGAAGTCGTTTGCAGGTCGCCTCGCTGAGGCGACCTGCAAGTCGTGTTGCCCCTGTGTGAATGGACTCTCAAGAGGCTGTAGAAAGGAAGGGATAGGGCGAACCTCCGCTCAGATCACCTAGGTGATCCAAGCAGAAGTGGGAGTGGGTACCTGTCAAAATCTGGTACCCACTCCTCCCCAAAAAAATAATGTACCAAAAGTTGAAGAGAAGGAGGGGGGAGCCAGAAAAGAAAACTGCATATTCATTTAAGACTACTGTGTCCATTACTGTGCTGCTGCAGATTTTCACTGCATGACAAACAGTGTTGTGATCCTATTAAAGGTAGTGGAAAATGAATGGGTCCACTAGCAGTATTAACAGGTAATAAAAATAAAAACTGCTAATGCTAGAAAGCGAGTGTATCACGTGTAATATTTGATTATGCTCATAATTCAACTTAATAATATATGATAGACCATAGAACTATGAAATATACAGATTCAAAATGAACAGGGAAATGGAGGACTGAGAACTTTGTTAGCACTGATGCCTAAGAAAGAAACTGAAAATTAATAAGTACAGTGGGAAATGCAATGTTTAATTTAGTTAAGTGCACTGACAAGTATATTAAGGGTACAATTTTACATTAGATTAAAATGGTTTAAAGTAGTAAATACATTGAGGTAATAGGACCCATAGGAGCCCTATGTAAAACCAATCATGACAACTGTTAAGTAAATTATCCTTATTTGCACTGTATTTTTGCAAGGGCAATTAGCAAAGACATTACAGCTGTCACTAGACAGTTTTTGCTCCTAGGCTTGATCTGTCCAAAATGGGAGCCACAATGTTCTACTCAGGTATATCTAGAGTCCTCAGATTATTATTCATGTTCTTATAGTTTTCCAGCAACTTCCAATCAGAGGTCATCTAGTGCATCCTCCTATAAAGACATCAGAGGTTTCTGATGTGACAATTATTGATCTGGTCTCCATACAGTACATGCTTCTGTTATAATTACCTTACCAGCTCTGAGAGGCAAAAATACTGTATACCCTGCATAAAACTGTCACTTTAAAAATATTCGTACATTTACATACCCCTGACAGCAAATTGATAGAATTCAGCAAAACTTGTTTTCGGCATAGCAGATGTTACAGAGAAAAGCTGTTTGTATTATACTTATGTATTTTAGTATACTAATCTACATTTTACTTTATTTTTTTTACTTTTTCTTCAAAGTATCTCGGAAATGCTTAAACTTTGTGAAGCTGACCCAGTTGAACTCCTTATAGATCTGGGATTTGGCATTGATGAAGGTGACATCTGTACTAAAATTCCCTCCCGCTTTATCATGACACCTTCTGAAGCTAAAGGAATTAACACCCGTGTCTTCTTAGAGGCCCAAAAAAGACGGATGGAAATTGAGAGCCCTAATTTATGTGGTGTGTAATTTAAGATTTATTTACTTGTTATAATTACAGTTAAATATGTGGATCTGAAAATCTCTTCTTATAAACTAGCTATTTATACACATACAGTTTGTAAAATAAAAAAATCATTCTTGTACTATATCTACTATGTTATCTAATATTTTCTTACATTTAGCCATTTTTCAAATCCTGCAAAACACAATTATGGATGGTATAAATGCCTAATTTACTCCAAAAATATATATTTTTAGGCTAGTAATCCTGTTTACAAGATGACATTAACATTGCAGTGTATACACGTCAATGCAGCAGTATACAAAGCCATTATACAGTATATACAGTATTATGATAAAAAATAAATACAAATTTACCTTACAAAGTATAACAAGTAAAACAGTTTTATTGACAGAAGAGACTTATAAAGTTTCTTCTTTCAAAAAAAAATGCAAACTGCTATACAATCTTTTTTTTAGTTTAGTTTCTGCTTTAAATCAAAATATATCTGCCTTGGGAAAAACAGTACATTTATAGTAGGGCTGCCTCCTCCCCACTTCAAGTAAACATTCACTTTCATTGAATAAAAATGGGGGCTATCATTTCTGCCTTCCTTCTTTTTTCCTTGATAGTTTATAAAAAAATAGCAATCTGGCTATTATGTTCCCTTGCTTAATAAACTCTGAGCTACTGACCACCACCAAGTATGCATTTCAGGAAAGTATTTATCTGCATAATTGTTCTGGGCTTGTGCACCTTCTGGGTTACTGATGTGAAGTACTGAAGCATGAAGGTTACCATTAAACCAAGAAACTAGCACTGATATAATGAGAAGACAGTTGACTTGCATTGTGAAAAATAGTAGTAAAACACAACCATATGGCTGTCCCCTTATATTGGACATATATAATTGCCCAATACATAGAAATAAAGGTTTTTAAATATGAATACTTATTGATGATGGTATTTATATTGTTATTTTTACATGTATATTTTAGAATCATTAAACAGACTAAACATGCCCTTTAGTTTTGTCACAAAATAGCTTTCCATAATATACAATAAAATGAGCAATTGACGTGATACTGAATTGTGCAATCTGACCTAAGACTAAAGAAAAATTCTAAGCAAGAAAGCAACTATTTAAATAATTTTAATTTTAACACACAATATTTATTTAAATTTTCTAGGTCGATTCCGTCAGCTGGAAGTTCTAGATCAAGTGACAACTGCATTTTCATCTTTGCTTAAAGATGTTCATAAAGTTGAAGAAAAGAATGAGAAAAAATCTACACTATCCCCGGAAAAGCGAAAACAAATACGACAGCTTCTCTGGAAGTTTTCCAGGCAGATGAAAATAGTTGATGAGAATACAAGCCCTTGTATGGTTAGCGATGGACCAACTGAGAAGCAAGACCATTGTGAGCCATTAAAAGATACAGCAAATGTAAATGATTTCAGCAAAAGAAGTCACAGCACAGATAAGGAAAATGCAGAGGATGTATCAAAAGAACAACTCCCAAACACAGACAATGAAAATGTTAGTCCTTTAAGGCCAGAAGCCTTGAGTGCACTGTCTGCACCTGTAAAACCATACAACCTTAGTGAAATGGCTGGCAAAATCAGAACATTGAGAGGCCCTAAAGTTCTTTCTAAAACATTCAGAAAAGCATTTGTCCAAAACAGTCTCCAACCACCAGATTCATTTGAATTGGAAGAGGTAAGTTATCTTTTTGTGGTTCATCATTTTCACAGTTACATAGCGACATAGTTGGCAAGGTTGAATAAAGACAATAGTCCATCCAGTTCAAACCTGTGTGAGTGTGTGTTTGTGTCGATAATCATTTCCCATATCCCTGTATATTGTGTTTGCTAAGATTCATGTCCAAGAGACTTTTAAAATGATTTAAACTTCCTGTTGACACCACTGATTATGGAAGAGAGTTTCAAACCCTTACCTCCCTGACAGTGAAAACCCCCCTAGGCAGCTTAAGGTTAAACCACTTCTCTTCCAGTCACATTACGTAGCCCCGTGTCTTCTTACTCTCCTAGAGACTGAATAGTTTCCTACGCCTACAGTACACTGGGATCACTATTGAGATATTTGTATATTGCTATCATATCTCCCCTGACGCGTCTCTTCTCCAGGGAGAATACATTTAGTGCTTGTAATCATTCCTCATAATTGAGGTTCTGTAGCCCCCTTATTTATTTTTTTCCCTTCTCTGGACTCTCTCCAGTTCTAGTGCATCCTTCCTAAGTATTGGTGACCAGAACTGGACAGAATACTCCAGATGTGGCCGAACCAGAGTTTTATAAAGTGGCAGAATTATTGTTTTATCTCTGGAGTAAATCCCCTTTTAATGCATGCTAATATTCTACTGGCTTTGCTTGCTGCAGCTTGACATTGTATGCTATTGCTCAGTCTATCTTTTACTGGAACACCCAGATCCTTCTTCATCCTGAATTCCCCCAGAGGTTTTGCCCCTAGTGAGTAACTTGCATTTATATTTTTGAACCCCCCCCCCAAGTGCATTACTTTAGCATTTAGTACAGTTGCCTTCTCTTTGTCATCTGTAACCAAATTACCTTAATCATTCTTTATGGGCCTATGTGTCCTGACCTGGCTTTTTTACTGTTGATATATTTAAAACATTTCTTGGGATTTTTTTTTACTCTCTCCGTTATGTGACTCTCATGGTCTATCTTGAGTTCTTAAGCTTCTTGTTGCATTCCTTGTAGTGTTGGAATGCTGACAATGACCCTTCTGCTTTATATTTTTTAAAGCCCATTTTTTGTCTTTATTATGACTCTATGTTATGGTTCAGCCAACCAGGTTTAACCTTTGTTCTTCTATATTTATTACCCATTGGAATGCACTCGGTGATACCTTTAATTAATATGTTCCTAAACCACTCGCATTTTTCCTTCATATTCAATGTATCTAGGATTTGGTCCTATTTAATATCTTGCAATATTGAGCGCAGTTTTGAAAAGTTGGCTCACCTGAAACTTGTGTTCTTGTACTACCCTCGTGCCACCTTTTCCTATAATTTATGCTGAATGTAATTATCCTGTGGTCACTAGTTCTCAAGTTGTCCAGTATTTTTCAACCTCAGATGAAAAACAAGGAATAAAAAAAAAGTAAAATAATAATTTTCATGTATTTCAATAGATGTTCTTGCTGGACATCTGCGTCAAAGTGATCCCTCTATGGCCAGTCCTTCTTTTACATTGCAATAATTGCATTAAAGTGATATTAGACCCTCAGTTTTTTTCATTATATTCAGAACCTGATTTAATAATGACCATCTTTATCTTTTAATCCTTGCCTATGGTCCAGTTTAAGCTTGTGCCATGACTGCTGTCCTGGGTTTCCTGTTTAATGGTGGCTCCTTTCTCTTGCGGTGTCCTATGGAGCCACCCTTGCATGCAAGAACTCTAGCTGTGTCTCCCTACATTGTGTGCATCAGTAGAAACATACAGCCCCATAGCCAAGAGGGCAAGGCATTTCCCTGTTCCTCCCTCCTCCCTAGGGATGAGCCGAACACCCCCCTGTTCGGTTCGCACCAGAACATGCGAACAGGAAAAAAATTCGTTCGAACACGCGAACGCCGTTAAAGTCTATGGGACACGAACATGAATAATCAAAAGTGCTAATTTTAAAGGCTAATATGCAAGTTATTGTCATAAAAAGTGTTTGGGGACCCGGGTCCTGCCCCAGGGGACATGGATCAATGCAAAAAAAAGTTTTAAAAACGGACGTTTTTTCAGGAGCAGTGATTTTATTAATGCTTAAAGTCAAACAATAAAAGTGTAATATCCCTTTAAATTTCGTACCTGGGGGGTGTCTATAGTATGCCTGTAAAGGGGCGCATGTTTCCTGTGTTTAGAACAGTCTGACAGCAAAATGACATTTGGAAGGAAAAAACTCATTTAAAACTAGCCGCGGCTATTGCATTGCCGACAATACACATAGAAGTTCATTGATAAAAACGGCATGGGAATTCCCCACAGGGGAACCCCGAACCAAAATAAAAAAAAAAAAATGATGTGGGGGTCCCCCTAAATTCCATACAAGGCCCTTCAGGTCTGGTATGGATATTAAGGGGAACCCCAGCCAAAATTGAAAAAAAAAATTGACGTGGGGTTCCCCCTAAATTCCATACCAGACCCTTCAGGTCTGGTATGGATTTTAAGGGGAACCCCGCGCCAAAAAAAAAAAAAAAAAACGGCGTGGGGTCCCCCTAAAAATCCATACCAGACCCTTATCCGAGCACGCAACCTGGCAGGCCGCAGGAAAAGAGGGGGGGACGAGAGTGCGGCCCCCCCCCCCTCCTGAACCGTACCAGGCCACATGCCCTCAACATTGGGAGGGTGCTTTGGGGTAGCCCCCCAAAACACCTTGTCCCCATGTTGATGAGGACAAGGGCCTCATCCTCACAACCCTGGCCGGTGGTTGTGAGGGTCTGCGGGCGGGGGGCTTATCGGAATCTGGAAGCCCCCTTTAACAAGGGGACCCCCAGATCCCGGCCCCCCCCCTGTGTGAAATGGTAAAGGGGTACTTACCCCTACCATTTCACTAAAAAACTGTCAAAAATGTTAAAAATGACAAGAGACAGTTTTTGACAATTCCTTTATTTAAATGCTTCTTCTTTCTTCTTTCTTCCTTCATCTTCTTCTGGTTCTTCTGGCTCTTCTGGTTCTTCCTCCGGCGTTCTCGTCCAGCATCTTCTCCGCGGCGTCTTCTATCTTCTTCTCCTCGGGCCGCTCCGCACCCATGGCATGAGGGGAGGCTCCCGCTCTTCTCTTCATCTTCTTCTCTTCTTCATCTTCTTCTTCATCTTCTTCTTCTTCTTCTTCTTCCTTCTTCTCTTCTTCCTGTCTTCTCCGGGCCGCTCCGCAGCCATGCTGGCATGGTGGGAGGCTCCCGCTGTGTGACGGCGTCTCTTCGTCTGACGGTTCTTAAATAACGGGGGGCGGGGCCATCCGGTGACCCCGCCCCCCTCTGACGCACGGTGACTTGAGGGACTTCCCTGTGACGTCACGGGGAATGCCACAGGGAAGTCCCGTCATGTCACCGTGCGTCAGAGGGGGGCGGGGCCACCGGGTGGCCCCGCCCCCCGTTATTTAAGAACCGTCAGACGAAGAGACGCCGTCACACAGCGGGAGCCTCCCTCCATGCCACAGCATGGCTGCGGAGCGGCCCGCAGAAGACAGGAAGAAGAGAAGAAGAGAAGAAGAGAAGAAGGAAGAAGAAGAAGAAGATGAAGAAGAAGATGAAGAAGAGAAGAAGATGAAGAGAAGAGCGGGAGCCTCCCCTCATGCCATGGGTGCGGAGCGGCCCGAGGAGAAGAAGATAGAAGACGCCGCGGAGAAGATGCTGGACGAGAACGCCGGAGGAAGAACCAGAAGAGCCAGAAGAACCAGAAGAAGATGAAGGAAGAAAGAAGAAAGAAGAAGCATTTAAATAAAGGAATTGTCAAAAACTGTCTCTTGTCATTTTTAACATTTTTGACAGTTTTTTAGTGAAATGGTAGGGGTAAGTACCCCCTTACCATTTCACACAGGGGGGGGGCCGGGATCTGGGGGTCCCCTTGTTAAAGGGGGCTTCCAGATTCCGATAAGCCCCCCGCCCGCAGACCCTCACAACCACCGGCCAGGGTTGTGAGGATGAGGCCCTTGTCCTCATCAACATGGGGACAAGGTGTTTTGGGGGGCTACCCCAAAGCACCCTCCCAATGTTGAGGGCATGTGGCCTGGTACGGTTCAGGAGGGGGGGGGGGCCGCACTCTCGTCCCCCCCTCTTTTCCTGCGGCCTGCCAGGTTGCGTGCTCGGATAAGGGTCTGGTATGGATTTTTAGGGGGACCCCACGCCGTTTTTTTTTTTTTTTTGGCGCGGGGTTCCCCTTAAAATCCATACCAGACCTGAAGGGTCTGGTATGGAATTTAGGGGGAACCCCACGTCAATTTTTTTTTTCAATTTTGGCTGGGGTTCCCCTTAATATCCATACCAGACCTGAAGGGCCTTGTATGGAATTTAGGGGGACCCCCACATCATTTTTTTTTTTTTATTTTGGTTCGGGGTTCCCCTGTGGGGAATTCCCATGCCGTTTTTATCAATGAACTTCTATGTGTATTGTCGGCAATGCAATAGCCGCGGCTAGTTTTAAATGAGTTTTTTCCTTCCAAATGTCATTTTGCTGTCAGACTGTTCTAAACACAGGAAACATGCGCCCCTTTACAGGCATACTATAGACACCCCCCAGGTACGAAATTTAAAGGGATATTACACTTTTATTGTTTGACTTTAAGCATTAATAAAATCACTGCTCCTGAAAAAACGTCCGTTTTTAAAACTTTTTTTTGCATTGATCCATGTCCCCTGGGGCAGGACCCGGGTCCCCAAACACTTTTTATGACAATAACTTGCATATAAGCCTTTAAAATTAGCACTTTTGATTTCTCCCATAGACTTTTAAAGGGTGTTCCGCGGCATTCGAATTTGCCGCGAACACCCCAAATTGTTCGCTGTTCGGCGAACTTGCGAACAGCCAATGTTCGAGTAGAACATGAGTTCGACTCGAACTCGAAGCTCATCCCTACTCCTCCCCCTTTGCTTCTACTAGCTAACAGACTGTCTCAAGGCAGCACTGTCCAGTTTTAACCTTTACCTATGAAAACTGGAAGTTTAGGGAAACAGCTCTTAAACAGCAGGAACCAGCA
The DNA here is from genome assembly GCA_037952925.1 of Lithobates clamitans. Lineage (NCBI taxonomy): Eukaryota > Metazoa > Chordata > Amphibia > Anura > Ranidae > Lithobates > Lithobates clamitans. Next base: position 1,794,861 of record JBBGZY010000116.1, on the reverse strand, counting down.
GCATTGACAGTTTTTGACACTGCATTTAGGAGAGCCTGACTTTTTTTTCTGCCTCTAAACACCCCTGCCTGTTTGCTTATAGGAGAGATTTACTAAAACCGGTGCACGTAGAATCTGATGCAGCCGTGAATCAGCTTCTACGCTTTATTGTCAAAGCTTAACCACTTGCCGACCGCCTCACGCCTATATACGTGAGCAGAGCGGCACGGGCAGGCAAAATCACGTACCTGAAACGTGATTGCCTTCCCGCGGGTGGGGGGTCCGATCGGACCCCCCCCCGGTGCCAGCTGCGGTCGACATTTGGTTGGGAGCGATGACAGACAAGGGGGAGGCCATCCGATCGTGGCCCCCCCCTCGCGATCGCTCCCAGCCAATGACAAACATCCCCTGCCTCTGTATAGTACACAGAGGCAGAGGATGTGATGTCATCTCTCCTCGATCTGGCAGTTTCCGTTCCAGCGCCGAGGAGAGATGACATGTAAGTGCACCAACACTCACACACAACACAGTAGAACATGCCAGGCATATATTACACCCCCGATCCCCCCCCCGATCGGCCCCCGATCCCCCCCAAATCACCCCCCCCCCTGTCACAAACTGACACCAAGCAGGTTTTTTTTTTTTTTTTTTTTTTTTTTCCTGATTACTGCATAGTGTCAGTTTGTGACAGTTAGCAGTGGTGGGACAGTTTGTATTACCCCCCTGTAGGTCTAGGGTACCCCCCTTACCCCCCCTAATAAAGTTTTAACCCCTTGATCACCCCCCCTCACCAGTGTCGCTAAGCGATCATTTTTCTGATCGCTGTATTAGTGTCGCTGGTGACGGTAGTTAGGGACGTAAATATTTAGGTTCGCCGTCAGTGTTTTATAGCGACAGGGACCCCCATATACTACCTAATAAATGTTTTAACCCCTTGATTGCCCCCTAGTTAACCCTTTCACCACTGATCACCGTATAACCGTTACGGGTGACGCTGGTTAGTTCGTTTATTTTTTATAGTGTCAGGGCACCCGCCGTTTATTACCGAATAAAGGTTTACCCCCCTGTAGGTCTAGGGTACCCCCCTTACCCCCCTAATAAAGTTTTAACCCCTTGATCACCCCCTGTCGCCAGTGTCGCTAAGCGATCATTTTTCTGATCGCTGTATTAGTGTCGCTGGTGACGCTAGTTAGGGACGTAAATATTTAGGTTCGCCGTCAGCGTTTTATAGCGACAGGGACCCCATATACTATCTAATAAATGTTTTAACCCCTTGATGGCCCCCTAGTTAACCCTTTCACCACTGATCACCGTATAACCGTTACGGGTGACGCTGGTTAGTTCGTTTATTTTTTATAGTGTCAGGGCACCCGCCGTTTATTACCGAATAAAGGTTTAGCCCCCTGATCGCCCGGCGGTGATATGCTTCGCCCTAGGCAGCGTCAGATTAGCGCCAGTACCGCGAACACCCACGCACGCACCGTACACGCACCGTACACCTCCCTTAGTGGTATAGTATCTGAACGCATCAATATCTGATCCGATCAGATCTATACTAGCGTCCCCAGCAGTTTAGGGTTCCCAAAAACGCAGTGTTAGCGGGATCAGCCCAGATACCTGCTAGCACCTGCGTTTTGCCCCTCCGCCCGGCCCAGCCCAGTCCAGCCCACCCAAGTGCAGTATCGATCGATCACTGACACTTTTCTTTGTAGCGTTTTGGTGAACTGGCAAGCACCAGCGGCGTAGTACACCCTGGTCGTAGTCAAACCAGCACTGCAGTAACACGTGGTGAATGTTTTGAACGCTACCATGCACTAGTTGAGTATTAGCGTAGCGTACAGCATTGCACAGACTAGGCACACTTTCACAGGGTCTCCCAAGATGCCATCGCATTTTGAGAGACTCGAACCTGGAACCGGTTACAGTTATAAAAGTTACAGTTACAAAAAAAAAGTGTAAAAAAAAAAAAAACACAAACAAAAATTAAAAAAAATAGTTGTCGTTTTATTGTTCTCTCTCTCTCTATTCTCTCTCTATTGTTCTGCTCTTTTTTACTGTATTCTATTCTGCAATGTTTTATTGTTATTGTTATTGTTATTATGTTTTATCATGTTTGTTTTTCAGGTATGTAATTATTTATACTTTACCGTTTACTGTGCTTTATTGTTAACCATTTTTTTGTCTTTAGGTACGCCATTCACGACTTTGAGTGGTTATACCAGAATGATGCCTGCAGGTTTAGGTATCATCTTGGTATCATTCTTTTTAGCCAGCGGTCGGCTTTCATGTAAAAGCAATCCTAGCGGCTAATTAGCCTCTAGACTGCTTTTACAAGCAGTGGGAGGGAATGCCCCCCCCCCCCCCCCCCACCGTCTTCCGTGTTTTTCTCTGGCTCTCCTGTCTCAACAGGGAACCTGAGAATGCAGCCGGTGATTCAGCCAGCTGACCATAGAGCTGATCAGAGACCAGAGTGGCTCCAAACATCTCTATGGCCTAAGAAACCGGAAGCTACGAGCATTTTATGACTTAGATTTCGCCGGATGTAAATAGCGCCATTGGGAAATTGGGGAAGCATTTTATCACACCGATCTTGGTGTGGTCAGATGCTTTGAGGGCAGAGGAGAGATCTAGGGTCTAATAGACCCCAATTTTTTCAAAAAAGAGTACCTGTCACTACCTATTGCTATCATAGGGGATATTTACATTCCCTGAGATAACAATAAAAATGATTTAAAAAAAAAAAATGAAAGGAACAGTTTAAAAATAAGATAAAAAAGCAAAAAAAAATAAAGAAAAAAAATTAATAAAAAAAAGCACCCCTGTCGCCCCCTGCTCTCGCGCTAAGGCGAACGCAAGCGGCGGTCTGGCGTCAAACGTAAACAGCAATTGCACCATGCATGTGAGGTATCACCGCGAAGGTCAGATCGAGGGCAGTAATTTTAGCAGTAGACCTCCTCTGTAAATCTAAAGTGGTAACCTGTAAAGGCTTTTAAAGGCTTTTAAAAATGTAGTAATTTTGTTGCCACTGCACGTTTGTGCGCAATTTTAAAGCATGTCATGTTTGGTATCCATGTACTCGGCCTAAGATCATCTTTTTTATTTCATCAAACATTTGGGCAATATAGTGTGTTTTAGTGCATTAAAATTTAAAAAAGTGTGTTTTTTCCCCAAAAAATGCGTTTGAAAATCGCTGCGCAAATACTGTGTGAAAAAAAAAAATGAAACACCCACCATTTTAATCTGTAGGGCAATTGCTTTAAAATAATATATAATGTTTGGGGGTTCAAAGTAATTTTCTTGCAAAAAAAAATAACTTTTTCATGTAAACAATAAGTGTCAGAAAGGGCTTTGTCTTCAAGTGGTTAGAAGAGTGGGTGATGTGTGACATAAGCTTCTAAATGTTGTGCATAAAATGCCAGGACAGTTCAAACCCCCCCCAAATGACCCCATTTTGGAAAGTAGACACCCCAAGCTATTTGCTGAGAGGCATGTCGAGTCCATGGAATATTTTATATTGTGACACAAGTTGCGGGAAAGAGACAATTTTTTTTTTTTTTTTTTTGCACAAAGTTGTCACTAAATGTTATATTGCTCAAACATGCCATGGGAATATGTGAAATTACACCCCAAAATAAATTCTGTTGCTTCTCCTGAGTACGGGGATACCACATGTGTGGGACTTTTTGGGAGCCTAGCCGCGCACGGGACCCCGAAAACCAAGCACCGCCTTCAGGCTTTCTAAGGCCGTAAATTTTTGATTTCACTCCTCACTACCTATCACAGTTTCGGAGGCCATGGAATGCCCAGGTGGCACAAACCCCCCCCCCAAATGACCCCATTTTGGAAAGTAGACACCCCAAGCTATTTGCTGAGAGGTATAGTGAGTATTTTGCAGACCTCACTTTTTGTCACAAAGTTTTGAAAATTGAAAAAAGAAAAAAAAAATTTTTTTTCTGGTCTTTCTTCATTTTCAAAAACAAATGACAGCTGCAAAATACTCACCATGCCTCTCAGCAAATAGCTTGGGGTGTCTACTTTCCAAAATGGGGTCATTTGGGGGGGTTTTGTGCCATCTTGGCATTTTATGGCCTTCAAAACTGTGATAGGTAGTGAGGAGTAAAATCAAAAATGTATGCCCTTAGAAATCCTGAAGGTGGTGCTGGGTTTTCGGGGCCCCGTACGCGGCTAGGCTCCCAAAAAGTGCCACACATGTGGTATCCCCGTACTCAGGAGAAGCAGCTGAATGTGTTTTGGGGTGCAATTCCACATATGCCCATGGCCTGTGTGAGCAATATATCATTTAGTGACAACTTTTTGTAATTTTTTTTTTTTTCTTTTTTTTGTCATTATTCAATCACTTGGGACAAAAAAAATAAATATTCAATGGGCTCAACATGCCTCTCAGCAATTTCCTTGGGGTGTCTACTTTCCAAAATGGGGTCATTTGGGGGGGTTTTGTACTGCCCTGCCATTTTAGCACCTCAAGAAATGACATAGGCAGTCAGAAACTAAAAGCTGTGTAAATTCCAGAAAATGTACCCTAGTTTGTAGACGCTATAACTTTTGCGCAAACCAATAAATATACGCTTATTGACATTTTTTTTACCAAAGACATGTGGCCGAATACATTTTGGCCTAAATGTATGACTAAAATTTAGTTTATTGGATTTTTTTTATAACAAAAATTAGAAAATATCATTTTTTTTCAAAATTTTCAGTCTTTTTCCGTTTATAGCGCAAAAAATAAAAACGGCAGAGGTGATCAAATATCATCAAAAGAAAGCTCTATTTGTGGGAAGAAAAGGACGCAAATTTCGTTTGGGTAGAGCATTGCATGACCGCGCAATTAGCAGTTAAAGCGACGCAGTGCCGAATTGTAAAAAGTGCTCTGGTCAGGAAGGGGGTAAATCCTTCCGGGGCTGAAGTGGTTAATTAAACAAGCTGAAGTTAGAAGCTGATTGGTTACTATGCATAGCTTCACCATATTCTTTGTGTGCCAGTTTTAATAAATCTCCCCCATGTGCACACATAGGCGTTTAGAGGAGTTTAGAGGTAGGGGCATTTAGAGGTAGAAAAAAAACACTGCCAGTGCATCTAGGAGCAGCAGTGTTTTGGCAGAGCCCCCCCTGCCCCAAACCACTCTCCCCCATGTTGAGGACAGTTGGCCTGCTCTGGTGCAGGGGGGTGGCTCGCTTATCCCCTCCCTTTCCTGACCAGGCTGCATGCTCGGATAAGGGTCTGGTATGGATTTTAGGGGGGACCCCACTGCATTTTTTTTATATTTGCCATGGGGGTTCCTTTCAAAATCCATACCAGACCCAAAGGGCCTGGTATGGATTTGGAGGAGGACCCCACGCCTTTTTTTCCAGATTTTTTAAAATTGCCAGCAATAGTTTTTTTTTACTTTCAACTGTCAGCGGGGAACCCCTCTGCGGTATGCGGTATTTGGGAAAACATCTAAATATCACAAGCGATCTGGTTCTGTGAATGGAGCCCATTATCATTTATAACAATATAGTTAGAGGTCACTTCAGTGTTATTATAGTTTAATGAATGAAGCCTAGTGTTAGAAGGCAAACATACTATATAAAAGTAAATCTTGGGACAGCACAGACAACTGAGAATGAGGGTGTGTAGCATTGTATGGTGATATGGTTGCTTTGTCTTAATAATGATGGACCTATTGGCATTGATCTAATCCTTTTTAACCCCCAATCCTCCCCATCTCCCCCCCCCCCCCCCACCCCAACATTATTCCCCCATGCCCTATTTTATTTGTTAAGGTAAATAACATTTTTAATTTGAGTATTGTGGAATACATTGGTTTTATCAACTTCTTGAGCAAGTTTCTTTTTTACTTCCTAAAAATAAAGCTCTGGACATTAATTAGTCTTGCAAATAAAAGGACAGCTGTCATAAAACTTGTCTTCAAGACATTAACAATGTTTATGTACTTTAATTTTCAGTAAACCTTTCCCTCTCACCCCCCTTTTCTGTTACAAAACTGTCAATTTTCCCTTTGCATTATGGTGTGTCTAGAATTAACATTGCAAAACTGGTTATTCTTTAAACATAGTGCCCATTATTGTTTTGTATTTCCCCTAGAAACTTCCCAGAAAGTGCAGTAAATGGAAAAGAGCATAAAATAAATCAATCTTTGATATGACCACCTTTAAAATAATACTAAAGCAGAACTTTCTTTTCTTTTAATTTTTATAATTTTTTTACAGTTATTTTTTTGCCACCTTGCCCCTTAATGTCCCATAGCCAAAGCAGGAAATGAGAGAAAATCCCTCTAAAGTGTGGGAATCCCTGGTTGCCACCAGGGTCACTTGAACTAGTGTGCCCACTGAAAGACTTTAGCTCTATTACTGTTCTGGTGACAACACAAAATGTGAATTTCCCTAACGGTTTCAGACCGCAATAAATCCCTGGCAGGTGTTCTAATCCCTCTCCACACTAATCATAACTAAAAAAAAAAAAAAGTTTTGCCTTGAGCTATACTTTAACACAGCAGTATTTTTTGTAGGTACACTTGCATTCAATGTCTGAAGGTACTTGTGTAGTACCTTTAGAGAACTTGCCATAATTCCCATGCACACTTTGTCTGTTGTACTTCTGTCTGTGTAAGTGATCCCAGGCTAGATGATGAGAGCGTGGCTCTGTGGGGACCAAACCATCTGTTGCACAAATTCTTGTTCTTTTCATTGCAGATCAGTTTTTATCTGTTAAGATTGTTAAGCTTTGTTAAGATTGATCAGATGCCTCACAGATGGTTATTGTATTATGAGTAAGAATTAGTCTGTACTTCTTTGAAGTGAGATGCAATCGGTTTGATCAAAACACCAATTTTATTTGCAGAAATGCATTCCTAAACCTGCAGGATCCACCATGCTTCACTGATGCCTGTAGACACTCATCCATGTATCATCCTTATAAGACAATTGCCTTATGTTAAAGCCAAGTATTTCACTTTGGGGTTCAATTGTTTAAAGCACCTGCTGCCAGTTTTCTGCACCTTGGTCTTCGTGTTTTACTGTGTCATCTGGCTTTGTTTCCATGTCAGAAGAACAACTTTTTGGTCACGATCACGCAGATCATGCCTATTAAGACTTCTCACGAGTGTAAAGATATATACACATATACTGTATATATATATATATATATATATATATATATATATATATATATATATATACAGTATATACACATATATATATATCAAGGTCCCTATGATTTCTGCTGGTGCAGAGCTGATGGTGCTGAGCATCTTCTGGTTTTGAAGAGAAGTCAGCTTTATGTAATTTTCTCACCCTGTTTCCATGGCTGACCAGTACATCTGGAACTGTCTGTCTCCTATCAAAATCTCTGCTTGGGGGAGACCTCACTCACGCAAGATGACCATCCCGTTTCTTGTTATTATTCTTGTTCTTATTTTCCACAGTGTAAAATATAAATGTTAAATCGCCACATGTTCCATGACCTCATCTTTTTAGTATGGCTGTCCCTTGCCTAGTTTTTTCCCACAACGCTGCTGTTCAGTTAATCAGTTTGGTACAACAACACACAATGTCATTGATCCTTAACACTTGTTTATTATATTCATAATTAAGCACTGGGCTTTATGCCTTAAAGAACTTAAGATTTTTGACTAGAAAATGATTTATTGCAATGTTAAAGACATTCAAACATCTTATCGGGCTATTTTGCTTTTTGCATGTGTTTGGAATACTGACATATGCTTTTTAATACTAAAATAAATATATATTTATTACACTTATAGAATATATATGAACAAATAGAACATATTAATAAAAACTCTTTAAAGTTTAGGCCGTTAGTTTAATCTTTATTGCAAGTGGCAGTGGGTAAGGTAAATGAAGCAATCTTTGTAAGTCCACAAGCTATACTTGATTCTCACATTTTAAAAAAAAATGTGTGTCCATACAGTATACACATAACCGTGTGCTTGAATTTTTGATCCATGATAAGGGCAGGTTCTTAGAAAAAAATAAAAAAACATAATATTTTATTACTTAAGTTACTTTATACTAGTTTGCAGTCCATAAAATATAATAGGTGTGACAAATAGAAACAACACTTAGCAGATGCTTGGTTTGTCTTTGTAAACCTAGGCTTGTCTATTAGATTGCCCTTAGGGCTATTGGCTACTGATCTTCAGTTTAAACTTAAGCTATTCTTAGGCAGTAAACAGCCAACTTTTTATTGGATAATCAACTGACTCAAGTGTATAAACAATGCAAAACAAGCAGCACTTTTACAGAATGCTACAGTTTCCTTTTTTTTTTTTTACATATACACTTAATAGATGCTATGAACATGCAAATGATCACATCATTACTCCAAAGAATTACAATCTGTCATAATTAAACATATAAACCTGATTCCATCCCAAAATCTGGAGGCACTCTGTTGTGTAAATATCAACCATAGCTTTTATGGTTGAGACCAAGTGTGCTTTCTTCCAGCTCTCTACCCTTTTTGTTGGTCACCGGTTGCGAGAGACATCCTCAATGATCAACAGAAAACTGTGAAGAATGGGATGATTTGGATAAGGGCTCCAACAAGTAGGATGTGGTCAGAATTTGCATAATAGATTGCATTGGGTTTTCTAGAATTAATACAAGACTAAGGCAGGCCATACACAGCAAATTTCTTTCCTACAGACTGTGTTGGTGCAGGGATCCCTCCTGCCGGACCCTTGTCTTCTCCCGAGTGAAGACAGTGATCATTGCTACGCGCTAGTGATAATCGCAAAGAATACGGCATGTTGGTTGTACACAAGTTGATTGATCGATCTACTTGGTACATTCAGCCAGCCCATTAACGATTCAAACCATGTTAAAAAAAAAAAAAATGATAACGAAACCCAGGAGCAAAATGTAATATATTGCATCTGACAGTCCTTAGCTGTGATGACTACATTCATTTTCTTTTTTTTTTCAGGCTGAGTATTTTCAGCAAATGAAGAAAATATTTGTTGATCTTGCCAAACATGTCGCATCCTTGTCACTTTCTGTGAGCTGCACTGAAGCATATCTTTCTTCCCAGTTATTATCTGTACACTACCAATTACCCTGCCCCAAACCTAATGGAGATGATGAAATAGACATGTTTGTAGCCCATATAAGGAGAGCAGCCTCGGGTGATAGCTATGGCTCCCGCCATAGATACAGCAGAGGAGGGATGTAGCCACCCAGGGACATTGTGTTATTTGCAGGATTACCAGTAGAAAATACATCAAAAGAAAAAAAATGCAGACACCACACCAAGGACTAGTAAGCTGCAGTGTATTACATTTTTAATTTGGGTTCAAACGCTCTCTAAATCATTAAGCCATTTCACTGTTAATATGGAACCACACTTGTTCTTGTTTCTCTTCCATTGTATCAGAACAATGTATACATTATTTACCAAACTTGAAAGAAAAGTACCAACCCTTAAAGAAAAAGCCTGACCTAATTAAAAACCAGTTTATGTTTTAAAGTGAAGAACTGTTGAAGTCACTGAAAACAACCAATTAACACTTTTACCTGCTTTGCTTGCAGTGGAACATCCACACACATTCTGTGATTCCGCCCATCCCATTCATTGCAACCTGCTGATTAGCAGCACAGATTACAAACCGCAAAGCAAAACATTGAATTTGCATTTTTTTTCCGAAGTAAGAAGAATATAGAATAAAAATGTATAATATTCTCTACTTTATATGTATACAGTATGTGTGTGTATATACAGTATCTCACAAAAGTGAGTACACCCCTCGCATTTTTGTAAATATTTTATTATATCTTTTCATGTGACAACACTGAAGAAATGACACTTTGCTACAATGTAAAGTAGTGAGTGTACAGCTTGTATAACAGTGTACATTTGCTGTCCTCTCAAAATAACTCAACATGCAGCCATTAATGTCTAAACCGCTGGCAACAAAAGTGAGTACACCCCTAAGTGAAAATGTCCAAATTGGGCCCAAAGTGCCAATATTTTGTGTGGTCACCATTATTTACCATCACTGCCTTAACCTTCTTGGGCATGGAGTTCACCAGAGCTTCACAGGTTGTCACTGGGGTCCTCTTCCACTCCTCCATGACGACATCACAGAGCTGGTGGATGTTGGAGTCCTTGAGCTCCTCCACCTTCTATTTGAGGATAGGCCCCCAAGAATGCTCAATAGGGCTTAGGTTTTGAGACATGCTTGGTCAATCCATCACCTTTACCCTCAGCTTCTTTATCAAGGCAGTGGTCATCTTGGAGGTGTGTTTGGGGTCGTTATCATGTTGGAATACTGCCCTGTGGCTCAGTTCCTGAAAGGAGGGGATCATGCTCTGTTTCAGTATGTCACAGTACATGTTGGCATTTATGGTTCCCTCAATGAACTGTAGCTCCTCAGTGCTGGCAGCACTCATGCAGCCCCAGACCAAGACACTCCCACCACCATGCTTGACAGTAGGCAAGACACATTTGTCTTTGTACTCCTCATCTGGTTGCCACCACACACACTTGACACTAACTGAATCAAATAAGTTTATCTTGGACTCATCAGACCACAGGACATGGTTCCAGTCAGGGCCGTCTTTAAGGCAGGGCAAAAGGGGCAGCTGCCCTGGGCCCTGTCATTGTTGTGGGGCCCAAAGCAGCTGCCTCATACTTGCTAACTATCCCAGTTTAAATTCCCTTGTCCCTTGAAGTTTTAGTTCTGTGCTGTGTCCCAATATCTCAGTGTGAAGTGCTGCTACTAAGGCTGCCCAGCTCTGCCCTATTGTTGTGTACAGATGACTCACCTGCAGACCCTGCATTTACATGTAAATAACCGGCATTCATAACTAAATAGCTGCGGCCAGTGGCATTGATATGTAAATAAAGTTGGCATTCATATGTATATCATGCCCCCCTGCAGCGAGGAGATGATGTGCTTTAACTTCTAGCAACCAATCAGTGAGCAGTATTACTGTACAATAATCTCTAGCAACCAATTAACAAGCAGAAATAATTTGCTGTAACCGCTGGCTACATATCGCAATTGCTGCCTGATTTGCTGTAACCTCTAGCAACTAATCAGTGAGCCGTAATGTGTGCTGTAACCTCTAGCAACCAGTCAGTAAGCAGTAATGATATGCTGTAACCGCTGGCAACCAATCGCAAGTGCTGCCTGATCTGATACAGTAAAATGGTTTTAAGTCTAGCTGCTATTTATTGTATGTCTCAGGGAAGATGGAGAGTGAAATTGCATGGGGGGGGGGGGAGCCCAAGACATTTTTTTGCCCAGGGTCCAATCAATATTAAAGACGGCCCTGGTTCCAGTAATGCATGTCCTTAGTCTGCTTGTATTCAGCAAATTGTTGCGGGCTTTTTTGTGCATCATCTTTAGAAGAGGCCTCCTTCTGGGACAACAGCCATGCAGACCAATTAGATGCATTGTACGGCGTATGGTCTGAGCACTGACAGGCTGACCCCCCACCCCTTCAATCTCTGCAGCAATGCTGGCAGCACTCATATGTCTATTTTCCAAAGACAACCTCTGGATATGATGCTGAGCATGCGCACTCAACTGCTTTGGCCCACCATGACAAGGAGTGTTCTGAGTGGAACCTGTCCTGTTAAACCGTTGTACGGTCTTGGCCACCGTGCTGCAGCTCAGTTTCAGGGTCTTGGCTATCTTCTTATAGCCTAGGCCATCTTTATGTAGAGCAACAATTCTTTTCTTTTTTTCAGATCCTCAGAGAGTTCTTTGCCATGAGGTGCCACGTTGAACTTCCAGTGACCAGTATGAGAGAGTGAGAGCGATAACACCAAATTTAACACATCTGCTCCCAATTCATACCTGAGACCGAGTAACACTAACGAGTCACATCAAACTGGGGAGGGATAATGGCTAATTGGGCCCAATTTGGACATTTTCACATAGGGGTGTGTGTACTCACTTTTGTTGCCAGCGGTTTAGACATTAATGGCTGTGTGTTGAGTTATTTTGAGGGGACAGCAAATTTACACTGTTATACAAGCTGTACACTCACTATTTTACATTGTAGCAAAGTGTAATTTCTTCAGTGTTGTCACGCAAAGATATAATAAAATATTTACAAAAATGTGAGATTACATGTACAGTATGTGTATATATATATATATATATATATATATATATATATATATACACAGTATATATGTATACTATACAGTTCCTTGAAAAAGTATTCATACCCCTTGAAATTTTCCAAATTTTGACATGTTACAACCAAAAACATAAATGTATTTTATTGGGATTTTAGGTGATGTACCAACACAAACTGGCACATAATTGCGAAGTGGAAGGTTAAAGATAAACGGTTTCAAATTTTTTTTACAAATAAATATGTGAAAAGGCGTGCATGTGTATTTAGCCCCCTTTACTCTGATATCCCTAACTAAAATTGTGGAGCCAATTGCCTTCCAAAGTCACCTAATTAGTAAATAGAGTCCACCTGTGTGTAATTTTATCTCAGTATAAATATAACTGTTCTGTGAAGCCGTCAGAGGTTTGTTAGAGTATCTTAGTGAAGAAACAGCATCATGAAGGCCAAGGAACACAACAGACAGGTCAGGGATAAAGTTATGGAGAAGTTTAAAGCAGGGTTAGGTTATAAAGAAATATCCCAAGCTTTGAACATCCCATGGATCACTGTTCAATCCATCATCCAAAAATGGAAAGAGTATGGCACAACTGCAAACCTACCAAGACATGGCTGTCCACCTAAACTGACAGGCCTTGCAAGGAGAGCATTAATCAGAGAAGCAACCGAGAGGCCCATGGTAACTCTAGAGGAGCTGCAGAGATCCACAGCTCAGGTGGGAAAATCTGTCCACAGGACAACTATTAGTCATGTACTCCACAAATCCTGCAAATAACACACTATCCCTGGGTGGCTACATCCCTCCTCTACTGTATCTGTGGTGGGAGCCATAGCTATCACCCTAGGCTACTGTCCTTATATGGGCTACAAACATGTCTATTTCATCATCTCCATTATGTGTGGGGCAGGGTAATTGGTAGTTTACAGATAATAACAGATAATAACTGGGAAGAAAGATATGCTTCAGTGCAGCTCACAGAAAGTGACAAGGACGCAACATGTTTGGCAAGAGCAACAAATATTTTCTTCATTTGCGAGAAAATACTCAGCCTGAAAAAAAAAAAAGAAAAAAAATGAATGTAGTCATCACATCTAAGGACTGTCAGATGCAATATATTGCATTTCGTGTTCCTTGGCCTTCATGCTGTTTCTTCACTAAGATTCTCTAACAAACCTCTGAGGGCTTAACAGAACAGTTGTATTTATACTGAGATTAAATTACACACAGGTAGACTCTATTTACTAATTTTGTGTGACCGTGTGTATGCAAGCCAAGCTTGAGCAGAATTCCATCTGAAAAACCATCCAAGTTTATTCTGACGGAAATTCCGCTCGTGTGTACGCGGCATAACAGGATGACAAGGTAGGAGCACAACTAGAAGACAGGACAGAGTTATAACAGCTGGTGTCTCGACAAGGACCTCCATGGGAAAATCACCAGATATTTCAAAAAAGTGACAATCTTAAAAAGACTGAAAACAACTTATGAAATGAATTATCACATTAAAGATTATAAGAGATTTTAAAGATTGGGTTTATATATGCTTGAAATGTAATTTTTGCAGGGAGAACTATGGGGGCTACCATTGCTGACCACTCCGAATGATGGTAGTTGCTAGTTTGTCAATCCTCTGCCTTTAATAGTAAGTAAACAACCTAGATCAAATATGTACCCAGAGGTTTTAACTTCACTCTAACTTCACAAAGTGCATATTTGTTATAGGTCAATCATTCTAAAAGTATTAAATCTAAAGCCAGCCAGAATACTAGCGTTTTTAGAAGGAGGTTAGGAATGACAACCCTGTACTTTTCCCTATATAAGTTTTCTTTTAGAAACATTACAACTTTAGCTAACAAAATGTACAGTATGTGATAGCATAGTTCTTTGGCAATGAATCTTCCCAATTTTGTGTATTCTAGGTGCAGAGTTTTGAAGAGGACTTCCCAAGGACACTCAGTCAGGACAGAATTTCCGGTAGGTCTCTCTTTTATTCATTTATTAGTTCAGAGTTTATTCTAGAATGATGATGATTATTCTAGAAGATGGTCTCAGTCAACCATGCTATAACTCTGTGGCCTAAGTTTTGTTGCTAAATAAATTTAGACATCCTAAAGTGTATGTTAAACCCAACAATGTGCTTCTCCAATTTGCTTCCTTTTGGTTTGTTTAACCACTTTGAATGACAATTGCATGGTCATGGGACGCTGTACCCAAACAACATTTTTATAATTTTTGTTTCACACAAATAGAGCTTTCTTTTGGTGGTATTTGATCACCTCTGGGGTTTTTACTTTTTGCGCTACAAATTAAAAAAAAGAACGAAAATTTGGGGAAAAAAAAGTTTTTCTTAGTTTCTGTTACAAAACTTTGTAAATCAGTAAGTTTTCTCCTTCACTGATGAGGCTGCACTTGACAGGCACTGATGAGGCAGTACTGATTGGCACTGATGAGGTAGCACTTATATGCAGCACTGATAAGCAGCACTGATGGGCACTGATAGGTGACACTGATATACAGCACTGATGGGCACTGATAGGTGGCACTGATGGGCACTCATAGGCAGCACTGATGGGCACTCATAGACGGCACTGATAGGTGGCACTGGAGGGCATGTATAGGCAGCACTGGTGGGCACTGGTGGGCACTGGTGGGCACTGATGGGCGGCACTGATAGACAGCACTGATCAGAGGCATTGGAAGGCATCACTGATGGGCACAGAGTGCCATCACTAATGGGCAATGATTGCCATCCCTGGTGGGCTCTAGTGGGCTTACCTGGTGGTCATGGGTGGGCATCCTTGGTGGCCATGGGTGGGCATCCCTGCTGGCCATGGGTGGGCATCCCTGCTGGCCATGGGTGGGCATCCCTGGTAGTCCTGGGTGGCCATCCTCTGGGGGGGCTGCACTGATAATCAGTGCAGACCCCCCTGTCAGGAGAGCAGCCGATTTGCTCTCCTCTACTTGCGTCTGTCAGGGAGAGTAGAGGAAAAGCTGATACTTCGATTTTCCTGTTTACACTGTGATTGGACACAGCTGATCAGGCATTAAAGAGCCTCCCTCAGAGGCTCTTTACCGCAATCGGAGATGTGGTGTGTCAGACTGACACACCACACCACCGATTGCCACGCTGCGCGCCCCCTCCCCCCCCCCATGGGCGCATGACAGCTGCTTATCCTGCTGGACGTCATATGACGCCAAGTCAGGATAATGAAACCACTTTCCAGCCATCATTTTGCTATATGGCGGGGGTGGGAAGGATTTTGTTAAATGTGTTTGATAACTGCAAAAAAACACTGCTGATCTTGTCAGACATTCAGAGTTATCTTGTGTCCTCTGCTGACTTCATGTGTTATCTCAAAGTGCACTCCTAGTTCTTATATTGGACTACTAGTAGTAAAAGGCAGTGGGCAGGTCTGACAACACTCAGTCCACAAAAAAAGCTGTGTGTTGTCAGCCCACAACAGGGCTTAACCATCTCAGTACCAGTATGTTTTACCCCATTCATTACCAGGTCATTTTTAAGTTTTAAGCACTTTGATACTTTGATTGACAATTACTCAATCATGTAACACTGTACCAAAATGAATTTTTTATCATTTTTTGAGACAGGTAGAACTTTCTTTTGGTGGTATTTATTAACTATTAGATTTTGTATTTTTTATTGGCTCGTTCTCCATGGTCTCGCAGCAAATAGTAATGTAGCCAACCTCTATTTGCTCACTCCTGAGATGGCCTAGGGACTCTGGACTATAGACAATGGGATTTGTAGCATGCATAGTGTCTTTTGACTAAGAACAAGTGTAGTATCTGTTCTTATCAGTGTCCTGTAGGGATGCTATGCTATCATTCTGGCATAGGAATAACTAGCTGTATAGTATGCCTGCTGGTATTATTCCTACTTGCTCTGAAGGCTAGTACCGGTTGGAACAGAAACTAGGGCGCCCACAGGCAGTTCAGGCACAAGAGTAAATCCCTCTGAAAAACTGGATCTGCCCAGTTCCTCCTGAATTGAATGGATCTACCTTGTCTGGCCATGGGCTGGGAAGACAGAGATTCTGCGGTGTCTGTGCCCCCTGGGAGTGGTCGCCCCAGGGGTGGCCTTAGTAACACTTGGGTGTGCAACCCCCACTGTGTGAACAGACACATGGTCACAGCACTAAAAACCTTTTCTTCATTGCAACTTTTGAGCTAGCTAAGTTCAGGTCAATGTTTGCTACCAGGCCTCAGGGCCTAGCCAGTGTACATTGCATGGCCACTTTATTGATTTTAATTTATTTTTCTCCTCACGTTTGTCACTTTTCACTTTTGTGTGTGTTTTTTCACTGGATGAGGGTGTGAGTCCTCAGACTTGCCCTGAAGTCTAGGGGGAGGATATGTTGCCATCAGGTTCCTTCCTCCCCTAAACCTGGGGGGTCTCTCTTCGGGAGAGCCGTTCGACCCATTATTCAGAGGTCAACCTTGGCTGGCCACGAGGAGAGGGGTCCACCAGGCCTCCTGGCTAGGTGAACCAAGTTCGTAACCTTGCCCCTGTCAGGTGCCTTGCACCCCGGGAGTTCAGGGAAAGGTCCCACTCCTTTGGGGGTAGATAAAAGTACACGCTTAAGTGAACTTTTTTTTGTATGTGTTCACATGCACCTTTTTTGGTACACTTGACGTTTTTCGGTCTTTTTACACCACCAAGGGTGCCAAGTGTGGGTCCCATGAGACTCCTATCCCGGGGTTGGGTTCTTTTGGGCTACGCTAGACACTTTAGACAGGGTCTCTGCCGCCTTACACATGGGGTACCTTTAATAAATGACTGAACTATAATAAATTCTCTCAATGTAATATGCACCCCCACAGTCACAGTGCATTTAGGAGGGACACGCAGACCCAATACCCTCTCCACCTGTCCAGCGTATCACCGCTTCTTCACTCCCAGTAATGTTATGGAGCACCGCCGTGCACCTAATGTGGACTCTATGCGTGCACTTCACCTAACTCTTCCTCTTCCATACCTATGCACAGGCTTGTGACCTCTGCAGTACTGTTCTGGTCCCATTATTATGGGAGACAAATCTGCTCAAGGAAAGAGTGCAGAGAACAACTCCTCCTGCTAGAAGTTGTCCCACCCGCCACATGTACACACTTATGACAGGCTGCTAGAGAAACCTTAATTATTCTTGGTAACCACTATATCTTCACATTGTATTAATTTTATCTTTGTACCCCAATGATTAATGACCTGAGCATACTTGCATTACACGTCTTTAGCAAATTCAGAACAGGCAAAGTTCCAAAGCTTTACTGAAGAATAAATTAACGTAACAGTTCAACATAAAGTTCAGTCTTTTCCTAACATCCCTAGTCCCTAACTTCAGGCTTGTGGCTACCCCAGCATACCTACACAGGCAGGAGTACTATTTCTGGCTAAGTCCATGATGGCAGTGACCAGGATTGACATCTTTAGGGCAGACTGCATGTCCCAGAAGCTCTTCCAGGATCCTGAGGGTGGATGTGAATTAATTGTCACTCTGAACTTGGCATGTTCAGCAGGCCAACAGGACAGAGTCAAGCCACCGTGCCAGCAGCAACCGCAGACTTCCAATAACCTCTCATGTGCATGTGAGTCCCTGGAGGCCCCTGGGTACGGACCCCTGTCCTTTTTATAATACACAGAACTAGTGGGTGGGACCCAGAAAAGCCTGCCAAGAAAAGAACCAGGAAACACAATCAACACCAGCCTCCCCGGCCGGGGCAGCGTTAAACTCTACCTGCCTACAAGTGTAAAATGACCACAACTACCGTACACTGCTCATTCCAAACATGAAGGGACAAAGAAGAGGTTCTGAAGTCCACAGAGGACATAACTGAGGCCAAAAAACACAGTAAAAAACTATTTTATAAAAAATAGATCATAGGGTCTTTAACCACTTCAGCGCCGAAGGATTTACCCCCCTTTATGACCAGGCCATTTTTTTGCGATGCACCACTGCGTTGCTTTAACTGACAATTGTACCCAAATAAAATATATGTCCTTTTTTCCCACAAATAGTTTTCTTTTGGTGGTATTTTAATCTCCTCTGCATTTATTATTTTTTGCAAAATAGACAAAAATAGATTGTTAATTTTGAAAAAAATTTTTTATTTACTTTCTGTTATAAAACATATCCAATAAAAAATGTAAAAAACTAATTTATTCATCAATTTAGGCCAATATGTATTCTGCTACATATTTTTGGTAAAAAAAAAATCCCAATAAGCGTATAATAATTGGTATAGCATCTACAAACTATGGGATATATTTATGGAATGTATTTATTTATTAGACATGTGCAATTGTTTTCGGCTGAATGCATTTTCGTCCGAATTTCAGGTATTTTCGTTATCGTTTTAACAAACGATAACGAGAGTGCAGAATCCGAAAAACGAAAGATCCGACATAAACAAATGCTTTATTTTCGTTTTCGTTGCTACAACAGTTCGATATAGATAGGAGATTCGACATGATGCTGACAATAACAATCTGTGTCCATCAAACCTGTGGTCGAATGTGCCCAACCTTAACTCTATTAGTCCAAGATTATTCTACATAGAGAGAAAAGATTCGACGTAGGGGAGAAAAGATTCGACGTAGGGGAGAAAAGATAAATAAAAATAATGATGATGATGAATGTTATTGGCTGATTGTAATCAAAGAGGAGGAGCAGTAAAATAGCTAGAACTAAGTACACACGTACTTTGGCTTATGGTGTCTGTTGAAAGTTCTAAGAAGATTCGACGGAGCAGGAAAACTATACGGCGTCGTACAGTTTAGCTGCTCCGTCGAATCTCTTTGAACATTTGACAGACACCATAAGCCTTCAATGACAGATTCGACCTTAATTTGGATTTTCGGACTAATGCAATTTTTAACAAAAAACGAAATAAATAAAAACTAATTTCGGGAGTAACTAAAATAAATTTATTTTTCGGACAAAAACGAAACATTTCAGTGTGCACATGTCTATTATTTATTTTATTTAGTAATGGTGGTGATCCGCGACTTTTAGTGGGTCTGTGATAATGTGGCGTACAAATTGGACACTAACTGACACTTTTAACAATTTTTCGGGAACCAGTGACACCAATACAGTGATCAGTGCTAAAAATATACACTGTCACTGTACTAATGACATGAAAGGGGTTAACATCAGGGGCGATCAAAAGGTTAACTGTGTGCCTAGCCAGTGTGGGAGGTGCTTTTACTAGGGGAAGACATGGAGCTTTGTCCCTGCTTTGCAGGAACACAGGATCCATGCCTTCCCTACTGACAGAATGGCAATCTGCCTTATTTACTGTACTGAATGATCGGCGTGTGCCGGCAAACATCGAGTCCACAGTACCCGCTGATCGGCTCCCGCTGGGTATAATCACAGCGGGAGCGAACCCGCATTCTAGCCTGCTACCCAGAAGGGCTGGGTCATGTATATATATACGTGATTCAGCGCAAAGCTGCCGCCCTGTAGCATTAAAGCTGCTGGGGGTGGACAGGAACGCATGTGTATAGATTATTTTTGATGAATAGAGCTGGCTGTATACTATTGGATTTTTAAACGAAAAATTGTATGAAAATTCTCAGTACATTCAACAGCGTGATGGATGTTGTTCAAAAGTATTTGAAAACTTTGTTTGCTTTTACCATTCAAATTTGTAGTGAGTAGACTTTCCAAACAGAAGCCACAAAGAAATTTGCTTGTTAGAATTTTGATTTTTTTTTTTTATCACTGCAAATGATAAAATGAATGAATGTCAATTTAACCCCACTAACGATTAGAAAATCAAACAAACCTTGTTATAATGGATAAATGCTAACTAAATTCTACTAGTGTATACCCAACTTGGGAATATCATTTAGTGTGACAGGCAGAAGCCTGTATTGTAATTCTGAGCTCTTTTATTTGTCATGGGAACCCAAATGCTTCATCAGTCCCTGATTTAGAAAAGTATGTAAATCAGAAGTTATGATTTTACACTGACTTTGCTTGCTTTATGCTTGTTCAGGTTAGTTAGTATTTTAAGAGAGAGGGCAGAAATCTCAGGTCCCATATTTTTTCAGATATTTGTAGAAAAAAAAAGTTAAAGAATAACTAGTCATCAGCATATTTTTGATGGATCTACCTAATCGTAGTTGAATAACAAAAAGGATAATTTGGTTCATCATCTGTTTTTCCATGGATTACTGCATTATTTACCTGAATGTATCACTTTTGGTTATAAAAAAAGAAGCTATTACTCTCTGTAAAGACAGTAGAAGAGTTGCTTCTCATGCGGCTGTATGGTAAAGCAAAGCAGCAATGTCATATTGTTCATGCTAGATTTAGGTACTGTACATCTGGCCAGCCTTATTTGCCAGGAAGAAGGTTCAGCACAGTCATTTAGAGTCATTTGTACAGAGCAGCAGCTCTAAGTGCAGACACATTCAATTTTCCTATATTTGCATGAACTTGATTAGCATCAGATTAGGAGTAGGCGTGCATTAGCAGTAAGCTGGATGGGTTGTTCAATGAGAGCCACCTTGACGAAAAATTACAAGTAAAAATATGATATGCTGGAAAAATAAACAAAATAGTTTTCTCTATAGAGGTGTCAGCGTATTTTTAAATGGTAAAACGAGAGACTTTCATATTTACCCTTTCATGATGAAGGTAAAAAAAATCCTAACACCTGAATAATTTTGTAACTTTGACTTGTGTTAGTAAAACTGTACATATCTCAACTACATACTGTAGCCAGGTGAATTTATAGCTTGTTTTTTAAGACAAATGGGCTTTCACTTGGTGGTAAATAGTAATGGATATCTCTTGATTTTTTTGTGATAGAAAAACTATCACAAAAAAGTAAAACAATTACTTTTTTAACATTTACTGTATATTTCTTGCTATCACCATGACCTGCCCAAAACAAATTCCCCTGCTCCTAATGGTCACAGCGATACCACATGTGTGTATATTATTTGTTGATTGTACCCGTAGTACAGCCCAGAAACAATAGTGCACATTTTGCTTTTTTTTATCCTACCTAAAACACTCTGACTAAGCAACAATGATGTTGTGAAACGCGTCAGCTGTTTGTCCTGCTTCTGTAATCAGATGAACGTTGACTATTCATTACAATAAAGGCTTTTATCGGAGTGCGGCTGTCCAGAATCCATTTCTTCAATATTGCTCATGATGAGCCGGCACCTTTCTTCCACTTTGAGGAGGGCGTTTTCTTCAGTACACCACCCAGAGCGGTTCACCTTTTTGTTTTGTAAAACACTCTGACGCAAAGTGGTTGATTTACTAAACTGGAGAGTGCAAAATCTGGTGCAGCTGTGCATGGTAGCCAATCAGCTTCTAACTTCAGTTTGTTCAATTGAGCTTTGACAAAAAACCTGGAAGCTGATTGGTTTCTCTGCAGAGCTGCACTAGATTGTGCACTCTCCAGTTTTAGTAAATCAGCCCCTTAGCATCAGTGTGTTGTAGGTTGGATAAAAGCGACACTAATTCTAAACTAAAAAAATGCTTTTCTTTTTAGTCCTACCTGTAATACACTGACCCTGACTTTGACTCTAACCTTGACCCTAACCCTAACCCTGACACTGGCTTAGATCAAACCCTAATCCAGCTATGTAATCTTTATTTATTTATTTATTTTTACACACACTTTTTTTTTTTTTGTTTACAATTTTCTCCTCCACAATGTATCTTTTTTTTCCATTCAGGAGGAGAAAAAAAAAAACAGAGGGACAGGCTATACAGTGGCTGATCACTGTAATAGCCAAGCACAGGCCATCACAGCAATCAGGTGATCGAGAACCAGTCCTGCCCAGTTCCCGATTGTTCTTGATCATGACAGTTCAGTCAAACAATTTTTTTACAATGTGGTTTTTCTTTTTCTTTGGTTGCCACATTTGCTCCAAGGAAAACCAAACAAGGAGGGTCACTGTGGCATGTTTTAGGGCCCGTTTACACCAGAATTCAATGCTGGAAAGGATCATTCTGTGCTCATTTCCTGCACTGCTCATGAGTGCACTGCCCTTGCCAGACACATGTGGGTACCAACTAATTGTTAATGTCACCCAAAATGCATTTTGCACACACATCACATTTGTAACCACCAAACTGCCGTGTACCACTGTACCATGCAGTTTGGTGCAGCACGATCTGAAAAAGTAGTGCTTGCACTACTTCTTCTGTGTTCTGGTATGTTTGGTAGCCTATTGGAGTGAATAAACTGTTAAAACCGGAATGCGCAGGACTGCATGGAACACATGTATTCCAGTGTAAACTGTTTCTTAGTGGCCTTGCTTTGTTAAAAGTGGGCTTTACCCATTATGCATGGTTATACAAGTGTCATTTAGCCAGAAAGAGCATGAATACCAATGTATAGAGAATTGTACCCTCTATATGCCATGTTGTACATTACAAAATGAATACCACTGCATGTTACATACTCCAGACCACTGCACTGTATGCACTATACTTTATGGTACTTACTCCAGTTGGCTTATGTTATGTTGCTGTAAGTTATGCATGTTCCCCCTGTGCTTGTGTGGGTTCCCTCCGGGTACTCTGGTTTCCTTCCATACGATAAAGACAAGTTGGTAGGTTAACTGGATCAGTGGAGCACACCCAAGATGACTACCTTACCTCCTAAGCACTTTGAGTCCTTTGGGTAGGAAAGTGCCTTGCATACATATACAATAGACTTTTATCATACATACAGTGGATCACTGTGCTCTGTATGTTTTACTTTTCATTGCATAGTCTAGACCCCTGTGCACCAAATCTGCATGCTGTGCTTTACACTATGTACCACAAACTGCAGCTTTCTTGCCAATGCCATATGTTACATTCCCCAGACTGGAGATTTTTTTTTTTAAGAATTTCGAATTGTATTCAGTCCAGCACGCTGGCACACTTTGGCCCTGTTCACACTGGCATGAAAAGCAGCAGTTTGAGGCACGCTTTTAACACTCCTTCTATTCCTTGTAAAGTGGGAGTTAGATGATTGATAGTATGGACAACACACAGTGCTGTTCACATTATTACAACATGAAGCGTTTGCGCATGTGGAGTTTGGAAGGAGTTGAAGCATCTCAACTCCTTCCCTTCAAGTGTATTTTAATGCACCATAAATGCGCCCGCACACTTTTGCAATATATATGCGATGCATCTGCGATGCGTTATGCTAGGTTTACAGTTGTGTGGTTGGTTGCCGCTGTGGGACCTCACCTATTACTGCAACCATCCGCAAAAAAAAATGCACTGCCACTCAGGAGATGCATGGGGGTACCATTAATCCTTCAGGCACTCCCATGCACTGGAAATCGCAGCACGCTTTCCCACATTGGGAACCGCACTGTACTATGCAGGTTCCCTGCAGCTGCCTTTTCTAAAAAGTTGCAGGCACCTTTTCCCTACATTTTCAGTGGATACAGCAACCCATTTAAATGAATGGGCTGCTGTGCACTAGCAAACACTGGCAAACACGCTGCATGGAAACCGCATATATGTGAACCAAGCCTTAGGCCTTGTGCACAACAGCTAACATGCCTTTTGTCCCTGTAAAGGTGCAATGGGTGGTTTTAACATGCCTTTAGGCCTGGTTCACACCTATGCATTTTTTAGTGCATTTTCAGTTTTGCAGGAACACACTACAGTCCACTTAACATGGTTTCCTATGGATGTAGTTCACATCTTTATATTTTATGGAAAGGGCAAGTTTTTTTTTTCTGGTTTTTGGTTCCATAGACTTCAATAGTTTAACCACTTCAGCCCCGGAAGGTTTTACCCCCTTAATGACCAGAGCATTTTTCATTCAGCACTGCATCACTTTAATTGACAATTGCATGGTTGTGCGACGCTGTTCCCAAACAAACGCTGTTCTCCCACAAATAAAGCTTTCTTTTGGTGGTATTTGATCACCTCTGCATTTTTTATTTTTTGCGCTATAAACAAAAAAGAGCATTAATTTTGAAAAAAAAAAACGATATTTTTTACTTTTTACTATAATAAATATCCCACATTTATTATTTTTAACACATTTCTTCATCAGTTTAGGCTGATATATATTCTTCTACATATTTTTGGTAAAAAAAAATCGCAATAAGCGTATATTGATTGGTTTACGCACAAATTATAGCATCTAAAAAATAGGGAATAGATTTATGGCATTTTTATTATTATTTTTTTACTAGTAATGGCAATGATCTAAAATTTTTATCGTAACTGTGACATTGCGGTGGACAGATCGGACGGTTTTGACACGTTTTTGGGACCATTGACATTTGTACAGGGGTCAGAGCTAAAAATAGCCACTGAGTACAGTATAATTGTCACTGGCAGGGAAGGGGTTAACGCTAGGGTGTGATCAAGGGGTTAAATGTGTTCCCAATGAGTGTTTCTAACTGTGTGTGGGGGGGGGGGCTTACTGGGACATGACAGAGATCACCATTCCAAACCACTGGGAACAGTAGATCCCTGTCATGTCTCCTGTCATAGGCATTTCCCCGTTCTGCCTGTGTACAAGGCATTCGCGGGCCGCTGGAGGACATCGAGTCCCCCCGACCCGCGGGCACGCTCCTGCAGCTAGCAGCTCAAGCGAGCGCATGTCCTGCCGGCCACACGTGTCCGTCCGCAACTGAGCCTGCGCGGGCTGCCGTACACCTACGGGGATTCCCGCAGGAGAGCCATTGTGCCGCCGTCATACGACGGCAGCCATTCTTTAAGCGGTTAAAGATGTGTATTGAAAAACACAAAATGCACCTGCAATATGCAAACTGCAACCTGCACAAGTGTGAATCAGGCCTTATCGCAAGTTAAAAGCATGGCAAACACAATGAACAACGCACATTAACGCTATAGGTGCGTTTGTTCAGCCTCAGTATTTTGAGCAAGTGTGAACAAGGTCTTTTTCATTTTTTTCACTTTGTGAAAAAAACACAAATCTTTTTGGAAAATGATTTTTATAGCGTCTAAAAATTCCAGCCAGATGATCGAGGTTTGTTAACCTGAAAAACACGTTTTACTAGTACTGAGCAAAAAATGGCAATGTATCAGCTTAAGCAAGAAGGACTGCTTAGAAATCTGAGCTATACACTGTAACCCAGAACACACATACAATCATATAGGACAGTTTATAACATCACCTGTATTTTCAACATCAGGATTCCCTTTATATCCAGTGGCGCTCATTCACACTTGAGCATCATCTTGCTTAAAGCTTGCCACGTGAAGCTCAAAAAATACATTAGCTTCTTTGGGGCAGAGTCACAAATTTTTGTCCTCTATAGACTTCAATGGGAGCTCCTAAAAGTTCCTAAAGACGTGTGACTTTTTGCCTCTCCTCTTAGTAGCTGGCCTTTTATTGACTAAAAATGTGCATACAAACATCTATAATAAACGACTCATAAATTGTCTAAAAATGTTCGTGCTGTGAATGGGGACTAAGCTCACTCACTTTTACATTTCACTGCCGCGATGTGCATGATCCTTGCAGCATATATACCATATATGTACCGTATATATATATATATATATATATATATATATATATATATATATATATATATATACACAGAATCTCACAAAAGTGAGTACAGCCCTCACATTTTTGTAAATATTTTATTCAATTTTTTCATGTGACAACACTGAAGAAATGACACTTTGCTACAATGTAAAGTAGTGAGTATACAGCTTGTATATATAGCTTGCTGTCCCCTCAAAATAACTCAACACACGGCCATTAATGTCTAAACCACTGGCAACAAAAGTGAGTACACCCCTAAGTGAAAATGTCAAAATTGGACCCAGTTAGACATTTTCCCTTCCCGGTGTCATGTGACTCATTAGTGTTACAAGGTCTTAGGTGTGAATGGGGAGCAGGTGTGTTAAAATTGGTGTTATCACTCTCACTCTCTCATACTGGTCAACATGGCATTTCATGGCAAAGAACTCTCTGAGGATCTGTAAAAAAGAATTGTTGCTCTACATAATGATGGCCTAGGCTATAAGAAGATTGCCAAGACCCTGAAACTGAGCTGCAGCACAGTTGCCAAGATCATACAGTTGTTTAACAGGACAGGTTCCACTCAGAACAGGCCTCACCATGGTCGACTAAAGAAGTTGAGTGCACGTGCTCAGCGTCATATTCAGAGGTTGTCTTTGGGAAATAGACATATGAGTGGCTGCGGAGGTTGAAGGGGTGGGGGGTCAGCCTGTCACTACTCAGACCATACGCCACACACTGCATCAAATTGGTCTGCATGGCCGTAGTCCCAGAAGGAATCCTCTACTAAAGATGATGCACTAGAAAACTCACAAACAGTTTGCTAAAGACACGCAGACTAAGGACATGGATTATTGAAACCATGTCCTGTGGTTTGATGAGACCAAGATAAACTTATTTGGTTCAGATGGTGTCAAGTGTGTGTGGCGGCAACCAGGTGAGGAGTACAAAGACAAGTGTGTCTTGCCTAGAGTCAATCATGGTGGTGGGAGTGTCCTGGTCTGTGGCTGCATGAGTGCTGAGAGCACTGGGGAGCTACAGTTTCTTTGAGGGAACCATGAATGCCAACATGTACTGTGACATACTGAAGCAGAGCATGATCCCCTCCCTTTGGAGACTGGGCAGCAGGGCAGTATTCCAACATAACGACCCCAAACACACCTCCAAGACGACCATGTTAGAGGTGATGGACTGGCCAAGCATGTCTCCAGACCTAAACCCTATTGAGTATCTGTGGGGCATCCTCAAACGGAAGGTAGAGTAGCGCAAGGTCTCTAACATCCACCATCTCAATGATGTCATCATGGAGAAGTGGAAGAGGGCTCCAGTAGCAACCTGTGAAGCTCTGGTGAACTCCATGCCCAAGAGGGTTAAGGCAGTGCTGGAAAATAATGGTGGCCACACAAAATATTGACACTTTGGGCACAATTTGGACATTTTCACTTAGGGGTGTACTCACTGTTGTTGCCAGCTTTTTAGACATTAATGGCTGTGTGTTGAGTTATTTTGAGGGGACAGTAATTTTACATTGTTATACAAGCTGTATACTCACTACTTTACATTGTAGCAAAGTGTAATTTCTTCAGTGTTGTCACATGAAAAGATATAATAAAATATTTACAAAAATGTGAGAGGTGTACTCACTTTTGTGAGATACTGTGTATATATTAAATTAAATCCCAGCCTAAGAACATTGCTGCATAACACATTCTTCATCATGATTTTCGGATGTTATGATGTCAGGATAAAAACCTGCCATTTCAAATCCAGCAGAAACAAGGGCAATGCTAAGAAGACACCTCCTCATTCTAGCACTATACATTTCATTAAGTAAATGTGCCGGTTGCCATGGTTAACTTCCACCCCAAAAAATGCTAATTGCCCGATTGTCTTTGCCTTCGGTACTTTCTGAGTCATGTTCTAGAACAAGCAAGCAGGTCTCACTTCTCTGGCTGCAAACTTCAGTAAGCAGTAACTAATGCAGCTAGAGGATTAGCAGTACAGTATAGCCAGGCATAGGTCATCAGTGGCAACATATGTATTTGTTTGTAACAGGTTTCATTTTACAGACAGGCAAGGGAATGGCAAAATATACTTATCTGACATTAACCTAATTCGTTCTGTGTTTTCTTGTGGTCATCACTCCAAGTTTCCATTTGAACACTACTACAGGCGATAATTAGCTGTATGGTAGTTACAGCATGAGCTGCATTTATCTTTAGGCTTCTGGAGCTCAGACTTGGCACAATATAAGTTTTGAGAAATACAAATGCTACCTTAGAGGGAAAACAAACTGGTGACTTTCTCTTGGCAATGCTATCATAACTCACTTTTAACAAACAAAGCAAATTTATTGTAAGGGAAGCTTGAAGATCTAAAGGTCAATGGAAATTCCAAATGCAAAAAAGTATCCAATAATTGTTAACAGTATAATCATGTTCTGTTCTAATATCTTATTCTATATCAGGGTTATCAAAGGATGCCCCCTTACCAGTGGCAGCTGGTGCTCTAATTTGAGGGGGAAAGCGGCAAACAAACCATCTGACCCCCCCATTCATTCGGTCGGTCAGTGAAATACCCCACCCCCCCGTTGCTCGGTTGATCAGTCAGTCGGTCAGTCGAACACCCCCCGTTACTCCACCGATCAACCATCAGTCCCTCACTTACCCAATCCAGGCCGCGGGCAGCTTCGGCAGCATCCCCCTGCGTCTCCTCCTCGACGCCTCCCCCCCATGCTCCTGGCCAGTACGGTTGGCTTCTCCTCTCGGGTCTTCCTGATTGGCCAATTGTCCATTGACACACAGAATGGGGCTCAGCCCAGCCCCCAGCTCCCTCCCCAATGGCTCCCGCTGCTATGTCTGAGCCAATGAGGAGGGAGATAGGTAGGAGTTCAGATGCTCTAGTGCACATCACTGGATCAAGATCAGGCTCAGGTAAGTTACATAGTTAGTAAGGTTGAATAAAGACACCAGTCCATCCAGTTCAACCTGAGTGAGTGTGGGTGTGTGTCTACAATTATCCCTATTTATTTAAGGTACCCATATAGGTATAGGTATATTATCCCTATTTATTTAAGGTACCCATATAGTGCCGTTAATTTACGCAGCACTCCACACATACATCGCACACTCACATCGGTCCCTACCCTCAAGGAACCCACAATCCAAGGTCCCCAACTCACATTTATTTACTAGGGACAGTTTTGAACAGAAGCCAATTAACCTACCAGCATGTCTTTGGAGTGTGGGAGGAAACCAGAGTACCCGGAGGAATCCCACGCAGGCACAGGGAGGACATGCAAACTCCAGGCAGGTAGTGTCATAGTTGGGATTCGAACCAGCGACCCGTTCTACTGCTAGGTGAGAGTGCTACTGTGCTAAGTATTGGGGAAACTTGGGGGGGCTACACACAGAAGGTTGAAACACTTTAGATTGTATATATTTTTATTAACAAGTTTTCAAAAATTACAAAAGTAGTATAGAAAGAAAAACAAATCCAAATAGAAATTATGAATACAACCACAAACATCCATATTTTTTTGCAAGTTATAATATATGTTTAGTATGAACTGTTTTTACATTTTTCATTCTTTAATTGTTTATGCACCGTATATGTTTTTTTTTTTCTTTGGTTTCACTTATGGAGTGATATCTGTGTGGTATCATCAAAATACTTATATTTCTACTATTTATGCACCTGAAGTGTGTTTAGAATGTTTTTAATCGCTGTACAGTTGATTGCTTGACGACTGTAGCTGCTAGAGCTTTAATATTAGGGCACTTGCCTGTCCAGGAATGCAGCGGTGACCTCACCTGAGCCCACTTTTCAATCGGCTATCGGGTGCTGGCGCTGCCATCTCGACTACTGCCCAAAGCACGTTGCCTTTGTGAATGGGCCGGCTGCAGGGAAAGGAACTTCCGGCTCAGTTCGCTGCGGCTATCAGAACCAGGTTCCTGCTCCCCCAAATGGTGCTGGTATATCCCATTATCCCATTGAAATCTTACCGGGTTTTGTGTACATGGGAGATCATCGCCAAGCAAATGACCATTATATTCAAAAGGACCTGCAGATTAAGTCTGAGGTTAATGTGTCTTTAGAGCCCACAAAACTGTTTGTGCCCATATTATTGCACACTGCAGTGCCAGATTCACAGGATTCTGATCTCCTACAATTCTTCCCAGCTGCTTGTCAGTTTATTGGGGAGTGAGGATCTATAATATCAGCACCAGTGAAAGCCTTATTATTTGGCTGGATGTCCCAGGCGATGGATTTTCATTGCGTTGGAGCTTGGGTTCAAGCATAAACAAAGGCTCAACTAGACCTGTAGGGGTCTTTGTCTAAGGTGAGAGGATAGGGCAAACCACTGGCGCACTACGGATGGTGGAAACATTTGGATTTGATGGATTCTATTTTGCACAAGCACTTTATTGGACTGAGCACGTTAATCACATTTATTCACTGCATTGTCACTTTGAATTGTTCCACTTTATGGTGCGTGAAGAAACGTTATACATTATATATACAGTGGGGCAAAAAAGTATTTAGTCAGCCACCAATTGTGCAAGTTCTCCCACTTAAAAACATGAGAGAGGCCTGTAATTGTCATCATAGGTATACCTCAACTATGAGAGACAAAATGTGGAAACAAATCCAGACAATCACATTGTCTGATTTTTGAAAGAATTTATTTGCAAATTATTGTGGAAAATAAGTATTTGGTCACCTACAAACAAGCAAGATTTCTGGCTCTCACAGACCTGTATCTTCGTCTTTAAGAGGCTCCTCTGTCCTTCACTCATTACCCGTATTAATGGCACCTGTTTGAACTTGTTATCAGTATAAAAGACACCTGTCCACAACCTCAAGCAGTCACACTCCAAACTCCACTATGGTGAAGCCCAAAGAGCTGTCGAAGGACACCAGAAACAAAATTGTAGACCTGCACCAGGCTGGGAAGACTGAATCTGCTATAGGCAAGCAGCTTGGTGTGAAGAAATCAACTGTGGGAGCAATAATTAGAAAATGGAAGCCTAAAAGACCACTGATAATCTCCCTCGATCTAGGGGTTCAATGCAAGATCTGAGCCCGTGGGGTCAAAATGATCACAAGAATGGTGAGCAAAAATCTTAGAACCACACGGGGGGAATGACCTGCAGAGAGCTGAGAGCAACGTAACAAAGGCTACCATCAGTAACACACTACGCCGCCAGGGACTCAGATCCTGCAGTGCCAAACATGTTCCCCTGCTTAAGCCAGTACATGTCCGGGCCTGTCTGAGGTTTGCTAGAGAGCATTTGGATGATCCAGAAGAGGGTTGGGAGAATGTCATATGGTCAGATGAAACCAAAGTAGAACTGTTTGGTAGAAACACAACTCGTCGTGTTTGGAGGAGAGCGAATGCTGAGTTGCAACCAAAGAACACCATACCTACTGTGAAGCATGGGGGTGGCAACATCATGCTTTGGTACTGTCTCTATGCAAAGGGAACAGGACGACTGATCCGTGTACATGAAAGAATGAATGGAGCCATGTATCATGAGATTTTGAGTACAAACCTCCTCCCATCAGCAAGGGCATTGAAGATGAAACGTGGCTGGGTCTTTCAGCATGACAATGATCCCAAACACACTGCCCGGGCAAAGAAGGAGTGGCTTCGCAAGAAGCATTTCAAGGTCCAGGAGTGGCCTAGCCAGTCTCCACATCTCAACCCCATAGAAAACCTTTGGAGGGAGTTGAAAGTCTGTGTTGCCCAGCGACAGCCCCAAAACACCACTGCTCTGGAGGAGATCAGCATGGAGGAATGGGTCAACATACCAGCAACAGTGTGTGACAACCTTGTGAAGACTTACAGAAAACGTTTGACCTCTATCATTGCCAACAAAGGATATATAACAAAGTATTGAGATGAACTTTTGATATTGACCAAATACTTATTTTCCACCATAATTTGCAAATAAATTCTTTCAAAAATCAGACAATGTGATTGTTTGGATTTATTTCCACATTTTGTCTCTCATAGTTGAGGTATACCTATGATGACAATTACAGGCCTCTCTCATCTTTTTAAGTGGGAGAAGTTTCACAATTGGTGGCTGACTAAATACTTTTTTGCCCCACTGTATATATATAATCTATATCTATTTTGTTTATTTTTTTATAATTTTATTTTTTACAATATGTATATATATCTATTTTTTTTTTACAATTGAACTTTTAAATATTTATTACAATCCTTTCTTTTTTATTATTATTTTTATTAGCCCTGTTGGGGGGGGGGGCTTTGGTGAGATATCAGGGACATCTCCCCTTTGAGACAGGGAAAGAGACTAAGGACACAGATTCCCTAGTTCCTTTCTCTGCAGCCTCAGCTGCACTGAAGGTGAATAGACAGAAGACAGAGGCTCCTTTCTATTCATAAACTAAAGCATCGTAAACAAAGTTTACGATGCTTAGTTATGAATGGACAGAGTCAGTATGCATTCACAAAAGGAAGGAGCCGATAACTGACAGCTTTACCGGCTCCTTCCTCCGCTCTCCATCCTGACAGATCTGGGAAGGGGGGGGGGGGCGGAGGGGGACACAGAGGACCCAGGGAGCACAGAGGGGGACCTGGAGGAGGACCTGGAGGAGGACACGGAGAAGGACCCGGAGTAGGACACGGACAGGGACTGGAGGAGGACATGGAGAAGGACCGGAAGAGTAAACAGAGGACACTGGGAGCACAGAGGGGGACCTGGAGGAGGACACAGAGGTGGACCCAGAGGAGGACACAGACAGGGACTGAAGGAGGACATGGACGGGACCAGAAGAGTAAACAGAGGACGCGGGGAGCACAGAGGGGGACCTGGAGGAGGACATGGAGGTGGACCCGGAGGAGGACATGGAGGTGGACCCAGAGGAGGACATGGAGGTGGACCCAGAGGAGGACACAGACAGGGACTGGAGGAGGACACGGATGGGGACAGGAAGAGGAAACAGAGGACCCGGGGAGCCAGAGAAGGATACAGGGGACAGTCGAGGGTGATCGGTGCGGTGGTGGGGGGAATTACAATCACCGATCTCCCTGTGTGGCTTTCAATAAAGCAGCTGAAAGCCGTGGGAGGGAGAGGAGGAGAAGCGTCTGTCAGCTGCTTTATTGAAAGCCACACAGGGAGATCGGTGATTGTAACTCCCCACACCGATCATCTCTGAGGCTGCCCATGTAGCAGATTAGGCATCGCAGCATTTGCACGAGTACAAGTACTTGTGCAAATGCTCGGTATCGGCACCAATACCGATACTAGTCTTCACTATAACATTTAACCCCTTCCCGACCAGCCACCGCAGTTATACTGCGGCAGGTTGGCACTGCTGCGTGAGCCGTCGTAGCTGTAGTCTGCTCTTTAAGACGCTACTGCAGGCGTGCACCCGCAGCATGTCCCCGGAGTTGATGTGTGTGCCCGGGGGGGCACGATGACCACCGGGCACCCGCGATCGCTCCTCTCGCCTGGTTCTGTCAGGGGACAGGAGACAGATCATGTGTTCCTACCAAGTAGGAACAAAGATCTCTCTCCTCCTATAGTCAGCCACATTCCCCTCACAGTTAGAACACACATAGGGAACACATTTAACCCCTTGATTGCCCCCTAGTGTTAACCCCTTCCCTGCCAGTGACATTTTTACAGTAATCAGTGGCTATTTATAGCACTGATCGCTGTATAAATGTCAATCGTCCCAAAAAAGTGTCAAAAGTGTCTAATTTGTCAGCCGCAATATCTCAGTCCTGATAAAAATCGCAGATCTCTGCCATTACTAGTAAAAAAAAAAAATAGAAGAATATATATCTGCCTAAACTGATGAAGAATTTAGTTTTTTTTTTTTAAAAATTGGGATATTTATTATAGCAAAAAGTACAAAATATTGTGTTTTTTTTTTTCAAAATTGTTGCTCTTTTTTTGTTTATAGCGCAAAAAATAAAAACCGCAGAGGTGATCAAATACCACCAAAAGAAAGCTTTATTTGTGGGAAAAAAAGGACACACATTTTGTTTGGATACAATGTTGCATGATCACGCAATTGTCAGTTAAAACGACGCAGTGCCGCATCGCAAAAAATGGTCGGGAAGGGGGCAAATCCTTCCGGGGCTGAAGTGGTTACAGTGTATCTGAAGCCCAACCCAGTCAGTTATTTGCCATCTTTATCACATTTGGGAGATTTACTGTTACTTTCTGTCTTGTAGCATGACAGGAAGTGAGAGGACATCTCTTTAAGAGGAATCTTAGACAGTCTCTTCAGAACAAGTGTCTCCATTGTTACACTGAAACATTTCCAGTCTTTTCTTGTTCTGGATTTCCTGTCACTCCCAGTAACAATGGTCATCAGAAATACAGTCAGGTCCATAAATATTGGGACATCAACACAATTCTAATCTTTTTGGCTCTATACACCACCACAATGGATTTCAAATGAAACAAACAAGATGTGCTTTAACTGCAGACTTTCAGCTTTAATTTGAGGGTATTTACATCCAAATCAGGTGAACGGTGTAGGAATTACAACAGTTTTTATATGTGCCTCCCACTTTTTTAAGGGACCAAAAGTAATGGGACAATTGACTGCTCAGCTGTTCCATGGCCAGGTGTGTGTTATTCCCTCATTATCCCATTTACAAGGAGCAGATAAAAGGTCCAGCATTCATTTCAAGTGTACTATTTGCATTTGGAATCTGTTGCTGTCAACTCTCAATATGAGATCCAAAGAGCTGTCACTATTAGTGATGCAAGCCATCATTAGGCTAAAAAAACAAAACAAATCCATCAGAGATATGGCAAAAACATTAGGTGTGGCCAAATCAACTGTTTGGAACATCCTTAAAAAGAAAGAACGCACCGGTGAGCTCAGCAATACCAAGAGACCCGGAAGACCACGGAAAACAACTGTGGTGGATGACCGTAGAATTATTTCCCTGGTGAAGAAAACACCCTTCACAACAGTTGGCCAGATCAAGAACACTCTCCAGGAGGTAGGTGTATGTGTGTCAAAGTCAACAATCAAGAGAAGACTTCACCAGAGTGAATACAGAGGGTTCACCACAAGTTGTAAACCATTGGTCAGCCTCAAAAACAGGAAGGCCAGATTAGAGTTTGCCAAACATCTAAAAAAGCCTTAACTGTTCTGGAACAACATCCTTTGGACAGATGAGACCAAGATCAACTTGTACCAGAGTGATGGGAAGAGAAGAGTATAGAGAAGGAAAGGAACTGCTCTTGATGCAAAGCATACCACCTCATCAGTGAAGCATGGTGGTGGTAGTGTCATGGCGTGGGCATGTATGGCTGCCAAAGGAACTGGTTCTCTTGTATTTATTGATGATGTGACTGCTGACAAAAGCAGCAGGATGAATTCTAAAGTGTTTCGGGCAATACTATCTGCTCATATTCATCAAAATGCTTCAGAACTCATTGGACGGCACTTCACAGTGCAGATGGACAATGATCCGAAGTATACTGCGAAAGCAACCAAAGAGTTTTTTAAGGGAAAGAAGTGGAATGTTATGCAATGGCCAAGTCAATAACCTGACCTGAATCCGATTGAGCATGCATTTCACTTGCTGAAGGGAAAATGCCCCAAGAACAAGTAGGAACTGAAGACAGTTGCAGTAGAGGCCTGGCAGAGCATCACCAGGGATGAAACCCAGCGTCTGGTGATGTCTATGACTTCAGGATGTAATTGACTCCAAAGTATTAAAAAGTGAAATTTTGATGGATGATTGTTAATCTGTCCCATTACTTTTGGTCCCTTAAAAAGTGGGAGGCACATATACAAACTGTTGTAATTCCTACACCGTTCACCTGATTTGGATGTAAATACCTTCAAATTAAAGCTGAAAGTTTGCAGTTAAAGCACATCTTGTTTGTTTCATTTAAAATCCATTGGTGTATAGAGCCAAAAAGATTAGAATTGTGTTGATGTCCCAATATTTATGGACCTGGCTGTATATACAGAGAAAGAGTGAGCCACCCCAGCAGAGACACAAACATCAATAAAAACATGACATGGGGTCCTAACCCTTCCTTACTCTATTGAAAACGAATAAAATAAAGGTTTGGATTTACCTATACATACATGAGTTCTCCAATTCAATGCAAGTGACAGGGGAGGAAAAACTCCCATTATAGCCTATAATTCAACTAGCTAAATAAAAGGGCCTGCCATCTATACTCCTATTGCTTTGAATACCCAAACACCACCTAAACCAGAAACAACTGTTTATGAAACTGAGTTTTGGTTATTTTAATTTTTCATTGCTAAGGAGAGCTTTGGCACATGGTTTACTTCTCTTGCATAGATGAAATGGTATCACTGAACAGTGAACAGCTCAGGAACCTTACCTCCTCTTTGACCCCATTTTTTTATCCATAGGGTCAGGGCCAGATTTACATCTCAGGAGCCTGTAGGTGAAGAATTTTGAAGCTATCAAGCTGACATAGGCTTCTCTGTTATATAAGGTGTTATGGGGATGAGATTTGCTAGAGTGCTAAAGAAACAGATGAACACAAAAATATATATTCACCAAGGTACCTCAATATGTACTAATCTGACTAATTAGCAATAAAATATACAGGGTTTTTTAACTCCTTATATGAATGTATGAACACCTTATTATCAGTCATTTGTACCATTGTTATAAATAAGTAATGGAGCTGGGGAAAAGGGATAATCCTTATTTAATTAAAATTCATCTATACTCCCAGGTTGGCAGCAACAAGACATATGTGAGACTAATACCCTTAGTCTGCCTGCATGCATGTGCAATTAAAAAATCACTCTACAGTCGCACTGGCAGTTTAGTGTTGCTTTTGGCATTTACAAATTCTTTTATTTTGTGACTTTTTCACCAAACACATATGCTGAAGCAGATGTTGCTTATTTGTTGTGTATTCAGTTCTGTAGGCACTGGCAGCCGATATCATTGTTCAGCAATGAAGCTCTGTTCACAGACTTACTTTAGGACCTGGTAACTGTGAAGCTGGCTGAGCTGGCAGTGAATATGTTATTGCTATAGCATATCGCTGACTGTTTATATCACAGAGCTTGTGATCTAAATACAGGAATCCCTTCTGATTAGAAGATAAGTCAGACAATATGTGATCATTCATTTCTTGACCGGGGTCAGGTAGCTTCTTGAGATTTCATCTGACAGTAGGAATTTCCCTGTTTACAAAATGGAAGCGGTTTTTGGTAGGCTTTGTGCAGTGCATTTTTTTAGTTCCGATTTCGAACTAGCCCATGTGGACAACATTTCCTAATGGCCCGTACACATGATCAAAAAATCATACAAAAAATACCCCTTTTGAAGAGATCGTACAACAATCTGATCATTAGTACGCAGCTTTGAAGAGCCAACCACACAACAGTTAATCTGATATTATCCGAAAGGACAAGCATGACATTTTTTCTCGTACGATATCAGATTGTATGATTTTCATTTAATCAGTACAGTGGTCTTTCAAATATACAATACAAATACACTACAACACATCACTTCCAAATGTTTATTCTTTCGTACGTGAATTTTCGTCTCTTTAGTAAACTCGTTATTTTCGATATGAGAAAAGCATACAAAAACAGACATTAATGTACAAATTCCATTCTATGTAAACATAACAGCAACTGTTGTGGCAATGTGGTACATCCCTCTGCCTTTGTCCAAAAGTCTTCAAGCTAGTCACAGGATGCTACAGGGTCATCTGACTTTTGTCTTGATTTCAAACGAATGCAGATGGAGTCAAAAATACTCTTAACATCAGAACTGTTAAGGAAGGGCACAGTGGCAATGGCCATGATGCACTGGACTTGTCCTTTATCTTCCTGGGTGTCATTTAACCTTTAAGACTGAGGACATCTCATGGCAGAGAAGAGATAAAGTGGATTGAAAGTACATATTGAAGCCTGAGCTGCTAGGGGACAAGGGGATCTTTTTTTGTGGAAAAGTAGTCCAAAGGGGCCCTCAAAGCAGTAGCAAACTCATTTAAATTAAAAAAAAAAAAAAATATATATATATATATATATATATATATATATATATATATATATATATATATATATTCCTCCTGCAATGCAAAGTTATAA
The DNA here is from genome assembly GCA_037952925.1 of Lithobates clamitans. Lineage (NCBI taxonomy): Eukaryota > Metazoa > Chordata > Amphibia > Anura > Ranidae > Lithobates > Lithobates clamitans. The sequence continues at coordinate 1,757,127 of JBBGZY010000116.1, read as the reverse complement.
TGTGCTAGCATGCATCACATACTAGCACATTATGTGAAACTTACCTTAAAACGAAGCCCTCCAGTGGCGCACTGTCAGGGCTTCCATCTTCACCCGATCTTCATTCTGGGTTCACAGGCTTCCAGTCCCTTGAGTAGAGGAGCCGCAATGACATCACCCCAGCACATGCGCATTGGAGTTGCTGTTCACTGCACAGGACTCTGAAGGAACGGCATACACTTTGACGTCAGCAGCAGCTTCACGAAGAAATATCTCCTAAAACGGTGCACATTTAGGAGATATTAACTGTAACTATAGGTAAACCTATAGTAAGGCTTACCTATAGGTAGAAATCAGCCAAGGGAGTTTACACCCACTTTAAAACAACCCTTAAACTGTTAGTCAGTGGAAAGCCCCTACCTACATGAATGCTGTCACAAATCTTCAATTTACATTGCTGGTCATTGACACTAGCTTTGTGCTAACATGACCCTCATGGTCTGCCACAGTAGGAGGCAGACAGAGAATATGACGGTGCTCTCCAAAGATGATTTATTGGAGTTCTTTGTTACTGCCCAACCCACAGGCATCTTCCTTTATAAATAAATGGAGCAGCTGCCATTTTTGGTACACATCAGATACACATTGTGGGTCTTGAGCTGCCTGAATGAATCTTGTGTGTTTCTGTGTCTTACACTTTCAAATCTGACTGCGCATTCAACTTTAGAACTACCAAAGACTGTAGGATAAGGGCCTGTCTGAGTGGATACAAATTTAATTGGCCAGTGTAGGTAGATCTTCTTAGTTTTGGTAAATCTACAGGAGATTGAACACACATTGTACAGGCAGATTGTAAGCTCTGTTGTGGGTAGGGATGCCTTCAAGATGAGCCTGGTGTCACTTTATTCTTTGCTTTATATATGTCCCAAGTTTAGTTCTCATATTCAGTAACTTAATGTTAGGTATCACACTTTGTAAAGGTGCCTTGACATGTCAGTGTGGATTTACATATATGCAAATGCATGCAATGAAAAAACCCCAAGGTAATGGGCAATAATTATAGATAGTTGAGGATGTCATAGTGTGATTGCCAGGTTTGTCAAAAAAAAACAGTCCAAGGGATGTTACTTACCTTTAATGTAATGCAGTCCTTGTGCTGCCGTGTCCTGATTTAGCAGAAACCTGACTATGTCTGCCCTTTCCGTTCAGCCCCTCCATTCATAGAAGCCAGTACGATCTATGAATGGAGGGGGTGGACCTTTCAATCAACTGCATGTTCTCCATTCATAGATCATCTGTACCAACAGAAGAAAAGTATCACAAAGCGATCAGTCACAAAAGATTTGTAAGGTTGTTTGAAAATCTGTTTAGGTAACAAAGGGTTAAGGCCTTATTATCACTCCTCTAAACAGCCCGTTGGCGCAAATGATGCTCATGAAGTTTACATTACTTTCTTTTATCGGGCAGTGGCAACCCATGTCTTGAAGAAAATAAAAGCAAAAAACAAGTTTAATGTTCACAATAAGCTACAAAACCCATGGAAGTGTTTGTGTTTACTGTCCTCAAACATTAGGGGGCCGGACTGTAGCCAACAGAAATAGAATTTTTTTTCTGGCATCAGTGGGAGTAAACTGTGCCCCATCTTTGGTATTAGGGTGAGGAATAGTACCCCTTTGTTAATGTCGGTGAAAGAAATGACACCCCATTGTTGATGTCAGTGGCAAGAATTATGCCCCATTTTTGGTGTCGGAGGGCAGAATAGTGTCTCATATCAGCAGGATTTATAGATGAATAGTGCCCCAAGAGCTGGATAAAGGCAACCAAAAGGCCGCAGTTTGGAGACCTCTGCATTTGACCAATAAATGTTTCAAAAATAATTTATAGTGATACAAGATATTGTAAAAGGCGCTCCTCGATATATACTCCAGAGTTTATGTTTACAGATAAGGACAAATCAGAAACAATATGTGTGCCAGCATTCTTTATTGGAGGAAATTAATAACATCATTCCTACCACTTCTACTTTTCTCACAAAGTTTGTGTAATTTAGTGAAATTTTAAAATGTAACCATTTACATAATTAGATGTAAACTAGATGGGTGTTCTGTATTTTTCATTTCTTCTTTCTTTTCCATAAAATGTAAATTACATTGCGAAATGACTTCTGCATGATTTCTGCATGACTTCTGCATTTTAGATATAGAATGTTTGTTGTATCAATAGCTTATTTTCAATTATTACTTGAATAAAACCACAAGATGGCAGTGCTGCAATATTCACATTACCACCAGATGTACAGTGTCTGTTAACAAGGTCCTTTCCATGCTCTGGGCATATTAGATAGCTCTTTCTTGCTGTTTTGTGAACCTGTAAGTATAAAAATATGAGAGCTTCCATCATACCTCCCAACTTTCTGAGATAAGAAAGAGAGATACCTTTCAGTTCTAAGTATATATGCAAAATTTTTATTTTTTAAGCTGCATGCTACAGGGTTAGAACAATCAATTCTACAAACTTCAGAATGCCTCCCACTTTTTGGGGTCCAGGAGCACATAAAAAGTGCAGAGGGGAAGAGTATAATTTCTCAGTTCAGTTACTGAACCCAGAAGCACTCTGCTTTGAATGCTTCCAGGTTCAGAGCTGTCAGAAACTCAAGCAGGGTTAGCACCTGATTGGGACTCTTTTTCCTCAATAAGCTCTGGCATAGTGCAGGAGAAGCATTGGGGTGTGATAGGCTCCTGATGTCTCCAACCTATCACTGTACAATATTATTATAAGGGGCACAGTGCAAATATAGTGTGACAAAAAAATGTAATTTACTATATTTTATTTATAGGTGCTTTCAGAAAAATATATAATACTTTGGGGGCTTTAACAATGTTTGAGGTAAAAAAAAAAACATTTTGGTATGCCCCAAAAAAATTGAAAATGATTGAGGTTTAAGTTACATTAGCAGGCTAAATCTTTGAGATGGCTAACATAGAAAACCATGACCTTTTAGTGACTGGACTTACATATACTTACATATATTTTAAGTAAACCTTAAAACCAATCACTTTTAAGAGAGTGTAATATGTCCTTATACTTAAATTGAAAATGGGCAAACATGTCTTGTTTACTGAAGGTGTTCACTTTTCACAAACAGACTCAAGGCCTAGAAACCCCATGAAAAACAAACACGAACAGAGCCAGATACCTTAGGGAAGAGCAACAAATGACAATTATCTATATCATTCGTACAGTACATTAAAATTGTAATTTCTTTTTGCATTTTAATTCCACTGCTCCTGTGTAATCATATTCTTCTATATGTACATTTGTATACATTTGTACTATATTTTTTACTTACCGTATATACTCGAGTATAAGTCGAATTTTTCAGCATGTTTTTTTGTGCTGAAAGTGCCCCCCTCGACTTATACTCGAGTCAAGCACTTTTCTGCAGCAAAAAATTTCATTTTCCGAACCGACTTTGAGGCCCCGTATCTCAGGGCCACTTGATGCTAGGAACCCCAAATTTGGTGTGCAAACCCAGTGGAATGGGAACTACAACATATCCAAAGATGAAGTTCCTAGCTCTAAGTGGCCCCGAGATACGGGTCCCCAAATTCGGTTCGGAAAATGTCATTCTCTGCTGTAGAAAAGTGCTTGACATTTTCTGAACCGAATTTGGGGCCCCATATCTCAGGGTCACTTAGGGCTAGGAACCCCAAATTTGGTGTGTAAACCCAGTGGAATGAGAACTACAACATATCCAAAGATGAAGTTCCTAGCTCTACGTGGCCCCGAGATATGGGGCCCCAAAATCGGTTCGGAAAATGTCATTCTCTGCTGCAGAAAAGTGCTTGACATTTTCTGAACTGATTTTTGGGGCCCTGTATCTCGGGGCCACTTGGTGCTAGAAACCCCAGCTTTGGAAATGTTATGCTGCTAGTTCCACTGCGTTTTCACACCAAATTTGGGGTTCTTAGCACTAAGTGGCCCCGAGATACGGAGCCCCAAATTTGGTCAACTGTGTCCATCTGCAGCAATGTCATTTTGGGACCCTTTGGGTTCAGAGACCCCAAATTTTGGCTGCAGCTAGGGGGCATCTAGGAACCCTTAACTACTGAGTTTGAAGTTCAGGGGACCTATGGCTGCAAATGGGCACAGTGAGGCATGCAAATGGGCATTGTTGAGCCTCTTTTCCACTTACAGTAGCTGTGCATTTCTCACCCTCGTCTTATACTCGGGTCAATAAGTTTTTCCCAATTTTTTTGTGGTAAATCAGGGCCTCGACTTATACTCGGAACGACTTATACTCGAGTATATACGGTATATACTTTATTTTTATATTTATGTACATTTGTATATTTATTTTTGTCCATTTATGCGGTTTAGCCACTGTCATTTTTTCTAAATTAACAATAGTTACACAACATTTATTTCACTCTGGGATCTCTACAGTGAATTACAATATATGCTTTCTATGTATCTATATTATTAATCATAAGTTCTCACAGCAAGATCTACCTACCATTTAAATATAATATGTATAGCATTTGAGACCTCTGTCAAAGTTACCACTTTGGCAGTGGGTCTGTTACATGTCATACAATATATCTGTAGATTCAGTCTAGATTTTGCCACAAATGCATTTAACCAAGATTTTGCTATCATGCGGTGAATTTCCCTAACATTTTTTCAACCCACATAGATGCTATGTGTACATATGTATTTAAAGTGAACCTATACTTTGCCCATGCTGGTCAAAATAACGTTTGCTGTACAAGAGGCCATGTTAGCAGTATTTATTTGTCTTCAGCGCACTCCCCTGATCTGTTCACAGCTCATTTGAAGTCCAGTTTATTCTCAGCAAGAAAGTCGAAGTATACACAGGCTCCTCTTAACTCTACATGTAATAATATTTAGGCCTGGTCATTGGCCACTTAAGCACAATGCTCAGCATTATAGGGGGAGACCAAGAAATGCCATGTATTCCCTCGTTCCATCAAATACTAGGTATTTCTCCAGGTTGCAGCTGCAAACCTAGGCAGTAATTGGCGTGGGAAAGTAAGTAAAAGCTGGCTCCTGTAAAGTGATGTGTTCGCTTACCCAATATTGCCCAATATTGCCCAATATTCGGCTCACTTTAATTATGGGTAGCCACGCCATACTGAAAACAATACATTGTGGATAAATGTTATAATGCATTTAATAAAAGAAAATAATACAGAATGTGCATTATATTTGTTCTACAAAATACAGCTGTTCTGTAATAGACACGCTCATTTTTAAGGCTAATAGGAGCACAGCTATTTAGAAATATAAAAATCAGCCTTGATAATAATCTTCTTTCACAGACATACTATAGAAAAATCAGCACAGAGTTTGCATTTGTGATACCTTAATGATGCTTTAAGCTACACATACCTAATACTCTAATACACAGTGTTATCTATATACACATTCACAAATAAAAAAACATGTGTAATTTTGCTGCCATCAAGTGGATTTTCACCATATTACAGTGACAATATTAACCTATCACATAGGACAGCATTCCTTCTTTGATCTTAATTTAACGTCACTTTTGGCACAACTACAAACAAGGGTTTTTCCCATATAACATATACTCTGCAGCAAATATTTCAGGCTTTTTTTTTTTTTTTCAAAATGTATATACGTCAAACCCAGACACAGGAAAATGTTCTACCACTAGTCTTTAAATAAAATAAATGTTGAAATAATGCAACATCCAAACTGGTTTTGCAGTCCATTAACTGCTTCAGAGTAACAGCAATTTCAGTTAGATTGTTTAGATCTCATTTTCCTAGCCTGTCACACAAAACAGGATTGTGCATTTAAAAAAATGAATATGTTTTCCCAACCGCCTGCAGATTCCCAGGTTCTGTTTGTATTCTGCTGTATTGCCATAGAAGTTTCTGTTCACCACTAGAGGGAGCTGTTGAGAAATGGGACACGGGGCTTAGTAGGAAACTGAAGTAGCTGCCCATATCCTGTATCTCTAGAAACTCCCCTAGTGGTGGCCACGAGAATCTTCTCATTTAGATTATAGCTCAGCATGCAGGGAAAATAACCGGTAGGGGGAAAAATGCTAAATTAGAATAACAAGGCTGTCTAATTTACTTTAAAAAAAAGTCAATGCTTTCTGTATAATGAAATATCCCTGTAGAAAGCAAATGAACGGGGTAGTAAGTGTAGGCAAGCACTCGCCCTTATGATTCAGGGAATAAATATTTCTCACCAAAGTACAGTATAAATGTACAAATGAGCATCAAACCACAAAGTGAAAGAGTCCAAAGAGTATTTAACTGTTTGTAATGCTGCCACAGAAAGACTGCCAACACATTTCGGGGGCAACAAAACTCCCCCTTCATCATGGCTTAGAAAGATAGAATAAGGACTTGAGTGAACTCAAAAGCTTTTTCTACTGGTTATAGTTTCCTTTAACTGCTGCTGATTAAATTTTTTAACCCCAAGCCAAAATAATTTTTTTTATCAGAATAAATTTAGATCCATTTAGGAATTGTTTACTCTTAGTCTATTCAAGTCCCTTATTCTATTCTTCTAAGCCTTAATTAAGGTGGGGTTATGTTGCCCCTGAAATGCATTCAATGATTTTATGCAATGGTATTAGAAACAATTAAAGGAGAAGTACAGCCATAGCTTGTTTGGCTATAGTTCTCCTGTGGATCACAGGAGTGCAGCCTGTTGTCGGCTGATGTCACAGAGCAGGTCCAGGCTCGGGAAAGATCGCGACCATACGGTTGGAATCTGCCCATATTCCTGGACTGGCACCCGGCTCAGCCTCTCAGTGAGCCGGCCGCTCCTGCCTCCCTCCACCAGTGAGCGGGGGTGGGGGGCAGAGCAGAGAGCTGTGAGAACTGAGTGATCTGCTGTTTTTGTTCACTCGGTTCTCAGTGTTAGAGCCGGTGGGGGACCGATGCTGCATCCACCTAGGTAAGTATGATTCAAAAAAACAATTCCCATACTTCTCTTTTAAGGAAGTTTTACACTCTTATATAGCCCATTTGTATTTCTCTACTTTGAGTTGCTTTCGGGTACCCACTAAGGCACTCCTGTGTGTTTGAGAGCTACCTTACCAGAGTCAGTGAGCTTGTTTGAAGTATGCATTTGTACTATTGGAATAAGCATTGAAATCCAGTGCCTCCTAAATGTGTTTTTCTGATGTCTGTAACCAAGCCATGTTCTGTATGAAGTTTGGATGTTTGTTCATTGTTGGTATATTGGTAGCTAAATCAACTGGCACCCAAAGTGGACCCTAATAAGTGTGCTTATCTAGTTGTAGTAGGCACATTTGACGTCATTAGACTGCAAGCCCCTACTCTGTAAAGCACTGTAGATTTTGTTAAATAAATGAAATGTTTTTCATATGTTTTGTAGAAATAACACGAACAAACAGCTGCCAGTCTGACAGCAGTGGTTTTCAAGAGGATCCTCCTGAACCTTTACCCTTAAAGGTAAGATAAAGTTCTATGCTATTTGTTCACTATTATATCAGGAAGCAAGAGAAATCTTGACATGTTGGAAAGAAAACTAATGCCGCGTACACACGGTCGGACTTTCTGGCCTACTTGGTCCGGCACACTTTCTGACGGACTTTGTCCGCCAGGTGCGCCGGACTTTAAAACGGACGAACTTGCCCACACACGACCGGACTTTGCGGTGGGCTAAGTCCACCCGTCTTCCCGACGGACTTTCGCCGGAGTTACGGCGGACTTTCAGAATGAATGGACTTGCCCACACACGGACAAGTCCGTTCATTTTGAACGTGGCTCAGGTGCGACGGGACTAGAAAAGGATGTCAATCTTGCCGCTTTTATCGGTGAGATTGACACCTTGCGAGCCCCGTTGTGGGTCATACCAGGCCCTTAGGTCTGGTATGGATTATAACAGGAAACCCCTACGCCGAAAAAACGGCGTGGGGTCCCCCCTAAAATCCATACCAGACCCCCGATCTGAGAGGTTCGAATGGGGGTGGGGACGAGCGAGCGCCCCCCCTCCTGAACCGTACCAGGCCGCATGCCCTCAACATGAGGGGTGGGTGCTTTGGGGGAGGGGGGCGCCCTGCGGGGTCCCCCCACCCCAAAGCACCTTGTCCCCATGTTGATGAGGACAAGGGCCTCTTCCCGACAACCCTGGCCGTTGGTTGTCGGGGTCTGCGGGCGCGGGGGCTTATCGGAATCCGGGAGCCCCCTATAAGAGGGCCCCCAGATTCCGGCCCCCCCACCCTATGTGAATGAGTATGGGGCACAATTCTCGGCGTCCGTCGGACCAGTCCGGTCGAAGAGTCCAACCTTGTATACGCAGCATTAGGCTGTATCTGTGTTCTAAACCATTGGTTCTGGATACACACTGGGTCTGGGGCCCTGGGGTAGAAAGGAATGTTTGTCTTTTGCCGTCATCCATAAATTATTTGTGTTGAGAAATTGTATTGTGTATTTTGTATTATGGAATTAAAAAGGATTTATTTTGCTTTGCATTCCTTCTGAGGTTTATTTAAAGCCATCTCATCATAACCTGTCAGGTTATATTTTCTGGTATGTACTGTATGCTTGTAAGAAAAACAAGTTAATTCTATTCAAAGAAAATGTAAGGTTTTATGTGGCCCAGGGCCACTTTACAGTACATTCAGTATTTACATGAAATTACAAAACATACCATTTGTCTTTCGGTGTCATGGTCAACAGGACAAATAATGAGGGGTAGTCTTCCCAGTGGAAGCACACATAGCAGTATAAACTTGACATCAGTTCTAACCTTCCCTTCTCTATCCAAAACAATACATTGCGTTTTGGCTAGAGATGCACTTTAATTACAGGTAGTTATTTCTGGTTGAATGTAGGGGTTACTTAACTGTCATTACTAACACATGCTTAGGATAAACTGGACTCTATCTGCATAGACATGCAGGGGTTGGTTTACTAAAACGGGACGTGCAAAATCTGGTGGAGCTGTGTATAGAAACCAATCAGCTTCCAGGGTTTTTTTTGTCAAGCTTAATTGAACAAGCTGAAGTTAGAAGCTGATTGGCTACCATGCACAGTTGCACCAGATTTTGCACTTTACAGTTTTTGTGAATAAACCCCACAGTAAGTATTAATATCCTGAAGGGATGAACCTGTTAAGTCCACCCTAAAAATGTGCTTTGAAATGTTATGTTTTTTCTTTGCTCTGCAGAATCTGCATGGAAGTTCAGAGAGCTTAGACAGCCAGGTGACTCTCCATGGGAAGAGCAGTTCTTCCGAATTTCCAGATATCAGTGAAGAATATGATGATGTTCAAGACTTTACTGATCCCCTGGTCACTGAGAATGCTACAGTAACTTCTGCAAGTCACAGCCTTCCAACGGGCAAACATATGTACAAATCACTATCAATGACTACAGAAAATAGTGATGACTTTTTCCAGAGTTTTGAAAGTCATGCTGACAATATGAAGGAAATGTACAAGCAGATATCGATACTCGAAGATACTGAGAATGAACTGGAGGAAATTACTAATGGTGTAAGTTACTTTCAGGATGGTAAACAAGAGTACCAGCTGGATAACAGACAAACACAAACCCCTGTGTCCTCTGAAATGGAATATCCAGTTTATGTCACACATTACTTAAGTGACATCAGGAAAACTAATAGTGAATTCTCTAGTGAGACAAGTGATGATCAAGACTGTTTTGGGGGACATGTAAGTCATCCTCAAGTTAAAAGTGATAGTGAGAGTAATTCATTTGCAGATGATGAGTGTTCAGTAGTATCATCAAGTGTGAAATGGACATCATCTCTCATGAACAGTTCTCAAAACTTCAGCTTCCATGCACAGACTCCAACAGAGTCTGTAGATTACTTAGATCATGAGCTTCACTACTGCCACCAAGACAAAAAGAGTACATTCCAAACAGAGTTAAACACAAACATTTATAAGTCTGTAACAATACAGATGTCTTCAAACTTGCTACAAGATCCAGTTGAAAGCGCTAGTAGACAACACTCAGTTTACAGCACAAGCAATAACCGAAATGAATTGCATGCTTTGTTTTCTTGTGTGGCTGATACAAAAGATGCTTGTAGTCAGACTGAAACAGGGTGGTTGAATCACTGCTATACTAACAATCATTGCTCTCATCAAAGAAGCAGCTTTCTCACTGAGTCACTTTCATTTGATACGGGTCTATGGGGCCACCATCATTCTTCACATCCTGCACCTAATATTGCCTGCTGTCATTGCTGCCACTGTCATCACTGCTGTGTATCAAGACGTCCAACAATGTGCAGACAAAATGTACCCAACAGACCTAGGTCTTCGTACATCAATATAGAAAAGGAACTGTCAGACACACTGAGCTTGTTAAGGGAATCACTTATCAGTGTATCTTTGGTATGTATAAGAAATATATTTTGATTAATTTTACTTTGACCCAATGTTTAGTTTGCTTAGTGCTGTATGCCATGCCATTACTGATGTACACTCCGTCAAGTTAAAATTGAACTCTGGAATACTTAAGTCTAATGGTAGAGGAATAGGCTGAAATACTTATATTATTTCTTCTCCGGCAACCTACACTTCCCTCCACTCCTGAATGTAAGCAGGCTTTCAATGTCATTAGAATGTACATGATGAAAGCCTGTGACCGGCAGAACGGCTAAGGAAAGCTGGTTCGAGGGAGCAGCCTTGCGACTAGGAAAAAGCTTGCAGGAGTGAGGGATAAGGTAAGTATTTCTGTACATTCCTCTACCACTAGACTAAGGGGAAGGGGGAAAAGGAGGAAAGCAGGAGGTGGGGCTGAAGTTGGGCTTTAAAATACTTTTAGCAGCATCTTCTTACAAAATAATCTATGTGATATACAGTGTCTTGAAAACTTACTCATACCCCTTGAAATTTTCCACATGTTGTCATGTTACAATCAAAAACGTAAATGTATTTTATTGGGATTATATGTGATAGACCAACACAAAGTGGCACATGATTGTGAAGTGGAAGGAAAATGATAAACGGTTTTCAAAATGTTTTTACAAATAAATATCTGAAAAGTGTGGTGTGCATTTGTATTCAGCCCCCTTTACTCTGATACCCCTAACTAAAATCTAATGTAACCAATTGCCTTCAGAAGTCACCTAATTAGTAAATAGAGTCCACCTGTTTGTAATTTAATCTCAGTATAAATATACCTGTTCTGTGAAGCCCACATACTTTTGTTAGAGAACCTTAGTGAACAAACAGCATCATGAAAGCCAAGCAACACACCAGATAGGTCCGGGATAAAGTTGTGGAGAAGTTTAAAGCAGGGTTAGGTTATAAAGAAATCCCAAGCTTTGAACATCTCATGGAGCACAATCAATCCATCATTCGAAAATGGAAAAAGTATGGCACAACTGCAAATCTACCAAGACATGGCCATCCACCTAAACTGACAGGCTGGGCAAGGAGAGCATTAATCAAAGAAGCAGCCAAGAGGCCCATGGTAACTCTGAAGGAGCTGCAGAGATCCACAGCTCAGGTGTGAGAATCTGTTCACAGGACAACAATTAGTCGTGCATTCCACAAATCCTTTATGGAAGAGTGGTAAGAAGAAAGCATTTGTTGAAAGAAAGCCATAAGAAGTCCTGTTTGCAGTTTGCGAGAAGCCATGTGGGGGACACAGCAAACATGTGGAAGAAGGTGCCCTGGATAGATGAGACCAAAATTGAACTTTTTGGCCTAAACGCAAAATGCTGTGTGTGGTGGAAAACTAACACTACACATCACCCTGAACACACCATCCCCACCGTGAAACATGGTGGTGGCAACATCATATTGTGGGGATGCTTTTCTTCAGCAGAGACAGGGAAGATGGATGGAGCCAAATACAGGGCAATCTTAGAAGAAAACCTGTTAGAGTCTGCAAAAGTCTTGAGACTGGGGCGGAGATTCACCTTCCAGCAGGACAATGACCCTAAACATACAGCCAGAGCTACAATAGAATGGTTTAGATAGCATATTCATGTGTTAGAATGGCCCAGTCAAAGTCCAGACCTAAACCCAAATGACAATCTATGGCAAGACTTGAAAATTGCTGTTCACAGACGCTCTCCATCCAATCTGACAGAGCTTGAGCTATTTTGCAAAAAAGAATTGGCAAAAATTTCACTCTCTATATGTGCAAGGCTGGTAGAGACATACTCAAAAAGACATGTAATTCCAGAGAAAGGTGTTTCTACAAAATATTGGCTCAGGGGGCAGAATACAAATGCACGCCACACTTTTCACATATTTATTTGTAAAAAAAATTAAAAACAATTTATCATTTTCCTTCAACTTTATGTCCCACTTTGTGTTGGTCTATCCAGGGCTTTTTTTCTCAGAAAATAGGTGCTGGAACTCACCCTCCCCAGCCAATGCCCCACCCCAACTACAACCACAACCCCGCCCCCACCACACCCACAACCTCACCCGCAGCCACACTTTCCTTTAGAGGTGAAAATTACGCGGTTGCCAAATAGTGGGTGTGAACTGTGTATCGCAGAAGGCGCAAGGTTCAGAAAAGTGAAACACACAGAGTACAGGACTCAGGAGTATGTATTGTGCAGTGCAGAGAAGTGCATATCATACAGGGTGCAGTAGCCATAAACATGTACAGTACACAACATGAAAAGGTACAGTATGTACCATACAGCACAGCATAGAGACTATGATCAGGAGTATGTAATGGACACTGTACATACATAATCTGAGGCAAACGATACACTCTCCTAACCACTACCCCTGTATACTGTGCTATACATTATATAATCATGACCCCTGTTCTCTTTATACTAGGCTGTTACATACTTCTGACCACTGCACTCTGTCAGTTGTGTTGTACCTTACATACTCCTGACTGCTGAACTCTGTATTCAACATATAGCCCTGTGTACAGAGTACAGTGGTCAGGAATATGTAATATAGAGTGTAATGTGCAGTCCAGCATACAGTGTGCAGGGGTCAGGAGTACGTAACGTAAAACCCATTGTACAGAGTGCAGAATTCATTAGTATTGTCCAGGGGCCATTAATGTAACATATGACTGTAAGAGGTATGTGATGTATAGCACAGCATACAGTTATGACTAGGTAATGTACAAGGTATTTTACTAAATCCTCACTGTTGCACCCTGCATACCCTGCCATACATGACATAGTCTTGATTTCTGAACTCTTTATACTTTGTTGCCCCCCAGCAAAGTTCCCTTGTCCTCTCTAAGCAAAAATCCTTCACCCCTCAAAGTAACCATTAATTACTCGCCTCTGCACACCTCTTTGCTTTCCTCTGTGCCCCCCACCCATCCACAGCTCAGCTCTGTGCCAAACAACCACAGCCCACCTACACACCTCCCCATCCACAACACACCTCTTCTGCCCCATCCACAGTTCACCTTAGCACCCCGTCCACAACTCACCTTTGTACCCCATTAACATCTCACCTCTGCACCCCTCCCCCCACAGATTACACCCCCAGTCCACAACTCACCTCAGCACCCTCATCTTCAGCTTATTCTCACAGATTTCACCTCTGCACAATCTGCAAACCCCCTTCCCTGCTATAACCTCTGCACAAATCCCCCCCCCCCCTTTTCCAGCTCTTCCAGCTCTCCCCTTTGCACAAATCTTTTTACAGATCCCCCCCCCCCCAGCTCTCTTATCCTTTCACAAACACCCCCCCCCCTCCAGCTCTCTCACCTTTTTCACAGATCCCTCCTACCAGCTTTCTTACAAATCCTACCACCCCCCACACAAAAAGCTCTCTCACCTGTTCATAGATTGTCCTCCTCCCCCACAGCTCTCTGTCACCTTTTGCAGAATGCAGCCATCACGGCTCTGATAGCTGTGCCCGGGCTTTTGTTTTCAACACAGTGACGTTCCTGCAGCTCTGCCTATTAGGAATGTATCACAGAGCAGAGGAGGAGTTTCACAGCACTTCGCTCCTCTCTGTGCTACACACAGTTGTAACAGGCTGCAGGTGGAGAAAGAAGCTGCCTCCCCATATTTACAAATAATGTGGGAGATTGCAGCGTCGAGACCCGGGACATCGATCTGTAAACATCCAGCATCATGTGCCCTGGATGCAGTGCCGACACTACTACACAGAAGCTGGTGGAGGAAGTGATTCCATTACTTCTCTGTGTCACTGACAAGATGGAGAGGACAGGGCTGCCAGAGGTGGCGGAACTCCGTTCCGGCAAGTTCCGGCAGAAAAAAATCCCTGGGTCTATCACATAAAATACATTTAAGTTTTTGGTTGTAACATGACAAAATGTGGAGAATTCCAAGGGGTATGAATACTTTTTTAAGGCATTGTAGCTAAATGGGAGATAAAGCAACACAATTTGAAGATAGAGATTGCCTTCAAATTTTAATAAATTTTTTTTAAAGTGTAGAAAATATAACTATGTTTTTTTTTTTCATCTATATGGTATCAAGATATATTTCAGAGATAAGCACCTTTGGCTAAATTTTACTGTCAATTTTCTGACACATAAGTGGCCTTCACAGAATTGATTCTCACACAATTTTCAGATGGCTTGTGATTAGGCTGCCAAAATGCTTCAATATCATCATTTAAACATATATATAGAAAAAGTCTGCTATAACTATTCTTAGTTACTTAGTTCAAATCATGTTAAGACTCTGTCATTTTCTGCTGGATCATCACATACTGCTCTCTATTACCTTAGTTCATTATGGAATGCATTGTGAGCAAGTATTTCAATGTTAGCAAAACAACAAGCATGTGACAAATGAATGTAGCACTTAAGACAAAACCTTTTTTTTTCCATTTTGGATAGCGTAAGGGAGCTTTTTAACCCCAGTCTGTTTTCTTGCCATCTGCGTCTCAATGGGGAGATTTACCTTCACTTCCTGTCCCATAGTCAAAACAGGAATATAGAATGAGTTCTTCAAAATGAGAGAGTCCCTGGCTGTCACCAGAATTAATGTCACAATTGGAAGATGTTTCTTCCATTCTTGTTCTGCCGACAACCCAAAATTCGGCTTTTCCATTCACTTTCAGTAAACAAGACCAAAAGTGAATTTCCATAACAGTGGCCCATCCCAGAATACACATCTGATAGGTGTTCTAATCCCTCTCCACTGAACAAAAAAAGTTTTGCCTTTAGCTATACTTTAAAGCCTAGTACACATGGGCTGAATAGACTTCAATAGAAACCAACCGACATTCGGCCCGTATGTACAGCAGTCGGTCGAGCAGAAGCCAGCTTCTGTGGAAGGGGCATGACCGAAAAAGGTCTGCCAATCGGCTCCCGATCAGAACTCTCAGCTTAATGGCTGGGAGCGCTGACCGGAGTGTTCTGGCTGGATATATCGAGAAAATCTTTTCGAAAATTGAAATTTTTTTCAAATAACCTTTTCTAACCATTCTTTTCAACACCTTGAAATGCCTACTCTTGGAATAGCTATTAAATCCATATGTTTCTCCTTGTACTGTCATTATCACAACTTATCATTGAAGGAAAGGCTGGCTATCTGATAATTATCTGTATTTACCCTGAACAGAGTAGAGATGATGATATGGATAACATGAAAAAAGCATGTCAGACGTATCGAGAGAAGCTTTTAACAATCGAGCAACATTTGCTAGAGCAACAAGCTGGCTGCTTTAATGTCCTCACAAGTGAAGAAAGGTAAGTCAGTTTCATACTGCCTAAAGATTAGAGCATTTTATTGGATCAGGATTCATTCCTATCCAATCTACACATTTTTCCTATTACCGTATATACTCGAGTATAAGTCGTGTTTTTCAGCACATTTTTTTGTGCTGAAAGTGCCCCCCTCGACTTATACTCGAGTCAAGCACTTTTCTGCAGCAAAAATTTTCATTTTCTGAACTGATTTTGGGGCCCAGTATCTCAGGGCCACTTTGTGCTAGGAACCCCAAATTTGGTATGCGAACCCAGTGGGACTGGTACCACAACATATCCAAAGCTGGGGTTCCTAGCACTAAGTTGCCCCGAGATACAGGGCCCCAAAATCGGTTCAGAAAATGTCATTCTCTGCTGCATTAAAGTGCTTGACATTTTCTGAACCAAATTTGGGGCCCCGTATCTCAGGGCCACTAGGTGCTAAGAACCCCACATTTGGTGTGCAAACCCAGTGGAACTGGTATCATAACATATCCAAAGCTGGGGTTCCTAGGACCAAGTGGTCCTGAGATACGGGGGCCCAAACCCAGTTTGCAAAAAATGTCATTCTCTGCTGCAGAAAAGTGCTTGACATTTTCTGAACCGATTTTTGGGTCCCTGTATCTCGGGGACACTTGGTGCTAGAAACCCCAGCTTTGGATATATTATGGTGCTAGTTCCACTGAGTTTGCACACCATATTTGGAGTTCCTAGCACCTAGTGGCCCCGAGATACGGGGCCCCAAATTCGGTCAACTGTGTCCATCTGCAGCATGTCATTTCGGGACCATTTGGGTTCAGAGACCCCAAATTTTGGCTGCAGCTAGGGGGCATCTAGGAACCCTTAACTACTGAGTTTGAAGTTCAGGGGACCTATGGCTGCAAATGGGCACAGTGAGGCATGCTAATGGGCACAGTGAGGCTGCAAATGGGCATTGTTGACCCTCTTTTCCACTTACAGTAGCTGTGCATTTCTCACCCTCGTCTTATACTCGGGTCAATACGTTTTTCCCATTTTTTTGTGGTAAATTAGGGCCTCGACTTATACTCGGAACGACTTATACTCGAGTATATACAGTATATGTTATTTAGTAAAGAGGGAAAACATTTAAAAATGGTCTCCACACTTGTTTCTCAAACTTACAGATACCTGATAGAATCCTGAACCAACCAGAATGTTCCGAAGGCATGGTTGCTTTGTATGCAGTTCCCATTATACCTTTCCTATCTATGACATTTTTAAAAAATCAGGAAGCTTTTCATCCATATCTAATATATTACAAAATAACCTAATTTTAGCCAAAATACTATCTGCCACTATTTTGACTTCTCCCATGTAGGAAAAATAAATAATTTGCAGGAACAGTAGCTAACAATGTTGCAGAGCATTACATTGCATTGCCATACATAAATACATGCTTCTACAATAGTTGTGGTTGCCCGCCCCAGTAAACAAACAATTGTAATCTTAGCTGAAGGAACCTCCATAGGTGTGATTACCTCAAATACTGTACATACAATGTTCCAAAATTCACCAGAAGAAAGTAGATACTTTAGATGGCTACTTACCAATATGAATGACGAAGTGTAGAAATGGCGCTATTCTACTCTTAATAAAGTATAATGAAGTGCCTAACAATTTAACTGTGCCTTTGGCTTAACACTAGTCCTGTACAGAAATATTAAGATGTCAAAATAAAAAAAACGAGAATAAAACAAAATTTAACAATGAAAAGAAAAAGTGAAGCTGTGAAACCCGGTGTTATACCCTCTGCCTTATAGGGTCAGGCACCAGGCTAAAAAGATTTATGTAGTGGTGTTACTCTCCCTGGAGAATGTGATGAACTTCGGATTTCAGACCAGCTTTAAAATCAGAAGATGTGGTGTAAAACGTGTTACACCCCCTGCCTGTCACAAAGCCAGTGGAATGTGTGCAAGTGGTGCAATTTATTGTTCCTAGTAATATAAAGTTATGTGATAAACTGATAAAAATTTTATGCCAAAAAACACAAAATGGATATGTGTGTTACACCCTCTGGTGGGTGTCAACGTGATGACTTGAACCCATGAAACAACAATCATGCAGCAAAAATATAATAAAACCAAAAAATAAAAAATAATAGACTAGGAGTGTTACACCCTCTGGGAATAGAGGATGTTTAAAGAAAAACTTTTTGCAAGTAAAATAATGAGTGTGTTTGATCCTCTGTATCAGAATTCAAACCATAAACATATAACCACAAATATAAATAGTGAATATTCCATAATAAACAATTAAATATTGAACATAGATTATTGAATATAAAAAATGTAGAAAAGTAGTCCAACTGTTTTAAAAGTGACTTTGTGCTTCAAGCTGTGTTCAGTGACTGTTCAGGTTTAGTGCTGATTATTTTCTCTCAGGTGACAATAGTGCCAAGTGACTTTTCGGTGCTGGAAATATATTGCACTCACCAGATAGCATTACCCTCCAGAGGTATTAGACATTCACAGTCTTAGCCACTGTGTAGCTCTTTGGAGCGTGCTGGATGGTCTGCACGTCAAAAGCTGACTTTCTCCCAAGTTGTCAGATGCAGGAGAGAGGAATGCCCATAACGTGATATTTTTTTATAAAAGCCGAAATAGATGGACGCACCTACCATACCGCAGTGCGTCTGACAGACATAGTACTGGATCTCCAGTAGTGTGTTGATGCCAAGCTGGATGGTGGTGTAGCAACCACGAACTCCGATCCGCCCAGGTTGGATGATGGTTCTAAGGTGAAATTTCCAAACGATCCGCCACCGAACCAGTCCACACTGGCAAAGATCCGGGAATGGTCTCAGCTCTCTCACGATCTCCTTCCTGAGAGAGCTGAGACCATTCCCGGATCTTTGCCAGTGTGGACCGGTTCGGTGGCGGATCGGTTTGGAAATTTCACCTTAGAACCATCATCCAACCTGGGCGGATCGGAGTTCGTGGTTGCTACACCACCATCCAGCTTGGCATCAACACACTACTGGAGATCCAGTACTATGTCTGTCAGACGCACTGCGGTATGGTAGGTGCGTCCATCTATTTCGGCTTTTATAAAACAATATCACGCTATGGGCATTCCTCTCTCCTGCATCTGACAACTTGGGAGAAAGTCAGCTTTTGACATGCAGACCATCCAGCACGCTCCAAAGAGCTACACAGTCGCTAAGACTGTGAATGTCTAATACCTCTGGAGGGTAATGCTGTCTGGTGAGTGCAATATATTTCCAGCACCGAAAAGTCACTTGGCACTATTGTCACCTGAGAGAAAATAATCAGCACTAAACCTGAACAGTCACTGAACACAGCTTGAAGCACAAAGTCACTTTTAAAACAGTTGGACTATTTTTCCACATTTTTTATATTCAATATTCTATGTTCAATATTTAATTGTTTATTATGGAATATTCACTATTTATATTTGTGGTTATATGTTTATGGTTTGAATTCTGATACAGAGGATCAAACACACTCATTATTTTACTTGCAAAAAGTTTTTTCTTTAAACATCCTCTATTCCCAGAGGGTGTAACACTCCTAGTCTATTATTTTTTGGTTTTATTATATTTTTGCTGCATGATTGTTGTTTAATGGGTTCAAGTCATCACTTTGACACTCACCAGAGGGTGTAACACACATATCCATTTTGTGGTTTTTAGCATAAAATTTTTATCAGTTTATCACATAACTTTATATTACTAGGAACAATAAATTGCACCACTTGCACACATTCCACTTGCTTTGTGACAGGCAGGGGGTGTAACACATTTTACACCACATCTTCTGATTTCAAAGCTGGTCTGAAATCCGAAGTTCATTGCATTCTCCAGGGAGAGTAACACCACTACATAAATCTTTTTAGCCTCGTGCCTGACCCTATAAGGCAGAAGGTAGAACACCTGGTTTCACAGCTTCACTTTTTCTTTTCATTGTTAAATTTTGTTTTATTCTCGTTTTTTATATTTTTACATCTTAATATTTCTGTACAGGACTAGTGTTAAGCCAAAGGCACCGGTAAATTGTTAGGCACTTCATTATACTTTATTAAGAGTAGAATAGCGCCATTTCTACACTTCATCATTCATTTGTATACTCCACCTAGGTGGCAGTATTATGTAGAGCAGGGGTCTTCAAACTACGGCCCTCCAGTTGTTCAGGAACTACAATTCCCATCATGCCTAGTAATGTCTGTGAATGTCAGAGTTTTACAATGCCTCATGGGATGTGTAGTTCCGCAACAGCTGGAGGGCCGTAGTTTGAGGATCCCTGATGTAGAGGCAGCAATTCTCCTTTCTCTTTCCTACACACTTTTCTTATAACTTTTATATTTACATCTCTTTATATATCTCCTATTACTTTTTATAACTGTGGCATCCATTTACTAGACCTTACTACTAGGGCCACTTTCTTTTCACTTGATAGATACCGTAGCACAGGGTCAACCACTATTTCTCTACTTACCAAATGTGGGTACGTGACTCATAAAACGATGTCACTCAGCATATACAACAGTGTTGGGCGCTTAGACAATTGTACACAGGCCACAGCAATAGTTTGAGGCTTTGAGAATGGCAATTGGGTTGGGTTACCTTTGGACCCAGGTCCCAACAGAACCATCAGTAATTCACCCTTGGTGCTCACATAGCCCTATGAAAAGTTTATACAGAGATCATATGTCTTGGATTGGCTCGGGCTCTGAACACTGTTGCAAAACTTTCTCTCGCAATTTGGAAGGGGCTGCTAATTGATTATATTAGTGGGATTACACTGGTGCTGCAGATGGATGGAGCTTCAAAGCGGCATTAGGTTTTGGCACCAACAGCGCTGGCTTTGGTGGGCACATGTGCTTTCTCTTTCTTTTGGCTAGCCAATAGTTAGCTTTAAACTAACAAAGCTTATCATTTGTAATACATAACCAGTCCTTTTGCTGTAATTTCACATTTTTTTTAAGTCCAAGTCTATCAGGTACTTGATTTGGTGTTTGTTCTTCTTTTGCTTTTTAGAGAAAAAATTAGAAGACTGCATTTGTTACGTCGAGATGTCCTAAAAGAAGCAACAGAATTAGAATTTAATTTGGATGAAAGAGCGCGCCATGTCAAAGAAGCCATTTCAGTGGTATGTCTGCGATCATTGTCATAGCTTTGCATATAAAATATGCATATTTTGTTTGCAAATGTAGCTATTCTAGATTTCAAACTCTGAATTTTCTATCTGGATTATTTGGATGCGGTATCTGCTCAGATCTTTTTTACTTCTAATTAAATATAACAGAAATATTGTAGATTTTTTTGGATTAATGGATGAAAAGTAATCAATTGTTTTTTTTTTCTTTCAATTCCATTCTGACAACAATGTATCTGATTAAGTTATATGTTGTTGCTATATTCCTAATGGTGGCAAGAATGGTTTATAGCAGTTAAAGTGGAAGAAAAGCCTAACTTTAGCTGTTCTTAAAAACATTACCCCCCACCCCCTCCTAACTAATCTGCATACCCTGTATAAAAAATTTCTTTGTACTTACCTATTTTCAATCCGGTCCTGTCACGTGATCCAGCAGCTCCGGCTCCCTGTGTCATTGAGCAGGAAGAGGAGGAATAGACAACAACAGTTGGGCCATAGGAGCCTATGGATGATGTCACAATGAAATTTACAGTTGCTGAAGAGCCCTCCCTTACACAAGGGAGTCAGAGCTGCTGGATCACATGACTGAACCAAACCAGAGTAAAAAAATTTAAGTACACAAATTTTTTTCTACATGCTTAAGTTATAGTTGGCTTTATTACCACTTTAAGCTGCATACACAAGGGTGGTTTGGCCCATCACTGTCAAATTCAGGCATTTTCAGAAGCCTGGGAGGCATAGGTGCAGCGTCCAAACTGCTACCAGCCCCCTGTAAAAATCTATGACAGGCTGAAACAGCTGGACACTGCATTCAAGCATTCAGAACATAAGCTCTGAAGAAAATAACAAGAGGCTTGCTATTGGGAGCACTCAACAAGGGGGAAGGAGCCAGGACAGCTAGCAGGGGATCCAAGATAAAAAAGATTGGTGCTGCTCTGTGCAAAATCATTTTACAAAGCAAGCAAGTAAAACGTGTGTTTTTTGATTTTTTGTTTTTTTGATTTTTTTATTTTTATTACAACCTTTAGAATCACTTTCACAGGTGTTGTGGAAAACTATTTTTACATTTTCTATTTATGATTATACAGTATATTTTTATTGATCATTTTATGTGTATTATCCTGCTTACAGCAACTTGAACAGGTTTTGGAAGAGCAGTCAAGGCTCTATTCTGAACTTGAGTTTTCTGACTTGGAACTAGAAAGCAGTGCTGAAGGTCACAGCAAAAATCTTTACAAAAGCCAAAGTGTTCCTTCTACTTCCGATTTGAGTGATCCTGAAGAAGATCCTGAAATCAAGACAAATTCAGAAGCAGGCATACAGTCACAGAAAATAGACTTCAGCACTATTCTAGAGAATGTAAGTTAATAAGATAATAATACACAATAAAAATATTTATGAAAGTAGGATTCTTGTTAAAAGTTCAATATAGATAGACAATCTTTGCAATCTAATGTAATTTTATTTTCTGATTAACAAATGTTAACCAGCCCGATAGTTGGGAAAGCAACATATGGGCAAATATAAAGTGAATGGTGGCACTTGCAATACTTAGGGTCAAATCCTGTGAGTGCCTCTAACCTGGAAAGTAGACACCCCAAGCTATTTGCTGAGAGGCATGTTGAGTCTATTGAATATTTTATATTTTGCCACAAGTTGCGGGAAAATTACATTTTTTTTTTTTGCACAAAGTTGTCACTTAATTAACTATTGCTCAAACATGCCATGAGCATATGTGAAATGATACCCCGAAATACATTCTGCTGCTTTTCCTGAGTACGGGGATACCACATGTGTGAGACTTTTTGGGAACCTAGCTGTGTACAGGACCCCGAAAAACCAAGCACCGCCTTCAGGCTTTCTAAGGGCATAAATTGGTGATTTTACTTCCTCACTACCTATCACAGTTTCAGAGGCCATGAAATGACAAGATAGCACAACCCCCCCCCCCCCCCAATTACCCCATTTTGGAAAGAAGACACTTCAAGCTATTTGCTGAGAGGCATGTTAAGGCCATGGAATATTTTATATTTTGCCACAACACAAGTTTCGGGAAAATTACATTTTTTTAGTTTTTTTTGTTTTTTACACAAAGTTGTCACTAAATGATATATTGTTAAAACATGGCATGGTTATACGTGGAATTACACCCCAAAATACATTCTGCTGCTTCTCCTGAGTACGGGGATACCACATGTGTGGGACTTTTTGGCAGTCTAACTGTGTACAGGACCCCGAAAACCAATCACCGCCTTCAGGCTTTCGAAGGGTGTACATTTTTGTACACCCTTAGAAACCCCCCCAAATGACCCCATATTTTCCAAAATGGGGTAATTTGGGGGGGGGGGGGCTTGTGCTATCTGGACATTTCAGGGTCTCCGTAACTGTGATAGGTGGTGAGGAGTAAAATCACAATTTTACGCCTTTAGAAACCCTGAAGGCTGTGCTTGGTTTTTGGCGTCCTGTACGGGGGTAGGCTCCCAAAAAGTCTCACACATGTGTTATCCCCATACACAGGAGAAGCAGCAGAGTGTATTTTGGGGTGTAATTCCACATATAACAATGCCATGTTTGAACAATATAACATTTAGTGACTACCTTGTGTAAAAAAAAATAAAATTTAATTTTCCCGAAACTTGTAGCAAAATATAAAATACTCCATAGACAAAACATGCCTCTCAGCAAAAATCTTGAAGTGTCTTCTTTCCAAAATGGGGTCATTTGTGGGGGTTTAGTGCTATCTTGACATTTCAGGGCCTCCAAAACTGTGATAGGTAGTGAGGAAGTGAAATCACCATTTTATGCCCTTAGAAAGCCTAAAGGCGGTGATTGGTTTTCGGGGTCCTGTACACGGCTAGGCTCCTAAAAAGTCTCACATGTGGTATCCTCATACTCAGCAGAATGTATTTTGGCATGTAATTTCACATATGCCCATGGCATGTTTGAGCAATAGATCAATAAGTGACAACTTTGTGCAAAAAAAAAACAAAAAATGTTATATTCCTACAACCTATGGCAAAATATAAAATATTCCATGGACTCAATATGCCTCTCATCAAATAGCTTGGGGTGTCTACTTTCCAAAATGGGATAATTTGGGAGGGGGGGGGGGGTTGTGCTATCTTGGCATTTTATGGCCTTCAAAACTGTGATAGGTAGTGATGAGTAAAATAAAAAATTTACACCCTTAGAAATCCTGAAGGCGGTGCTTGGATTTTGGGGTCCTGTACACGGATAGGCTCCCAAAAAGCCTCACACATGACATATCCCCATACTCAGGAGAAGCAGCAGAATGAATATTGGGGTGTAATTCCACATATAACCATGCCATGTTTGAACAATATATCATTTAGTGACAACTTTGTGCAAAAAAAAAAAGTGTAATTTTCCCGAAACTTGCGGCAAAATATAAAATATTCCACTGAATCAACATGCCTATCAGCAAATAGCTTGGGGTGTCTACTTTCCAAAAAGGGGTCATTTGGGGGGGGGGGGGGTTTGAACTGTCCTGGCTTTTTATGCACAACATTTAGAAGCTTATGTCACACATCACCCACTCTTCTAACCACTTGAAGACAAAGCCCTTTCTGCCACTTTTTGTTTACATGAAAAAATATTCTTTTTTTTGCAAGAAAAATTACTTTGAACCCCCAAACATTATATATATTTTTTAAAGCAAAGGTCCTACAGATTAAAATGGTGGGTGTTGCAATTTTTTTTTTCACACAGTATTTGCGCAGCAATTTTTCAAATGCTATTTTTTGGGAAAAATATACTTTTTTTTATTTTAATGCACTAAAACACAACATATTGCTCAAATGTTTGATGACATAAAAAAGATGATCATATGCCGAGTACATGGATACCAAACACGACATGCTTTAAAATTACGCACAAACTTTCAGCGGCTACAAACTACATACATTTGTAAAAGCCTTTAAAAGCCTTTACAGGTTACCATTTTAGATTTACAGAGGATTAGTGGCTAATTAGCCACTAGGATTGCTTTTACATGAAAGCCGACCGCTGGCTGAAAAGAATGATACCAAGATGATACCTAAACCTGCAGGCATCATTCTGGTATAACCACTCTAATTCCAGCAACATACCAGTACCTTGCTGGTCCTTGTTGG
This sequence comes from Lithobates clamitans, assembly GCA_037952925.1. Lineage (NCBI taxonomy): Eukaryota > Metazoa > Chordata > Amphibia > Anura > Ranidae > Lithobates > Lithobates clamitans. Next base: position 1,732,204 of record JBBGZY010000116.1, on the reverse strand, counting down.
GCATACATTGTAATGTTCTTTTTTTTCATGCAGCCTGTGGGCTGAACGAAAAAAAGAGATTGATCGGTGGGTATGCCCACCATTAGAATACCACTCTACATCCCCCCACTTCTAATGATGGGCACACGTGCACCTTTTTTTTATCGTGGGAGCAAACGCTGTTGCTGTCAAGATAAATAAACCCATGCTGCAGCTGAATGGCACACCTGCTAAGCAAATGATGGTTAACAATAAAACAAAGTAACATTACAGTATAATGCCCTGTACACAGGATAGGATTTTCCGATGGAAAATGTGTGATAGGACCTTGTTGTCGGAAATTCCGACCGTGTGTGGGCTCCATCACACATTTTCCATAGGAATTTCCGACACACAAAGTTTGAGAGCTTGCTATAAAATTTTCCGACAACAAAATCCGTTGTCGGAAATTCCGATCGTCTGTACACAAATCCGACGCACAAAGTGCCATGCATGCCCAGAATAAATTGAGAGACGAAAGCTATTGGTTACTGCCCCGTTTATAGTCCCGACGTACGTGTTTTACGTCACCGCGTTCAGAACAATCGGATTTTCCGGCAACTTTTTGCGACCGTGTGTATGCAAGACAAGTTTGAGCCAACATCCGTCGGAAAAAATCAATGGATTTTGTTGTCGGAATGTCCGATCAATGTCCGACCGTGTGTACAGGGCATTACAGTAAGACAAACCATACCTGCAAAGCAAATACAATAAAATAGTAAAAATTAAACATTTTGTGCCTAAAAAATATATGCCGAAGCATGGGGGCATACCGCCCCTAATTTTAGGAGCAAATCGCTCCAGCTTCGGCATATATACTCTTTTTTTTAACTGTGGTGGTGAAATCACCTCCGACAGCGCTGGAGTCACGGCTTTACATATCGAAACAAACCCATGCTGCAGCTGAATGGTGTACCTGCTAAGCAAATGATGGCTAACAATAAAACAAATTAACATTACAGTATAACAGTAAGACTTACCATATCTGCAAAGCAAATACAATAAAACATAGTAAAAATAAAACATTTTTTAACAAAATCTGTGCCTAAAAAATATATGCCGAAGCATGGAAGCAATCCGCCCCTAATGTTAGGGGCAAATCGCCCCTCCACCCCTGCCCCCATGCTTCAGGATATATGCTTTTTTTTTTTAACTGTGATGTGAAATCACCTCCTACAGCGCTGGAGTCGCTGATTTACGTATCGTGGGAGCAAATGCTGTTGCTGTCAAGGTAAAAGATCAGTGCTGCAGCTGAATGGCATACCTGAAAACAAAAAAGGTTAACAATAAAACACAGTAAACAGTAAAGTAGAAAAGAATTACATACCTGAAAAGCAAACATGATAAAACATAGAAACAATAAAACATTGTATTGTAGAATACAGTAAAAAAGAGCAGAATAATAGAGAGAGAATAGAGAGAGAGAGAACAATAAAACGACAACTATTTTGGGGTTTTTTATTTTATATTTTTTGGGGGGGGGTTTTAAACTTTTTTTTCTTTACACTTTTATTTGGGACTGTAACGGTTGTACTAGGTTCAGGTCTCCCAAAATGCGATGGCATCTTTGGAGACCCTGTGATAGTGTGTCCTAGTCTGTGCTGTGCTGTACCCTATGCTAATACTACACTAGTGTGTGGTAGCATTCAAAACATTCACCATTGCAAAGACCAGGATGGTCAGGACAGGAGGGACAATAATAGCGGGTGTCGCGCCTATATCCATGCTTTCTACAGACACAACATTTTCTTTGGGGGGCTCGTTGGGTAGGGGTACCAGAAAGGACATACGGAAAATGCCTCTCATGCAGCCGGCTTGCTGCATTTGGATTCTGAAGTTGGGCCACAGCACCGTCTGGAAAGAGAAGGGCTGTGTTGATCTCTTCCTGTAATTTAAGGAAGGATCCAGTTCGTCCTGAAGCTTTGTATAGCACATAAGCATTCAGCAGAGCCAATTGAAATAAGTATACAGACACTTTTTTGTACCAGCGTCTGGCCTTACGGGCAATTATGTACGGTGCCAACAACTGGTCCTTGAGGTCCACTCCTCCTATATTAAGGTTATATTTGTAGACACAGAGGGGTTTCTCCACAACACCAGTTGCCGTAGGAATTTGGACCGTCGTGTCTGCGTAAAGGGAAGACAGAACGAAAGCATTCCGATTATCCCTCCACTTCACAGCGAGCAAATTATTACACTTCAAGAAGGCTCTCTCCCCCAGCCTAAGACGGGAATCTACAAGCCACTGGGGTAAGCCCCTGCAATTAGATCGCACAGTGCCATATGCGCCAATTCCATGATCAAACAAGTAACTAAAAAGTGGCACGCTCGTGTAATAATTGTCCACATACAAGTAGTACCCCTTTCTGAATAAGGGTGACACCAAGTCCCACACAATTTTACCAGTGCTCTGTATGTAATCTGGGTAGTCCTCCGGCTCTACGTGACTATCTCTTCCCTCGTAAACCATAAAACTATATGTATAGCCTGTGGCCCTGTCACAGAGCTTATACATCTTGTCCCCATATCTGGCACGCTTGCTGGGAAGATGCTGTTTGAAAGACAAGTGGCTAGAAAACTTAATCAGGGACTCATCAATGCAGACAACTTGATGGGGAGTAAACAAGGCTGCAAACTGTTGGTTGAAGTGATTTACGAGGGGCCGATTTTTGTAGAGCCGATCGTATCCAGGGCCCCCCCGAGGACGACAGACTTCATTGTCATTGAAGTGCATGAACCGCAAGATCTGCTTGTATCGTGCCCTGGTCATGGAGGCAGAGAACACAGGCATATGGTGAATTGGGTCAGTGGACCATTATGACTGCAACTCACTATTTTTAGTTATGCCCATGAGGAGGGATAGGCTCAGAAAGGTCTTAAATTCGGAAACCGTAATAGGTTTCCAATCTCTGGCAAGGGTCAAATGGGGATTAGAGGCGAAGAATTGACCAGCATACAAATTGCTTAGGTCCACAATAGATCTATAGAGATCTTCCGTGAAAAACAGCGAATAAAAATCAAGAGACGTAAAATCAACTGTTTCCACCTGAATTCCGGGTTGGCCAGTGAAGGGGGGAAGTACGGGTGCTGCAGAAATGGTGGTCTCCCAATTAGGATTGGCAAATGCAGCAGGAAGGTCACTATGGGCTCAATGGGCCTGTCTTTGTCTTCTTGGTGGCTGTGGGACATTAGTTAGTGCTAGCCACCTCCCCAGCTTGAACTGCACATATGGGACTCGCCACATCACCACGTGTTACTGCAGTGCTGGTTTGACTATGACCAGGGTGTACTAGGCCACTGGTGCTTGCCAGTTCACCAGAAGGATGAGCGGCACTAGTACTGGCTCTCTGCTCCATACGAGAGCCCTGCGGTTCTTGCACCTCAACTCCAGCAGAAGAACGGGGTCTAGTACGCCTGACCTTGGCAAGGACCACAAATCCGCCATCAGGGCTATCTGTCAGGGTGCCGCTGCTGTCTTCAGGATCGCATTCTGAGCCTGAATCTGACAGATGAGTGACTTCCTCTTCACTATCTGTCATGCTCAGAAACGTAAAGGCCTCTTCGCTAGTGTACCTTCGATTTTACATTTTGGTCTCTAAATTTACTGGTACACTAGTAAGACAAAGAAAAAGAGCTCCTGACTATCAGCGACTGCTTCAAACGATACCAAAAAAACTGTTAGCATTTACAGGGATCAGGCCTGACTCTGCGAGCGCTGCAGTTATGTGTGTTGTGTTTTTGTAAGTGACAGTGACTGATTTATACTGCACTTGGCTGGGCTGGGCGGAGGGGCTAAACGCAGGTGCTAGCAGGTATCTGGGCTGATCCCGCTAACACTGCCTTTTTTGGAACTAGAAACTGCTGGGGACGCTAGTATAGATCTGATCAGATCAGATATTGATCCGTTCAGACACTATAGTACTAAGGGAGGTGTATGGTGCGTGTGTGGGTGTTAAAACTACTGCCACTAATCTGACGCTGCCTGGGGCGATGCAGATCCTGACTGACGCTAAAACCTAACTGATATCACCAGCCGGGCAATCAGGGGGTTAAACCTTTATTGGGTAATATACGGCGGGTGCCCTGACGCTATAAAAAACAAACTAACTAACCACCGTCACCCGTAACACTAATACGTTGATCACCGGTGACAGGGGGTGAAAGGGTTGACTAGGGGGCAATTAGGGGGTTAAAACCTTTATTAGGTAATATATGGGGGTTCCTGACGCTATAAAAACCTGACGGTGAAACTAATCAATTAACTGGCTAACTAGCGTTACCTGTGATACAAATACGGCGATTGATTAGTGACACTGGCGACAGGGGGTGAAAGGGTTACAGGGGGGCAATCAAGAGGTTAAACCTTTAGCAGTGATCAGTGAAAAACCTATGTGTACTGGTGTTAGTGTAGTGTTGTGCAACTCACAGATGTTATCTCTCCTCTCACTGTAATCGAAAAGACTCCACGAGGAGAGATGACATCACTTCCTCCTGTCTGTGTTTACACTTACACAGACAGGGGAAGGTTTCAATTCGTTAGGAGCAATCACCAGGTCCAGACCATAAACCATTGGAATGGCCCTGGGGACTAATCGGTCCTATAACAAATCCGACCGCTGCAGACACGGGGGGGGGGGCACGGTCACGCCCCCCGCCCACGGGAAGGGAGGGACGTACAGTAATGCCCATTTGCCCACCCGTGCCATTCTGCCGATGTATATCGGCATGCGGCGGTCGGGAACCGGTTAATTATATGACTATATCAATGTCTAATGGTTACTGGAGGGGGATAGCTGTTACTGGAGGGGGATAGCTGTACAGACCCGCAATCCCATATCCCAGAGCATCAGTGTTCTAAATGGAGCCAGTGCTGGAGGAAGTACGGCTGTGGAGGGAGCAGAGCTGCATACGCCAATGCTTCCTGTATAGCGTCGGCTCCTGTCACAGGCGGAGTGATACCAATTGTAGCAAGGGAGATTCCTGAATGAAAGATTATTAAAGGTCAGTTTATATTCTAAAATCACATTGAATACATGGACATATCTCTTCTGGAGTGGTTACTGAGCTGCTTTTAAGCTGCACCGCACTGAGCCATAGACTTCTGTTATTATCTGCAGGTTTGGGTTTTTTTTGAAAACACATCAAAACTCCTGAATGCAGGAGCTTTGGTGTACTTTTAGAAAGTGCACCACACCTGCAGGATAAAATAGAAGTCCTTGGCAAAGTACAGCTAACCTACAGGAAAGCCACAGATGCACTCCACTGCACCCGCGGTGCAGGTAAACTGCAGCGCATCAGTGTGAAAACAGCCTAAGGCCCCTTTTAAATGATCGGTCCGATTGGGTCAGACTGTCAATTTTTCGGGCCCTCCATTCACCTCTATGGAGTGACAGATGTAAACGGACTTGTGTCCTTTTACACCCACCTACCTCTAATCCGATCCGTTTAAAAAACACAAGCGGATCTTTCCTCTTCCATCTGGGTGGGTATGAGGGCCCATAGAGTAGAGCAGGCTGTGTCCGTGTCTATTCTGTATATGCAGAGTGGACACAGACTTGTCATCTACCCACACATTGTGGCCCGCGATGGGTTACCAAGTCGCTAAAGTGGCCCTCTTTAAAAGTTTGGGCACTCCTGCCTTATGTCTTGTTGTTGGTTATATCTGCCATAGAAACTTTTTATGAAAATGTGCTGATTAACTGCCAAATGTTTTTATATTACAATCATTTTTTCATCCAATCATCAAATGATTGCATTGACCATTTTTAAATACTCTTGTAAACAAAAAAATAGTTGTAAAAAGTGTACAAGTGCGTTAGCTGAAGGTTGTACTGAGGGTGTGTCATTTGCCAAACCATTTTGAGCTAAAATCTATCACTCGCTGCCAAGTTTGGAGGTCAATAGGGATGTTATACTTTTTTTTTTTATCTTTGAGGGGTAAGAAAGTTGGGTAAGAAGATGGTCAGAGTAAGGGGAAGGCAGGGAGAGCAGGCAGAAAAGGTACAGATGTATGGGAAATTGAAAAAAGAGATGGGACACTTTCGCTTGCTAGGCCCATTGTATTTCATTATGTATAAAACTACAGATACTGACATATAAAACTGACTATACTTAAAAAATGTCACACTGATCTCACTTTGGGTGGAATAAAGTACTGTAGCAAAAAGCGATGCTATTCTCTTCATGCAACAACACATTCATTTTAAATAAACATATACTTTTTTGTAGATCAAGAAAACCTTCAGAAGTTTCAACAACTGAAAAAAAACCACAACCTGAAGAGGCCTTTAATGTCTTTATTACGGGTGTCAGTACATGCATGAGAAGACTTCATCTGCCATTGTGATAAAATATATATGCTGATAACAGACAATGTGGGAATAATCCGTACAAACCAACTGCTGGGAATAAGCAAGAATCCATTTAGAGTCTGTCACTCTGTGCAGATTCATATATTTGCACTGAGAAAAAGGAACAATAAAACTTCATTAATTCTAAGTAGGAAGCACAATCTTCTATGTTATGTGGTCATTTTTTGAAATGTGTAATTGCCACTTCTCCATTGAAAACTATCCATGGAGAGACAAGATTTAAAAAAGACTAACACACTTTATTGTGATTAATTACATAAACTAATTATATAAAATAAATGTGTTTATATGGACAGTAGTAAAAGAAGCTCTACTTTAGTTTATCACCATATTGTATCGGGGTTCTTTCTTCAGCCTGAATTCATAGATGTATTCATGATTATAGATAAATGTTTATTTGAAGTGCACATCAAATAGCATAGTATAATTAAAATTAGGTGAAAATTGAAAAAATCCTCTAGAAAAAAAAACACATACCCTTTAATATACAGTATATAACTAGCTCTGTAAACATGGCAGATATACATTACCCACAGACACTAGATGATAGTCTTAAATACGATAGTGCCATACAGCTGAAGGTTCACAATGTGATAGAACAGGGTAATAATACTTACCCGAGTGTGATATTACCCTTAATGCCAGTGCTGTCTCTGTGCACGCTTCCTACCTTTCACTACCTAAAATGGTAATGTGGCTGAGGAATCTTGTCTAACTGGTCCAAAAGCCAAATTTGAGATGGGCAGAAGGAGCCTGCACATGCTGATCTTTGCTACTGTCTATAGCCAGCCTGAAGAACCTAACCAAAACCTAAAGTATCCAAACTATCTATTTGTAAATAACAGAGGTATACATTCTGCATACTATAGTGCATTGCAAAGCAATGGAAAATTGCTAGACAATACAAAGCAGAATTTTTTGAAAACTATATTTAATAACTAAAAAGGAAATCCACATAAAGTGCACGTGCCTGCCATAGCAGCCAACAAGGAGGGCAGCACTGCTGTTGAAACCTGGCAGGTCTGTCTACTGTGTTACCTTTCAATGTCTAGTCCACCCATTGAACTATGTGCAATGAGACAGGGCTTGATTTGGTATTGCAATGATTTATGCTATGCAGGTGTTTAGGGAAAATAAAATTACCTACATTTTGGGTAGTTATGCTTGCAGCAGTTCAAATGCATGTTATGATTTGTGAAGCAATACATATGTGGACTTATGGCCTGTTCACGCCATTATGTTGTAACTGTGCTTAAAGGCATGTTCACAGCACCCCAAAACCACAGGGAAAATCATTTATATTATAATCTGTGAAACCTCTCACATTATTGCATCGTGTTATAGTACAATGCATTTCGTATGTGAAGGTTCTTTTTTGTTGCATTTTTTTTTTGCAGGTCTTGAAAAATGCACAATATATTATTCATTTATGGGGCATACACACGGTCAGACTTTTCGTCTACAAAAGTCCAACGGACGCCGACGGACTAAAGCTGGCTGGTAATCCGATCGTGTGTGGGCTTCCCCGGACTTTCAGCTGACTTTTTCAGCCTCAAATCCGACGGACTTTAGATTTGAAACATGTTTCAAATCTTTACGTCGTAACTACGACGGACCCCGAAATCCGCTCGTCTGTGTGCTAGTCCGACGGACAAAAACCCACGCTAGGGCAGCTATTGGCTAGTGGCTATGAACTTCCTTATTTTAGTCTGGTGTACGTCATCACGTACGAATCTGTCGGACTTTCGTGTGGTCCTGTGTAGGCAAGTCCGTTCGTTAGAAAGTCTGCCACAAGTCCGCCGCAAGTCCGCCGAAAGTCCGCCGGAAGTCTGTCAGACAGGCTGTCGGACTTTTGTAGACTAAAAGTCCGACCGTGTGTATGCCCCATTACTAAAAACACAATACACAATTTAATTAATGAGCATTCAGTCAATTTTAAATCAACAATCCCTCATGTTTTCAGCGAGGAAATTGGAAACCTAAAAAGGAAAATGCTTCTTTTGCTGCTTTTTATTTCATTATACTGCATTAAAAATTATGCATTTTTAATAAAACATACATGCAATGATGTGAATGGGCACTAATCTGAGTGGATTAAAGAATGTTTTTAAATACCTCCCTGGCATTCTCATTTGATAAAAATCAATTTCTATGGTAATTAAACTGCAATCTCTATCCAAAATTCTAACTGAATGGTAATAATTTATTAACTTGAATATTGTCTACTTTGTATTTTCATATGTAACACGTCTGTAACACTGAAAGTGTGCTGGACAACACTATAGATGTGTGAAGTTAACATATTACTGTGTATTTATGAATTTTATTTTGTCACGCATCAAATGCTGCACATTACAACTGTGTTTTCACCATGACTATGATAACAGACAAATGTACAGAGTGATGTTTTATTAGGAATATTTTTTCACAGGTTTATCTAAATGAGTGTCACAAATGCTGCTACAGAATTGGGAATCAATCTTACAATTTTATTGCTTAAAGAGGAGATGTAGCCTCTGGGGCTCATGACTCTTCTCCATTTACCCTTCTCACCGCCATTTACCCTTTGGCACTGACAGGGCTAAGCTGTCCCTTGCCATGCTATCCACTGGTACTGCCATACTGCTACATTCCCATCTATAAGTGCAAGAGTGTAAGAAGTGAAATTTCCTCATCTCTGTATCCCAGAGCTTTAGAGCTAATTTGCATGGTAATATCAGTCAGTGCTTTCTCTTTTGATTTGCTTGAATGTCAGAGATTCCTAAATATCAACTCCACATACTATGTGCTGGGTAAAGTATAAAACAGCATCCCAAGGCACTACTGCACAGATGCTTTATTGATGTGCATCAAAAATTAAGAGTCACAGCATAAATGTAGTTAACACCTTACCTGACCCTTCCCCTGATCCACAGAACTGAAGTTTGTGTAGTTCTTTAAAATCCCAACTGTTATGCCCCGTACACACGGTCGGATTTTCCGACGGAAAATGTGTGATAGGACCTTGTTGTCGGAAATTCCGACCGTGTGTAGGCTCCATCACACATTTTCCATCGGATTTTCCGACACACAAAGTTTGAGAGCAGGCTATAAAATTTTCCGGCAACAAAATCCGTTGTCGGAATTTCCGATCGTGTGTACACAAATCCGAAGCACAAAGTGCCACGCATGCTAAGAATAAATAAAGAGATGAAAGCTATTGGCTACTGCCCCGTTTATAGTCCCGACGTACCTGTTTTACGTCACCACGTTCAGAATGATCGGATTTTCCGACAACTTTGTGTGACCGTGTGTATGCAAGACAAGTTTGAGCCAACATCCGTCGGAAAAAATCCTAGGATTTTGTCAGAATGTCCGATCAATGTCCGACCATGTGTACGGGGCATTAGTTTATATGTTTAGCGTTTAATTTCAATCAGATAAATACATTTTAGGTACATTCAAACACAAGGTTTGCAAAGTCCAGCAGTTTATTTTCCTAAATAAGCAGCCATAGCCTGAGTAGAAAAGCTGGTTCCCTGCCATAGAGAAGGAATCTTGCAGTCTGCGTGGAAGCAGTGGTCTCTGTGCAGAGGTCCAGCAGGCTCTCTGCTATGCCAGAGCTCTTCTTTGACAGAAAGCATGAGCATGAGAGCCCTCTGCAGTGAGACCACTGCTTTCACATCTAATGCAAGCATGCTTGGTCTGTGACTGCTTTCTTAAGAAATTGAAGTGTGAGACTGAACACCCTTTGTTTCGATGCACCTGGAATGTATTTGGCTGATTCAGGTTCAACTAGCAAGTAGAGTCGTTTTTAAAATTTATATGCTTTAAATTACACTGACAGAACATGTTTTGTCATTTACTCTCCTTCTTGTCCCATGGTACAGAATGAGGGGGGCATGTTTAAAGATCCTATGTAGTACTGTTATATTTTGTTATCATAAAAGAATCAACAATGATATGCATAGAATTCTCAATTTTTAAGCCAGGACTTGTTTTCAGAAATGTGTGTATTTCAAATTTCCTGTTGTTTGTGCAGTAAAAAATGCAGATTTTATTGAGAAGTCAGGAAATGAGTCTGCCTGCCGAAACCACAGGTGAAAACTCTCTATAGGGTATCAAGTCTCAGTGTATTTCTGTAAGCAAAGTACAATTTATGCTGGGAATCCAGACTCCAGGATGTTTTTTTCATTTATTTCACACCACAAAGCTAACTTATTCAGAAAGACAATTATCTAGCACCACAACAGTCAGCCCCAAATACAAGTCTCAAAGTTAAGGGATAAAGGGTAATTTGTAGTGGCTTATGTCCTTTGAAATATGATTATAAGGTTATCACACTAATAAAAGTAGAAATGTTTAAGAAACTGTGCTAATGTACATTGTCCTATTTATAGAGTTTTTTCTAAATATAATATATTTTTATTAAAAATAACTACTACAGTAAAAGCACAGTTGTATTGCAGTAACAGAGCAATATAATAGTGCATGTATACCTGCAATAGCCTTCAGTGCCTTTTAAAGTGTATGTTAAGCTAAATACTTTTCATTGTCTCTCACATTACATATTTTGTTTCAATTTCTTTAGGAAAGAAGGGCAGGCAGGGAAAATACCTGCTGATCATTCCAGTCCTGTTCATAAATAAGCTCTTCCTGTTGTTCTCTGACAACACTAGACACAGAAGCAGATCTGTTCTAGCGTTGTCAGTTTCCATCCCTGTTTCCTCCTTGGGACCTTCAGGTCATGCCTGTAGATTTGTAGTAGCCTGTTGCTGACACAGCCCCCCTCCCAGTCTCTCAGCTTGACTGATATTAGCTTTTTAGTTATTATTGGTAATCTCCATTGGTTTGTGGTCATTTCAATCGTCATATAACTTTTTTCCCCTATCAGTCTTTGCCCCACCTCTTAAAGCCCAGGGATGCAGGGCAATATAGGAGTCAATGCCACTGAAATGAGAAAAAAAAGTATCTGGAATCCTTTTTTTTGGGGGGGGGGGGGGGGTTATAAACATTAGTTTGACAAAGGTCTGCTCAGTGATATTATGATTTTAAAGAAGGGTTAACATACACTTTAATGATTTTATTGTAAAACATATGTATAAACATGCAAACTAATAGGTAGTTACAATACTGCCTATAATATAAAAAAAAGTGGAAATGTAATAAACTAATAAATTACATAAGTATGATGTAAAAGCACTATTATTATTTTTTGTGTGTGTGTGTGTGTGTGTGTGTGAAAAATTGTGTACCTTACTGTGTGTACTGCCTATTACTGTTAAAGTTGAAGTTTTGTTACTTTGTTTGTTTTGCTATGCAGCACCAGGGACATAATTTACCACTAATGAAGTAGGCGCCATGTCCACCTCGGTGATGCATAGTGTACGAATGTTCTCCACAACTGCTGCTGAGTCTTCCCACATCACTGATCTTCTGGCGCTGCTGGAGTTTACATCCGCTTCTGTAACTGTAAATAAATTGCACTTCTTGCCTGCTCCTTGTGCTAGCTAGCCTCCTCCATAGAACTCATGCTGTCATTTTCCAGAAAGTGTGCAGTGTTTTGTGATTGGAAGAGGCCGATCCTGTTATTCATCTGTTCATCCTCCATTCATAGAATGATTTTGCATCCTGGGAAAGAATAGTACAAGTTCTATGAAGCAGAAACAGTAAATGAATCACCTAGAAGTTTTATCTAGGTATTTTAAACCAATTAGTTGTGCTGATCGGCAGGAGACTGCTGGTCAGGGTTAGGCAACATGGAAAAGTCTAGTGCAGGTTTCAGAAAAAGCACAGACAAAATAAAAATTGAAATGTAACTGATAAGGTGCCAAGAGTCAAATACCAGAGGAGGAAGTCAGCCAAGGGAATAAAGACTCAGAGGGTGTGTCACCAGTGGATAGTAAGTGATTACTTTAAGGGGCTGGTCCTGTAAAATTCCTGGTCTTCACCAGAGCTCTTGGTGGTGGCGTATGAGCTGTGCACCTGACATGGCGAAGCATTGATAGTAACATGTTTTGGTTTTTTTTGGTGGTGGGGAGATAGTTGTGGGATAGTTACAGTGCCTTGCAAAAGTATTCACCCCTCTTGTTTTTTTACCTATTTTGTTACATTACAGCCTTTAGTTCAATTTTTCTTTAATCTGAATTATATGTGATGGATCAGAAAACAATAGTCTTAGTTGGTGTAGTAAAATTTGAAAAATATATACATAAAACTATTTTTCAGAAATAAAAAAATGATAATTGGCATGTGCGTATGTATTCACCTTCTTTGTTATGAAGCTCATAAAAAGCTCTGGTGCAACCAATTACATAGTTACATAGTTGGTGAGGTTGAAAAAAGACACAAGTCGATCAAGTCAAACCTATGTGTGTGATTATATGTCAGTATATATATATATATATATATATTATATATTATATATTATATTATATATTATATATATATATTATATATCCCTGTATGTTGCGGTTGTTCAGGTTCTTACCTAATAGTTTTTTGAAACTATCAATGCCCCCCCTCCCCCGGCTGAGACCATCGTCTGTGAAAGGGAATTCCACATCCTTGCCGCTCTTACAGTAAAGAACCCTCTAGGTAGTTTAAGGTTAAACCTCTTTTCTGCTAATTTTAATGAGTGGCCACGAGTCTTGTTAAACTCCCTTCTACGAAAAAGTTTTATCCCTATTGTGGGGTCACCAGTATGGTATTTGTATATTGAAGTCATATCCCCTCTCAAGTGTCTCTTCTCCAGAGATTATTCTGTTTGCTTTGTTAGCAGCAGCTTGGCATTGCATGCCATTGCTGAGCCTATCATCTACTAGGACCCCCAGGTCCTTTTCCATCCTAGATTCCCCCAGAGGTTCTCCCCCCAGTGTATAGATTGCATTCATGTTTTGGCACCCAAATGCATTATTTTACATTTTTCTACATTAAACCTCATTTGCCATGTAGTTGTCCACCTCACTAATTTGTTCAGATCTTTTTGCATCCTCCAGGTCATTTATGAACAAATTAAATAGGATTGGTCCCAGAACAGAACCCTGGGGGACCCCACTACCCACCCCTGACCATTCAGAGTACTCCCCATTTATCACCACCCTCTGAACTCATCCTTGTAGCCAGTTTTCAATCCATGTACTCACCCTATGGTCCATGCCAACAGACCTTATTTTGTACAGCAAATAATTATGGGGAACTGTGTCAAATGCTTTTGAAAAATCCAGATACACCACGTCTACGGGCCTTCCTTTATCTAGATGGCAACTCCCCTCCTCATAGAAGGATAATAGAAGGATAATAGTATGGTTTGGCAAAAACGATTCTTCATGAATCCATGCTGATTACTGCTAATGATACTGTTCTCATTACTAAAATCTTGTATATAGTCCCTTATCATCCCCTCCAAGAGTTTGCATACTATTGATGTTAGGCTAACTGGTCTGTAATTCCCAGGGATGTATTTTGGGCCCTTTTTAAATATTGTTGCTAAATTGGCTTTTCTCCAATCAGCTGGTACAATTCCAGGCAGTAGACTGTCAGTAAAAATTAGGAACAATGGTCTGGCAATTACTTAAATTACTTAAATGAGTTCCCTAAGTACCCTTGGGTGCAAGCCATCTGGTCCTGGTGATTTATTAATGTTAAGTTTCCCAAGTCTAATTTTAATTCTGTCCTCTGTTAACCATGGAAGTGCTTCCTGTGATGTGTCATGAGGATAAATACTGCAGTTTTGGTTACTGAAGCCCCCCGATTCCCTTGTGAAGACTGAGGAGAAGAATAAATTCAATACCTTCGCTAACTTCTCATACTTTGTAACCAGATGTCCTTCCTCATTCTTTATGGGGCCAATATGGTCTGTCGTCCCTTTTTTACTGTTTACATACTTAAAGAATTTCTTGGGATTTTTTTTGCTCTCCTCCACTATGTGTCATTCATGTTCTATCTTAGCCGTCCTTATTGCACCCTTACATTTCTTGTTGCATTCTTTATAAAGTCTGAATGCTGATGATGATCCCTCAACCTTGTATTTTTTAAAGGCCTTCTCCTTTGCTTTTATATGCATTTTTACATTGGAGTTAAGCCATCCAGGACTTTTATTCGCTCTTTTAAATTTATTACCCAATGGGATGCATTGGCTAATGCCCTTATTTAATATGCTCTTAAAGTAAACCCATCTCTCCTCTGTGTTCTTTGTTCCTAATATTTTATCCCAATTTATGCGATCTAGCAAGGTTCGTCGTTAAGGGAAGTTGGCTCTTTTGAAACTCAGTGTCTTGACCCAATTGACCTGTGATCACTGTTACCTAAATTGCCCCGTGTTTCCACATCCGTGATCAGGTCTGTATTGTTGGTAATCAGTAGATCCAGTAACACTTTATTTCTAGTTGGTGCGTCTACCACCTGACCCATAAAATTGTCCTGCAAGACATTTAGGAACTGGCGAGCCTTAGATGAATGCGTGGTTCCCACCGCCCAGTCTATGTCTGGATAGTTAAAATCCCCCATTATGATAACACTTCCCATCCTTGCTGCTAATCCAAACTGTGATAGGAGATCTGTCTCCCCTTCCTCCCTCAGGTTAGGGGGCCTATAGCATACCCCCAGTATTATTTTCCCCTTAGCTTCATCCCTTTGGAGCTCTACCCATAAGGATTCCACCTCCTCCCTAGCTCCCTTATTGATGTCATCTCTCACATTCACTTGAACATTATTCTTGATTATATAGGCATACCCCTCCCCCTTTTTTACCCTCTCTATCCTTGCGATAAAGGGTATACCCTTGAATGTTTGTAAGCCAATCATGAGAGCTGTTGAACCAGGTCTCTGAAATTCTCACAAAATCCAAATCCTCCTCATACAACAGTATCTTTAGTTCACCCATCTTGTCCGCCAGGCTCCTGGCATTGGTTTAGACCGGTCGCATATTATCCTCTTACTGGGTGTTCCGAGATTGCAACTAGGACTTGCTACTATACTTACCTTGGGTTTATGTGCTTTGGTCAACCTACCACTAATGCCCCCAATACTACCCTCTGGAATATGTTCCGCGCTGACTATCTCTACCTCTGGACCCTCCCCCCCATCGCCTAGTTTAAAAACCCCTCTAACTTTTTAGCCATCTTCATTCCCAGCTGATCTGCACCCTCCTCTTTTAGGTGCAGTCCGTCCCTTCTATCGTACCAGTTATCGACTGAGAAGTTGGCCCAGTCCTCCAGGAACCCAAACCCCTCCTTACTACACCAGCTCTTCAGCCACTTGTTTACTTCCCTAATCTCCCTCTGCCTTTCTGGTGCGGCTCGATGTACCAGTAGTATTCCAGAGAATACTACCTTGAAGGTCCTTTTCCTCAATTTAGCTCCTAAGTCCCTAAAATCGTTCTTTAGGACACTCCATCTGCCTCTGACTTTGTCATTGGTGCCAACGTGCACCATGACAGCTGGGTCTTCCCAAGCCCCTCCCAGTAATCTGTCCACCAGATCCATGATGTGCCGAACCCAAGCGCCCGGTAGACAACATACTGTTCGGCGCTTCAGGTCTTTGTTACAGATTGGCCTCTCTGTCCTTCTAAGAATTGAGTCCCCTACCACCAGAATCTGTCTTTCTTTTCCCTTCGCTCCCCCCCCACTCTCACTGGAGGACTTCTACCCCGGCAGCTACGAGAGTCCCTCAGCTCCAGCAGTGCTGGTCCCTGACTGGTTTCACGAATGTCACTCAATGGAGCATACTTATTGGGATGCTCCAGCCCTGGATCGGCCTCCCTGGCACTTCCCCCTCTACCCTTCCTGACTGTCACCCATCTACTCTTTGCTAGTGCCTGCACCTCTTTGTCTCTACCCGCCTCTGTACTGGCCCCTGCCGGCACCTGCCGTATACGTTCCTGGCTCTCCTTTAGTATGGAGGGACTTCTCAGTGCTGACAGTTGCTTCCCCAGATTCAGAACCTGGGCTTCCAGGGAAACAATGTGCTTACATTTTGCACAGCAGTATTCACCCTCGATCGGATGATCAAGGAACGCATGCATGCCGCAAGATGTACAACGAGTCGCCTCTCTACACCCGCCGGGCATCGTACCTATTAAATTTAATGAGGATTGGGGATTATACCCTGTCCAAATTACCTAACAACTAGCTTCCTGACCTTAATGCTGCGTACACACAGTCGGACTTTTCAGCTACAAAAGTCCGACAGCCCGTCCGACAGACTTTCGACAGACTTTCAACGGACTTTTGGCAGACTTTCAACAGACTTTCTAACGACCGGACTTGCCTACACATGATCACACCAAAGTCCGACGGATTCGTACGTGATGACGTACACCGGTCTAAAATAAGGAAGTTGATAGCCAGTAGCCAATAGCTGCCCTAGCGTGGGTTTTTGTCCGTCGGACTAGCATACAGACGAGCGTATTCCTGGGTCCGGCGGAGTTACGACGTGAAAAATTGAAGCATGTTCCAAATCTAAAGTCCGTCAGATTTGCGACTGGAAAAGTCCTCTGAAGGTCCGATGAAGCCCACACATGATCGGATTGTCCGCCAGATTTGGTCCGTCGGCGTCCATCGGACAAGTCCGGTCGAAAAGTCCGACCGTGTGTACGCGGCATTATACATAGTTAGTGAAATGATGTCCACCTGTGTGCAATCTAAGTGTCACATGATCTGTCATTACATATACACACCTTTTTAAAAGATTCCCAGAGGCTACAACACCTAAGCAAAAGGCACCACTAACCAAACACTGCCATTAAGACCAAGGAACTCTCCAAACAAGTAAGGGACAATGTTGTTGAGCAGTACAAGTCAGGGTTAGGTTATAAAAAAATATCCAAATCTTTGATGATTCCTAGGAGCACCATCAAATCATATAAACAATCATCAAAACCAAATGGAAAGAACATGGCACAACAGCAAACCTGCCAAGGGACCGCCGCATACCAAAACTCATGGACCGGGCAAGGAGGGCATTAATCAGAGAGGCAGCACAGAGACCTAAGGTAACCCCGGAGGAGCTGCAGAGTTCCACAGCAGAGACTGGAGTATCTGTACATAGGACAACAATAAGCCGTACGCTCCACAGAGTTGGGCTTTTATGGCCAGAAGAAAGCCATTACTTTCATCAAAAAACAAAATGGCACATTTTGAGTTTGCAAAAAGGCACGTGGGAGACTCCCAACATGTATGGAGGAAGGTGCTCTGGTCTGATGAGACTAAAATTGAACTTTTTTTCCATCAAAGAAAACGCTATGTCTGCCAGAAACCCAACACATCACATCACCCAAAGAACACCATACCCACAGTGAAACATGGTGGTGACAGCATCATGCTGTGGGGATGTTTTTCAGCAGTCGGGACTGGGAAACTGGTCAGAGTTGAGGTAAAGATGGATGGTGCTAAATACAGATATATTCTGGAGCAAAACCTGTACTACTTTGTGTGTGATTTGAGGCTAGAACGGAGGTTCACCTTCCAGCAGGACAATGACCCCAAACACACTGCTAAAACAACACTTGACTGGTTTAAGGGGAAAGATGTAAATGTGTTGGAATGGCCTAGTCAAAGCCCAGACCTCAATCCAATAGAAAATATGTGGTCAGACTTAAAGATTGCTGTTCACAAGCGCAAACCATTCAATTTAAAGGAGCTGGAGCAGTTTTGCAAGGAGGATAGCGCAAAAATCCCAGTGGTAAGATGTGGCAAGCTCATGGAGACTTATCCAAAGCGAGTTGGAGTTGTGATAGCCGCAAAAGGTGGTTCTACAATGTATTAACTTTAGGGGGGTGAATAGTTATGCACATTGACTTTTTCTGTTATTTTGTCCTATTTGTTGTTTGCTTCACAATAAAAAAAAAAAATCTTCAAAGCTGTGGGCATATTCTGTAAATTAAATTATGCAAATCCCCAAACAATCCATGTTAATTCCAGGTTGTAAGGCAACAAAACACGAAAAATGCCAAGGGGGTGAATACTTTTGCAAGGCACTGTATGTGTAATGATGTTTCTTTTATTACCTCTTTGCTGTGCCTCTTTCAGAGCTGCCACATACTGTCCTGAGTGGCTGTCCTCCAGGTCTCAGAAAATGAACAGCAGTCGCTGCTACCGAGAAAAGCTGCACCACTCACCTGCCTCCTTCTGCCCTCTCCACCATTTAAATCTCTCTTATTACCATCCTTCCACAATGCAACACATTTTCTGAATGGAGGAGGAGCAGCTGAATGACAGGAGGAGGAGTTGAATGACCATCCATTCACACAACATGATTCATTGTGGAAGTATAATAATACAAGCAATATGAGTTGGGGACAAAACAGAAGGGGGTGGGTGAGCAGGGAAACTTTTCAGTATCTGTGGCAGCTGTTAACTCTTACAGTAACACAAAAATATATATGCAAAACTTCATCTTCAAAGTGACTCTAAAAGATCTTGTTATTCTTTAAAAATAATTCATACACATCCCCTACCTAATGGTCTTGCAATCTATATTTCATGTTTCTTATTGTTTTTTTGCCTCCTTGTAATGTCCTCTGTGAGTTACCCAAGCTCTCCTTTTCCCCATCACTCCCAGTTGTTTGGAACAAGTAGTGCATGTTTGTTGTGTTCATGTGCACTGCTCTATGCACCCTACAAATCCCATAGTCCCTAGTCCATCTTGGGAGCAAGGAAAAGAGGATGGCTATGTTCCTACATACAGTGGGACCATGGAGAACAATGTAGCCACCTTCTAACAGGAAGTCAGATTACAGCAGCAAAAAAAAAAGAATTTGGATATTTTTTCAAGGACACTGAGATAAAGAAGGTATTGTTTGAGGTAAGAATAAATACTGATACAATCCACATACAAAAAAAGAGCATAGAAATCCCACCAGGCAAATACATAAAGGAATATATGTAGACACTCCCCCATTAACTCTTTCATATTACTGTACTTGTTTGCTACAATAAAAGAAACCAACATGTGATACATTCATTTTCAGAATAAGATAATATATACATATTATTAAGCATAACTGTATAGTGGATGTTAGTGTGCTGTTAAAAAGTACAATATGTTAAAAAACACCTTGTGTGCACTTTCATCAAGCAGAGGATGAGCCATAGGCTCTAATAGGCTTCAAAAAAGTTGACCTGCGAGCGTCATGCTCGCAGTTCACCCAGGTATGTTAGAACAGCGAATGAATATTCGCTTTCCTAACACTGAACCCCCTTTCTGCCAATCGGGTGCTCGGGTCTGTTACCCGAGCACCTGAAACGCATGGAGGAAACCGCTCGTCGTCACCCACTGCCCCACCGAGACATGGTAAGTGCTGGGCAGACGGCAAAATGGCGGGGGGCACAGTGGCAGCATTTGATGCACAGTGGCAGCATTCGATGGGCAAAGTGGCAGCATTTGATGGCACAGTGGCAGCATTTGATGGGCACAGTGGCAGCATTTGATGGGCACAGTGGCTTCATTTTATGGCACAGTGGCAGCATTTGATGGGCACAGTGGCTGCATTTGATGGCACAGTGGCAGCATTTGATGGGCACAATGGCTGCAATTGATGGGCACAGTGGCGGCATTTAATGGGCACAGTGACTGCAATTGATGGGCACAGTGGCGGCATTTGATGGGCACAGTGGCAGCTTTTGATGGGCACAGTGGCTGCATTTGATGGGTACAGTGACAGCATTTGATGGGCACAGTGGCTGCAATTGATGGGCACAGTGGCTGCAATTGATGGGCACAGTGGCTGCATTTGATGGTTTTTTTTTCAGAATTTTTCAGTTTGTTTGCGCCTCCCCAAAAATTTTGAGCACCAGTCGCCACTAGTGCACCGCCTCCTGGAATTTTATTACCATCCTTTTCATTATGATTACACTGAGGCAGATTTACTGAAGATGTTGATAATGTTCACACAAAGTAGAGTGAAGATTCACTTCAATTATTCAATCATGTACAAACAAAATTAATAAACTGCAATTTGCTTTTCCCATGATTGGATACATTTTTTTAAGAACAAAGTTTATTTATTTTTAAAACAATACAGTACAAATAGATAGTAGATATTCGCATAGACAGAGGTAGGTGCCATCTAGTAAGAATGATTTTAATTAAAAAAATAAATAAATAAATACAATTAAAAAAAGAGTGGTTTTGAACATTTTACAAATGTGGTATCAGGAACCCAACTATGCTCATGGGTCATAGGCAAGGGATGTTATCTAACAATTACAGACGCAACACTAAATTTCAATTGAGATCATCAACTTTGAAAGAGGGGGTCTAGTGGGAAACATGGGCCTCTGTTGAGCTATTTCTGGTACCTAGATAAAATTGGAGAATAATGAGGAGGAGTAAGAACCATAGAGAAACAAAACATAGAAAGTGAGAGGAGAGCAATGAAAGGTAAGAGAGGAGAGATTACCCCGGGAGAGGTGGCTTTCAGCAAAACACACAAAAGGTAAGAGGAGGCCAAGATTCTGTAAAATGGTCAGAGGAAAGGTTGGAGTTTAGAAGAGGCGAAGAACTAGATGCAAGTGAACCATATTGTTAAAAAGTTTGGGTGGCGTTCAAAAAGACAAGCAGTCATCTCCTGCATCCTCATAATAAGATTGAGTTCCATTACCTATCCCCTCATAGATGGGGGTCGTTTTCCAATGTCTGGGAATTAAAGTTCAACCTTCAGATATAAAGATTGGCAGAATACCCTTTTTGGTCATTGCAATTGATCCATGAATTATTGAGAGATGGGCCACTTCTGGGGTCTGTGGTCAGGTTTTTCCAGTAATAAAGCGAAAAAGCTGGAATATGGATTTCCAAAAATGTTGGATACGCAGGAATGACCTCCAAAGGTGTAGTAGTGCACTGCCCGATGCCCCACATCTCCAGCACCGTTCAGTAATTGATAATATTATTCTATGTAGTATGGCTGGGCTTCTATACCACCTTGTCAGGAGTTTCAATTTCCTCTCCTGGGCATGAATGGCTATGCCTTTTTTGAACATAAGTAGAAAAGGTTTATCCAAGTCCTCCTCGGAGACTGGGAGAGGGAACTCAGCCGCATCTCAAACGTTTTAGGAAAACATGTAATAGAAGGATGTTATATAACTGGGTATGATGTTTTGGGCAGTCATCCTCAAGCAGGCACAGGGCTTCAAAGGGTGTAAAGTTTCTCTGAAGTAATTTGTTTAATATAGTAAATTTAAAGTGTTACTAAACCCACAAAAGCAAAATCAGTCTGTATATGTAGTAAAGCATGCTTGTTATACTCACTGTGGAACCTAAAGAGTTAATCCTCTGCATTGTGTAAAAAGGCTGTGTGATCCTGTATCCATGATCCCCCTCTTCTTCCACTGACTACAGACCATTTCCTGATAGAACAGAGCATTAGGGGACAAGCTGTGCATGCTCAGTTTGGTGTATATTGCTAGAGAGTCTTTTTTTTTTGGGCGACTGCATGTGATCAGCACAGGGTCAATCAGCACTGTCCAGACAGAGGGTCAGGGGAAAATGAAAACTCCTCCTACAAGCTTTAAGCAGACAGTGACACAAGTCACAAGACTGCTCTAGCTGCAGATGAGAAAAGGTATTTATCGGTTTATATTTACTAAAACTATTGCATTCCCATGATCTGTAGACTGTGGGAGACCAGCTATAGTGAATGCAGGGTCCTGGGTTTAGTAACATTTTAAGTTGGAAATAGTGAAGCCGTCTTCTCTTTTGTGGTACATCAGGTGGTAGCATCTGAGCGAGAGATTGAAAGTATAACTAAAGGCAAAACTTTTTCTTTTAGTTTTGGGTAGAGTGCAGAGGGATAAGAACCCCTGTCAGTTTTTATTGCTGTCTTTGCCCCTGTTATGGAGATTCACCTCTTCTATTTTTCCTTTTTACCAATATCATTGAAAGTGAAAGTAAAAGAAAATCCCACATTTTGGGTTGTCCCCAGAAAAGTAATAGAGGGGGAATCTTCCAGTGGGGACACTAGTTCTGGTGACCTGGGGGTCCCCAAGGAATTCCCTTAATTTGCAGAAATTTCCTCTCACTTCCTGTTTGGCTATGGGGCAGAAAGTGAAGGGAAATGGGACACAGATGGTGAAAAAAAAAATCTGAGAGAGGTTATAACCTTCCCTCACTCTACCCAAAATGAACTAAAAAAGTTTTGCCTTTTCATTTTACTTTAAGCCCAGCTGGGCCTAATGCCTGTCCAACTGTGGAAGGTTTGGATTCCCTCCTCTTTAGAAAGCTTGGGCATCTCAAGCCCAGGTGAAATTCAGGATTACTGAGAATCAGGGGCTGAGAGATCCATTGAGAGATGATTTATCATATTTCCTAAGCGCATAGTCCCACACATGTAAAAGGGAAGCTATTAAATGGCAGTGTTGATGGTGTGTTGGATGGTGAGTTGGGTGGATCTAGGGCAGGTGGCAAAGTGTTACACTCTATACTTACCCAGAGCTTAGACCATTTATGGAGGAACCAGTCAGGGATCCTACTGAAAACAGCTGCTGTATAGTAGCGTTTCAAGTGAGGTAGGTTTGCTCTACCTACAGTTATCCTTTTAACCAAAACATCATGGCACATTCAGCCATTTGTCTGGGGCCATAGGTATCTGAGCAAGGACATTCTGGCAGAACAGAAGAATTGATGGGGGACCCAAATCGGTAAGGTTTGGAAAATGTATAAAAATGTGGGAGAATGTTCCTTTTATTGAGAGGTATCCTTTTCAGCCAGTAATGTCTTAAAAGGGACCAACTGTGATGAGTGGATACCAGGAGAGGAAGATAACTGAGTTCATATATTTTGTCTAGTTGGGGCAGAATCTGCACCCATAAGTATCTAAGTGAGTGCTGGGTCCAGCAAAAAGGGAAGGCAACCTGTAGGGATTGCTGAGTCTTCAGGGGTAATAAAATGTTCAAGCCCTGTGCCTTAGTGGCATTGACTTTAAAGTTGCTTAGGGAACCAAGTTGTTTCAATTCTTTCAGAATAGAAGAGAAGGCAATAGTAGGATTGGACATATAGATGAACAAGTCATCTTCGAATAACCTTAGTTTATCATTTCTGCCATTGATCACAATGCCCTAAATTGAATCATTAGCCCTCAGGGCCATCGCCAAGTGCTCCATTGCAATGATGCAAGAGGAACAGGAAAAGTAGCCATCCCCAAGGACCGCTGTTGGAGATGGGTACTTGGTCTGATAGCAGACCATTTACTTTAGTCCTGGATGTAGGTAATGTGTATAGGGCCATAATTTTGTGGATTAAGGATTGAGACAGGCCAATTTGCCTCAAGGATGCAATTAAAGACCTCCAGTCAAGGGGGTCAATAGACTTTTCAGCGTCATGGGATAAAAAGTACATGGGGAATTTATTTCTCTGTATGTAGGAGATTAGGGAAAGTGTCCTAATAGTATTAATGTCGACTTCACACGTGAGTACAGAACCAATCTGATCTATGTTGATAATGGATGGGATAAGAGATTGCAAACGATTCGCTAATAGCTTAGCATAAACCTTAAGGTCAATGTTGATAAGAGATATGTGCCTATAGCAAGATTCAGAGATGACATTAAAGGTGGTGTTTAGTATGGGAGATAAAATATTCCTACATTGTTTGTAAAAGGTGCTGGAGTAGCCATTGAGGCCTGGGTTCTTTCCAAAGGGCAATTAATTAATAATGTGAAGCATCACTTCCGTGGAGAAGGGGTCTTGCAGCGATTGTGCTATGGATCGATCAATCCATGGTAACGCTGTGTGGGTAATGTAGTCCAGCAATGGGGCAGGACCAAGCTCATTGGTGGGTGCCATCAGTTGGGTTACTAATATTAAATAGATCAGAATAGTAAACCTGAAATGCAGCAGCAATTGATTCTGAGGTGTGCACCAGCCCCCGTTTAGGACAGGATTTATCCATGATTGGATAAATTAAATTGACCTTCAATAACAGCAGGACAGGAAGAAACTCCAAAAGAATGGGAGCTTCAAATGGTACTATACAGTATATAACATACGTGTGATATCTCAGAAATATTGCTTTTTATTGTACAAATAATTCATCATAAAAATAACATATACAAATTCAAAAAGGTTATACACACAAGAACAACTCCTCTCAGCAAAACCCTATCCTGTATGGCATGAATTGTCATCACTACCAAATACTGACATATAATACATGGTGTGAAACATGGAAGATGAGATATCTCTGAGCCTCAAATATCAACACATTTCATTGAATTTTCAATCATCTTCATCAAGAGCTGGACAGAGGCATTCAATAAAATCAATCAGTAAAATGATAATTCCAGGTTCAGGAGCCATGGAAAGCATCATCCAGCTTTACCATCCAAATGGTGTCAATAAGCAGAGCAGGGGGAGGCGGCGAAGACCACCAATTCCCTTATACTATAAAGCAGTAGGAAGTATACTGTATCTTTGAAATTGATGCTTTGAAATAACCAAGGATATTAGAAGTCCATCTGAGTCAACAAAGGGTGTGATGTTCTAATTTTTCAAAACCATTTGTTTTATCTGAGGGTGCTAACCTATAGCTGTCCCCCACAAATCCATGTCTCAAACAGTTAGTCAAACAGTTAGTAAGTGTATATCCTTAGTAATTCAATGCAACTGGTGACAATTTATGCCATGCAGGATAGGGGTGAGCTGGAAAGAGGTGTTTGTGTGTACACACTTTTTAGCATTTAGATATGGTATTTTTATAATTAATGTTTAGTACAATAAAAACAATATTTCAAGATATCATTTGTATGTTATACAGTATATGGGGGTTATTTACTAAAACTGGAGAGTGCAAAATCTGGTGCAGCTCTGCATAGAAACCAATCAGCTTCCAGGTTTTTTTGTCAGAGTTTAAAGGGGTTTAAAGGTACGTGTTTTTTCCCCTTAATGCATCCTATGCATTAAAGGGAAAAAACACCTGGCAGTCACCGCCCCCCTAGAGCCCCCCCCCCGTTTTACTTACCTGAACCCCTTAATTCAGTTGGCGAGGATGCGTTGGCTCCTTCTCCATGGGCTCCCGGCTCTTGATTGGATAGATTGATAGCAGTGCAGCCATTGGCTCCCACTGCTGTCAATCAAATCCAATGACACGGGGCCCCTGGGGGCGGGGCCGAGTCCTGCATTCTGTGTCTATAGACGCAAATGCTGGACGCTGGAGCGCGCCCGCAAGGTAACCCCCTCGGGGAAGCATTTCTCCGAGGGGGTTATCAGATGTGGGGAGGAGCCGCCGGGGGACCCCAGAAGAGTAGGTTCGGGGCCATTCTGTACAAAACGAGCTGCACAGTGGAGGTAAGTATGACATGTTTGTTATTTAAAAAAAAAAAAATAATAATTACCCTTACAATCACTTTAATTTAACAAGCTAAAGTTAGAAGCTGATTGGCTACCATGCACAGCTGCAACAGATTCTGAGCGCTCCAGTTTTAGTAAATCTCCCCCTTAGTACCGTTTGGAAATTCCATTTATTTATTCTTTTGGAGTTTCTCCTGTCTTTTTGTTAGCATGTATTGGGGAGGTTGGTACAAATAAACAAAGCTTGGATCTATATCACATGCCCATCATTAAAGTTTATAAATTAATCTTCACTCTTTTTTTTTTGTGTGTGAACATTCTCAATTCATTTAGCAGATCAGCCTCGTTATGTTTTGTGGTGATATGCATATGTAGCAAGGTCTTTTACCTCTTTTGGTCTAATGAGAACCTCCAAGGCCAAAGATAGCTGATATCCTTCAATATGTAGTGGGATGTGAGGCATAGTGGGTGCAAAGGTGATGAAAGTCATTGGGCGCCAAACACTTCTTGGATGTAAAAGAGGTTGTATTTCTTTTGACAGTCCTTTTTAAATATTTTGGGGGAAAGAGGGTTAGGGCCAGGACACCCTTGAATAGTTGCAAACTCAATTGACAGACACCGAGACTTCAATCAGAGAACAGGCGTGCAGGGAAAGGCTCCAGCAAGGCACCACTTCTGCACGTGCAGGATTGCTGTCTCCTATGGTAACAGTCCATTAACAGTTCCTAACTCAAACATATCACTTTCCTCAGCTCCATCACAACTTCTCCTTGTAGTTCTTCAATACTGAGCTCCTGGTATCTCACTAGACCCCATGATTCACTGACTATGAATCCCTTGAGTTCCTCCAAGGTTAGTGGTGGTATCTCCTCAAGCGTCACCCCTGCTAACCGGCTCGGTCCCTGGCTTGACACACAAGGCTGCTCTGCAAGCATCTCTTCCGCTGTTTGGGTCCCTGGCTTGATCACCGCCTGAAGGGATGGTTAGTGGGAAAAATTAATAAGAAAGGGCTTCCATGGTGAAGTATATCAGAGTTTTATTCCAAAAAAACAGATAAAAACAAGTTAAAAACAACAAATTCTTGCAGCTTAGAAATCCATATGCATGGAAACGCCATGGTGTATTCCAGCTGCGCTTCAAAAACAGCGAAGATGATGTATCACAATCAAGCACCCTACCGGTTTCATTGGTACACACCAATGTCTTCAGGGGTCATAAAGTGGAAGTCTGGTAAATAGGATGTGTGAAAGGTGATGGTGGTGAAAGATATTTCATTCAAAATTTAGCTACTGTTCAGCAGGGATTTGAAGATTGTGTACAATATCTGAAGAACTTGATACATTGTCTGAAGACTTTGATACATGGTTTGAATATTCACTATTTGCACTTTTTATACGCATTTTATTATATTATCATGTTGGTGCTCAGTTGAAATCAATTTAGTATTGATTTTTACTTATCCATTTTTTCTTTTCTACAACGTGCTGCTCCTTACCAACTTTCACCTGTTTAATTATTCTAGTTGCACTAATTATTCTTCCACTTTGCGCTGGCTCTGGGGTTTTTAACTCCTAGTTCACATTTATTACGTCACATGCTGTTGCTGCTTCCATGTGTCATGCTTGGCCATACCAAAGAGCACTGTATGATCCTCTCAGTTGTAAACTTGGTTGGAATGCATTCTACCTCCATGTTAAAATATCACTCTTCCTCTATGTTCAGCCTTCAAAGCATGTTCCTTAGATATTCTTCTTCTTACAGATTTTGTCGTTTTATTGTTTATGACTGCTTGATGTTTTATTCAGGGCAAGAGGGAGGTGTTTTATCCTGTCAAATGAGGGAGTGGGTGGTGGTTAGGAAGGCTAAAGCTAGTATTTATTGTCACGCTTTTTGTTACTCAATTGCACTTAGGAAGGTAAACTATGTCTCACCAAATGTATGTCTATTAGATTATTTTATTGTTTATGTTATTAATTTATTATTTATTGTCTAGCAATGATACTAATTGTATTCATGTTAAGTGTAATACTCAGTATATGTCTTATGTTTTTTGTATGCATATTTATTTTTTTGCATGTATATTTATCAGGAAAGACAAGTTTATTGGATCAGATAGAAAAAGAAAAACACATAACAAAATAATGCATGAATAATATGTAAAGATATAACATAAGCGGAGGTTACCACCCATGATAATGAAAACAATTTAAACAGTAGCAAAAGCAAAAATAAATAAGTTAACTAAGTAAAATAAATGTATTAAAATGTATAGGAAGGGTAATGTGATGATAAAGAAAATAATATAACAGTTTGCTCTATATTCCGAAGATATATCCTATGAATAAAAGTACATTTTCATACGGACATAAGCGTATGATTTTATGGGTTATTAATATTGCTTGCTTACAACCTGGCTTTGCTGTAATAACCAGCTACAATCATTTTAAGCACCTCTAGAGAAACAGAGAGTGCATGTCAAGACGGAGACTTCCTGTCTTTTTTGAACTGCTCTCAGAGGCATGGTGGAATTGATCCATTTATTGATTAATTTCTTTTCTCATTAAATCACGTTGATTTTCTGGAATACATATGACTTCACGTAGAAGTTAGGCATAGCCACCCTGGATTTTCCTTTTGTTTGTATATTGGTACTTGCACATACCTCCCAACTACTTGAGAAGAGAACAAGGGACACCTATTAGCAAAAGTATGTAGGCATAGGACACACACCCTGCCACGCCCCCTTAAACGAGATGATGATGATTAGGTAAACCCACAAGTGCTCTTTTTTATTACTACTATTCCTTTATATTGGCTTTTGAAATTTACAAATGCAGCAATTTAGAAATTGGATGAAAGGTTTAGCACTGGGTAACACTTTTTGAAAGGTAAAAAGTGCATTTTATATACATATATAGATCAGACCAAAATGAGGAGGAAACAGGGACAGAGGGACTTTGTTCCAAATCAGGGACAGTCCCTCAAAATCATGGACAGTTGGGAGCTATGCTTGCAGTCTTTACTTTGTATGAATAGCAGTTAAATTTTGTGGTGCCTCACTTAATATATAAGCATCGGGTAGGGGTGGGTACCATCATCCTAATAGAATTTGAGAAAAGGGATGGGTTAACTAGAGCTACTCCAAATATTATTGCCCAGTAACACCAGTAATGATGGGAGGACTATTTCGGTACCCAGTGATTGGAAACGTATGAAGTTGTATTAAAAAGTATACATTTATTAGAGGAAATATATAAAAAGGCTGTAAAACCCATCTGGTGGGTGGGAACAAAGTGATGCGGGTAGAGATGGTTCCTCAACAAGTTTTGCGACAAATGTTGCTTCTTCAGGAGGTATTACCCAGAGCATCTAAAATAAACAAATACAGTCTCATAGTTACACAGAAAATGAACAAATTCATTGAAATAAATTAAATTAGACAGCTTGGTGGAAACCAAGCTATCAGATACAGCTGGGTTAATGGAGAATGATAGACAGCAGTGTGACTCACCAATGGAGACCCAGTGAGGGTGCAAGACGGCTATTGAGACACCCCGGAGCGGGTGTCCCACCTCAGGCAGACACGGGAGGCAATGAGCGTGGAACCAGCTGGAATGGTATAAAAGAAGGTCTAAATATAGCAATATGGTGGGGACCAAACTTGTGCACACCCCCCGGGGGATGAAAGCCAGGGAAGGTAAAACGAAGGGGGAAAAGATGCGGAGGAAAAGGGGGAGCGGAAGGGGCAGGGGAAAGAAGAGGAGAGGGGAAAAGGGGGGGGAGGAGAGGGGGAGACAGGTATGGACAGAAAGGGAGAGTAGGGAAAAGGGGGGGGATTGGAAAAGGGATGGAAGAAAATAGCTGATAAGGGTACTAGGGATGAAGCATAGCAGGAAGAATAGGGTAAAGAGGGGGGGTTACACTATAAGGTACCCACCCTGTAGTATCCTTGGTCAGATTTGACACCCGGGAATGACAGCACACTGTAGTGATTTTTAGGATTGATGTTGGTCAAACCCAGGTAGAATAGAGAGGCAAGGTAGCAGCAATTTGGTTGCTTCTGGGTTAGACAGTGGCCGATTTGATCTACAAGGAATATAATATGCACAAAGTAAGTAGGTTTTTGATCAAAGGGTGAGCGTAGAAGAGAGAGCCTGGCTGCAGCGTCCTATGAGCCGAAAGCTGGGGCCGTCAATGCCCGTCAATGCCCCCAAAGTGAGCTTACCTTGAATAGTATGTGTAGTAGCGTGCATTCCAGGGTGTGGGCCAATCCGCTAGAGGCCGCCGAAGCCGCCTTAAAAGCCTCCAACCTGGAAGTATGTCAAGAAGGCAGCGTACAACGGATGTCGACGTTACCGGGTCCACCGCTCCCAGTGCGCACGCGTCAACTAATAGATGCGTGCGCAGTGACCCCTGTCGTCATGGAGATCCCAAAGGCAGGGGAAGCAGGGAAGGAGAACCGCTCCATGAGAGAGGCTCCATCCTGCTGGAGAGGCGCATGTCCGCCACTGGGGGGAGAATAAACTCCTCCAGCCACCAGCACCCCCTCAGGTGGACAGAGGAGAGATTAAACTGTGAAGAAAGTTAACAATAAATGTGTCAGAACTGGATCAGTGTCCCCAGAAGTGTCAGAGATAACTGCCACAACATACAGAGGGGAACGTGGTTCAGTTGAGTACGATATTCAAAGAAAGTGACAAAATTATAATTATAAAGAACATTTGACAAGTTAATCGATCTTACCATGGATGGTCTAAATTTAATATCTGCAAAGTAATATGAACAGCGGTTTAGATCAAGCATGATATACAGCCAAAAAACAGTGGTACATATTGGACATCGGACGCAGCAGGGAAGTACCGTATATACTCGAGTATAAGTCGTTCCGAGTATAAGTCGAGGCCCTAATTTACCACAAAAAAATGGGAAAAACCTATTGACCCGAGTATAAGACGAGGGTGAGAAATGCACAGCTACTGTAAGTGGAAAAGAGGGTCAACAATGCCCATTTGCAGCCTCACTGTGCCCATTTGCATGCCTCACTGTGCCCATTTGCAGCCATAGGTCCCCCGAACTTCAAACTCAGTAGTTAAGTGTTCCTAGATGCCCCCTAGCTGCAGCCAAAATTTGGGGTCTCTGAACCCAAAATGTCCCGAAATGACATTGCTACAGATGGACACAGTTGACCGAATTTGGGGCCCCGTATCTCGGGGCCACTTAGTGCTAGGAACCCCAAATTTGGTGTGCAAACCCAGTGGAACTAGCACCATAAAATTTCCAAAGCTGGGATTTCTAGAACCAAGTGGCCCCGAGATACAGGACCCCAAATATTGGTTCAGAAAATGTCAAGCACTTTTCTGCAGCAGAGAATGACATTTTCCGAACCTATTTTGGGGCCCCATATCTCGGGGCCACTTGGTGCTAGGAACCCCAGCTTTGAATATGTTATGGTACCTGGTCCACGTGGTTTGCACACCAAATTTGGGGTTTCTAGCACTAAGTGGCCCTGAGATACGGGGCCCCAAAGTCGGTTCGGAAAATGACATTTTTTGCTGCAGAAAAGTGCTTGACTCGAGTATAAGTCGAGGGGGGCACTTTCAGCACAAAAAAAAGTGCTGAAAAATTCGACTTATACTCGAGTATATACGGTATGTAGATATTTGCACCTGTGTGTCAGGCCTAAGTGAGGCTAGGCATACCTTGGCCATGTGAAAAGGAATGGAAGGGGGGAGAAAAGTGGTTAGGTCATATTCCTTCAGTACATTTTATTTGAGAAAGTGTTTATATGAATGTGCTTCCGTGAGTCCTGGAGGGGTGAGGACATCGAGTCGCTCGATCCAGAGAGCCTCAAGTCTCAGGATCTTGTGATCCCAATCCTCACCTCGTGGGTCCTCAGGAATAACCTCCAACACTAGGAATTTGACGTATTCTGATTGATAACGATGGTGGATGCCAGAACGGCATCCAACCAAGGTTAGCTTACCATTGGATGCATAGTATAAGTGGTCGCCCATCCTTTGGCGTAGTTCCCTGATGGTCTTGCCTACATAAAAGGCCTTACAGGCACAGACCATCAGGTAAACTAAATTGCAAATTAAATTGGTTGATATTGAGAAGTCTGATGAATTCAGTAAGTAATTGCTCGGTGCCGATCCATATGACGAACAAGTTGTCTATGAATCTATGCCAACTAAATACATAGTTCAAGAAAGGTTGGAACGTTTCTTCACCAAAGACTGATCGCTCCCATCCCTCCAGAAACAAATTTGCGTAGGAGGGTGCACAGGAAGTACCCATTGCTACTCCCTGGATTTGCAAAATGGTTTGGTCCATGAACATAAAGTAATTTTTCATAAGGATAAACTCAAGGTGTTTTAGTATAAACCGGTTTAGGGGCCAAGTATTATGGTCCTGCTCCATGAGGAAGGTATCAGCCATCCGGATGCCCTGCTCGTGGGGGATGCTCGAGTACAGAGCCTTGACATCAATAGCCACGAGGAGGGCGTCTGGAGGGATCTGAACCCCCTCGATGTGACGGAGCAGGTCCGTGGTGTCCCTGATATAAGAAGGCAGGCTGAGGACATGGGCATTAAGAACGTGTCGACAAGTTTACTGCCGTTTTCGGTCAATGACCCAATGCCTGAGACGATCGGATGCCCTGATGGAGTCCTAAGGTTCTTGTGGGTCTTGGGTAGAGTGTAAAACGTAGGGGTCCAGGGTGTTTGAGTGTAAATAAATTTGAAAGTGTCTTCGTCAATAAAGCCCTGCTAAAAGGCACCAGTAATTAGACCACGATACTCTGCAATGTAGCTCTGTATCAAGGCATGATTAATGGGTATATACCAGGTGGTGTTGTGTAGAACCTGTAGACACATAGTTTGATATTGCTGGTGTGTCATGAGCACCAAGTTGCCTCCTTTGTCGGATTCTTTGATAACTAGGTCCGAGTTTCTTTGCAGTGTTTTGATTGCTCTCTTCTGTTGCTGATTTAGGTTGGAGGGCAATTCTGGCCATTGTTGCCTCTTAAGGGACTTAATGGATTCATAAAGGAAGACCCATATTGCGGGACACGTCATCAAATCAGGGAATGTCTGAGATTTTAATTAGAGTTTATCAACCTTGGAGTTGAGTTGTATGAATATCAACCAGATATGACAGTCTTTTTGGCTTTTGTTTTGAGTGGACAAAAAAAGGACATTTTCTCTATCACAGTGGACACAGTGCACGTACATTGGAGCCGCAGTGTCTTAATGCATTGGAGTGCCATTTTAATGGATTGTCACCACTACATTCTAACAATTGTAATGTGGTTGCGCTAATATGCACATTACTGCAACACACTACATCTTAGATGTGTATGTAATCAGTTGCTTACGGAGTACCACTTAACATATTTTTGTTAGGTGTACTGTGTAGCCATGTAGTTAGTTCATGCTGCCCGGTATGGGAAAGAGTTAACTGTGTCTCAGATCTTTCCCGAGTTTTCTTGGGTCCTACCCCCTGGAGTGGATCTTTAAATACCACGGGAGGACTCAGAGGAGGGTTCGCTTCCTCATGGGATTTCAGAGAAAGGACTGCTCCCATGTAGTCCTGCTGGAGCACATGGTTCCTTCTGGGTAATATATTATGATATTACTGGACTTGAGCTAAATGGATTTTCCTTTAGGCAAGGTATGAATTTGGGCATCTTACATTAGATAGTTAGGACTGGACTCTATTTCATGTGTGCTGTGTTGTTTAACTTTACTGAGCATTCAGTAACACAATTTGTTTCATTACCTGTTAAATGCCTGGTCTGAAGCTTATCTAAAGGGGTGCATGAAGGTACATGGCATATCTAAAGAACTGGGCCTGTAACATCTAGGGGAATTAGGAGGAGAAGCAAGAGTGCCACCAAGGAAAGGTTAACCATGCAGAGGAGATGGTGGGAAGTCATGTCTAACAGGTGGTTGCTATAGGTAACCAGGACTGGTGGGATGGCTATAGCAGCCAGACAGTAGGAGAGTGGTACTAAGTTTGGGTGACAAGTCATCTGGTTAGCAAGGGGGTTGGTGGTCTGACTCCCTCCTAGCAGTTGGTGCCCCACAGCATTCAGGACTGAACCCGCAGCATGGAGACCCCATGGACCTAGGTGCAGGTACAGGAGAGTGAAGGAGTTAACTTGTGAATGCATGGAGATCCGTGCTTAGTGCACAGTGTGATCTCTAATCTGCCACTGGGAGGGGGTTGGCAGGGTAGCTGGGCTGGTGGAGTGGGACACAGGCTCTGCAGTGTTCCCCTAAATGCTGCATTCAGAAAGATACAGTGTATAATAGCACAGCTGTCACAGTAAAGAAGCTCCAGTACAGGGTGCCACCTTAATGCTGATCTTCTCATGACCTGGTCCAGGGCACTAATCAATGTGTTCACAAAGAGTCCCCCATCTACAGTGTGAATAGGCCCCACTCACAACCAAATGGGCCTTTTACTGCACCATGAGATGTGGCAGTAGAGTCGGGGCTGTATGTGGAGTAGTTATGATATATAATCGGAGGCATGTGTGTAGGCATGTTAGTTTGTTAGTTGTTCAGGCTGCCCAGTAGGGAAGAGGTTAAGCCAGTCTCTAAATTTTCCCAGCCATTTTCTGGGCTTTGCTCTTTACACCCTGTGCTGTATATAGAAAGGGGGATGGCTCTGCTCAGGAGGGCCTGAAGCCTGCATGGGAAAAATCAGGAGACCAACTACAACCAACTATGATAGGTTTGTGGGCAGGGCCTACTCGCCCTGCACATGGGCTATGAGCTCACTAATGTCCAGGACCAAGCAGGGCCACCGTCATGTGAAATCGACATTAAGGCAGAACTCCGGATTAGAAGTGAGCCGTACACCTTGTGCAGCTGTATAGCAACAAACAGATCTCTTCTGTAAAAAACTCTGTCCCATGTGCTGTACACCTTGCCTTCTGGAATGTAGTATTTAGAGCGGAACACAACGCTATGCCCATGTCCCGCTCCACGAGTCCAGCTTTCCCCTGTCACCTCATCCCCAGTAACAGAATGGGGTCCTGCCTTGCACTAAGCGTGAACTTCATGTGTGAACTTAATTAACTCCTTCAGCTCTCCTATACCATGTGGCTGGGTCCTTGGGGTCTCCATCCACAGGTTCGGTCTTGATTAATCTTGGAGAACTGATCACTAGGGAGAGAGTCAGACCACCAAGCTCACTGCCTGGCTGCTATTACATTCCCGCCAGTTCATGGTTAACCATAGTAACTACACACTTCCCACCAACTCCTTTGCTGAGTTAACCCTTCATGGTGGCCTTTTGTTTCTTACACCTCACCCCGTATGTGCTTTACAGACCCTGAGCTTTTGATATACCATGTACTTCCAAGCTCCTCTTTGAACAACTTCAGACCAGGCAAGAATCAGTTGTACAGTCTTTACTGAACAACCTGAAGAATACAGTTCAACAACGCAATGCAGTTCATTCTTGACTAACTAAACCCAGGCTGCCCGATGCGCACCTTTCCAGAGATGAGAGTCCTCGCTAGGAATGTTTCAGTGCAGTCCAGGTGCCATTCATTCTTAATGTAACCCTCCCGTATTTAAAAATGCAGCATATTTGCAAGTGTGGGACCCACAGGATAATTGCATGGTGCAAAAGTGCCTTGCGATTTCCTGGCCACTGCGTTTTTAAAATGCTGCAGCAAGATGGTGAAGTATCAGTCAGCATACTCATTATGGTGCTGGAACTTCACTACATTCACATTCACTCACAGCTCACTAGCATGTCCTGGTTAGATCACCCATACTGTCTCTACACCATTGACATAAGCCAAAAAACTGTAGGAGTAGACTTTGCACAATGTTTTAGGAATTCAACAATTATTACATTGTTTTTTAAACTTAGAGTGTTACTAAACCCACAACAGTAAAATCAGTCTGTATATGCAGTAAAGCATGCTTGTTATACTCACTATGGAACCAAAGAGGTTAATCCTCTGCACTGTGTAAAAAGGCTGTTTGATACTGTCTTCTCTTCTTCCACTGTACCCAAATCATCTCCAGTTTGGTGCGTAATGCTAGAGAGTTTTTTTTTTTGTTCTTGGGAGGGTGCATGTGATCAACACAGGGCCAATCAGTACTGGCCAGACAGAGGGTCAGGGGTCATGCAGCCGCATAGGTCAGTCAGGGGAGAATGAAAACTCCTTCTACAAGCTTTAAACAGAGACATATAGAATTTACAAGACTGCTCTAACTGCTGATGAGAAAAGGAATTTAGCAGTTTATATTTACTAAAACGAATGAATTTCCATATTCCCTGTACTGTGGGAGACCAGATATAGTGAATGCACGGCCCTGGGTTTGGTAACACTTTAAATGATAAATTCCCCTTTTACATAAACTGGCCCATGCAGACAAGGTGCTGCAGTAGTTTAAACTGAACTGTGCTGATGGTAAAAATATTATTTAATGTAAATGCCATGCCTGTGGGCCTTTTCTGTCACCCATGAAGCCTAGCTAAAATACTGTGAATCAAGAATGAGCCAAGGGTTCAGACTGAACACAAATTAAAGCCATATCAAACCTTGGACGAATACTCAAACATTTACCCATTCGACCAGAGATGAATGTCGGTATTACTTCAACTATTATACATGATATCTTCCCATTGTCAATGGTTCTTTAGGATGCCAGTGGGTGCAGGCACCTCCAAATCCTTAACAGCCAGTGACATCACCAACCACATTCACTTAAATGGCATCATCCCCCTCTCTTGAACCATACCAGGCAACATGCCCTTAACATGGTGGGGTGCCTTGGCAGAGGGGACCCCACTGGCAAATCACCTTGTCCCTGTGTTGATGAGGACAAGGGCCTCATCCCCACAACCCTGGTCCAGAGATTGTGTGGGTCTGTGGGTGGGGGGCTTATTGGAAACTGGAAGCCCCCTTTAAAAATAAGGGAACCCCTAGATACCGCTTGTCCATGTGAATAGGTAAGGGGTACATAGTAATCCTTTCATTCACAAAAAAGTACCAAAAAAAATAGAGGGGGGTAACTGAAAAACAGAAAGTTTACTGGACTCAGTGGCTTAAAACTTTAACCTCATGTCTCAATTCTGATTTTGCCTTGCCTTTATTTTTTTGAATTGGCTTTGTTTCTCGGTGCATATAATTAATTTGTTTGTGGGATTATTTTGTTTAAGGATGATTTTGTATATATATATATATATATATATATATATATATATATATATATATATTTTTTTTTTTGTTATATGGCACTATGGAGTGAAATTTGGCTAAGGTAATCCATGTATGTGCTAGCGTGTGTGTTCTTTTCTGAGAATTAACAGCAGTCAGTTCTCTCATAGCATCTCTCATTTACACCTGTAGCTTGTACTATGAAAATGTAATTGATACTGAGTATCTGGTTCCTTTTCATAAACATGGTTCATTCAGGATTTTGTTTCATTAGCGTTGCTTACCTGAGGAAGCGCTTTGCCTGAAACCTCATATATTGATGGAGCCCTGTTGAATTACACTGTGATTTCTTAATAAATTTCCTAAGTGCTACAACCTGGGACTTTTTCTTCTATCTCTCTCTCGTTCTCTATGTAGTATTTCTTAATTCCTGTCAATGGTTGTTAACCTCCCTGGCGGTATGATTATTTCAGATTTTTGATACTGAAAGTGGTACAATTATTTTGCATGGAAATTTGGTGTTTTATATTGTAGGCCTGTAATTCTTAGGAATAACTCACCTAAATCTGTTCAAACAAGAGTCTAGTAGACATCCCGGGTATGATAAAGTTTGAAAAACAAAATCATAAATTATAATATAATAAATAACTATAAATAATTATAACAAATAATAATATAATAATAATAAAAATTATTCAATAACGTAATCAAATCAAAAACACTGAAATTTGCTCAGTTGCAGAATTGTCGCTGTCATTACTTTCAGTGTTTGATAACGGATTTCCCCACAAATCACTATCGCTCAATTCTGCAAGTGATTCTAATTTATTATCGCTGTTTGCTAGCTGGCCTAAAAGCACTTTTGACGTAAAATTACATTTTTTGGTTGCTATGGACAATCTCCAGTTTCCTGGCAGAAAGAATAGTATTTATAATATAAAACTGCATGCAGGACACTGGACAGACCACTAGGGACAAAGGGGATGTGTAATTATTTGATACAGTACTGTAATCTGTAAGATTACAGTATACTGTATCTATACTGTGTTGTTTACTTTTTGAATTTGGCGCTGAACTCCGCCCCAGTGCGTTGCAACGCTCGCAGGGAACGGAGCTCGGCACTGTGAATCGAGCAAGACACGGCGGCTCACAAATCACAGCGGGGAGACATCGCAGTATCCAGGGGACAAGGTAAGTAACCTCTACATGGATCCTGTGATGCATTCCCGAGTCTGGCTCGGGGTTACCGCTTTTGGTTCTGAAATTCCACCCCGAGCCAGACTCGGGAATACCGCCAGGGAGGTTAAAGTGATTGTAAAATATTTTTTTTAAATAACAAGCATCTCATACTTACCTGTTCTGTGCAATAGACCCCAGGCATGCACTTCCCTAGTTTAAGGTTGAGGGTCACATCAGAGGGCTCAGAGGGCAACAAGTTTAGCACCCTGAGCTAACCTTTTCTTACTCAGAATGTGTTGGCAATGACATATTTTCTGAGAAGTACAACTAAAAAGATTACATCTCAACTTCAAGCACAAAAATGAACAAAAATGTTCAAAAAATATCTCAATCATCAAAAAGGATATAAATCCACTTTATATGCCCCAAATACCTTTCAAACCCCAGATATTACCTTGTAGAAGTAGCCGTGATATCAGCTGTGCATAGCCTGTACAGAGAGCAGATTTGTGGGAGGGGCCCAGCAGCTCCACCCACTGCAGGCTGCCTGCAGGAGGGGGCGGAGACAAGACCAGTCACCCTGCACAAGGATAGAGAGCACCAGTGACTGGTCTTTACTACAGGAAGCTCCTGCACAGAAGAAAAGTTTCACACTGGATTACTGTCAAGATCTGGAAAGAATACACAAAACACATGAAGATTCAAGTAAGAATACACATGCCTCTTGTATTTAGGCAACATTTGGTTATCCTGCCGTTCAGTTTTAAGTGAATAAATTAGATACCAATTTGTTAAGGGCTGTTTTGTTACTTTCATTGTTATATTTTCTTTTTTTTTTATTGAAAGGTAGAATTTGTTGCTTAGGGTGGCTATTTTATATTTCATGTTAAAATGTATATTAAAACAATGCTTTAAACTGCATTATCAGAAATGTCCTATTAAAGAAAAGGTTATCCACTGTTCTAACGCATTCATGTAACTGTCAGTAAACTTGCATCATCTTTGTGTGATATTATTGTGTAAAACCATTGCAGACATCAATGTGTGACTCTTTTTTTCCTTTTCATTATTTTCTTTGTTACAAGATTAATTATGTTTTACTTGATTACGTAAGGTCAGAATCCCAACAAGATTATGTATGAGATGCTACAAATACTTTTTGAAGCTCTTTGCTTGGTCCCAGACAGACTGTTTCCATGGCAACTCATGTTCCAATCATTTAAAAGGAGCGCAGAACAGAAGGCACGGTCAGCTGGACCAGCAACAAAGCCTGCACAAAGCTCCCACACAGTCCTGCACTACTTGTAAGTACCACGTCTTTGATCAAACTTCAATCTTCTGTCTACCTACTGTTTTCTATTTCACGATTCTCACTAATAAGCCAATGCTACCATTATTGCAATATATTATATTTCCTTTTAAAACAGTTTTTAAAAAATTATATATACCATTTTTTTGAAAAACTGTGTATATATATATATATATATATATATATATATATAATTATATTTATATTATTAATATTGTGTAATTTTAACATCTGGTAAATATTTGTTTAAAAAAATAGACTGGTACTTTAAACAAAGTGGCAATTTTTTTCTTACATTTAACCATCTAGCATCTTACATCTAGCACAGCCTTGCATCTATGATAGCATTGTAGCTATAACAGCACGCAGGAAAGATATAACAACATACAGATTCCTTTAGGCAACTTGTATATATATATATATATATATATATATATATATATATATATATATATATATATATATATATATATAATTTTATTTATTTATTTTTTTGTTATTGGTTGGTCTAGCTGTCTTCTTTCAACATAGCCATGTATTGTAACTACGTACTAAGGATGACAGGAGCACAGAGCAAAATAAATAGCCAACAAAGAGAATGAGAAGATGTCAATTGACAAAGATTTGTATTTTATAATTTACTGTAATTTTATATCTAGAGAATGGGACAAACTGTTTTGTTTTAAAGTGGTTTTTTTTTTGTGACTAAATACGGTAGTTACAACTCTAAACTTTGAAAAAGTTAAACATTGTATACAATATGAATGGCTCTGTTACACCCTGATAAAGTGATATCATTTAACTTTGCAAAACTAAAAAGGACCATACACTGTTATAGATATATATTTTTTGTTTGTTTGTTTTTTGTTTTTGTTTTTTTTTTTTTGCTTCATTGGGAGCCTTTTGCCAGCAGAAAAGAAAGCTGAAAGCTTCTAACTGTTGCTAAAAGATGGCTCAAAAAAAGCTACTATGAACAATTTTCATCCAGCTTTTTTCTGGCATTTTTTTAGTTTATAGTGTGCATGGAGCCTTAGTGTTGACATAGAAAACCATCTTTTCAAAAGGGAGGAGGATGTCACCATTTTATCAGGTTGGGTAGCACTGACATGTAGTTGTTAACAGTGGATTAATCAAAATGTTAGATATCTTGCATAGAGATTTTCCAACATAATGGGAATCTGTCTGATTACTTATGGATTTTCTATTTTTAATATGAAGCAACTTGTCCACTGCACACTAGTCAAGGCTAAACATTAAAAAAAAAAAAAAACATTGTGAATTTGAAAGTGTGACAGCTGTGATATTGGACAGCTCTCTCACTTCCCATTGCAATCAATATCACAATTGCCCGTCTCCCATTATTCCTGCAATTAATAATTTAAATGAACTTCTCTGAATCATAGTGCATCACTCAACTTTGGAGGTAGTGTGACCTTGCTCGTGGGGAACATTGGTCCTTTTACCTAGAAACAAAAGTTGTATTAGAATAGAAGGTATTTTGCTGTTTTTTTTCAGTAATTTGCTAGAATATACGCATTTTTTTAATTTTTTTATTTTTAACAACCATATCATAGCTTTGAAACAAATTTAGGTTCTTTATTAAAATATACAAAGGAAATTGTATCAATAACCCAAAATAATCTCTGCAAGATCCTTGCTATATATGGTCTCATAATGCATAGCCAAACTATGTACAATAAAATATTTACAGATTTATTTCAAGCATGTTGATGCCTTTATACTATTATCTATTTTATATCTTAATATCCAGCCAACAACTTTAAAAAAATTATTCATAGATATTGAATCAACAAGCCCATATCTACAGTATCATATACTGTAGACATGTCATGATGTGTGTAGAATCATTTTTTAATTCTGATATAATTTCAAAATAATCAAGATATTTATGTCACTGTACTAAATACTGTACATGTGTCAGTTTAATATACTACATTTTTAAGTGATTGTAAGTCCTTATTTATTTTAAGTAACAAACATGTCATACTTACCTGCTCTGTGTAATGGTTTTGCAACAGCAGCCCCGATCCTCTTCCTCTCGGTGCTCCTGGCTCCCCCCACGCGGAGTGCTCACCATAGCAAGCCGCTTACTATGGTGGGAACTTGTGTCGGCTTGCTCCCCAGTGTGCTCTGTGTCCATAGACACAGAGCGTCTCGGCCCTGTCCCCCGCTCCCACCTTACTGGCTGTGATTAGCACAGCTCCCGATGGTGTCTCTGACCCTTTTAGGAGGGAGAGAGCTGAGGGAGCCGCTGCTCTTGTGTACATCGCCATATCGAGAACAGGCCCAGGTAAGTATAAGGGAGCACTGGGGAGAAGCTGCACTCAAAAGGCTTTTTACCATAATGCAGAGAATGCCTTTAGAATCACTTTGATTAACAATATAGAATGCATGAAGGTAAAAAACCTTGAGCCTTTAGAACCACTCTAACCACTTGCCGACATAGCCAAAGCCGAATGAAGGCTACAGCGCGTCCAGCCAGTCTTGGGAGGGTGTCATATGACGTCCTCCGGACACAGCTGATCACCGATCTGGATAAAGAGCCAATCAGCGTCTCTTTACCACGTGATCAGCAGTGTGCAATCACAGCTGATCACCATGTAAACACAAGCCACATTGGGACTGATTATCAATGCAGTC
The DNA here is from genome assembly GCA_037952925.1 of Lithobates clamitans. Lineage (NCBI taxonomy): Eukaryota > Metazoa > Chordata > Amphibia > Anura > Ranidae > Lithobates > Lithobates clamitans. Next base: position 1,690,215 of record JBBGZY010000116.1, on the reverse strand, counting down.
CCAACAGTGCCCACCAGTGCTGCCTATCAGTGCTCACCACTGCTGCCAATCAGTGCCCTTTTTAGCCTCCTCATCAGTGTCACCTATCAGTGCCGCCAACCAGTGCCCATCGGTGCCTCCTATCAGTGCAGTCTCATCAGTGTCTCCTCATCAGTGCCCACCAGTGCTGCCTTATCAGTGCCCATCAGTGCAGCCTCATCAGCCGACATCAGTGAAGGAGAAAAAGTACCTGTTTACAAAATGTTATAACAAACTATAAAAAAAAGTTTTTTGGGGTTTTGTTTTAAAAAATGTTGGTCTTTTCTCATTTATTTAGCAAAAAATAAAAAACCCAGTGTTAATTGAATACCACCAAGCAAAAGCTCTATTTGTGTGAAAAAAATGATAAAAATTTCATATGGGTACAGTGTTGCATGACCGGGCAATTGTCATTCAAAGTTCGACAGCGCTGAAAGCTGAAAAATGGCCTGGGCAGAAAGGAGGTGAAAGTGCCCAGTAGGCAAGTGGTTAAAGACATAAGAATTATGTAAATCGGTAAGGTTCTGTTTTTGTAAATCTATTAAAAATCAATAAGAATTAAAAAAAAAAAAAAAAGACATAAGAATTAACAGGATAATTCTACAACTTGTATTACAAATACATGTGTGTGATTATTTAACCTTTATTGGGACTTTTATTCTTACAGTGACAGAAATAAAATCAGTTATGTCAACAGAATTTGTGCCGCCACTAGATATCTCAGAAGACATATTGGATAAACGAGAACAGCACTGTAAGCTTTTAGGTAAATACCATTATTGGGGTTTGTGTCTTATAATTCATTGGATATGATGAGTCATCCAGAGTTACTCTGCAGCACAATAGATAATGACTGACCCTGCTGAAATTTAGAAAGCTGATATCACATGTCTTCTGGTAACAGACATCCTGCCAGATGGGAAGGGAAAGTGTACTGTTTCTCCTCCTGGGGTCACAAATTGAATGACTGGGATTGTTAACCCTTGATGTGATAGTTCAAACAGATTATTACATGCTCCATGGGGTTATATACTAAATTGTGAATGGAGGTTAAACTGTATTGCACCATGTTAGCCATATATAGCAACAGTAACGTGAAAATAGAGGCAATAACTTTTTTTGGCTAAGGGATTATACTATGTCATGCAAGCTTTCCACAATGCTGAATTTGTTTCTATCCAGTTTAAAACATTTTGTAGAAATTGTAAAGTCCTGTTGTTAGAGAAAGAAGCCCATTAGATCAGTGAATCCGAATATTTCTGTTAAAATACAAGTCAAGATGTTTTTTAAACAGTACATTCTTCAAAAATACATTACTCATTGCTCATTAAGGCATAAGAAGGACAGAACGTGTCTAGTATTTGTCCAATGAACAACATTTGGTTTTGATTAGTGTGTCTCTCAAATGACATTTGTTTCATCAAGCAATCTTTACAAGAGACCTTTTGAAGACAATAGGACATTTGGATAATATTAGATATGTGTGTATGTATCGCAAACTACTGGATAAAAAGAGCAAATATCTGCAATTGTTCCTATTATGGTAGGGAAAACATCAGATCCAAATATTGCTGGTCTTGCTTTCCAGACAAGAGTGTATGTCTTCAATTGTTAGAGATGCTTTCCAAACGATAGTTTGACCTTGTCATCTGTCTAAACCAAAGGGCGGGATGGAGGCTTAATTCATTCCTATAAAATTTTCTAATTTTTCACTTTTATATGTAGCACTACCCCCGCAGGTGCCACTAGCAACTGTTTCCCCTACTCCTGCACAGCCAGGCAACACACATTCTCTGCTTGCATCCAAACACAAGATGTCAGTCCCTTGGCTTTGTTTTTATGTTTAATTAGGATGGGGTGAAGGGATATATGGGATGCCCAACTTGACTCAAAGAACAAAAACCTGGGACAACTTCCACCCTATGTACAAGGTCTTGAACTGTCCTACTTTCCGGACACTGGCAGTCTCTGAAGATAAAATGCAAAAGCTCCTTAAGGACTAGGATCTTTTAGTCCCTTAGAAAGTAGCACACTGTGTTGTAAGCTGCATACAGCAGTATCTCCAACTCCACCATAGACAATGATCCCGGCTCCACTGCCTGCAGAACTACCAGCCCACCTGGCTGCTTTCTTTCCTTTCCTCGCACAGTCCTTATAGATTAGTAGCAAACATCCATTACAGACTAGGAGCTCTCAGCCCCTCTTGAAAATAGCACAAAAAGATGAGGCAAATGGCATGCAGGAGTGTATCCACTCCTTGTGTAGAACTGCTCCCAGCTACACTGCTTGCGGGCACTACCAACCCTCTTGGCTGCTCTCCCAGGGCAAGGGTAATTGACAGTTACTTACCGATAACTGTTTTCTAGGATATCTTCCAGGACAGCATAACCTGAGAGATGACTGATCCACCTGACAGGAAACACAATCAACATACAAGGTTAAAAGGCCCCTCCCTTCCCCCTGCACCTCCCAGTTCTCCCAAAGTAATAGGTTATCCGGGTGACAGAGAGAAACTCTTCCCGTAGTACTTATATTAAAACATGGGTGGGAAGTAGGCCTGCCGTCCTGGAAGATATCCTAGAAAAACAGTTATCGGTAAGTGACTGTCAATTTTCTCTAGTCATCTTCCAGGACGGCATAACCTGAGAAGATGGACAAGGAGTTCAAGGCCTACCTCAGGGCGGGACCAACACTTGTAGCACCTTTCTTCCAAATGTCAGATCCTGGGGCGACAGCAGTTCCACTCTATAGTGTTTCAAAAAGGTATCCTGCTTCGTCCAAGTGGCTGTGCGACAGACCTGTTCTATCAAGGCCCCAGCTTTCTCTGCCCAAGAGGCCACCAAGGATCTTGTTGAGTGGGCCTTAAGGTTCCCTGGTACTGGGGAACCGGTCTGTTCATAGGCCAATGTTATTGTCTGCCTAATCCACCTAGCCACAGTAGATTTAGATGCCTGCCCTCCCTTTTTAGGGGCCGCTAAATAAAACTAAAAGATGATTCGACTTTCTGTAGTCCTTTACTCTATCTAGATATGTCAATAAACATTTCCTGACATCTAATAAATTAAATTTCCTCTCCTTCTCATTTTTCGGATTATCACAGAAGGAGGGTAAAATTATCTCCTGAGATCTATTAAACTTAGATGCGACCTTGGGAAGATATAGTGGGTCCTGTCTAAGAACCACTCTATCCTACAGAATCAACAGAAAAGGCACCTTAACTGACAGGGCCTGTAGGTCGCTCACCCTTCTGGCCGTGGTTATGGCCAACAGAAAACAGCTAACATAAGAGTCAAAAACTTAACTGAAATCTCTTGCGCTGGTCCGAAGGGCGCTTTCATCAGTGCCTCCAAAACCAGAGATAAATTCCATGGAGGGAATACATTCACCCTGACAGGGGTTAACCTCTCCCTTGTCATATGAAATCTCTTAATCAGAGGTTCTAGCGCGAGCCTCTGTGTCACGTACCTGGTAGGTGGAGCCCGGAATGCAGAGAACGGCCTCTCGTATGCCTCTGACTTAAGAACCCCCGAAGGTGTAAACAGGGACTCGAAAGTACAGAGGGGCACAAGTGCCTGACTGGAACACTGAAGTAGAAGGCAGGATCCTGTAGTCAGCAGGGAGGTGCACTGTAGTCCTGTAGCAGGTTGCAGACAGCAGGGAGGTGCACTGTAGTACTGTAGCAGGATGCAGATAGCAGGGAGGTGCACTGTAGTCCTGTAGCAGGTTGCAGACAGCAGGGAGGTGCACTGTAGTCCTGTAGCAGGTTGCAGACAGCAGGGAGGTGCACTGTAGTCCTGTAGCAGGATGCAGATAGCAGGGAGGTGCACTGTAGTCCTGTAGCAGGTTGCAGACAGCAGGGAGGTGCACTGTAGTCCTGTAGCAGGTTGCAGACAGCAGGGAGGTGCACTGTAGTACTGTAGCAGGATGCAGATAGCAGGGAGGTGCACTGTAGTCCTGTAGCAGGTTACAGACAGCAGGGAGGTGCAGACAAGCCGGGTCAAGGTACTGGCGGGCAGATCAGGTACAGAAGGGCAAATTAAGAGAATAGTCAGAGTCCAAGCCAAGATCGGGGCGGGCAGCAAGCAGGTAAGTCAGGAACAAGCCAAGTAAGTACTGGATACAGGAAAACTGGTAACAAGGTAGCAGGGGTCTCAGGAAACGCTGTAGACCGGACAGCAAGGCAGCATTGAAACAGTCTTCTTTAAATAACCTATCTTTGGTGCCAAGTGGCGCTATTGCGCATGCGCGTACGCACGGTAGCGCTATTGGCGCTATTGCGCATGCGTGTACGTTTGTTAGCACTATTAGCGCTATTGGCGCTATTGCGCGTGCGCGAGCGCCACATGGCGCTTCTATGCACAGGCATTCGTTTAACCCTCAATCTGCTGGGAAAACTGCAAGAGGGCTTTTCCTGACACTCTGATCCAAAAATACAGATAACGCTGCTATCTGTACCCTCAAGGTGTTCGGGGAAATTCCCTGATCCACCCCTGCTTATAAAAATTCCAGTACCACTGGTACTGAAGGATAAGACACCTCCTTATCACGGCACCACTGTGAGAAGCAATTCCAAACCTTGGAGTAGATCCTCCTGGTGACCAGCTTCCTGCTGCCCAAGAGGGTCTCAATTACCCTATCAGAGCTACCCTTGCACCTAATGGGGTGTACACACGGTCGGACTTTTCGGCTACAAAAGTCCGACAGCCCGTCCGACAAACTTTCGATGGACTTTTGGCGGACTTGCGGCAGACTTTCTAACGAACGGACTTGCCTACATACGATCACACAAAAGTCCGACGGATTCGTACGTGATGACGTACACCGGACTAAAATAAGGAAGTTGATAACCAGTAGGCAGTAGCCAATAGCTGCCCTAGTGTGGGTTTTTGTCCATTGGACTAGGATACAGACGAGCGGATTTCTGGGTCCGGCGGAGTTACGACGTAAAGATTTGAAGCATGTTCAAAATCTAAAGTCCGTCAGATTTGCGACTGGAAAAGTCCCATGAAGATTCTCTTCGGCCCAGTTTAGGATGTTCAGGACTAGACTCAGTAGCTTGCTGGATCTGGTGCGCCCCTGACGATTCGGGTAAGAGACCATTGCCACATTGTCTGACAGGACTTGGATCTCTAAGCCCTGAATCCTTTCTCCAAAGTCTACTAACGCCTGGCCCACCACCAGGAGTTCCCTGTGGTTGTAGGATGCCCCTGCCTGATAAGGAGTCCAGGCCCCATGTGCCTGGATGTCCCCCAGGTGAGTGCCCCAACCCCAGGTGCTTGCATCGGTAGTGATTCTTGTGGGATTCCACTGGTCCCAGGGTAGACCCAACCTGTGCTTGTCCTGACCCAGCCACCAATCTAGGTAGGTGTAGGTAAGCTACAACCTCCGACAGGACCTTTGTGAAGATTCTTGGGCTTGCAGCTAATCCAAAGGAAAGAGCTCGGAATTGCCAATGTTGAATCCCTTCGCTCGTAAGGACTGCAAATCTCAGCAGGGACTGGTGTTCCCTGGTGATCGGGATATGAAAGTAAGCATCCCTCAGATCTATCATGGCTAAGAACGCACCCTTTAATAGATGCCTGCGCACCGTGTATATACTCTCCATCCGGAAGCTCTTTTGTCGCAAAAACCTGTTCAACTTCCTGAGATTTAATATCAGGCGAAATTTCCCTGACGATTTTTGAACGACAAACACATGGGAGTAAAACCCTTGGTAAAGCTCTTCCGGTGGAACGGGGATGATCACCTCCTGGAACGCCAATCCCTGCAAGCTGTCCAACAGGCCTGCAGCTTTTGAAGTTTCCTTGGGGAGACGGGTCAGAAAAAAGTTTTGAGGGGGAGGGGAGAGAAGTTCCAGACGATATCCCTCTGTTACAATCTGCAAGATATAGGGGCTTTCGGAGATCCTCTTCCACTGAGGGACAAAGTGGGACAATCTCCCCCCTACCCTGGTGCTGACATCACTTAGACTGCTTGGTGGAGTCTTTAAGTCCAGAAAAGAGCAGACTACCTTTTTGTGCGCTCTTTCCCTTTCCCCACCTTCTATTCGCATCCTTTTTTCCTTTGAATTGACCCTGGTTAGAGGGGGGACTAAAAACTTCCTGCCTTCTTCTTTAGCTTTAACCGGGAACTGTTTTCCCTTTTCTGCCGACCTTGACAGCACCTGATCCAGGCCAGGTCCAAGGAGTTGTGAACCTTCAAAGGGTAAACCACATAGCCTTGATCTAGACATATGGTCCCCTTCCCATGATTTGACCCAGACTGCCCTTCTTGCGGAGTTAAGGAGGGCCGTAGATTTGGCTGTGTTCCTGACAGACTCCACTGCCGCATCTGCCAAATATGCCACAGCCTTACCTATTATTTCTAACGAGTCTGTGATTTCCTTAGAATCACTCCCTTTAGAAACATGGTTGGAAAGTCTGCCTAACCATGCGTCCACATTTCTTGCCGCGCATGCTGACGCCAAAGCAGGAGCCATGGCAGCCGCATTGGAATCCCATGCTCTGCGCAAAAGCGCCTCCGCCCTTCTGTCCATTTGGTCTTTTAGGTTTCCTGAATCTTCAAAAGACAAGTCAGATTTTTTAGAAACCTGTGACAGGGCTGCGTCTAACTTAGGGTTTTTAAAGAATTTCTGCTCTTCTTCCTCCCCAAAAGGAAACCTTCTCTTCCAAGTTTTGAGTCTAAGAACCTTTCTTTCCGGATCTTTCCACTCTCTCAAAATCACCTCCTTTAGGGCCTGATGAACTGGGAACACCCTGAACTGAGACTTTCCATAACCCCTGTACATCTTGTCCCGGGCCGACGCCTGAACCGGAGGTTCTGGGATATCCTCAGAGATATAGATCGCCCTAAGTAACTGCCCCATGTCACACTGTACCGCAAGGAAGTCCCTCATAACCTGTGAGGTTTCCTTACTAGACAGTCTCTGTATGCACCTATAGCAAAAAGGTTTCATATGGTCCTGTGGGAGCTTATCATTACAGTTCCCACATCTTTTTGACCTGGGAGGAGGGGGATTTTTGCCCTTCACCTTGTGAGCCCCTTGAGCAGAGCCGCCAGGATCTAGGGAGACAAAAAAGACAAAGTCCAAACTTTAACCAGTTTCCTAAGACTTTCTGTGTGTCTCTCTCTCCCCCCCCCCCCCCATGGTGTAGTAAGACCCCTCTTACTTTACCACATTCAAAACGGAAGAGGACTCACCACCTGTGGCCTCTTCCTGGGCTAAGGGTGCAGCTGTTCCCTCCTCTCCATCCATATCTGCTGCTTTGCGAGGTTTTCTGACTCCAAGAGAGGAGTATCGTGAGGCCTCCTGCTTTTCCCTGGAGCGCTGAGTGTCTATCTCCTATACACTGGTGATCTGCGCCATTTTGTTGGAGAGCCGCTGTCTGAGGGGGGATTTTGGCCTCTAGTGTCTGAATCCGCCATTTTGGCATAGACCGGAAGTCACCGCACCCGGAACCGGAAACGCCGCCATCTTACTCCACCCGACCGGAATGCTTCCTCCATACACAGGAGCTTCAGCGTTCCCTATGAAAGTCCAGGACGTCCACCAGCCCTACAAGGCACCTAGATACCGACCTGGCTGGCGTCCTCTACCCCCTCTGTGGCCTAGCCACCAGCCTGAGCCCCAGTTCCTTCATCACCTCCGTACCTGACTGGGTGGAAGGTAAAAGCATGAGGTATGTGCTCACAGGAGTTCCGGGATACCCCTCTGTACCCGGGAGGCACCTTGCCGGGGAAGACTCTCTCCCTCGGCCATTGGGGGACCCCCTGAGAAGGACAGGGTCCTGGCTGGACCCGCCACCCTCCCCAGCTTTGGCGTCCAGCCCTCAGAGGGGGACCATCCGCTACCAGCTTCAGGTCTGAGAAAAAACAACAAATGTTTTGCTGCCGGGAAACACAATCAAGAACTGAGGTGCAGGGGGAAGGGAGGGGCCTTTTAACCTTGTATGTTGATTGTGTTTCCTGTCAGGTGGACCACTCATCTCTCAGGTTATGCCATCCTGGAAGATGGCTAGAGAAAAAAGGGTTAAAGGATAAAAGGGTTAAGCACAACGTTGTCCTTTAGAAAGCTTGCTACATGTGGCAGTCTCTCCCCTTAAAAATCCCTGTACTCACTCTGTCCTCCTTGCTCCCACTGCTCTCAGGCAAGATTCCAAGTCAAACTATTTTGCTGAATGGATCCTCCTGAGCCAGCCCAAGCCCAACCTGGAGTTGGGGTCTCCCCTATACCTAGGAGACCCCTTCTAGGCCACCGACAGCCTCCTCATTACTCCATCTTCCACCCGAATCCCCTGCTAGCATGATTCATTCATATTTAAGGGCTGACTCAACCTCCCTGCCAGGACATTCCACCTGGGCATTGGTCAAGTTCCCTCAAGTATGCAGATCAGCCCTCCTGGCCTCCGCCCACTAACTTCTAGAAGTCTCTCCAAAATTCCAGACCCAGGGGGAGGTACCAGAGACCTCCCTGTATGAGTCATCCAGCCTGACCTGCAATAAACCCTGACCCAGGTTACAGACTCACACTTACCATGAGTCATGAATTTGCCTGCACTAAAATAATAGCACACTAGAGGGTGCTACATATACTATTACAAGCATTAGCATTAAAGTGGAGTTCCGGCCACAAACATTTTTTTTAAGTCAGCAGCTACAAACACTGTAGCTGCTGACTTTTATTAAGGACACTTACCTGTCCAGGGAGCTCCAGAAGCCTATCCGTCCATTGGATTGGGTGCAGGCGCCGCAATTGTAACTAAGGGAAACTGCAGTGGAGCCTTGCGGCTTCACAACCAGTTTCCTATTGCACATGCACAAGTTGTGCAGCACTTTGTGAATGGCCAGCTTGTCTTCTGGGAAGCACACAGGTCCCAGAAAACAGCAGGAGAGAAGGAGAAGGGCTCGCTGCAGAAGAGGACATGGCGTCCCAGGCCGTGGCCGACCTAGGACGGAAGTATATTTAGTACTTAAATTAAAAATATCCACAAATTAGGGGTGGAGGGGTAGTCTTTAGTTAAAGACCACCTTTCAAAAGTGGGTGGAACTCCGCTTTAACAGGCATAAAAGTTATGGTCATAATAAAGAAAAAAATGTATGGAAGAAATAGAAAATCAGTACTTTGTTTCATAGATGAATCAACATGGAAGTGTTCTACCAGGGCATTATAAGAAGCTTTGGCATTGTATGTCATGTATGTAAAAATTAAAAGTCAGCAGCTACAAAAACTGTATCTGTTGACTTATAGTAAACAGACACTCACCTGTCCCAGTATCCAAACCCAAGCCTATTTCTACATCGGTTTCGGTCCCCAGTGCCAGAATCTTAACTGTGGGCGCCCAGCTGTGAAAGCTTGCAGTTTCACAGCCAGGTGCCCGCTGCACATTGTAAATGGACCCACAGTCTTCTGGGACCTGGGACGTGTCTCAGAAGACTGTGGAGGGGCAGGAGGAGAGGACAACTTCCGCTCAGATCACCTAGGCTGTCAAAACCAGATACCCACCCCTCCGAAAAAAAAATGCCACTGCTGAAAGAGGACTCAGGTAGGAGACCTTAAAGTGGAACTTCTGCTTTTGGGTGAAGCTCCGCTTTAAGTACTGTTAAGAGGTGTTGTTCTATTGATTATACATACAATGCATCCAGAAAGTATTCACAGCGCTTCACTTTTTTCACATTTTGTTATGTTACAGCATTGTTCCAAAATATATTAAATTCATTATTTTCCTCAAAATTCTACAAACAATACCCCATAATGACAATGTGAAAGAAGCTTATTTGAAGTCTTTGCAAATTTATAAAGAAAAAATCACATGTACATAATATTCACAGCCTTTGTTCAATACTTTGTTGAAGCACCTTTGGCACCAATTACAGCCTCAAGTAGTTTTGAGTATGATGCTACAAGCTTGTCACACCTATTTTTGCGCAGTTTCTCCCATTCTTCTTTGCAGGACCTCTCAGGTTTCATCAGGTTAGAAGGGGAGCATCGGTTCACAGCCATAGAGATGTTCAATTGGGTTCAAGCTTGGGCTCTGGCTGGGCCACTCAGAGTTGTCCCTTAGCCACTCCTTTGTTATCTTGGCTGTGTGCTTGGGGTCTTGTCCTGTTGGAAGATGAACCTTTGCCCCAGTCTGAGGTCCAGAGCTCTCCAGACCAGGTTTTCATCAAGGATGTCTCTGTACATTGCTGCATTCATCTTTCCCTTGAGCCTGACTAGTTTTCCAGTTCCTGCTGCTGAAAAAACATCCCCACAGCATGATGCTGCCACCACTAGAGATGGTATTGGCCAGGTGATGAGCGGTGCCTGGTTTCCTCCAGACATGACGCTTGCAGTTCAGGCCAAAGAGTTCAAACTTTGTTTAATCAGACCAGAGAATTTTGTTTCTAACAGTCTCAGAGTCCTTCAGGTGCCTTTTGGCAAACTCCAGAAGGGCTGTCATGTGCCTTTTACTTAGGAGTGGCTTCTGTCTGGCCACTCCACCATACAGGCCTGATTGGTGGAGTGCTGAAGAGATGGTTGTTCTTCTGGAAGGTTCTCCTCTTTCCACAGAAAAATGCTGGAGCTCTGTCAGAGTGACCATCCGGTTCTTGGTCACCTCTCTGATTAAGACTCTTCTCCCCAATCGATCATGTTTGGCTGGGCGGCCTGCTCTAGGAAGAGTCCTGGTGGTTCCAAACACATTCCATTTACGGATGATGGAGGCAACTGTGCTCATTGGGACCTTCAATGCTGCAGAAATTTTTCTGTACCCTTCCCCCGATCTGTGCCTCGATACCCTTATGTCTCTGAGGTTTACAGACAAATCCTTGGACTTAATGGCCTGTGCTCTAACATGCACTGTTAACTGTGGGACCTTATATAAACAGGGGTGTGCCTTTTCAAATCACGTACAATCAACTGAATTTACCACAGATGGACTCAAGTTGTAGAAACATCTCAAGGGTGATCAGTGGAAACAGGATGCACGCAAGCTCAATTTTGAGTGTAATGGCAAAGGCTGTGAATACTTATGTACATGGGATTTTTTCGTTTTTTTTTTTTATTTTTAATAATAAATTTGCAAAGATTTCAAACAAACTTCTTTTATGTTGTCATTATGGGGTATTGTTTGTAGAATTTTAAGGAAAATAATGAATTTAATTAATTTTGGAATAAGGCTGTAACATAACAAAATGTGGAAAAAGTAAAGTGCTGTGAATACTTTCCAGATGCACTATAAAAATATGCATTAGAATAATATATCATTAATATATAATAGTTATCACTTACTAATAGAAAATGCTCAGTTTTGAACATTATGTTGTTGCTTACAGAAAACCTTTCCGAACAACTGATGAGGAATTGTGATCTTCAAATGAAAGCAAGAAGTGGCAAAAATAGTCAAGTTTCAACAGTGAAGAATGAAATGGTTCAAAAACAGCCTAGAAGAAAAGATACACCAGCTTTACACAAGCAACCATTTGTACCAGGCAAGTACAACAATTATAATAGGCCCTCTTTTTTTACAATAGCAAGGCTTTCTAGTAACAAACTCAGTGACATAAGGATCACTAAATTCATGGATGTAACCAAACCAGAACAAGACAGATGTTCTGCCACTCAAAGAAAAAAGAGACTCTTATGGGGACCCTGATGTAAGGTGAGGAGCTCTGATTGGGACCCTGATGTAAGGTGGGGTGCTGATGGGGATTCTCATGTAGGGGGTACTCTCATGTAAGGGGTCTTGGGTGGGGATTGGGAAGTTAAGGGGACCCTCATGGGCTAAAGTTTATATAGTATTTCTTTATTTTTTTTTTACAGAAGATTTTTCTTTGTTGTTCTAAATTATGTCTTGTTGATAATAAAAAAAACATCCAAAGCAAAACTCATTCATTCCTCTAAATTTTTTTTATTCATTTATGAAACCATTTTTATTGGCCTATGATTATTTGTAAAATATAGTATGTGGCCCTTGTACTGAAAAAATTGGAGAGCCCAGCCCTAGGCCATTGTTTGAAACCATGACCATGTAATTACATTACATGACCATTTGCTGAAATAAAATATATCAAGAAAAAAACACTTCTGAGACTCTGTTGATAGATTTGTAAGTGTTTAAAATCCGCATATTATTTAAAGGTTTGGTGTGCAATTTAAATTAGACCTAAAGTGATTGTAATCCTCAGACATGAAATATGAACACACATCCCCTGCTCTCCTCACTGAGAGGAGAAAGTGCAAAGTGTAATTTCATCTCCCTGCGCCCTGTTTTCTGAAAGCACAGACAAGTTATATGAAAGCACAGACAAGTTATATAAATTCTGCACTTTAAATGTCTGTAGAGAAGAAAAGATTGCAGATAAATAGCTACAACATATGTAAGAGAATTTGTTTCTCTCTCTCTCATCTGGTGCCAAACACTTCACTGGGTATATGTAAGGGTTTACAACCACTTTAAATAGATCAGAAGGCATTTCATGTTGCTTTCAGAGGTATGGGTTTAAATTTCTTGATCAGAATATACAGTATGTAGACTGATGTTTTGTGCTTTTTCATTTATTCTAGATTTTTCTGAAATACTGTTGAAAAAGTTTGATGAAATAGAGAAACAACAAACAGCCAAAATCTCCCCTGTTCTTTCTAAGGAGCCAAACTTGATGAAACCCAGAAGAAAAGACACTCCAGCACTACACACGTCACCACTTCTCCCAGGTACAGATTAATACATTTTGTTTTACAATTGAATGCTAAAAGAGCAATAGCCCCTTTTAATTTGATCAAATTGACCTTGATATGGAGAAACATTGGAGCCATTACTGGATATCTACTGTCCAATTTCTTGGCAGACTTATTTTCCCAAAGATAAGAAAAGATAAGAGTGGTGGCTGTATAAGTTTTGCACACTATAATAGCATCCATGCTTTGGGAATAATAGCATTTATGCTTATGCTGTGATCATTTATTATATTTCTATGTCCAGTCTAAGAACTTACTGAGATTTGAGTGTGGCTTACCTCTGATGGCTCTGGGTGTTTAGATCTGGAGCTCCTCATTTTAGCTCTACTCCTAGAGAAAAGCAACTACAGCAAAGACCTTACAGCGGTTGTAAATCGCTGGACGTTTGTTTTTTTTTTTTTACCTGCAAGGTAATGTCATAATGTTCTATTATGCATCGCATATTTGCACATTATGTTAAACTTACCTTTAAACGAAGCTCTTCCAGCGCCCAGAAATCAGAGCTGTAGGTGCTTCCATCTTCACCCATCTTGCTTGCGGGTTCGCGGACTCGGCTCTGTGACTGGCTGCAATGACGGCTACCTATAGGTAAAAGTTAGGTAAAAGTTAGTGATAGAAGTTTACTTCCACTTTAAAATGGGTAAAACCAAGCAGCAAATAATCCCAAAAATCCCAAGCAGAAAAAATAATGAGAGGAAAGAGAAAAAATTACTATCACAGGACAAAAAAGGCTGGAAGCAAGAGGTGGTAAAATAGTGAAATAGTGTAAACGCTCGTGTTTTTTTACCTTAAAAAAACTTTTGGCAGTGACCAGCCCCCCCCCCCCCCCGTTTTACTTACCTGGGCCCCTTCATTCACTCAGTGGAGATGTGCTGTCCCTCTCTGCACAGGGGCCCCGGCTCTTGATTGGATAGATTGATAGCAGCGCAGCCATTGGCTCCCGCTGCTGTCAATTAAATCCATTGACGTGGGTGCCGGGGGGCAGATTCGAGTCTGGCATTCGTGTCTATGGACACAAATCACAAATGCTGGACTTGGGAGCGCGTTCGCAAGGTAACCCCCCAGGAGAGCGCTTCTCCTAGGTGGTTATCTGATAAGAGGAGGAGCCGCGAGAGCCTCTGATGGAACCCCAGTAGTCTGATCAGGGCCACTCTGTGCAAAATGAGCTGCACATTGGAGGTTAGTATGACATGTTTGTTTGTTTTTTTTAAAAAAACGAAGTCTTACAATCACTTGACGGAATATGAACTGAATGTCACTCTTGTCAATAATTTGTTCTTTTCAAGCAGCAAAAAGTAATTTAAAAAATAAAAGCTGAATTCCAAGTATGGATTTTTTTTTTTTTTGCATAGTCCAGCATAGACCAATGTAAGTTTGCATATTCCATACCTGGCCTATCCTTGTGGAAGCAGAGAATCAATGTAGTCCCTGCTACTACTGTGATCTTCATTGTCTTCCAAATCCTGCATTGAGTGGCTGCCCTCCTGTATAGTTACTACAGTGGGTTGCCCCATGCCGAGCGGGTGCCATTCGGAGATTGCTTTGCATTTTTTGCAATTAATTCAAGGCATTCTGTGATTGGACAAGGTGGAAATCGTGTTGTCACTCTCCACCTTCTCCATCAGTATAAATATACAGTGGGGACGGAAAGTATTCAGACCCCCTTAAATTTTTTACTCTTTGTTATATTGCAGCCACTCATATATTTAACTCGGTGCTGTCCATTTCTTCTGATCATCCTTGAGATGGTTCTACACCTTCATTTGAGTCCAGCTGTGTTTGATTATACTGATTGGACTTGATTAGGAAAGCCACACACCTGTCTATATAAGACCTTACAGCTCACAGTGCATGTCAGAGCAAATGAGAATCATGAGGTCAAAGAAACTGCCTGAAGAGCTTAGAGACAGAATTGTGGCAAGGCACAGATCTGGCCAAGGTTACAAAAAAATTTCTGCTGCACTTAAGGTTCCTAAGAGCACAGTGGCCTCCATAATCCTTAAATGGAAGATGTTTGGGACGACCAGAACCCTTCCTAGAGCTAGCCGTTCAGACAAACTGAGCTATCGTGGGAGAAGAGCCTTGGTGAGAGAGGTAAAGAAGAACCCAAAGATCACTGTGGCTGAGCTCCAAAGACGCAGTCAGGAGATGGGAGAAAGTCGTAGAAAGTCAACCATCACTGCAGCCCTCCACCAGTCGTAGCTTTATGGCAGAGTAGCCCGACTGAAGCCTCTCCTCAGTGCAAGACACATGAAAGCCTGCATGGAGTTTGCTAAAAAACACCTGAAGGACTCCAAGATGGTGAGAAATAAGATTCTTTGGTCTGATGAGACCAAGATAGAACTTTTTGGCCTTAATTCCAAGCGGTATGTGTGGAGAAAACCAGGCACTGCTCATCACCTGTCCAATACAGTCCCAACAGAGAAGCATGGTGGTGGTAGCATCATGCTGTGGGGGTGTTTTTCAGCTGCAGGGACAGGACAACTGGTTGCAATCGAGGGAAAGATGAATGCGGCCAAGTACAGGGATATCCTGGACGAAAACCTTCTTCAGAGTGCTCAGGACCTCAGACTGGGCCGAAGGTTTACCTTCCAACAAGACAATGACCCTAAGCACACAGCTAAAATAATGAAGGAGTGGCTTCACAACAACTCCGTGACTGTTCTTGAATGGCCAAGCCAGAGCCCTAACTTAAACCCAATTGAACATCTCTGGAGAGACCTAAAAATGGCTGTCCACCAACGTTTACCAGCCACCCTGATAGAACTGGAGAGGATCTGCAAGGAGGAATGGCAGAGGGTCCCCAAATCCAGGTGTGAAAAACTTGCTGTGATTCAGCTCAGGTGCCTCCATAGCAAGCTGCTTGCTGTGGGGGCACTCAACAGGAGGAAGGAGCCAGGAGCACAGAACAGGGACCTGAGAAGAGGAGGATCTGGGCTGCTCTGTGTAAAACCATGTTTTGTTATTTTTTAGCTAAAAAAAAAAAAAAACCAAGACTTTACAATCACTTTAAGATTGTATATAAGTGAACTCTAAAACAGATATAACTGAAACAACATTCTCACCACAGAGCGTCCATAAAGGTTTTGCATACACTGCCATGAAAAAGATATGGAGGATGAGTTTGTGGATCTCCTTCGAAAAATTTTAGTTGTTTGATTATATTATTATATATTAATAATAACTATATTATTATAGTTTATGAGTTTACAATTATTACAGCCAGCCAGTCAGCATAACAACCAGAGAGAGGACAGTTTTGACAGCCACTGTATTTTTTTCTAACAGGTATTTACTTTAAGTCTCAAATAATGAGGTTATTTTACCCCAGTCTTGAAATGTACAGTTAAGCCACAAGATGGCAGCAGACTTCAATAAACATCAAAATAACCTCTTTTTTTCTACAGTATATATATATATATATAGGATATGAAATATTCTACTTTGATGCTCATGGTCAGAGCATAGTGAGCAGACTATAAAAACTTTCCTTTTTTAATGGTTTTGAAATATAGCTGTGAAAGAGACAGGCTTAAAATATATCAGTACTTCTAGTACAATTATTCCAAAAATGTTGCCTTCCCCCTGCAACTTGCCTGTCCACAATCCAGAGAGATCCAGAGAGACAGCTGGGAGCTATATAGCCTCTCCAAAGACAGTACCAAAGTCGGAAAGCTATTGATTGTTATAGGAGGCAGGAGGCATAATGGATCCTTAATGCGCACAATGCATTGCACAATGGGCAGCTAAATAGGTTTATGGATTAAAATTGCAGATATAGGTGGTAAAATCCAAAACATTCTTATTAGCAGCCCCGTGTAAGCTAAACTCCTTCTGGTTAAACCTTTTTCCCTCACATGCCACTGTACGTCGCTCCATTACTGAATTTTTGGCAGCAAATGAAGATCAAGTTGATTTTTTTACAAAGCTGAGATGCTTTTAAAGCAGTCCTACGAGGAGTGCTTATAGTCCAGGCTAGTGGAGTTAAACGGAACACGCATGGCTTACGTGCCGAACTTGAGCAATGGGTATGCTAATTGGAACAAGTGTTTATAGACAACCCTACAGACTCTACTAGGGGGTCTTTGTGGTTTGCCCAGGATGCTCTTAATTGTGTGGATCCTCCACAGTGGATAAGAAGTGATTGTTCTCTAAATTGGCTTTCTACAAGGAAGGTGAACAAACTGGGAGGCTACTTGCCAAAATCGCCAGAAAACAGAACTCAGGGTGTTCTATTGGAGCATTACAAGATGTGGATGGTAGGTTGGCCACTACACCAGATTCTATCATGACAGTATTGGTCTCCTTCTACTCCACTCTCTATCAATCAAAGCAGGCTTGTACAGCCGATGATATGCTGGAGTATTTGAGCAGTATCCTCTTACCGGTACTGTCCACCCAAAGCAAGAAAATGCTAGATTCTCCAATTACCATGGAGGAGTTGCAGCAGGCAACTGCTGCATTCCCCAGCTGTAAGGCACCAGGAGATGATGGTTTACCGGTAGATGTATAAAAATGTATAGGGAACAGATCTTGCCTTACCTGTTAAAGGCGTTGAATGCTGCCAGACAATGTAGTGTTTTCCTTACTCTATGACAAAAGCTTAATAATTCTTTTACTTAAGCCGGGTAAAGACCCCACGGACCCTGGTTCCTACAGGCCTACTTCAGAGTGACATAAAAATTCTAGGAAAGGTACTGGCACTACACCTTAATAAAGCTATTTCTACAATTGTCCACCCGGATTAAGCCGGCTTTATGCCCCAAAAGTCCACGGCTGTCAATTTGCATAGATTGGTCCTTAACCTTCTGACCAGAGCAGATAATAAGAGCAGTATGGCATTGCTATCCCTGGATGTGGCCAAGGCCTTTGATAGTGTGGAATGGCCCTTTCTTTGGGCTGTCATATCTAAATTTAGCTTTGGCCCTGTTTTTACGTAATGGGTCAAATTGTTGTACAGTCATTCAGTGGCAGCTATTAGGGAAGCTGGTAGGATCTCTCATACGTTCCATCTGGGTAGGGGCACTGGCCAAGAATGTCGCCATTATTTTTTGCACTGGCAATTGAGCCCTTGGTTGCATCCATCAGACAAAACCCTTATATAGTAGGATTTTAATTTGTTTTGCTTTATGCTGATGACACTATGTTATTATTATGTTACTATGTGATAAATCAATGTTAATGCCTTTTGAGGATAACCCCTTGAGAGCCATCACTCCCTTTTGCCCTGTACCTATAACATCTACTTTTTAATACCTAGCCATACAGGTCACTCCTCAATTGGGAGACTTTTGTCACTTAAATATAGTGCCTTTGCTGTGTCGCTTCAGGGACAAGATAAAAAATCTGGAACAAATTTTGGCTATTACTGGTGGGTAAAGTGAGTTTAGTAAAAATTATCTTCATGCCCTAGCTATTATATATCCTACATAACACCCCAATAGTTATTCCATTAAGCATCTTCCAAAACGTGAATTCTATTTTTAGGCACCTGCTCTGGCATAATAAAAGACCTAGATTGAGATTGGAGTATTTACAAAGACCTAAGGATGCTGGAAGTCTAGCCATGCCCAACCCTTGGTTGTACTACTTGGCAGCACAATTACAACATGATGTAAGGGCCTAGTACTCACTAATCCAGGTCTTAACCAGCCTAACCTAGGGTCCTCTCTATACATTTTGCTACTAACGTTAAAGTTATCTGACCTACCTGCTGGTTTGGAGGATGAAACTTTTGCCAAATTTAATCGCCTTCTACCCACCTACACTCTCATCTAAAAAGTCTGGAATAAGGGTAAGCAGCTCAAGCAGGTCACTGGTTTAACTTGTTTACTTGTTAGGCACACAGTCAACACCCTTTGATTGCCCTCCTGACCACCACTGCCACCCAGTCAGTGCCATTAGTACAGTGTCAGTGAACAATATTATCAATGATTACTGTATTAGTGTCACTAGCAACGTTGGATAGTGTCAGTTAGAGAAAGTTAGTGTCCCTTCTAGCTAGTGTCAGTTAGCGCCAGTCCCTGATTGCCCACCATACTACACAGTCACACTATAAGTTGCTGATCACTGCCATTACAAGTAAAGTTTCTGCCAGGGTCCATATCCTGGTTACATTTATATTCTTATAGTGCAGGGCTGTATAACCTATAAATCATTCTTTGACTCACCAATGAAAATTAGAAATAACTAAATGCAATATTCCCTAAAGTATATTCTTAAAACACAAGTGTAACCAGTCCATATATATATTTTTAAAAATTTTCTTTTTATTCATGACTGCGACATTGCGGCGGACACCTTGGACACTTTTGAAACTATTTTGGAACCAGTGACATTTATACAGTGATCAGTGCTATAAAAATGCAGTGATTACTGTGTAAATGACACTGGCAGGGGAGGGGTTAAACACTAGGGGCAATCAAGGGCTTAAGTGTGTCCTAGGGAGTGATTCAAACTGTGGGGGATGGTCTCACTACAACTTGACAGAGATCACTGCTCCCGATGAAAGGGAGCAGTAGATCCCTGTGATGTTGCTAGGCAGAACAGGGAAATCACTTGTTTACATAGGAATCTCCCCGTTCTGCCGCTCCGTGTCACGATCACAGGCCCCTGGTGGACATCGTGTCCACAGGTCCCTCGGGCATGCTCATGGAGTATGCAGCGGGAGCGCGCACCCACAATGCCGCTTCTTAAAGGGATGTACAGGTACGCCCATTTGCCCAGCCGTGCCATTGTGCCAACGTACATCATCGTGCCCTGGTCGGCAAGCAGTTCATTTGAGTGGGGTCCCCCTGAATAAAGTACTAGATAAGGGATTCAAATTTGCCCCCACAAAGAATCTTAATAAATTTAAAACCTACGTTAACATTCAGAAGTATAGGCGGAAGTTAAATATAAAAAAGTAATACATCAGGCACGGTGTTTGCGCAATAGATCAAAATTCAAGCGGAGTTCCAGGTGACCCCCGGACGTGCCATATTTGGCATGTAATTTTTTTGGGGGGGAGCGGATACCCTCTTTTTTTAGAGGGAACAAGCTCCCACTTCCTCACGGGGCACGGCGGCGCCGGAAGCAAAATCACCTCTCCCTCTCGGCAATCATCTGGGACACGTCACAGGTCCCAGATGATTGCCTAGCCAGTCACAGTGCGCAGCGCAGCTCGCGCATGTGCAGTGCATGCCCGACTGTGAAGCCACAGCCAGGCGCCCACAGTCACAATGGCAGCACCGCAAAGAGGAGGGGGAGAGGAGTGGGGCTTTCTACGCTCGCTTTGCTGGACCATGGGACAGGTGAGTGTCCGATTTAATAAAAGTCAGCAGCTACACTTTTTGTAGCTGCTAACATTTATATGCGTGGAACTCCACTTTCAATCCCCCAGCCTCAGATAATAAGTTTACAGAAGTGTTTCAGAACATGGTTGTAAATGATTTGGAACAAATAAAGATTAAGAAAGGATATGATCCGGAGTATATCAGGAGAGGTATTCAGTCTTTGGAGGAGAAGAAAGAGGCGGTCATTAGACCGGCAGATAAAGGGGGGGGGGGGACAATATAAAGAAGAGCTTTCAAAGTTAGTAACAAAAGGAGTAAAGAAAATATCTTATGTAAAAAAGAAGCTGATTTAAATCCTTCCCCATGTTGAACCCCAGTAATATAATTTCTCCCAAAAATACACAAGGATAATCAAAATCCACCAGGGCGGCCTATAGTTAATGGGGTGGATTCCTTATCATCTAGACTTGGCCAATACCTGGACATTTTTTTACAACCTTTGGTGATAAAGACCCCTGCGTATTTAAAGGACACCAAACATTTACTGCAGATTTTGGAGAACATAAAAAGTAGATAAGTTTGGATTACTGCATAATTACTTTTGGTATGATGGAGGATACTATCTACAGAAGACCGGGGGTAGCTATGGGGTCACGGTTTGCTCCCAGTGTTGCCAATTTATTTTTGGCACACTGGGAGTCTAAGGTGGTCTTTGAGCATAGACCAGATGAGTTAGTCAGCTACCACAGGTTTATAGACGACCTGTTCATGATATGAAGGGGAGAAGAAACCAGTCTCCTCTCCTTCATAAACAGGTTGAACCAAAATGATAAAAATATAATACTATCATGAAAATATGACAAGCAGAACATGGTGTTTTTGGATATGGAGATGTATGTACATGAAGGGGAGATTTATACCAAAAATTATTGTAAGCCTACGGACAAAAATGGATATATAGCAATCGACAGCTGTCCATTATAAACCTTGGTTATTGAATATTCCAAGAGGGCAGTTTGTGAGATTGAGAAGGAACTGTACTAGGAAGGAAGAATATATCGAGCAAGCAGCACAGTTTGAGGAGAAGTTTGTGCAAAAAATGTTACAATAGTGCTTTTTTTAATAAACCGTGCACGGTGACAAACTATTAAGTTTTATGGAATCTGTGTTCCGTGGTCCACAGGAAGTGTGAGTGTCCGCAGACGTGGCTGACGGCTGTGGCGAAGCCTGGAGGGTTGCCTAGGCAACACTAGTATATATAAAGGTTCAGGGCAGGCGGCCGCCCATCTACTGAGGAAACCCAATCAGAGGGCGACACTCGTATAGAGGGTAGGAGCTAAGCCCGTGACGTCACACAGCCACCGTGAGTGTATGTCAGTGGTGAGCGAGCGGACGCATATACACATGTTTTAAATCTTTGTTCTTGTAAGTGTGCCTATTTTGGGGCTGTTTAAAAAAAGTAACAAACAGAGAGCACTATGGAGTCTATGTTTGTGATTACATGTTAAAGCGGAGCTCCGCCGAAATTTTTTTTTTTTTAAAAGTCAGCAGCTACAAATACTGCAGCTGCTGACTTTTAAAACATGGACACTTACCTGTCCAGGGCGCCCGCGATGTCGGCACCCGAGGCCGAACCATCTCTCGGTCCTCGGGTGCTGCCGCCTCCACCTTCGGTAAGGTAATCAGGAAGTGAAGGCTTGCGGCTTCACTTCCCGGTTCCCTACTGCGCATGCGCGAGTCGCGCAGCGCAATACGAATGGTCCCTGCTGTCTCTGGGACCCGTGTGTTTTCCAGCAGACAGCGGGGGGGGGGGGGAAAGTGGCGTAAATAACCGCAGATTCTGTGGCTATCTATGCCGGAAGTGGGTACAGATACCTGTAATATACAGGTATCTGTACCCCCCTACCCCCTGAAAGGTGCCAACTGTGACACCGGAGGGGGGGGAGGAATCCGATGAGTGGAAGTTCCACTTTTGGGTGGAACTCCACTTTAATAACCGATTTGAGAGAAGCGGAGCTGAGCTGTAGGCGGAGAGAGGAGGAGAGAGTTTCCTGAATTGAATCTATGTGAAGTTATCAGCACAAGCACTGAGCGCGCAGAGCGAAGGAGGGTCAGCTGTTTTGGCGTGGATGAGAGATATCGTGAAGGAGCAAAAGATTGACCAT
Source organism: Lithobates clamitans (assembly GCA_037952925.1). Lineage (NCBI taxonomy): Eukaryota > Metazoa > Chordata > Amphibia > Anura > Ranidae > Lithobates > Lithobates clamitans. Next base: position 1,668,043 of record JBBGZY010000116.1, on the reverse strand, counting down.
TTTTTGAGTTTTTTAACCACTTCAGCCCCGGAAGATTTGGCTGCTGAATGACCGGGCCATTTTTTGCGATTCGGCAGTGCATCGCTTTAACTGACAATTGCGCGGTTGTGCGACACTGCACCCAAACAAAACTGATGTCTTTTTTTTCCCCACAAATAGAGCTTTCTTTTGGTGGTATTTGATTGCCTCTGCGGTTTTTATTTTTTGCGCTACAAACAAAAAAATAGCGAAATTTGAAAAAAAACACAATATTTTGTACTTTTTGCTATAATAAATATAACCTTTTTTTTTCTTAGTTTAGGCCGATATGTATTTTTCTACATATTTTTGGTAAAAAAAAAAAAAATCACAATAAGTGAATATTGATTGGTTTGCGCAAAAGCCTCTACAAAATAGGGGATAGATTTATAGCATTTTTATTATTATTTTCTTCTACTAGTAATGGCGGCGATCTGTAATCTTTATCGGGACTGCAACATTATGGTGGACCCTTTTGACACATTTTTGGGACCATTGGCATTAATACAGCGATCAGTGCTATAAAAATGCACTGATTACTGTAAAAATGTCACTGGCAGGGAAGGGGTTAACACTAGGGGGCGATCAAGGGGTTAACTGTGTTCCCTGCTACGTGTTTCTAACTGAAGGGGGAGGGGACTAGCTGTTAGGAACTCACGATCTGTCACTCCTCACAGAGCAGAACAGGAATTTGTGTGTATACACATCACTTCTGTGTTCTGCCTCTCGTGCCTGTGATTGCTCGTGGCCAGCAGTCATCGTGACCGTCGGCCACAAGCATCAGCACCCCCGCAGTGAGCACATGCTATCCTGATCCTACGAGCTGACGTATAGCTACGACGGCTCGCAGGCCCGGATTTACTCCCTTTGCCGCCCCAAGGCCGGGTCCTTCAATGCCGCCCCCCCCCACACATCAATTAAAAAACATATCTCCATACACAAGAACACTGAAAATAACTGGCTTTAATTGTACAGACTAAAAATACTTCAGGGTAAGCGCGCGAGGGGTAAGGATTTTTCGCAGGCAATTTTTCAAGGCAATGGCTGGTGTTAGTGCTTCAATAATCCCCGGCACCATGGTTGTTTTGGTGTCAGGATGATTGAAACACATTATTTCTATCATTACATTGTAATATAAACTGAAATAGTTCAACTCACCATAATGCAGAATCATTGGGAGCCCTGAGCGTGTCACTTGCCACCATCTCTTGTCACTTGCCACCATGCCTGCCACCAGATGGGGATGTCACTTGCCACGCTGCCTGCCACCAAATGGGGATGTCACTTGCCACCATGCCTGCCACCAGATGGGGATGTCACTTGCCACGCTGCCTGCCACCAGATGGGGATGTCACTTGCCACGCTGCCTGCCACCAGATGGGGATGTCACTTGCCACTATGCCTGCCACCAGATGGGGATGTCACTTGCCACCAGATTGGGATGTCCCTTGCCATGCTGCCTGCCATCAGAAGGAGGAGGGCGGAACAGCGGTGCGGGCAATGAGAGATGTCATCTCTCTCCCCCACCGTCGCACCGCTGACATTACTACCTACTCTCGATTTTTTCAAAAATGGCGCCAGGCGGCGCAATCACGCTACTGCGCATGCGCCGCCCGGCCGAGCGCTTACGAGCTTTCCCGAGCCCGGCCGGCTTCGGAACGGCGCATGCGCAGTTGCGTGGTCGGCTCGCGGCCATCTTTTCTATGGGCACTGGTGCCCATAATAGACTTTAATGGGCAGCACGAAAGGGGGGGCGGCCGCGAAGTCGCTGCAGGAGCGATGCAAATCCGGCCCTGACGGCTCGTGGGATTGTGCCGACCCGCCGCAGTAAAATGACGGCGGCGGTCGGCAAGCGGTTAAACTCATCTGTGAGGTGAGCAGGCAATTTGGCTGGTGAGGGTGTGCACATGACACTGATCCCAGTGAGGACGAATGAGCACAGCGGTGGATGGTTTCACACACTGTTTGATATGAACCAGTTCTCTTTCAACACTGATGTTATTAAACATATGAAATCTTATATATATGGACTGGTTGCACTGGTGTTTTAATCACGTATATAAAAATATACTATATACTGTAGGGAATATTGCATTTAGTTTTTTTCTATTTTTCATTGGTGATTCAAAGAATGATTTATAGGTTATACCGTGCTGCACTATAAGAATATAAAAAATGTAATTATATTTAATTAAATTTAATTTTTAATTATAAAAAAAGTTTAAATTTGTGTGGTGGATCACTGTGAGTGTTACAGCAGCTGTGGAAGTTTTTATAAATGTTATAATTTTTGCACATTGCACTTAAGAAAGATATTTTAGCGCTGATTGTTATTATAGACTTTATATCCTGGTTACGGTTAGAACTGAACTAGTGTCCCCAATAGTACAGTGTCCCCAGAAATGCAATGTTAGCAGGATCAGCCCTGATCACTGCCAGCACGTGTGACGTGTAGCAGAATAAATTTTTGCCTTAATTTATGAAAAAATTTAATTTTAGTGGATAAGTTTTGTAACAAAAAGAAAATACCAGGAAGAGGTTTTTTCACTTATATATTAAAGAATAAAAAACCCAGTGGTAAATAAATACCACCAAAAGGAAGCTCTATTTGTGTGAAAAAAATTATATAAATTTTATTTGCGCACAGTGTTGCGTGACTGAGCAATTGCCAGTTAAATTAGCACGGTGCTGAATAGCAAAAAAAAATGGTCTGGTCATAAAGGGGGTAAAACCTTCTGGAGGTCAAGGGGTTAATCCAGTCACTTTATGTAGTTAAAATTTTTTTGCAATTACATCTTGCAAACAAAGAATAATTATTTCTTCATATCTAATATTATCTAATCATGAATTGTGCACTGGGGGTTATTTACTAAAGGAAAATCCACTTTGCACTGAAAGTGCACTTGGAACTAAAGTTGCTGTAGATCTGAGGGGGACATGCAAGGAAAATAAAAAACAGTATTTTAGCTTGCACATGATTGGATGATAAAATCAGCAGAGCTTCCCCTCATTTCAGATCTACGCCTTAGATTTAGACGACTGCACTTCCAAGTGCACTTGCAGTGCAAAGTGGATTTGCCTTTTGTAAATAACCCCCACTGTATATTTTAATTGTAATGAAGTCATTAACATCCTGTGTACATTGCATTTAATCGGTGGCTTTGCTAGGACTGTGAAAGACAGTCCTAGCACAGTCCTCATTCCTCTGCTTTGAGCACTCAAGGGGCAAAGCAGAGGAATGAGGTGGCGTGTGTATCACCAATTGTTGGATCTCATTCATTGTATGCACAGCACACATATGTCACTGTACCTATAAAATTTGCTTTAATTATTGTGCCTCAAGCAAGAGTCTAACAGACACATACAATATAAACCTCAGTGCTATCATTAAAAGACAAATAATCTCTTTCATTATATATACTTTTCTGCACACAGCCTACCCCAAATACGAACTTTACTAAAATAGTGACTACTTAGCAACCGCTAGGACAATAAATACTTTGAGTATCTAATGTATAATTAGCATAAAGTGTGCCATGTTTAAGAATATATAATGTATGTAGAGCGCAGGGGTCAGGAGTGTGAAATGCACAGAGCATAGTGGTCAGGAATGCGTAAGGCACAGGAGTCAGAAGTGCACAACACACAGAGTGCAAAGCTCAGGATTGAGTAATGCAATGACTGTAGGTGTTAGGAGGGCATAAGGCATAGAATGCATGGGTCAAAAAAAAAGGTAATGCACATATCCGTGTACACAGTAAAACAAAAAATTTACACCATCCTCCCAATATAAATTTCCCCAGTAAAGATCGCACCCCTCCCCTCAATCTTCCAAGTATAGATTTCTCCTCTCTTCTAATACAGATATCCCACCGCAGAACAGACCCCTCCCCCCCCTCCCCCATGACCCCTACAGACCTTTATATGACACTGCACAAGGAGCCAAGGAGGAGCTTAGAAGAGCTCTCTATGGGCTCATGCATGCTGCATCTCAAAGAAGTGGCTCTTACAGGCTTTTGAGTTCTCATTTTTTCTACCTGGGAACTCTCCTCCATGTTAGCCAATGTGTCTGTGCACACTCTGGCTTTTTCAAGAGTTTACAGGCATATGCTCCTACAAGCAGAAAAAACCCAACCAAACTCGCGTTTTCGAGAGTAGCTTTCGAGCAGAAAAGACGCCTAAGTGCCCAAAAAACACGTGAAAAAAGCACAAAAAAAGCACTAATAAAATAGGAAAACGAGCTGAGGGGGGGGTTTGTGAAAAAAAATGCTTATGCACAAAAAAAGCTTAAAGAAGCTCAAAGAAGCTCAATAAAAAACGTGCAAAAGAACACAAAAAAGCCCAAGCTTCTTCAAGCTGAAATAAAAGCTTAAATGCCTGTAAAAGCAGCTTTTTTTTTTGAGCTGCAGCATGCATGAGCCCTACTACTGTGGTATCTAAAGTCTAAATAAGATGGTGGCTTGTAATAAATAAATAAAAAAAGATGGGTGATCGTAGCATCATGACCCAAGGTATCCAGCAAGCAATGTGGGACATGTGCTCCGGGTGTACAGCGCTAGCGAGGCCCATGCTTTTAAAGTTGTAGTAAACCGCAGCATTAAAATAAAAAAAAAATCCCCTGCAAGGAAATTGCATAATGTGCTAGTATGCATTGCATACTAGCAGATTCTGAAATACTCACCTTAGAATGCAGCCCTCCAGCGGTGCGCTGTCACCGCTAGCAGAGCATCCTTCTCCCCCTGGTCTTCGTTCTGGGTTCGGCTGTATGAGTGGCCGCGATGACGTCACTCCTACGTATGCACGGAAGCCCTTGGTTTTAGCACAGTATGCCGGACTTTCAGAGCGCATGCGCCGGTGACGTCAATGGCTACATCCAGTGTGAATATCTCCTAGACACCGCAAGTTTAGGAGATATTCACTGTACCTAGAGTTAAGCCTTATTATAGGCTTAGCTGTAGGTACAAGTTCAAAAAAATAACTTTACTAATACTTTAACTATATTCCATAGAAAAAAGTTTGATCTCCATAGGTGTGCTGTAAGATAGAAAATGAACTTTGTTAGACATATTATAAAAAAATATGCTACCGATTATAGTTACGGTCAAATGCAACCAAACTATTTCACAAATTAAAATGTTATATTGGTGTGCCGTTTAGATTGCAGTTTTCATTAGGACAAATTTCATTATCATTTGTGGACGCTAAAAGACAATGCAAATTAGCCTTTATTGTAATGATCTAATACAAAACTATACCAACATTATGAAGAAAAATGGATAATTTATATGGATAGAAAACAGGAAATGAGTTTAATGACTACAAATGAGGGTACAACACATTATTGATGACTCCTTTGTTACAAGAATAATTTATAAAGTGCCTCTCGAGACCTGTGTTCTTAAGACTATCATTAGTAGTGTATTACTGAAATACTTACAAAAGACAAAATAATAGACATTTGAGTAATATATCATTCTGTAATTCACATTGAATGGCACATGTGGTTTTAAACACAGATATTCCCATGTAAATTAACAGCAATGTGCTTAAAGTGGTATTAAACTGTCACATTTGTTTTCCTTTTATGGGCCCCCAGAAGGTTTATGTCATAATGTGCTAATTTATGTACTGCATTATGACAGACCTGCCAAATGGAGCCTTCCAGCGCTGCGCTCCATTTGAACAAGCCCTGGGCACTTTCATCTTCGCCTCGTCTTTCTTCTGGGTTTGTGCTGTCTGGCCGTGATGACGTCACTACACTACGGCACAGACTGGGTGCCGTAAATGTGGTCTGAGCTGCACAGCTCAGATTAACCAGTTCCTATCTGCTCACAGTACGTTTACTGTGGATGGGTGGCACAGGCAGGCTAATTGATGTACATATATGTCGCTTAGCAAATGCGCACTGGTGCATCGCTCCTGTGACTGCTGTGCCCAGTTCGCGTATTGCGGATCCCTCCTGCCAAGCCATTGTATTCTTCCAGCGGGGGAAGCTGTCCCTGCCAGGAGAAGATAGTGATTATTGCTAGTGGCTATACCAGCTGCTAGCGATAATCTATGTACAATGCGGCATGCTGGTTATTCCCAAGTTGATCAATCAACCAACTTGGCACATTCAGTCTGCCCATACATGGCGCTCGAGATTCGAACTACACATTCGAACGTCTATGGCCAGCCTTAGGCTCATTCACACTTGGAATAGTGGGAACATGCGTTCCCGCTCTTGTTTTTTTATCTGACTTTCCATGGATCACACATACTGCAGCCCATTCAATAGAATGCCCTATGTGTGACAAACACGCCAAAGAAGCTCCAGAGCCTTTTCAGGTGTAGATCATCGAGCGACAAAATGCACACCTGCTAACCATATTTGGGGTGCCATTAAGAATTAATGGCACCCAAACACAAGTTATGCGTTTGCACGATTTTAGTGAGATCTGCCCATGATTCCCATACACTAAGGTGTGAACATAAGACATAGAGCACAGGTTCCTTGCTTGGGTTGATAAGCACATGATCTATCCTATGTTAGTGTCAACAAAACTGTTATGAATGTGTGCGCCTATCTCCATGCATTGCATTTTTTATTTTTTGTTTAAACACACTTTATTGACATTTCAACAGGCCGACCACGCGGTGCACACGCTGAGCTGCTTTGAAAAAAAGTACAGGCTGCCATATGTTTTTCCAGCGCACGTCATCCGTACACCACTGCAGCGCAGTTCTGTGAACTAGGCACACGGAAGACAAGACAAGACACAATAATTGGTGTGAATGGACCCTGAAAACTGAATCCTGCACAGGGCAAGGACACATCTGCATGGCCCTACCTCCAACACCACAAAAAAAGTTCCACTCTTAAGTCACCAGTCGGACAGATCATATACTTATCAACCCAAACAAGGAACCTGTGATCTATGTCTTATGTTCACACCTTAGTGTATGGGAATTGGGGGCAGAATCGCTTGATTCTTCCCGCGATTCCAAATCTCACTAAATTGTGGCAAAACGCATCACTTGTGTTTGGGTGCCATTAATTCTTAAACGTGGTTAGCAAATGTGCTTTTTGTTTCTCGATGGCCTACACCCAAAAAAAGCTCTGGAGATTCTTTGGCGTGTTTGTCATACATAGGCAGCCCATTCAAGTGAATGGGCTGCCCTATGTGCGACCCATGGAAAGTCAGAAATAAAAAACAAGAGCGGGAACGCATGTTCATAGTGATGCCAAGTGTGAATGGGGCCTAAGACTGGCCATAGATATTCAAATCTGTGGTTTGAATCTCGGGTGCCAGGTATGGGTAGAGCGAATGTACCAAGTTGATCGATGGATCAACTTGGGTACAACCAGCCTGCCGGATTTTACATAGGATTATCACTAGCAGCTGGTATAGCCACTAGGAATAATCACTGTCTTCTGGTGGGGACAGCTTCACCCGCTGGAAGAATTTAATGGCTTAGCAGGAGGGATTCCCCTATCAAAACTGTCTGTTAGTTGCAGGAAAGAGATTTGCTCTGTGTATGGCCTGCCTAAGTGGTGGAATAATCTATCTTTATAAAGTGTTAAGATTATTTATCACATATTCTGTGAAGCCTTTGGACTCTTTTTTTAACCATAATATTTTTTCTCATAATAGGTGGTAAACTTTTGAAAGAGGACAGCGGAGCCATAATTGTGGAGAGTGAAGAAAATGATGGATAACAAGTGAAAACAGCTGTCCTTAATTGCTTTAATTTATACAACCACAATTCTATAACACCAGTGGGAAATATCAAAACGGGTTTTTAAAATATAGAAAAAACTGTATTGGGGTGTTTTGTAAGTTTTATATCTTATTTGTACACATTTTGTTGCTATAATACATTTGCGTGAAACCATGTTTGCAGTATAATTGTTTTTTTTTAATATAGACCATAAGGCTCAAACGCATACCTTTTTATTTTACTGCTATAAAATACCAATAACTCACTGAAATAGCAGTACATTTAAGTATATCTAAAAAAAAATATTGCAGTTTACAAGAAATGGTGGCTGCATTTTGTTTTTTATGCTTTTTTTCTTTATTTTCACCTGGTGATCCTATGATATATTTAACAGATTAATGGGGAACAAATAATAGGAGTTCATTTTTAGGTTTTCCGTGTACTTTAAATTAAAGTAGAACTAAAGGCTTTTTTTTTTTTCATTTTGGTAGAGTAAGGGAGGGTTATACTTTTTTTGCCATCTTTGACCCATTTGGGATATTTCCCTTCACTTCCTGTCCCATAGCCAAAACAGGAAGTGAGAGGAAATCCCTACAAAGTGAGGGAATCTTTGGTTGCCTCCAGGGTCACTATAACTAGTGTCCCCATTGGAAGAGTTCCTCTCTATTACTGTCCTGGGGGCAACCCAAACTTTGGGATTTCCTTTCACTTTCAGGCGGCATTCACACCTGATCGTTTCGTTTTCAGGCAGAAAGTCGCATTTTCGCTGCGATTTTGCACAGGTCAAAAGGTCACCAATGTAAAAAGCAGAAAAAAAAACGCCTGTAATCTGCCCAAAAAAAAGCTCATGTACTTTTTTGAGCTTCAGGCATTTTGCTGCAGGCAAATCGCTCAGATGTGAACAGGGGCCATTTAAATGAATGAGATTTTGCTTTTCGGGCATTTTTTTCGGCGTTTTATGAGCTGAAAACGCTCAGGTGTGAATGCAGCCTCAATGATAATGGTAAATATGACAAATAGAGAGAGTGAATCTCCCTATTAGGAACATAGCAATAACAATCTGACTTCTCCATTTTATCCAAAAATAAAAATGCCTTATACTTTAACATATATGTTTTGTTTTTTTATCAGCTTAGTACCTATACAACAGAATAACCAAGGATAACAATGAAACAAATAATAAGAAAAGCAAAACTAAGTTTATATTTATTGTTTTTTTTTTGTCCTAAGGGCCCATTCGCTATATTACATGTGACCTAAAACACATAGAGCACCACTTAAAGCACCAGCCTAGACCCATCCGGTGACTTTCACTTCTAGTGGGTACCGCCATCCAAGACGCTCATTCTGGCTTACTCAAGAGTATCTAGTAGCGGAGGGTGGGATGCTACACACCGAAGACAGCCAAACCTACAAATGAAAAACAGCTTCAGCCTGTCTCCTCCCAGGCCACACTCTTCTGATGCATTTTGCCCTGCTCACAGGGCTTAATTGTAGAGATCCTCTATGGTTAAGCCCTGTCGGCAGGGCAAAATGCGTCAGTGGTATGCGACCTGGGAGGAGGCAGGCTGAAGTAGTTTTTCATTCATAGATTTGGCTGTCTTCGGTGTGTATCCCACCTTTTTTAGATACACATTCACGTGTGTTATTTATAATGTCACCTTTTTTGATGTATCAGGCAGTCCATTCAAATGAATGGGCCATCTTAATACAATGCATGCTGCAATAACAAGAGTTAACACATGTGCGCTACAATGGTGGAATGGGCTCTTTTGCATAAGGTACCTTTCATCCCTATAAAGACGCACTTTGTAAGAGGTGAAGCAAGCAGGATTTTAGAGGCCACTCTCATAACTCACCATTCTTATGCATTGCATTAACATACATTGCATCTAGTGCTAACGAGTATGCCATTAAGGCAGTCCAAACAATGCAGTGAAAGCTATTATACTGCAAATTTTAAACACAATGCATGTACCAGTTGGTGGCTTAAAATCTTAAGTTCAAAATAACTCACAACAGACACGATGGGGCTGATTTACTAAAACTGGAGCATGCAAAAATTGGGTGCAGCTGTGCATAGTAGCCAATCGGCTTCTAACTTCAGCTTGTTCAATTAAGCTGGCCATACACCATACAAATTTCTTATTAGACCCCTTTCACACTGGAGGAGTTTTTCAGGCGCTTTAATGCTAAAAATAGCGCCTGAAAAAAGCCTCATCTGCAATCCCAGAGTGCTTTCACACTGGGGAGCTGCGCTGGTAGGACGTCAAAAAAAGTCCTGCAAGCAGCCTCTTGTAGGCACTTTAGGAGTAGTGTATACACCGCTACTAAAGAGCCCCTGCCCATTAAAATCTATGTGCAGCGCCGCTAGAGTGCCTCGGAAGCGGCGCTTTGTGGGAGCTTTTAACCCTTTATTCGGCCGATAGCGGGGGTGAAATGCGCCGCAAAAACACCGGTAAAGCACTGCTAAAACTAGAGGCGATTTTCCGCCGATGCCCAGGCACTGGCAGTGTGAAAGGGCTTTTAGTTACATAGTAGGTGAGGTTGAAAAAAGACAAAAGTCCATCAAGTATAACCCATGTGAGTGATTATATGTCAGTATTACATTGTATATCCCTGTATGTTGTGGTCGTTCAGGTGCTTACCTAATAGTTCTTTGAAACTATCAATGCTCCCCGCTGAAGAGAATTCCACATCATTGCAGCTCTTACAGTAAAGAACCCTCTACACAGTTTAAGGTTAAACCTCTTTTTTCCGATTTTAGTGAGTGGCCACGTGTTTTATTAAACTCCCTTCCGCAAAAAAGTTTTATCCCTATTGTGGGGTCACCAGTATGGTATTTGTAAATTGAAATCATATCCCCTCTCAATCGCCTCTTCTCCGAAGTGAATGAGTTCAGTGCTCGCAACCTTTCCTCATAACTAATATCATCCAGACCCTTTATTAGCTTTGTTGCCCTTCTTTGTACTCGCTCCATTTCCAGTACATCCTTCCTGAGGACTGGTGCCCAGAACTGGACAGCATACTCCAGGTGAGGCCGGACCAGAGTCTTGTAGAGCGAGAGAATTATTGCTTTATCTCTGGAGTTGATCCCCTTTTTAATGCATGTAAATATTCTGTTTGCTTTGTTAGCAGCAGCTTGGCATTGCATGCCATTGCTGAGCCTGTCATCTACTAGGACCCCCAGGTCCTTTTCCATCCTAGATTCCCCCAGAGGTTCACCCCCAGTGTATAAATTGCATTCATATTTTTGTCACCCAAATGCATTATTTTACATTTTTCTACATTAAACCTCATTTGCCATGTATTTGCCCATCCCATTAATTTGTTCAGATCTTCTTGAAGGTTTCCACATCCATTATTCAATTTTCTTTAGATTTACCTTCAACTATGTGGTGCAAGAGCCTGCTTGATTGCATACAAATTGAAAGTGTTTAGGTTTGACCTCTTATTATATGGTTTTGGTAAACCTAAAGGAAAGTTGTACAAGAAAATTGTATAATGTATGGCCAGCCTTAAGCTTTGTACACACCAGCGGATTTTCGTCAGGGAATCGTGTGATGACTGACTGTTTGTCTAAAATCCGACCGTTAGTACGCAACAAATGTTGGATGGCAGGCTGTTGTCAGATTTTCTTATCGTGTGTACACAAGTCTGTCACACAAAAGTGCAAAGAAAGTACAAACACGCATGCTTGGAATCAATGCTCACCGAACACGACATTAGCAAAAGGTGAACAAAGGGTGGCGCTCAAGAGCTGAAATTCCATGTAGTACGTCACTACATTCGTGTTCGTTGGTCGACAATTGTGTGCCATTAGTATGCAAGACAAAATCCAGGCACATGCCCCTTCGGACAAGTTTGACGATTTGTCTGCCGAAAATCCAATGATGTGTATGAGGCTTTATGCCGCGTACACACGAGCGGACTTTTCGACGTACTTTCCGACGGACTTTGTGAACGAACGGACTTGCCTACACACAATCCACCAAAGTCCGTCGAATTCGTACGTGATGACGTACGACCGGACTAAAACAAGGAAGTTCATAGCCAGTAGCCAATAGCTGCCCTAGCGTGGCTTTTTGTCCGTCGAACTAGCATACAGACGGCGGACTTTTCGACCGGACTCGATTTCAACGGATAAATTTTAAACAAGTTTCAAATCTAATTCCGTCCAACTTTTGAGAAAACAAAGTCCGCTGGAGCCCACACACATCGAATTGTCCGACGAAATCCAGTCCGCCGGGCAAAGTCCGCCGTAAAGTCCGCTCGTGTGTACGCGGCATTAGGCTTTGATAATAAAAACAGATTTTGCACGCTCCAGTTTTAAACTCTAAGGCCTCTTTCACACTGGCGCCTCCCTTCTGATCCCCGCTGAGCAGGCGGATGACAGGTCCATCTCCGCTTACTGTACAGAGCGGAGATGGGCAGAGTTCAGCTCTCCTCTATGGGGAGATTGGATGAAAATGGACCGCTTGTCCGTGTTCATCCAATCCACCAGGCAGCTCAAATTGCACTGCAAAGAATTCATTTGAACCTGGAATGTGTTGCATTTCCTGTCCAAATTACATGTGGTTCCCTGCACAGCAGCAGGGTGATCCGGGACTTAGGCTCGGTTCACACTAGTGTGGCCCTGCTGCCTGCGTTTGCTCGGGTATGGCAACATATTCATTTGAATGGGCTGCTGTGCCACGTGAACCACTGAAAAAAAAGTGCATGCGGTTTTCCTACAGTCTCCGATTGCACTGCAGGCTGAGATGTGTGGGGGGTGCCATTCAGAATAACCGGCAACTCCACGCATCCCACAAGAGCAGCGCAATTCAGCTGCAGGTGCTTGGGGGTACAGGAATCTATGCAAGTCCTGCACCCGCAACTGGAACCATGCTGGCTAGTGTGAACTTAGCCTTTGTTTTATAAGTCGTACAACCAAACGCATAATGAGCAATCTGCCAGCTCTGGGTTGAGATTTGGCAACACTAGAAAAACGGTTCCTGAAGCAATCACAAATCATGAGTGTGACATAGAAATTTATAGATAGGCAACTCCTATCCTCATGTTGATTAGTGGTTCCAAATTAATAATAACTACTGCAGTAGGGAACAGACACCAAAGATACGCTCAGCATCTTTCCACATAACTGTTCTGCTTTACTATGATGCAATTGAAGGTTTTTATACACATGATTACGTAGGTATCACATTAATATTACAATTGTACGGTTATGGTAACAAGGGGCGTAACATAGGCAGACTAATTCTAATCAGGACTCGAAAGAATACAAACATGTAATGAAAACATTATTAGTGCACAGTGAGGGCAGTGTACAATACAAACAAAATAGAATACAATTATGTACAGAACTTACAAATTTCCTTTACAAGTGTTAAATATTGTTACAGAAAACATAAAAATCAACCTTTTAAAAAATGCAGTTCAGAAAGACAGTCAAGGAAGCTGGACTACTCCTCCATGCTCGTATTCGTTGAATAAGTTGTTTACCGGCTTGCGTTTTTAAATGGTCAGTGATTACTAAGTAGTGAAGGATATGAATATTTATAGGAAAATAGACTGTAGAATGTTGATCAGGGGCTATGTGATAGCCTTTGGGGACTAGGAAGAAACGTTTCCCTATAAAAGTTAAACATTTCCTATTACCAAAACAAAAGTTTTTTTCTTATCCATGTATCAACTGCATATTTAGGGTACTGAGGACACAAAGGGTGTATTTATAAAACATTTTCATAGCAATTTGCACAGTAATACAGCATGTACAATCGTTCTGTGCACAAATGTTTAAAAAGCAAATATTATTAGGCTATTTCTTTTGTTTGTTGATTTAACCTGGAAAATTCTGTATTTGGTCACTAGGCGGCGCTAATAAACAAGCGTGAATAAACAGAGCAGGAATGTAAACACTGCTCTGGTCCAAAGTGTAAACAGGTGTAAGAGCTGACGTGGTTAAAATAAGTGGAACATGATAAAATGTATTTCCATAAAAAGGTAACCCAAACATCTAGCCCCCGTTCACATCGGGACGATTTGATATGCGATTTGACATGTCAAATCAGAGCCTATTGCCAGCAACGCACCGATTTCCAAAAGCAGTTCCTGCACCACTTTTGGCGACTTCGGGGGCGATTTAAAAAAAACATCTGTGCACGAACCCGCACAGATGTTTTTCAAATTGCCCCCAAACTCGCAATGAAATGCGGGTTTGAAATTGTTTGAAATTGTGCAAGTTCAGTTGAACTCGCACGATTTCAAAACCGCCTCCAATGCGAACGAGGTGCGAAATGATATGGCGAGGGTTGACAGGCTGCCAGCTAAAGCAAAAAAAATCAACGGTTTTATATATTAATGAAAGGTTAACAAACTGAACTGTTTAAATTGTTAAAAAGAGACATCGTGAAGGTGACATAAAGATATTGTATAATTTCGTTTTATTCTTTAGGGCTAATATATTTGGCAGATTAACTTCTTATCCCAGGACTGTATAAAAGAACATGGGGCCATTAATGAGATATGGAAAAAGATATTGCTGTATCACCCTGGAGATGACACTCTAATCTACCAGGTTGTCAACACCTGGTCTGCCGTTGAATGTCTTTCCAGCTGTCCCCTATGATCCCAAACGAGGTAGTTTGGAGGCTGCTCAGTTCAATTTTAAAGCAGGGTGGGTCTACTCTAGCCACTTAAAGACCAGCCTCGTTTTGGAATTTAGGTGTTTACATGTTTAAAACAGGTTTTTTTGCTAGAAAATTACTTAGAACCCCCAAACATTATATATGGTTATTTTTCTAACACCCTAGAGAATAAGAAAAATGACAGTCGTTGCAATACTTCTTTTTGCACCGTATTTGCGCAGCGGTCTTATAAGCGCACTTTTTTGGGAAAAAATTCACTTTTTTGAATAAAAAAATAAGACAAGAGTAAAGTTAACCCAATTTTTTTTTATATTGTGAAATATAAAGGTACGCTAAGTAAATTGATACCCAACATGTCACGCTTCAAAATTGCGCCCGCTCGTGGAATGGCGTCAAACTTTTACCCTCAAAAATCTCCTTAGGCGACGTTTAAAAAAATTCTACAAAACATTGTATGTTTTGCGTTACAGAGGAGGTCTAGGGCTAGAATTATTGCTCTCGCTCTACCAGTCACGGCGATACCCCACATGTGTGGTTTGACCACCGTTTTCATATGCGGGTGCTACTCGCGTATGTGTTCGCTTCTGCGCGCGAGCTCGTCGGGACTAGGGGTTTTTAAAACATTTTTTTTTATTATTTATTTTACATTATTTTATTTATTTTTACACTGTTTAAAAAAAAAAAATGTGTCACTTTTATTCCTATTACAAGGAATGTAAACATCCCTTGTAATAGAAAAAAGCATGACAGGACCTCTTAAATATGAGATCTGGGGTCAAAAAGACCTCAGATCTCATATTTACACTAAAATGCAATATAAAAAAAAAAAAGAAAGTCATTTAAAAAAATGACATTGAAAAAAATATGCCTTTAAGAGGAGTGGGCGGAAGTGACGTTTTGACGTCGCTTCCGCCCAGCAGTGTCATGGAGACGAGTGGGCGCCATCTTAGCCTCTCTCGTCTCCAGGCACAGAAGGGAGACGGACGCGATTGCCTCTGCCGCTACCGACGGCTCCGGTAAGCGGCGGAGGGCGCCCTCTCCCGCCACCGATAAAAGTGATCTTGCGGCGAATCCGCCGCAGGGACCACTTTTATCAGAAAGCCAACGGCCGCATGAAAACGGGGATACCCGGGTTATGGCAGCTAGCTGCTGCCATAACAACAATATCCGCCGGCAAAGTTTGGACATACATCGGCGTGCGGCGGTCCGGAAGTGGCTAGACAAACAATTATTCTTAGGCTGGCCATACATGGACCAAATTAAGAAAGAATTTTCTTTTGAAAATCAGAAATTTTGTGTGTTTTGTGATCCGATGGTGCCACCATTGATTTTGAAATTCGACCAACCAAGCCTTCATTTTCACCTCCTGTTGCTAAAGGAAAATAATTTTCATGGCTGGGAATCTTCTTTTCTGGAATTTTCTTTTTTTGCACATGCGCATTTCTTTTTCAAAAAAATTTCCAACATGCCCGATTATTCAAATTCGATCGCTGCACGAAAATCGGCTGTTGCTGCAGCCCACTAATGGTGTGAAATTTGAACGAAAATTCATAGATTCTTTCAAAATTCGACCCATGTAAGGCCTGCCTAAGGCTACTTTCACACCGTGGTGGGTAAAGCAGTAAACGCAGCTAGTATTAGTGGCGCTTTACCGCTGTTATAGCGACGCTTTTCGGCCACTAGCGAAGCGTTTTTAACCCACGCTAGCGACCGAGAAAAGGGTTAAAAGTGAAAAGTGCCGCTGCCCATTGATTTCAATGGCAGGGGTGGTTTAGGAGCAGTGTGTACACGGCTCCCGAACCGCTCCAAAGATGCTGCTTGTAGGACTTTTTTTTTCCTGTCCTGCAAGCGCACTGTCCAAGTATGAAAGCACTTGGACTTTCATATTGGGGCTGCACAGGAGACAGTTTACAGGTACTTTTCATGCAAAAACGCCTGTAAAACGCCTCAGTGTGAAAGTAGCCTTAGACTTCTTTCACACTGGGGTTCTTTCTAAAAATAGTGCCTGCAAAGCACCCTGAAAGAGCCGCTGCTGTGTCTCCAGTGTGAAAGCCCGGAGGATGGTAAAAAAAGTCCTGCTAGCAGCATCTTTGGAGCGGTGAAGAAGCTGTGTATTCACCACTCCTGCCCATTGAAATTAATGGGGCAGCGCGGCTATACCGCCGGCATAGCGCTGCTGCTTTGCGGTGGTCTTAACCCTTTCTCGGCCGCTAGCAGGGGGGTAAAACTGCCCCTGCTAGGGACTGAATAACGCTGCTAAATGGATGGTAAAGCGGCGCTAAAAATAGCGCCGTTTTGCCGCCGGCGCCCGCACCTCTTCGGTGTGAAAGGGCTCTTAGTGTCTTTGGTGGAAAGCGACTAGTTGCATAATAGGGGTCCTCCCAGCTTCATAAACACATTTCTTCTTAAAGATCTAAACAAATCTGACCCTAGAAATTATATTTTGCTATTACCCCTTAGATATCCTCACAAAATTTGTGACCATTTTCGTTTAATTTAGAATTATTGGCTTGTGTTTTTTTTTTTTTTTTTTTTTAAGCATTGCCTATTTACAATTATGGGTAGCTTCACTTTCTGCATTTTTGTACGTAAACATCATTTTAAGGCCTAATTTTTTTTTTTTTTTTTTTTTTACTGAGGAACTGAATTCTGGAAGCTGCCCTCCCCAGAGTCCCCACCAAAAAAATAAATAAATAAGGCGAAGGCCGAACAACTAGTGTCCAGTACTGCTTGGAGGCTCACTGCAAGTTGTCTTTTTTCCATTACTAACTTACCATACATGTTACTGCGTCTACTTTTTTTTTAATTTACTGTCTTTAATCCATTTATAACAACTCTACCATAAATAAAGCTGTATTAAATGCTGTGAATAAATAAATGTCCCCCTGCAAGTTTATTCCATAATGTGCTGCTATGCACTACATACTAGCACAATATGACAGACTGTGAAAGGATGCCCTCCATTGCTGTAATGTCAGCGCTCGGACGCTTCCATCTTCTCCCGGTCTTCCTTCCGGGTTCACTCCAATCGACTGCTTAAATTGCTGGGCTGCAATGATGGGACCCCATGCACATGCGCACAGGAGTCACTTCATCACGGCATGGAGCGAATTCTGTAAACATAGTCATACTCGGAGCTGCGCATCACCGCTGGCAGGAGTGAGGCAGCATTTATGACAGAAGAGACCTTTAGGGTACGTTCACACTGAACGCGGGTTTGAAATTGTGTGAGTTCAGCTGGAGTTTGGGGGGGAATTTGAAAGACATCTGTGTGGGTTCAAAAATAGATGTCTATTGAAATTTCCCCGGAAGTCGCCAAAAGTAGTGCAGGAACTACTTTTGGAAATCGTTGCAGCGCCACAAAGTCGGCGTCGCACCCATTGGGACAGTGCCCTTGCCGGCAATAGGCTGCGATTTGGCATGCCAAATCGCTCCGATGTGAACGGGGGGCTTAGGGCGTTAGTCTTGCGCTAATGAGTATTAGTCATTTAGTATGGGCGTTTTACAAGCAGTATTGATGAGTTAAAAATGCTCTCCAAATGCCCTATGGGCAGTTTTGAAGCGTTTGATGAGCGTTAAGGTGTTAAAACCCCTCCACAAACGCCTATTCCACTACAGCAATAAACAAATCCTAATGCCCCACAACTGTACCGTAACTGCTTGCCAGAGCATTTGCGAAGCGTTACCACAGACTTGAATGGGAGGCCTTAAAAGGCTTCAAACACCTCCTGACTCGACATGACACTTCAGTTTTGTGCTGTCCACTGTATCATTTACATAGGTGTTCCAGGGGCATTTTTGAAGTCTTCTTTTAATGCCAACGTCAGCAAAACTCTGCCTGTAAAATAAAACTGACAAATGCGCGGCCGTGCGACATTGAACCCAAACAAATTTGACGTCCTTTTTTTCCCCACTTTCTTTTGGTGGTATTTGACCATCTCTGCTGTTTTTTATTTTTTGCGCTATAAACAAAAAAAGAGCGACTTAAAAAAAAAAAAAAAAACTGAATATTTTGTACTTTTTGCTATAATAAATATCCTCAATTTAAAAAAAAAAAAAAAGCTAATTGTTTCCTCAGTTTATGTATTTTTCTACATATTTTTGGTAATAAAAATCGCAATAAGCGTATATTGATTGGTTTGCGCAAAAGTTATACCGTCCACAAAATAGGGGATAGATTTATGACATTTTTATGTTATTTTTTTTACTGTTAATGGCGGTGATTTGCGATTTTTATCGGGACTGCGAAACGCACCGCCCCGGTATGAAAAGACACCCTGCGATGAATGGGAGGCGGTTTTCAGGCACTGTTCAGAGGCTATTTCTAGCACTAAAGCGCCTGAAAACTGCCTTAGTGCCAGATTGTCCGCCACACTATCCCTGTCCCAAATGGCTGATCGCCGTCATTATTAGTATATAAAAAAAAATCCAGTGTATATATAACATAGTTTGTAAGCACTATAACTTTCATGCAAACCCATCAATATACAATTATTGGGATTTTTAATTTTTTGTATCAAGAACATGTGTCAAAATTTATGAAGAAATTAGATTTAATTTTTTTTTTTTATTGGATATGTTTTTGGTCTTTTTTCATTTACATTGCAAAAAATTTAAAACCCAGTGGTGATCAAATACCACCAAAAGAAAGCTCTATTTGTGTGAAAAAAAAATTATATATACATTTTGTTTGGGCACAGTGTTGCATGACTGCACAATTACCAGTTAAATTAGAACCCACATCCAATTCGCAATGGTGTGAACCCAGCCTAAAAATGCATATTTTGCTGTTTCCTGTGTGTTTCTGGTGCATTTGTGGGTTGCCTGCACTTGCAGAAAATGGACATGTGACTCAAAATTGCACCAAAATGCAAATAGCGGTACATTTTTATTGCGATTTTATGTCATTGTTAACCACAATTTTTCTGCGATTTCCATGAATTTTAACAGGAAGCTGCGCTTTTGGTACGTTTCTCAAACTGCACCAAAGATGCAGCATGCAGGACTTTTCAAAAAGCACCGCACCTTTAAAGAAGTGGTATGTAGATTCACATAGGATTTAAAGGGAAACATTTTTCTTGTAAAATAAAAATGCAGGAAAAACATGAAGGGGCCCTTACATGCTTGTCCTCGAGTAAGGATCTTTACAGGTTTGAAACTGTTGCACAAGCATGTAACTTTTCTTATATTTACAAGGTGCTGCAGATTGGATTGTTTTTTTTCTTTATTCAGTGTGTATATATTAATAGAATACATTATATAACATGATATCTCTCTCTCTGTATATATATATATATATGTAGCGCTGGTAGATTTTTAATCTACCACTGATAGGTAAATTTTGTGGGTTACTTGTTAGGTGAAGTTAGATTTGCCTCTGTTCCAGCTTGGCTGAGTTGCATGCAGTTCCACACTGCGTCGGTGGGTGTCGTTGTCACCATGGGCTGGTGTTGGAAAGGCAACGCGTTGAAGCGTATGAGTCCTCCTCTGTCCCGGAGATAACTCGGTGAAGGTGGTCCTCTGAGTTGCATTCTGGGACAGGGTATTTATGGGACAGACGCCATGTTTAGGGGTTCGTTTTCAGCCACCTGCTGGCCCTCCTGGCCGACAGGTATGTGTTAAGAGTACCACCTCGTGGTCCTCCATTCCGGAGGCCCACGTCGCTGCGGCGTGTGGGTGGGCCCAGAAGCCTGTCTGTGGCCTACCACAGCAGCGGAGGAATGGTCCTGACCTGTCTATCCTGAGTGAAGAAGCTGGACAACCGAGAAGATCCCAGGGGAGGACCCGTCATGGAAGGATCATGCAGATTGCTGGTCTGGAGAGGGGCCTGGTGACTCGGTTGGAGGACGTATCCTGAAGTAATCTTACAGTATAGTACTGCCGGGTTGGCCTAAAGGTTCAAGTACTGTGTCTGACATTCATCGCAAACCAATACATCCTGTGGCAGAGGATCGTACGGGTTTTATTTCAAACAAGTCTGTGGCAGAGACTTTTGTTCGTGCTACGTACTGGTTGCTAGGCAAGTGAGAGAGGCCTATCCAGGCGGGCAAAGACTGAATCCCATAAGGGGAGTGCATTCAACTACAAGTGTTCAATTCCAAAGAATGTTCTAAAGAGTACTAAGGAAAGGCATTTGAGCTTCCCTGCAACTTTCCTTCTGCCTCTTTCCTGCTACTTCCTTTATTACTTGTTCATTAAAGCATTGGAAAATATACTCAAGTGTTTGGTGTCTACATCGTCCAGAGGTAAACTCAACGGGACCCTAGACCCGATGCCTGTGAAACAGAGGTATTGAGAGTGAAGGTAACAGCCCGCTTAAAACCAGCAGCTCCAACGAGAGTTAGTGCTATTATTATTATACGAGATTTATATAGCGCCAACAGTTTACTCAGCGCTTTACAATGTATAAGGGGGACAACACAATTACAGTACAATACAAAAGGTACAGGAGGGCCCTGCTCGTAGAGCTTACATTCTAAAAGGGAGGGGGTGGTGGTACAAAAGGTAATAGCTGCAAAGAATGATTTGATGGGGGTGCTATACATATATATATGGGGTAAAGCTGCTGCGGGCAGTCCAGTGTAGTCAGGGCAACTTTACACCACATGCAATCCAATGCAGGTTTTTTTTTTCTGCATGGAAAGTAGGTTATATGGTTTCCAATGGCATAGTTCACACCACTGTGGTCAGTTCCAGGGTGTTCAAGTTTCAGGAAAAAAAAAAAGTAGAACATGCTGCTTTTTTCCTGCACTGGACTGTACTGGAACGTGTTATAACGCACTGGGTCACATTAAAAATGCACCAGATCCCAGTACAGAGAAAAAAAAAAAAAAAAAACACCCGGAAATGCATCAAAAAGCAAAAGTAACGTGTCAAAAACGAGCATGCAGAAATGCTTCAGGAACAGACCTGGAGTGCGTTTTTGTGGTGTGAACCGGCCCTCAGTGTGAGAGGTAGGGTCACCGTGCTATGAGTGAACATCAAGTTCTACTACAAATTGGGGAAAATGGCGACGGAGACGCATGAAACGTTGGTACAAGTGTACAGGACAGAAGCCGTGAGCAGAAGACATGTTTACGACGCTTTCGCGGCGGGAAGGAAACGACTAAGGCTGAGCCACGTTCGGGTCAGCCATCGACAAGCAGAACTCCACACATGATTTAAGCTGTTACATACATATATTATATAACATATTCGATAGCAAACAGCTGATAAGTGAATAGCTTTTTCCTGAGGAGTGAATGGCAAATAAAGAAGAGCACACAGCTGCAGAGCATCAACAAAACTATCCTCCACATCAAGGGTTAAAGTTTGAGCTAAGTCACTTACGTGCTCCAAAGAAGTCAGGTGACGATGAAGAACCTATCAGAGAGCAGATAGTACACGTGATCTGAGTTAGCTGGAGAAGGCATTTCATTTCACTCACAGGGTGATGTGTGGAGGGAAGGCTGGGAAAGCTCGGTTAGGAGTAATGTTAGCAGGCTCTCCCAGTACATGAATACTTTCGGATATAACACAGCCCGTAATGTATAGATGTGTCTTATGTCAGGAGAGTCGGCGTGCATATAGAAATCTCTAGCTAGCGAGGTGTACAAATCACTTCAGCAGTTAAAGGACTTGAACTGAGGAGTAACCTAAGTGAATATTCGAAGGGTTTATTAATAAGATTTAAGAATGCAGTGCTAGAGAGTGACAGTGTAGTAAGTGAGGTAGGTGTACTCTGAGGCAGTTCTGTAGATCTGTGTTTCTCAACTCCAGTCCTCAAGGCACCCTAACAGGTCATGTTTTCAGGATTTCCCTCAGATGAAACAGTTGTGGTAATTACTAAGGCAGTGAAACTGATCAAATCACCTGTGCAAATGGTAAGCCTGAAAACATGACCTGTTGGGGCGCCTTGAGGACTGGAGTTGAGAAACACTGCTGTAGATGAACCGTATAATGGTGAACATGTGCTTTAGTCCAGGCAGTATGAATCAACCGCATCACTTAGAGCCCTTTCACACTGGGGCGGTTTGCAGGCGCTATTGCGCTAATAATAGCGCCTGCAAACCGACCCGAAAGTGCCGCTGCCTTAATTCAGTGATGCGCTGGCAGGACGGTAAAAAAAGTCCTGCTAGCAGCATCTTCGGAGTGGTGAAGGAGCGGAGTGTATACCGCTCCTGCCCATTGAAATCAATGGGACGGCGCGGCTATACCGCCGGCAAAGCGCCTCTGCAGAGGCGCTTTGCGGTGGTTTTTAACCATTTCTCGGCAGCTAGCGGGGGGTAAAACCGCCCCACTAGCGGCCGCATACCTATTGTAAGCGGCGCTTTACCGCCGACGCCCGCCCCAGTGTGAAAGGGCTCTTAGGTTGGCTTCATGTTCTTGTGGTAAGCCTAGGTTTACACGGAGGCTGCGGCATAAATATGCCTTTTTCAATGCATTTTTGTAACTTTTTAACCACTTGAGGAAAGAGCCCCTTTTTTAGATGTGTTCTTTACAAGTTAAAAACTTTTATTATATCATTTTTTTTTTGTTTTGTTTTTTTGCTAGAAAATGACTTAGAAAAAAAAATGTATAATGTTTGGGGGTTCTAACGCCCTACAGAATAAAATGGCGGTCGTTGCAATACTTTTTGTCACACAGTATTTGCGCAGCGGTCTTACAAGCGCACTCTTTTTGGGAAAAAATACACATTTTTTAATTAAAAAAGACAACAGTAAAGTTAGCCCAATTCTTTTTTTTTTTTTTTTTTTTTTTTATACTGTGAAAGATAATGTTACGCCGAGTAAATTGATACTCAATATGTCACGACTTCAAAATTGCGCCCACTCGTCGAATGGCGACAAACTTCTATCCTTAAAAATCTCCATCGGCGACGTTTAAAAAGATTTTACTGGTTGCATGTTTTGCGTTACAGAGGAGGTCTAGGGCTTGAATTATTGCTCTCGCTCTACCGATCGCGGCAAATCCTCACCTGTGTGGTTTGAACACCGTTTTCTTCACCGCTTCTGCACGCGAGCTCTTCTGGATGGGGTGTGTTTAAATTTTTTTTTTTCACGGCTACAGCGCGGACTCAAATTGCCGGGAGGGCGTCCGTGGACGTCCTCCTGTTTACTTCCGCATTGCGCGCTCCCGCGAGCGCGCATCGCGGAAGTTTTGTGTTGGCCGTGTCCCTCGGACACAGCCAGTCACAGATCACCGTAAACGGCCAATGACAGCGGCCGTTTACGGTGCGATCGGCGGTGCCAATGAGAGAGGATCTCATATGTAAACATATGAGATCATCTCTCATCGCCGGCTCTCCCTCCTCACACAGAGACAGCGTGTGAGGAGGGAGAGCGGAACCGCTGCGGCGGTGAGTGTAAAAAAAAAAAAAAAAGGTGTCCCGCTGTTAACAGTCCCTGTCATCTGCCCTGTCATCTGCCCTGTCATCTGCCCCTGTCATCTGCCCCTGTCATCTGCCCTGTCATCTGCCATCTGCCCCTGTCATCTGCCCCTGCCATCTGCCCCTGTCATCTGCCCCTGCCATCTGCCCCTGTCATCTGCCCTGTCATCTGCCCCTGCCATCTGCCCCTGCCATCTGCCCCTGTCATCTGCCCCTGTCATCTGCCCCTGTCATCTGCCCCTGTCATCTGCCCTGTCATCTGCCCCTGCCATCTGCCCCTGTCATCTGCCCCTGCCATCTGCCCCTGCCATCTGCCCCTGTCATCTGCCCTGTCATCTGCCCCTGCCATCTGCCCCTGCCATCTGCCCCTGCCATCTGCCCCTGCCATCTGTCCCTGCCATCTGCCCCTGCCATCTGCCCTGTCATCTGCCCCTGCCATCTGCCCCTGCCATCTGTCCCCACTGCCACGTATAAGTGCCATCTGTCATCAGTGCCACATAGTGCCATCTGTCATCAGTGCCACATAGTGCCATCTGTCATCAGTGCCACATAGTGCCATCTGTCATCAGTGCCACATAGTGCCATCTGTCATCAGTGCCATCTGTCATCAGTGCCACCTGTCAGTGTCACGTGCCATCTGTCATCAGTGTCACGTGTCATCAGTGCCACGTATTAGTGCCACCTGTCATCTGTGTCATCAGTGCCACGTATCAGTGCCACCTGTCATCAGTGCCACGTATTAGTGCCATCTGTCATCAGTGCCACGTATTAGTGCCATCTGTCATCAGTGCCATGTATTAGTGCCATCTTTCATCAGTGCCACATGTCATCAGTGCCACATATCAGTGCCATTTGTCATCAGTGCCACATGCCGTCAGTGCCACATATTAGTGCCATGTGTCATCAGTGCCACATATTAGTGCCATCTGTCAGTGCCACGTATTAGTGCCATCTGTCATCAGTGCCACGTATTAGTGCCATCTGTCATCAGTGCCATGTATTAGTGCCATCTGTCATCAGTGCCACGTCAGTGCCACGTATCAGTGCCATCTGTCATCAGTGCCACATCAGTGCCACGTATCAGTGCCATTTGTCATCAGTGCCACGTCAGTGTCACGTGTCATTGTCCTGGTGCTCCAGGGCCTTGAAAAGTGTAATAGGTAGTCAACAAATTAGATGTGTAATTTATGCTCCTAGAACACCTGATGGTGCTCCCTGCATGTTGGGCCTCTCTATGTGGCCAGGCTGTGAAAAAGTCCCACACATGTGGTATCGTAATACTCAGGAGGAGTAGCAGAATGTATTTTGGGGTGTCATTTGTGGTATATACATGCCATGTGAGAGAAATAACCTATTACAATGACAATTTTGTGGGGGGAAAAAAAAAAAAAAAAAAAATCTTCATTTTGCAAAGAATTGTGGGAAAAAATGACAACATCAAAAACCTCACCATGCATCTTACTAAATACCTTGGAATGTCTACTTTCAAAAAAGGGGTCATTTGGGGGGTATTTGTACTTTTCTGACTTGTTCGGGTCACAAGAAATGAGATAGGCCGTCAGTGCATCAGATGTGATCAATTTTTATGATTTGCACCATAACTTGTAGACTCTCTAACTTTCAGAAAGACCAAATAATATCCACTAATTTGGGTTATTTTTACCAAAGATATGTAGCAGTATAAATTGTGGCCAAAATTTATGAAGAAAAATTACTAATTTTAAAAATTTTATCACAGAAACTAAGAAAAATGCGTTTTTTTTCAAAATTTGCGGTCTTTTTTCATTTATAGCGCAAAAAATAAAAAACCCAGAGGTGATCAAATACCACCAAAAGAAAGCTCTATTTGTATGAAAAAAAGGACAAAAAATTCATTTGGGTACAGTATTGCATGACTGAGTAATTGTCATTCAAAGTGTGAGAGCGCTGAAAGCTGAAAATTGGTCTGGTCACGAAGGGGGTTTAAGTGCCCAGTTGTCAGGTGGTTAAACTGTTTAAAAAAAGTCACTTTTATTCCTATTACAAGGAATGTAAACATCCCTTGTAATAGAAAAAAAAAAAAAGCATGATAGGACCTCTTAAAGCGGAGGTTCACACAAAAATTGAACCTCCGCTTTTTGGAACCCCCCCCTCCGGTGTCACATTTGGCACCTTTCAGGGGGGAGGGGGGTGCAGATACCTGTATAATACAGGTATTTGCACCCACTTCCGGGCGTAGACTCCTACGGGAGTCTACGCCACTTCCCATCTCCCCACGCTGTCTGCTGGGACACTCACGGGTCCCAGAGACAGCAAGGACTATTCTGATTGCGCAGCGCGACTCGTGCATGCGCAGTAGGGAACCAGCCGCTGCATATTGGCCTAAATTGATGAATACATTTTTTTTTTTTTTTATAGCAGAAAGTAGAAAAATGTATTATATATATATATATATATATATATATATATATATATATATATATATATATATATATATATATATATATATATAATTTTTTTTTTTTTTTCTTTTGTTTATAGCGCAAAAAAAAAAAACGCAGCGGTGATCAAATACCACCAAAAGAACACTCTATTTGTAGGGAAAAAGGACATCAATTTTGCTTTGGGTACAACGTTGCACGACTACGCAATTGTCAGCTAAAGCAACACAGTGCCGTATTGCTAAAAATGGCCTGGTCATTAAGGGGGCAAATCCTGGGGTTGAAGTGGTTAATGCTGGAAAATCGTAGAAAGCAACTGAACGGACTATAAGGGTACAAAAGAAGGACGATGACAAACTAATGTATAAAATGTTCTCTTTATTACAAAGATTAAAATCTATAAGTGACATTCATAAAAACACAAGAATATTGGTTCAATACAAATATGGTAGGCCATTCAGTTACTGTAGTGCGACTCTATTGTTATGGAAATGATTTAAGCTCCAATCGAGCCCAAGGTTATCTGCTGCTGTCTCTAATTTGAAAAGTGTTGATATGCATGCATATAAAAGTAAACACTCTGAGACACGCTCAGCATTTGCTACTCATTACACTTCTGATTTATTCAAGGCGGTGCTAATGTTTTATACACACAAATACGTCATTGCTATGTTAGTCTAATAGGTGCATCTCATTGGTTAAGATAGAAAAAGAAGATGGAGAATTTTCATAACGAGGTTTGGCTCTCTTTGGTCTTATCTTCAGTTCCGCGTTCTTTTGATATGTGGGATGCAGGGGGTACACGCCATCTTGAGAAAATATAGGAACAGAGCAAATCTGTATACTTATATAATGAGTAAGGAGAAAAATATGTATGCACATAAGAAAATAGACATTTTCAGATTACTATTATTATTATCTACATCACATTCCTTCACAATCCCCCCTAAAATGACTATTTTCTCTTTTCTGTCCCTAATACTAAAGGTCCTACTTTGGCCTGGCCCTTCTCCTCAGCAACTCTTTTAGGCTGTATATAGAATTGGGCAGCAACTGTTCACTTCCCTCCTCGATACAGCTGGAGAGGTGCAGTCAGGCGCTATCTATCCCTATAACCCTATAGGATTGTGAGATTATGGACAGGGAGTGATTGTAGAGGAGTGAAGGGTTTGTCATCTTCCATCATAAGGGGGTCCTCTTCTTCTTGGTGGAGAAATGTAGGTGTGCTATTGTCTACAGCCTTGCTCATTAACTTTTTTACAAAAGGTAGAATACAGCATACAATCAGGGCTAAAAGAACCAGGATTATTAATACCGTTACCCGTATCTGGGCGAGCACCTTCTGCCACCCACTCATCCAGCTAAAGTATTGATCCCATGGGTCTGTGATACCTGAGTTCTTCATCAACTCCAGTGACAGATCTTCTAATTTCTTTATAGCTGAAGTAACCTTACCATTTGGGCCAGTATTATCAGGAATGTATGTACAACAGGTTCCCGTTTTTTCCTATGATTTTACAGACACCCCCCTTCTCGGCTAACACCATGTCTAAGGCCATCCGGTTCTGGAATGTCATGTAGGAAGTGGGGGCTAGCTGGTCAGCAATTCCCTGGAGGGCGTCTTTAGTGTAATTTACGAATCTCTGTTGGTTATAATATGTGTAGTGTCAGGTCACCTAGAGGCTGGATGACAGATGCACACCGTTGGGATCAGGAATGCACCGCAAGGTAGTGGACCCTAGCACTGACTGCTGCGGATTGTACCCTGGGAGGTTCAGGAAGCAGGTCTACTGGATCACTGACACAGATCCCACTGGGAGCTAGAGCATAGATTCCCCAGGGCGCGGAGTCTAAGAGCCAGCAGGTGTTCACCAGAGCCTCTAGTGGTGAGGATGGACTGCGCTGCAATCTGGCTCCAGGTCGCGGCCCCCAGGGTCTCACAGCTCACGCTCACGGTAGACTACAGGAGAAGAGGAAGGAGGGAGCTGGCTGGAACATCAGGGTCACAGGCAAACAGGGATGGCCGGGAACAGGCCAAAGTCGGTAACAGGAATCAGATGTAGGAAACACAGCAAGTACACATAGAGGCTAAAACACAGTGGTTGATCAGCACTGCTGGCTTGCAGTGCACAGGTTAATATAGGGTTCCCTGATATGGCCTGGGGTGGGGCCATGCTTAGAGGGGAGGTTACAAAAGCAGTCAGGTGAGGGTCAGCTGGTCTCTAGAGATGAACACATGGAGACAGGTATGCTGATCGACAAACTCTATTGCATAACCATGACATGTAGTTAATCCAATCTACATTCTTGCTGACAGTTGTTATGGGGATCAAAGACTCAAAACCAGCTTTTACCTGATCCCTGGCTTTAAACTCATCAGGGACCCCCCTTGTAACCCCTATGACATGTATGTATACATGAGGATCAAAGCTTCCGGAGAGAGCTGCTCGCTTCCTCCTCTGACTGTGTGCTGGGTCAGTGTATGTATCGGGGGTATCTTTGGTTAGGATATGTGGCTTTCTATTTTCATCTTTTTTTTTTTGTCTAATACACTCTGTGGTCGCCCAGTCTGGCCCTGTGTTCCAACCCACTGGCCCCCACAGAAACCACAACTCTGTCCCCAGTAACTGTCTGTGTGGCATACATATATGTCCTTACCGTCAGGGATATCACTGTACCAATGGCATCACCATGAAGGGTCAAACGGACAAGGTACTATGTCACAGTAATCTAAGGTAAAGGTGGTCACATGTGTACCTGAAGAGTTATACCAAAACGTAATTATGTTATCATTTTTGTGATGGCCACCTCCTGGGCCCCTCCCCCCTAGATCAAACAGAAAAAGGATATGCAGCGCCCGAAAACACTCTCTCCTGCAGTGATAAGCGTGCATTCAGGTGTTCTTCCTGGCCAACTTGACTGAGGTGGCTGTGGTCACCAAAACTTGGAATGGACCATCATAACTTGGCTCAAGGATCTCCAGACAGTAGTTGGTGTGTTCCTGTATCTAATTCAGGATCTGGAATGGAAGAAAACACCTGGACATGCATTGGGGTTAATTCTCGTGATAATGTGGTTAAATAATTAGTCAACACATCAGACTGTAACTGTAACTGTTATAGAAAGTAACAACCAAGTCTGGGAGCTGAACCAAACAAAATTTCATAAGGGGATAGGGCATGTTTCCCCTGGGGGTGTGTCTGACACTGAACAGGGCAATGGGCTAACTGTCTGGCCAACTCATGTTAGTCTCTTGGGCCATCTTTAACATCCTGTTTTTAGTGTCCCATTCATCCTTTCTACCTTCCCGCTACTTTGAGGGTGGTATGGGATGTGTAGTGCCAACTGAACCCCCAGTGTTGCCCAAATCTCTTTTGTAAGGGTTGTTGTTAGGGCTGGTCCCTGATCTCTCAATATTACCTCTGGGACCCCAAATCTACATACTATCTCACTCAGTAATTTCTTAGCTGTGGTCCTGGCAGTCATGACCACTTCCACTAGGGCGTATTTGAATCTGCCACTTCTTGGCACTTGAGAATGATCAATTTGCATCCTCTGGAATGGGGTATAGGGGTTTTGCCAGGTGCTTCTTCTGTGCAGCCTGGGTTACATTTGGTGCAGATAATGTATGATCTGCAGAAGCTGTCGGTCAGTGGAGTAACTCTTGGTGCAACACTTGTTGATAAGAGAGTTCATAAAAGTCTTTGTCAAGTGGGCAGCTCCATGTGCCCATTGCACCACGGCTGGGTACATACTCCTGGGTAGACAAGGCTTCTTGTTGCACTCGAATAGTCCATTTCTGAGAGTTGCTCCTCTCCATTTCCAGCTTTCCTTCTTATCCGCACTTGTTGTTTCCTGTAGTTCTTTTAGATAAACTCTGTCCACTGGGAAAGTCTGTAAGGTAAGCACGGGGTGGTCTTCTTCTACCACCCTGCTGTCCACTTCCCGTGGACCACCAGCTGTCTTTTTGGCAGCTGAATTGGCTAGATGATTGCCTTAAGCTTCCTTTTGAGTTCAGTTTGTCGTGTGCTTTTACTCATAATAGTCACTTGGGTTGTGAGAAGCAAGGCATCAATCAAGTTTTTTACAGGTGTTCCTGCAGCCATCAGGAATCCTCTGTCCTAGATAACACCATAATCATGGGCAATGCTGAAAGCATATCTTGAGTCCATATGAATGTTGGCTCTTTTTCCCTCTGCCCATTTACGTGCTGTAGTAAGTGCTTACAGCTCTGCATCCTGTGTAGACATCACCGGTGGTAAGGCTTCAGCTTGTAGAACAGTGTTTTCAGTGGTGACCGCGTGTCCTGTGCGGTCACGGGGGTGACAAGTCAAGACTCTACTCCTCCTCCTCCTTTCCCCCCTCGAGAAGTGGAAGAAGGGTGGTAGGGTTCAGTGTTTGACAACTTAATAGAGTAATGCTGTCCAGTAGGAGGGAACACAGGAGTCTCAAGTGTCTGGTAGTGGACAAGTGTTTCGGCTGGATCTTGGTTGAATATGGCAACAACGTCATGGGGAACAAGCAGAACGAGGCAGTGTCCGAGGACCAAGTTCAAAGTTTTGTCAAGCAAGGCTTGTGTAGCAAATCCAGCTCGCAGACACAATAGGCCTCCTCTTGCTACCGCATCCAGCCGACAGGAATAATATCCTATGGGGCGTAGGCTGATGCCGTGTGATTGGGTGAGTACACCTGCAGCATGTCCCAGACGTTCGGATACAAAGAGCTTGAGCGTTTTGTCGTAGGCTGGGAGCCCTAGCGCCGGGGGTGGCGCACTCAAGGGTTTCAAACTTTAGATATTTCTTCAGGAGACATCTGGAAGGGTCTGATTGCAGAGCATCAGTAGGAAGGCTTCTGGAATCCATGCTCTGCACTAGGAAATTAGTCCAAGGAAAATGACAGGTGTTGAGCACCACTGCAATTTGGGCTTTGAGGCTCTGCAGCCCTGGTTGGCAAGATAGCACAACAGGCTTTCTGAGGTGACTTCAACAGGGGGTAAGTCCGCTGCACAAAGGAGAAGGTCATCAACATGTTGGAAGAGAATCACTTCCGGGTGTTCCTCTTGTCATGTGTTAAGGATGATAGCCATAGCTTTTGCAAACTGGCTTGGAAAGTTCTGTGCCCCTTGTGGCACAACTGTTTAGGTATGTTGCCGTTTCTTTCCGTGGATGAATGCGAAAAGGTACCAGCAGGAGGGGTGAGGGTGGACACTGAAGAAAACGTTTGTAAGGTCCACCTCTGTGAGGTACTTTGCAGTCAAAGGCATCCACAGTAGGTACCTGGTTCTCTTTTTAGGATTCTCTTCTTGGGGTTATTGTGGTTTCCGGGGCAATGAAGCACCCTCTTTTAGCTTGACTGAAACTGGTGGCACCTTTAAGTGACCGTTGTCTTCCGGTCCTGTGGACCATAGGCACGCAGGGATTCTGTCAAGTACTTCCTGCAGTATTGAACTTGAAGTTTTCGCTTCATTAAGTGTCATCAGGAGAGGCTGAGAACACAAAGCAGATGAGTCTTCTGATCCGTCAACTTCTCCTTTGCCCAGTCGTGGAGTTGTGCACAGAACTCCACGCCTGAGGTGTAGGAAGTGGCACTTGTCAGGCAGGCATCATTGAAGGCCATCTGCATGACTGGCCAAAAGACATATCCTGCTTTGATTTGGCATAGGCTGATCAAGTCTCTCCAGGCAGCTGAGTAAGTTTCTTGTATCTGCACTATCCTGTGGTAGAAGGGAATTGGCTGCTTCTCTGGGTCAGGCAGACTTGTCACTAAGGCCGCTGCTTGTGATAGAGTAAAAGCGACATACATCACTGGTGCCCCTTCTGGTAACCGAGACTGTTGTTGGGGCAGGGGCTGACAAGAGGCACTGTTCCTTATGGTTGTCAGCATGTGTTTGAGATCCTCTCGTAACTGAGAGTCTGGAGCCGGATTGGGGGTTAAATCAGTGGGTGGCCTTGCTGCCTGCTGTCGGGCTTCCCACTCAGATGCTTCTTCATCATTAACATATCCGGCCTGGGAATGTGATGCTCCCGTATTGGGGAAGACAGGTGTGTGGTATGAACCATCTTGGTTTAAAACAGGGAGGGCTGGGTACAGGCTGTTTAAGCTTACTGGGTGTACCAAGATGGCCGCCGGCAGGAAGTGCACTGGACTGGGTAGAAAGTGAAGGCATGGGTGCACTAAGATGGCCGCCGGGCTGAGTTGTCACAGTGGGTTGTGCTTGGGTGGTGAGAAAGGAGTGGTTGTTAGACGGAGGGCAGTGCTGTCCCTCCCCTCCTTTGTTTCAAGTTCCAACATATCATCAACTCTGTGATACACATACATAATACAATCGCCATCTTTCTTAACTTCCTTTATCCAATTTTCTTTATCACACAGGATTTTTCTCCCTGTTTCTTCAGCAACATAACTTTCGCCATTTCTTTCAACTTTGTTAACTATTTCAACATCTGCTTCTCTCCTTCTTTGCAATATCACTTTCTTTTCTTTTTTTAAAAGAGAAAAATCACTTTCTTTTCTTTTTTACAACCAAGGGGTTAATATTTTTCTCAGCGTTCTTATCAGCAAATTCCTTCGGTGGGGGCTCATACTGCGCTCCAAGTTGCTACTGTTTGCTATAACCCTGTAATGTACGGTTAATCTCAGAACAAGAACAAACACGTCAGGGGTAGTGAGGAGCAACGGCCCGCGACCCAACAGATCCCCTGGGCAGCCCCCCCTCCGACCTTAACCAGTCCCCACCCCCTCTCATGTATAGCAAACAATAAACCACAAATACAATCACGACAGGACATTACACCTGCCACTCTTCGAACTGCAAAATTTCAGCAGGCTAAGATAACCTCAGGGGCAGACATCACCCCCTTCACAATCCAATTAAAGGCCGTCATTCATTACAGTTACCTCCCAGAGGCCGACAGCACATCTGGGGGTGACACATCTGTAATGCTTTCGGACTGCAATGCCAGCAGCTGAGATTTCCTTTTAAAGATCCGACAAATCCTTAAGTAACCCGTCCTATAACCGACTGCCACAATCGCACATGTAGCACTTTTAGACTGCTGAGTTTCGTAGCCCAAAGAATGGCAGACAGTGAACAAAAAATACAGTCAGCAGAAACCCATTGGCAGGTTCGTTAAAACAACCTCAGGCGAGGAAATACCTGCCTCTAAGACAGTCTCAGCATACCGACAGAATCCAACCGTCAACCGAAAGATAAGAGAGTCGTACAGTGGTAAGAATATCAATCAAACTTACCGTACTGTTAGGGCTGCGCAAGACCCCCTCTGTTATCTTTCAATTAACGCCCGAATGCTTGTCGCGGTATAACTTCGACCGTAGCCTGAGGTCCCGGGTTTCGGCACCATCTGTTATGGAAATGATTTAAGCTCCAATCGAGCCCAAGGTTATCTGCTGCTGTCTCTAATTTGAAAAGTGTTGATATGCATGCATATAAAAGTAAACACTCTGAGACACGCTCAGCATTTGCTACTCATTACACTTCTGATTTATTCAAGGCGGTGCTAATGTTTTATACACACAAATACGTCATTGCTATGTTAGTCTAATAGGTGCATCTCATTGGTTAAGATAGAAAAAGAAGATGGAGAATTTTCATAACGAGGTTTGGCTCTCTTTGGTCTTATCTTCAGTTCCGCGTTCTTTTGATATGTGGGATGCAGGGGGTACACGCCATCTTGAAAAAATATAGGAACAGAGCAAATCTGTATACTTATATAATGAGTAAGGAGAAAAATATGTATGCACATAAGAAAATAGATATTTTCAGATTACTATTATTATTATCTACATCACATTCCTTCACACTATTACTACTGCCTCAAGAGGTTGACTCGTTTCGCAAAAATGCTTCTTCAGGACCTCAATATCTTGACCACAAATAGAGGTGGCCTATCTAAAAGAAAGCATAACTTAATTGCACTTCATTAAGCATAACATATATGTCAGCCAACATTGTCATGCCCTCCCCATGTATATACAAAAATGACCACTTGCATGCGTCTAGTTAGAACCAGTAGAAAATGGAAAAGAAGGAATGGTGTGTCGTATGTCATCAGGAAATGACTTAATATATTAATATTTAAGGTACTTATATAGCGCCGCCAATTTACGCAGCGCTTTACATCTACATTGTACATTTACATTGGTCCCTACCCTCAAGGAGCTTACAATCTAAGATCCCTAACTCACATTCATATACTAGTACCAATTTAGACAGAAGCCAATTAACCTACCAGCATGTCTTTGGAGTGTGGGAGAAAACCAGAGTACCCGGAGAAAATCCACGCAATCACAGGGAGAACATACAAACTCCAGGCAGGTAGTGTCGTGGTTGGGATTCGAACCAGCGACCCTCTTTACTGCTAGGTGAGAGTGCTATCCACTACACCACTGTGCCGCCGTATGATGCCATACAATCATATAGGTATTGCCTCACAAAGCCTAGAGCCACCTCTGAGGTGTGTATAACGTATGGTGCAATCTTGAATAGAACATGACCGTTCTTTTTTCCACTCATTAGAAATGAGGTCGTTATAGGCCTCCAGAGTTGAATGATGTGACATATCTCCAAAACGCCATACAGTAAAATGGTTTAGAATGAGTAAGTAGTGCATAGTGTATGGGACGTCTTGTATTAGAACTGACCATTATTTTTTTCTACTTATTGGAAATTATTTATTTATACACCACCAAAGTCGAATAACGTGACACATCTTCAAAACACTACAGTAAAATGGTTTCAAATGAGGTGTGCATAGGGTATGGGACGTCCTGTATTAGAACTGACCATTCTTTTTTTCTACTTATTAGAAATTATTTATTTATACACCTCCAAAGTCGAATAACGTGATATATCTCCATAACGCTACAGTAAAATGGTTTCAAATGAGATGTGCTTAGTGTATGGAACGTACTGTACTAGAACTGACCATTTTTTTTTTCCTACTTATTAAAAATGAGGTCTTTATAGGCCTCCAAAGTCGAATAACGTGACATATGTCCATAACGCTACTGTAAAATGGTTTCAAATGAGCTGTGCATAGTGTGCAGATCTGATCACAGATGTGGGGTGATCGGACATTACAGTAATGGGGGGAGATATCACTACACGGGGGGGGGGGGGACTTGAGCTGAGCACGGCTCATGTACATGAAAGTCAGGTGGAGGAGACGCTGCAGACATCCAATGCAACTCAGACGGCTGCAGCAGCGAAGGGGTTACAGCGCCAGTTCCCCTCCATTGCCATGACTTGGGTCAAGCCAGGCGCACACGATTTTTATTTTTTTTGGCGGCTGAATAGACTGTGTATTTTCAAACCGCGGCTGGCTTGACCGCAGTCATAGGAGGAGTGGGCAGGGACACCTCCTACTGTGACCCCACCATGCACCCGACCTGCCTCTGTTGTTCCTGGACCTTGTGCATGCTGCAGGGGGCGGAGACTGCCCTCCTCTTCTGGCCGCCTCCATGTCGCCCATGTGAGCGCTGTCTCTCACATGGGCGAGCTCCACAACAGGGCGCTCCACAGTCCCTCTCTCCCTCTCCGGCAATATGTCTCTTCTCCCGTGGTGGCATCGGCTCACTCTCGGCTGGCACGGGCAGAAGCCATCTCGGCTGGCATGTGCAGAAGCCACAGTCGCACGAAGGTGGGCCCAAGGATTGTGCCCCCCTTTAACAAGCAGTATTTTCTGAGAGCAGCGCACTCTATTACAATTTGACTCTCCTCACATGGCAGATCTATAGGAGCAGTGTGAGCCTTCTGCCACAGCTGTCAATCTAATGCCGCTTACACACGGTCGGACTTTACGGCAGACTTTGCCCGGCGGACTTTTCGACGGACTTTATGACGGACTTTCTGAATGAACGGACTTGCCTACACACAATCCACCAAAGTCCTTTGAATTCATACGTGATGACGTACGACCGGACTAAAACAAGGAAGTTGATAGCCAGTAGCCAATAGCATACAGACGAGCGGACTTTTCGACCGGACTCGAGTTCGGATAGATTTAAAACATGTTTCAAATCTAAGTCCGTCCAACTTTTGAGAAAACAAAGTCCGCTGGAGCCCACGCACGATCGAATTTTCCGACAAGATCCCGTCCGCCGGGCAAAGTCTGCCGTAAAGTCCGCTCGTGTGTACGCGGCATAAGGCAATGCCATACTGCTCAAAACCATGTAGGAAATTCAGCTTCACAGCAAAACATGAGGCCAATGAATTCCAAGTGAAGGGGTAAATACTTTCAACACAGTTTTATTTATTTTCTTGGGAACGGTGTCTGCACAGTGCACACTATACACACTGTTCAGCATACTAAAGGGATTTGAAAAAGGTAAATGTGTCATTCATGCTCAACGTTGCATATATGTTTTTTATCAAATAGGTACTCACTTATGAGGTTGTTTGGAGGACAGTGAGTGTGTGATCTTCTTGTGGCAGTGGCAGCACTGGCATATGTCTTTTTTAATTCTGGAAAACAGGAATAAAGAGCACATTGAAAAAAGTAAGTATATCATTTGATAATTGTCAATTATTACAGCAAACACAAAATAATTGATGGGGTGGTTTAATACAAAATCAATTGTGAGGTGAGGTATATGCATTATGTGTGTATTAATGTTATGTATTGATAACTAATTCTAGCTTAGCAACGTTTAGTGCAGTGTGAAAGGCCTCATTTACATGAGGTGGATCTGTTTAGCGGAGTCGTTCGTTGATCTCCGCTGAGCCAGCGGATGACAGTCTCTGCTTACTGAGTCTCTGCTTACTGAGCAGGGAGGGGCCTGTCAGAGAGATCAGACGAAAATGGATAGCATGTCTGTTTTCATCAGATCTCATCCTATCCGATCCGCCAAGATTTCTCGTGCCAACGGTCGACAACCTTGACTGTGTGGTTGAGTAAGCAAGACAGTCAATCTTACGCTTCTGTTTGATTTAAATAGCCCTCATTTTATTGGCACAGGCATCTAAGGGATGGGGTAGATGAGAATGCAGGAGGACATGGGATAGGGGGTGAAATTTATGAAGGCATCCCTTTTAGCCTGACAAGTGCATTCACTAAACGTGTGTGTCCATAATGACTTTTAAAATTGTCAATGTTCTTGAAAGGTAGAAATGATCTTTTAATGTAAATTATTATTTATTTTAAAAAGGATGATGCAATACTGCCTCAGATTGAAGTTGAAACCCCCTCTGTCAGCAGGTTTAGCAACTCTACGTGGGAGGAGAGAGTAAGCATTATTAGAAATAGCTTGGTGTACCATGAAGTATACTGTGTGTAATTATAAAATGAAATAAAAAATGAACCATGGTGAATTACTATCGAACTTATTTTTTATTTAAATTATAAAAAAATAAAAAGCAATCTTTGTGTAACTGCTAAATCAAAAAAAAATTAAATTTTTGTCAAACAAAAATCAATATTAAATTAAAAATCGTAATAAAATTAATTTTCTTTATTAACCTATAATAGTAAATATGTAAAGAATATTTCTTTATGGTTTATGCTACAGAGACAAATGTTGCCTGAGGAACTATGGTCACAATATCCAGAGCCAGAAAACGATCCAGCATTTCCATGTAATCCATTAAGAAATAGTTCCACGCTACAATCAACAGAAACTCAAGAGGTAAAGGTAAAACAGAACATCTTGGGAATACGGAATGGTGCAAGTGCAGAAAATGCAGTCAAATGGCGACTCCTGTTGAGTCTTTGTGCTGCCAGGAAATCAACGAGGTGGCCGGCAGCATACCAGAGGGTGTTGAGTGCATTACATAGTCGGAAAGTTTCCAAACTTTAGTGTGCACGAACAAAATGTGCGAGTCCATACCATCTCTCTGCATCTTGAGGGTCCACCCACTGTCGATCCTGACAACAACAGGTATAGATTAAACATCCAAATTATTACTGATAATCTATTTCATGGTTAATATAAATTTAAAAATAAAAATTTTTTGGTGTGTTGTGTTACTATTGTCATACAAGTCTATTCAAAGTTTATTTCTACAACCATTTAAAGCTGATTTACACTCAAAAGTGGAACTGCCGCTCATTTGTCTCCTCCACCACCCCGCCTCATTTGGCACCTTTCGGGGGGGGATGTGGGATTGGATACCTGTCTTCAACAGCTATCCTTTCCCCACTTACGGGAGTCTGGGCCACAGCGCATTACATCAGCAGCTCAGGTCCCTCCTCCTTCTTCCCCCGCTGCTGGGCCAGTAGGAGAGTGCAGCAGTGCTTCACGCATATGCAGTAGGGACCCAGAGTGAAGCCGTAATGCTGCACTGCCGGATTCTCTTACCCGCAATGGCGGCATCGGCACACGACAGCTGATGTAAATATCAACTGGGGTGATGACATTGCTAGACTCCAGGACAGGTAAGTGTCCCAATATTAAAAGTCAACAGCTGCAGTATGTGTAGCTTCTGGCTTTTACATTTTTAAAAATGGTGGGCCGACCTCCGCTTTAACGAAGGTAAAAGTTCCATTATATAGTGATTTATTGTTATGTAGCTGTAATAATTTTATTTTTTCTTATTTATTTTAAGAAGATTTCGGAAGACACCTTATAGAACATTTACTGCATGCATATATGGCTATTTGGGAAAGGGAAACCGGAGAGTCATCCCATTTTGTGCTGTTAATGCAGTACGAAATGCTTTTCCGGATCCCAATGGTTCATATGTCGGATTCATGTATTCTAATGACGCCTCAGAAATGGCCTTAAGCCCTGTACACACGATAAGAATATAATCGCATGCGAGTCTAGAATCGAATCGCCAACGTAGTTTATATCCGACAATTCCCGTACGATCAACGTAAACATCCCGTGTGCGTAGGCACATTCTGCAGCGTGGTAGTCGGAGGTGATGTCAGAACTTGACCTTGTGCAGGCCACGCCTTGGGGTTCGGAGTGGCGGGGAGATCATAGCATACAAAGACGTGTGTTTGTTTGTGAGAATAAATTTCGTTATATACGACTGTTTTTTTATGAAAATGGACTTTTACATGGAAGAGCAAACACTGCCACTGGTAGTGCTTGGAGTTTTGGCCATCCAAAATGGTTTAAAAAAAAAAGAAGAAAAGGAGCACATGGTCAAAACAATGGCTGCAGAACCGAGACAACTATCACATATGACCTTGCTTCGAGAATTACAGGAGAATAATCCTTACGATTTCTTAAATTATCTCCAAATGGATGATGAATGTTTACAAGCATTGTTGCAGCTGGTTACACCAGTAATAAAAAAAAACAAACTACAATCATGCGGCAGCCAATAAGTCCAGAGCAGAGGTTAATCGCAACACTAAGGTATCTCGCAACCAGGAGAAGTCTGCAGGACCTAAAATTCTCCACAGGAATTTCACCTCAATCACTGGGGAGAATAATACCGGAAACCTGCAAGTCTGTCATTGATGCACTACATAGAAATTATGTCAAGTTACCTATATTAACTGACTGATATTAACTTTTTTTTTATTTAACAGTTAATATAGTAGTATAGAGTTTTTTTGTGTGTCAGTTTAGTTTGGAAATAAATCTAAAAATATATTAATACACTATATATTTTTTTCCCTGTTACAGTTTCCAAGCAACCCACCTGAGTGGATGGAAGTTGCAAATAAATTCAAAGACCTGTGTAATTTCCCCAATTGTGGAGGAGCCATCAACGGGAAACAAGTGCATCGTTCCACCACCAAATTCTGGAGCCTATTAGTTCAATTACAAGGGTTTCTACAGCATCAAAATGCTAGCTGTAGTAGATGCCAAATACAATTTTATATATCTGGTGTAAGGGGGTTAGCTCGGCAGCGGGTGTGTGTGACCCCCCCTAAATGGGTTCACCTCACAAAATCAGGCACAGCAGACAGCGTTGCAGGTAAAAAAAAAAACAAAGGTGCGGTTTATTTATGCTATATGCAGTGAAAAATATAACAGCAAAACAAAAAGAAACCTGAAAAGAAATCCTGGTCAGTTTGAACGCTTACTACACATGTAGATTCCCTAACAACTGGGTGCAGCCTTGTGCTGCCCCAGTCCCTATCTCTCTTTTAGAAGTTTGCCACACAGGCGTTAACTCACCGCACAGGACAGATACCACACTCCCCAGTCTACACACACAGAACAGGTTCCAGGATGGAACATCTCCCTAAGAATTCTAGGGTTTTTTTGTATAGGTCTTAATGAGCCCACTTCAGCTGGGCTCATTATCTCTTCCCCTGCAGGACTCCCAGCACTCCCCATAGTGGTATAAGTCAGCATAAAGCCTGAACCTAGGGCATACATATTTTCCATCCTGGATGCAACCAGGTATTTTTACCTGCCTGCTGTCACATACCCCCCCTCTTGGGGAACACACGCAGTCAGGCACGCATGTACTCGAGACAAAGCATCCACATTCCCCATTTTAACCCCAGGGCGATGCTTTACTGTAAAGTTGAATTCCTGTAGGGCCAGGAACCACCTATTTATCCTTCTATTGGTCTCCTTGTTTTGAGCCATCCACTTTAAAGGAGCGTGATCAGTAACCAGGTCAAAGTGCCTACCTAGCAGATAGTACTGAAGGGAATCTAGAGCTCACTTCACCGCTAAACACTCCTTCTCAACCGTGGCATAATTTACCTCATGGGACTTCAATTTCCTGCTGAGGTAAATGACTGGGTGCTCTTCCCCGTTCCAGACCTGGGACAACACTGCTCCCAATCCAACGTCTGATGCATCTGTTTGTACAACAAAGTCCTTAGAGAAGTCTGGTGAGTACAACACTGGCTGGCTACATAATGCTGTTTTTAAGGACTGGAATGCTGCTTCAGCCTCTGGGGACCATTTAACCATGACAGACTCTTTCCCTTTTGTCAGGTTGGTGAGCGGCACAGCCTGAGAAGCAAAATGGGGAATGAATTGCCGATAATAGCCAGCGATTCCCAGAAAGGCTCGTACCTGCTTCTTGCTGTTGGGACGTGGCCAACTCTGTATGGCCTCAACTTTATTGACTTGGGGCTTTATCACTCCTCTCCCAATAGTGTACCCAAGATATTTGGCCTCCTCCTTTCCAATGGTACACTTCTTTGGATTGGCCGTAAACCCAGCTTCCTGGATAGAGTCTAATGCCCCGTACACACGGTCAGATTTTCAGACGGAAAATGTGTGATAGGACCTTGTTGTCGGAAATTCCGACCGTGTGTAGGCTCCATCACACATTTTAAGAGACAGAAGAGA
Source organism: Lithobates clamitans (assembly GCA_037952925.1). Lineage (NCBI taxonomy): Eukaryota > Metazoa > Chordata > Amphibia > Anura > Ranidae > Lithobates > Lithobates clamitans. Next base: position 1,626,656 of record JBBGZY010000116.1, on the reverse strand, counting down.
GAGGCGCCTCTGGGTGTAGACTAAAAACAAGTTTTATTCATAAAAAGATAATGATGATCAAACTCACATGTTGAAGGTCATCAATAGGCATGAAATAGTAATCAAATACTGAGGAGGACATCATCCATCAAAAGTTCAAGTCAGTCAAAAACAGCTCCTGGCGGGGGGCTCTGCCTGTGTGTGAGGAGAGGTACCGCTGAGATGTAAGGCCGGCCGCAGCGGTGACAAGTCACAAAACCAGGTGAAGAGCATGGAAGGACGTAAACATCCGGCGAGGAGTGATGACGTCATGAATCGAGCGACGCGTTGCAGGGCGTACGGGCTGTGGTGACGTGACAGCCGCGCCCCTTCATCAGGCTGGAGATGGATGGGATAGGGCGGCTTAAGAAGTGGGAGGTGGGAGGGAAAACCAGAGCAGGAAGTGTTATGAGGGACGGGACCGGGACTACAGGAAGTGGTCAGAGAAACGAACAAAAGTGTCAGCAGTGAAGTGTTTAGTAAGAGAGCATAACAATGATCAGGGGGCAATTATATGAAAGGAAAAGAAAAAAGAAATAAGAAATAATGTAAGAATAGAAGGTGCAATTAATACAGAGGTTGTGTGGCTGGGAGAGGACTGTAATATATGAATGTATATAAATAAAAATACATATAATTAAATACATCATATAAAAAATGGTATATGGCTGGGAAAAAAAAAAATATATATATATATATATATATATATATATATATATATATATATATATATATATATATATATATATATATATATATATATATAATAAAAATAATAATAATAATAAAAGAAAAATAAATGAAAAATAAAAATGAAAAATAAAAAATATAAAATAATAAAAAATAATAAATAAATAAAAAATAATAAATAATAAATAAAAATGTAAATGGTAGAAAAAATGAAATAAAAATACAAATACTAATAATAAAAAATAAGTGATGATGATTCCATCACACATTTTCCATCGGATTTTCCGACACACAAAGTTTGAGAGCAGGATATAAAATTTTCCGACAACAAAATCCGTTGTCGGAAATTCCGATCGTGTGTACACAAATCCGACGGACAAAGTGCCATGCATGCTTAGAATAAATAAAGAGATGAAAGCTATTGGCCACTGTCTCGTTTATAGTCCCGACGTACGTGTTTTACGTCACCGCGTTTAGAACGATCGGATTTTCCGACAACTTTGTGTGACCGTGTGTATGCAAGACAAGTTCGAGCCAACAGCCTAGGATTTTGTTGTCGGAATGTCCGAACAAAGTCCGACCGTGTGTACGGGGCATAAGACTGCTTGTACTTTTGGCAGATGTGAGACCCAATCTGTGCTATGGATAATCACATCATCCAGGTAAGCTGCAGCAGACTTCTGATGGGGCCTCAGAATCTTGTCCATTTTCCGATAGAATGTTGTCGGTGCATTCTGTAACCCAAACGGCATTCTCTTGTATTGGAGCGCCCCATCTGGGGTTACAAACGCAGTTTTCTCCTTGGCCAACTCGACCAGGGGAATTTGCCAATACCCTTTGGTGAGATCGAGAGTTGTCATGTATCGGGCTGTTCCCAGCCGGTCGATCAACGATACGCGGCATGGGGTAGGTGTCAAATTTTGTAACTTTATTCAATTGTCGAAAATCGTTACAAAACCGCCAGCTCCCATCTGGTTTGGGCACTAGTACGATAGGACTGGACCAGTCACTCTGGGACTCTTCTATCACACCCAATTCCAGCATCCTTTGAACCTCCCCATGTATTGCCTCCCTTCGGGCCTCTGGTATTCTATAAGGTTTTAGTTTTACCCTTTCTCCTGGCGGGGTGATAATGTCATGCTCTAGGCAGCTCAGAGAAAATCTCTTTGTTGCGAAGTACAAACTCTTTAACCTCCTGTTGTTGGGGTTTCGATAAGGTGACTGCGATTCTAACTTCAGGAACTAAGCAATCGGACTGGGCCGGTGACAAAGTCTCTGCGACTAGGGATTCCCTATCCCTCCAGGCTTTCAGCAGATTGATGTGATATATCTGTTCCGGCTTTCGCCTTCCTGGCTGTCTGACCCTGTAGTTCACCTCGCTCACTTTTTCAATGATTTCGTATGGACCTTGCCATTTGGCCATGAATTTGCTTTCAACGGTAGGGACTAGCACCAATACCCTATCCCCCGGGGAAAAAGTACTGGTCTTGGCCCCATGGTTGTACACTCTCTGCTGTGCTAACTGCGCTTGGGTCAAATGTTCCTTTACGATTGGTATTACCTGTGCAATTCTATCTTGCATCAGGGTGACATGCTCAATCACACTCCTGTGGGGAGAACTCTCATTTTCCCAAGTTTCCTTGGCAATATCCTGTAGCCCTCTTGGGTGTCTCCCATAGAGTAACTTGAAGGGTGAGAAACCCGTAGAGGATTGGGGTACCTCCCTAATGGCAAACATCAAATAGGGTAGTAGACAGTCCCAATTCTTTCCATCTCTATCCACCACCTTCTTTAACATTTTTTTTTGGGTTTTGTTGAATCTTTCAAAGAAGTTTGCCACATAGGCGTTAACTCACCGCACAGGTCAGATACCTCACTCCCCAGTCTACACACACAGAACTGGTTCCAGGATGGAGCATCTCCCTAAGCATTCTAGAGTTTTTTTGTATAGGTCTTAATGAGTCCACTTACTTCAGCTGGGCTCATTAACTCTTCCCCTGCAGGACTCCCAGCACTCCCCCTAGTGGTATAAGTCAGCACAAAGCCTGAACCTAGGGCATACATTTTTTCCATCCTGGATGCAACCGGGTGATTTTACCTGCCTGCTGTCACACTGGATATAGGAAAAAATGGCCGGAACTCTGATGGCAGTTTAATCCAGCAGACGGAGTTCTATCACCATCTCCAGAATGGAACACTTAACCTGCCCACACATGTAAAACACATGAACTTCGTGTTTGTGGCGGATGATGCTTTTGCATTAAGTGAAAACGTATTAAAACCATTCCTTATGTGTAACCTGACTCCAGACCAAAGGGTCTTCAATTACAGATTATTAAGGGCCCACAGGGTGGTAGAAAATGCCTTTGGGATCTTGGCCAACAGATTTCGACTGTTTCTAACAAACATAAATATGTCCATGCCTAAAATCGATATTATTGTGCTGTGTCCTATACAATTATTTACGTCAAAATTCCCCAGCATACAGTACTCCATCACCAAGAGATGCGGACACAACGGCAGTGCCTAGTGTTAGTGGTGTTGGAGGACAAGAAACTATGGAGGCGCTCACTCCATTGAGCCTAGTACATCCGAGGCTGTCTACATTGAATGCAAGGCAATGCAGATTAGACTATCTGAACTACTTTTCTGGAATTGGGGCGGTGCCCTGGCAGTCAGATATGTAAAAAAAATTATAGAGGCTTGATGAATTGATTTGTCACATATACCACATTACAACTCCACATTATGATTTAACCCTTTATGTTGTTGGATTTTAAAATGATTTAACTTGTGTGACTAGTGTCATTGTGATATGCATAGCTTCAATTCCTTTCAGTAGTTGGAATAAAGATGTAGTTTCATGTAGGTGTGAATAATGCACAGTTTCACAACCTCTACTTTAAACTATACAATAAATGTTATATTGTTTGAAGGGCTGTTAAAGTGTCTGTGCAGTTTCATTAGTCGTTATACCAAGTAAAACATTGCCGGGGGGGGGGGGGGGGGGGTTGTAAAATATTTATTCTTTGCATGGAGTAAAACTGTTTAGGTGTCAACATTACTTCCTCAGCCACCCTTTAATTATCTGAGACCTCATTCTATCTAGTGCCGCGCACGGCTGAACAACCCTTATCATCTCACTTCTGGGTGTTGCTGTCTTTGCTGGGGCACAACCATCACCAGCGGGGGCCTAAGTAGAGTCGGTTCCTGGCCATATAGTATAGAGAAACATAATTATTTTAAGTTTAACTTTTTTCTGATTGACATATTGTCCTGTAATCATGGACATGCCTAACATTATTTATTGTCCTAGGCCTCTATAAGGGGAAGATCTAGAACATTTCCATTCTTTATATACTTTGTACATACTGTATCTATAACAAATGTAAACAATATAAACATTATCTCTTATAATTTTTATGTCTCCTGATTTAGTTAAAAAAAAAAAATCTAGAAAATGGGAAAAACAAGAACAAAGGTTTTCCTCAAAGAACAAATTGGATTGAGATTGCGAGTAAAGAAGTTTCGAGTGTATCACAATACAAGCTATTACATAGAAAAAATCCTGACTTGCTTTGCGATTTTTGTCTTGCAAAACGAGCAGGATTAAAACCTCAGTGCTGTGTAGTACAATGTAGTCAAGAGGAGGGGGGTGGGTGCCGGTGACACTTTGAGCCGTTAGGATGAACCTGTAAATACTCAAACGAGTGTTTCCAAACCTGTCCTATGGTTTCAAAATCCATCCGATGGTCCCCCCCACCCATGACCAAATGCGGTACTGTATAAAATAGAAGTCATTGTGGAACGAATGCTATTCGTTTGTATAGACTACAATGTGAAAAATCAGTTTGATATGAGAGTTCTTTGGATAACAAGCATTCTCCTGGTACAGCTCATGCTCCTAATCCAAGGTTCCAGTGTATACATTATTTTTTCATAACATTTAAATATAAAAAAACAAAGTGTCATCACAACTGTTTATATTTTTGGATACAGGCAGATCCAATAAGATTCAGCCTTGACATCTAGCGCAGTTCAATATGTGTCCTCATGGCAACCGTTCCAATGTGCCAATGGCCCGCATATTGTACTGTAACAGCGCCCACAGTGCTATGCTTATAGTGCACGTCGGCTCCCCGAAAAATACTGATAGGTGCTTGTCTGTTAACAGTTTACCAAAAACAAACACACATAAAGACGCTCAACAAACACAGGCTGCACAGTGGCTCATACTGTGAAGGTGAAATACCTCCTTGTGGGGTAAATAATAGCGGTAAGTGTGTTTCTTATGGGGCACTGTTTTCCAAGAAGCACAGAACAATTTGAAGGAGCACATTGTCACTTTATTGGACTTTTTTTTATACACCAGGGTTTAAGGACGGTATACGCATATTTCTGAACCCAGTTTCACAGCAACAATATACACCATTTATATATGTTGGATTTTTTTTGCACAGAAATGTCACTTGAATTGCAGGTTTTGCACAGGATTGTGTTTATTTTTTTTTTTTTTCGTTTGAACATAAAATGTATTATGTATAAGCGGTTAGGAAGTTTACACAGTAGGATTTTTTTGTGGATTTTTGTGAATATACAAATATTTATTTTCTGCACTTTTATTGGCACTTTTTGCACTAAATGTACCCGTGACACACACCCCTCAAGTATTTAGAGGTTGTAGGTCACCTCTTAATAAGAGCAGCGCCATACCCATCCCCTCTTTTTCACATTTTTTCTAGATTCACCTTAGGGTGAATTTATTGATAGAGGCTGCAGCTCCTCATTTTTCATTTTCACCATAAGCGCGGGGTCTAATAATTTTTTCGCTCAACAAACACAAACAACAGCACAAACAACATTTGGTAAACCACTCAGAGGAAAAGTAAATATGTCTAATATAACTCTTGCCCAATTTTGGCTAAAAGATCAATAACATATTGCAAGCGACATATCATTGATGAAGTGCAATCCTTAATTGTCTGTGACATGACATATGTCCAACTGTATATGAGTTGAATACTTGTCCTGGAAAAAGGGATAATAAACAAATTTGATATTCTAGTGAACTACAAAGGTGTAAAACATGTATTGTTAATGCCGGGTTAAGCAACCTAGAGAGGTGGACATCTACCCGAACAGCACGAGAGAATTCAAAGATCACTTGGGCTATTGACGTTCTACCGTGTTGCTAATGTATGCTTTGTATGTCAGATCTAGGGTTTATATCATGTGTGGAGAAGGGAACATATCGCCTCCTCGCCACCTAACACACTAGGATCGCTTTTCACAGGAGCAGTGATTGATCAAGCAGCTAAAACAGCATAATATAATAGAAGCCTATAAGAATCTGTGTCAAGTGCAACAAACACGCAGAAAAGCTGCAGGTACACCGCACTGCCCTTTTCCTCTCTTCTAGGATCCCCAAAAGGCCTTCCTTGAAAATCTCTTCTGTAAAGTACTTGATTAGAACTCCCACTTGTGTGTCATCATATTTGGAAGACAGCAAGTAGAATTGATGTGCACAATATATGAAATGTATATAATAATAATTTAACATGAAATAAATTCTATACATAAACGTGCACAAGAGCCTCATTCAGCTTGCGTACTACGCCACGGTCATGTCTCCTGAAAGTGGGGACAGGGTAACTGTCAATGACTATCTGCTCCCCCCCTCTCCTTGGGGACAGGGTACCTGTCAATGACTATCTCCCTAAGGTGACAAATGTGAAACCGGTGTGTGTGGGGGGGGGGTGTTGCAGTTAAGTGGATTCATTTCACTGAGGTGTGGTGGACAGTACGGTACGGCACAGGATTGTGAAATAGAGACACTAACTTTTTGGAAATCTTCCTTTTCTCGTTTTTGGCGTGAATACACATCTATTGTGGACTATTTCTTCATCTGGCTTTTTAGTTTCAAATTAACATGCTGAAGCCTAGTCACTAAGGTGGATCATTGTATTCACTATGTCAATGAATGTCATTTTTTGAAATGTATTATTTTATGTTTTCCACTTTATAATAATTTTTTGTATATACATCTTTAGCACTTTAGGTGTTCAGTCCCCTAAGTGGGGTGATTTACCACACTAGGATACTGTATTGGTGTGAATCACTCATACACTGTTCTCATCAATGCAAAAGGGCTGGACCCTATAGAACCAGTTTGAACAGATCACGTGTCATTAAGAGTGTATTGGTTGGTCACTGCATTCATGTTATTGGGTACATAGCGCCACCAGTCACTCATAAGGTGCTTTTCAGTTTTTAAAATTTTTTTGGTTTAAGTGGCAGCTCACAGGTGTTTTATTATCCTAGGCGCAGGGGTGGAAGGACAGGTGTGGGCAATATATTTTTTCCTGGTCATCCTCAGTTTTTAGTATTGATTTGTTTAACCATCTGCAGCCATGGATGCCATCAAATTTTTGTCAGGGAGGAATATCAACCCTGACACCGTTTTCTCGAGCAATCAGGAAATAATGGAATGTGAAGAAGACACTTTACATCTATTAAAAAATTTGGATCATTTGTTAGAGAAACAGGTGAAAACCTGGTGGGATGTGTTCACCTTTGAACACTACTGTAAAGAAAAAATCATTTTTAGAAGTCTGAGGTGGGAGGTTCCCCCTCAGGATGGGCTCACAGATCCGGTTTTTATGAAAGAATGGCTGGATTTTTTTAATAAAGTGGGTATGGAGCTTCAGGAGTTGGTACTAACTAGAAAACAATTTAAATTGGCCCAAGTCAACGAGCAGATTGGTGAAATAGAAAGAAAACTGGAATCTATCAAAGACACTAATCCTATCGTTGAGTTCAATAATAATATGAAAAAGAAATTGGAAAAGCTGGATCGTGAGATACAAAAGAAAAAAGTTAAAAAGTATAACAGAGATTCCTCAGATTTTAAAAATAATAAAATTTATTTATGGCAGAACTCTAATGGAGAGGCCAGCGGTCCCACTGAACCCAGTTCAAGTGGCACTGCTGATAACTCCTCATCAGTCAATCAGCAGGGAAGAACCCCAGGAGATAGAAAGGGGAAAGGGGAAAGGGAAAGGTGTGCAAAATCCAGTTCCACACACCCATAGAGGGTCACAATCCCAATACGGTGGTGTCCAACAACATGGAGGTTACCATCAAGGTGAGGGTTATAACTCACCAAGATCCCTCAATGGGGCTAGAGGTGGGTATTAGCAACAGTATAATCAATACCCTTCACCGCGCCCGGTCTATTCACATAGAACCAATCAGCCCCCAAACTATAATTCCTATCACCACCAGATTTATCAAGAAGGATATTCCACCTCAGCTTATGATCATCATCCAGAAATGGGCAATTCGGTTTCTACTCACAATAGATATGCACCATCAATGGATCATGATCCCAATGGACAATATTATATGAATCCTAGACCAGGTCCTGCACCTTTTTTAGGACATCGGGGGAGAGGGGGAGGGGTGGGGGCACCCCCAGGGGGAACTCCCACTCAATGAGCAACAAAGGCGGGGGGAGGAATGGGACAGAAAATCACCCCAACAGAGACTCCATGCCAATCCCAAGATAAGGAGGGGATGCAGAGCAGGGAGGCACAAGCAACCCAAAAAAGAGACTGAGAGACACCTAAATGAGGGTATCTTCAATCTCAGCACGGTAAGACTCAATAAAAATGAATTAAATATATTAAGTTTGGGGTTAAAATGTGCACCGAGAAAACCTATTAATAAGTTTGAGGTATACATAGATACCCATAAATATATCCATAATTTGAACATTAAAAAACATTTTTTGAGCCATCCGGTGGCCCCTAGAGTTGAAAATCAGGATATCCACCAGATTGGACATGGGTCTTAGAAATAGATCACTATTCAATCCCCAAAATTCCAACAACCATTTTATAGAGGTCTTTAAAAACTTGGTCTTAGATGATATAGAACGATTAAACCCGATTAAAAAAGTCAATCCGGACTATATCATCAAGGGGATTAAGTCATTAGAGGAAAGGAATAACATTATCATCCGACCAGCGGATAAGGGGGGAGGAGTGGTTATTCTTGAAAAAGATTTTTACCACCAGCAATTAATGCAGATGTTGAATGATCGAACCACTTATCATCGCTTGCCATCTGATCTCACTAATGATTATAAAATACAATTAAGTGCTCTGATTGACTGGTGATTTAGCTGTAATGCTTTGGGCCCCTAAGAAAGGGATTATTTAATTCCCAGTGCTTGCCGCATTCCAGGGATCTATACTCTGCCTAAAGTTCATAAAGATGCAAAGATACCACCAGCACGCCCTATTGTGAATGGCATCGGGTCAGTGACAGCTAGACTGGGGGAGTTTTTAGATAAATTCCTACAGCCTAGTGTCAGGGCCACTAAAGCTTACCTGAGGGATACCACTGATTTATTGTGTTCCTTGCAGGAAAAAAGCTAAATGATCCCACTGAGTCATATCTGGTAATGGCCAATGTGGCTTCGTTATACACTAGTATACAGCATGAAGATGCGTCTTTGGTGCTTAATTGGGCGCTAAGCAAGAGGGATGATATCCCCCATACGCAGAAGGTTTTTGTGGGCCATGCCTTAAATTTTTGTATGGCCCACAATTACTTTTGGTATAATGGCCAATTTTATTCACAGAAGGTGGGTGTGGCGATGGGGGCCAGATATGCTCCTAGCTTGGCCAATTTATTTTTGGCTGAGTGGGAGGATAGATGTGTTTTCCATGTTAGGCCACTCCAATTATGTTTTTATCGTAGGTTTATAGATGACCTCTTCTTTATTTGGGAGGGGTCTAAGGAATCTGTGATAGGGTTTGTATCATGTTTAAACAACAACACGAAAAATATTCGATTGGATTATACCATCAGTGACACTGTGGTTAATTTTTTGGATGTTACTATAGAAAAAATTGAGGGTGTCATAAGTACTAAAGTTTTTTTTCAAAACTACAGATCGAAATAGTTATCTGTCGGTCAGGAGTGGGCACCACCCTTCCTGGATCAAGAACATACCAAAAGGGCAAGTGCTGAGGGTCTGACGCAATTGTTCAGACCTTAACATCTTACACCTCTCAGGCGAATATATTGAAGGAAAGGTTCCTTCAGAAAGGATATGATATGAGTACTTTGGAGAACATCATTGATGAAGTAGCAAACATACCTAGGGAACAGTGCCTGAGGGAGAAGGATGTGAGGGTATCCGAGAATCAACATCAGCTGGGATTCATCTCAAACTTCCATCACCAGTATAGGGATGTAGAAAGGATCTTCAGGAAACACTGGCACATTCTCTGCAAGGATAGACATCTGAGGGATGTTTTACCCAGCTGCCCCAAATTTATCTATAGACGGGCACCGAGCTTTGGCCAGAGGGTGGTGAATTATTGACCTAAAAGGCTTCTTTGCATGTAGAAGGTGTATTTGCTGTAAAACAGTCCAGATTAGACATAGAGGTATGACACAAATAACCAACCGTGAGAATGAAATCTTCAACATTAGGGAATTCATCACATGTAATACCTCCTTTGTGGTCTATCTTTTATGGTGCCCATGTGGGCTTTACTATGTTGGGCGTACTAAGAGATTACTGAGGGTGCGAATTGCGGAACATCTGGCCAATATCAAAAAAGGCTTCCAATATCATAGCGTGTCGCTTCACTTCAAGAAGAAACACAATCAGGATCCTAGTTTACTTCAATTTTGTGGCATAGACGTGGTACACCAATCTTGGAGGGGCTCTAATCGAGTTAGATACCTCTCTCAGAGAGAAACTCGATGGATCTTCCAGCTCAAGAGTTTGTTCCCTAGAGGAATGAATATTGAGCTGGACTTGAACTGTTTCATTAGTAACTCTTAATAGAAATATAATATTAATTTGTTATATTGGGAGTAAGTGTTAGGTTGAGTACTGAGTGGATGCTCAGTATATCACTAGAACAATTTTCTTTGCACTAGGGTGATTAAGATCTAGGGGATCACATGTTAAAATGGTTAATGATAGGGGATTTATAATTTCACTGAGAGTGGCCTACATCATTCATTTGAAGTGAGGCATCAATCACTTTGCATATATTGATATTGTCGTTTAGAGAATTTATGGGGAATTTCTCCTTTTTTCTCTATACACTCTTAATATTTTATATATATTTTTTGTGTATTGGGTTCACATGGGGTATATGGTTTAGGGGGGTTATTAAGTGGTGGTATTAAATATCACAATTCATTGGGGCTTAAGTCCATATATGTATTATGAGATCACTGATTATAGGGTATATTGGATATAGTGTGAGTGATGGTATGTCACATATTTAATTTTAGAGGTTCTAGTTTTATTTTTATTTCTATTATTATTTTTATTTTTATTGTTACTTTTATTTTTATTTGATTTTTATTATTTATATCTATTTTTATTTTTACTTTTATTTTTATTTTTTATTTTTATATTTAGTTTTATTTTCCTTTTAATTCTTTCATTACATCATAGGTTATATTGGGGTGGATTATAGTATTTATATTCATAATTTTTTAGTGCTATAAATGTATTTGGTTCTAGAGATTCAATTTCATGAGGAGTCTTGTTGCTGTTTCATGCATAAGGGGACACAGGAAGTGTGGAGAAGCCGAGAGATTGGCGCCCGCCCACGTGTCTAACTATTTGCATAAATGAGTGATTGCCACGCTGTGTAGCCAACCCCATGACTAAGTACGTGTGACGAAACATGTCGGGGCGTCGCTACACGGCAATCCCTTACTAGCATTCGAGGGAGGAGAGGCGGCGGAGTGAGCGGAGCTTAGTTGTGAGTAGCCAGGAAGCGTCAGCAGCGAACTGGTGAGGTGATCTGCAGGCATCCATACTCCACACTCCCTGGGTCCACCGTGACCATCTAGTGATTCTGTTGTCTCCATAAAGTTTCGCTGCATGTGTTATTACATTATCCTGCTTGCTGTGAAGTGCTGTGACTACATTTACCCTGCCTGCTGTGTCATGCTGTGAAGTGTCATGCCCATTGCTTTTATGGATCATGTGAGTGCATTGGTTTTAGTTTCAGTTTGTGATTAAATCTTTTAAACGTTAATACACTATCTGGAGCATTCTTTATGTGGAACCATCATCCCAAGAAAGGTGTTCGGCACACTGAGCAGTGGATGACTGTGCTCACATGGTAACCCCCATGATAGTGGGTTAAAGCCTTGTCCAGCCAAACACGTGAGTGTAAGGCCTCAGCAGCTGGTGAGTTTGCCATCCGTAAGGGAGTGGATTCATGTCACTGAGGTGTGGTGGACAGTACGGCACAGGATTGTGAAATAGAGAGTGAAAAAGGGGATGATTAATGCGCTAAAGAAATAGATGCAGCTGCTACAAAACCATGTGACAAAAAGGGAAACAAATTTTTTTCCCTTTAACGATGTAGGGATTCAACTTTTAGACTTTTTAATTCAAAGAAAACGTATTAAGCTATCCTTGATAGTTCAAGAAATCAAAGATCTCAAGGATAAACTTTTAGTACACAAGACCACGGCTGAACATATTTCCCTTTCCTCCACTCTGAAAAACAACCTAGAGAAGGGGAAAAGGATCAGAGAAATAAAAAACAAAAGAAATATAATCGTGATTTTTCAAATTATAGCACAAATATGGTTTTTAATTGGCAAAAAAAGATGGCCTCTGCTGCCATAGTAGAGAATGGGTCCCTTCCTATGGAGACTCAACAGGCAACCAAACCTAAAGTAGATAGGTATACGAACCCCCCCAAAATTTTGGGGCAACGTCAGGGCAAACTTATCAAACTCCTAGACGCCCTCCAGATTCTAAACTTAACAACTCCAGGAACCCTGGCCCCCGAAATACCTACCCTCGTCCACCACCCCCGGTCTACCCTCCTCCTAGTCATAGGGGAGGCGGACCAAAAAATCGAGGTAGAGGTCATTCACGGGGATATCCAGTCAATCCTCCTTACAGAGGAACCTCTGGGTTTACGCCATATAGAGGGCAACATTGGGGAGGTAACCAAAGACCTAGATCATACAGTCGTGACTACCCCTATGAGACTCCGATACATACCCAAAACCGTTATTTACCCTTACAGGAACATCCAACATCAGATGTATATCACGAATCCTACCCTCAATATGATAGAGAGGAAGATGTTTATAACAGGTCACCATATAATTACAACCAAAGAGATTTAAACTTTGAACATGCATCGGGTTTTCAGAGGCCCATAGAACATCATTCCAACTATCAAGAAGGAAAAGAGGGACCAGAGGTGGGTGGAAGGCTAGAAGCAAAAAGAAAAAGAGTTTGAGAGGAGTGGGGATTTTCAATCTCAGCACTGTCCATTTGACTGAAGCCGAAAAAATGGTTTTAGACAAAGGACTCAAATTTGTACCTCCAAGACCCCTAAATAAATTTTGTACATTTATTGATGTGTTGAAATTCACCAGAAAACTAAGCATACAGAGACACTTTTTGAGCCAACCTTCTGTCTCTCTTACAACCAATAACATTTCCAGTAATAATGAATATACACATTCGGGACTAGCCAATCCCTCATTATTCAACCCTCCTGGAAATCTAGCCCCATCCCTTCAGGTTTTTAAGAACCTGGTCCTGCAAGACTTGGACCAGCTCCCTAAACCTAAAAGAAAGACTCACATTGATCCGCAAATTAAAATAGGGCTCAAAGAACTTTGTGATAGGAAAGATCTCATCATAAGACCTTCTGACAAAGGTGGGGGAAATGTGGTTCTCAACAAAAAGGACTACATTGGAGAAATGTCAAAGATCCTTCAGGATCGAGACACTTCCACCCCTATAAACTTTAATCCTCCCCAGAAATACAAATGAGCCTTGGTAGAACTGGTTAACGAAGGTTATGCTTTGGGGATTCTCAACAAAAAAGAGAACTACTTAGTGCCCCTTGTTCCATGGATAATATATTATCTCCCTAAGGTCCACAAGGACCCAGTCAATCCCCCTGGCAGACCCGTTGTCAGCGGGATTGACTCAGTCACTTCTAGGATAGGGAGATACGTTGATTTTTTTCTTCAACCACTGGTTCAATCCACTCCTTCTTACCTTAAGGACACTAGGGATGTTATTCAACGTCTGGAAAAGGTCAAACTTAAGGAGGGAACGTATTTGGTTACAGCCGACGTGGCTGCGCTATATACGTGCATACCACACTTGCTGGGATTTAGTGCAGTTGAAAAACATTTATCCAGAAACCACACTTTACCAATATTGCAGCGTAATTTTATTATGCAGCTTTTACGGTTCGCCACCGGCCACAACTACTTCTGGTTTCAGAACCAGTTTTATGTACAACAAAAGGGTGTGGCCATGGGGGCTAAGTTTGCCCCCAGCCTGGCCAACCTTTTTATGGCCCAGTGGGAGGAGGATGTCGTCTATGCCTGCCAGAGACCAGAGTTGGTTCTCTGGGTCAGGTATATTGACGACATCATCCTCCTATGGCAGGGAGACCGTGTGTCGTTGGATGCCTTTATGGCATTTTTGAATGCCAACGATCGCGGTATCTCCCTGAGTTATGAGGCCAGCTTACATTCCATTCATTTCTTAGACTTGGAAATTATGGTGGTAGACCAGCATTTGGAGTTTAAAACTTACTTTAAACCCACAGATCGCAACGGGTATATCCCGTCTGACAGTTGTCATCACACCCAATGGTTACTGTCTGTTCCACGCAGCCAGTTTTTACGATTGCGTCGTAATTGTTCCCAAATTAATGATTACTATGCTCAATCTCAGACATTGAAGGATAGATTTATAGCTAAGGGGTACAATGCAGGAGAACTAGATGCAGAAATCAATCGAGTGTCACAGATTGATAGGGACTCGACACTCATAGTACGGCCCTCTGATACCTCTGATTCCAGAGCTAAATGGTCGTTTTTCACCACATATTCCACCCAGTTTAAAGAAATAAGGGCTATCTTCAGAAAACACTGGAAAGTACTCAAGAGTGATAGATTCCTAGGTCCTGCATTACCAAATAATGCTGGGGTTATTTTCAGAGGGGCCCGTTCTATACAGGGACAAATTGCCCCCAACATCATAGATCCCCCAAAGAAAATCTCCTTCTTTCAACAATGCCAAGGCTATTACCCGTGCCGTAGGTGCAATGTATGTGCACATAATGTGTTAATGGGACGAAAAATGGATACCTTTTGGTTCTACCATCACCTGACATATTTACCACATGAAAGAGTTTGCCACCTGTACCACTCAATATATGGTTTATTTGATCACCTGCCCATGTAAAAAAACAATACGTGGGCAGGACTATTAGAACATTCACCATACATGTAAATGAACACATTGCGGGTATAAAAGGTGGCAAGGATAAACACTCAGTACCCCAACATTATTTACTCCACCATAATAAGGACCCCACGGGCAGTACGTTTCAGGTGATTGATAAGTTTGTCCCCCATTGGCGGGGTGAGTCCCACCTACGTGGGGTATCCAAGCTTGAGACGTACTGGATACACCAGCTTAGATCTTATTTCCCGTTTGGACTTAATGTGGAATGGGATCTGAACTCGTTTATTAAGCTATCATAATATATTTTATATTTTTCATTTTATTTATTCATTTTTTGTTCATTTCATTATCGCCCTTTTTTCTGTCACCATAGTAATCTTCATTGAATACATTTTCATACATGATCATACACTTCACATATAATTTTGTATATATTTTCACACATTTATATACATTCTTCCTCACACGTGCCTCATTACACATGCATCGTTTATCATATGATTCACGCACATTTAATTTATTCTATATATTTTTATTCTTGACTTTTGGGTCATGACACACATTTTTATTTATATGGGGTCTAGTGAGTCGGGTAAGTCCAGCCCCAAGTACCCTATCTCTATTTATTTAGATTTTCACTTTTCTTCATCATCACTGGACATTCCATTTTACACATTTAACAAACAGGACTTCATTCAAATTTTCATTCTCACTTTTTATTTCATTCTTTGTATGCCTTTTCCTTGCATTTCGAGTGAAATCAGGATTTTTTTTGATCAGGGTGCCTTCTTCATAATGCCATCCTTTCTAGCCCACTGGCGTATTCTCAAATGTTGATTCACGTCAGCGGCTATGTGAGAGACTCTTCCTGGATTAGGTGACTACAGTGCGGGTACGTCTGCATCACTGCGGACTTTCCCGACATTGTGTCTTTGTTGCCTGTCATCACATGATGGATAACCTAGGGTCATGTGATGGCCGCGCGGACATTATCTTCGGGTTCGCAAGCACTCCTGGCCTGGTGACGTCGTTGCCTGGCAACTTATCCTGAGCGTCCATGTGTGAATGACGTCAGTCATCACATGATGGACAACTCAGCATCACGTGAGGCCACGCGGACACGTTCTTTGTGTTCGCGGGCTTTTGGGCGGTCGCGTGCAGGGTTGCTAGGCAACCCTCCTGCACGGTCCACACACTTCCGGCATTTCGCGTCATGTGACGGCCACGCCTCCCGAGTTCGCGGGCTTTTCGGGAAATAGCGTGCACTGTTGCCAGGCAACCCTCCTGCACGGCCCGCACATCCTTAGTCACTGACGTCATATGCACACGCCTAGCAGTGTTCCTGGGTTTTTCACACGAGGACGGCCACTGCAGCCACAAGCATAGATATAGACATAGAGAAATTCTACATTTACATTGGCCCAAAAGATATAGCAAATCTTACGCCATAAGTTCACTGATTGGACACTTTCAGGGGGTGTGGTATACTTTAACAGGTGATGTTCCCTAGGTCCAATGATATCCATTGTTGTTCGTTTGTTTACAGCCTATTGGTCTTGACTATTTTAGATGACATATAGCATTTTATAAATTTGGGCAGTGTTATGAGGGTCCCCTATGCCCCTGTTGAAGGTCATTGGACCGAAACGCGTAGGGCGGCTTTTATAGACCCTATACACTGCTTTTTACTTCATCTTTGTGATCACATTTTTTATATGTATCGTGGTTTTTTATGAATAAAAATACCCAGAAGTTACACTATGTGGGAGCATTCCTTCTTTTTTCCACATATCCTGGGGAACTGAGAAACCACTTCGTTTTCTGGAACCCATTTTCGTTTCTGCTTCGGTGGGTAGAGAGGGGATGTCCCGGCCTAGTAGAGGCTCTACCCTTGCCTCCAACACTTCACCACTTCGCCCTGGGTGGCATTAAGCTCCATTGATTCTATGCTCATGGCAGTAGAATCCAACTTCTCTGGTAAGCGTATTCCATCTATTCGCTTAAATTGATGATATACAAGCTGAAGGTTGGGAAGCAGACAGGATTGATACACGGATCATTCATTTTCACTGTGGACTTTTGTTCCTTTGGATCACACACTTGTTTTTCCTGGGACATTACATTTATATGCACTTTGAACTTTATATTTATTATTAATTTGTGTGTGTTTTTAGCGCTACAATTTATTTTAAAATTGTGAAATAGAGACACTAACTTTTTGGAAATCTTCCTTTTCTCGTTTTTGGCACGAATACACATCTATTGTGGACTTTTTCTTGATCTGGCTTTTTCGTTTCAAATTAACATGCTGAAGCCTAGTCACTAAGGCGGATCATTGTATTCACTATGTCAATGAATGTCATTTTTTGAAATGTATTATTTTATGTTTTCCACTTTATAATATTTTTTTGTATATACATCTTTAGCACTTTAGGTGTTCAGTCCCCTAAGTGGGGTCATTTACCACACTAGAATACTGTATTGGTGTGAATCACTCATGCACTGTTCTCATCAATGCAAAAGGGCTGGACCCTATAGAACCAGTTTGAACAGATCACGTGTCATTAAGAGTGTATTGGTTGGTCACTGCATTCATGTTATTAGGTATATAGCGCCACTAGTCACTCATAAGGTGTTTTTCAGTTTTTAAAATATATGAAATGTATATAATAATAATTTAACATGAAATAAATTCTATACATAAACGTGCACAAGAGCCTCATTCAGCAGAAGGGGAGGAGGAGGCTAGCAGCTTGCGTACTATGCCACGGCCATGTCTCCTGTAAGTGGGGACAGGGTACCTGTCAATGACTATCTGCTCCCCCCCTCTCCTTGGGGACAGGGTACCTGTCAATGACTATCTCCCTAAGGTGACAAATGTGAAACCGGTGTGGGGGGGTGTTGCAGTTAAGCGAAAATTCCTCACCTGCGTGTAACTATGTTTGAAGCTCCATAACTCAAATATTACCTATAGGTTTTACATACGTTTATAAAATTAATAACTTGGTTAATTGTACATTATGTGAACGTGACAAGCTCTCCAAGAGACCTTCAGGATTGTTGGTGGACATTGTACTATCACTAGGTGCATTTTTTATTTCCTGATCATTTTGAACGAATATTATCTCATCTGAAAATTTAACAACATAAGCTCTAATAATAAACAACTCTTTTTTTATTCTTTCTTTAATTTACATACCATCTGTAATGTAAATTATTCTTTAAATTATGTTAGAATTCAAAAATAATGAAATAGCCTCCCTGCTACTAATCATTTTTTTACTGTTTTACTGTGTTAAATGAAAGAGCAATTCTAGCATGAGCTTTTTAGGCTGGGCTTCTTCTAGGTCACAGGAGTGGAATTCATTATGGACTCCTGTGACCCGTTATCAGCAGAGAGCGGTCTGAAGTCTGCTCTCCGCTGACATCACTGCCATCATTCAGGTTAGCGTGTCATCCCGACTTCAAAGTCTGGATCCGCCAGCTGCCCTGATTGATGTCAGTCTCAGCGAGCCACTGAGACACTGCCACGGGCGCTCCAATGGGCGCGGAGAAGTAGAGCAGAAGTGATGCTTTACTGACAGTCAGCATCGCTCTGCTTGTGGAGGAGTGAGAAGTGAGCCATAGGCGGTGTTCGGTGGCTCGGTTCTCGGTGCATAGACGCCAGGGGACAGATGCTGCATCCACCTAGGTAATAGCTAAAAAAAACACTCAAAAACATAAATACTAATAAATACTAATACTAAAAAAAAAACAATCTAAAAAAAATAAAATAAAAATCAAACAAAAATCCAACAAAAAAAAAATTATTTTAATAGAACATAATTATATATCCATTAGCAATTATGTATCCAAAATACATAGACTTACCTTGTTTGGGTAGATCAAGATATGATGATTCCTTGAAGGTCATGTGACCACTGTCCTCCTCTGCAATGTAGTCTGTGTCAGCAGAAATACATGGCCCCTAGCTTGATTCACAAAATACCACATCCTCGTCCATAGTCAGTCTTTTCTTTTTACTAGGATCTGTCCAGATTAGAAAGGAATATACATTAGGTAAATCGACTTCAAATATAAAATTAAAGTATAATAAAAAAAAACATTGCACAGCACTTTTATTTGGAACCTTTATTAACAAATGTAGTACCTGGAGGAGTTGTTGGTTGATCATGCTCTTCAGGACCTTCTCCATGCTCACTATGTACTCTTCTGCTTTTTCTTGATAACTTTATTTTCCTTCCTGTCAAACATAATGTAATAAAATGTGTTAAAAACCGGAGTTAGACTTACCGGTAACTCTTTTTCTAGGAGTCTTCCAGGACAGCCTCTGAGACATAGGGGTCCTCCCTCCGGAACAGGAAACAAGTATACCAATTGTCTTAAAAGGTGGTTCTCCAGGCCTCCCTCTTCAGTTTACCAAAGAACTACCGGAAGGCTCTGAAAGACATAATACACTAACACCACGTCACATAACTCCAACACCAGTTAAATATAAACACCGGGTGGGAACCAAGCTGTCCTGGAAGACTCCTAGAAAAAGAGTTACCGGTAAGTCTAACTCCGGTTTTCTCCTTTCGTCTTCCAGGACAGCCTCTGAGATGATAAGCAAGTAACTTACTTTATAAACCGAATTCACCAATGGAAAATTATAGATGAAATAGTGGCGCTTATCCCCAGGTGGGGAGATGCCAGACACTCTTATCCAGCCAGTGAGCTGAATACAGACGTGACTAGAGAAAAAGTGAAAAAACATATATTGCTAAATATCCCAAAAAGTAAAAATTAATATTAAATAAAATAAATTATTCAATAAATTCAACATGAGCTAATATAAATTATAACACTCAGTGAAAGTGATATACAAATATATAAATCCAAAAAAAAATATATAATGAAAATTGAACACAGTAAATATCTATAAAGTCCAGAAACCAATCAATCGTGAAAAAATAATCGTGAAAATATTTGAAGAAAGTCCAAAACTGCTCAGCTGTGTTTTTAAACATATTTTGGGATATTTAGCAATATATGTTTTTTCACTTTTTCTCTAGTAACGTCTGTATTCAGCTCACTGGCTGGATAAGAGTGTCTGGCATCTCCCCACCTGGGGACAAGCGCCACTATTTCATCTATAATTTTCCTTTGGTGAATTCGGTTTATATACATTTTATTGTTAAGTGGCAGCTTTGGTAGGGTTTTGACATTTATTAACATAGCGCAGAGGTGGTAATACAGGTCAGGGGTGGCGTAATTTGCACCTGGTTATCGCCGGTTTTCAAGAAACTTACTTTGTCAGGGCGGGACCACTGCCTGGAGGACCTTTCATCCAAATGTCTGCTCTTTGTCAGACAATAAATCCAGACGGTAATGTCTAGAAAACGTAGAGTAGCTGGACCATGTTGCTGCCTTGCAGATGACCTCCGGAGAGGCTCCGGCCCTCTTCCCATGAAACCGAGACTGCCCTGGTGGAATGTGCCTTAACTAATGGTACTTGTCTACCTTCCAACTTATAGGCTTCTATTATTGCCATTCTTATCCATCTAGTGATTGAAGATTTAGAGGCCCTGCAACCCTTGTGGGCCCCCGAAAAATTAACAAAAAGAGAGTCCGAGTTCCTAAAACCTCTAGTGACTTCCAAATAAACTAAAAGGCTTCTCTTAACGTCCAATAAACTTAAAGATTCCTCCTCATCTGCTTCTGAGGTGGAACGGATAGTCGGCAGGACAATGTCCTGGGATCTATGGAACGTAGATGCTACTTTAGGAAGATGCTACTTTAGAAAGAAAACTGGGATCTGTCTTCAGAATGACCCTGTCCTCCTGAATCAACAAAAATGGCTCCCTAATAGAGTGATTTGCAGGCTCTCTCTATCAGAAAAACTGTTTTGAGTACCACCCATTTTAGCCCAGATTTCTCCAGGGGTTCAAAAGGAACTACTGCTAAGTGCTCTGAGGACCAATGCTAGATCCCAAGTGGGGAAGGCTGTAACTCTGACTGGCCTGGACCTCGACAGTGCTTTGAAGAAATTTTTAACAAATCGATTTGCTGAAGCGAGGTCTGCAAGAAAATACTCAAGGCCACAGTCTGAACCTTCAGTGTACTAACCGAAAGGCCCAGTTCTACCCCTGCCTGAAGAAAATCCAGAACTGCCAGAATCCCAGGATGACTCAGCCCCTGCTCTACCAACCAGGAATTAAATCTTTTCCATACCTTGGTATAAATTGCCCTGGTTACCGGTTTACGGCACTCGAGAAGAGTTCTAATTACTCTATTGAAAACCCCTGCGCTCTCAACAGCTGTTCCTCAGATACCAGGCTGATAGTCTGAGGCTCTCTATCTGACAGTGTAGAATCGGGCCCTGGGAAATCAAATCCTCTCTGCCCGGGAGAGGTAAAGGAGGACAAATGGCCAGTCTCTTTAGGATGGCAAACCAGGGCCTTTTTGGCCAAAATGGTGCCACTAGAATGAGATCCGTCGATTCTACCAGAAATCTTTGAAGGACCGCAGCTATCAGCCGAACTGGAGGAAAGGCATAACACAGGTTGAACTGCCAAGGGTTGGCAAAGGCGTCTATCCCTGTGGCCTGATCCCGTGGGTGGACAGAAAAGAACTGTGCCACCTTCTTTTTGGCCTCCGAAGCAAAGAGGTCCACCTCCGGTTGTCCCCAACACTGTACAATCTCTATAAAAACATCTATGTTGAGGGACCATTCGTCCTGATACACATGCTAACGGCTGAGAAAATCCGCCAGCGAATTTTGAGAGCCTTTCAGGTGAATGGCCGACAATGAGGCCAAATTCACCTCGGCCCAGCACAGAATTTTGTTGGCTATGTCCTGTAGAGCAGGGCTCCTTGTGCCTCCCTGTTTGTTCACATATGCCACGGCCGCCGCATTGTCTGTCCGAACTTGCAGGTGTAAACCCCCTATCTGGGACTGGAAGGCCTCTATAGCCTTTAGGATTGCCAGAAGCTCCCTCTGATTTGAGGATTGACGGGCCTCCACTGGTAACCAAGCTCTCTGAGCTAAGGACTTCTCCAGGTGAGTGCCCCATCCCCACGCACTGGCATCGGTAGTCATCACTATGGCTACAGGACGGGCCCAGAACAGACCAATCGCCAGATTGTGATGCGTTCGCCACCACCATAAAGACCTTTGGTTTTTGCTGGTAAATGCATGGGTAGGTCTAGGCTTTGTTTTCTGCCATCCCAGAAACGCAGCATGAGATTCTGCAAAGGCCGCTGATGAAGTCTTGCCCAAGGAACCGCAGGGAAAAAAGATGTCATCAGACCCAGAACTCTCATAACCTCCCTGACCGAGACTACCTGATTGGATTGAAGCTGGGCTACTGCCTGATCCACCTTCAGGATTTTCTCCCTGGGGAGGAACGCTTTCATCTCCACTGAAGATATCCTGTACCCCAAATACAGGACCTCTGTAATAGGATTAGCTGAGACTTTTCTCTGTTGACTAGCCACCCGAGAGATAGGAGGAAATTCTGGACCTCCTGCAGATCCTTCTCTAGTTGATGGAAAGAGGGGGCCACAAACAGGAGATCGTCCAGGTAGGGAATCACTGTAATTGCCCTGACTCTTAGCGGAGCTAAAGCCTCTGCTAGCACCTTCGTGAAGATCCTCGGTGAAGAGGACAGACCAAAGGGTAGTGCCCGGAACTGGAAGTGCAGAACCTCCGAATTTACTCTGACTGCTAGCCTAAGATATTTTTGAAATTCCTGATGTATATGGATATGCAAACAATAGATGAGGTTAGCCCAGATCAACCACCAGTTTTAGTTAATGTAAAGAAAGGCTTATGTCAGGCAATCAACCACATGAAAATTGCGAGATACCAGTCAGGGATGTCCTGAAGCACACAAAAAACAACAAAGAGAATAAGTATCTCTCAAGAGGACAGAAGACCCTCAGGCACTGTCTGAAAAACCAAGCCAATACTTTATTAAGTTACACATTTACAAAAAAAATCACACTAGTGTATAACACTTCGTAGAAAAAAAGGGGGCTATGGTGAGTGACTACTACTGGCCCTAGACATAAAATTGACAACGTTGTTGTTTAAAAACAAAGGGAGCCATGGCCGAGCATACCACAGACACACTCCATTCACCACTCATATACAATTGTATGTAGCACAAAACAAATTGGACCAGAGTGACCTGATCAGTGAATCACTCTTCAGGGGCGTGGTATAACAGGTGAGCGGGTAATTGTGGATGGGGAGCAGTGGGAATCCAAAGGCCAATACACCTGATAGTAGAGAGCAGGAGCTGGCCGGGAATGATTCCGGGGGGACACAGCAAGAGTGACCGGCAGAAGCTGACAGTTCATCTGGTTCAGCAGATAGGTATGTAGGTATAGCATCGTCTAATACAGCAACATTAAGCTTGCAACATGTAGCAGATCATGTATATAGAGGAAGGCAGACTAGCAGCGGCAAGCAGAGATAGAGGGAGGCTGGCTAAAGAACAGTATGGAAGGCAAATGGTCATACAGAGGGGGATATTCATCTCACAACCCACACAGCGACCAACATCCGTGTCTTGCCGTGCTGATCCTCCAACAGGTGGCTTGGAGTATGGGTTCAAGTGAAGCCGGTTTGCCGTTTGAATGCTAGTCCGCCGAGTGTTGCGCTTCCCGTGCAGAGTGCGATGGTCAGATGCATGAAATGCCGGTCATCAGCTGATCGGTCCCGGCTGGTTAGCCATCCACAGCGTTGCACATGGCTCCGTAGTAGCGTGCTGACGTCACATGCTGACGCGTTTCACCAGCCAATCGTTGCTGGTTTCCTCAGAGCAAGGAGGAGTCAGTGGATCAGGAATAAATAGAGAGGGAGCTAGAGTGAAATTACACTTCTTTGCCACTGGGTGTCATCCAAGGTCACCTCACAATATGAACATACAGCAGAGAAGGAGAAAATAAAATAAAAAACCCCAGAATGGCTATACAAGATGAATCACATTTGAATATGGTGATGACTATATGATTGAATGGATAAACATACAGACCATAAATTGCATAATACTCTAAACAAATACAGATAAAGTAAATTAAAATGACAGGCCATTATTTTTCCAGGAAAGGCTGGAGACTGCACTCAGTATTTAACCCATTTGGGACCATGGAGTCCATATAGTACGTCCACATTTTTTCTTTCTGAAGAAGAATAGTATCATAATCACCACGACTGGTGGGCAGATTTAGTCTGTAAATCCCTTTGACAGTAAGGCACTTAGGGTCATGGTTGTGGAGTTTCGCAAAGTGTAAAGAGATTGGACGGTCATCACCCTTCTTTTTGATACCAGCTATTTGCTCGCCAATCCTTATACGTAAGGCACGTTTTGTTTTGCCAATGTAGTTTTTATTACATGGACAGGTCAGTCGGGTTGTTGAACAATTAATAAATTGTTTAATTTTAAAATCTTTTCCTCCATGTGGATTGGGGAACAAATTAGTCTGGTGAACATATTTTCAGATTTTGCAGTGTCCACAGGCATGCATAACAGGAGGGGGCTTAGAACTAGTGAGCCAGTTGGAACTTGTTGTCCGTGTATATTCAGAGTGGACCAATAGGTCACCAAGATTACGCGACCTTCTTGCTGTCATAAGTGGTCTGGGGCTCACAAGATTGGCAATCAATGGAGCAGATTTGAGGATATGCCAGTGTTTCTCAAGGACCCGTTGTACTGCATTCCACTGAGAGCCATACCTGGTAATGATTCTAGGGAAATCCTGTGTCATATTTTTCTGACTGGGAGGTTTAGTGGTATCAAGAAGTTCATCACGCTTTCTCAGGGAAGCTTTAGCTTGTGCCTTCCTGAGGGAACGATGAGAATAGCCTCTCTGTCTAAACCTCTTGTACATCTTGCGTGCCTCATTGTGATATTCTTTCTCATCAGTACAGTTTCGCCTAATCCGAAGGAACTGTACTGTGGGAATCCCGTTAATCAGTGACTTAGGGTGATATCAGACTTTGGGCCAAGAGTAGCGTATTGGCTGCTGTCTGTTTTCTAAAGGTGCTAGTGCAGAATCTATTTCCGGATCTACCAATCTGTAGATCAAGAAAAGGGAGCGTCTCATCATGGTGTGAGAAGGTCAGACGAATGTTCCTGTCGTTTTTATTTAGCTCAGAGATAAATTCAATAAGTTGTTCCGCTGATCCCTTCCACACCATGAAGATGCCATCGATGTACCTTAGCCACAGTAGGGAGTGGCCAAGGTACATCGAGGACTTGTAGACAACCTCCTCCTCCCACAGGCCCAGGTGGAGGCACGCATAGGAGGGTGCCCAGGGAGCTCCCATGCTTGTGCCTCTCACCTGTTGGTAGTAATGGCCAAGGAATTGAAAAAAATTGTTTTTGAGCATACATTCCAGAATTTCACAAATAAATTCATTTTGTGCACCCTGTAGAGGATGATGATGGTCCAAAAAGGACCGCGTGGCTTTAAGTCCCCATTGGTGGGGTATTGAGGTGTATAGACTCTCCACTTCAATCCCCACCAATAGAGTGTCCTCTGGAAGTACAAACTGCGAAGTCTAGCCAGAACATCTCGACTATCGCGAACAAAAGAGGGAAGATCACTGACTAGGTGCTTTATCATAGAATCCACATATTTACCAGTTTTCTCCAAGGGGCCTTTTATGGCAGAAACGATAGGTCTGCCAGGTGGACGGGTGAGTGATTTATGCAGTTTTGGTATTATGTAAAAAGTAGGAACATTTATTTCTTCTACTCTAAGAAAAGAGAACTCTTTCCCTGTAAGTAGGCCCACTTCCATTCCCCATTTAAGTTTATCATTTAGGGTTTTTACCAATTTAGGGAAGGGGGATGATGAAAGTTTTTGGTAAGTAGAACTATACTGAAGTAGTCACAGGGTTTCTTCCTCGTAAAGTTTCTCGCTAAGGAGAACTACTATCCCCCCTTTGTCGCTTTTTTTGATAACCAAGTTAGGTGCGTTCATTAGGTCTTGGAAGGCCTGTCTTTCAGTAGAGGTGAGATTATTAGGGCCCAGCCATTCCCAGTTAATATTCTTCAGGTCATGTTTGACCTGGTCCAGGAAAAGCTGGAGCCATTTGTGTTTGGAGATTATAGGCATTTTAGTGGATCTAATTCTCAAAGTAGAGGGACGTCTATGAGGATGGTCAGGGTTTGATTCAGGATCACTCTCATAATTCTCATCAAGTAGAGAAATAAGGTTATCTATTGCCTCCTTTTCATCCTTGTCCAGGCTGAATTCGGGGGTTACAGAAGTAGCTGTATTCCTATTGTGCCATAATTTAAAGAGCAGTTTCCTCAAAAAGAGGCTGATATCTTTGTAAACCTCGAATTCATTCATGGGTGAGGTGGGGGAGAAAGAGAGGCCCTTTTTTAGGAGTTGGATATGGTCATTGTTGAGTTGAAAATCTGATAGATTAACCACACTAAGGGCCATAGATTCTACACTAATAGGGTCACTCAGTGTCGTCTCTGACTCCTTAATCTCCCGCTTCTTCGATTCTGTATATTGTCCCTTTCTTTTCCTCTTCCTTCTGTTTCCTTTTCCTCCCTCGTTTCCCTGTTTGTCTACTGGTCGCTTTGGGTCCTGTAGGTAGATTGCTCCCTCCAGTTCCTCTAAAAAAGAGACAGATTTGTGTGAAGTGTCTTTATCTTGCTCACTCTCAGAAGAAGAGCTATTTCTATTTTTATGTTGGCGCTGTCGCTGTCTTGAATTCCTAGAGAGTGATCTACTTCTGTTCGGAATCGTGGGGTTAAAAATTTCCCCACTTTCCCAATCAGCTAGATTCTGGCGGAATTTTTCTTGTTTAGTGTGTTTTAAATTCTTTTGAATCCTTTCTATCTCTTTTTTAATAAATTCGTTGTTTTTTTCAAAGTCTGGATCTAATTTATAAGGTTCTAACAGTTTGGCGCTACTTTCGAATTCCTCACGTATATCAGCTAGTTGTGCTTCTTCTTCTAAAACAATACGTTTCATCAGGGATAGACCTCTATTAAGGCATTCAGCTTTCCATATAGGTAGAAATCTAGGGGTATGTAGATGCTCGGCAGGAACAATCCTCTCTCTAAGGCCCCTAGGGATAATTTGGTTAGAGATATGTGATTTTAGGGAAGAGATGTCCCATTTACGGTTTAAGAATTTAATCATTAATTTTTTATGTTGTTTAAATAGTTTTTTCATTGGTTCCTTTTCTACTTCACAATCTTGGCTGCCGGCTAAAAAGGCCGTGTCAATTTCATGGTCCAGATGTGAATCGATCATGTAAGCCATTGGGGTAAAATAAACAATGAGGGGTCCTGTGTAATCAGTAACTAGCAGTAGCCCAAAAATAAAATATTAATTTAGATAATACTGAAAGTGTGATTGGGGGGATCACTAGGGCAAGAAAGGGATAAAAAATCCCAGAAAATGTGCAAACAATAGATGAGGTTAGCCCGGATCAACCACCAGTTTTAGTTAATTTGAAGACAGGCTTATGTCAGGCAATCAACCACATGAAAATTGCAGGATAACAGTAAGGGATGTCCTGAAGCATACAAAAAAACAACAAAGAGAATAAGTATCTCTCAAGAGGACAGAAGACCCTCAGGCACTGTCTGAAAAACCAAGCCAATACTTTATTAAGTTACACAATTACAAAAAAACATCACACTAGTGTATAACACTTTGTAGAAAAAAAGGGGGCTATGGTGACTACCACTGGCCCTAGACATCTATCCCTCTATCTCTGCTTGCCGCTGCTAGTCTGCCTTCCTCTATATACATGATCTGCTACATGTTGCAAGATTAATTTTGCTGTATTAGACGCTGCCATACCTACATACCTATCTGCTGAACCAGAACTGTCAGCTACTGCCGGTCACTCTTGCTGTGTCCCCCCCTATCCCGGCCAGCTCCTGCTCTCTACTATCAAGTGTATTGGCCTTTGGATTCCCACTGCTCCCCATCCACAATTACCCGCTCACCTGTTATACCACGCCCCTGAAGAGTAATTCGCTGATCAGGTCACTCTGGTCCAATTTGCTTTGTGCTACATACAATTGTATATGAGTGGTGAATGGAGTGTGTCTGTGGTATGCTTGGCCATGGCTCCCTTTGTTTTTAAACGACAACGTTGTCAATTTTATGTCTAGGGCCAGTGGTGGTCACTCACCATAGCCCCCTTTTTTTCTACTAAGTGTTATACACTAGTGTGATTTTTTTTGTAATTGTGTAACTTAATAAAGTATTGGCTTGGTTTTTCAGACAGTGCCTGAGGGTATATGGATATGCAGGTATGCATCCCTAAGATCTACCGTGGCCATAAAGCAGCCTGGAAAGAGATGGTTGGTTATGGTAAATATCGATTCCATCCTAAATCGCTTGTACTTTACAAACTGGTTCAGGGGACGGAGGTTCAGGATTAACCTGAACTTGCCTGTGGGTTTTCTCACAACAAACACACGGGAGTATACGCCCTGACCCTGCTCCTTCTTGGGCACCTACCTTTGATCCACTAGGTCCCCTAATAATAGGCCCAGAGCTTTCGCTTTTTCACAGTCTTTGGGTAACTGGGCGACCTGATAACTTGAGGGGAGGAAAAGATTTGAACTCCAGTCTGTAACCATTTCTTATGATGTCTAAAATGAACGGACTTGGAGTTGAGCTGGTCCATTATGAGAGTAACTCCCCCAGTCTCCCTCCCACTGGGACACAGGAGTCACTGGGGTTTTGAGGTGGTTTGAGGAGGATTAAATAGGATTCCTCCTCTTCCACGTCCTTTATGGCCTGTCCAATGTTTCTTGGGGCGGCAATCCCTATCTTGCTGGCCTTGTCTGAGGCCTCGAAAAAAGCGTTTACCCTCATTTTTCTTCTTTCTCTCAGGAAATGCTTTCTTTCTGTCCTGAGTACGTTCCAGCGCCTCCTGGAGGCCGGGCCCAAACAGGTGGTCACCCGAAAAGGGTAACCCACAAAGCTTAGGCTTTGAAGCAGCATCGCCTGTCCAGGCTTTTAGCCATACAGCCCTTCTAGCAGCATTTACTAGTGCGGCTGACCTAGCCGATAGTTTTACCGATTCCGCGGAAGCATCTGCCAAAAAGGAAAAAAGGCAAGAAGCGCCAATTTAAGTGCAGTATCATAAAAGGCTTTATTAAGATATATAAAAACAACAGCGAAATGGCTACTCACAGGAACAAGATGAAATACAGGCAAAGGACATGTAGCTGGTCCAGGGACGTCTTCTCAGATGTTAGCGGGGTGCATGGTGCAGGATCCAGTTTAGATGGTATTGGTACTGGGAGGAGAGTGTGTAGGCGGT
This sequence comes from Lithobates clamitans, assembly GCA_037952925.1. Lineage (NCBI taxonomy): Eukaryota > Metazoa > Chordata > Amphibia > Anura > Ranidae > Lithobates > Lithobates clamitans. The sequence continues at coordinate 1,597,347 of JBBGZY010000116.1, read as the reverse complement.
CTGTGTTGTATGGAGTCTCTGCTGTGGGTGCTGGGCTGTACGGAAGTTGGAAGGATCCTGGTGTCCGCAAGAAGAGCCGGCATCCAATGGGACATAGAGAGCCAGGACCGTAGCAGGAAACAGGAACCGGATGGAAAATGGATGAAGAAAATGTGGAAGCATTGAAACGCGTCATCCAATTGTGAGGAGGCTAGTGATCTAGGTACCCTATCCCCCTCAGCCTCCTGACTGGGCTCAGATAGGGAAGGCAAGCTGGCTGCCCTGACTAGGGATAGAGAGGGACCCTGCATCCTATCCATAATTCCTTTGAATGATTGAAAGGTGAACGCAAGCTCGTCTTTAACTGAGGACAAAATCTTATGACATGATGCCACAGAATCATCCCTGACGAGACTACTGACACAATCGGGGCAAAGTGGTTTCTCCCAATTGGGGCCTAGTGGTTTCTCCCAATTGGGGCCTAACTTAGTCCCACATACAGCACATTTCTTCCTAGGTAGCTGTGTCTGAGTTCTATCCGGGGCTTTAACCTGAAAACCAAACAGAAAAGACAAGAGGACAAACTACCGTTATAATGCCTCCCTGACCCACACCACCACTGTGCTAGGGTCAGCCTAGGAAGTGCCCAGCCCATCACCTTAGGTTCCCCACCCAGGGAGGGAGTTACTTGGGTCCCAAGAACCCTGACCCCCCCCAGTGTAAGGAATGGTCCACCCTCACCACCTTACCTGGGAGGTGCTGGAGCCAACCAAACCGGAGTCTCCATGTTCCTGGTGCCTTGCGCAGTCTTGCTGAGCCTTAAACACCGCTCCAGATGCCTGTGTATCCACCGCTGCGCCAGAACTACGTCTTACGACGCCCCCTGATGACGCGGTTCCGCCGGAAGTACCTTTCGTCACTTCCGATCGCTGGAACGCAGAAGCCCCTCCCCCTATGCCGCACGCTGAGATTCATCCTCCCCCTCCAAACAGAAGAACATCATGGCCGAACAAGCATCTCTCACTCGCTCGCCGGCCCGGAATCACCTGAAACACAGGACAGGTACTGCGTTTTTAGGTGGATGTGACTGTAGTCACCAGAGGTCCAGCTCTCTCCGAGCTAACGGCATCGGTGGAACTTAGCACCTTACTATTCCCCAGCAGGACAGAGGGGTGCCCAGGCAGAGGAGAGTCAATGCCAGGGGCTCTTCACAGGACAGTCCTGAGATATGGAGCTCCCTTGGTTCCTTAGCGTGCTCCTTCCCGTCCGGCAGGAAACACAATAACTGAAGAGGGAGGCCTGGAGGACCACCTTTTAAGAAAATTGGTATACGTGTTTCCTGTCCCGGAGGGAGGAGCCCTATGTCTCAGAGGCTGTCCTGGAAGATGAAAGGAGAAAATGCAATACAGAAATATACATATTTTTACTAAACATACATAATTAACATTTGCAAAATGCCAAAGACCGTTGCATAATGATGTTTAAAGTAAAAAAATGGTCCCTTACTTTTCTGAATGGTAACTTGAATTTGATTGAATTGCTCATGTTCTCGTAGCTTCAAGTCTGAACAGCGCTTTCTTAATTGGTCCTTTGAACGGTTAACACCATGTTTCCTTTGTAGGAGTTCAATCACTTTTTCTAGAATAAGATCCTTCCTGGTGTTAGGCCTCTCATAGTTTTTCTTCTTCCCATCGTAGTCATGCTTTTCCAGCATGAACACCATGTCCACCATCTCTGCTCTTGACATGGAACTTGTTTTACTCTTTACTGTTGGACTCTGCTCTTCTCTGTCCTTCTGCATGGAACCCCTATCATGGCACTTGTCCGCCTTTTTAGAAGACTTTTTGCGACTTTTCTCACCAGCAATGTCTGCCATGCTGCCTCATGTTCCGTTCTTTGGCTGATGTCGCAGTTGGCGCATCACAATGACGTGTACACTGCTGCGCGAATCATCAGACAGGGGCGGAGCTGGGAGCACACCGACAGTGTCTTGCTTGCGTGAATGATCTTTCAGACCCAGCAATCTTTCAGCGTTGGAATCTCGAACGAAAGAAGGTAGGTTCCGTTTTTTATTTTACTTTTGCTTGTGTGTGATAACTACTGTTTTTGTTTAGGACAGTGTAGTGTAGTGACAGATGACTGCATATCAAATATATATATATATATATATATATATCTATATTCTACACAGTTTTGAGAGATAATATTTGTGTGTATGTATGTATATGTATGTGTGTGTGTATATATACACACACAAACACACACATATATACACACACAACAAGGACATATTTTTAAAAATGTATTGAAAGTATGGGGGGGGGGGAGTGCTTTTATTCTAAACTAATTAAATTTACAGATGCAGCAATGTAGAACTGTCTATTTCATAGTTGACTATATATATATCTGACCAAAATGAGAAACAACTGAGGAGGAAAGAGGGACAGAGGGAATTTTCTTAAAATCAGGGACAGTCCCTCTGAATCATGGACAGTTGGTAGTTATATATGTCCAAGCATGTTATTTACAAAATGCTGAGCATTTATTTGCTTTTCCTAGGTATGGCGGATAAATTCACCAGGCCTGATTTTCTTATACAATTTATTGGGATGTACAGACAACTTCCCTACCTATGGAAAGTTAAGTCAAAGGGATACTACGACCGTAACAAAAGGCATGAGGCACTGGAGAAACTTATTGAATTATGCAAAGCTGTTTGCCCAAATACTATGTTACCAAAAAAATAGCGAATCTGAGGACTGTATTTAAAAAAGAGCTGAATAAAATCAGAGCATCCCAAAAATAAGGCGCTGGTACAGATGAGGTCTATGTACCACGCTTATGGTACTATGAAAGTTTACAGTTTCTTACCGAAGAGATTGACGCAAGAGCTTCAATTAGTACTCTGCCATCATCCTCTGCTGCTTCACCAGTACCTGATTGTCTCTCCCTGGATCAGGATCTTGAAAACTCTGGTGAAGAATTATTGACACAGGTAACTACAATTATGGTTCATGATGAATGTCATCATATAATGTAGGTATACAATGATATTAAATTGATCATTTTTTATATACCACCCAGGACAACACAGAGGCGATTACTACCATCGTTTCACCGTTTCAAACACCTGAGCCAAGAGGAAAGAAGAGAAAAATTTTGGATGGTACATCTGCATTTCTAGCTCGGGCAGCTGCTGCATTACAGAGGAATTGTAGCCATTGTTGTAGCCAACAAACTAAAAATGATGTCCACTGAGCAAAAACAACTGGCCGAGATGTTACTCCTCGAGGTTCTACACAAGGGTGTTAATGGTAGATTAACCCAAAAGACCCATTTGGAACAAGCTTTTCTACCACCAACACCTTCTGTTCCTCCCATGGTGTCCCAACCATTACAGCAGCAAGGCACACATTGGCAATATGCTCCTGCTCCTGGAGAAAGGCTACCTTCACAGTGGTCGCATGACTACAACTACACACAGCTGTAAATCTTTATCCCTTCTTGTTGAGCTATTGTATTGTTTTTGCTCATTAATTGTACTAATCGTTAACGTTTAATAAAGTTATGTGTTTAACATTGTTTTTATATATTGATGATATAGGAATATAGAGATTAATACAGATACAATTAATTACATTATTACAGAATATACAGAGTAAATAAAGCATTACATTATAAAATCATATGTTAGGTACATGAAGAATATTATATTATAGCCTAGAAGTGCCCATCAGTGTCAACATCAGTTGCCCTCAGTGCTACCTCATCTATTTAAGCCAATCCTAACCAGCAATCTACTGCCACCAGTCATACTCTCTCTTTAAAATGATTGTAAACATGGCCTCTCTGCCCACAAACAATGCATACACCCCTCTGGCTTCCTATTGGTGGTCGATACGGGTACACACACATTATTCATACTGAACTTTCCCCAATCACCAATCCCCTACATACAGATGGGAGAGGAAAGAGGGCTTGATTTGCACCTCTTCCTCCCACCCATACCCCTCTGTGTCTGCCCACACTCCAATCCCCGGCGCTGTGTCTCGTAAAGGGAAAGTGGGGGACAAATATTTGAAGTCAACCAACCTCACATACATCAGGAATAGAGGTGCTGACTGTAAAGGGGTGAGTGAGCTCACCATCCATCCCTGTCTGTGTTTGAAGTTTCCCACCTTCCCTCTCCTGCTTCTGAATGAGTACATCAAGGTAAATCAGGGTTCTCAGACCACCCCTTATGGGAGTACCCAGATTTCTCCCTTACATCAGAGTCCCCATATTTCTCCCTACAGTGTAGTGAACTCTTCGGATTCAGATGTAAAAGGGGAATGCTGGGTTTCAGATTTAAAGGGGGTACTCTGTGGATTCAGATGTAAAGGGGGAACTATTCAGATAGAAGGAACAAGTCTGAAAATAGATTTGATTGGAATATGATTGGAAATGTTATTTAATTGCAAAACATATGTATTGTGTACTACAAAAATAATTATTGCTGTGCGCCACTAAAATGTTCGGGTTTCACTTGCACAATGCTCATGTCCTATCTGTTACTGCACAAACCAAGTGCACTGTTGTATATGATACTCAACATGAAGAGAACAGACACAGCAAACTGCATGTATACACAGAACATCACCTCCCCCCCCCACAACTGATCACCAATGTCCCCCTCTCTCCACACTGATCCCTAATGTCTCCCTCTCATATAACGATAGAACATGCATGTAGGAAATATGACAGATAGCGGTATCTTTGTGTACCTTTTGTTGGTTTTGTTTCCGGTTCGTTCGTTTGTTTCCGATCATGCGCACTACTATTCCCGATTATTATTATTTTCGTACGATAACCATACCATTGATACGATGATCGTTCGTTGTGTTCACAAACGGAAAACATTTTCAATCTTGTTCCTTCTATAAATTTCGTATGATTGGCCTTAATCGGATGCGTCAGACGTGTACTAATGATTAGGTTATCGAACAATCTCTCCGAAAGCGGGATTTTTCGTACCATATTCTTATTGTGTGTACGGGGCATTAGTGCAACATTCAATTTTAATTTTTCTTTATTGTTATTTTATTTTTTATACAATTACGTTAAAAGTGTTATGTAAAAAAAAAAAACTAAATAAAAACAAAAAGGAAACAGAATGAGAATATTTATACATCTTTACATGTTTGATTGTATACTTACATCAGGCTGTTCGATACCATAAACCATAAATGGATATCCTAGTTAAAAATAAAAATGTATTATTTTTCATTCGTAATTATATAAAAAAAATCCTTTGGATAAATATAAAGACATACACAACAGAATTTGTGTGTGTAATAAATAAATATATATATAATAATATCTCGATATCCAGAGAGCGAGTATGCTATATAAAAAAAATATATATAGGTACTAAATTTATAGCAATGTTGAATCTATATAATTGTCTTACCTTGACCCACTAGTGTTTTCTTTAGTAAAATTGTTTCTTATCTTTTTGATGAAATTATTCAAATATTGTAAAAAATTTTGTTGTTTGTTATTTATGCCCTTTTTGAAAAATAAATTCAATTTGAAGTGAAAAAATTGGTGGTCCAAGTTTTGTTCTCATTAACGAAATCTTTGTTTTATTTATAAATCTATAAATGGAAAAAATAACAATATTAAATATTGAGTATACATAAATCAGAATATCCAAATAATAATTTTATATAAATTCTAAGTAAATTTTTTTTTGTGGAGGGGGGTTTTCAAATGTAAATTTACATTTACTCCTATGTGGAAACCTTGTGCAGTGTTGCTCCACGGCAGTGGATGTTGTCAGTCTTTATTCAGAAGCAATATTGTGTGGCATTAATTTGTTTTTGGATTTCCATATTTTTTTCTAAATGTGTGGATAAAAAACTGGGAATAGTCACGCATATATATCACTATAGTGAAGCATCCATGTTATTGTTCACGCATATATATCACTATAGTGAAGCATTCATGTTATTGTTCAATTTTATTTTTTTATTTTACCACATATGAAAGCTGTTGGTGCTTTAATAGTAATATCAATTTTTGTTGTATTTTTGCATTTATATCCAGCGCTGTGCTTTTTGTTATATCTATTTAGTAGTGCCCTTATCAAGGTATAGTGCATAGCTGCAGGATTTTCCTTCACGGGTGATATTCACTAAGTTACTGTTTGTACACCTAGCGCGAATTTTTTCTTTAGAAACATTTATTCACTTTTGATAAGCACTATTTGCTGCTGGTGTATCCATAATGGATATTTTTGATTATAGATCACAGATTGTCACTAATGGTGATCTAAAAGGTTTTTTTCCTTGCAAAAAATGTCAAGTTTGTAAAATTAATGAGTTTAAGGGTAGGAAACTAACTGAGTTCACATCAACTGGGACGGGTATGACATATCCGATTAGATCTTTTATCACCTGTACCACAAGATGTGTAGTATATCTTTTGAGGTGCCCTTGCGGGTTAGAATATGTAGGGCGTACTACCAGGAAGTTACAGGTCAGATTGGGTGAACACATCGCCAATATACGAAGGGGTTTTGACAAACATAATGTTTCAAAACATTATGACCTTAAGCATGACAGGGACCCCACAGGCACGACATTTTTTGCCTTGGAGAAATATATACCACACTGGCGAGGGAGCAACAGTAGACGTTGTATATCCAGGAGTGAGACTAACTGGATATACCGTCTGGGCTGTCATGTACCCATGGGCCTTAACGTAGAGTGGGACATCAACTGTTTTATTAATAACAGTTGATGTCCCCTCTCCTGTCTTTCTTCCTTCTTTTGTTGTAATTTTTCCTTTTTTTCTTAAATTCTTCTTAAAGTTAATGTCCCCCCCTTTTTTATAATGGGGTTTTCGCTATTCTATGATATGGTCGGAATGGAGATACAGTATTCAGATTGTGATTTCTGAATATAGAATATGTTTCTGAATATATAGAAAATTTTGATTGAAATATATTTAAATTCCTCCTCTCTTTATTATTATTTTTTATTGATATAGAGGTTTATGTGATTTCAGTTGCTGAAGGGTGATTCGAATGAATCTTTAGTCATTGGTTTTTTTCCCCCCACCTCTTTTAATGTTTTTTAATAAAGTTTTTGAATAGTAAGGGTAATGTAATAAAATCCATTGCTCTGAAGTAATATCAAGTTTGTCCACAAGATGGCACCATGATGACTCTATGGAGTTTTAATTGTAAAGGTTAAAAAGCGGGTGTGTGTGTAATTGCCATCCCCCTGTAATGGTAATTGTTTGCAGCTTTAACACCTTCCTAGTGTTACCAGTGGCTGAACTTTTTGGTTTTGCCGCTCGGATATATAAGGCGCATGCGCAGACGTGCGGGCGTGCCCCTGATGATGTCATTTCTGACGAAACGGCCGTAGGATTGACACGCTCGTACCGACGGCGCATGCGAGGAGTTTCGTTTTAAAGCTGTATTGGTTCCTTGCAAGGAAAAGTGTTTTTATGGATGCCAGTGAGGCGACTTTTAATAAACAAGAGATAAAACGTTCTACACCATTGGAGTTTTCTCTTTTCTTTTAAACACTTCCATATCGGTGAGAGCTCTCTTCCCTGATTGTACCGCTGTCTGGAAGCCTGTGGCGATCGTTTGTGGATCTACATCCATCATCCCAGCTAAAGTTCCAGCCGCTGTGGAGGGCAAACCCCAAGCTGTTACCAGATAGCCTCTGATCAGAGGCATAAAGCTAAGCCTTCAATCTATACCAGGTGACAGGATTTCAACACGGTGACAGTCACGGATTTATTATTCATAGAAAGTCACATTTAATTGCTTTTTTGGACATTTGTTTTGACATAATTTTTGCATCTTTGGACTTTTTCTAAATGTGTGGATAAAAAACTGGGAATAGTCACGCATATATATCACTATAGTGAAGCATCCATGTTATTGTTCACGCATATATATCACTATAGTGAAGCATTCATGTTATTGTTCATTTTTCTTTTTTTCTTTTACCACATATGAAAGCTGTTGGTGCTTTAATAGTAATATCAATTTTTGTTGTATTTTTGCATTTATATCCAGCGCTGTGCTTTTTGTTATATATATTCTTATTGTGTGTACGGGGCATTAGTGTAACATTCAATTTTAATTTTTCTTTATTGTTATTTTATTTTTTATACAATTACGTTAAAAGTGTTATGTAAAAAAAAACTAAATAAAAACAAAAAGGAAACAGAATGAGAATATTTATACATCTTTACATGTTTGATTGTATACTTACATCAGGCTGTTCGATACCATAAACCAGAAATGGATATCCTAGTTAAAAATAAAAATGTATTATTTTTCATTCGTAATTATATAAAAAAAATCCTTTGGATAAATATAAAGACATACACAACAGAATTTGTGTGTGTAATAAATAAATATATATATAATAATATCTCGATATCCAGAGAGCGAGTATGCTATATAAAAAAAATATATATAGGTACTAAATTTATAGCAATGTTGAATCTATATAATTGTCTTACCTTGACCCACTAGTGTTTTCTTTAATAAAATTGTTTCTTATCTTTTTGATGAAATTATTCAAATATTGTAAAAAATTTTGTTGTTTGTTATTTATGCCCTTTTTGAAAAATAAATTCAATTTGAAGTGAAAAAATTGGTGGTCCAAGTTTTGTTCTCGTTAACGAAATCTTTGTTTTATTTATAAATCTATAAATGGAAAAAATAACAATATTAAATATTGAGTATACATAAATCAGAATATCCAAATAATAATTTTATATAAATTCTAAGTAAATTTTTTTTTGTGGAGGGGGGTTTTCAAATGTAAATTTACATTTACTCCTATGTGGAAACCTTGTGCAGTGTTGCTCCACGGCAGTGGATGTTGCCAGTCTTTATTCAGAAGCAATATTGTGTGGCATTAATTTGTTTTTGGATTTCCATATTGAAAAAAACATGCCTCGGTGAGACTGATCATGTCCCCTAGATTAGGTATGACATGATCTAAAGACATTTTTTCATAACCGTTTCTCACAATCCATTATTTACGGCCACGTGGAAATTCAAGGTTCTTGCGTGGCATTTGTATAGTTTCTCCAGTTTCTAATGTTTTTCCTATTATTATTGCTGGTTTTCTTATAATGTTGTTGTGGCATAACACTGCTATTTTAGTCCTGGCCTCCATTGAATCATAACGATAGTGTATTCGTTTAGGTCTGTATTTTAGCATCATGCTGTGGAAGGTCTCCAATGCACCAGTCTGGCAAAAGTATGTAAGATGAGGTATGTCCTTCATTATTTGTGGATCAAGAACGATTTCAGATAGTGCGTCATAAGCTTGGCTGTTCTTTACTAACTATGCCACATGTAGCTCATCAATGCTTATTTCATCATGTTTACACTTGTATTCTGCTTCTCCTAGTTTCCAACAGTGCTCATTAATGACATGGTGCATTATTGACTCCCATCTGATTTTAAATACATGTTCGTCCCCTTTGCACATTCGGCTGCACCAATAAAAATGGTTTAGAATTGAACCAATCCATGGTGTCAGTGGCCACTGTGCTTTTATTTTGAACAGTTGTAATAGTTTTCTTTTTAGATTTTTGATACAGTGCAATATGTTGAATTGGTGATTTACACGTTGTAAGAGAAGTCCGGTTAACAGACGTGAACAGGCGCGGGCACACCAGTGTGTGCACAAAGAATAACATGTACTGGCGCATGCGTGGGCACGAGCAGGTGCACATACTGGCGCCAGTCAGCCTATTTAAACAGGGTAATGACAAATACACATTTCTAAATGGTCTTTCAGCTTGTTCCTGTTTGTACCTGTGCCTTGATCTGTTCCAGTTTCCTGTGTTTGACCCGGCTTCACCTGAACCTTCCCTTGGACTTCCGCCTGCCCACCTGCCTGTGACTCTGGCTTGTGTTTGACCCTGCTCCTGCTTTATACTTCTGTACCTCGCTGCCCAACTGTGTACCGAACCCAGCCTGTATCTTGTCTTAGCTTCTGCCTCCTGTTCCTGTAACTGCTCTGCCCGGCTGTTGATGATCCCCTGGCTTATGTTTCAACCACGCTTCCGCCTGCTGATCCAGTGACACGGAGTTCCTGTTCTCATTGCCTATCTGGTGATCTGCAGCCATCGGGTTCTTGCCAAGGCCCAGCTGGTGCCACCTACTACATCGCCCCTCATGCCACTCTGTGTCCTTCACTCCCGGGCGTTGGACTGGAGGTGCAAATGAAGCCCTCTCTACAGCTCGAACACCACCAGGTATGTGACACACGTTCATATTCTGGACTGCTCAACAGTTTTCTAATTCCTGTATGGCAATCTGTGCCAATAATATAATAATATGCACTTCCAATTTTGCATCATGAATTCTGTCAGCATTTTTGGAAGCCAAATTTCTCCTTGGCCACAGAGGAAGTGCTCTGAGTCACCTGCACAACTTCCATGTCCACAATTTTTTTAGAAATTTGCTCCATGAACGTGTATGTGCAGCATTTTGAAGAAAAACCTGTGCTCTCACATTGTCCATCGCCCACCAGGAATAAGGGTTTGCCGTCTAACATTTTTTTGACCTCTTGCTGTTCTTTTCTCCAGTGTAGGTCGATTGCTGGGAAAATAATGTGTTGTTGTGACAAGTGGAATGAGGATTTTCCAAACATTGCAATTCCCGCCAGATCCCGTAACTCTTTGAATTTTGTAAAACTAGATCCAGAGAGAACTATTGATCCCGCAATTAAAACATATTGCTGCTGGAAACATTTTATCTTTGGTTGGCTTCGCCACAGCTTACAGCGATGTTTTCCTACACATGTGGAAAAAAACACTACCATGCTTCCAACCAAATGCTTTTCTAACTTTTTAATTAACGAACAGCATTCTTTTTCCAGACACCTCATTTTAAATAATGAGCTTTCAAACACGATATACTTTTTTTCTTTTATAATTTTTAAAGGATGTTCCCATGTTGATTCTTCTATTTGTTCAATTTCATTGTCATCCAAACTAGTTTCAAACTTATCAGGAGTTTCACAGTCAGAGGACTGAAAACTTGAATCATCCTCATATCGGAGTTTGCATTTTCTTCCTGTTAGCACACTTTCAGAGGGAGAATCTATTGTTGAATGTTTTTCACCATGGACAGGAATTGGTGAATTTCTAAGGTTTAGCGAAGGAGAAGGTCTTAAAAAACATTCAGTTTCCTCAGGTGACTGAATAGTTCTCCTGAAACTTGATCCTGATGTATGCTGCGAGGAGTGGACTCATGTTGTGGTGTTAGATTTTTCTGGTAATATGAATGATCAAGCTGTATTCTACGCTCACTTGCAACTGTAAAATAACTATCTTCGGATTCCAATGATGGAAATCAAAGTCATCTATTTGCGTACTTGTGTCACAGTGTGTTTTTGTGGGAGCCATTGAGCGATGACAAGCGCATCTACACTCACCGGTCTTGACTGATGAGGACGTTGATGCTTCACCACTCATAAGCTCTAAGCTAGCCTTTTTGGAAATTTTTTTTTTCATGGATCCTCTGACACTTGGATTCCAGTTGTTTGGGGGAAAAGGGTTGACACAGCATTAGGCCTCAGAATTTTTTTGGAACATTTAAGAATAAAGTTGTTTGGTTCGAAACGTACAGAACATATTCGGAATCTGTCTCCTCTTTTGTCTTCCATTATCAAAGGTGTAAATTCTGCAACCATTGGGCTGTCCATTCCAGCATTTGTTAACCACTCTTGGATTTGATCCGGATTTTTTGGAAATGAATGTAATTTAATATTTGCTGGGGTTTTTTTTACGACCAGTGCCATGACCACAGTTTTTGATAAAGCAGTTAGGCATATCTAAAAAGGAAAATAAATAAAATATTATTAACTGTAAAGAGTCACATATTATAAAAAAAAAAAAAAAATTAAAACTAAAAACACTATCCATATTTATATAGATATATGTCTATATTAAATCTATGATAAAAATACATTTAATTATTGTGTTAATAAGTTTAAATAAAAATTAAAAAACCTAAGAACATAATCTAATACGATTAGGTAAGTATTGTTATTGACATCATTTTAAATAGCTATAAAGCACAAAAAGTCTCAATGTTAGGATGTTCAATCAATGGTTTAATAATAGAGATATTCACCAACCGTAAATGAACAACAATGCATGTCTTCAAAACGATTTCTTCTTGATGCTACTCCGTAAATTATATGAAAATTAATAATTAAAATTAAAAAACAATAAAAAATGTATTAACAATTATAATATTAGAGCACCTGGATCATAAATCAGAATTGTATTGTCTACAGCTAAAAATACTATATTGCTGTATATATATATATATATATATATATATATATATATATATATATATATATATATATATATATATATATATATAATATATGACACTTACCTGACCATCAATTGTGTGTTTTAATCAAGAAAATAAAAATAAGAAAATATATGTAAATGAAGCTGCATGCTTCAAAAAGTTATACGGGAACAGAAGATATGCGTCTACAGTGCTGGTAACCATCTATACCTGCGCAAATCACTATGTCCTTTTCTATAATGCCCCAGGAAGTGGTGTAAGAAGGTGGGTGGATAAAGAAACTTTTTTCTTTGATACTGGAGAATGATTATGACATCGATATGCGTACCTGTGTAAAAAAAGATACTCGCTTTTCTGCTAAAGATCCATAATATGTCAGTGTAATTGGGAACAAAAATACATTTTTAATTTATCGTAAAGTTAATGTTTAAAAAGGGATTTTTAAAACCAATCATTAAATATTCTTAAAGCTTTATTTTTTTTGTGATGTAATTAAAAAAAAAAATAGACAAAGTGCAAATGGTAAAATAAGAGGTTATTTACAGTATATATATTTAAAAAAAGAAATATCTTTAGCCATGCTATTTTATTAGTACAACTGTTAAAAATGTAAAACTTTTTTTTTTTTATATATATATATTTACATTATTCACTGGTTGTCACCACACACATCTGGGACAACAAAATGTGCCCAGGTGCACAGCAAAGACTGTAATGCATTTACACCAAAAAATATAGCTCCACTCACGCTGCACATCATGCGTTCACCTATCATGACAAGTGAGTGCCGATTATATTTATATATATATATATATATATATATATATATATATATATATATATATATATATATATATATATATATATATATATATATAAAATATTTATTTTATATCCCAAGGAGAGAGAGAGTAAATATGTTTGTTTTTTTTTTTTTTTAAATCTCCTGTGAAATACTGAGAATATATACATACCATATTTATCGGCGTATAACACGCGCCGGCGTATAACACGCACCCCAAGTTTAGGAGGGAAGTTTAAGGAAAAAAACTTACATTTAAATGCCCATCAATGCAGCGTTATCGTGTCCATCTGCAGCCTTGTCAGTGCAGCCTTGCCAGTGCAGCATTGTCAGTGCAGCCTTGCCCCAGTGCAGCCTTGTCCCCAGTGGTCAGTGCAGCCTTGTCCCCAGTGTACATTACATGATCGCCGCCGACATACACAAGTTCAGTGTGTAGTTTTAAATATGGCACCTTGGAGTTCGGAGGGACTCGGCGGCGCTCGTTCAGCTGAACGAACGCCGCCGAGAACACAGTGACTGGGCTGAGCCGAGATACACATAGCCGAGGGTTCTCGGCGCCGTTCACAGTCACGCCCAGTCCCTATGATGGACATAACAGAGGTCCAATGGCGGGACTGTGAATGGCGCCGAGAAGAACCGAGAACCCTCGGCTATGTGTATCTCGGCTCCGCCCAGTCACTGTGTTCTAGGCGGCGCTCGTTCAACTGAACGAGCGCCGCCGAGTCCCTCCGAACTCCGCAGCGCCATATTTAAAAATACACGCTATGTGAATGTCGGCGCCGATCGCTCCGATAGATCACAAAATAGCGGGGATCGGCGTATAACACGCACCCACGATTTTCCCCTGATTTTAAGGGGAAAAAAGTGCGTGTTATACGCCGATAAATACGGTATATTATTTCTCTAATGTGTGTGTGAGAGAGATAGATACAAACCTTAGATATAATGTTACCTATAACCCTATCTTAAAAACAACATTTAAAAAGACACACAAACCAAAATTAGATTATTGAATTTTTTTATTTGTATTTTTAATAAATTTACCAATATTTATAAAAACATTTTTTCATACTTAATTGGAATAAAATTATAAAAAAGAGAGAGAAAAAAGAGGTTACGAGTGTATATATTACAATGAGACAACAATTTTTAAAAAGTATTTAGATTACAACAAGAATGAACATTTTTAATATTGTTTTCATAAGTTTTTATTTGTTTAAATTCTCATAACCACTTGGATCTTCAACCTAGAGGATTAAAATAATAAAAAAAAATGAATGAAATAATAAAAAAAAAACAAAACAAAAAAAAAGTTTGCGAATAAATTACAATTGCATTATTTCTTGTATTGCCTACCTGCAAATGGTGTAGAACAAGTAAAGATGAATTTCTATGACAGTCCTTCAGCTTCTGTAATTAAAAAAATTTAATTAAAATGACTGAATTTATAATATGATTATATGATAAGGGGTAGAGGGCGAGTGGGAAAAGGAGAGCAGATGAGGGTGCTGGGGGAGAGGGGTATAGAGAGATAAAATCTATCTGCCCCATCACACTGCCAGAAGCACATCGTGCTACCTCACGCTGCCCCCAACACATCACATAGCATTGCCCCCAGCACATCGCATCGCCCCAGCACATCTCATCGCATCGCCCACAGCACATTACTTCCTGCATAGCACAGCACATTGCCACCATTCTCATAACATTGCCCCAATACTGCGCCAATCACACTGCTCTTTTCTACAATAATTGCACATGCTGTGGTGTCCCCCTGGATTGGCAAAAGTGCTTACCACTCTCAAATAGTTGCTTGCCTTCTTATCCTCCACACGAATCGACTGTATCCACCGCCACCGATCTCGTTGCCCTGGAAGCTAGGGTAACAATGGCAACAAAAGCCTAGTTGCCCTTATTTAAAATAGCACTGGCCGCCGCCTTGCATCGCGTCATTTCCGGTTTTGAAATACTGCGGCCCAGCGATGCCTATTGCCTCCTGGGATTGATGACAAACATCTCCCAGGAGGCATTGCAGACCGGAAATGACACGCTCGGCCGCAGGCGAAAGGAGGAAATGAAGATTTAAAAAAAAAAAAATATGCCAAATCGTTTTCAACGCACACAGTGGCTTGGGATGCAGAGAACTTCAAAATGTGGGTGGAAGAAATTAGCTTTGCTCAAAATCTGTGATGGATTATAGTGCAGGATGGGTTAGGAAGAGGTGTTTGGAATCAAACATTTAAATAAGGTCACAATGCTCTATTTAAATAAAATTTTTGACTGGAGTTGGGATTTAATAAACTTTAAGCATTAAACATACAGATTATAGAAAAGTTTGTATAACATAATGTGAAGAGAGATCTTCAGTTTGTAACATATATGGCATATATGGCATACAGAATTTGGCAATATTAAGAATGTACAGCATTACTTACTGTGGCTGGTACCAGTATGCAACCAATAACAACATTTTACAAGCCATAACAGCCCACAGCAAATGCATACTCCAGTGGTGCAAGTTTTAAAAATATTCATGATTGCTTGGGTATTATTTTTTTAATTAGCATATTCATATCAGTTTTAAGAAATAAAAATAAAGTACAGTGATTAATTTGGCAATTGCAAGCAGCGTTTAGAAAGTCATGTAAGGTAAAGCTTTTCTAACTCTGCCTGTGTATAATTTCCGTGGCTGTCACTGTATGAGTGCAGGCGTGCTCCAGATAGAATACTCAATACTATCATCAAAGTCAATGTGAGACTTCCCCTTGCAGCTGCCTGGAATGCTGTGATGTCAGGGCTGGGGAAGAGGAAGAGTGGGAGCAGCTGCTGTATCTTAGACACATAGAGCCAGTGACACTCACGGAAGTGTCACAGGTCGGAAGAAATAATGGCAAGCGATTTGTTGTAACCAGAGAAAATCCCATGGGCATAACAAAAGGAGGTACAGTGAGTACACACTGCATACTTTTGACAGGTATATTAACCACTAGACGACCAGCCGCCACAGTTATACTGCGGTTGTATCTACATTTCAATCTCCAAATTGCTGTCTGAATACACATAGGGGAAAACATGGGGGACCTACAGGGAGGAGAATGGGAGGAATTTATGGCAAACATTCAAAAGAGCTATGAAGGGAAGGAACAGGTTACCTCGGATCTATCTTCACTTTTCTCCAGCTTAACAAAAATTCTAGAGAAGAAATCAGCCTTACATTGGCACATCGAATACCTTGGGAGATATATCAGAGAAGGAATAAACCCGATCGGTCTTTGAATACAAATATTTCCCATTTTAGAAAATACCTCCAAAGAACTTAAGAAAAATTGGGAGAGTAAGCTTAATGATTGTTCTATGAACCTCATGCTACTGCTCCAGAATGAATACAAACAGCAACTGGACAGTATGAATACGGAAATTAAAACATATGATCGACTCACCCCACTAAAGACGCATGAGGAATATGCGACTTATGAGAAAAAACTCAAAGAGCACTTGGAGACCTTCAGTAAAGCCATCCTCATCAAAAAGGAGAAAAAAAACTGGAGAGACAAGAATGCCTTCAGGGAGGGTAGAGCCTATAGATGGAACACAGCTAATAACAAAAAAACTAGAAAAAGAAGAACTCCATATCAAGCGAATGACAACAAGTCAAACGACTACTCTTCGGATACACCATCTAATTCCTCCTCATCAGCATCCTCACACACCGGCCATTTCAGAGGCAAAAGAAAGGGACCTCTGGGAAGACAACAGGAGACAGAGGGAGAGGTCAAACAAACCAACAAAAAATGTACTACGAAGCATGAGACAATGGAGTCACAACAGGGCAATAGATCTAATACGCACAAAGGTACAACTCAGGGCAATACACAAGGCCTTTTCCCCAATCTAGGAAGAGGAAGTCGGAAAGACCAAGGGGCTATCCCTAAGACTCAACAAACACAACTTGACAGTTTTTTAGACAAGAACATCACATTACCCAATCCAATGCCCCCCACACAACTTATGATGATACCCACGGACCCTCTAACTCAAAAGAACTAAATGTTATCAACCTCTCCTCACATCAACTAACTGAAGAGGAGCGAAAAGTGCTACCACTGGGTCTCTCCTTTTGCCCCAATCAAGGTATGGATAGCTTGAAAGTACCAAGGATATTCACCTCTTTGCCCGGGAACTGTTGCTGAAAAGCCTATATGCTAAACAAAAAGTCACCCAACCGTAAGTAGCACCTAATTTAAAAACAGCAGACTTCAAGGCTCTCAGAGACCTGAACCTCCTACTACAAGAGAGCAACTTCACAGAAAATCTCTGGAAAGAAGAGTTAGGAGGTGGGGAGAGTGATGAAGAAGAATCAGAAGAAGAAGCTGCCAAACCTAATATAAAAACAGACAAGAAATTTAAAAAGAAATCACATAAATTTCCAACGCTAAATCTCAATCCAGCGTTAGCACTTTTCGTTAAACAGACGACTAGAGAAATTGAAAAATTAGATAGACAAACAACTAAAAATAAGCTCAATCCAGAACTTCGACATGCACTTAATACCCTGAAGAATGATATGAACATCGCAATCAAAGCATCGGACAAAGGTGGAAATATTGTCCTTATGGACAATAAGAATTATGAAAAAATGTGCCTTAATGTTCTCAACAACACCAAATGCTACAAAAAAATCTCCCCAGCAATAGCTGAGAGATTCAACCAGGAATTTCTATGTCTGGTTGATGAATCCTTCAATGAAGGGGCCATTAATAGGGAGATGTGGGAGTTTATACGAACACAGCACCCTCGTTTACCCACATTCTATGCCCTGCCCAAGGTGCATAAAAGATTGGATGACCCACCAGGGAGGCCGATCATCTCTGGCAATGGGTCAACCACGGAAGGCATCAGCCAGATAATAGATCATCATCTTAGACCCCACGTCATGGATTTACTGTCTTACACCAGAGACACGATCCATTTACTGCACATAATAGATAATTTGACCATCCCCGACTCTGCTCTTTTGGTCTTCATCGATGTGGAGTGTCTTTATAACAGCATTCCACATGACGCAGGAGTAGCAGCTGTTGAACGGGTATTGAGACAAAGAGCAACCACAGAATGGAAGTTCAATGCCTTCATACTCCAAATGTTGGAATTCATCTTGAAACACAATGTTTTCCTGTTTAAGGGCTCCCACTACCTCCAGGTACAGGGAGTGGCTATGGGGACATGCTGCGCTCCCTCATATGCCAACCTGTACCTGGGGGAGTGGGAGAAGGCTTTCTTGCTGGGAGAAGAATCGTCTGTGTACTCTGACCACATTTGTATCTGGCAGAGGTACATAGACGATATCTTCATCATCTGGGATGGCCCTGAAGATGTACTCAAGGAATGCTTGAGTTCTATGAATCAAAACAGCTTTAATCTCTTTTTTACCATGACCTATGACTCCAAGGAAGTCAACTTCTTGGATATTACTATTTCTAAAGACCAAACTGGAGGACTCTCGAGTAATTTGTATAGAAAAGAGACAGCTGGTAATACTCTGCTACACGCAGATAGTTTTCACCCAGAGCCACTGAAAAAATACATCCCTTTCAGTCAATTTCTAAGACTCAAAAGAAATTGCAGTACACATGAGGACTTCCAGCAGGAATCCAATAAATTGACTGCCAGATTGATGGAGAGAGGATACACAAAAACAGCTCTCAAAAAAGCATTTAATCGTGTAAAAAACATTGACAGACGAAATCTATTCTTTAAAAAGAAAAACTTGATGAAAGAAGACACCTCAACCAGAATCATCATGAAATTCTCCAATGAACATAAACAAATAAGAAAAATCATCTCCAAACACTGGTCAATCCTTACGGAGGATCCCATTCTAGGTAGTCTGGTCACTTCCAGACCCCAAATTGCCTACAAAAAATCCGGTTCCATAGGAAATATGCTCACACAGAGCGAATATAAAGGAAGTGCAAGAACAGACCCCTGCAGAACCTGGGGCACATATCCATGCGGATCATGCACACAGTGTGAAGTTATAGGCAGGAGAACCATGATTACACTACCCAATGGGGAAAATTTCCAATTACGGCACTTCGCGAATTGCAGAACACGGGGAATCGTCTATTTAATGCAATGTCAATGTGGGGCCTTTTACATGGGGAAAACCCGACAGGAGCTTACCAAAAGAGTTGAGAAGCACACCCACAGTATGGGCATTGGCAACCTTTATTTACCATTAGGCAGGCATGTAGCGAAACAGCATAACTATAGGATGCCCAAGGTCAACTTCACAGTCGTGGATAGACTGCATATACCCACCGGGAGGGGTGACTGGAACAAGGTCCTGCTCCAGCGCGAAATGCGCTGGATCAGGCGCCTTAGGGCCACCACCCCCCTGGTCTCAACGAAACGGAGAGCTTTAGGCCTTTCTTGGAGGGTTTTAGATCGGGCAAAACTGACTAAGGGCACTCCTTCCATTCCACTTCATCTACTATTCAGACCAGATACTCCCCCCCTTCCCCCTCCCCCCCCCCCTCCTTTTACACCTTTCGCCCCCTAGCTGCTATTTAGACACGAGTTGGAGACTGTTCAGCCTTTGGGGGGTTTCAAACTTTATTTCATTATATCTGTATAATTTCTACCTTAATCTTTTGTAACCCACAAAATTTGTTACTACACTACATCAAGGTTGGGGCTTACATTTTCTAAAGCCCCACCGAGTGGAACAATTTAACAATGTATACATTGTATACTGTTTTGCTTTTCTTATTTAATGTTTTTAATTTCTTCATCATGTTTTCATTAGTAGCACTGCATATCTTGGTTGGTTCATCTCCTGTATCTTGCCATCCCCACTGGCACCTTCCTGGGAGGGTGAACCATGCGGGCGTCCAGGGCTCTCCATTAGCCCCAGAGATGTGTTCTGGAAAGCCCTATACCTACCCGACACAGGGGGGGGGCCCCGTTGTTCCAGCTGACATTGGGACCCTCTCCTCCGTCCTGCCTTGCCCCCACACCGGGCAGTAACTTCTGTGTCAGTGGTTATCAGTCCTCCCCCCCTACTCCCTTTCACCATATCCATCCTGGCGAAACTAAGGGGGGATTCAATGTGGTTTATTGAACCCCTCATATGGCTTTCATTAATTGTTTACTTATATAATCTTTTCTCATTAAATCTTTTTTCCCCTCCCCAGCTTCGAACCCGCCTCATATGGTGGGACTTTGTACTTGGGAGGTTACTGGGGGATCTAGCAGGATAGGCTTCTATCCACTATCTACCCACCACGGGTACAATCTCATACCCTGGTGGATAGGTACACTGATACACTGTATCTAGTGTGGGCACGGCCCTTCTCCAAGATGGCAGCTGGCTCCCACAGTACTATCTTACGCTTACACCATTCAAGCATATCGCTGCAGGGGCACGTAATTGGATGTGCGCCACCAGGTGGCGCATGCGCAAGCTTCAGAGCGGAGTCGGTGGCCTAGGTGACATTCGACGTATTCACGTCGAATGCTCCTGACAGCAGTGATCACAGACAAGCCCCGCCATTGGCCAGCGCGGCGCTCTGTCTCCGCCCACAACCCGGCCCACACCATATATAGGACGCCAGAGACGGCAAATGGCGCCATTCTTCCTGAGACATCTACCTATGCACATCAGGGCGAATTTTTGGTTCTGAGTTCCACGGACCCTCCCTGTTCCAGGCTATGCGACTTGCACCTTGCTTAAAAGTAAGTGCCTCTTACCCCATACCTAAAAGGAACGGGATCCCCTGGTATTGGGGAGCCTATATTCAGTGCTGAACCCGGTTTTCAAGGGGGGACTTTTCCATGTGGTACTTATGGTGGGGTTAGCTCACAGTTGCTTTAAGGTTACCACTCATTTCTATTATTTGCCCTATTACAGACAGCCATCAATTTTCTGAGGCTGAGGACGCCAAATGTTGGGATCATTGATTGTATATCCAGCCGTCTTGTAGAGTTATAGGACAGTCCAGGCCACCTGGTGTGGGGTGTCTCTGGCCCCCGGCATGCAATACACTCAACCCGGGATGCCCTGGGAGGACGTAAGTCACATGAGAATTTAACTAATGCAGGAGATATATATATATGGTGCATATGTGTATAAATTGTAACAGTATGATTTTTGACTTTTTAGATTGTGATGTATTTTCCCTGAAGAAGACTTTTCTCTGTTAAGATATAAACGTTGAAACGCGTTGGAAATCCCACTACTCTATACCAGGGTGGTCATCAATGGTGACTGCATTGGGTAGTGTGATACATCACTCTCTTCTTTATACAAATTTTCTATATGCAAACTATATACCACAACCATCATTGGATGTACATGCAGAATCACCTTTATGTCTTGAACTTTAATATATGTCTATATGTCTATTGATTTAAATGCTTTTTGTGTAAAATTTACATTTTTTTAACTTTGAACGATACAAAATAAAATTGAATTTTATTTAAAAACAAAAAACTCTAAATTCATTGCCTTAAAAATCGCTTAAGAGGTATTATATTTTTCTACATATGTATATGGGATGATGGCAATGACACGTCCATACCACCGGGGTCATACTTATATATACTGCGGCAGGTTGGCTCGCCTGGGCAAATTGCCGTAGGTATACTTCGGCCGCTTTAAGACCACTAGGGGGCCCATGGCATGATGACGGAGCCAGTGTGCGTGCCTGGCAGCAGCGATGTTCGCCGGGCACCCTCAATCGCTCCTGAGAGACACAGAATGGAGGTCTGTCATTGTAAATAGACAGATCTCTGTTCTGTCAGGGGTGAGGAGATGCATCTGTTGTTCATACTAAGTATGAACAGCAATATGTCTCCTCTTTCAGGCAGTCCCATCCCCCCACAGTTAGAATCACTCCCTAGGACATGCAATTAACCACTTGATCGCCCCCTAGTGTTAGACCATTCCCTGCCAGTGACATTTTTACAGTAATCAGTGGCTATTTTTTAGCTCTATTCACCGTATAAATGTCAATGGTTACAAAAAAGTGTCAAGTGTCCGATCTGTCCGCCGCAATGTCGCAGTCAAAATAAAAATCTCAGATCGCCGTCATTACTAGTAAAACAAAAAAAAAGTATAATGAAAATGCCATAAATCTATTCCTTATTTTGTAGACGCTATAACTTTTGCGCAAACCAATCATGATACGCTTATTGCAATTTTTTTTTTTTTTTTACCAAAAATATGTAGAACAACACATATCTGCCTAAACTGAGGAAGAAATGTTTTTTTTAATATTTTTGGGGGGATATTTATTATAGCAAAAAGTAAAAAAAAATTGCAAAATTTACGCTTTTTTTTGTTTATATCGCAAAAAATAAAAATCGTAGAGGTGATCAAACACCACCAAAAGAAAGTTCTAATTGTGGGAAAAAAAGGACATCAATTTTGTTTGGGTACAACTTCGCACAACCGCGCAATTGTCAGTTAAAGCGACGCAGTGCAGTATCGCAAAAAATGGTCTATTCAGGAAGGGGGCAAATCCTTCCGGAGCTGAAGTGGTTAAGCCTGCAAACGGTGGGATTGATTTACTAAAGCAGCAGAGGCTGTTCATTTAGCAATATAACTTTGTGGAGAAGATGAAGCTGTCGCTTTACCCTATAATTTTTTTAGAAAAAATCTGTTCTAGGTATGAGAAAAATGTAAACGTTTGGTGGTTGGTGGCTTAGTTTAACTATCCTAGAGCTGTTCTTATGTCAAGATTGTATTGATTGCCCTTTTCTTGCCCACGTCTTGTCACAGTTGTCCATTTTCCCTATTTAAAAAATTTGAGTCCCAACCTATAAGGGGCATTGCATACCTAAATACTCCTACTCCTGGTGGATTTGTGTGATGCCATGAAGATAGGTCAGGAAAGGAAAATTGTGGTAAGTATGGGTAATCAATTTTCCATTTTCCCAAAATCTCCATGACATCACACATGGGAATACCACCAAAAGACTAGGGGCGTGTCCGGACACGAAGCGGAGCAGACGTGTCTGTGTTGAGCTCCGCACAGACAGTGATAATTAATTGCCATCCTGCCTTGCTTTACCCCCTTCTACATTGAAGGCATCGGCATACTTCTGGGGACATTGTGCACTGACGCTACAACTATTTATTTTCAGTGGATTTTACTCGGCCGTGTACTTCTTGGCCCGGCTTCTTGATTCTCGGGCTCGAGGCCCGCCGCCATCTTGGGGCCTGCGAGCCCTCCTTCTCAGTACACCGAGACCTGAGGGAGAACTGTTCGCTACATCCCGGGGCTCCGGCGATCTATCCCAGAGAGCATCGGAAGACCCTGCGGTGGGGGAGAACTACATACAGTCACCCGAGGTCTCCCAGATTCGGATACTCTGCGGCTGCCACTGTGCTGGGACCTGCGGCCTATCGATCTGCCTCCTACCTCCTTCCACGGGCACATTGAGTAACAGGCCATCCGCCTCCTCCATACATAGCTGACACCCTTGACAGCGACTATTAGCCATCATATCGGTTGGGCTGCGCAGAAAATAACTGGCCCTGAGTGGAGCGGAACTCTCCTGACCGGCAGCTACTCTTAGGAAAGACCGCGGCTTCGGCCTAGGTGCGGAGGTTGGCGGCCATCTTGGGACTCTGCATACACCCAGTCTCTCTGCCCGCAACCCACTCCTGCACTAACTGAACGGTGATCTGAGTTCACCACCTCACCCCACAGCTACTCAAACAGGTACTTTCAAAACTGATGTAATTAACAAACGAATGGTGGTCACCCCACCTAATATGGGCTATGTCCCCTAAGTGAACATAGAGGCCCGCCTGCTCCCCGAGACCTCTGCTACGCCATATTAAACATCTATAGATCCAGAGGTTAGCCAGATTGTCTGCCACAATTTCTGACTATTACATGGGCAAAGTTGGCCAGCAGCAGCAAAACTATAAGCCCCTATTTGGGTCACACGAAGGTTCAAATATGGAACGCTATGTCACTAGGCCACAACTTATGACCTCAAACTCCCCCACTGACCCTTTTGAGGTGATGGATACATCCATGGGAGCGGAAAATGCTGTAAACAAACCATCTACTATTACTCAATGTCCAGGTCTCGACTCTCCCGCTCCGCACGAGATTCTTACCCCAGACATACTAGACGCCAAGCTTGATGCCAAGTTACAGCTCTTACTACAACAAATCACAAATAATGTCTCATCAGAGGTAAACATATTAGCTGCAGAACTGAGAGGAGAGATTGACCAAATTGGTGAACGTACTAATACTCTCAAGAACAAATTCGATGAGATGATAAACTATGTACAAGCTATTGAAGAGGAAAACCATAACTTACGTTTGTCAGTCTCCCAATTACAGCTACAGCAGGAGGACTTGGAAAATAGAGAAAGAAGACAAAACTTACGCTTTCGAGGTATCCCGGAAACGGTGGGAGACCCTGATCTTCGTCCCTATCTTCTGGGTCTCTTTAATACTTTGGCCCCTACGGTGGTGGATATTGATTGGCGCCTTGATAGGGCCCATCGGTCTCTGGCTCCCAGGCCTCCGGTTGGAGCCAGACCCAGAGATGTCATAGTGAAATTTCATTATTTTGAAAGCAAGGAAGTGCTCATCATTGCTACTCGCAACAAATCCCAACTTACATACAAGGGGGCAAAACTCCAGTGACCTTTCTCCCATTACCCTTGCTAAACGTAGGAATCTGCGCCCAATCACACTCCACCTACAACATCACAAGATCCCATGCTACTGGGGCTTTCCATTCCGCCTCACCGTATCCAAGGATGGCGTACAGCATACTCTGCGTGAGTTATTGGAAGGTGAGGCATTTTTGAAAGGTCTCGGCCTACCTCCACTCCCGGAAGAGGATTTGATCCCTCCTAACAATCAGGCTCGTCCGCCTCCTACTACACCCAGTCGCATCTGGACCCCTGTGAGAGACAAATCCAGGAAATGCTTCTCCACACCCCAGCGTCTTCGTACCTCAAAGAAACCTCCTTGATCGCTCAACATCTATCTCCATGGATTCATCCACATAGTACTACTCAGAATGCTCTCAACTTCATATGTTCTTAGAGTAGTAAAAGTTGATACTCTGATCTACCATATTTTTTCCTTTGGACATCTACCCTGCTCCTTTGGTTTCTGGTTTTGTTTTTGTTTTATTCAAGGGTAGAACTATTTTTCCTCAACCTGTGAGGTCTCATAGTTAATGTCCATTTTTCCCTCATGGCCATAAGTTAACAGACCCTTCAGTACGTTTCGCTGTTTTTTTTCTATTAGGTTAACCACTTTTTTAACGTCAGAATCTATTCCTAATGCTAACGAGTTCATAAGGCGAGTGGCGAGTACTTCTCAGTTCTATACCTAGAGTCTCCTGATGGAAGTCCGTATACGCCCCTACCTGGTCTTGACATTTGTTCAAGGCCTCCTGAGATGCAGTTGCCTCTCAGGCCTTATAGAATTTCAGTTTTTGTTTTTATTTCTTTTCCAGTTGGTTCTTTTTTTTTTTTTTATGTTCATGGATATCACTCTGGTGCTAAGGATGCAAATGTCTTATGCCTGCCTTTCTAACCAAATGCAGTTTTATTACAGGATATGTCTGATGATATGTGGGTATGTTTCTTTGTTCCTCGATGTCTGTAACCTTACAAAAGCTAATCTAATGGGTTCATACATATGGCTTTGAAAACTATGTCATATAATGTTAAAGGTCTGGGTTCCGTCCATAAACACTGGATGGCCCTGAAGGACTTCAGGGCCTCAGGCGCAGATGTGGTGATGATCCAAGAGAACCATTTTAAGTCTGACGGTTCGCTTAAATTTGCCCACTTCCTTCCTTGCCTCGAATCCCTCGGGCAGGGCGGGAGTGGCGATTTTGATTAGGAAGTCATGTCATATTAAGTTTAAAAGATCCCAAGCTGATCCTCTTGGTAGATACCTCATTCTGGATTGTGAATTTATGACTACATCGTTTTCCCTCATTAATCTTTATGCTCCTAATACAGGCCAGATTGAGTTCCTTAATAAATTGTTTGACTCTCCTCATTACCCATCGCAACCTTTCATGATCATAGGAGGGAACTTCAATCTGGTTATGTCCCCTAATAGAGACAGACAAACCCTTTTTAATATCAGGCCCTCTAAAAAGATTTCATCCCAAGCTAACTCTTTTCGCAAATGTATAAGGTCTCATCGACTGTTTGACTCATGGAGGATCAGACACCCCTCCTCTAAACAGTTCACCTTCTATTCTTCAGCCCACAAAATGTACTCACGCCTTGACCACTTCTTTATATCAGTCCCACTCATATCTTATGTGGCTGAGGTTGCTATATCACCTATTACATGGTCGGACCATGCTCCCATCAGGTTGCATCTCACGCTTTCCCAGGCCTACCCTAAGTCATGTCATTGGCGCTTAAAAGACCATTTGCTACAATCTAAGGTCTCAAGTACTATACTGGCCAAAAATCTAGAAGAATATTTTCAACATAACATAGGGTCAGTCAGATTTTTCCACACTTTGGGAGGCACATAAAACTGTTTTTCGTGGCGCTTGCATAGCCGAAAGCTCCAGACTAAAGAAAGATAGAAATAGTCTTTTACAGTCCCTTACCTCTGCTCTGGTCTCTGTGGAGCGGAGACTGTTGCGTGGTCCCACAGTATCAAAACTACGCAGGGTTATCTCCCTTAGAGAGCAAATTAAATCAATACAACTGGGCAGGGCAGCCAGGTCTTTACTATGGACAAAGCAAAAGTTTTACAAATACTCAAACAAACCACATACAATGCTAGTTAATAAACTACGCCCGCGTCCATTTAACTCATTTCCTGATTTCCTTCAACAGACAGATGGATCTAGAGTATACTGCCCCCGTGCAATGTCCAGCACCTTTGGCAAATTTTACCATAAATTGTATAACTGCCTCACTCCTGAGCACGGTTTTAACTTTGCTCAGGAAAAATTACAAAAATTATTTTCTAATATAAAACTCCCAAAGCTATCTTCGGAAGAGTTGGACAGTTTGAATTTAGACATAACGACTGAAGAACTATTGTCCATAGTTAAGAAACTCCCATTACACAAATCACTCGGCCCTGACGGTTTACCCTATTTTTACTACAAATCTTTTTTTGATATTCTTTCTCCACACATGCTAACCCTCTATAAGTCCCTGCTTAAGGGTATATCTCCTCTTTCACAATTCTCTCATTCATTTATCTCTATCATCCCAAAGCCAGGTAAGGACCCCTCTATCCCAGATAATTATAGGCCGATAGCTCTTCTAAATTCAGATTATAAGATTTTTACAAAAATTCTTGCATCCAGATTATCTAGGATTATCTCTAAATTGATTCATAAGGATCAGGTGGGTTTTGTGCCTGGTAGACATGCGGAAGACAATACCCGTCGTACAATAGATCTGATAGATCTTTTGGATAGAACCTCTAGACAGGCACTGGTCTTAAGTCTAGATGCACAAAAGGCCTTCAATAGGTTAAGCTGGCCTTATATGTTTAATGTTTTAAAGACGTATGGCTTTGGGGGTCCTTATCTGAAGGCTTTGGAGGCTATATATTCAACAATTACAGCTCAAGTACAGATGCCATCTTTCCTGTCACCAAGCTTTCCCATGACTAATGGTACGCGGCAGGGTTGTCCCTTATCACCATTACTTTTTATTCTCTGTTTGGAACCCTTCGCCGAGTCAATCCGCACTCATCCGTATATTCAGGGGGTGGTAATGCGGAAGGGGGAATATAAATTATCACTTTTTGTGGATGACATCTTGCTCACGATCACCAATCCATTGATTTCTCTCCCCTCTCTACACAAATTGTTGTCCTCCTTCGGAGCCATCTCGGGCTAAAAGGTTAACACGTCCAAAACTGAAGCCCTGCCCATACATATCCCATTACACACATTATCACAGCTCAAAGAATCATATCCCTAAAAGTGGTGCAAAACTTCCCTCAAATACTTAGGTATTCTTCTCACCCCATCCTACTCTTCTCTTAACTCTGCTAACTTTCCACCCTTGGTTCTGGAAATTAATAAATCCTTGATGACTTGGGCTAAGTACCCGTTGTCCTTGTTGGGCAGGATAAATGTTTTAAAAATGTCTATTTTACCTAGACTGCTATACCATTTTGAAACATTACCAGTTGCTTTGCCCTCATCCCAATTAAAGACACTTCAGCATTTCTTGTAAAAAAAAAAAAGACACTTCAGCGTAACTTTCTAAAGTTTATATGGGGTAATAGGGCTCATCGTATAGCAAGTTCAGTGGTGTTTGCTCCGAGGTCCAGAGGTGGAATGGGTGCACTGGACTTTATCAAATATTATTATGCTTCACATTTAAGACCTATTATTTCTTGCTCCTCTCTATTTGCTCCAAATCAATGGACCGCTATTGAAAAAGGTGTGATTTACCCAGTTCACCCGAGTTCCTTGGTTTGGGAGGGTTCCTTATCTTTGGATCTCACTTTCAAACACCAGTGCACTGCCCCAATGAATTTTACCTTAAACATTTGGCATAAATGTCTTAAAGAATATCATCTTGCCTCGCCTTGCTCCCCGCTCACTAATGTATTGTTTAACCCATTTATACCAGACAGTTTGTCCTTGGGCAGGATCTTCCCATGGCTTAACGCCTCCCTTTTTCAACTTCGAATCTTAGTACACCCTGTTACGCGAAGGCTACATTCCTTTGACACTTTACGTGAGAAATTCAATATTCCTCCCCACCTTTTCTACTTCTACCTGCAGGTTAGACATTTTTTTCACTCTAAATCTTCAACTTTAACTCTCGACAGTCCAACTACCTTCGAATACATATGCACTCAAGGTCCCCACCAACTACACTTCATATCCTCTATCCATCGTATCCTTCATGAGTTGACACCTCTTACTTAGACGATGCATCATTACATGGGAAAGTGGTCCCATTTGATAGGCAGATATATTTCAATTCAGATGTGGGATAAGATTTGGTCTTCTGTTTCCAAGTCTTCCAAGTGTGTGACCCAACGGGAGACTTCTCTGAAAATTCTTATGTTTTGGTATAGAAACCCTGATGTTATTCACAAATATGATCCTTCAGTTTCGCCACGCTGTTGGCGTTGTGGGACTGACACGGGTTCCTTATTCTATATATTTTGGCAGTGTTCAATGATACAGCCTTTTTGGGGTGAGGTAAGGCTCCTGATACAGAAAGTGTTGGATAAATCCCCCCCACTCAACTCCTTGCATTATTTGTTGAGCCTTCCTTTTTCTGGCTTAACCAAAAGAGCAAACCGGCTTCTTTCTTATATACTGCTGGCTGCCAAACAACTTATTCCCCTGTGTTGGCTGTCCAACGCCCCTCCTCCTTGGCCCAAATTTTTACAACTAGTGGCTGATATCCGAAGAATGGAATATCTAACGGCCTCAGTACATGACACTATCCCCCAATTGTGGGAACCCTGGAATAGGTCGGAATTTGGGACCCCTATGCCAAATACTGTTTTTTAAACTTTTACTGGCATAGGCCTTCCATGTGATCATGAGATTCCACCCTCCATTTGTCCCATCTTTACATATGTTATTTAGAACTTATTATTCCATACCACATATCCTCCACGGAATTTATGTTCTTCTTTTTTATACAATTAACTTATGGTTTTGATCCTGCACTTCTATTTTAGGATTGTTTATTTTCTATATCCTTGGACATAATGTGCAGAGCGCCTCTGCGCTCTGTAATTGTGAATTCTGAATCCTATGTACTCATCTTGTTTTGATATCCAGATGTTTTCAATAACTTTATATTTTATAATGTACAATAATGCTGTACTTGTGCATTTTACAATGTTAAAAATTCTAATAAAAATACAATTATAAAAAAAAAAAACTACCAAAGACTGTGTCCTTTGCTGTCCTGTGTTGTCCATATGTAGGGAGACAGCTTGATTCTTGATCACCTGGGCAAAGGTCTGTTGGGTGCAGGTTGCTGCCCTAAGAGGCAGTACGTCTGACACCAATTAAGATCCTATGGTGGATAAACCTCCAATTTTGGAAATAAACATGTTAACATGCTGGTGATATATTTTCCTTGGTTTCTCTGTTTTCAACACTTTTCTCAGTATTATCTATGCAATTAGAAACACATTTGTATAATTGAGCACTTGATTTTACACTATTTAGGAATCCTACAGCGTTTCCTATAATTAGATTTTTGGGCATTTAAGCGCTTTACAGGATTTGGTAGCATTTCTTCTAATTTATGCAAATTTGTTTTCATACACTCTTTTTAGGTAAAAATGCATACATTGGATAGCGTACAGCATCAAAAGTAACATCATTAGGCAATATGGCACCATTGTAAGTCATGTATGGTGTATGCTCCCAGAGTCATATAGCTGTTTGAACAGGCTCAAATTGAGCTCAGAAACAATGACTAAAGTCCAGACGACCAGGTATAAGTTGCATACTGTGTAACAGCCAATGTATGGAAACATTTTAGTAATATGTCAGGAATAGGGATGAGCCGAACAGCCCCCGGTTCGGTTCACACTAGAACCTGCGAATGGACCGAAAATTCGCACGAATGTTAGAACCCCATTGACGTCTATGGGACTTGAACGTTCGAAATCAAAAGTGCTCATTTTAAAGGCTAATTTGCATGGTATTGTCCTAAAAAGGGTTTGGGGACCCGAGTCCTGCCCCAGGGCACATATCTCAATGCAAAAAAAAGTTTTAAAAACGGACGTTTTTTCGGGAGCAGTGATTTTAATGATGCTTAAAGTAAAAAAAAAAAAGTGAAATATTCCTTTAAATATCGTACCTGGGGGGTGTCTATAGTATGCCTGTAAAGTGGCGCATGTTTCTCGTGCTTAGAACAGTCCCTGCACAAAATGACATTTTTAAAGGAATAAAAGTCATTTAAAACTGCTTGCAGCTTTAATGTAATGTCGGGTCCTGGCAATATGGATGAAAATCAGTGAGACAAACGGCATGGGTACCCGCCCCCAGTCCATTACCAGGCCCTTTGGGTCTTGTATGGATATTAAGGGGAACCCCGCACCCAAATTAAAAAAAGGAAAGGTGTGGGGCCACCAGGCCCTATATACTCTGAACAGCAGTAGACAGGCGGTGCAAACAAGACAGGGACTGTAGGTTTGTTGTTAAGTAGAATCTGTTTGTAATTTTGAACTGGTAGATTTTTAACGTGTTTAGCTCCAGCAAAAAAATCTATTTTATTCAGAAGATTTCACCTCACTTTTTGTCCCAATGACAAATGTTTTTTGAAAACTTGGGGTTTTTAGTGAAACAAGGATTGGTGATAAAGCATCAGTGGAAAGGGGAAACATTTTTCCCATATTAACTCTTACAGGAGAGAATTTCCCTTCCTAGGGGTAGATTTCATCTCACTTCCTGTTGTCTCCTTCCGTTTGCAAGTAGGAGTCGTTTGTAAGTTGGATGTTTGAAAGTAGGGGCCTGCCTTATATACTCAGTAGAAATTTGGGCCTTAGGTGTTGGTGTAACCACAACACTGTAAGCCCTCACAGGGCCCTGCTTTGAAATATTAGATCAAGAATTGTAATTACATGCCCCTGTTGAACAGGGGCAGAAAAATTGGGCCTTTGGTGCTGGTGCCAGAACACTGTAAGTCCTCACAGTTACTCTTGGTGGGCGCAGAAATGGGCCCTGCTGTGAAATATTAGATCAAGAATTCTAAATACATGTCCCTGTTGAACAGGGGCAGAGAAATTGGGCCTTAGGCACTGGTACTGGTGCCACAACACTGCAACCTCTCACAGATACTCTAGTTGGAGCGCAGGAACGAGCCCTGCTGCAAAGAATTGCATTAAAGATTGTAATTACATGCCCCTGTTAAACAGGGGTTGAAAAATTGGGCCTTAGGCACTGGTGCCACAACACTGCAACCCCTCACAGATACTCTAGTTGGAGCGCAGGAACTAGCCCTGCTGCAAAAAATTGCAGCAAAAATTGTAATTACACGCCCCTGTTAAACGGGCTGAAAAATTGGGCCTTAGGCACTGGAGCTATAATACTGCAACCCCTCACAGATACTCTAGTTGGAGCACAGGAACTAGCCCTGCTGCAAAGAATTGCATCAAAAATTATAATTACACGCCCCTGTTAAACAGGGGCTGAAAATTGGGCTTTAGGCACTGGTGGCGGCGCCCAGAACCAAAAATGTTCTTACAAGCTATCAGCATAATCATTGAGGAGGAAGAGGATAATTACTCAGCATCAGCATAGGCAGTCTTTGAAGGGATCTGACATTTAAAAAAATATTCGGTTACATCAGCATCAGGTGCTTGGTAGCTGGTGGTGATCCAAGACTGATTCATTTTTATGAAGGTCAGTCGATCGACCGAGTCGGTGGACAGACGCACCCTGTGATCGGTTACAAAGTCTCCAGCAGCACTGAATGTGCGTTCCGAAAGAATGCTGGATGCAGGACAGGCCAGTAGCTCAATTGCATACTGTGCAAGCTCTGGCCAGTGATCCATCCTCAAGACCCAGTATCCCAGAGGATTTTCTTTGGGAAAGGTGTCCAAGTCAGATCTTGCCCCTAGGTATTCCTGCACCATGTAAAACAGACGCTGGCGATGGTTGCTGGAACCGATCATACCTTGGGGCTGCGGACTAAAAAATTGTCTGAACGCATCAGTCAGAAGGCCACCTTCTCCACCGCTCCTTCTTTGACTGACCGAAGCCTCAGCAACACGTTGTCCAGGAACAGGAGTTTGTAACCTCCCAGTCTCTGGGAACGCATTGCACAGACCTTCCGAAGATGTTTCATCCTCTGCTCCCTCTGCGATGGCAAGATAAAGTTTGCAACCTTATCTTTGTAACATGGATCAAGGAGGGTTGCCAGCCAGTATTGATCCCTCTCCTTGATACCACGAATACGAGGATCCTTCCGCAGGCTTTGCAGGATCAGGGAGGCCATGCAGCGTAGGTTTGCTGAGGCATTCGGTCCGGAGCCCTCTGGGTCACTAAGGACGACATGATCCGCAGCCACCTCCTCCCAGCCACATACAAATCGATGGGTTTCTTGGGACTGTAAATGATCCCTTAAAGACTGCTGCTGATGCTGAGTGCCAGGCTCCACCTCCATGCTGACACAATCCTCCTCCTCCTCGTCCTTTTCCTGTGTGATCAGTGGGCACGCAGGAACACTGTCTGGATAAAGGGGGCCTTGAGAGCTAAGGAAGTCCTCCTCTTCCTGCCTCTGTTCTGCCTCAAGTGCCCTGTCCATTATTCCACGCAGCGTGTGCTCCAACAGGTGGACAAGGGGGACAGTGTCACTGATGCATGCACTGTCACTTGTCACCATCCTCGTGGCCTCCTCAAATGGTGACAGGACAGTGCATGCATCCCTGATCATGGCCCACTGGTGTGGGGAAAAAAAACCCTGTCCTGGTGCCATAGTCGCACAGGTACTCATTGATGGCCCTCTGCTGCGTGTGCAGCCGCTGCAGCATGGCCAACGTTGAGTTCCACCATGTCACAGATTAGGCAGTTCTTGGGCAGGTTAAATTCCTTTTGGAGGTCTGCCAGCCAAGCACTGGCATTATATGACCGGCGGAAATGCACACAGACTTTCCTGGCCTGCCTCAGGACATCCTGTAAGCCCGTGTACCTGCCCAAGAACCGCTGCACCTCCAAGTTAAGGACATGAGCCAAACAGGGCATATGGGTCATTTGTCCCTGTCGGAGGGTGGAGAGAATGTTGCTGCCATTGTCGCAAACCACCATTCCTGTCTTAGATTGGCGTGACGTCAACCACCTCTAAACCTGCCCCTGCAGAGCTGACAGAACCTCTGCCCCAGTGTGGCTCCTGTCCATCAAGCTCAAGCACCGCATGGCATCTGCGTACTTGCGTAGCCCCTTGAACACCTACGGAGCACCGCTGGTTCCGAGGACAAAGCATAGGAAGAGGCCATGGAGGAAGAAGAAGAGGAGGGGGTGGAGGAGAGAGGTGTGTCAGAATCACCAGTAGTGGCATTTTGGAGGCGTGGTAGCGGAACAAACTCCAACACTACTGCATCTTGTCCTGCATCCTTCCCAGCTGCCAGCAGAGTCACCCAATGCACCGTGAAACTTAGATAACGTCCCTGTCCATGCCTGCTGGATCATGAGTCAGCGGTAATATGCACCTTACCACTGACCGCCCTGTCCAGCGAGGCCAAGACATTGCCTTCCACATGCTGGTAGAGAGCCGGAATCGCCTTCCGTGAGAAAAAGTGGGCGTTTGGGAACCTGCCACTGAGGAACTGCACATTCCACAAAATCACGGAAGGGGGCAGAGTCTACCAACTGAAAAGGTAGCAGTTGAAGTGCTAGCAATTTTGCCAAGCTAGCATTTAACCGCTGGGCATGTGGATAGCTGGGAGCGAACTTCTTTCTGCGGTGCAGCAGCTGGGCCAGGGAAATTTGCCTGGTACAATCTGACGTCGGTGTACCAATAGCAGATTGCCCGCAAGTACTTGGCTGTGACACACCTAATTTTACACCTTCATTCCTCTCAGTGCAGGTCTCAGAGAGGACTGAAGGTATAGTGGGTTGGAGATCCCAGCTGATGAGGAGCAAGGAGAGGTCCTCTTTGTACTTTGGTGTGGGTCTTTTAGGTACGCTTGCCAACGAACTGCATGGCAGGTCAACATATGTCTGGTCAAGCATGTGGTACCCAAGCGGGAGATGTTTTGGCCACGTGAGATACGCTTTAGACATATGTTGCAAATAGCAGCGGTGTGATCTGATGCACTCGTCTCAAAAAAGGCCCACAAATAACTTTTGGAATAACGTGCAGAGACAGCAGCGCCCTGCACATGCGGAGCTCTGCGGTGTGATGCAGTCAGTGTGCTGCCCTTCGGCTGGCCCCTGGAGGGCATCCTGCCTGGTTGGTGATGTGACTCCTCCTCCTCCTCTCTCCTATCAGGCACCCTTGTTGAGTCAGTGACCTCATCATCACCTCCCTCCTCATCACTGGAGCAAACCTGGCAGTATGCTGCAGCAGGGGGAACATGACTGCCAGATTGCTGTCCTTCTTGGGCACCCCCTCTGTCCGTGCCCACATTACTGCCTTCATCTAGCTCAGTATCCTCATCAGAGCCTTCAAAACGCTGGGCATCCTCCTGGAGCATGTACCCAACACTGTGGTCAAACAGTTCGACTCCTCAGGAGGACATGGTGGGGCTAGGGAAGGAGTCACTGATGCCATTGAGCCGAGGGAAGAGGCCGCATGGCAGCTGCTTTGCCAGACAAAGTACCCTGAGCCTGGTTGAGAGAGGATAAGGAGGATGAGGACGGCTTGGTCATCCACTCGACCAAGTCTTCTGCATGTTGCGGCTCAACATGGCCAGCTGCTGAAAAAAAGGTCAAGCGTGTCCCATGGCCACATGCTGATGAGGATGCACCGTGTCCACGACCAGCACTGTTGCCTCTAGACACAGAGCCTGCTTGCCCTCTGTTATTGGCTTGTGACTGTCTGCCTTCCAGACATATTATTGGCCTGCAGTGAGCTGCACAAAACTGGGATATATATATTAAATATATTATATATACACACACACACACACACACCGATTATACTGCAGCTAGCAGAATCAACTGCCTGCCTGTAGTATTATTAGTATAATAACACCTTAACTTGTCTTCAGATAGCTATACTGTAGGTGCAACTGTGCAGGGTACAGAGTACAGTAACTGGAAATACGTCAAAAGCCTACACAAGCACCTGGTTGCAGGTAGCTTTACTGTAGGTGAGACTGTGCAGGGTACACAGTAAAGTAGCTGGAAATGCTTCAATGAGCCTACACAAGCACCTGGCTGCAGGTTGGAAATACTGTAAAAACACCTGCCTGTCAGTATATTGGGAAGATAAGAACAATATCTAGCTAAACTGAATACAGTGTATGTATGTATATGTGTATATATACACACACACAATACACTGTAACTGCAGCTAACTGACTCGACCTGCCTACTCTAACTTAAATCAAATGAATCTGTCTGTGTCTCTCTCTCTCTATCTGAACGCCGGAACACACTACACAGGGCCGCCGTGCAGGCAGCCTTATATAGTGTGGGGTGTGTACTAAACCCCCTGAGCCATAATTGGCCAAAGCCTCCTTGGCTTTGGCCAATTACGGCTCTCTGTTCAGACGGCGCTGTGATTAGCCAAGCATGCCGGTCATAGTGCATGCTTGGCCAATCATCAGCCAGCAATGCACTGCAATGCCGCAGTGAATTATGGGCCATGACGAGCCACTCGAATTTGGAGCAAACAGTCCATATCGTTCTTAATTCGGCGAACAACCGAACACGCAATGTTCGAGTTGAACATGGGTTCCACTCAAATACGAAGCTCATCCCTAGTCAGGAAAAGGGAAAGGGAGAGAAAAATAACAATAGGTGGGAGTGAGGGGGTAGTCAAAAGGGTATTAGTAGGAAAAGAGACCCCATTAGTGCGATTCATCCTTTCCATTTGCCCTGGTGACTCTTATCACTGAGAGTGAAAGCGAAAGAAAATCCCAAATTTTAAGTTGAAGAACAGAAATAGAAAAAATCTTCTGATGTGGACACTAGTTCTGGTGACAACAAGGAATTCCCTCACTTTGTAAGGATTCTCTCACTTTTTTCTTGGCTATGGGACAGGAAGTAAATGGAAATCTCCCTAAGGCTATCAAGATGGGGAAAAGGGGAGGATGGGATTATTACGGTGCCACCAATAAGATAGGACAATTTTTTAATAAAATATTCTTATTTATTTTATTTGATATCAAAAACATCTAAAATGTTACATGAAAAAGTACAAAAGCACAAAACAAAAACAAAATTGCAGTTCAAGTAATTGACCATCACCAATGATGTTGAAGGGTGATCGTAGTCTTTTGTTCCCAACTAGTTTCGCCAAAACATTGGCTTCATCAGGGGAATGTATAAATATACTGCAGAGAGTAAAACCACTAGAACAAAGAAAAGATGCATTATTAGATCAACATAGTCTTGTAACGCTGAAGGCAGACCGTCGCTTCGCAGAGCGGTCAAATTGCCGCTCACCCATATCCCCCAGTCCTCCCACCCCCCACACACCCAGAACATACCATGCAAAGGCTCCAGAACGCAAGGGATACACCACCAAAACACTGGGAATGGAAGTTACACTCAGCCCAGTATTTGGCTACAGGGGAATTAGAGGGCGCCTTAAAAAGAGAAGTTTAGCATATAAATATTAAGAGATTCTTTTAATCTTATTTAACAAAGGGAACTGAGCCTCAATTACATACCCTAATTATATGCAAAAACAAGGCGCTCGATGTTGCGTGGGAGAAATTCACAGCGCAGTCAGTGCACTTAAAAAAAAATTGCATGAATGCAGTCAGAAAGACTGGAAAAACAGAATTAAAAAAAGTAATGTGAGTAGAATGATCTTAACAAAATATGAATAATTCATATAGTATCTGTTGATGTCAAATTAGGGGACATGGTAGATATGTTAAGAGAGGCTTACCGGAAAGGCATAAACTTGAAGATAAGAATGCATCCTATAGATGAGGTTCCGCCAGTATATTGGCTAAACTTTGGAACCTCCACAGAAAGTCCTGATAACACCGGCTATTATAGATGATCTAAAAGTCAATACATATGACAAAATGCTATCAGCGAAAAAGTTCAGCCAATATAGTCATATGTAGCAATATAGTAACAAATGCCTGCTGTGATAAGGAGATTTTTTAAAATCTATTATCTTTCACATATGTAACCAGTTCCCCATGATGGTCCCGCAGCGAAGGGATAAATGTTTGTGAAGTAAGACTGCCTTTTAAAACCCCCACCTGATCAGCATGATGAAAATCAGCTGGTCAGGAGCGGACGAGAGGCGGACGGGGCGCATGCGCAATGGCCAGAGTCATCTGCCTACATGTCCCATAAGTCCGAGCGTCGGTCAGGTCACATGGCTTCTGTTGCCAGTAACGCGATCAATAGATGTGGAAGTGCAACGGAGTATTCCAGAAGAAGGGAGAGGAGAGAAAACCTCACAACCAACCAAAGGAAAGGGGGAGGAGGCGATGAGTGTGGCGTTGGAATATTGCGATGGTCCCGGCCGAAGGGGCGGGCTGACAATAAAGTCAGCCCTTGGGCATCCATGCAGCCAAAGGCTGTAGTGGAACAAATTCCCAAACGAATGGGAGGTGAATCCAACCAGTGCACTAGACCCCCACGGCAGATCCCGGGAGGGGGGGGGAAAGGGGGAAAGTCTGAAAATTCAAACTGACCGGGGACACAGGTAGAGCGGCCCTGACAGTGGGCAGTTGGTATCGCCACAATAGCCGCAGTGCGATAATAACGGCAGAATGCCTGCAACAATACAAGTGTATATTAGGTGTTACAATTGCATTGATTAAAACAGGTATAATGGTTCAGCAATCAGTAATATAATACATCTAACTTCAATATATCTCTACATGGATGTTGGTCACCATAATAACAATTTTAATTACTACTTCTTAATGATTCAAATATTTCGATGCACATACAATAAAGACAGACAGTTAAAATTACAATACATGCAGTATTAGTTACACATAATGACTACTATGAATAATCATTTCAACATACAGATTTAGAGTCAACCAGCAGTGGGTACAGGATGGAGGCAGGGAGTAAGGACAGATGGATCACCGAACCAAAGGGGCCCAATTAGACATAAGACCAGCCAGCCAGTGAGGAGGCAATTGATGGGTAGACCAGCTAGATAACAAAAAATATAAGTGCCATTCTAAAGAAAAGATTTAAAGCTGATATACTCATTAAGGCCAGGGTATTTAACCGCGTTCAATAAATATATCCATCTAGTCTCCATCTGAAGCAGTGAGTTGTCAATGTTGCCTCCCCTGGTATGAGAAGGAATATGCCCAAGGGCCGCAAATTTGACAACATAGGGATCAAAGTTATGTTCTGTGGCCACATGCCTACTTAAAGCTGTAGTGGTTAAATGTTTGTATAAAGGTGCGATATGGTCCTTAATGCGTTTGAGAAATGGACGCTTAGTTTTCCCCACATAAAAGCAACCACATTGGCACAGAGCCAGATACACGACACCAATTGTTTTACAGGTGACTCTGTGTCTCAAGCGGTGTATCCTACCATTTGGAAGGGGAATGTTTTTAGAGTTGAAAATGAAAGGACAAAAATCGCATGTGCCACATGAAAAAGTACCAGCATTTGAATGGTCAAGAGGACCTCGTATCTCATGGTGACTGTGAACTAGTAAATCTCTCATGGATGGAGCACGTCTGTAGGTAATTTCTGGGTATGATTTAAGAAAATTTTTGATGGTATTATCGGCCGTCAAAAGTGGCCAGTATTTTTGAAAGATCCCTCTCATTTGGCCATGCTGCTTTGAAAATTGGGTAATAATCCTAACAGAGCAACTAGTTTTTGGGGATTTGGTTAAATGGATAAGGTCATGTCTATTCTGTTTAATGACTCTGTTGAAGGACCTCTTCAGCAAGGAACGACTGTATCCACGCCGACGAAGTCTCTCATACAGGTCACTGGCTGCCAAATGAAAATCTGAATCCAGGGTACAATTCCTTCTGAGTATAAGAAATTGACTATAGGGTATGCTGTCTAGCAAGGGCTGAGGATATGCGCTAGCTGCATGTAGAATCGTATTACCCGATGAGGGCTTGCGATATAGCGATGAATGTAGAATCCCATCATGGTCTAAATGTATTTGTAAATCCAGAAAATTTATCTTAGTTTGGCTACATTCCATTGTGAAACTCAGGTTAAAGGTATTTACAGCCAGCAAAACCATCAGCCGCGAAAGATCCTCTCGACCTCCCGACCATAAAATAAAAACATCATCAATATACCTGTACCAGGCTATGATGTGAGAAAGCAAATCTGACATGGATTCTTGAGAAAACAGATCCCTCTCCCACCCCCCCAGGTACAAGTTGGCGTAGGAGGGGGCACATTTAGTCCCTATAGCCATGCCCTGTACCTGGAGGAATTGGGAGGAACCAAACATAAAAACATTTCTAGTCAAGATAAACTCAAGCAACCGAAGGACAAACTGGCTGTAACCATCAAAAGATTATCCTCGCTCCAAAAGGTGGGTACGTATCACCTCCATACCTTTTGATGTGTGGAATTGAGTTATATAAACATTCTACGTCTAAGGCAACCAGCCAAGTATTGTGAGGGACCTGTTTTCCATCGATATGACGTAACATGTCTATGGTATCCTGCACATAAGAAAATAAGGCTGTTACATGGGGTATTAAGTATTTATCCACCAAGGCACTGGCATTCTCTGTTAAACTTTGACATCCCGAGACAATCGGTCGTCCAGGGGGTTTCTTCACTGATTTATGCACTTTAGGCAGTGAATAAAAAGTAGGAGTTTTGGGATCCTTCACATTCAGGTAATTCCATGTACTGGAGTCAATAACACCTGATTGGTATGCTTCAAAAATCAAGCTGTAGTATTCATTATTAAAGTTGGTTATTAATGTTTTGGAGATAGGGCGGTACCAACATGCGTTGTCAAGGATCTCCCGGCACATGGCCTCATATGCGGGGACATCCATGACCACAACATTGCCGCCCTTATCAGCAGGTTTAATAATTAAGCCAGAATGGCTCTGTAATTCTCTAAGGGCTTTTCGAAGTCTCCAAGGTAAGTTATGTGTATGGACTTGTTGCAAGTCCAAATTTTCAATTTCTTGAGTAATTTGTTGGACAAAAGCCCAAATATTAGGGTTCGTTTGAAGTGGAGGAAAATTACGTGACTTTGGTTTAAAAGATGTCGGTGGTGGGAAGGAGACACCAGAGACGACCATGCCACTAGAAGTTATTTGTGGCACATCCTCTATAGTGTGTCCCTCGTCCCACAGACACTCAACATCCGCCAAGGCTCGAAGTTCCGCCTCAGAGGGTTCCTATGAAGTGAAAGTGCTGGACTCCAAAGATGGTGTTTTATCATAAATTACCTTGAATAGTACACGCCGAGCAAATAGATGTATGTCTTTTATAAGTTGAAAGCGATACAGATCCGTAGAAGGGCAAAAGGTAAGCCCTAATTTCAAAACTTGAACTTGGTCAGCTGTAAGATCGACAGAAGACAAATTAACAACGTCCAATTCAAGTGAACTAGTGTTTAAGGAAGTGGGGGTTGGTTGGTTATGTCCGGTGTCTTTCCTAAAAAAATAGGTGCCAATTTAGGGTCTATAGAGTGAGTGCTGGTGGGAAAGAGTGTAGATATTGTAGGTTCACTGGATCGACGGCCACTATCTATTGAGGCCAAATTACTCTGAACAGGGGTGTTCATGCCCAATGA
The DNA here is from genome assembly GCA_037952925.1 of Lithobates clamitans. NCBI lineage: Eukaryota > Metazoa > Chordata > Amphibia > Anura > Ranidae > Lithobates > Lithobates clamitans. The sequence continues at coordinate 1,555,818 of JBBGZY010000116.1, read as the reverse complement.
GGAGTGTACAATAGTGTCAGATGTAGATCTACCCAGAGAAGGAAATGGGGTAGATGATAATGTTTTGGACGAGTGTGTGCGACCCGCTAAGGATTGAGATTTGGGCAAAGAGCCCGGTGTACGGAGAGGAGGAACCATGGTAGTGCGATCCCCCTTTCTCATCTTAGGTAGTCTTTCTTGAGAAAGTTTGTGATAGGTAGTGGAGGAACTTGGAGAAAAAGTGACAAAGTTAACATTGGGCACCACATTATCTGTTTTAGAGGGTTCAGCAGTGTGAAGGCCGTATGGTTCCATTTATAGGCGAAGCCGTTCTCGTGGGCTAATTTGTCACAAATAAATTTACCTTCCTTAGTGTTTATGATTTCTAGTGTGTATTCTTCCAAATGTGATCGTAGATCTTTATCGCGTTTAATAAATCGAGAAGAGGGAATAACAAGACTGTATTCATCATACCAACTACTAATCTGTGCATCTAGTTGACCAAGTTCAAGTTCATATTGTTTACATAATAATGAAATCATTTCGAAGGAGTAAGTTTGGAGATTTTGCTCCCACGATTGTTTGAGAGAATCAGTGATCTTCCTAAGATTAGGAAAGATCTGGATTCTCAAGCCCCAGGGTACTATGCCATTCAGAGAATACTTTTCAAAGTAGGCTTTGTGCCAATATGTGCGTACCCTTTTTTCGAGAAGACCTTGCAATCTCATGAATGCATGATCAAGTTCATCATCAGAAACGTTAGCCTCCGTTTTAGATGATCGGATCTTTGTCATCAGGTCCGCAAAGGCCTCACCACAAAAGTCCGCCATCCTGCCCCACTGCTGGTTGGGAGAGATATTTAACAAAATAATCCAAAATTATCTAGTAGGACACACCACCCACCACCTATTTCCCTAAGGCTATGTTCACACTGATGCAACATGGAAGTCGCACGATTTTGAATCGACTTTGAGATGATTGCGATTTATACTTTGACCAACCAATTCCTTTGGTTCTGGTATGGTTAAAACCTCACGCCAAATTCTATAAAAAAACAAAAAAATGGCATGGGGTCCCCAAATTCATATTAGGCCCTTTGGGTCTGATATGGATCTCGAGTGGAAACCCCACACAAACGTTTTTCTTAAAAAACAGCGTGCCCCCCCCACCAAGATCACACCAGACATTCCCGTTTGGTATGGATTTAGAGGGGAAACCCCCACACCACCATCTTTTTAACCACCTCAATACTGGGCACTTTCACCCCCTTCCTGCCAGGCCAATTCTCACACGTGCAACGTTGTACCCAAATGAAATTTGTATAATTTTTTTTCACACAAATAGAGCTTTTTTTTGGTGGTATTTATTCACCACTGGGGTTTTTATTTTTTGCGCTACAAATGAAAGAAGACCGGACATTTTGAAACATATGCGTTTTTTTTTAGTTTCTGTTTTGCAAATTTTGCAAATAAGTAATTTTTCACGCTTGTAAAATGGTGCCAAACTTTGGTATTTAAAAATCTCCATAGGTGACACTTTGTAAGCCTTTATTAGTTACCAGTTTAGAGTTACACAGGAGGTCTGGCACTAGAATTATTACGTTTGCGGTGATACCTCACATGTGTGGCACGATCGCTGTTTACGTATGCGTACGCCTTTGCACGCGGGGATGGGGGCACTTTAAATGTTTTATTTATTGGTGGGACACTGGTACACTAATAGATGTTTTTGTGCACTTGTACACTCTGACAGATGTTGATCGTCCACCGGCAGGCACTGACATACATTGATGTCACAATGGAACGCTATTGCTGATGTTTTTTGCACTGGTACAGATGTGATAACGCACTGTGACATGTTTTGTGCACTGGTACAAATGTGATGGGACACTGATGTTTTTGTGCACTGTTACAGATGTCTTATAGGGAAAGGGATTTAGTATTTAGTATAGTATGTGCCCGATCTGCTCCCTCCCCCTGCATCCTCATTGGCAGGGAGGAGAGCGACTTGCAGGAAGGAAGGACTCCACCAGCAGCAGAGGATTCTGGGACATGTAGTCCTCAGCTAAAGCGGCCCCATACAGCCTCCTATGGGGCAGGGAACTACAGAGCCCAGCATGCTCTCTGGCGAGGGGATTCACAAAGCAGAGGCTACTGGGAGAAAGTTGAGTTCCACCACGAGGCAGAGGAAGATGGACAGGACGAGAGGGGCAGGTGAGCTTACACTTTAATGGCCACTGGAGCAATACTAAAAAACATCAATTTATTTAAATAGGCAGAGGGATTTGGGATAGTGTGCAGGTAACTTTCTCCTTTGTGTTTTATTGTATGTATTGGGGCATGTCTGTTGAGAAGCTTAGTCTTATCTTACCCCCCACTTATTTAAACCACAACAAGACACTTTAACCACTTGCCGCCCGCCATATAGCAGAATGACGGCGGCAAAGTGGTTTCAATAACCTGACTGGGCGCCATATGACGTCCTCAGGATATTAAGCCGCTGCGCGCCCCCGGGGCTATCGTTGTTGTGGGGTGTCAGTCTGACACCCCGCAACACCGATCTAGGTAAAGAGTCTCTGACGGAGACTCTTTACCACGTGATCAGCCGTGTCCAATCACGGCTGATCACGATGTAAATAGGAAGAGCCGGTGATCGGCTTTTCCTCACTCGCGTCTGACAGACACTAGTAGAGAGAGCCGAGCCGATCGGCTGCTCTCCTGACAGGGGGGGGGGGGTCTGTGCTGATTGTTTGTCTGTGCTGATTGTTTATCAGCACAGTCCCCCCTCGGATCCCACCCAGGACCACTATCATGCCGCCCAGGACCACCAGGATGGCCATCCACATTGGACCACCAGGTATGCCCCCCCTAGACCCCCAGAGAAATACTAATCTGTGCCCAGGCAGCTGCCAATCAGTGCCCACTCACAATGCCTACCACTGCAACCAGGGATGCCTATCAGTGTCTCATATCAGTGTCCATCAGTGCCACGTATCACTGCCCATCAGTGCCGCCTATCAGTTCCACCCATGAAAACCCATCTTTGCAGCCTTTCAGTGGCCATCAGTGCCCACCTGTGCCATCCATGAGTGCCTATCAGTGCCGCCTATCAATGCCCATTAGTGCTGCATATCAGTGCCACCCATCAGTGCCACCTACCAGTGCCCATCAGTGCTGCATATCAGTGCCCATCGTCAGTGCCCGCTCATTGGTGCCGCCTTATCAGTGCCCATCAGCGAAGGAGAAAACTTGCTTATTTACAAAATTTTATAACAGAAACAATAGAAAAACTTTTATTTTTTTCAAAATTTTAGGTCTTTTTTTATTTGTTTAGCAAAAAATAAAAACCGCAGAGGTGATCAAATGCCACCAAAAGAAAGCTCTATTTGTAGGAACAAAATGATAAAAATATAGTTTGGGTACAGTGTTGTATGAAAGCGCAATTGTCATTCAAACTGTGACAGCACTGAAAGCTGAAAATTGGTCTGGGCAGGAAGGTGTATAAGTGCCCGGTATTGAAGTGGTTAAGTTGGAAGTAGGGCAAAGCCACAGCTTTATTGAACATCTTAGTATAACAACCTTCAAAATACAAATGCCATGCTGGTCACGGTTACACCGTGAGCATCTATAACCAAACCGTATAGTCTAAGAGATCTGTCTCCACCATCAGTGCAAGGCAGGCATTAAATTGACCCCGTAATTAACTTGAGGGCATAGCCCATAAAGTAATACCAATTGCTGGCAAGGTAAAACTGCCACACGCAAGTCAGTGGTACACTGACTAGCGCCCCACCGCAGCCAGCGCTTTCTCGACACCACCAATGAGGCCCAGGTTGAAAATGTCAAGGCCAAACTGATTCAAATTGACCCCATCCGGCTTAAGTAAATCATGGTTGTCCCCTTCCAGGTCTTTGTGGCGCACCACAATACAACCGATTTGGCGAACGAATTTGGAAACTTGCACATTTACCTTATGCCGAAAACGCTCTAGGTTTGCACCTGGGGTGCTATGAGCCCAGACCAGGCGGGGGGCAATTACAGACCAGACAATAGTTGGTGAACATAGCACAGCAATGAGTTACATCACGTTTAATTGACAAAATGAGGTCCACAGAGACAGGCCCAAGTCATTCCCCCCAGCATAAATGATCAGTACAACCGGACCATGGACAAATTTCCTGAGGTTCCACAGCTCAGGCTACATTTGCGCTCAACAAAGCCCACGGAATCCACACCAGCGTATTCTGGTGACTGCGAAAGGAAATCCAAGGTTCCTCCCATAGCATCTGTCAGAGGCACGTCGGGCAGCCCAGTACACAAAAGAATTGCCGACGATCCAAATCCGAACTGGAGGGGAACCTGAAATCAATACAAAAGATAAGGATGAACATACAGGGAAAAACAAGAAGAATCCCACCTACTCAAGCGTTGCATTTCCTTGTCTGAAAAACCCATCCCATGAGCAGCGGTGGCTGCGCCAATGCGAAAGGAGTGCATGGAGAAATCCTCAGGAGGAAGGCCCAACTGAGAAAGACACAGGCGAAAAACCCGAATGAACTGAAACCTGCTGAGATTGGAGGAATCAGCATGAACCAGATAAACGGAAGCAGGAGGGCGAACAACAGAAAAGGAAGAAGATAAGCGAACCGGGCAAAAGGCGCCCCCACAGGCCTTGAGGACTATGCGTCTGCCTTTGGAGGAACGGTCAGTTTTGGAAGTGGGCAAAAGAATAGAGACAAAAGAATCCGACGTCTCCATCCTTTCAGGACCCTCCGAACGACAAAATCCCTGGTGATGTCTTCCCAGCCAAGAAGCCTAAACCAAAAGGAGAGAGCAGTACCCACCGACGAACCAGATACCTTCTTTACTTGCAGGTGGACCAGGTATGAGAAGAGAGCCAAGAGCCTGTCCTGTGGGGAGGAAAGGAGGAACTCACCACCAAGCACAGACACCTATTCAGTCCAAATCCGTCGATAGGCCACCCACGTATTCGGAGAGAGAGAGGCACCAATGTGGTCTAACAGACTTCAGAAACGAGGGTCCATAAGAACTTTGGGCAAGGGAGGCCCTCTGGAGAAGCATTCGGGGCCAAGGAGTGGAAGTGGTCGAACTGTGAACGAGAAAGGGAATCCGCGATGATATTAGAAACACCTGGGACATGCTTCGCCCTAAATCACACATTCAATTGTAAGCATGTAAGAACCGAGAAACGCAACAGTGAGATTCCCGGGAGAATGTACGGATTGGTGGTTGACAACCTGAACCACACTCATATTATCTGTCCAAAAAAAATCACACACCTGTTCCGCAATTCCTCCCGCCACAATTCCAATGCAATCACGATGGGAAAGAGTTCCAACAATGTCATGTTCCGCAACAAATATAATTGGGCCCATGAGGCCAGCCAGGGTTCAGCGGACCAAGCACCTTGGAAGAAAGCACCGAAACCCCAGGAGCCGGATGCATCCATGTAGAATTCCAACTGCGGGTTGGGTACTTTCTCCAGCTGCCATCAGGAGCTAGCATTATAGGTCTGCAGGAAAGAAAACCACACTTCCAAATCATCACGCATAGGCTTTGTTATGCGTACGTAATGATGAGGAGCCACTATGCCCTTCGTGGCCCATGATAGTCTCCTGCAGAAGGCCCTACCCATGGGAAGCGCCCGGCAAGCAAATACAAGATGTCCCAACAGGGATTGAAGCTGCTGAAGCCGGAGCTTCCTGACGTCCCTGGCGAATCGCACCAATGCCTGAAGCTTAGACAATTTATCTGCCGGGAGCCGGAAGACCATCTCCACTGAATCAATTTTATTGCCCAAAAAGGATAAAACATGGGAAGGGCCCTCTGTTTTAACGATCAACAGCGGGATGCCCAAGTCACTACAAACCTACTGAAAGGCGGACAACATGCAAAGGCAATCGTCGCTACCAGCTGGACCTATAAACAAAAAGTAATCCAGGTAGTGTAGAACCCGAGTGTAACCCCAGAGAACTTAATCAAAACCCACTCCAGGAAGAAGCTGCAAAGTTTGAAATAGCACGATAAGGCACAACCCATGGGGAGGCACATATCAACATATCACTGTAGTAACTGTCCAGGAATAAACAACCCAGGAGATGGAAACAGTCTGGGTGGACGGGCAGGAGACGAAAGGCGGATTCTATGTCCGCCTTCGCCAGAAGGGCAGAAGCACCCGCAGCCCTAAGCAGACCAAGCGCCATATCGAAAGAGGCATATTGCACCCGGGACACCTCTTTGTCAATACCGTTGTTAACAGAAGAACCTAACAGAAAGGAAAGGTGATGGATCAGTCGGAATTTGCCCGCATCCTTTTTGGGTACCACGCCAAGCGGGGAAACCCGCAAGTTGTGATAAGGAGGGAGATCAAGCGGCCCATCAGGAACTCTCTCAATTTTATCGGCTACCACGGACTCATACTGTGTAGCAGAGATCAAATTAGTGGACATGGTGGGCCCATCCGATGGCACAAAGAGGATCTAAAAACCGTCCCAACGGATCACTGCCTCCCTACTGAGGGGGTACTGTTCGAGCCAGCGAAGCATCCTTGGAACGTTCACTGGCATCCTCTGACTTAGGAAGGTTGGCTCTGTAACCCTGTTTACTCATTTGGGGCCCTTAGGTTTTCGAAAACAGTGGACCGCTGGGTGAGCCCCTCTGCAAGTGAAACACTCGTGCTTAAACCGAAGCATGGCACTGTGAGAGGGGAGAGAGACATCCACAGCAGCTCCCACCCTGCAGGACGCCGAGAGCTGCTCACAGGGGACTGGATCCGGAGGGGGTGCGGTGTGGGTCCAACGATCATCCGCAGAGTGCGGCAGGGCTCTTCAGCTCCTGGAGCAGGGGAGACGCTGCTGAGCTGCCAGGGGAGGCCCAGGTGAGTTGCTGCCGCGGTTGGAAGTATACAATGATCCACAGGCAGAGCGGGTCTGGGGGTGAGAAGAGGAGCCAGCACCATCAGTGCCAGTGGCTCCGCAATCAGACCTAGAGGCACGAGTTGTGGGCTGGGGCTCAGTCTGCGGACCCTGGAAGCTGGCCGCCTGCCAGCCTCAGAAGCATCTATGTGAGGTGAGGGCCAGGGAAACAGTCTCACTGGTGAGTAAAGGTAGGAGCCAGTCAGCTTGACCTCTTTCCAGCAGATCCCTGACCCTCCCGATCAAGGCATCAGTGTCCATGGCGAAGCCGGGGAGGAACGCAGGGGACAACTCTTGTGACGTCAACTTTTCTTGGAAGTAGTGGGACATGCCTCTGCGTAGCCTTTTCTAGAGTTCCGGCTCCGACTCCCTGATTAGGTTGGCGCCCCGCTTGGTTTCCAAGAATCCAGCCAGCAGTCAAGGCTCCCTTTCCTTAGGGCGGGGCGGGGCGGGTCAAGTGGCCTTCATTGTTGCAGGATACAGGGCTTAATATTGTATATTTGCATGCATTTAAAACCCATTGTCAGAATAGTTATTTATATATATCTATATATAATTTATATAATTGCGTTTTATAGTTGGCCCCCCTATTTTTGTCCCTGTCTCCCCATGTGCCCCCCCTAAATATGAAAGCTGGAGACGCCACTACTGTAAAACATGGACTAATATTCAGCTGGTTGAACCTAAAAAGGGGAGCATCTGTGAGTTCTCAGTCATAAAGAACCTTCAGAATACCTAAAAGTGTTGGGTGGAATTAAAAATTAAAACTGATTTTTGTAACCAGAAAGAGCAAGGTAGACATAAGAAAAGGAGATACAATGAGCACTCTAGATAAAGTGAGAGTTGATGACCATATCTCTTTAAAGTGGTTGTAAACCCTTACAGACCACTTTTCGCTACAGGTAAGCTTATAATAAGGCTTACCTGTAGCTACCCAGGATATCTCCTAAACCTGCACTGTTTAGGAGATATTCTTGTATTTGCATGTGCCGACGTCATCGGCACATGCGCACTGACACATGTATGTGCCGTTGCTTCAGTGAGTGTGCCGTTACCTGCGCATGCGCGGGAGTGACATCATTGCTGCTCCGGCCAATCACATCGCCGGAGTCGTAATACCCGGAAGTAACCCCCGGGAGTGGTATCAGCCACCGGAGCGGTGTACAGGCACCGCAGCGAGGGCTTCGCTCTCAGGTGAGTATTACATAATGAGCTAGTATGCTAGGCATACTAGCTCATTATGCCTTTGTCTTGCAGGTGTTAATTTTTAATTTTAAATGGGTTTACAACCACTTTAAGCCTGTACAGCACTTCCTGGCTGCAAAGGGGGGAGGGGAACAGCTGCAGGCTCCCAGGTGAACAAAGCCTTTGACATTACTGGAAGTATCTGCAGTAGGAGAAAAAGCAATTTCCGCAACTAGGGAGAAACTATGGGCACACCAAAAGGAAGTACAGTGAATATTCACTGCATTCCTTTATGGAGGTATTGAGTCTGTAAACTGTGTATTCATGATCATGTCCCTTTAAGCCTTTACCGCACTTCCTGTAACTAATTAGGGGGAGGGGAGCAGCTACGGGATTTCGGGCATACAAAGCCTCGACACTCCTGGAAGTGTCAGAGGTGGAGGAAAAAAAAAAATACATTTTTGTAATCAGGGAGAACTCTGTGGGCACATCAAAAGGAAACACTGTGAGTACTCATTGCATGTTCTAACAGATAAATTGAGCCTGTAGCTGCAAAGCACTGTGGGATGTGTAGTCAGGATGGAACAAGGCGGCTGGGACTGCCTACTGCCACACTTCCTTTATGCTATCACTGTGAAGCTAACAGCAGGATCTGGAGACACAATCAAGGGTTAGACAGAGGACAACATGGGCAGTGCAATGCTAGGATTACATAAGACTGGGGTTTCTGTTTACAATGCAGGTTCAAAATGTATGTCTCCTCACTGTCTGCTTCTTGTGCTGGCTGTGTGAGTCAGATAAGCCAAGCCACTCATTCTCTTCTTCTCCTCCCTCTGCTGCTTCTATCCTGAGCTAGCAGACTCAAACACCATGTAGTGAGGGGGTCTACCAATTCTGGAAGGATGCATTGTAAACGGGTACAGCCGATGGCAGATCTAGACATTCAATGCGCATGTAAAGCATTGAATGTCCACTGTCTAATGACTTGCCCAAGGCATGCATGGAGGCAAACAGGAGAAAGTCATGTTTACAAAGTTTGAGGCTTTGTTTCCTGCCATTAATCTGGATCTTCTCAACTCTCCAGTACAGGCGAAATGGTAACCCCACTAGCTTCTTCCTAACTACTCATTCTTGGTCATCCATGGAAGCATTGCTGGATTGTGGTTCTTTGTGGTTCTGTGTAGCATTGAGCCTGGCTTTTGCCTAAACATAGGGTGCATGGTCATGTGTGATCCCAGCTCTCAGCATTGTGCTCACAGTAAAGCATATTCTCAGAAAAAACCTTCAGGATCTTTGTGTTGTGCAGTAGAGCAGGGTGGGGGAGAGGGATCTCAGCAGCCTGTGTGACCAGCAAGGGATTTCCAACGTACGCCAGTATAGGACATTCTTCAGTGACAGCAGCAAGCATGCTCTCAGGTTTTGTGTGCAGGAAGATGTTTGACATTGAATTGTACACTGCACAGAATGTGTCCCATCGATTTGACCATATCTGCCAAAACTGATATTCTTTTTGGATGTTTTCTGTAAAAAAAAAACAAAAGACCAAGGGTATTTTGTCATTGATACCATTATAGCAATAGAACAATTTTCATGAACCTACAAATAGTCATAAGTGCCTGTAGTATGGAGGTAACCTTCATCCCATAAAATAGTTCCCCAATGCTTTTTGTGCAAAATAACTTATTCCTGATGTCTGTGGTGTAGCGCCCACTTACAACCTGGGAAGTGGGTGAGGAACCCCGAGTAGTTTAGTGGGCTGACATCTTGAAACTCAAAGGAGGTATTCTTGATTCTTTGTAGGGTGGCAGAAATAGAACACCAGTTACTTAGAAATGTTAAATGTTTTAAAAGAGAAGTAAAGTTTTTTTACTTAGGTGGATGCAGCATCGGTCCCCGGTCGTCTCTGCACTGAGAACCAAGCCATCGAACATCGCCGATGGCTCGGTTCTCTCGGCTCCCCGAGCAGAGAGCTGCTGCCTGTCAATCAGCAGCTCTTCTGTTCTGCTCCCCCATGGTCACTGGAGCGCTGAGCTGTGGAGGGGTGGGGAGTGGCAGTCTCAGGGGCTTGCTGAGACGGCTATCTGGACTAATATTGGTGACGTCCGCTCTCTGCTGAAAATGGGTCACAGGAGTACAAAATGAATTGCACTCCAGTGACCCATAGGAGAAGCCCAGCCAATGAGCTCAGGCTGGACTTCGCCTTTTTAAGGCGCAATAAACGATTTAGTAAACAGAATACTTAGAAAACAACCAAAAATTACAGTAATACTTTGGATTACGAGCATAATTCGTTCCAGAAGAATGCTTGTAAATCCAAAGCACTATATCAAAGCGAGTTTCCCCATAGGAAATAATGGAAAATAATCTGTTCCACAGCCACGGCTTGTCTATGCAGTACCGCATGTAGCCAGAGGTGCGGGGGCGCTGGAAACACTCGGAGACGTTAAGAAACACTTGGGAGCTATGTTTTTCTGATCGTCTCCAAGCTTCACTGGCGCCCCCCGCACCTCTGGCCAAATGCAGTACTGCACATCCCAGCAGCATGAATCCTGCTCGACTTGTGAGACAACGCTTGCAAAGTAAGTCAGGATTTAAAAAAAAAAATAGCTTGTATTGTGAAATGCTCGTAAACCGCGTTACTCGCAATCATAGGTTCCACTGTACTCTCTAGGGGTCTCCACTAGCAACAGTCAATACAGAAATAAGAACCTTTACGCCAAGACTGGAAATCTGTAAAAATGCTGAGCATATTCAGGCAATAAGAATACCTTTTTTGTTGAGCCCCCAGACTTCCTGAAATGTCCACCCAGTACTACAGGATACTCTTTATTATTTATCTTTATTTATTTCAGGTACTTATATAGCGCCGTCAATTTACGCAGCGCTTTACATATACATTGCACATTCAAATCAGTCCCTACCCTCAAGGAGCTTACAATCTACGGTCCCTAACTCACATTCATACATACTAGGGACAATTTAGATAGGATCCAATTAACCTACCAACGTGTCTTTGGAGTGTGGGAGGAAACCGGAGTACCCGGAGGAAACCCACGCAGGCACATGCAAACTCCAGGCAGGTAGTGTCGTGGTTGGGATTTGAACCAGCAGTGACATTCCTTCCTCTGGTCGCGGGGGCAATGTCTTGTAGGCTCATATATAAGTATAGATATATAGGCTCAAAGGAGTTACTGAACATTAGGTGCAGCATTTGAGTCCCCTATAGCTCATAAGTTGACAACCACAGCTCTGTGCCCTGCTCTGCATTGCCAAAAATTTAGCAGGCGCCACGGGGCCCTCAAAGCCTATTTAAAATTCATGGACTTCCTTGATGCAACACATGAAAAAATAATACGTAAAACACATCACAACAGTATGAGTCCTAAAAACTTCACGTTTCATAAAAGCTCTCTGAAAAATCATATAAATATGAAACAGAAGAGTGCTGAATAAACTTTTCTAAGGGCTCACTAACACTAGGGGGTGGTAAAAACTGGTGGTTAAGCTATGAATTTATCCCCAATCTAAAATACAGCCAGAGGGTGCTATGTACATGCTGCGACCATGATGCTTTGTATCTCGGCTGCTGCAAATTTATTGCTTGTCGAGTTGATAGGTAGCACCGCCTGTCAGACCTGGCCATTCAACTCAAAGGGTCTACGTGGCAACCACGAGCCATGAGTTGCATTAGTCCCATTGTAAATTGTCATTTGGCAATTGCCTGCTGAACAACAAACAGTGGCTGCCCACAGTGGATCGCTTTTCAGAACATTGGCTACAGTAAACCTAGCCTAATGGTCATTCACATCAGTACGCATGCTTGTGTCCATTTTGTATGGGCAGTGGGGGAGGGGATTTTCTGTGTTTTTACAATGCAAGGCACTCTTCATTTTTTTTCCTTTTTTGTAACTTTATTAAAATGTCACAAAGTGCCATTTTATTCATTTACACTGCGGCATTTTTCTGCACCCCTCGGCTGCGGTGTGAATGAGGCACAGAAAAACAATTTATTTTCTTTGTGCCCTTGCAGAGCTATGCGTGGATCAGATGAGGAAAAAATGTAAATCTCCGCACTCAGTGTGAATGAACCATAAAACTGCTTAACCCTTCCGCACATAAAACAAAGATCTAATCTACAAAATGACATGAGAATTGAGAAAAGGTATTCCATTTGGCTCATGCAGCAGCAAATGTTGAAGCAGCCTGACAATATCTAACCATGCTAACAATTCAGTTTGTGTGAGAATACCTCTACAGCTGCCTGGAGAGCTTTTGATGTCGGAGGAGGGGGTGAGGGGGGAGGGGAGCATCCGCGGGCTCTCAGGCATGTCAAGCCTCTGACACTCCCAGAAGTGTCAGAGGTGGAAGAAAAGACAAAAAGCCATTTCTGTGAACACAGAGCCCACTGGGAGCATAACAAAAGGAGGCGCAGTGAGTATCGCCTATACTTTTACCAGATCTATTGAGCCTGAATTTACTAAAGGAGCAGAGGCTGTATGTTGTGCAAAGTGCTTGTAAGTAAGAAGATAAAGATGTCTTTATTTTCAATATCCACTCATGTGCTAGAGAAAATCCTGTCATTTCCCTAGCACATAATCAGGTATTCGCGATCCCAGCTTCACCAACATTCACTTTGCTTGGTAAACAGCCTCTACTCTTCTAACAACCTCCTGTAATTTCATGTCAGTGTCTCTTTAAGTCTGTTCCTTTTGCTGCAAAGCACTCTGGGATGTGTAGTCAGGAAGAAAGATATTACTGTGTAACAAGTAGCAGGATCTGGATACACAAGGAAGGAAGGATAGATAGAAGAAAGAGATGGATGGTGCAGTGTAGGATTACATGAGATGTTTCCCATGATAGTGAAATGACTGGCATTTCTTGAGTGTTCATACTTGCTCACTTAAAGCCCATAAAATGAGTTGATGCATACCTCCCAACATTTGAGATGGGAATGAGGGACACCTATCAGCAAAAGTATGCAGACATAGGACACACCCCTTGTCACGCCCCCTTAAAGGAGAATTGTACAAAAAAAAACAAGACTGGTTAAACCCAAAAGTGTGTTTTTTTTTTTTTTTTTACCACTATCATTCTTTTATATTGGCTTTTGGAATTTACAGCAATTTAGAAATCAGATGAAAGGTTTAGCACTGGAAAACACTTTTTGATAGATAAAAGTGCATTTTATATACAACTATATACGTAGTAGGGTTGCCACCTCATCCCTTTAAAACTGAACACATAATAATTACGCAGGTTCTGTGGCTGATTAAGGTGGTAATTAAACTCACTTGGTGCCTTATTTGCATTTAATTAGCCTCAGAACCTGTGTAATTCATATGTGTTTGGGTTTAAAGGGATGAGGTGGCAACCCTACTATAAAGATCAGACCAATAAAAACCGCAGGAGGTAATCAAAATATGACCAAAAGAAAGCTCTATTTGTGGGGAAAAAAGGACGTCAATTTTGTTTAGGTACAGCGTCGCACGACCGCGCAATTGTAACTCAAAGCGACGCAGTGCTGTATCACAAAAAATGGCCTGGTCATAAAGGGTGGTAAATCTTCCGGGGGTTAAAATGGTTAATAAAAAGCACATAATTACTTTTTTATTTTGGTAATTGTTAGTTGCATCTCAGTGTTGCTAATTTCCTGCAGCCTTTTTGCAGCCACTTTGTCTGCATGCATGTATTTCTTATGGTGACCATGGCTGCAAAATGTGTTGAAACAGCCACATGTAGTCTCCATCTGAAGTGACAAACATTGATAAAATGTTAGGCGAGGTAATGTTTTTGCACTACACACACAGGGCAGCCCATCCATGGTTAGCACTTCCACCTGGCAGCAGGGGCGGCTCCACAGTCTAGTCTCGGGAGGGGCACTGCTAGAAAATACGTTTTTTGGGGGGGAATTTATCAGGGAAATGGCTGGTGTTGGCGATTCAATCATCACAGCACCATGGTTGTTATGGTGTAAGGATGATTGAAGCGCATTTTTTCTATTATTACATTGTTATATAAAATGAAATAGTTCAACTCACCATAATGCAGAATCAGTGGGAGCCCCGAGCGTGTCACTTGCCACGTTGCCTGCCACCAGATGCGGATTGTCACCTTGCCACGTCACCTGCCACACATTGCGGATTGTCACTTGCCACATCCCCTGTCACACATTGCGGATTGTCACTTTCCATGTCACCTGCCCCCAGATTGTCACTTGCCTGCTACAATTGTCACTTGCCACGTCACCTGCCACCAGATGCGGTTTGCCACGTCACCTGCCACAAGATGTGGATTGTCACTTGCCACGTCACCTGCCCCCAGATGCGGATTGTCACGTCACCTGCCACCAGATGCGGATTGTCACTTGCCACGTCACCTTGCCACCAGATGCGGATTGTCACGTCGCCTGCCACACAACCTTGCCACCAGATGGGGATTGTCACGTCGCCTGCCACACATTGCGGATTGTCACTTGCCACGTCGCCTGCCACCAGATGCAGAGTGTCACTTGCCATGTCGCCTGCCACCAGATGCAGATTGTCACTTGCCACGTCACCTGCCACCAGATGCGGATTGTCACGTCACATGCCACACATTGCGGATTGTCACTTGCCATGTCGCCTGCCACCAGATGCAGATTGTCACTTGCTACGTCACTTGCCACATCATCTGCCACCAGATGCAGATTATCACTTGCCACATCATCTGCCACACGTTGCGGATTGTCACTTGCCACATCATCTGCCACACGTTGCGAATTGTCACTTGCCACATCATCTTCCACACGTTGCGGATTGTCACTTGCCTGCTACAGCTACAATTGTCACTTTCTGTTTCCCAGTGGGTGAGGCAGCAGATTACCAGTCAGGCATCAAAGAGATGATGTAATCTCTCTGCTGCCCGTGGCTACCTGCACAGTGAGGGCGGAACTGCAGGGATGCAGGGCGGGCGGTGAGAGATGATGTCATCTCTCTGCTCCCCCACCCGCCAGCTCCCTGATTGGCCAGCAGCCCGGCCGCACTCTAAATGTCACCCGCCCACTCTCTGACTGTCACCAGCCCGGCCGTCCACTCTCACCCGCCCACTGTCAGTCTTAGACTGTCACCAGGCCCCCAGGCCGTCCGCTCTCTCACCCGCCCACCTCACTGTCAGTCTCGGACTGTCACCAGCCCGGCCGTCCGCTCTCACCCGCCCACTGTCAGTCTCAGACTGTCACCAGCCCCCCTGGCCGTCCGCTCTCTCACCCGCCCACTGTCCGTCTCAGACTGTCACTCGCTCGGCCGTCCGCTCTCTCTCTCTCCTGCGGAGCCAGCCACCTGCCCTCTCACCAGCATTCTCGGAGGGGGAAATTGCCCCTTGCCCCCCCCAGATCCGCCCCTGCCTGGCAGCACTAGGGGTTGTTGGTTCAAATCTCAACCATGGCACTACCTGCCTGGGGTTTACATGTTCTTCCTTTGCCTGCGTGGGTTTCCTCCCACACTCCAAAGACATGCTGGTAGGTTAATTGGCTCCTGTCTAAATTTGCCCTACTATGTGTATGTATGAATATTAGTGACGGTAGGTTCACACCTATGCATTTTTTTTTGCTGAGTGCGTTTGTGCGGGCACGGCATCCCATTTATATAAATGGGCTGCCGTGTCTGCGTTTCTGCAAAAAAAAAAAGGTGCATGCACCTTTTTCGAAAATGCGGCCGCAGGGAAATCTTGCACCCCACACTCACACTAAGATTTCGCATGCATGGGGGATGCCATTCAGAATGAATGGCAGTCCCACGTGTTTTCACAGAGCAGTGTGTTTTCGTTGCAAGTGCGGAAATCGCAGCGATATCCGCACGCAGAAGTGTGAACCAAGCCTTAGGGACCTTAGATTGTAAGCTCCTTGAGGGCAGGGACTGATGTGAATGTACAATAAATGTGTAAAGTGTTGTGAAAATTGACAACGCTATATAAGTACCGGTAATAAAATAAATAAAAAATCTATTTCAATAGGCTGCCTTGCATGAGACAAATGTGCCAAAATAGCTCATGTACCCTTTTTGGCATTAAGCTCCATGCATTTTAACGTGCAAGAAAACTCGTGTCTGCTTGCCATGAATGGCACCTAAAGCGTGACACGTGTCAGTGCGTTCCGTGAAGGTGCACAGAAACACGTGCTTTTGCAAGCATTTATAAAATGCTCAGGTGTGAATACAGCCCAATGAGATCAACAGGGCTACACAGCAACTGTGAGCCAAACTCTTGGCGATTCAGTCCCGCAATGTGAATTTGCATTTCAGCAATTATAAAAAAGTAAAAAAAATAATTGATCAACTGCGGATCACTTTCAGAGAGTGGTAAGCTTACCGCCTGTCTGAAAGAGCTCTATTAGAAGTAGAATTGGGACCTAGCACCTCCAAAATATTTTATTCCTACATCTTTTGAGAATTTCAGACTTCCATAGCTTCCAGCTGTCCCTGATTTCGAGCAGTGTCCCTCTGTCCCTCTTCCCCCCTCATTTGTCCCTCATTTTGGTCTGATCCATATAGTTGTATATAAAATGCACTTTTTATCTTTCAAAAAGTGTTTCCCAGTGCTAAACCTTTCATCCAAATTGCTGCATTTGTAAATTTTAAAAGCCAATATAAAGGAATAGTAGTGATGAAAAAAGCCCTTGTGGATTTAATTAACCTTTTTTGGGGGTTAATTCTCCTTTAAGGGGGTGTGTCAGGGGGCGTGTCCTATGCCTGCATATGTTTTCTAGTAGGTGTCCCTCATGCCTGCACTACTTTGGTACGACTTGGATCCATTGAGTGTAAAGTCGGACCAAAGTCGCACCCTAAAGTCACAATTGCGCAATTCCAAAAATGGAATTGTGTGACTTTGGAGCTGCGCTAGTGTGAATGGAGCCTCACTCGCTAGCTCCATCTGGTGAAGTGCCAGGAAACCCTGTTCTCAACATGGTGATGTCAGTGACATTACGCTGCACAAGTAATGTACACATTGTTTGTAGGGTTCAGCAGGCTAGACTTCCCAACCTGAACTGAATACAGCTCTACCAATAAGGCTAGGTAACCATAACGCCCACATTCAAAACAGAACTGAACATCCAGGTGGCAAACCTGTACCAGAATGCCCACAAAGTTGTGCAGGGACAAATGGAAAAAAAAAATAGGACTCCCTTAGTAGCATCCACATGTGAATGTTCTCTTGAGCCCAGGAATACCCTTTAGCACACACAGCATACAAGGACATAAGAGCTGGATAACACAAGCCTAAAAAATAGCGTTAATAGGCGATACATAACAGCAAACCAATACATGTTAATCAGTATACTTATAAAAATTAAACAGTACTTAGATAAAAGGTTTGAAACCAGCTGTTTTTTACAGCCCAGATTAACAAGCCGCCCTCAGCTCAAAAATGCACTTCATTTCGTAGTTGGTTTGCTATTTTATACTTCTGTATAACATTTTTCTCTTTTTGTTGAAAACCAATGAAAAATGATTGAAACAGAAAAATCCACTTCATCTCAACTTGTAATAATTTTTTGCCAAAATCTCTGCTCAATGAATCCGATCTAGGAGGACACGGAGGAGAGGTCATAGTGGTAGTATAGAGCTGCGTGACTACCTACAAGCAGTACCATGTTGCCATTTTCTTTTGAGTAAATATGTTCATAAAGTCTACTCCAGAATGGACATCAATTCATTTCTTCTATCAAGCACTAAAGCAAGGATCTCTCTTTTATGTGCCCAAAAGACGTATAAATAGCCAAATATAAAGATTATGTGCTTAATACCTGGAAAATAGGAAATACACTTTTAATGAACACAATGTGCTACTGAAAGTGGAGTTCCACCCAAAAGTGGAACTTCCACTAATCAGATTCCTCCCCCCCTCCGGTGACACAGTTGGCACCTTTCAGGGGGGAGGGGGGTACAGATACCTGTATGTTACAGGTATCTGTACCCACTTCCTGCTCCCTCCCGCTGCCTGCTGGGAAACACACACGGGTCCCAGAGGCAGCAGGGAGCATTCGTATTGCGCGGCGCGACTCGCGCATGCGCAGTAGGGAACCGGGAAGTGAAGCCGCACGGCTTCATTTCCTGATTCCCTTACCGAAGATGGAGGCGGCAGCACCCGAGGACGGAGAGACGCTTCGGCCTCGGGTGCCGACATCGCGGGCGCCCTGGACAGGTAAGTGTCCATGTTTTAAAAGTCAGCAGCTGCAGTATTTGTAGCTGCTGACTTTTAAAAATTTTTCTTTCGGCGGCGCTCCGCTTTAAAGAACTAAAATCTAACATAGAAAAGTAACGGGCAGGCAGGCTCTTTATCTGGATTACTCCCGCCTTCCTATGACAGTAAGGGCCCTTTAACATGGGCTGTCTGATCAGCTCAGCCTGTTATGCCGCGTACACACGGTCGGAATTTCCGACAACAAATGTTTGATGGGAGCTTGTTGTCAGAAATTACGACCGTGTGCAGGCTCCATCGGACATTTGTTGTCGGAATTTCCGACAACAAAAATTTGAGAACTGGATCTCAAATTCTCCGACAACAAAATCCGTTCCTGTAAATTCCGAGCGTGTGTAGACAATTCCGACGCACAAAATTCCATGCATGCTCTGAATCAAGTACGAGACGGAAGCGCTCAGTCTGGTAAAACTAGTGTTCATATTGGAGATAGCACATTCGTCACTCTGCAGATTTTTTAATGCAAACCATTCTCTTCTTTATAATGCTAGAATAATGAAGTTGTTTTGCTGCTGATAGTCACACAGAGTTCTCGCAAACTGATTTCTTTATTATTTCTCATGATCTCATGAATAATATTTTCAATTTTTTCGTCAGATCTCCATAATAATGTTTAGAATTTATTTTTTTATCAAGATCTCCTTTTATTTTTTTTATTTTTATTTTTTTTTAATAGTGATCTCCATAATATTTTTTGTCATTTTGTGTAAACACCATTATTAACTTGTATTTTTTAACCTCAAGGAGGTTGGTTGGTGTTGGTGTCCCTTGTTAATTTGACATTGTATTTCAGAAATGTACCTGCCTACTCACAAAGTGTCATTTTTTAATTAAAACACATAGACAAGTATTTGTGAAAATAAAATAGACATTTATTAGGGGGTCATAACAAAATAAAGAGGAAGGCAACGCTGAATAAACTGGTGATATTTGCAAAGCCTTTGTACCCCAGGTCACACATCAACTATTTGACATGCAAAATTGGTAGCCTGAGGAGTCAATTTAATAGTGAGCACAATCCGGTCCAGGACTCCAAGAGATCAGGAACAGCAGCAGGTGACATATGTCCCCAGGCTGTGGTCTTACAGCAGCCTGCGTCTTTTGCCAGACCAAACCCAGGCCATCGCTCTCGTCTTCCTTACACGCTTGCTTCCAGGCTGTGGCTCTGGTATTGGAGTTGGGGCAGGAGGAGGAGGAAGGTCCAACTCACACAGGTGGGTTTTGCTTGTGAGGTCGCCCCTCAACCCCTTATTTAGGGCTATATATATCACTTCCTCACAAAAGAGGCGTTGGCCCACCTCCATTTCCTGCATTTTGTTGGCAGGCATAGGCCTCAGGAAGACTGGGGGGCCTCTGGCACTCTGCCTGAATTTAAGCACACAAATAACATTTGTACACATTTTAGGGGGTGTTAAGGGTAAAGCACTACTGTGGAGCTGACAAAATACATTGTTAAGTGACTAGGCTAGGTGTGTATGGGCCCAGGATAGCATGCTGCGGAGGTTAGTAAAGGCAAATATGCATTAAGGACAAAAAAGGAACTTTAAAAACTTCCAGCATGCATGAGGATAAAGAAGACATTCACAGCATATTACAATCATGGTAATTAGGGAATGATGAAAGAAATACAATACATTAGCACACATTAAATACATATAATGTGATGTTAAAGAAGAAATCTTACCTTAATATAGTCCTTCTGCAGGACCTGAATGATGGAAGAACAGGTCTCTGGAATAATGATCCCCAGAGCCTGGGGGGAGATGCCTGTCGAGAACTTGATGTCCTGCAGACTTCTCCCTGTCACCAAGTACTGCAAGGGGGCAACTAGCATCTGTTCAGAAGTGATGGCTTGCCACATGCAGGTGTCCTGCTTTGTAATATAAAGGACAGCAAAGCCAACAGATGATGAAAAACGGGGTCCGTCATCCGGAGATGATTCCTGAAATCATCAGGATTATTCTCAAGGATCTCCCACAACAAAGGCATGTGAGGGAATTGGTCACACTGGAGCAACCAATTTTTCCTTCATGAACTCCTCCCTGCCCTGTTCATGGACTGGGCTTGGGTCAAAGTAATAACCCCAGCACCAAGCCCCTGCACAGCACAAACTCTACGATGAGTACGTACCTGCAACATTGCTAGAAAACGGTCGGCTGGTCAGAATGAACTAACAGAACGCACTGAAATCTGAAAGGCCTGAGAAGAGCAAGCTGAAAATCAGAAACGAGCAGACAAGAACGCACTGAAAATCAAATACGTAATATAAAAATACGCACTGAAAACCAGATGCGAACTGACTACACGCACTGAAAACCAGATATGGACCCACAGGCACAAACTGAAGAGCAGTAACAATCTGAAAAGCACGAGGCTGAAAAGCGCAAATCGTCTCTCACCAAACTTCTACTAAACACAAGATTAGCAGAAGGAGCCAAAAGGGTGGCGCTCTTGGTATTGAACTTCCCTTTTATAGTGCCGTCGTACGTGCTGTACGTCAGCGCGTTCTTGACGTTCTGAATTTCCGACAACATTTGTGCGACCGTGTGTATGCAAGACAAGTTTGAGCCAACATCCGTCGGAAATAAATGCAGGATTTCATTGTCAGAATGTCCGATCATGTGTACGCGGCATTAGTCTTTCAGGAGGACCTGATCAGACCCAGCAGTCTCCTCTATGGAGCGGCGGATGTCACGCTGACACCCACCATCCGATCCTGCCCACAAAAACCAGACGGATTGTGGTTCTATTTTTCCATCTGTCTGGCAGATTGGATCAGATAGAATCGGATGGGAACGGACAGGTGGTCTGTTTTCATCTGATTTCCCCATAGAGGAGAGCGGGGTTGTGTCTGTGTCCGCTCTGCACAGGACCTGTCATCCTCCTGCTCAGTGGGGATAAGCGGAGCCTATGTGAAAAGGGTCTAAGGAGCCAGTGTGGGGACCACCATCACTTCAAAATAGGAGAAAGCCAACTCAAAGTAGAAAGCGTCCTGCTATTGTTGATTTTGAAGGCCTTCAGAAAGTCAGAGACTTCTTTTACATTTTGGCCCCTAATATGTTTAAAAAAGCATGTTATCATAATGAAAAAAGAGCACCTCCAGCACTTTAGCTATTACGAACCCTGAGGACATCTATAACATTTCTTTCAAGAAATCCTAAATTGTGGGTTCATATACTGTTTGTAATATACTTTCTTTGTGGCCTTGGTGCAAGCTAATCCTATGTCTACTACTGCTTTCATTGTCCTAGGTTGACATGGAATGTTTCTCTACAGCTTGTCAGTCATCCTGTCAATAAAGTATTGGTATCTCTTGGCTCTGTATTTGTAGGAACTATGGAACACCTTTGTGACAGAATTGGTAGAGCTTGCATCCTTTTAATTTAGCACCAACAATGCTGTAGTGAGCCTGGTTCTCTCTCTTCATTTTCATCTTTTAGTAACTCTTCAGGGTTCCTGCTGTGGTACAGTTTTCCTTTGTCTTAGCTATGTTATTTGGTCACATAGTACGTAATTGAGGCCCAATATCCTACAGTAGAAGTGGACAGTGGCGGCTAGTGCTCAATTTTTTTTTGGGGTGGCGCAAACAAACCTAGCCCCCTCACTCCCCCCTTGCATCACCTCCGGAGTCCCAGCGGTCCCCAATGGGGTCTTAGATCTCAGGACCTGCTTCCTGATTGGCTGGGAAGAGAAGCTTATGTCACACAAGTGGGTGAGCCCACCCTTTTTGAAGCCAATTAGAGCCTCAGGCTCTAATCATGTGCGTATATAGAAAAAAACCCATTGAAATCCATGCAACCAGCATGGAGATTAGAGGGGCCGCGCCCCTTATAAGTGGTCGCCACTGGAAAGGGATTGTTCCTGAAATTGTTTGCATTCAACCATAAATGTTTTTTTTTTCTTGCATTATCCAGTGGGACCCGCCAAATTTCGATCCATGTATAGATAGGTTAATTGTACCCAAGTCTATCCATTGATATCAGAAAGGCATGTTGTTTGGAATCCCATTTAGCAGAAAACAAGAATAATTTGTCTTGTAGAGTGTAAAAAAATATTTCCATTAGCATGATGGAATCAATTCCATTAATGATTGTAGAAAAGGGGATAATTTTGGATTTCCAGTGCAAAGCTATGGCTCAAAGGGTAGCAATGCATATGGTCATGTATTCATGACAATTCCCTGGAATGGGGGTGAAGTAATGACACATGAGGAGGGTTAAGACAAAGGTGTTACCAGTGATGGTAGAACTAGTATAATATATTCTGCACCAGAGTGATTGGATCTTTTTGCAAAACCAAAGTATATATCAACAAGCCCCTGGAAGAGCAAACTTTAAAGGGGTTGTAAACCCTAACCCTTGAGGTTTTTCACCTTAATGCATTCTATGCATTAAGGTGAAAAACCTTCTGTAGTCCAGTAGCCCCCCCCAGAGCCCCCCTTTTACTTACCTGAACCCAATCTTTCCAGCAACAAGAATGAGCCCAGCAGCTCCAGCTCGGGTCCTCTTTGGACAGATTGATAGCAGCAGGAACCATTGGCTCCCGCTGCTTTCAATCAAATCTAGTAAAATGGGGGCAGGGCCGAGTCCTGCTGTCTGTGTCAATGGACGCAGCAGCAGGACTCGGGAGCACACCCGCATGAGTGCCCCCATGGAAAGCGGGTCCCTGAGGGGGAACTCGATGTGGGGAGGAGTCAGGAGTGCTACGGGGGGACCCAAGAAGCGGAGGATCGGGGCCAGTCTGTGCAAAACACTTGCACAGAGGAGGCAAGTATACCATGTATGTTTAAAAAAAAAAAATAAGCTTTACAACCTCTTTAAAATACATATCGGATACATTAGGGTAAATGCTATGAAGTCTATTTTGAGTATAATACCATCTAGTGGTGAGCCAATCTCTCTAATAAGTGTTTTGGTGCAACTACGCAAGTTGTCTAGCATCGTTAATTCCAATAGTTGCTAATTTTATTTCGGAAAACGGCTATAAAACATGTCATCTTTTTTTCAAATTTTTTTTTTTTTAAATTGCATTTTTTAAAGTTATGTCCTTTCTAACATACAAAATAATAATTTACGCCAGTGATGGCGAACCTATGGCACACGTGCCACAGTTGGCACACAGAGCCCTCTCTGTGGCCACACCAGCTATACTGGGTAGCTGCCGCCGCTGCTGCTGCCACTGCCTGCACTCTCCAAACCTCCCTCCCCTCCACACGGCAAAGCTATGGGAGTGAGAAGTTCAGCGGCGCTGTGACAAGGGGAGAAGCGAGAGTTATCAGTGTATTTACCCCACACTTCTTCTGTCAAGCAGCCCTGGAAAGGGACAGAGCTGCGCTAGGCTGCAGCCGGGGACCAATGAGGAGCCAGGACAAGAGCACAATGGAACATGTAGTCCCAGAAGACTGTGGGTTAATTTTAATGTTCAGCCCAGCATCACCTATACCTCCCAACTTTTTGAGATGGGAACGAGGGACACCTATTAGCAAAAATATGTAGGCATAGGACACGCCCCCCTACCACACCCCCTTAAAGGAGAATTATACAAACAAAAAGATTAGTTAAGCCCTCAAGTGATTTTTCTTTTACCATTTTTATTTATTTATTTATATTGGTTTTTGACATTTACAAATGTAGCAATTTAGAAGTTGGATGAAAGCTTTAGCACTGGGAAACATTTTTGAAAGATAAAAATTGCATTTTATATACAATAATATAGATCAGACCAAAATGAGGGACAAATGAGAAGGAAAGAGGGACTGAGGGACATTGTTCCAAATCAGGGACAGTCCCTCGAAATCAGGGAAATGTATAAAATGAAAATTGATGCGCTCTAATACACCGTTAAATCAATATAGATCTATGAAGTCATGCTAAAAACAAAAATGTGACAAAGTATGTATATAAATACTGAAATAAATAATTAGTAAACAAATTCTGTGTAAATACACTGCACACATGCATAAAAATGTGCTAAATATACTGAAAATTACTGAAGAAGTGCAAAGTGCTCCAAATACCATAAATATATAAAGCAATATATATATATATATAGGATAAAACATGCAAATACGCTGATACCAATACACTCAAAAATTGCACTAAACAATTATACTAAAAAATCATGTAAATATGTGTTTAAATAATGCAAATAATCCCGTGATAAATGCTATCACTCCATAGCAGTGCTAGTAAAAATTAATTTGATGCCAGTGTTGTAAAGGTTAAGGATATAAATCAGGTGCTGATAAAATGCAATTAAACATAGATACTAAAGTATATAAGATGAAATAGATGGCCACCACAGCAGTTCGTTTCTCTGTGCGCTGGGATGATTAAATTCCCGAATGTTTTTGTTATCACAATATTAGATGTATCCACCGCAGCCAAAATAATAAATACTCAGTGCCAGATGATTAAAGAAAAAGAAACAAAGAGATCATTGCGCAATGTAACAAAACAAAGTCCACAAGCAAAAACACCGCACAGTGATACACTTACGTGCTCCCGATAAAGTTAAGGCATGCAGATAAGCAGGTCTCAGTCTGCTGTTACGGACGAGGCTTGCCTGACAAGCTGCTGCTGCTTGTTACAATGTGATACAACACAGCTCACGTCCTTGGCTCCTCCCACGCGTTGCGTCACTGACATGTGACTTTCTCATACTTTATCACATTTTTGTTTTTAGCATGACTTCATAGATCTATATTGATTGAACGGTGTATTAGAGCGCATCAATTTTCATTTTATACATTTCCCTATCCATGGGTTTCTGAACCCTGTTTTTATTGATAGCAGCTTAATTGTGTCTGTTCAATCTAATTGGTCACAAATTTTTACAACTTCCACTTATAGTATAGAGTTTTATCCGCCATAGCTACATATAGTGTGGTTTGCCCATTACAGCGCTTGGTTTTTATTCTATTTATCCCTCGAAATCAGAGACGTTTGGGAGCTATGATCACCACCCAGGGAGAGAGAGGAGTATTACTGCAAGGGAGAGAGACTAGAGCAGCACTCTGTGAGCCAGGGGACAGAGCGGCTGCGAGGATACCGCCCCTGCAGTGCCGGTTGCAGGTGTTGCCACAGGCAAATGAGAGTGAGAGGACATCTGTTTGAAGGAAATGTTGTTGCTGTGTCACTGGGATTGGTGAGAGGCCCAGTATGTGTGGCTGTTACTAATTGAGTGTTGGCACTTTGAAAAAAATAAGTTGGTTTTGTGTTGCAGTTTGGGCACTCGGGCCCAAAAAGGTTCGCCATCACTGATTTATGCCATCACTTTTCCCTATGTTGATATGGAATTTTGATGGAGAACAACGCTGAGAATCATATACATTAATGCCAATCTTTATTCCGTCTTTCCAGACATATTGGAAGTTTAAAGTTACTGAAGTGACTTTGGGTAACACGGTCAACTATCACTATTTGAGGTTGCATCCAGATTGGAGAAGACAAATACTTTGTTCCTCTGCTTACACTAAAGGTAACTAAATGCTTTGGCAATGCGATCCACTGCTATTTTATGTCCATCTTCCCTTTTTGTATTACATATCATTTGAAAGCATTATTATAAATTTCACAGCGATGTAATTACTTTAACATTAAAAATATGTGCATGTTTGTATCCATAGCACTTTCTTCAACATATTTCATTAATGGCATTCTTCAAGGTCGTCCTCTTAGTGGCCATTGCCAAAAGTGCATTATCTAATATACAGTAAATTTCAATGCACTTGGGGGCCCTATTTATAACAAAGAATGGACATCTCTCTACAGACTGCAGGATGTTTCAATAAATACTCCAACATTTTCCTATATTTTACTGTTTATCAATAACATGCAGTGTGGTAGAACCTGTAGTGTTTTGAGGGGTATATTTTGCATAACTCTTCAGATTGGAGGAGAACCCTGTTATATGAACTGTAAAAGCAATGTGTCAGCCTTGTCCTTCTCTCTGAACCTGTGTTTGGATTGAAATGGAAGTTTTGTTAATGTCACATACAGCATATTTAGGTTAATATTTTTGCATTGTTTACGTTTTGATGCAATAATGAAAAAATCTAAAGACATCCACTTGTCCTCTGGAAGGTTGTATTCCCTTCATAATCAGGGCATTTTTTGCTACTTTAACTGGCAATTGTTTGGCCATGCAACACTCTATGCAAAATACATTTATATTGTTTTTTTTTCACACAAATAGAGCTTTCTTTTGGTGGTATTTGATCACCTCTGGGTTTTTTATTATATAAGCAAAAAAGGACAGAAAAAATTGAAAACAAAATTCTAATTTATTGATTTACTGGATATGTTTATAAAAGAAAGTCTTCATAAATTTAGGCCAAAATGTATTCTGATACATGTCTTTGGTAAAAAAAAAAAAAAAATCCCAATAAGTGTATATTCATTGGTTTGTGTGAAAGTTATAGTGTCTACAAACTATGGTGTGTGTGTATATATACTGGAATTTATGCAGCTATAGATGCTATAGTAGTAATGGCCGTGATCACTGACTTATAGTGTGACTGTGATAGCATGGTGGGCAATTTTGAAACTAACTGACGTCACTAGTGACACTAATGCATTGATCGGTGATAATGCTGTACACTGTTCTAATGACACTAATGGGTGTCGGGGGTGCACAGAAGGGCGTTTAATGGATTAACTGTGTGCCTAACAAGTGTATGTGTGTTGCTTTTAAATCACAGGATCTGGCTGTCTTTTTTCCCTGAACTCAGAATTGATTTCAGGGAGACGAAACAGCCAGATCGCTGTTCTTTGTTCCATGTATTTGTAAACACAGAACTCTGTGCTGTGATTGACCATAGTGAATCCGCATGTATACAGCCAAAATCATTGGTTGCAACCTGTTGACGAACTCGTGCTGTGTCCAATTACAGCACGGGTCAGCAGGGGGCGCGCTCGCGTGCTTTTGAAAACCAGGAAATTCCTGTACATTGTGCTGCCCACTACATGTAAATGTAATGTTAGGGAGCGGAAAGTGGTTACATTTATTTTTACTTTGTTTTTCAGATAAACTTTTTTTTGCAAGCATTTTTTGTTACACCTATATATCCGTTTACTTTAAAAGGTAATATTGGAAATCAGTTTTTTTTTATATGCTCCTTTTTGTAATCCATCTAATTTAATGCAACTATTTATAGGTTGTAATGTTATAATAAGTTATAATCTATGCAATTGTTTCAGTATCCTGCAGATTCATCATGCCCAAGTGCATAATAACAAAGTGCCCTCACAAGACTGGAGGAAAATGTACTACTCCATGTGGTATAATTTTGCATGGTTTTCCAAATTCCATCGATAGAATAAAGGAATGGCTTCTGCAAACCGGACAATCATTTGAACATTTGGATGAGATTGCAGACATCATCTTGGAGGGGAAGCGTAGTGATTTGTACCGCTTGTGTTCCACTCACTTTGTTGAAGACAGCTATGTTAATACAGGTAAACGAAAGAAACTGAAGTCCACCGCTGTGCCCACTATTTTTCCAGAACCAGCAGAAGGTAGAACACTGATTGAGGAATTTAACATTCTTGAATCAAGAAATCGAGAAAACCAAGCTGGTGGTGATGGCTCTATTTGCTTTCTTTGTGGTATGTCACCAAGTGGTTCATCTAATAAAATAATGCACGATCAGTCCACCCAAACAGAATCTTCCATCTGGAGTCCTACAGTGCCACAAGTAGAACATATTTACCTTGTCACTCATTCTGCTCCAAATGTAGAAACTGGAAAATCTCAGGAAACTGTGTGCCCTAATCTTGGCGCACAATTGCCGTTTGAATGCATGGAAGGACCATCCGGTGAGGATAGTGTTAGAGCATTATATGTAGATCCTCTAAGTGCATTCATTGAGTTCAGTATCCCACAGCTGCCTTCACAGGCTGAAGAACAGCATACTCAAGGTAGCATTCTTGCATTTACACTAGGTGGTGAGACAAAACTAGAAAAAAATGTAGATCAAAGACAAGATGAAGTCTTCAAACCATTACAGGAAAGTGTTTATGTTTCAGAAAAAAGTGCCCGGCATTCTTTTTTAGAGGATGAGCAACGCAAGGCCAACCCTGGTGCCTTTGGAGATCCTATTGCAGATATGGTGAACGAATCCAAATATATTGTGTTTGAGCAATGTTTGAATAATCTACTTCGCAAGGTGAAGTGTCAAGATCCAAGTGGTTGCAGTAAAGTTGTTCATAAATACAACAAAGAATTTCATGGGTCAGCAGTTGTTATTCGTGGGATTTGTGAAGATGGACACTACTTTCGCATCTGGGAAAGTCAACCCAAAATCAACCGCTTTTATGCAGGGAACATTCTGCTTGCAGCAAGTTTGCTGACCACCGGCCAAAACTTCCAGAAAATTCAGACATTTCTTAAATGTTTTGGAGTTCGCCACATTTCAAGAAAAACATTCCACCACTATCAGAGACATTTTATATTTCCATCGATCCATGACTCCTGGAAAGCGCAACAAGACCAGCTGCAAAACAAATTACAAGACACACCAATAGCTATCTGTGGTAAGGGGCAATGTGATCGTCCCAGCCACAACTCCAAATATTGTGTGTACACGATGATGGACATGATATCTAACAAAATCTTAGATTTTGAGGCAGTGCAGAGCACTCAGTGCACTTCCTCCATTGAAATGGAGAGTCATGGATTTGATATTTGCATGACCCGAGCACTATCACATGGACAGGACATTTCTTTTTTTGCTTCTGACAGGCATATCAGTGTGAGGCAGCTTATGAGGACAAAATACAAAAACATTTCTCATCAGTATGATGTTGGGCATTATGTAAAACATCTGAAAAGAAAATTAACACTTGCCTCCTGTGGACGCAGTGGGATACACATAAAACCATGGATATCCAAAATTCTTAAACATTTCTGGTGGAGTATTCAGACCAGCAAGGGCAATGCAGCTCTACTGAAGGAAAAATGGCTGTCTCTTCTAAAGCATATACAAAATATTCACACATGGCATGGTGGTGTGCTTTATCATAAATGTGCACATCCAGTGTTATCTGAGGAAGCATACTCCAGACTTTTATGGTTGAAAGAAGGCACGGTTGCATATGATAAAGTTTCTGAAATCATTTGCAACTCTGAGCTCATGAAGGATCTAGATCACCTGGTGTGGAATTGCCAAACAGCTGCACTAGAGGTCTTCCAAAGCAATGCTTTGAAATTTCACACTAAACGCACCCGTATTTCTGTTGACGCTTTGGAAGCCAGAACAAGGCTGGCAGCAATAAGTCACAACCACAACATTGATCGAATGCCACTCGCTGTTCAACGATTTGCATCTGCTATAACCCCTTTAGGAACTAAGCTGGCTACACTGAAGAGAAAGAAAAAATGGCTACTGCATACCATGAATGAGCCGATGACAAATAACCATCTCATCCCTATCCTACAGGACACTCTCAGAATAGCGGAAGGCACTAAAACAAGTACTTGGGTTCCAAAAGAACCTTTGATGGCTCCAAACATAGTTAAAATAGAGAAACCAGAAAAGTCAGATGTTGTTGCCACACAGTTTTCTAGATTTGTTTACAGATAAAAGAAGAGGTCAACAGCAGACCAAGAACAATTAGATGGTTTCTCAGACTTAGACTTGTAATAGCCCAAAGACATTTGTTTTTCTTCAGGCCATTTTACATTGCTAGCAATTACCATTGCAAAGCTAATGTAGGAAATATTGCAAACTGCAGTCTTCAGTCAAGCAGGATTATCAACTTCCATCCATATTTTATTCTTGTTATTGATATCTTCACTTTAAGTCAATTTGTGTTTTACTCTTTATCCTTATTATGATAGAATGTAATATGTTTGATGCTTGGTTTATTATGAATGTTGTTAATAGAGTTATTCCTTTTTTTTGTGTGTTGTACTCACATTATTTTGTTACATATATTTTTCATGTGTGTCCACACTGTAAAAGGGATATGTTACTTGTTGACATTTAAGCATTTTTAACTTTGAAACATCTATGGTACGTTATAAGTTTTAGTACACCTTGTTTAGTGGTACAATAGACTAAAAAAATTCCCAGGTAGACCTAATTTATTTCTCACCTAAAAATATCATTAAATGTTCAAAAGCAAAATAACCATAGTAAACAAAATACATACAAAATACAATAAACAAATATTTTTTTTTCTTCCAAATAGTAAGGCGCCTTTCACACGGACGGCTATACTGCCGCAGTTAAAAGCATGTTTTTTTTCCTGTGAATTCAAGACTCCAGGCACTGCGATCAGCTGAATTTGCACAGTGCGATTAGCTGCGGTTGCCAGTGTGATCAGCTGCGGTTGCGTTTAGCTGCGGTTTGCCATTTCCATGCCAACCCGACAGGGTACCAACTCACACTGCTTGGTATGAATCTTGAGGGGGAACTCCACACCAAATTTTAAATAAAAAAACTGGCGTGGATTCCCCCCCAGGGGCATACCAGGCCCTTCGGTCTGGTATGGATGTTAAAGGGAACTCCCTACGCCGAAAAAACGGCATAGGGTCCCCCCCAAAATCCATAACAAACCCCGATCCGAGCAGGCAGCCCGGCCGGTCAGGAAAGGGGGTAGGGACGAGCGAGTGCCCCCCTCCTGAACCGTACCAGGCCGCATGCCCTCAACATGGGGGGTGGGTGCTTTGGGGGAGGGGGCGCCCTGCGGGGCCCCCCCACCACAAAGCACCTTGTCCCCATGTTGATGAGGACAAGGGCCTCTTCCCGACAACCCTGGCCGTTGGTTGTCGGGGTCTGTGGGCGGGGGGCTTATCAGAACCTGGGAGCCCCCTTTAATAAGAGGGCCCCCGGATCCCAGCCCCCCACCCTATGTGAATGAGTATGGGGTACATGGTACCTCTACCCATTTACCTAGGGAAAAAGTGTCAATAATAACACACACTAAACAGGTGTTTAAAGTAATTTGACAGCTGGGGGGGTCTTCTTTCGGCTTTGGGGGTCTTCTTCCGACTTCAGGGGTCCCTCCGGTTCCTCTTCTCCCGGCGTCTGGTTGGTTCTTCTCCGCTGTCTCTGGCCTCTTCTCCCGGTGTTCCAGTTCTTCTGCCGGCTCCTCTGCTATCTTCATGCCGCTCTTTTGCTAGCGGAGGTCTGGACTTCTGGCTTCTTGGCTTCTTCTCTTCTTCCGATGTTGACACGACGCTCTCTCCGGCTAGAATGCTCTCTGTGAGCTCCGCTCTGACTTATGTAGGCGGAGACCCCGCCCCCTTATGCCGTCACAGTCCCTGGGCATGCTGGGACTGTGACGTTTTAGGGGGCGTGGTCACCGGGTGATGGCCACGCCCCCTAAAACGTCACAGTCTCAGCATGCCCAGGGACTGTGATGGCAGAAGGGGGCGGGGTCTTCACCTATATAAGTCAGAGCGGAGCGCACAGAGAGCATTCCAGCCGGAGAGAGCGTCATGTCAACATCGGAAGAAGGCAGCAGACCGGGCTCCTCCGCTAGCAAAAAGAGTGGCAAAAGAGCAGAAGATAGCGGAGGAGCCCGGCAGAAGACCCGGAGAGCGCGGAGAAGAACCGGAAAGACCCCCGAAGCCGTAAGAAGACCCCCGGAGCTGTCTTATAAATTACTTTAAAAACCTGTGTAGTGTTTTTTTTATTGACACTTTTTCACTAGGTGAATGGGTATGGGTACCATGGGGGCTTCCGGATTCCGATAAGCCCTCGGCCCGCAGCCCCCGACAACCAACGGCCAGGGTTGTCAGGAAGAGGCCCTTGTCCTCATCAACATGGGGACAAGGTGCTTTGTGGGGGGGGGCCTGCAGGGTGCCCCCTCCCCCAAAGCACCCCCCATGTTGAGGGCATGCGGCCTGGTACTGCTCAGGAGGGGGGCGCTCGCCCGTCCCCACCCCCTTTCCTGACCGGCCGGGCTGCGTGCTCGGATAAAGGTCTGGTATGGATTTTGGGGGGGACCCCCGTTTTTTCGGCGTAGGGGGTTCCCCTTAACATCCATACCAGACCGAAGGGCCTGGTATGCCCCTGGGGCGGAACCCACGTCGTTTTTTTATTTAAAATTTGGCGTGGAGTACCCCCTCAAGATTCATACCAAACAGTGCCGGGCATTGGCGGGGATCCGAGTCGGATCTCCGTGCTTGTCGCTCATTGGGAAAGGAAAAATAATTTTTCCTTCCCCGATGAGCAGCTCGGCGCTGTTATCCGCAACTGACACAGTGCACTGCGAATATCTGCGGTTATGTGTGGATAGCTGCGCTAAATCGCTCCTGGACGCAGTCAATTCTATTTTTTCTATCCGCACAGAACCGCATGTATTGAATTCGCAGCTAAACGCAGTGTGTGAATGGGGCCATAGGAAAGCATTGTGTGCTTTTAGCTGCGGTAGAAAATTAGAAAATCCGCAGCCAAAAGCACCATTCTATCCGTCCGTGTGAAAGGGGCCTTAATGTAGAACTATAGTGTATCGCTACCCTTGCAGGAGCCATGGTAATATTGGGTCCTCTGCTCGATCTCTGGCCCTAGCCAGAATACCTCAGATGAGGACTCCCAATGGTCACAAAAGAATCGCACACACTGGTTTTTAGAAGATCTGTATTGGCAAGTAACACAGTAAATCAGTAGTTCAACATTAACACATAAAAGACCAGTGCAACTGATATAATGCAGTCAACACAGGTACCTCCTAGGCATGAACTGAGTTTGTACTGCAGTACCAAGTGTAAACAATAGCTCTCCACCTGAGAGATTTACATCCCAAGTGACCAAAAAGGGCTAACCATAAATGTGCAGACTAGTTCACTTCAGGACTTTCAGAAAAGAGGGGTTAGGCTTAAACCTGAGAGTTTGACACACTACCCAGCTCTGAAACTAAATCTGCACAGTTCTGGATGTTAGCTTCTGCTGTCTCAGGCATGCATGGACTGTAATGTTTTGGAGAACAAAGGGTTCACGAACAGATAAAGAGAACAAAAAGAGAGGGTGCCCAGGGATTTTTATGGGCGAGGGTTGAAGCCAGACAGAGAAGTAGAAGGCATATATAAGAGTATTACAAAATGTATTAGTTTATAAGACATACAAAATTGCATATAAGGATATTAAAATCACAAAACCAGTGGTTAATGTATGGTAATTTACAGCAAAGAATTCAGAGTCATGAAAAGGGTCTCATGGTAAGAGGCCAATCAATATACATGAGTTTAGAGCTCCCAACATGTTTCAAAATATTTAAATTGTTAAATTCCTTCTTCAGGGACTTATTTGCATCAAGCTGTATTGTTTAATGATACAATGGCAAGAAAAGAAAAACAATTTTATATATATATCAGCCAAATCGTATAAGTACGTGACACATGTATGCAAACATATAATTGGGAGAAAGGCATGGGGGAATAAAGATGGGGCAAGCATTTTATGAGAATTGGTGGTACTTACAAAATAACCAACTGTGATGAAACATAGTACACATCAAGGTCCTGCTTGGATCATTGGTCTGCATCTCAAGGTGGCCCCACAGCATGGATCATTTGGCAAAGGAGTCTTCAAAGAGTGATTTTGAGCACATAGATGGTGACTCTTGGCCAGAAATGATCAATGTGTTGATAGATTCTTTTCCATAGTTTTTGTATGGTTTTACCTATATAAAAGCAACCACAGTCGCATTGTAAGCAATATACAACTAAGGTAGTCTGACAATTGGCATATTGTTTAGGACTAGAGGTCCAGCCGTTGGGTAAGCATATCTCCTTTCGGGTGGTCAGGTAGCGACAATATATAAATGAACCGCAAGGGAAACTCCACAGCAGTTTGCATGGATCACCACGAATACTTCCTTTAAATTCACTTTTTACCAAAAAGTCCCAGACAGAGGAAGCTAATCTATAGGTGACGAGGGGCTGAGGGAACAAAGGGTCCTATTATTGGGTCAGAGGCTAGAATGTGCCAGTATTTGTTGAAAATTTGTTTGACCTGCAGGTGTTCGTTAGAGTAAGTGGTGATAATTCTAGTGTATTCATTAGAGTTATTTGCATCCTTATGGGAAAATAAGAGGTTATATCTGTCTTTGTTGACCTGATTAAATGCTTTTTTTAGGCATTTATGACTATAGCCTCTTTCCAATAGGCATTGTTGTTTGCTTCAAGTTGAAAGTCTCTATTATTTGAACAATTACGTTTAATTTGCAGGTACTGACTGTAGGGAATTGAGTTGACCAATGGTCTAGGGTGGAAACCTCGATGAATGTAGAATAGTATTACCTGAAGTAGGTTTTCATGATAGTAAATTATTGGAATCTTTGTAAATTTTAACATCTAGGAAAAGGATTTTGGAGGAATTGGATAACATGGTAAATTTTAAATTAAACTGCCCATAGCTACCCCCTGTACCTGGAGGAAGTATCGGCCATCAAAAGAAAAGACATTGTGTTTCAGTATATATTCAAGGAGAAAGTAGTATGAATTTGTTGAAAGATTCTTCATGGTGACTGGTTCAGGACAGTATTTTTCTAATGCATGCCAATCCTTTGGTGTGTGGTATAGAACTATAGAGAGTTTCTACGTCTATAGTCCCCAAAGTGGAATGGGCAGGTACCTGTACTCCATCAGTTATTTGTAAGAGATGAATGGTGTCTCTAACATAAGAAGGTAGAGATAATACAAAAGGTCTTAAGTGTTCATCTACTACTTTTGAGAGATTCTCTGTAATGGCACCATTCCCCGAAATTATGGGTCTGCCAGGGGGTCCACATCGTTTTTATGAATTTTAGGGAATGAATAGAATGTAGCTACCCTAGGGAAAGGAGTACGAAAATGACATTGCTGTGATAGACACTATCAATGAGCAGATAGAAATACTCATTGAAAACATTGATGATCTCTGATCTTATGAGTCGGTACCAGTCAGTATGTTATTGAACATAGATACATACTTGTCATTGTTCATTAGGAAAATATTGCCCCCTTTATCGGAAGCTTTGATGGTTATGGTGTAGCTGGTAGATTTTTCAAAGCCGTCCTTTCAAGTATAGTAAGATTCCCTTGTGGGCAGGGTAAGGTGTTTAAAGCTTTTATATCTTGACAATTTAGCTTCAAAAAGGTAGCAATTCCATGATTGGAACTGGGGGCTGGGTACATATCTGACTTTTTATCACATGTTGGTTGAATACTGGAGGGGTTTGTGCTAGTGAGTGGTTCGTCAATTTGTTTAAGGAGGGACTCGATCAATTGTATCAATTAGGTCACTTTGGTCACTTTCCTCCAAAAGGGCATTGAGGTTTGCCAGTACTAGCCGTTTACTAAGGGACCGGCAGCCATCGGATCCAAATCTATCTTTATCGTAGCTTCCGTGTGTATAAATGTAAGTCTTCAACTGTTTCAAATTTGTCTAGTTTCCGATTTAGGGCAGAAAGTGAGCCCTTTGGATAGTACTGAGATTTCATCAGTGGTGTGGGAGTGAGAAGAAAGATTAATTACATTAAATTGAGGTTAAGGAGGATGTGAAGTGTTGGGGGAACAATCTAGACTGGGGGAGCCGGGGGGTTCCCCAAGTTTTTTGGAAAAAATATGGTGGGAATTTTGTGTGTTTAGGGGAGGGAGGGAATTTCAGTCCCAATAGTGGCAGGCACTCCAGAGTTGGATGTCCCAACACTTGTTGGGGCCGGCATACCACCCATTCTGTGTGAAGGTGTGTGAGTGGAACGTTCAGATCTTCAAGTTCTAGCATCAGTCAAGGGGTTGTCGCCATCCCTTCGCCTTTTCGGTCATCTGGTGCGTCTAGATTGCTTAGACATGGTGTGGGAGACATTAGATGAGATAGAAGAGGTATCTGACAAATCAGATTGCCTATGTGTCTGTGCAGAGCCTCGTTGTGTAACCCTACCATTAGTTTGATGCCATTTTTAGGCCCATCCTTCCTGGAAGCTCAGGAAGAAGCCAGGCATTTGGAGAGAGGCAACGGGGGAGGGACTACATATGAAATGTAAAGCCCAAGCAGTTTGAGAGAGGCACGCCAACTGAGAGGGTGTAAGAGAGATG
This sequence comes from Lithobates clamitans, assembly GCA_037952925.1. Taxonomy (NCBI): domain Eukaryota; kingdom Metazoa; phylum Chordata; class Amphibia; order Anura; family Ranidae; genus Lithobates; species Lithobates clamitans. The sequence goes on along the minus strand of JBBGZY010000116.1, from coordinate 1,519,460 downwards.
TGCTGTGCTGTGTTAGACCAAGCCAGGCCCTACAACTCCTAAGTTGCACATGCACCAATGGAGGATAACCTGTTATTTTATCTGTTCATTTAGGGATGTACTCACTTTTGTTGCCAGCGGTTTAGACATTAATGGCTGTGTGTCGAGTTATTTTGAGGGGACAGCAAATTTACACTGTTATACAAGCTGTACAACAAAAAACAGAGAGAAAAAAAGTGAATTCTTCAATGTGGAACGCGCAATGGTCAATATTTTAAATATAAATGCTAATTTATTGAAAAAATCACAATAATCACCAATCCAAAAATATACTGTAAAAACAGGTACCATCACCAATTAAAAAGGACAACATTGTCATGGACAGACGCAGATGGCCACCTCTCACAGCCAAACTCTCACACCAAGCAATTAAACTTCATTCAAAAATTATACATGAATGATTACAACAGTGAATTAGATGCACTAATATGCTGAAAGTCCTTGATAATCAGGAAAGGGCAGCAGATTGAGGCAGATGAATATTGCTTGGGTGATGGGGGAATATAGAGACCGGCCTGATTAGCAAGGTAATAGACTCCTGTGATCAGGAGACCCAGAGCGGGGAGGGAGAGGAGGTAAGGGAAGGGGAGACCGGGGGGGAAAGGGGGGGGCCTGTATTGGGGAGACCACTGACAGAGGGACCCAGGGCTGTGTCAACAGCAGCTGTGATGAATATACAAGACTGTATATTTAGTGTCTATCTGGGCCTGTGGTGGCTCACCATGTTGGAGGCCAAATGCACATGACTTTGAGCTGAGCTGGGTGACTGTCTCTATTAGCTGGATGCAGTGTGGTAGACACTAGGTGCTAATGATAACTGTCCCAGAACTGGGATATATACAGGTTAGATCTCACCCAGTGTCGACTGCAGTCCTCTCCAGGAACAGGAGTTGTAGCTGTCACCGTCTCCAGCAGGTGGATTTGCACGATTGCAAATTGCTTTATCTTCCACAGGGTCATTCAATGTGCACGTCCGTTGGCGGTCCCATGGAGGTAAAGGTGGTGGTGAGCCTGGACGGGTACCGCGCCGGGGCCGAGTTTACTGGCGACCACGGTCCTCCTCTCATTCCGTGTTCGCGGATATGTACGGGTGGCCGCTGTGGTTCAGGCCGGTAGTTACAGGACTGGTGGGTGGGTCTGCGAGTCTGCCGGGACGCTATGAGCAGCGTGATGGCGTCATGCTGACGCATTTCATCCGTGACTCGGATTTCATCAGAGCATGCGCAGTAGCGAGTAGCATCGTCTTATATAGCAACAGAACGGAACCACATAAGGGCTTCAGCGTCTGGTTGTCATAGCTACGGCATAATTTCACTGACAGCCACGCACACATGTAAACAAAACTTAGAACATAAATAGCAGAAAGAAACCATAAATACCAATACCCCCTAGGGGGGATAGACAAGGTTATAGCCTTCATACCGGAGCCAAGGTGAAAAGAGTAAAGGAAAGCCGGGGACAGAGGGGTTGGGAAGAGGGGTTGGGAAGAGGGGGGGCAACGTGAAAAATGGAAGAAATAGTGAAAAGAGAGAGAAAAAGGACACGGGGGAAATGAGAAGAAAAGGAGGGAAGAGAGAGAAGGAAAGGGGGTGAAGCGGAGAAGGGGAAAGGAATAAAGGAAGGAAGGGAAGGGGGGTGGGGAGAGGGGAAGGAAAGAGAAAAAGAAAGTGGTTAGTGCACCGTCAAGAGGACACTTGAGAGGATGATAGAGAATGAGTCTGATATTTAGGCCTGGGTTCAGTGGATATCTGGGATATCACTAATACTGTAACACAGGAGTTTATGGTGTAAGGAATACAGCAAGGTTGCACTCATTGTTTAACCCCTGTGGATGCATACTGTTAGTATTATATATCCACATTTTCTCCTTTTGGTACAGTATCCTGTCAAAGTCACCTCTTCTTTGTGGAAGGTTAAGTCTGTAAATACCTTTGAAGGTGAGCCCATCAGGACTTCCTCCGTGGAATTGGAGGAAGTGTAGTGGAATAGGTCGCTCGTCATCCTTACTGAGGATGCTCTGGACATGTTCACCGATTCTTACCTTCAATTTTGCCCAGGATGGGCGAGTCTGACAGAATGTGCCAATGTTGATTAAGTATGGACCTCACTTGGTCCCAATGAGCACCAAATTTGGTGATAATCCTCAAAAATCCCTGTGACTCCTTTGAGGGCTTGTGATCTTTTTTCTCAAGGAGTGTTGGCCGATCTGTCTGATTCGCCCTCCTTCTGGCCTCCCTAATGCAGGAGTGAGAGTAACCTCTCTCTCTAAATCTGTTATAAAGCTCCTTTGCCTCGGCAGAAAAATCATCTTGGCTAGAGCAATTTTTACGGGCTCTGAGAAATTGGCCCACTGGAATTGCCTTGATCAAGGATTTAGGGTGGATTTAGGGTGGTCACTGGAGGCCTGGAGGAGGGTATTTGCTGCTGTGGGTTTTCTGAAGGTCTTCGTCTTGATCATACCGTTATCTACTTGTATAGTCAGATCAAGGAAAGGAAGGGAGTGGGGATGAGAGGTAAAAGTGAGTCTAATGTTCCTGTCATTAGTGTTTAGCTCATTCATAAACATCTGGAGCTCATGTTCAGAGCCCCCCCAGATCATCAGGACATCATCAATGTACCTCAGCCACATGTGACATTGGCTGAGGTACATTGGTGCAGGATAGACCATATCCTCCTCCCACATACCGAGGTGTAGGCATGCATATGAGGGCGCCCAGGGTGCTCCCATGGAGGTCCCCCTTATTTGCTGATAGAAGGTTCCGAGGAATTGGAAGCAGTTATGTTCGAGTAGAAAGGCGAGGATCTCGCCTATGAATTGATTCTGCTGTCCAAGAGAGGGGAACCTCCTCTCAAGGAAAAATTGAACTGCCCGTAGGCCCCAAGTATGGGGTATTGATGTATATAACAATTCAACATCAATCCCTACCAGAAGTGCCCCAGGTGGCATGACCATAGTGTCCAGTCGCCGCAAAACGTCCCTCGTGTCCTGCACGAATGAGGGTAGGTCGGATACTAAGTCCTTAATGAGGGCGTCAACGAACTTGCCGATTTTTTTCAAGTGGACCATTGACAGCGGAGACTATGGGTCTGCCCGGTGGGTTCTGCAGGGACTTGTGGAGCTTGGGGATAATATAAAATGTTGGAGTATTGAACTGTTGTATCCGCAGATAATTAAACTCTTTTTTGGTAATCGGTTTTTCTTCCAAACCTAGACTAAGGAGGTGGTTAAGGGCATTGACAATGGCAGTGAAAGGGTTGGAGTGGAGCTTCCGGTAAGTGGATTCATCCATAAGAAGTCTTTTAACTTCATTTTCATATTGATTCTCAGTTAGGAGGACCACATTACCCCCCTTATCACTGCCCTTGATGACAATGCCAGGGGCTTCAACAAGTTCCTTCAGGGCTTTTCTTTCTTCACGTGAGATGTTATCCAGTCCCCTGTATTTCCAATTTACTTTTGAGAGATCCCTCTTGACTTGTGTCAAGAAGAATTCAATAGGTTTGTATTTAGAGAGTGGAGGCATTTTAGTGGACCTAATAAGTAGGTTTGCCGGATGTGTCAATGCATGTTGGTGATTGGAAATCTCTGTGTCTGAGTCAAAGTCAGGGTTCTCTTGTAAGAGGGATACTAAAGCATCAAGGGCCTTTCTTTCTTCCGCAGCTATTGGTGTTAGTTGGGACTCATCCTGTTGTGATGAGTGCCAGTATTTAAATATGACCTTTCTAAGATAAAGGGAGATGTCTTTGTAAACTTCAAACTCATTCATCCCAGATCTGGGGGAGAAGGAGAGGCCTCTTTTAAGTAATGATAGATGATGTTCATTAAGGGGAAATTGAGTAAGATTAACCACCTTCATGTCCAAGGGAGAGCTCAGGGAAATTGGATCAGGTATTTTACTAGGATAAATTATGTTCTGTGTGATCTGTTCCTTAGTTGTCGCTGGCTCCTGCGTGTTTCTCTTGCCCTTCCCTGATGAGGTGGGGACTAATGTGTGGTTTTTTGTCCCTTTTAGATTTGGCTTCACTTTCCCCGTAGTTGTGATAGGATTGTCTGGGGGCAGTGGATCCTTGTCTAAAAAAGTCACTGAGAGTTCTTTATGTTCCCTATCGCTTTCAGAAGATGAAAAGTGGATTACGATTTGTTTTAGAACTATTGTGTCTTCCCCTGCTTCTACGGGATCTACTTCTACCTACATGGATCGTGGGATCAAACAGATCACCACGCTCCAAGTCTTGTAGATTCTGTTTGAACTTCTCCTGTTTATGACTTTTTAGATTTTTTTGTGTTTTTTCTACTTCTTTTTAAAGGAGTTCGTTATGTTTGTCAAAGGCGGGGTTTGTTTTGAAGGGCTCAAGTAACCCGGCACTTACTTCTATGTCTGCCTTGATCTCATCCAACTGGATTTCTTCCTCATCAACGATCATTTGCATGATTTCAAGGCCACGTTTAACACAGCTGGCCTTCCATGCCTCAATATATCGAGGAGTATGGAGGTGTCCAGCTGGAGTGACCCGTTCTCTCAAACCACGTGGTATAATACCGTTCTCAATGTGGGATTTTAGGGACGAAATGTCCCACTTTCTATTTAAGAACTTAATAGTTAATTTTTTGTGGTTTCTAAAGAGAGTCTGAAGTGAATCATCACCATCCCTCGGGGCGGATTGTTCACTAGAAAAGGCAGACTGGATCTCTCGTTTAATGTCGTCATCCAATTGATAGGCCATGTCCTAAAGGGTGGGGTTAGCGGTAAAGGGATGGTCAACGACCAAGTAGAAAGGAAGTGGGAACAAAAGGAGTAAGGAAAGTAGTGAGTGTAAAGGGGTAGGTATTTACGGACCCTGCTGCAAGTTAAAAAAGTGGGGTGAATGGTACGGATTGGCGTAAGTGAACGCAGGGTGAGGTTCAGGAAGGGAAGTTTGATCCCACAAGGGTATACTCAAAAGAAAACAGATGATAAAAGAACCAATATACTCTGCGATCAAGTGTTATTAGAACAGACTATAGGCACAATTCACCACGTCTGTATAGATTAGGAACAATTGCTAACACCGACCGTGAGTGGGTGTGTTCCTCTGAATTCAAGTGGCATATAACAAAAAACAGAGAGAAAAAAAGTGTACAAGCTGTACACCCACTACTTTACATTGTAGTGTTATCACATGAAAAGATATGATATAATATATTTACAAAAATGTGAGAGGTGTACTCACTTTTGTGAGATACTATATGTTTCCAGGAAAGGTCTAGGAAACTGCCACCATCCTAATATAATATATGGAGAAAATATTACAGTGACATTTAAAGAGCATGTATTGCCACAACTTTTTTTTTTTATTAGTATTGCCACAACTTAAATTTAACTTTATTGAGTAGAGAAAGGGCAAAACACCCTATTTTCTTGCTCTCTGTGTACCATTAGAGCAATGTCTCTTCAATTCCTGTCCCAGAGATGCAATTGGAAATTAATGCAAGTCTCCCAAAGTGCGGGGAATTTTTAGACATTTGTCTCTGGAACAAATACCCCCACTAGAAGATTTTGTTTCCGTACCTCTTTTTCTGAAAAACAAAAATTGGATTTCCCCTCACTTTCTGTTTTGATTACAATGGGCGGTAGTCCTATGGGTGGCCTTGTGAAGGTAAAGTCAACACCATAGCTCCCATTCTGCCTGTTTTATTATAAAAAGCAACAGGGGTGCACATTTAATAGTAGGAGTTCAGGAATGATGCTAGGTGTGTGGAGGGGGGGGGGCTCTGGAGGGAAGAGCGGCAATTATTCAAAAAACTCACTGGGTCTGGTTAGGCAGCTCACAGGCAACAAGTGGCCACTTCAATAGCAAAAGGTGAACAGCACACATTAATGGGTGGGATCTATGTGCATTCCTTCAACCCAGGGTATACTCTAGGTTGAAGGAAAGCACACAGATCCCTCCCATTAAAGTGTACTGTACACCTTTTCCTGGCGAAGTGGCCACTAAAGCGTGACAAAACGCATTGATCATGTTTTAACCTGCTTTTATGATTACTAAACACAGAATGTCTTGAAGAATCGACTTGGAAGCACATTTTTATTTAATGGATGCCTCTGCTGACCACACACTGGTTCCATTTTGGGACCTTATCCTTAGAAACATTGTTTTCTGGATCTGATCGCAACTTAGCGAGGTGCAAAAATTGTCCTTAAAACCCCAGCAAGCATCAAGTGCAATTACCCACACTTTGCATGGAGACGGTCATCTTTTTTTTACATGTGCTAAAATAGGTTGATTGACCTCAGGACGGGTATCCAGCAACCTTATGTATTTGCTTACTACACTTTTTGCCATTTTTCCCATATGTACAACAGAATACTACCCTTAGAACAATCTCTCTCAGGGTTTTTTTTTTAACCCCTTTTTTTTCTCCTTGTCTCTACTCATCTGGAGCGCCACTGACTCACATCCAACCATGACTACCCTGCAATGGGCACCCAGGAATATCAAGAGTTTATGCCATGGCATCATCTGAAAAAAACAAAGTTATGCTTACTGGTAGCTTCTTTTCCTGGAGTCTTTCAGGACAGCCACCATGCGAGACACTGGCTCCTCTCTTCCACAGGAAATACTGCAACAGGCATCTTTAAAATCCCAGATTCCTATGCTGGCCCTTAAGTTTTTTAAAAACAACTCCGGCCAGCTAGGGAGATACAAGAACAAATCAATTACATATATTAGACAGTTCTGCCGTTCCTGTGTCAAGGCCCCCAAGAACCCCATATGTCCGGGTGGGTATCCGGTGCTCTCCTGAAAGACTCCAGGAAAAGAGGTTACCGATAAGCAAAACTTTGGTTTACATTCAGCGTCTTTCAGGGCAGCCACCATGAGAGGATAAGCGAGCACTCACCATTATGGTGGGACTACGGCCTGAAAGACCTTTCGACCAAAGCTCTGCTCTTTCGCCAACAGGTCCACCCTGAAATGCTTTACAAAGGTGCTGAAACTGGATCACGTTGCCCTTCTGCAGATTTGCTCTGGCCCTTTCTGCCTGTAAAGCCGCCATAGCTCTAGTGGAGTGTGCCTTGATGCCTATGCCGGATTTTTCATTGGGCTTGACTGGGCTGAAGCCCATGGGCCCCACTGACCCCGCCTGTTTCAAAAGCCGCCGAGAGTGGCCAAAAGCCCCTGAAAGCCGCAGAGGTACACAGGACATCCAGCTCTGTATCTTGGCGGTGCCATTTTTAAACTGAAAGGCTGCAATGACAAGGCAGCAATGACACTGGGGCAAGGCTACACTGACAAGTCTGCAAATGACACTGGGGCAAGGCTACACTGACAAGGCTGCAATGACGATGATAAGGCTGCATCGATGGGCATTTAAATGTAAGTTTTTTTCCTTAAAATTCCCTCCTAAACTTGGCGTGTGCGTGTTATACGCCGATAAATACGGTAATTATCATTTTATCCGTTTTTATTAATCGTGGACCCAGGACGAATACCAGTACAGTATCCCCCACTTATATGCTTATATATTATTCACTTTTGTGAGTAGCCATTTGGCTGTTATATCTTGTCCAATTAAACAGAAGTTCTTTAATACTGCACTGAGTCTGGCGCACCTTGTCCTTTTCTATTTCTGTTTTATAGAGCTGTGCATATGTATAGAAGGTAGGGCCTGAAAGTGACTCAAGCCCAGGGGCCCCCACCACCCTAAGTCCTGCCCTGTTTACCGGCACCTCCTTTCCCACCAAAGTGTATGCTTGGCCAATGGATAACCTAAGACACCTAGCTATTGTGCGTCTGGAGGCCTTATACCCCTTTCTTGCCACTGAAAACAAAATAAACAAGGAATCTGTCTTCCTGGCCTGTTCTGTTTCCTCTATGTATTGAAGGATACATCTCCTTACATTCAGTGTGTGAAACTTAAATTCCCTCTTTTATGAGGGATTGGAACAAAATGTGGGCAAAACTATTTCTTGGTTTCTGTGGAACTTTGAAGCCACTTTTGGGAAAAAGGTCAGATTTGTCTTGAAGATTATACGATCCAGAAAAACAACAAAAAAGGGGAGTCTAATAGATAACGCTTCTAGCTCACTGACCCTCCTAGCGGTGGTTATTGCCACCAAAAAAAACATCTTTAGAGTTAGCCACTTTAAAGAGCACTCCGCCAGAGGCTTGAAGGGACCCCCACCAGGGTCTGCAAAACTAGAGACAGATCCCACTTAGGGAAGGGTGGCCCCTGTACCGGTCTCTGCTCAGAGCTTTGAAAAACCTCACCACCCACGGGTTGGTGGCCAGCATTTTTTGCACAAAGGCACTGAGGGCTGAGACCTGGTTCTTAGGGCTCTGCCCCGCACTGCAGGTATTCCAGCACCGCAATGGGACTTTGTACCTCAAAAGAGCTTTCCTTACACCATTCACTGAAGCGCTTCCAGGTTTTCCTGTATATCTTTCATGTCTCAGTCCCTTTCTCAGCACTAAGACCCCTTTCACACTGAGGTGCTTTGCAGGCGCTTTCGAGCTAAAAAAAAAGCCTGGAAAGCACACGAAAACTTATTTCCATTAAAATCAATGAATTCTTTCACACTGGGGCAGTGTGCTGGAAGAGCGGTGAAAAAACGCCCCTCTCCATTGAAATTAATTGAAAGTTCTTCAAAAGGGCTCAGTGTTTTACTGGCAGTTTAGAAGCGCCTCGGTGTGAAAGGGGCATAAAGATGAATGAACAGAGAAAAGAAAAAAGGAAGGGGAAAGAGGGGGTTGGAGAACCCCCGGGAATTTTAAGGTGCTTATACATTAGGGTAAGTGTGGTAGGAAAACATGTATAACTTTTATCCATAAAAATTATCCTTATTTATTACAATTAAAACAGATATATAACAAAACAGTTTTCATTTAAAAACAGTGTTTAGATATCACAAGATGCCACATCAGTTAGTGGGCAAATAATCAAAAGAGTACCACTTGACTGAAAAGCCACTCTACATGTTTTGCTTAGTTTGGAGCTTCCTCAGGAGTTTTGGCAATCAAATAAAATGAGGTACACTGTAGATAGTAAAGAAAACAAAAATAAAATGTACTATTGTGGTTGATACCCTTTGCAAATGATATATGTATAGATAAATAAATTCATACAGCTCAAATTCGTCACAAATAATCATAAATCAAAAAATAATAATGATATAATGATATTGGTAGTCTTACCAGGCTGCAGCACATAGAAAGCAAAATTGTGTTCAAAGAAACAAGCCAATGATTGGCATCAGTGATAAATATATTCAACTACGTCTCTCTCACGTCAAGAGTTCCCATCATTTTTGGCCACAGAGGGATGTAAAATTTGTATAATCTTGATGCAAAGAAAAAGAAATATAAAATAAATACAGTATTCAAATTTGGAGGGCAACCATGCTGATCATTGTGGAAAAATGAAGAGTACCTTTGATAGAATTAAAATTTTCTGTGCTAGAGGCACGAAAGCCTCATGGACAATTTACAAAACAATATATTGATCAGCATCCACTAGGGGCCCTGCTTCATCATCTGGGAGTCGTGTGTGAATTTCCAGGTGGTGAAGTTTAAAGATGATCCTAAGGAACATAAACATGGCAAATGCACCCCTAGGCATAGCCCCTGTATGGATTAAACACGGCTATGGAGGGGCACTTACCGGTTGGATGAAAAAAAAGCAATCACCAAATTCGAGGAGAGACACAAATTCTCCCCTGTAGTGGGGAGGCTGCAGCAGAATGTGGCGGTATGAACAACCGCACTTATACTCCCTCCATCACGGCGGCGTCTGACGTCACCGCCGTGATGCGGACGAGTAGTGAGGAGGCCAGGGAAGGACACATGAACGGGAGGAAGAGAGGGGGGGGAGGAGAGTAGCAGCATCCGGAAGCACGATGCCGGTGCGCATGCGCCAACCTGGAATGCGTGCGATGTGTCTTTAAAACAGATGAAGCCACAGGGGCCATCTTAGAAGAGGGATGAAAATTTTTTTTTTTATATAAACAGTGTGGTAGAACTGCCAGATAGGTATTGTGGACTGAAACTGACGACAACATAGTCAGACCTCAAAACCGCACAAAAAATTGAATTAATGGGTACAACTGTACATGTTCAATCCAACTGTTTTGTTATATATCTGTTTTAATTGTAATAAGTAAAGATCATTTTTTATGGATAAAGTTATACATGTTTTCCTAACACACTTACCCTAATGTATAAGCACCTTTAAAGTCCCGGGGGTTCTCCAACCCCCTCTTTCCCCTTCCTTTTTTCTTTTCTTTGAATCATATGGGATGAGGTGCTGAATGTTGCCTGGATCGGTCCTTATTTTTCCATGAATGAACAGAGACAGAGCAGTGGCGTCTCCAGCTTTCATATTTAGGGGGGGCACATGGGGGGACAGGGACAAAAATAGGGGGGCAATATAAAATGCAAATATATATATATATATATAGATAGATAGATATATCTATCCATCTATATATATTTTATCTATCCTGGGGCCCTTTACCCCTTTACTACGATCCCACAACGGCCCTTTCATATGTTCTGCAGTGAGCTCCCTTCCTACTGTATTGGGCCCCCCCCCCAGGGAGACAGAGAACAAGAGATATATGTCACCAGCATACCAAGAAAATATAAGGGTCCAAAGCAGTGGGAGAACTATCAGGGTTGCAAAGGTTGACTTGCCACCGGGCCCTGGTGTTCTGTCACTGTGGGGTTCCCAGCCTCCTCTTGCTGTCCTGCCCCTGCTATTGACAGCGCTGGTCTGGCATTTCTTGGAATTTACAGGCTTGTTCTCCTGTCCTAAGGACGGGAGAAATCAGTCTGTTTTTTCAGTAACTGAGAGTCCTGGTGGAGTCCTTCCTGCAACTCACTCTTCTCCCTGCCAATGATGATGCAGGGGAAGGAGCAGATCGGGCGGCCGTGGTTGTGTGAGCGCTTGCATTATGCAGTGTCAGCGAGCAGAGGGAGGGGGGAGGAATCACCCGCAGGAGCTGACTGGGGACGTTCTCCCTCTCAATAGAGACTGTATTACACCAGTGGTGGCCCGAGTAAGATGCGGCACATCCGATATGAATACAAACAAAAAGAAATTGCCTTTTTGTAAAAAAAAAAATTGTTTTTTTTTGGGGGGGGGGGGGGGTGCACATGGTGGGGCCCAGCATAATGTTGGGGGGGTCAGGGCCCCCTCTGACCCCCCCCTAGGGTCGCCATTGAGACAGAGGCTCCTGTTCATTCATTCATAAACTGAGCAGAGTAAACACAGGTTTATGCTTGTGGCTGTCAGAGTCTTGCTATGCCTCATGGGAGTTGTTGTTCTGCAACAGATGGAGGTCCGCTAATTGCTTATCCCTGATCTACAGTGTGGAGTACATGCTGGTGCAGTCTGCAGTATATAACATACAGGACAACTTGCAGCCTGGAGAAATGTGCAGCATACAGATTGTGGCAGTGCACAGTACAGTGTACAAACAGTGCCTGCAGCAGCATATAAAGTGATACATCTATAGTGATGCACAGTGTGTAACCTACAGCAATGACATGTACATAGGCAAAGGTGCTCACAGTTACGTACTGCATGCTGGACAGCCTACAATATTTCTCTTTTATCCAGGGATAATGCACTGTAAAAGTGTGTTTTTTTTTTTTTCGTTTTTTTTTTTTTTTTTTTTTTATAAACCAAGCCTCTAAATACCTTTTTTGCAGCTACATTCAGGCCGGTCACCTGACATCCCGCCACTCTACTACTCCAATCCAGGGCTACAGCTGGAGGACCGCGCTGCCACGTTACCTCCCCGGCTAACTTCAGAGGGAGCTCTCGGGCCCCTCCCACTGTAGCCCTGGATCGGAATAGCAGAGTGGCTGGGAATCACATGATCGACCTGAATGTAGCTGCAAAAAAGGTATTTAGAGGCTTTGTTTTAAAAAAAAAAAACACGTATACAGTGCATTATTCCTGGATAAAACAGAGGGACTGCCAGTGAAAGGGTTTGAAATGTAACAACCACTTTACGGCTAGTCATACACAGTGCAAATTTCCATGGTTTGCAGGAAAGAAATTTGCATGATTGCCCCTTCAACACAGTGCTAAAAGGGGAATCCCACCTGCTGAGCAATTGCTTACTGGGAGCAGGGGGGGGGGAGCTGTCCTCATCAGGAGAGGACAGCGATTATCACTAGCGGCTATAGCAGCCCCCAGCGATAAGCACCAGAGAATCCGGCAGGTTGGTTGTACCCAAGTTGATCAATCAGTCAACTTGGTACATTCAGTCTGCCCATTAATGGATCGAATCATGTATGGCTGGCCTAAGTCTGGGTTGTGAGCAGAAAACAATAGATGAAGAAAGTTAAGCAAAGTTTGTAATCAGCACTGTCAAAGGGTGAGATTTCCCATGCAGTTGCCCATAAAGTTGTTAAACCCCATGGTTGGAGATGGGCTCGGGCGTGTTTGAAAATCCCATGTGTCTGCCAAGAAGCCGACACTGCACACGGCTAATCACAGGCAGAGAGACCTTTCCCGGTCCACAGCTGCACAGATCGGGAAATCTCTCGCTGCCTGTGATTAGCTGTGTGCAGTGTCGGTTTTATGGCATAATTGGGCAACTGGGATTTCTAACACGCCTGAACCCATCTTTACTCATGGTCAAGGGAAGGGAGCGGGGAGTAACTATGAACTCCTACATACAGAGCTTTGACACTCCTGGAAGTGTCAGAGGTGAAAAAAAGAAACCAGAATGTTTTGGGCATAGGAAAAGGAGATACAGTGAGTAATGCAAACTTTTAAAATATATAGAGAGAGAGCCTGCAAACTGTGAGTTGATGATGAGTATGTCCCTTTAAGCATGTACAGCACTTCCTGTAACTGCAGGCTTTCAGGTATACAAAGTCTTGACACTCCTGGAAGTGTCAGAGGTAGTAGAAAAAAGGAAATTTGATTTTAGTAATCAGGGAGAACACTGTGGATATAAAGGACTTACTGTGAGTACTCATTATGTGCTCTAACACAGGGGTAGGCAACCTGGGGCCTCCAGCTAGTTACAGAACTACAAATCCCATCATCCCTCTGCGAGTAATTACAACTGCCAGCCTTGCAATGCCTCATGGGAAATGTAGTTCCACAACAGCTGGAGGGCCCCAGAGTGTCTACCCCTGCTCTAACAGCTAAATAGAGCCTGTAGCTGCAAAGCACTCTGGGATGTATAGTCAGGATGGAACACAAAGGCTGGGACTGCCTACTGCCACGCTTCCTTTATGCTATCACTATGAAGCTAACAGCAGGATCTGGAGACATGAGCAAGGATAGACAGGGGACAACATGGGTGGTGCAGTGTAGGATTACATAAGACTGGGGTTTCTGTCTACAATGCAGGTTCAAAACTTCTCTCCCTGGTCTGCTTCTGACTGTGCACATCAGACCAGCCAAGCCGCTCATTCTGAGCTCACCCTCTTCTACTCCCTCCATTAGTTCCATCCTGAAATGGGTAGACTCAAATACCATGCGGTGGGGGGGGTCCTCCAAGTCTAGAAGGTCAGACTGTGGACAGCAGGTACAGCGAAAGACCCAGATTGGGATTTTCCCACAGCCACTAGCATGGAAAACATTCACTACCTAATAATTCAACCAGCAAGGATGTGCATTGAGATAAACAGGTGGAAGTCCTCTTTATGTAAATTAAGAGACTTCTTTCCTGCCTCCTATTTGCTCCCTTGTGGTCTGCTGAATATACCATTTTAAGTGTTTTATTATATCTGTTCTACCAAAAAAATGCTCAGTTGTACCTCTGTGGACTACAAAACACAATAAAAGGAGGGGGGGGGGGTGTTATGTAGTGCAAACACACTCCTTGTCCCAGGGTTACAATGCTGCTCAGTAGGGTTGTCACGCTAGGACAGGAGGTGAGTTAGGACCATTAGGTTAAAAAAAAGGGAAGAAGAAAACAAATACAGCTATCGCATATAAGGTCAATATTTGTTCTTGGGTTTCTATACACTTTACACAAAGCACACAGGTTCAGCACTACATAGAACTGGCTGTTCTGCCACTGAACAAATGGAAAACACAATCCAGCATTACATGGACAATCCTGAAAGGGTGGTTGGGAAGAAGCTAGCGACCTACCATTGCCCCTTTCCTGGAGAGTCGACTATCCAGATTACAGCATATCGAAGCCCAAAAAGTGTTAGCATTGCAGCTTACTGATCCTTAGATGTAATGGAGGCATTCATTTTCTTTTTTCACACTTTTTCCCTTTATTTTAACCTGGTAATCCTTCCAATATTTCACCTCCTGTGCTAGCGTGACAACCCAACTGAGCAGCATTGTCACCCTAGGACAAGGAATATTTTAGGACTACAACATCGCTTTCTCTTCTCCATAACAGGGGAGGTGTTTCGTAGATTGCAGAGATAGCAGGGAACAATGTTAATTGACGACTGTCCAGAGAGAACAGGAAGTTATAAAAGCTCACAAGTTTTCTGGCTGGATGAACAGCTATTTTTTTTTTGCACTTGTAGAACAGATATAATAAAACACTTTCAATGGAATATTTAACAGACCAAAAGGGAGCAAATAATGAATGTATTATTCGAATTTTGCATACACTTTAAACATAGGATGGATAGCCATGTGTGAGCCCAGCTCTCAGTAAAGCATACTGTATTCCCAGAAAACCCTCTAGGATTTTTGGCTGTGTTGTGCAGTAGTGAGAGATCTCAGCAGTCTGTGTGACCAGCAAGGAATTTCTTACATACGGCAAAATGGGACATTCTGCAGTGACAGCAGCAAGCATGTCAGATTGTGAGTATGAGAGAATGTCTGACAGTGCAGTGCACAGGAATTTGTCTTTTTTTTTTTTTTTTTTGTGACCATTAGCCCTTAATAACACGTATGCCTGACTATGTCTAACTACATTTAACATGCAAAGTCCCATTCTAATTGTCCCTGTTTACTGTTCACCCATTTGCACTCTGTCACGTCATGCACACCCTACTTTCAAAAATGTTCATGAGTTTTTTTTTTTTTTTTACGTATTCGGGTATTTTTAGCTTCAATGGCAGCACCCCTAACCCCCGGTCACACTAAATGCGGTTTAAAAGATGTCGGTCAGTGCGATTTCATGTGCATCTTGCCGATATCTGTGCGATTTCATGCACAGATGTCAATGCAAGTCCCACACAAAATCGCCAAAAATAGTGCAGGAACCTTTTTCAAATCAGTGCAAGTTGGAGCCACACCGATTTGAACGGCACAAATAGGGTGCAACTTGTCATGCAATTTTTAACTGTCAAATCGCATGACAAGTTGCACCGGTGTAAATGGGGGCTAAATGTGCAATATTAATAAATGATTCACTAAAACCTGCCCTTACCTCAAGTGAAATCAAATAGCAGCGCTAAAAATAGCAAAAAATTAAATACATGTGTAAATCTACCACAATAAACTAAAAGGTGACAACCTATTAAATATCACTCAAAAATAATCTAGTGTTATTAAATTCATACAGTATATATTAGGTTGGTAACATAAAAAGTCCAATAAGCAGTGACATAGTGATGTGAGTGATGATTCATAAATAATATGATATAGATCTTCAGTGAAAAAAATCTTCCACCACACCGCTGTGAACTGTGATCTCCACTCCCCTTCAGCGAGCAAACTCACCAGCTACTTTTGCCTTACACTCTCGTGTTCGGCTCACAGGCTATTCCCACACAGTAAGGGGTACAGTGATAACCTCCACTCAATCCCTGTTGGATGTCCAGAGTATATACACAAGCGTACTCTCCACATGAAAAAAAGAAAAGCGATCCAATAGTGCAGTAACGCAATAAACTTTAATACAAGCAACACTCTCCTCCACCATTGAACTCACATTTCATAAACTTGAATCAAGCAAAATAGCACAGCAAACATGGTCATCACTAAAAAACACTCTCCAAATGGTAAACGGACGTATGGTGGTCACGGCGGACCCAGGCAGCTAGGTGTTCGGAAACACTCTCACCCGTTCCCCCGAGTCTCCTGGAGCCGCTTCCCCGCTTTCTCGTATGGCGCTTCCTGTCACAGCGTCCTACGTCTAGCGCGTCAGATTGCCTCGTAGCCACGCCCCTACGGCCACATCACCCTGAAAGCGCCCGATCTCGTCTGATCTCGGAGGCTAAGCAGGGTCAGGCCTGGTTAGTACCTGGATGGGAGACCGCCTGGGAATACCAGGTGCCGTAGGCTTTAGCCTACGGCCACATCACCCTGAAAGCGCCCGATCTCGTCTGATCTCGGAGGCTAAGCAGGGTCAGGCCTGGTTAGTACCTGGATGGGAGACCGCCTGGGAATACCAGGTGCCGTAGGCTTTAGCCTACGGCCACATCACCCTGAAAGCGCCCGATCTCGTCTGATTTCGGAGGCTAAGCAGGGTCGGGCCTGGTTAGTACCTGGATGGGAGACCGCCTGGGAATACCAGGTGCCGTAGGCTTTGGGGCATGGCTACGAGGCAATCTGACGCGCTAGACGTAGGACGCTGTGACAGGAAGCACCATACGAGAAAGCGGGGAAGCGGCTCCAGGAGACTCGGGGAAACGGGTGAGAGTGTTTCCGAACACCTAGCTGCCTGGGTCTGCCGTGACCACCATACGTCCGTTTACCATTTGGAGAGTGTTTTTTTAGTGATGACCATGTTTGCTGTGCTATTCTGCTTGATTCAAGTTTATGAAATGTGAGTTCAATGGTGGAGGAGAGTGTTGCTTGTATTAAAGTTTATTGCGTTACTGCACTATTGGATCGCTTTTCTTTTTTTAATGTGGAGAGTACGCTTGTGTATATACTCTGGTCATCCAACAGGGATTGAGTGGAGGTTATCACTGTACCCCTTACTGTGTGGGAATAGCCTGTGAGCCGAACACGAGAGTGTAAGGCAAAAGTAGCTGGTGAGTTTGCTCGCTGAAGGGGAGTGGAGATCACAGTTCACAGCGGTGTGGTGGAAGATTTTTTTCACTGAAGATCTATATCATATTATTTATTTATGAATCATCACTCACATCACTACGTCACTGCTTATTGGACTTTTTATGTTACTAACCTAATATATACTATATGAATTTATTAACACCAGGGGCGGATCCAGGGGGGGGGCAACAGGGCAATTGCCCCCCCCGAAATAATAGCACACACACTCTTAATGTAACTGTCTCCTGCGCTCCGCTGCCGGCCCGAGTCTCTCTCTCACATGTGCCGATCAGCGGCGCCGAGAGAGAGACTCGCGTGTGGTATGTACGGGTGGCGGCGGCGGTCACTGACACTGAAGGAAGGATAGGTGGGTGGAGCCTCTTCCCTGCTCTGCACTCGTTGCTAGACGCCAGGCGGCCCTGGCATTAGCAACGAGTGACGTCACGGTCAGTCACACTCACACTGCAGTGAGTGAGTGAGTCACGGCGTCACGTCGGAGGTCGGACTCGAGTCTCTCAGAGCCGACCGACGTGACAGTGTGACAGGGCCTGGAGCGGGCGGCTGGTGTGTGACTGAGGCTGAGCGAGGCAGCGAGCAGGCAGGTGTTGAAGCCCCTCCCCTTCTGATAATGTGACTGAAGGGACATGGCGTCGCGGCCATCTTGGTACTCCCGCACTCGTCCACAGTAAGCCTAGTGTTTGTAAGTCGGCAAGCGGACATCTTTATACACCCACCAGAGTCTTGCTTATCACAGTCATTTTTAACAGTAAACTCAACTTATATTTCACTAAATAAGCTGAGTTTACTATTAAAAATAACTGTGAAAAGCAAGACTCCGGTGGGTGTATAAAGATGTCTGCTTGCCGACTTCTAACTCTAGTCTTACTGCTGACAAGTGAGGGTGTACCAAGATGGCCGCAATGCAACATGCTTTTGCATGCATATTCTGATGAGTTACAATATCTCTCACTGCCCGCCCTCACTCTAGGACACATCCACTGGCAACTTGGCAAGTGACAATCCACATGTTGTGGCAGGCGACATTGGCAAGTGACAATCCGCATCTTGTGGCAAGCGACATTGGCAAGTGAGAATCTGCATGTTGTGGCAGGCGACATTGGCAAGTGACAATCCGCATCTTGTGGCAGGCGACATTGGCAAGTGACAATCCGCATCTTGTGGCAGGCGACATTGGCAAGTGACAATCCGCATCTTGTGGCAGGCGACATTGGCAAGTGACAATCTGCATGTTGTGGCAGGCGACATTGGCAAGTGACAATCCGCATCTTGTGGCAGGCGACATTGGCAAGTGACAATCCGCATCTTGTGGCAGGCGACATTGGCAAGTGACAATCCGCATGTTGTGGCAGGCGACATTGGCAAGTGACAATCCGCATGTTGTGGCAGGCGACATTGGCAAGTGACACGCTGCATCTGGTGGCAGGCGACGGTAGCAAGTGACACGCTCAGGGCTCCCAATGATTCTGCATTATGGTGAGTTGAACGATTTCATTTTACATTACAATGTAATAATATAAATAATGCGCCTCAATCATCCTGACACCACATCAACCATGGTGCTGTTATGATTGAAGCGCCAACACCAGCCATTGCCCGACAAATTGCCCGCAAAATTTTATGGCAGTGCCCCTCCCGAGACTAGGCTCTGGATCCGCCCCTGATTAACACTAGATTATTTTTGAGTGATATTTAATAGGTTGTCACCTTTTAGTTTATTGTGGTAGATTTACACATGTATTTAATTTTTTGCTATTTTTAGCGCTGCTATTTGATTTCACTTGAGGTAAGGGCAGGTTTTAGTGAATCATTTATTATTATTTTTGCACTGTTTGAATTTTAAGCAGCAGCTGTCAGTGAGGGGTAGGTCTGTGAGCGCAGCGTCTGGCACATAGGAGGGGGCGGTGATCCTGTGGACCATATTAAGTAAATGTGCAATATGCGTGTTTTTGTGCCTGAACAGCCTCTTTCCTCTGGAGCTGCTCCCTCCCCCTTGCCCGGATCAGGAAACAAACACCTGAAGCTTGACACGTGTGAAAATATCTGAAGAAGAACTTCAAATTTACCAGGAATGCACTCTGCTCAGGAGTGTATGCAGGCTACATTGGCGCCTAAGGCTTGTTGCACATGTACTTCAACTTGTATAAGAGCAGTGTGAACAGCAAGTTACTTTTATGAAACTTTTAGGAATCTTTTGCAAAGCTTTCTACAGACTTCGAACAGCTTTCTCTAAGCCTTTAAAGCTTCCTTCAGCTCCTACGTGGAAATGGTATACACAGATCTGAAAGTAGAACTAAAGGTCATTTTTTTTTTCTTTTTGGAGAGAGTAAAGGAAGGGTTCTAACCCCTGTCAGTTTATTTTTTGCCATCTGTGTCCCATTGGGGAGATTTTCCTTCACTTCCTGTCCCAAAGCCAAAACAGGAAGTGTGGGGAAATCTCTGCTAATTTCAGCAAATCACTTGGGGCCCCCCAGGTCACCAGAACTCGTGTCTCGTGTTTGGAGTTTTATTTTACTCACTGTAAATAGCACAATTAGGGTGAATCTCCCTAACGGGTCTCGGACAGTATTAAAAACTGACAGGTGTTCTAATCCACCTCCACTCTATCCAAAACTAAAAAAAAAAAAGTTTTGCCTTTTAGTTTTACTTTAATAGGAGTGCTAATTATCGCTTTAAACAAGCTGCTAGCAGGCTTTCAACAAGCTTTATGTAGTGCTGAAGTCTGCTAGCTGCCTTCTTAAAGTGACAATCCGCATTCTCCATTGGGATCTGTGTTCAACATTTACAAACCGCAGTACACATGTTTTTGGTGCATCTCCATTGAAGTCTATGAGGCACAAATTTGTGCTGCATCGCACCAAAGTAACAAAGGTACCTTTCCCAAAGTCGCATTGCATTGATGTGAACGGGCACCATTGAAAGAAATGTCATTTTCATTGTCATGCAGTTCTGTGCGACTTAAGTGTGAACCAGGGCTAAAGTATATTCAGTTACACATAAATACTGGCACATTTGGAAAGATAAAAATGAATATCGAATCTTTTTTCCTGTTATTTCTCGCTGTAATCTATTTAATTTCACTGCAGTTATTAGGCCTTTTTTTAAAGCTATTCAATTATTTCCAACTTTCTGCAGATACCATCATCATGCCCAAGTGCATAATAACAAAATGCCCCCACAGGACCGGAGGAAAACCTACCAATCCAACTGTAACTTTGCATGGTTTTCCTAATTGCATTGAGAGAATAAAGGAATGGCTTCTGCAGACAGGACAAACATTTCAACATTTGGATGCCCTTGCAGACATCATCCTGGAGGGGAAGCGTTGTGATTTGTACCGAATGTGTTCCACTCACTTTGTTGAAGACAGCTATGTTAATACGGGTAAACGAAAGAAACTTAAGCGCACGGCTGTGCCCACTATATTTCCAGAGCCCCCAGAAGGTAGATTACTAATTGAGGAATTGCACATTATTGATTTAAAAAATCGAGAAAACCAAACTGATGGTCAAGGTGGTTCCTCTGTTTGCTTCCTTTGTGGCATGTCGCCAAGTGTTGCATCCAGTAAAAAAATGCTTGATCAGTCCACACAAACTGAGTGGGGTCCTGCAGTTTCACAAGTACAGCATATTTACCTTTTCGCTAATACTACCTCAAATGTGGAAACTGCAAAACCTCAGGAAACAGCGTGCCCTAATCCTGTAGTATGTATGCCTGCTGAACGTGGGGAAAGATCGTCAAATGAGGATAGGGTAAAAGCATTAGTAATAGATCCGCTAAGTGCATTCATTGAGTTCAATGTCCCAAATCCACCTTCACAGATTGAAGAAGAACATACTCAGAGTAGCATTCTTTCATTTATGCTAAGTGGGGGATCAAAATTAGAGGAAACTGTAGATCAAAGACAAAATGGGAACGTCAAACCTTTAAAGGAAAGTGTTTATGGTTCAGAAAAAAGTTTCCAGCAATCGTTTTTAGAGCAACACAATGGAGATTCTATTACCAACATGGTGAATGAGTCCAAATATATTGTGTTTGAGCAAAGTCTGGATAAATTACTTCACAAGGTAAAGTGTCAAGATCCAAGTGGTTGTACTAAAGTTGTTCATAAATACAACAAAGAATTGCATGGGTCAGCAGTTATCATTCGTGGCATGTGTGAAGATGGACACTATTTTCGTATTTGGGAAAGTCAACCAAAAATCAACCGCTGTTATGCAGGGAACATTCTGCTTGCAGCAAGTCTGCTAACAACTGGCCAAACCTTTCAGAAAATTCAAGCGTTTTTTAAATGTTTTGGAGTACGCCAAATTTCGGAAAAAAAATTCCAACACTATCAGAGACATTTTATATTTCCAGCAATCCATGACTCGTGGAAGGCGCAACAAAATCAGGTGCAAAGCAATTTGCAAGACACACTAGTAGCCATCCGTGGTAAAACTCAATGCTATAGAACAAATCACAACACCAAATATTGTGTGTACACAATTATGGACATGATATCTGACAAAGTCTTAGATTTTGAGGTGGTCAAGGGCTCTCAGTGCACTTCCTCCATTGAGATGGAGAGTCAAGGATTTGATATCTGCATGTCCCGAGCAACATCAAGCGGACAGGACATTGCTTTTTTTGTTTCTGAAAGGCACATGAGTGTGCAGAAGCTTATGAGGACGAAATACAAAAACATTAATCATCAGTATGATGTTCGACATTATACCAAAAGTCTCAAAAGCATGTTAACAATTGCCTCTCGCGAATGCAGTGGGATGCACATAAAACCATGGATATCCAAAATTCTTAAACATTTCTGGTGGAGTATTCAGACCAGTAAAGGCAATGTGGCTCTACTAAAGGAAAAATGGCTGTCTCTTCTAAAGCACATACAGAATATCCACACATGGCATGATGGTGTGCTTTATCATAAATGTGCGCATGCAGCATTATCTGAGGAAGCATACTCTGGAATTTTATGGCTTAAAGAAGGCACAGTTGCATATGATAAAGTTTCTGAAATCATTTGCAACTCCGAACTAATGGAACATCTAGATCAACTGGTGTGGAATTGCCATACAGGCGTGCTAGATGTCTTCTATAGCAATTCTCTGAAATTTCACACTAAATGCACTCCTTTTTCTATTGATGCCTTAAAAGCCAGAACAGGCCTAGCAGCGATGAGTCACAACCACAACATTGACCGAATACCAGCTACTATATCCACTACCCCTCTAGGAACTAAGCTGCTTACACCAAAGAGAAGAAAAAAGTGGCTACTGCACACCATAAATGAGCCAGGGGCAAATACACATCTCAATTTTATCCTACAGGACACTCTCAGAAAAGCAGGGGGTGTTAAGACAAGTACTAGGGTTTCAAAAGGGCCTCCGATTCCTCAGAACATAATTAAAATAGAGAAACCAGAGGTCAAGTTGGATGTTGCCACCACACGCATTTCCAGATTAATTTCTAGAAAAAAAAGATTAAAAACAGACCAGGGTGGTTCCTGAAACTTTGGCTTGTAGTGCTTTTGTAGCAGTACAAATGCCTTTTTATTTTCGGACCATCTGTCTATTTTACATTGCTGGTATTTACCCGTTAACCCTTTTGCTGCAGCTACTGGAAATGTGTGTAAAACTGACAGGCAGACTTCATTTTGTTACCACAAATAGAGCTTTCTTTTGGTGGTATTTGATCACCTCTGCGGTTTTCATTTTTTGCTAAATAAATAAAAAAAGACCGAAAATTGTCAAAACATTTTTTTTCCTTTGTTTCTGTTATACAATTTTGTAAATAAGTAAGTTTTCTCCTTCACTGATGGTCACTGATGAGACTGCACTGATGGGCACTGATAATGCGGCACCAATGAGGTGGCACTGATAGGCGGCACTGAAAGTCTTCACTGATGGGTACTTATGGGTGGCACTGATAGGCGGCACTGCTGGGAACTCATGGGCACTGATAGGCAGTACTGATGGGTGGCACTGATTGCACTGATAGGCATTGCTGATGGGCACTGATTGGCATCTGCCTGGGCATGTTTTCCTTTATTATAATTAAATTGTTGTTTATATACTGGTCAATTGGTTTACTGTTGACCGGTACTGCTACATATTACCCTGTGGCCTGTGTGCAGCTTGTCATGCACTTAAACCCTTTTAAGCCCAAATAAACCAGACTACGTAAACAAATCTACATACTTTGTGGAAAACAAGGTGAGCAAAACCAGGAACAAAATATAAAGGTACAAACTTTAAAAACGCAAACTCAACATTAAAATTATGTTCTTTACTACTAGGGCGTATGGCAAATGCTGGGTACAAGTAAGCCCAGTTTTTAACAGCAATGCTGTCACAATAAAATTAGGACTTCCTTCAGGCTCAATATGTGCTAAAATGGTGGCAGGTTTCTTCCAGGTGCTTCTTCCTCTGAGTGCAGAATCATGGGAGGTACGGAGGAAGGCATGGTGGTAAGGTAAAACACCTTTATGAATCAACAGAGAAACTTTGTTGTTTGCCCACTGGGGGGAGCTCAGGATAAAACCAGTAGAAATAACAGTAACATAAAGAAGTATTAAACCCAAAAGCAAACCATTTATTATATCGCAGCTTACTAATTCTTAGATGTGACGGAAGTGTGAGTTTAATTTTTTTAGGCTCTCTCTCTTCTATTTTTATCTGGTGATTTAGCCAGCAAGTCTTTTGTTTTTCAAAAGTACAAGCTCTCCAGCATAATACATCAGTTTACATGTATGAGACAAACATTTGTGGTTTGCCTCATGCTCATTCCTCCAGAGTTGTGTCTCAATAATACAGGAGGTGTGTTACTGGCCAAATCACCAGGGGAAGAAAACTGGTGCAGCCAGCACATCTAATGATTGGTAAGCTGCAATATAATGCATCTTTGGTTTTAGGTTTAATACCACTTTAACATGACTATAGGCATGACACTCCCTGTCTTTTTTTTTTTTTTTAAGAAATCCTTTAATTTTTATTGATTTTCATATTATATAACAAAAGAAACAAACAATACATAGAAATACCTGTTGTCACATCATTTCTCTACTGAATAACGATAATTCAATACATTATATATATATATATATATATATATATATATATATATATATATATATATATATATATATATATATATATATATATATATATATATATATAGCGCTGGTAGATTTCTATCTACCGCTGATAGGTAAATTTAGTGGGTCGTTTATTAGAGGGAGTTAGATTTGCCTCTGTTCCAGCTTGGCTGACGTTGCGTGTAGTTCCACATTGTGCCGGTGGGTGTCGTTGTCACCATCGGCTGGTGTTGGAAAAGGGACGTGTTGAAGCGGATGAGTGCTCCTCTGTCCCGGAGATAACTCGGTGGAGGTGGTCCTCCAAGTTGCATTCTGGGAGAGGGTATTTATGGGACAGACACCATGTTTTAGGGTCTTTTCTTCAGCCACCTGCTGGCCCTCCTGGCCGACAGGTATGCACTAGGAATACCACCTCATGGTCCTCCGTTCCAGAGGCCCGCGTCGATGCGGCATGGGGGTGGGCCCAGAAGCCTGTCTGGGGCCTACCACAGCAGCAGAGGAATGGTCCTGAGCTGTCTATCCTGAGTGAAGAAGCTGGACAACTGGGAAGATCCCAGGGGAGGACCCATCATGGAAGGATCACGCAGAGTGCTGATCTGGAGAGGGGCTGGTGACTTGGTTGGAGGGTACATTCTGAAGTAAACTTACAGTATAGTACTGCCGGGTTGGCTTAAAGGTTCAAGTACTGTATCTGACTGAAGAGTGCTACAGAGGGGTGTTTGAGCTTTCCTGCAGCTTTCCTTCTACCTCTCTCCTGCTACTTCCCTTGTTCGTTTATTAAAGCATTGGAAAACCCACTCAAGTGTTTGGTGCTTATATCGTCCAGAGGTAAACTCCACGGAACCCTAGACCCGGTGGCGGTGAAACAGAGGAATCGAGAGTGAAGGTAACAAGCCCGCTTAAACCAGCAGCTCCACCGAGAGTTATTGCCACATATATATATATATATATATATATATATATATATACTGTATATAGGCCTAGCTTCACTCTAGTTTTCCCAGGCATGTTTCAACCAGTCAAAACCCTAGTCAGGTGACATGCCTCCTGATAGAAATGAACATCTGGAAAAGCCATTGATGATGGATTGAACAGTGCTCCGTGAGATGTTTAAAGCTTGGGATTTTTTTTTATAAAGTAACCCTGATTTAAACCCAATGCCTTGGACGTATTATCCCTGGCCTTTCTGAAGGGGACAAAGTCCACCTGATCCAGATGGACATTATCCCTGATATAAGGCAACAGTCTTGTGGTCCAGAATCTCAGGGAAGAATTTGAGATCTAAATTCAAAAGCGAAATGGGCCTGTAATTTTGACGTAGTTGAGGTTCCTTCCCTTCTTTTAAAATAACCGAAACATGAGCTCTAAATATATTGGTCAGGAAAAAAGAACCAAAGACAATGGCGTTGAAAACTCTAACGAAGTATGGCAAGAACACCTGGGTGCAAATTTTATAATACAAAAATGTAAAGCCATCCAGCCCTGGAGCTTCATATTTCTCTGAGCCTGAGAGATAGCCATATGAAATTCATCAGGAGTAACTGGAAAGTCTATATCAGCCATTCTGCCTCTTCCAGATAATTTTACAATAGCTTCAGGCCCACACACTGACTAAGAGAAGCAGAGGAGACAATATTATACATAACTTAAACATAAACTTTTGCGCCACTATGATTCAAAAATTCATAAATGTAGCCACGAGCCTGTTGGGTTTGAAAGGCCAAGGCTAAGATTTTATTACATTTATTGCCATATTCACAAAATGTTTTTATATTTAGCAATCATCCCTTTAGGTCTATATTGTGTAACCTGGGGGACAGGTAGCAGGTACAAAAGCTTCCTGGGATTAGCAGGCTTTCAGGCACAGATACCAGAACAAGTGAAGTAGTGACAAACAGTGAAGTGTTTAATGGTGATATTTACAAGTTTATAGAGGTGCTGTACAGTGTTCAGGAAAAAAAACAAACAGAACAAAATTGCCAAACAAAACCCTAGCCGTGTCTCGGCTCTAACTATACACTATGCAGGCCCTACATACCAGGCTGAGCAAGCCTACCGCTTGTCAGTTTCCGTATAAACTGCTTAACAGCTTTTTACCAACCTTTTTGCTCTTACAGACCAGTGTTGTCTGTGTTTCCCAGGCAGAGCGCAAAGGCTGTCTGCTTAGGTGAGCTTAAATTAGCCTGGGGAAGAGGACCAAGAATCAAACTGGATCATGGATTAGAGAGATTCCCGAATGCTACATATCCTCCCCCTTGTTTCAACCCCAGGGTTGGAACACCTGTGGCCCAACAGTAGTGAACACGGGACAGGGCATCTACATTCCCCATCTCAACACCTGGCCTGTGTTTTACAGTGAAGGAGTAATCCTGTAGAGCCAAAAACCACCGGTTCACCCGTCTATTAGTCTTCTTCTTTTGGGCCATCCATTTCAGGGGAGCATGGTCAGTTATTAACTCAAACTGGCGCCCTAACAAATAGTACCTGAGCGCGTCCACGGCCCACTTTATGGCTAAACATTCCTTTTCAATGACTGCATACTTTTTCTCATGGTCATTGAGCTTTCTGCTTAGGTACACCACAGGGTGTTCTTCCCCATTGTGTACCTGTGATAGTACTGCCTCGATACCAACATCAGATGCATCTGTCTGAACCAAAATATCTTTGGAGAAATCTGGGGAGTACAGTACTGGCTGTGCACAAAGAGCCTTCTTCAGGACTTGGAAAGATTCCTCTTCTACTGAGGACCGTTTCACCATTATAGATTCTTTCTCTTTCATAAGGTCTGTCAGTGGGGCAGATATAGTTGCAAAATTTGGGATAAATCTTCTATAATACCCCGCAATGCCAAGAAAGGCCCTGACTTGCTTCTTGTTTGCAGGACGTGGCCACTCCTGGATGGCTTCTATTTTACTCACTTGAGGTTTTATGACACCACGGTCAATAGTGTAGCCCAAATACTTGGCTTCCTCTAGACCAATGGCACATTTTTTTGGATTTGCCGTAAAACCTTCTTTGAAGAGGGAATCAAGGACAGCCTGGACACGAGGCAAGTGAGACTCCCAGTCAGTGCTATGTACCACTATGTCATCTAGATAGGCTGCTGCATATCGTCGGTGGGGTCTTAGGGTCCTGTCCATGGCCCTCTGAAATGTCGCGGGGGCATTTTGCAACCCAAAAAGGCATTTTTGTTATATTGAAAGGAAACCTCTGGGGTCACAAATGCAGTCTTCTCTTTGGCGCTACCAGTCAGGGGTATTTGCCAATAACCTTTTGTCAAGTCCAAAATTGTCAGATAGCGAGCCTTGCCAAGTCGGTCTATAAGTTCGTCTACTCTGGGCATTGGGTATGTGTCAAACTTTGTCACTGCATTAAGCCTCCTAAAGTCATTACAGAACCTCCAAGTGCCATCCGGTTTTGGGACTAACATTATGGGGCTAGACCAGTCACTATTGGATTCCTCAATGACATCTAGCTCCAACATTTTAACTTTTAACTACATCGCCAATGTCCTTTCTCCTCGCTTCAGTTCAATTCGGTACGGTTTGAACTTGACACGGACCGTAGGTTTAGTAACAATATCATGCTGAACAGGTAACTGAAAATTTCTCTCTATTCCTTATCAGGAACTCTCAAGCTTCCTGTTTTTGGGAATATGACAGGGTGTCTGGAATCGTGACCTCAGGGATCAGAGGGGACTCAGTACCCTTAGGCATTACCAAGAGGGACCTCGCAGTTAACGCCAGTCTATCCTTCCAGGGCTTTAACAGGTTTATATGGTAAATCTGTTCGAGCTTCCTTTTTCCTGGTTGATATAC
The DNA here is from genome assembly GCA_037952925.1 of Lithobates clamitans. Classification (NCBI taxonomy): domain Eukaryota; kingdom Metazoa; phylum Chordata; class Amphibia; order Anura; family Ranidae; genus Lithobates; species Lithobates clamitans. The sequence goes on along the minus strand of JBBGZY010000116.1, from coordinate 1,491,571 downwards.
CTTGTAATTGACCTCCCCAACTCTTTCAATTACATCAAAGGGACCCTGACACTTAGCCAGGAACTTGCTCACAACAGTGGGAACTAACACCAGGACCCTGTCACCAGGTGCGAAAACACGGAGTTGGGCCCCCCTGTTATATATCCTCTGTTGGCCTGCTTGGGCCTGCTTGGGCCTGTTCTTTTACCATCAGCATGATTGCTGCAGTCCTCTCCTGCATTTGAGCAATATGCTCAATAACACTTTTATGGGGTGTCTGCTCCCCCTCCCAAGTTTCATTTGGGGAACCTTCCTGATTGCAAACATCAAGTATAGTATCAGGAAGTCCCAGTTTTTCCCATGCTTGTCAACAACCTTTTTTAACATGCTCTTTAATGTCTTATTGAAGCGTTCCACCAAGCCATCCATTTGAGGATGCGTCACCTTAAATAACTTGCACAGCTCCCTAATTATTTGTGACATAAATAGGGTGCCCTGGTCTGTAAGGACTTCTTTAGGGATGCCAACACGACCGAACACCATAAACAACTCTTTGGCAATCTTTTTAGCTGACAGGGTTCGTAAGGGAACTGCCTCGAGGTAACGGATAGCATAATCCATGATTACAAGGATATGATGATGACCCCAGGCAGATTTGGGGAGTGGACCCACAAGGTCCATGCCAATCCTCTCAAAGGGCACTTCAATAATGGGCAAGGGCACTAAAGGACTTCGGTAGTGGGGCTGACATCTGACACACAGGACAAGATTGACAGTAATTGTCAATATCTTTCTGTATCCCGGGCCAGTAAAACCTGCATAACACCCTTTCAGTAGTTTTCTCAACCCCTAAATGGCCTCCTAGCAAGTGCCCATGGGTAAGTTCCAACACCATCCATCTGTATGGCTTAGGGACCACCAACTGTTCAACCACTTCATCATTCTTTTTACATACACGATACAGTAAATCCTCATTGCTGCTGAAATAAGGAAAATAAGGCCTGTCCCCTGGTTCGACAGGTACATCATTAATCACTATTACATTTTCCCAGGCCCTGGCAAGGGTAGGGTCTTTTCTCTGCTCGGTAGCAAAATTTTCCTTCTGCACATTAAGGTCAGCAAACTCCAATGTAAGTTTAGATTCAGCAGACGGCTGTCCATCTCTACTGGTTGTGGGGACTTCCGCAGGCTCCTCCAGCTCTCCTGCCATAACTGAGAGAGGAAAACCAGAGGAGCCCTGAGAGGAGTCCCCTGAACCTACATTGTCAGTAGTGGCCAGAAGTTCTGGCTCTGCCACTGAGTCAACTACTGCGAACGGGTCGGGATGATCCCACAGTTCCCAAAACTTAGGGAAATCCCTACCAACGATGGCCTCGTGCACCAAGCGGGGCACAAGTCCGACCGGATGGGTCACTGTACCTAAGCCAGTTTTAAACTGAACAGTGGCTATAGGATATTCCCAGGTATCCCCATGTACACAGATCACAGCAACTTTTTTAGCATGATAATTCACAGTTTCAACCATTTCAGCTGTAACCAATGTCACTAGACTTCCAGAGTCCAGCAAGGCCATAATAGGCTTATTATTAACAGTCATTTGACACATGTGTTTTCCCATATTTGGCGCTGAAGTGCATGAAACAGCCACAAACATAGACTGCCTTCTAATAGATAGATCACACTGCATTGGTTCATCTGTCAATGGACACTTTGCTGCAACATTTCCCAGTTCTTGGCAACAAAAACACCTGACGTTTCCCCAGTTTGGTTTGCTGACAGGCAGTGGCTTCCCTTGTTTGGGACGCCAAACTTAATTTCTGGCACCAAAAATCCTCCTCCCTATTTCCTTGCCATGCTTACCACCCACTTCCCCTGGAACAGTCCTACCGGTTGCCTGGGGAGACCGTGGCTTTAGGTGGAAAGTCAGTGCGGCTGTAGGGGTGGTGACAAGGCTGTCTGCAGCGAAGTACCTTTCAACGAGTTCCACCAGGTTGTCCGCCGAGTTGGGGTCTCCTTGACTCACCAACTTCCACAGGGGAATTGGTAGTGACCTCAGGAACCGGTCCATGACCACACGCTTCACTATTTGTGGCCCAGACAGGGACTCCGGCTGTAGCCATTTCCTCACCAGGTGAGTTAGATCAAACATCTGCGATCTTGGGGGCCTCTTGTCTTGGAAGAACCAGCTGTGGACCCGCTGTGCTTGAACTGCCAAGGTGACACCAAGTCTCGCCAGGATTTCCTGTTTGCCCTTTACATAGTCTCCCGCTTCTGCTGACTCCAAATCATAGTAGGCCTACTGCGATTCTCCAGACAGCAAGGGGGCGACCAGTCCTGCACACTGGGTTTTAGGCCAACCTTCCCTCTGAGCGGTCCTTTTAAACGTTAGCAGAAAGGCCTCTGGATCATCATCTGCAGTCATCTTAGAAAGAAAGCGACCCACATGGATGGCTGAGGGCTTGTCTTCAACATCATCAACTTTAGCAGGTGACCACTGTGCTAGCGTCTCCACAACCTCAGTCAAGGTTTTCCTATCCGCTTTGGCATCATTGGCTAGCTGTTCAAACAGCCTCTGCGATTGCTCCTGTACAGCATCAATCTGTTGGCACAGCGCCTTGGTTTGCACCTGTGCGATAGCATTGGCTTGCTTTAGTGCAGCGTTTGTTTGCTGCTGTGCAGCGTTGGATAACACCAATTGTTTTAGGATTTCCTTAATGTTTAGTCACTCTAGGTACTGGCCTTTTAAGTAGTAACTTACTACAGCTGGTCGCAGCCTCCACCATATGTAACCTGGGGGACAGGTAACAGGTAAAAAAGCTTCCTGGGATAAGCAGGCTTTCAGGCACAGATACCAGAACAAGTGAAGTAGTGACAAACAGTGAAGTGTTTAATGGTGATATTTACAAGTCTATAGGGGTGCTGTACAGTGTTCATAAAAAAACAAAGAGAACAAAATGGCCAAACAAAACCCTAGCCGTGTCTCAGCTCTAACTATACACTATGCAGGCCCTAAATACCAGGCTGAGCAAGCCTACCGCTTGTCAGTTTCCACATAAACTGCTTAACAGCTTTTTACCAGCCTTTTTGCTCTCACAGACCAGCGTTGTCTGTGTTTCCCAGGCAGAGATGTCTGCTCAGGTGATCTTAAATTAGCCTGGGGAAGAGGACCAAGACCTGAACTGGATCATGGATCAGAGATTCCTGAATGTGTGCGAGAGGAGCTTGGAGATGTATAAACCCCGAAAAGGACTTTTCCTGGCTCTCTCTGGGACGCTCTGCTACAATAGCTACATCAATTTTAGCTGTTCCTATTTTGCAGTAGGTTCTGCCAAGACTGAATTAGCGAGGGATTGTTTATGAACCATCTCCAGTCTTTGTATCTCCTTCAAAAGGCTGTCAATCTGCTCTATTTGTCAATTCTTATATTGCGCACCTAGCTTTATGAAAGTGCCTCTAATATATGACCTATGTGTTTCCCATAGAACCATGGGATCACACTTCGATGAGTCGTTTATTTCAAAGAAGGTATTCAAATCCTGCAGTTTCTCAGCTCTTGCTGCTAGGTCCTGCAATAAAGTTTAATTTAACCTCCACCACCAAGACTTCTCGGGGAGGATACTAGATCAATCTTAAATGTAATAGGGGCATATTTAAAAATTGTAATTGTCTCTATAGACTCATTCATAACCCTTTTGAAGAGAAGGATAAGAAAAAGAAAGAGGTCGATCCACGAATATGAATCATGAGATTGTGAACAGAAAGCATAATCTTTCTGTTTAGGATAGAGAAGGCCCCATACATCTACAAGTTGGAAGGTAAGCGGCCCCTTTTTGATAGTCTTAAGAGCTGAGTAAGAGATATGAGAAACCACTCAGGAGGCATCCAGAAGAGGGTCCAACGTAATATTAAAAGTTCCCCTACGATTAGGGTATCTTCCGCGAATTCATATAATTTATCCAAAAGATGTTCCAGGTACTGCACCTAATTGGAATTAGGGAGATACACATTGACTAAGTTACAGGAATAGTGATCAATCTCTCCTTTAAGAAACAAGGCCCTTCCTATCATATCATGCCATGAGTCCCGATATTGCAATTGAATGGATTTATGCAATAATATACTCACTCCCTTCGATTTAGAATCTGGCGAGTTGCTATAAAAAGCTGGGGGAAAATGATTGTTTCGCTTAGGTACCTTTATTGGCCCTAAAGTGTGTTTCCTGGAGAAAGCTAATGTTTGCTTTCATATGTTTTACCTCCGATACAACTGAGTAGGGATGAGCCGAACACCCCCTGGTTCGGTTCGCACCAGAACCTGCGAATGGACCGAAAGTTTGCGCGAACTTTAGAACCCTGTTAAAGTCTATGGGACTCGAATGTTCAAAATCAAAAATGCTAATTTTAATGGCTAATTTGCAAGTTATTGTCCTAAAAAGGGTTTGGGGGCCCGGGTCCTGCCCCAGGGGACATGTATTAATGCAAAAAAAAGTTTTAAAAACTGACCTTTTTGTCTGGAGCAGTGATTTTAATGATGCTTAAAGTGAAAAAAAAAAGTGAAATTTTCCTTTAAATATCGTACCTGGGAGGTGTCTATAGTATGCCTGTATAGTGGCGCGTGTTTCCCGTGCTTAGAACAGTCCCTGCACAAAATGACATTTTTAAAGGAATAAAAGTCATTTATAACTGCTTGCGGCTTTAATGTAATGTCGGGTCCTGGCAATATGGATGAAAATTAGCGAGACAAACGGCATGGGCACCCCCCCCCCCCCACCAGTCCATTACCAGACCCTTTGGGTCTTGTATGGATATTAAGGGGAACCCCACAACCAAATTAAAAAAAGGAAAAGCGTAGGGCCCCCAGGCCCTATATACTCTGAACAGCAGTATACAGGCGGTGCAAACAAGATAGGGACTGTAGGTTTGTTGTTAAGTAGAATCTGAAATTGGTACATTTTTAAAGTGTAGCTCCAGCCAAAAAATCTATTTTTAAGCTTTTTGGAAAACATAGGGAAGGGTTATCACCCCTGTAATATTTGTTTTGCTGTCTGTGCACCTCTTCAGAAGATTTCACCTCACTTTCTGTCCCAATGACAAATGTTTTTTGAAAATTTGGGGGTTTTAGTGAAACAAGGATTGGTGATAAAGCATCAGTGAAGAGGAGACACGTTTTTCCCATATTAACTCTTACAGGAGAGAATTTCTCCTTCCGTTTGCAAGTAAGAGTCGTTTGTAAGTTGGATGTTTGAAAGTAGGGGCCTGCCCTATATACGGTAATCTGCAGAAATTGGGGCCTTAGGTGTTGGTGTTGCCACAACACTGTAAGCCCTCACAGTTACTCTTGGTGGGCGCAGGAACGGGCCGTGCTGTGAAATATTAGATCAACAATTGTAATTATATGCCATTATTGAACAGTGGTAGAAAAATTGGGCCTTTTGGGGTGGTGCTGGTGCTGGTGCCACAACACTGTAAGTCCTCACAGTTACTCTTGGTGGGCACTGGAACAGGCCCGGCTGTGAAATATAATATCAAGAATTGTAATTACATGCACCTGTTGAACAGGGGCAGAAAAATTGGGCGTTTTGGTGGTGGTGGTGTTGCCACAACAATGTAAGCCCTCACAGTTACTCTTGGTGGGCGCAGGAATGGGCCCTGCTGTGAAATATTAGATCAAGAATTGTAATTACATGTCCCTGTTGAACAGGGGCAGAAAAATTGGGCCTTAGGCACTGGTGCCACAACACTGCAACCCCTCACAGATGCTATAGTTGGAGCGCAGGAATGAGCCCTGCTGCAAAGTATTGCATCACAAATTGTAATTATACGCCCCTGTTAAACAGGGGCTGAAAATTTGGGCCTTGGGTGCTGGTGCCACAACACTGCAACCCCTCACAGATACTCTAGTTGGAGTGCAGGAATGAGCCCTGCTGCAACGTATTGCATCAAAAATTGTAATTACACGCCGCTGTTGAACAGGGGCTGAAAAATTGGGCCTTGGGCACTGGTGGCAGTGCCTAGAACCAAAAATGTTTTTACAAGCTACCAGCATGAAAATTGAGGAGGAAGAGGATTGTGACTCAGCATAACAGGATAGTCACTCAGCATCAGCATAAGCAGTCTTGAAGGGATCTCACATTAAAAAAAAATGAAATCGATTACATTAGCATCAGGTGCTTGGTGGCTGGTGATCCAAGACTGATTCATTTCTATGAAGGTCAGCCGATCGACCCATTCGGTGGACAGTCACACCCTGTGATCGGTTACAAAGCCTTCAGCAGCACTGACTGTGCGTTCTGAAAAAATGCTGGATGCAGGACAGGCCAGAAGCTCAATTGCATACTATGCAAGCTCTGGCCAGTGATCCATCCTCAAGTCCCAGTAACCCAGAGTGAATGTGAATCAGGCGCTGGGGATGGTTGCTAGAACCGATCAGACCTTGGGGCTGTGGACTAAAAAATTGTCTGAACGCATCGGTCATACGGCCACCTTCTTCACCGCTCCTTCTGTGGCTGACCGAAGCCTCAGCAACACGTTGTCCAGGAGGACCAGGAAATTGTAACCTCCCAGACTCTGGGAACGCGTTGCACAAACCTTTCTGCAAGGCCTCAGAAGATGTTTCATCCTCTACTCCCGCAGCCACCTCCCTCCCAGCCACGTACAAGTCCATGGGTTTCTTCGGACTGTAAATGATCTCTTGAAGACTGCTGCTGATGCTGAGTGCCAGGCTCCACCTCCATGCTGACACAATCCTCCTCCTCCTAAACCTCTTCCTGTGTTATTGGCGGGCACGCAGGAACACTGGATAAAGGGGGCCTTGAGAGGTAAGGAAGTCCTCCTCTTCCTCCCTCTGTTCTGCCTCAAGTATCCTGTCCATTATTCCACATAGTGTGTGCTCCAACAGGTGGACAAGAGGGACAGTGTCACTGATGCATGCATTGTCACTGCTGACCATCCTCGTGGCCTCCTTAAATCTTGACAGGACAGTGCATGCATCCCTGATCATAGCCCACTGGCGTGGGAAAAAAAACAAGCTCCCCTGACCCTGTCCTGGTGCCATAGTCGCATAGGTACTCATGGATGGCCCTCTGCTGCGTGTGCAGCCGCTGCAGCATGGCCAATGTTGAGTTACACCTGGTGGGCATGTCACAGATTAGGCAGTTCTTGGGCAGGTTAAATTCCTTTTGGAGGTCATCCAGCCGAGCACTGGCATTATATGACCTGTGGAAATGCACACAGACTTTCCTGGCCTGCCTCAGGACATCCTGTAAACCCGGGTACCTGCCCAAGAACCACTGCACCACCAAGTTAAGGATGCGAGCCAAACAGGGCATAGAGGAGAGGAGGTTGGTGCCATTGTCGCAATCCACCATACCTGGCTTAAGCTGGCGTGGCGTCAACCACCTCTGAACCTGCCCCTGCAGAGCTGACAGAATCTCTGCCCCAGTGTGGCTCCTGTCCCCCCAAGCACACCAGCTCAAGCACCGCATGGCATCTTTTTGCGGAGCACCACTGGTTCCGAGGACAAATCAGCACAGGAAGAGGCCATGGAGGAAGAAGAGGAGGAGGGGGTGGAGGAGAGAGGTGTGGCAGAGTCACCACTAGTAGAATTTCGGAGGCATGGTGGCGGAACAACCTTCAACACTACCGCACCCTGTCCTGCATCCTTCCGAGCTGCCAGAAGAGTCACCCAGTGCGCGGTGAAAGATAGGTAACTTCCCTGTACATGCCTGCTGGACCATGAGTCAGCGGTAATATGCAGCTTACCGCTGACCGCCCTGTCTAGCGAGGCCAAGACATTGCCTTCCACATGCCGGTAGAGAGGCGGAATCGCCTTCCGTGAGCAAAAGTGGCGTTTGGGAACCTGCCACTAAGGAACCGCACATTCCACAAACTTACGGAAGGGGGCAGAGTCTACCAACTGAAATGGCAGCAGTTGAAGTGCTAGCAATTTAGCCAAGCTAGCATTCAACCGCTGGGCATGTGGATGGCTGGGAGCAAACTTCTTTCGGCGGTGCAGCAGCCTGGGCAGGGAAATTTGCCTGGTACAATCTGACGTCGGTGTAACGATAGCAGATTGGCCGCAAGTACTTGGCTGTGACACACCTAATCCTACATCTTCATTCCTCTCAGTGCAGGTTCCAGAGAGGTCTGAAGGTATAGTGGGGTTGGAGATCCCAGCGGATGAGGAGCAAGGAGAAGTCCGCTTTGGTGTGGGTCGTTTAGGTATGCTTGCCAATGAACTGCATGGCAGGTCGACATATGTCTGGTCAAGCGGTGATGTTTTGGCCGCGCGAGATACGCTTGAGACATATGTTGAAAATAGCAGCGGTGGGATCTGATGCACGCGTCTCAAAAAAGGCCCACACCAAAGAACTTTTGGAATAACGTGCAGACAGCAGCGTCCTGCACATGCGGAGCTCTGCGGTGTGATGCAGTCGGTGTGCTGCCCTTAAGCTGGCCCCTGGAGGGCATCCTGCCTCGTTGGAGATGTGCCTCCTCCTCCTGCTCTCCCCTCCTCTCTCCTATCAGGCACCCACATGGAGTCAGTGACCTCATCATCCCCTCCCTCCTCATCACTGGAGCAAACCTGGCAGTATGCTGCAGCTGGGGAACATGACTGCCAGATTGCTGTCCTTTTTGGGCACCCCCTCTCTCTGGGCGCACTTTACTGCCTTCCTCTAGCTGGGTACCATCATCGGAGCATTCAAAATGCTGGGCATCCTCCTGGAGCATGTACCCAACACTGTGGTAAAACAGTTCGGGGGACTCCTCAGGAGGACATGGTGGTGCTAGGGAAGGTGTGACTGATGCCATTGAGCCAAGGGAAGAGGCGGCGTTGGCAGCTGCTTTGCCAGACAAAGTACCCTGAGCCTGGGTGAGAGAGGATGAGGAGGATGAGGACGGCTTGGTCATCCACTCTACCAAGTCTTCCGCATGTTGCGGCTCAACGCGGCCAGCTGCCGAAAAAAAGGACAAGCGTGTCCCGCGGCCATGTGCTGATGAGGATTCACCGTCTCCACGACCAGCACTTTGCCTCTAGACACAGAGCCTGCTTTGCCCTCTTTTATTGGCTTGTGACTGTCTGCCTCCCCTTGTTGGCCTTCCACACATACTAATGGCCTTCAGTGAGATGTAGCTGCACAAAGCTGGGATATATACATATGTATATATGTGTGTGTGTGTATATATGTATATATGTATATATATATATATATATATATATATATATATACTCTGATACTGCAGCTAGCAGAATCAACTGCCTGCCTGTAGTATTATTATGAGAATACCAGCGATTGTCTTCAGGTAGCTTTAGGGGCACACTGTGCAGAGGACACAGTACACTAACTTTAAATACTGCAGCTGCCTGCGGTACTAATAGGATCAGAAGAACACCACCAATTTTCTTCAGGTAGCTTTAGGTGCACACTGTGCAGAATACGCACTACACTAACTTGTAAATACTGCAGCTGCCTGCGGTACTAATAGGATCAGAAGAACACCACCAATTTTCTTCAGGTAGCTCCTCTGCACACTGTGCAGAGGACGCACTGCACTAACTTGTAAATACTGCAGCTGCCTACGGTACTAATAGGATCAGAAGAACACCACCAATTTTCTTCAGGTAGCTTTAGGTGCACACTGTGCAGAGGACTGTAAATACTGTAGCTAATAGGGTCAGAAGAACACCAGCAAATTTCTTCAGGTAGCTGTAAATACTGTAAAAACACCTGCCTGCCTGTCAGTAGGAAGAGAATAACAGGAACGGATAAAGCTAAACTAAATATAGTGTGTGTGTGTGTGTGTGTGTATATATATATATACACACAACACCTAGGATGCATATATTTATACACAATACACTGTAAGTGCAGCTAACTGACTCGCCTGCCTACTCTATTTAACTTTAATCAAATGACACTATGTCTCTCTCTCTTTATCTCTCTCTCTCAACGCCGGAACACACTACACAGGGCCGACGTGCAGGCGGCCTTATATAGTGTGGGGCGTGTACTAAACCCCCTGAGCCATAATTGGCCAAAGCCACCCTGGCTTTGGCCAATTATGGCCCTGTGATTGACCAAGCATGCGGGTCATAGTGCATGTTTGGCCAATCATCAGCCAGCAATGAACTGCGATGCCGTAGTGAATTATGGGCCGTGACGCGCCACTCTAATTTGTCACGAACGGCCCATATCGTTCGCAATTCGACGAACAGTCGAACATGCGTTGCTCGAGTCGAACATGGGTTTGACTCGAACTCGAAGCTCATCCCTACTACTGAGAGGTTTTTCAGCATATTCAGCCCTTTCACATTAAAAGAGATCAGCTTGAGTGCAGACGGTATTGAAACTGACATTTTGGACCACCAAGATCTAGACCAGGAAATTGACTAGTCTGAAAAGGAAAAAGGAAGAAGAAAGAAGTAGAAAAGAGAAAATCTAACTATAGCACGACAGTGCCAGCCTACGTAGAAGAGAAGTAAGGCATAGCAGGGAGAGAACATGCTCCACCCTTACCCATTTTCCGCTATCCCAAACGATATGCAAACGCATATAGAACAAAATACTTATTTATTAATAAGGAGAAAAAAAGGAAAAACTGTATCAACCAGATATATTTCCCAGAATGAACTCTGCTTTGTTCAACTTCCAAACCTGCTTAATCACACACACACGCAAAAAACACATCCTGCCCACTTCACTAGGTGGTCAACCCCTGGGTCTCAAAAAAAAAGACAATAGTAATGGTAAACTCTGGGGTGGGTCCCCCATGGTCCATTGTCTGAGTTGTAATTCCTGCTGATAGATACACAGAAATAACTTTATTATGCATGAAATAACCAGATACAGTTCACATCCAAACCACTATGGAGATGAAAACAAAGGTGCCACTCTAATGCCGCGTACACACGAGCGGACTTTATGGCAGACTTTGCTCGGCGGACTTTTCGACAGACTTTACGACGGACTTTCTGAATGAACGGACTTGCCTACATACAATCCACCAAAGTCCGTTGAATTCGTACGTAATGACGTACGACCGGACTAAAACAAGTAAGTTCATAGCCAGTAGCCAATAGCTGCCCTAGCGTGGCTTTTTGTCCGTCGAACTAGCATACAGACGAGCGGACTTTTCGACCGGACTCGATTTCGACGGATTGATTTAAAACATGTTTCAAATCCTAGTCCGTCCAACTTTTGAGAAAACAAAGTCCACTGGAGCCCACACATGATCGAATTGTCTGACGAAACCCAGTCCGCCGGGCAAAGTCTGCCGTAAAGTCCGCTCGTGTGTACGCGGCATAAGTGCAGTAAATTACATGAGGTTTAATAAGAACTGTAAAAACGGTAAAAAGTACAATGTAGGAAGGCATCAACATCTATTCCAGGGTCATGTCCCTTCACTCTTCGTTTGGGACACTTCCACTCACTCCCAAACCCCAATGAATACCGACAATTAGAGCTAGAAATCATCCCACCACAAATAAAAATAAAAACAAAAATAACAACAATAAAAACCACAACTCCCACAAAAACACCAATATTAATATAAACAACAATCCGACTACCAGCAGTGGGCCCACACAGGACAAGAGTACCCACTCTAGTCCATCGTCCCGTTCTACATCTCATGATAGAATTCCAGATCCTGGATTGTCCACCTTCACACCTTATGCCTCTGCGACTCCTGTTTTGGTCAGTTCCACTAGTTCCACATTTCCTATAGTTTGGTCTTCCTTTCACACTGGGCCTCAGGACCCCAACACACAGACGTTTGGATCACTCCACAGCTTGGATCCTGCATTTCCAGTGGAACAAGCTTCTTCAGACCACATTCAAACGGATTCTCAGCATTTTTTTTTTTTAATTGTTTGTTTATTGAAAGTTTACCATGTTATACAATGATATAACAATATACACATATATTAAATGGAATAACATAAGAAAGAAGTCCATCTCAAGGAAACCGCTTCATCACATTCTATGAATAAACAAGGGTAGGAATAGTATAACTAGTGATTGACATATAAAATATACACATCTAGTGTAGGAGAGAAAAAAAAGACCAGCATTAAATTATTCTAGGTATTGGTTAGCTACATGAACATCAAGTCTGATTGGGTTTCTCCAAATTATATTCAGAAGCATCCCACGGTTCCCATGTTTTATCGAAACTAGGAAGGGTTTCTTCAATAATAGCCGTAAGATGTTCCATCCTACGAATATCACCTGTGTTATTTAGAAATTGAGCAAAAGTAGGGGGAGCTTTGGTCAACCAGCATTGGGGAATGGCCCGTTTAGCTGCTAATAAGATGAAAGCCATCAACTTCCTATGGTGTTTGGTCATTTTTGGGATCGGAATGCCTAGCAGAAGGTGTATTGGGTGAAAGGGGATAGAGATGTTCAAGATCTTCTCTAATGATATGTGGATCTGTGTCCAAAAAGGCAATAGAACGGGGCAATCCCAAAATATATGATAATGTGTGCCTATGGACACACCACATCTCCAACATAAGCCTGAAGTTGTCAGTTTATGCTTCAACAAGAAATCTGGAGTCCTATACCAAAACATACAGACTTTGTAGGCTGTTTCTTTGTGGGTCACACATCTGGATACTTTTGAAGTAGCTTCCCAAATCTCCCTCCATTCTTGTAGAGCAATAGGCCGATCTAAGATGTGGGACCATTTACGCATGTATGCGTGGGTGTGTTCTGTAAGGGGGGGAGTTTCTTGCAGTATTTTGTATATAGTGGAGATCAGGCCAGGTTCATGAGGGCCTCTGGAGCATGTCAATTCAAATTGTGTGGGTATAGAAAGTGTCAGTTGTGGTAGTTTTTTGGAGAAAAAATGTTGAATTTGAAGAAATGAGTAAAAGAGATTCCGCGGAATTCCATGTTTAGATTGTAGTTCTGAAAAATATCCTAGGATGAACTTCTGCGCTACTATAATTAAATCGTGTAAAATTAATGTTGATGCTGCAAAATCAAAAATAGTGAACACCCTTCACTAGTAATAAGACTAAAAAGTGCACAATAAGGATGGATTGTGTGAGTGATTCTGCGCAACAACTACTCCGTAAATCGTGCTACTACATATAGCTGAACACCTCATAAAGTTCCTACAAATAATAATAAAACGTGACTGTCCTTTGATATTTAACAGAAATGAAAACGTTAATCAAAGTGACTTCAGTGCTGCTCAATCACATATAACGTGTACACAAAAAACATATGAAAAACATATAAACTGTGATTGGTTCAGTGAGCATGCGTTGATAGGTGATCTGGTGACTTTTCGTGGCACTGGATGCCCACTAGGGGCTCTCAAAACTCTCACCTCAGTGACACAATAAAAGTGCCTGTGTGCATTCAGTGGGTCTGTGCTTGTTCCGGTCCGGTCTAGTGTCGGCGTCCTATTCCGTCTCAGGGGGGAAACGCCTCCTCCGATGGATGAGCTCCACATATGGGTAATTAGAAGCAAAGGACTCCAATAGGGTAATATAGTTAAACCAAGGGAATTTATTAAAAATAATAGCCGCTTACATAGAAGAAAGCAACGATGCGCCAAACAAGAGCAAAAACAACGTGTTAGCGATCCTCGCTACGTCACTTCCGGTCCGCACTACGTATTTCCGGTTACGTCCTACGCGTTACGTCATATCACGTGACTTCCTCAGGGCACCGGATTGGCTATAGCCATAGTACTTTTATATGGATGGGACAGGAAGTGGGAAAAACTCCATTTTGTTGTAGACCAAGTGAATGGCTGTACCGCAGCCATCATTGGAAAGGTGATGGCGCTGAATGTTTGTTAATAAAGTTATATTCAAACAAAAACGTAAAAAAAGTTAAAAAGGTTTAACCAAACTCCTTAATATTTGGATAGTGGTTAACATAGGTGCTGTAATTAAAAATCAGATCTCTGACCGCTAAATATGCGATCGAGCTGTACTTGTATTTAAGTAAAAAGCATTTTATTCTTATAATGGTAATAAATATGTTAAGCTTTTAATAAAAACGGGAATAGAAGGGATTAAAATGACATAATCCAAATGGCTAAAAAATGTGCATATAAAATACATTAATAATCCAATAAGGTTAAAAAGTGGATGGGCCGTGCTCATAAGGTTCTGTAGATAAAATTGATATAAATATGGTAATCCCCAAACTAACAAGGTAAAGTGCACCGGAAATGAAGTACTGAGTTTACAAAATTCTGAATATATAAAAAATCTAGAAATCACTAATGAAACAATTAAGGTCAAATTCAATATTTAACCCTTCAGGTGCTAATGTTCTAATTCTGTGTATCCACTTCGACTCGTTCTGGCTGAGGGTTCTAATTTTGTGGTCACCTCTCCAAGATTTATTGTATTTCTCTATACCCCAAAATAATAGACCCGTGGGGTCTTTATTATGAAATAACGCGAAGTGTTTGGATACATTATGTTTCGGACACCCTTTTTTGATGTTTTCTATGTGTTCTTTGATCCTGGTTTTTAAGGCCCTTTTGGTCCTTCCTACGTACTGTAAATTACAGGAACATTGTAAAATGTACACTACCCCCTCTGTATAGCAATTGATAAAATCCTTTATTGGGTAAGTGTTACATGTGCTAGTTGCCTTGAACTCATGTTTCTTAGTTTGAAATTTCTTAGCATGCGTGCATGCATAACAGTATTTGCAGGGATAAAACCCTTTGCCATTAAAAAAGGTAAAATTATTTTTAGGGGGTGGTTCAACCACATTCTTCACAATGATATCTCTCAAGGTGGGGGCTCGTTTATAAATGATAGATGGCCTCTCAGGTAAGATCCTTTGTAGATGTTTGTCCTCCTTTAAAATATGCCAATATCTTCGAATGATCTTTTCTATATCTTTAAACTGAACATTAAAATCTAAGATTAGGCTTGGTACTTCTGAGAGTTGTTGTGTTTTCTTAGGTGCGTGTATCATTTGTTTTCTATCCATTGTTTGGATCCGCTCAATCTCTCTTCTTATTTGTTCTTCTTCATAGCCTTTCTTGACGAATCTCTGTCCAATTAGGTTAGCCCGAGTTTCAAAATCTGCATCTTTAGTGCAGTTCTGCCTGATTCTTACCAGTTGACCTTTTGGAATATTATAGAGCCAAGGTTTATGGTGGCAGCTTGTTAAAGGTAGATAGCTATTTCTTGACACTTCTTTGAAGTGGGTTTTGGTTATTAATCGATCTTCCTCTATATTAATTTCTAAGTCCAAGAATTCTACCTTTTTGGCATCTATGTTCCAGGTTAGCTGTATGTTTCTATCATTGTTGTTTAAATTACATAGGAATTGTTCCAACGATTCTTTGCTCCCATTCCATATGATTAAGATATCATCAATAAATCTTTTGAACAGTGCTAATTCACAGGGTAGATGTTTATATACAGATTCCTCCTCCCATTGTGCCATAAAGGCATTGGCCACACTTGGCGCAAATTTGGCACCCATAGCAATATCCGTTATTTGCTTATAAAACTTTTGATCATGCCAAAAATAATTGTTTTTTAATGAAAATTCTAGGCATTTGATTATGAACTTTCTTTGCATACATTGTAGTGTACTTAATCTTCTCAGAGCCCATTTGGTGGCCTCACATGCTTGGTGATGTTGAATAATCGTGTAGAGGGATGAGACATCTACAGTAGCCATTAGTGTTCTTCCCTCTAGAACTGGTACATCTTCTATTAATTGTAAAACATGTTTTGTATCTCTTATGTACGATGTTGTTTGTTGAATGGCAGGTTGAATGTAGTAATCAATATATTGGCCAATTCTTGCTGTTAGGGAATTAATCCCATTAACAATTGGTCTTCCAGGAGGGTTCTGGAGATTCTTGTGTATCTTGGGAACTGTGTATATCACTGGAATCCTATGTGAATCAGGAACTAGATATCTTGCTTCTTTCGCATTTAATATTTCTTTTTTGACACCCAGGTGTACTACTTTTTCTAATTCTTTTTTGCATTTGGTTGATGGGTTGCTTAATAATCTTTGATATGTGGTTGTATCTTCCAATTGGCGTTTAATTTCTGCTTGGTAGTCTGTCTTATTTTGGATGACCACTCCTTCTCCTTTATCTGCTGGCCTAATCACCAGGTCTTTTCTGTTGATTAAGGATCGTATTCCCTTCTTAATATGTGAGGGGTCGCTTATTTTCTTAATCTTCAATTGGTCCAGATCTTTTAGTACTAAATTTTTGAATACTTCAATGTGCTGGTTATCATGTAGTTGTGGGTTAAAAAGGGACTTGTTTCGTAACCCACTATGTTCCACTCGTTGTGAGTCGTGCGATGTTATTATTGGTCTACTTTGGGGATTACTTAGAATTGCTTTTTTGATGTTAATTTTTCTTACATACTTCTTGATTCCTATATAAGTTGCAAATTTGTCTAGGTTTTTTGTAGGAGCATATTTGAGGCCTTTATCCAATACAGCCAGTTCTTCAGTGGATAGGGGTTGTCCGCTCAAATTAAAGATTCCTTCTCCTATTGTACCCTTTTTCTTTTTGAATCTCTTTCCCGCTCGACATCCCCTCTTGGTTCTGGGGTTCTTCTTCTTTCTTCCTGATGGCGTCTCCTTGGGGAGTGATGGGATTCTTGTGGGTGTCTCTGTGGGGATCGATGTCCATAGTCCTGTTTCCTCCTTGGTGATGTTTCCCGTCGGCCTCTGTCTAAAAAATCAGTACCATGTCTTTCCTGTTCATATGGGTATTGGCAGGGGTAAGTGTTGGGGTCCCTATAATCTCTAATAGGGTCAAACCTATTATGAGTTGGAATTGGGCTTCTTTCATGTCTTCCTTGTTGATTATGGTAAGGTGCTTCCCTGTATTCTTTGTATGAGCCTTCATTGTACGGCCTGTCATTGTAATGTCTTTGATTATATCCACTGTTGTGTCTGGGTTTTTTAAAAGATTTTTTAAAAGGTTTTTTCCAAGCATTTCTTGGAGTATGTGATACCTGAGTTTGGTAACTTTGTTGTTCATAGTAGGGTCTAGGAGTGTGGGGATAAGGTTCCCTACTGTAGCCATTCTCCTGTACAGGTTGGAATGGTATACTCCCATGGGGTTCATGGATTCGGACCTCTTTTTCTGGTGTTGAGTGTGCTGATGTAATGGCTGGCTCTTCCAGTTTGTTTTGCCATTTGAACCCTTGGTCTGATTTATAATCTGTGACGTCTCTCTGGTATTTCTTTGTTTTCCTCTGTTAAGTTTCTAAGTCCTTGGCCATTAAGTCCTTGTTAAGTTGATTAGCTAATTTCTTGAAATCCTCAGATTCTTTGTATGGTTCCAATTTAGATTTTAGTTCTTCTATTTGTTGATCTACGAATTTCATTTTCCTATATTTTCTATCTAAGAGGAACCTGAGGCCTTCTATACTCTTCCCATTGAAGAAACTGTACCATTCATTGATGGAATCCTTATCAAGGAGACCATCATTTGGGGGTACGTCCCATCTGAGTCTTCTGGGAACTATGTTCTCTCTCAAGTATCTTTCAAAAGTGTTGGTGTCCCACCACAAACTAATTTTCTTCTCCATAGTGTGTCCCAATTTACGGGTTAGAGACTCCAGATCACTATTAATTTTAGTTTGTGTGGAATAAATGGTGTCTAAATTAATATTCCTGTGATCCATAAAAGTGAATACTTCCATAGTGGCTGCAAAAGTGAGTGAGTGTAGTGAAACTAAGTGAAAAATATCCTAGGATGAACTTCTGCGCTACTATAATCAAATCGTGTAAAATTAATGTTGATGCTGCAAAATCAAAAATAGTGAACACCCTTCACTAGTAATAAGACTAAAAAGTGCACAATAAGGATGGATTGTGTGAGTGATTCTGCGCAACAACTACTCACTGAAAAGGTAAGTATTTTGCGTGTTATCGGATGAACTCTATGGCGTAGCTGGAATATACCTGCTTTTGTCCAGGGCAACATGGCTTCATAGGATAGGCTATCCGGAATGTCTGGATTAAAGGTGATGTTTATTAAAGGGGAACAATGGGATGTGAGTGAAAATTTGCCCGAACATTTTTTCCAAATTGAGAGGGTAAAGAGCATTGGATTTAGGCATATCTTGCGTAGTTGGGCGAAGGATTTATCTGTAGATGGCCATAATAAACTGCATGGATGAGCTGGGATTGTAATGCTCATCTCAATTTCGGACCAGCGGTTAGGAGCAAACCTGGATGTCCAAGAGGCTATAGCCCTCAAATGTGTAGCATAATAATATTTGATTATATCTGGAGCTCCTAGGCCTCCTCTATTTTGGGAAGTTAGAAGTACTGAGCTGGCCACTCTATGTGATTTATTATCCCATATAAAATTTAGAAAATTTCTCTGTAGGATTTTGAGCTGAGACAACGGAATCATCACTGGCAAGGTTTCGAAAAGGTATAAAAGTTTTGGGAGGATCGACATTTTAAGGACATTTATCCTTCCTAGAGAGAGAGGGAATTTCGTCCAGGTTTTCAATAAGTTGTTGATTTCAGTGAAAAATGATGGAAAATTAGCTTGGAAAAGGGTAGAATACGAAGGGGTCAAATAGACTCCAAGGTATTTTAGTGACTTAGGACACCATCGGTAGTTAAAATTACCTTGTAGGGTCGAGAGTGCATCTTCTGAGATATTAATAGGTAGTGCTTCTGTTTTGGTTGAATTGATTTTATAACCGGAAATATCCCCAAATAAGGCTAAAGTTGTGTGAAGTGAGGGAAGTGATCTGTGAGGATGGGTTAAAGTTAAGAGGATATCGTCTGCGAAGAGTGATAATTTGTATTCCCGTTGTCTCAACCGGACTCCACTTATGTCTGGATGGGATCTAATGGCCTCTGCCAGGGGCTCTAAGCTAAGGATAAATAGAAGGGGAGATAGGGGACAGCCCTGGCGAGTACCATTAGTTAGAGTAAATGATGGAGATATATGGGAAGCCATCTGCACTTGGGACGAAGGAGAGGAATAAAGTGCTTTTAATGCTTGTACAAAGGGACCGGAGAAGCCATATTTACGTAAGATAGCAAACATGAATGACCAATTCAAGCGGTCAAACGCTTTCTGAGCATCTAGGCTAAGAATCAAGGCAGGCTTCTTAGTTTTCGTCAGGAGATCGATAAGATCGATTGTTCTCCTAGTGTTGTCACCTGCCTGTCTAGAGGGGACAAACCCGACCTGGTCCCCATGTACAAGCGACGGGAGGAGCAAAGAGAGTCTGTTGGCCAAAATTTTAGTGAAGATTTTATAGTCAGAATTAAGAAGGGCAATGGGTCTATAGTTATCAGGTAAAGAGGGGTCTTTCCCGGGCTTTGGAATGACTGTAATGAAGGCGTGGAGGAATTGGGAGTGGGGTATTGTACCTGACATTAGCGAGGAGAATAGATTAGCCATGTGGGGTAATAGAACTGGCAGAAAACCTTTAAAGTAGGGGTAGGAGAGTCCATCAGGGCCAGGCGCTTTATGATTAGGGAGTTGTTTCACTACCTCAGTGATTTCTTCCACAGAAATGGGGGCATTTAGGCCTATGCGATCTTCAGTGGAGATCGTGGGGAGTCTCAAGGATTCTACGAAGGAGTCAAATTTATCCTGGGTGAATTGAAAATTCGGGTCTGTTGATAAACAATTGTACAAGCCTTGGTAAAAGTCACCAAAGACCCTTGACATATTACGAGGGCAGTATGTGGGAACACCGTTAGACTGTATTAAATGGTCAGGAGTGGAAGTGTATGCTCTAGGTCTTAGTTTGTTAACCAACATTCTGTGAGGCTTGTTAGCAAACTCATAAAACTTTTGCTTGGACCATAAATTGGATTTAGTAAACTTAGTCAGATCCAAGGATTTGATGCGGTTGCGCAGAGAGACCACTGCTCTGAGGCGGGTCACCGTAGGGAGGCTGAGTAGGCGTTTCTCTGCTTCAGACAGATTGTCTAAGAGGGACGTTCTTTGAAGTTCACGGTCACGTTTGTAACGAGAGCCTGCAGAGATGCATTCTCCTCTGAAAAAGGCCTTATGGGCCTCCCATAGGGTGGACGCCCCAGAGACTGAACCCTCATTAAGTTCAAAGAATTCCTTCAACTTTCCCTGTAAGTGGAGATGTATTTCAGGTACCATGAGAAGAGACTCATTAAGGCGCCAATGACATGTTCTAGGTGTAGGTTTTGACAGAAGGATATCTAGAGCGATGGGTGCATGATCAGACCATGTTAAAGGGTGTATTTCGGAATTCACCACATAGGGTAAAAGGGGGGCTGAGACAAAGAAATGATCTAGTCTGGTATATAATTTATGAGGTGGAGAATAAAAGGTAAATTGTTTGGCTAGTGGATGTTTTATCCTCCACGTGTCAAACAGATTGTGGGATCTTATCAATTTCCGGAATGCCGTGGAAAGCCGCTGAACCTGAGGGGATGGAGCATGTGAAAAAAGGGCGAGTCTATCCTTAGTAGGTGACATACACATATTAAAGTCTCCTCCAATAATTAAGGATTCTCAGCATTTTTTAGCACTTTCCTCCTCGTCATCCAACCGCCCATCCACAGGGAAAAGAAAACTAGAAGAAGAGGAAAGTGAGGGGGAAAGCAACGTCATAAATCACAGGGCCAAGTTCCTAAAACAGAAAAAATCTTCAATTTATCTTCCCACATTTTGTCCACAGCTGAAGCTTCCATTTTACAATGGGGGTCTCAATTTTGCTCCATCATCACTACCAAATTAATTTCGATTATTTAAAGGTCTACTCATGTTCATTCGCAATCTCACCTTAAAACGCTTTTACAACATCAAATCACACAAGGCCGTTGACAGTCTTACTCATCCCAGTTCTGTGGAATCCACCTCTCTTTCAGGGACCAGCGATTCACCAGAATTGAGCATTCTTAAAGATCTATACAGTATAGAGAGTGATGATGAAGATAGGGGCATGCTCCTCCTTACGCAGCATCTCTCTACTTCCCCTCCTGTACAATACAGTAAATTTAGGCCGAAATCTGTGTTCAATCCCACACGTTCCAAGGGACCCTATCTCCAAACCTTTTATCAGGTTGTTTTCTCCGACATGCAAAAACTATGTCAACATACACATGACAGCCATTCCAACCACTCTAACCTCACCCCCCTAGAAAAAACAGTCTTAAAACATCTCACCGACAATCGAGATATAGTCTATAAAACTGCAGACAAAGGCGGAGGATTTGTTATTCAGAACCGCAGTGATTATTTGACTGAAGCCCGCCGCCTTTTGTCTGATGAGAACACATACCAAAAATTACGCTGTGACCCTTTGTCCAGTTTCATCACAGAAGTCAAAATGCTCACAGATAAGGCCAAAAACATGACATTATTTACAAACATGAATATGCTTTTTTCAATAAACCATACTTCTCCACTCCATATTTTTACCACATCACCCAAAATACACAAGAGCACCCATAACCCTCCAGGTCGACCTATAGTTGCAGCCATAGACATCATCACCAGTCCCTTTTCTCAGTATATAGATCAGTTTTTGCAACCTCTTGCAACCAGCCTTCCCTCCTATATCCGTGATGGCACTCATCTTTTGGAACAATTAGAACATTAGACATGGGAGCCCACTTACATGTGGGCTTCCCTTGATGTAAACTCACTCTATACCTTGATCCCACATGAAATAGGCCTTAGAGCTATTACAAGTTTTCTTTCTTCTGATCCTTTACTAAACCCGGGCCAGGCAGAGTTCACTTTGGAGGCCAAGGAATTCTGCCTGACTCATAATTATTTCGAGTTTGATGGAGATTTTTATCTCCAAATTTGGGGTACAGCTATGGGGACTAATTTTGCCCCCAGTTAGGCCAATTTGACCATGGGGTTCTGGGAGGCCAATCACATTTGGCTCAACAATCCCTTCACCTCCCATATAGTTTTTATGGAAGGTATATTGACGATATCATCGTCATTTGGGATGGCCCAGAGCCCCTTTTTCTAGATTTCCTGACACATTGTAACAACAATGTTCATGGTCTTATATTCACCTCGGAGCATGATCCTGTACAACTTGCATTCTTAGATCTAATACTATTTCACCAAGACGGCAAAATTTTGGCTAAAAACTACACAAAACCCACAGCTGGCAACTCCTTCTTACACCACCAGAGTTGCCACCATCCAAGGTGGATTTCCAACATCCCCAAAAGCCAATTTTGCTGTCTGCGTAGGAATTGTACCAAAGAAACACATAAAAAATATAGAAAAGTTTAATGCACTAAAGCTGGCCATAGATGGACCAGCTGAGATTCGATCCATCTATGAGCAGTCAGGTCGTACTGATGTCGACAACAAGCCTGTTGGATTTTATACATATAATATATGTGACTATAGTCGCCAGCAAACAACAAAAGAACACCACTGTAGGCAAACATCTCATGATGCATCCCACCTGCTAATGGAAACAAGTGCTGGCTCTGCATGTAGGAATGAATCAAAGAAAAGACTGGACAGCCGCACTTTATTGACAACTTTAAAAATTCTTCTGGTTCAAAGACATCGGAGGCACAGGATCAATGAAAAGCTAATAGTCGCCAGCAGTGGGCATTGAGTTCTGCCATCTGGGAAGGTTCCCTGCCAGCAGAAAACAATAGCGCTTCAGGAGGGATTTCACACAGTGTTGATGGGGGAATCAAGCAATTTTATTTTCTTCGACCCATGGTGAAAGTCAAGAAATTTGTATCATTTATGGGTTGCTTAAAGCAGGCCATGTATGGATTAAATTTTGGTCGGTTCAGCAGAGACCGGCCAGGATTCAATCCATCTATGGGCAAGCTGGTTGTACTGAGGTTGATCAATCAATCAATTTAATTACAACCAGCCTTTCAATCTTTTGCATGCGATCATTGCCACCAGCAGTGATCATGGTGTTCTGCTGTCAGGGAAGGCTCCGCTGGCTTAACACAATATTGCTACAGGAGGAAATCAAGCAATTTTCTTTCCTATGAAAATTGTATCATTTATGGGCTGCTTAAATCTACTTATTTCAAACCAAAAGCACAGGTTTATGATACATATATTCCAATCATTCGACACAGAAGAAGCTCTTTTTGTAAGACTTCACAGAGTAGGATTTGCCAGTACAATCGTGTGCACCCCATCTTCCTTGGTAGCTGCCTTCCATTGTTTTTATGTTTTGGTGAAATATTTCACCTTGCTCTTTGCTTAAGGCACCAAAGTTCTCTGAAAAGCGATCTAAGTGACTGTGTAGATAATGCATTTTATTGCTCATTTTACAGCCAAGCCTGTGTAGTTGTCTGCCTTCTTGTTGCCAAGGTAGTTTTTCATAACAAGAACAAATGAAGGCCAAGCACAAGATTCAATTTTATTTATTGATTCTATAAAATGTGGGTCATTTATAAGCTGTCTGATCTGCTGACCATTGAAAATTCCTGCCTTCAATTTTTTAGTGGTAAGTCAAGGTAATGTATGCGTTATGTATTCAATGCACAAACCATCTCCATTCAAAGCCTTTACAAATAGTTTCATCAGGTCCAGCTTTATATGTAATTGTGGCAGAATAATTTCTTTCTTGTGCTACCAAAGGTGCATTGATTACATTTGTTTCTCTAACCACCATATCTTCCCTCGAAGGCCAATCTTTTCTTACCCAATGCTCATGTTTGGCTGTACTGTCCCAAAGCAGAGCCTAACTGGGAATAAAGACCAGCCCTGGAAATAATTTCATACCAGCCCCATAGCAATATTACACCAACCCAACCCAACAGCATAACGTTCATTTTTCTTGTTCATAAAATGGAAAACCATGCATTTTAAAGCACATTTGAAGAGTGTATTATATTTAGATAAGAACGATATGAAAGCACATAGGGCTTTATATATATAGATAGATATATATATATAGATAGATCTGTCTGTCTGTCTGTCTGTGTCTCTCTCTCTCTCTCTCTCTCTCTCTCTCTCTCTCTCTCTCTCTCTCTCTCTCTCTCTCTCTCTCTCTCTCTCTCTCTCTCTCTCTCTCTCTCTCTCTCTCTCTCTCTCTCTCTATATATATATATATATATATATATATATATATATATATATATATATATATATGTAAGCAAATTCTGGTTAAAGGTGTTGCAATCATCAAGAACAGTCCACTTATTGCTATGATGATATATTGCCAGAATAAAGAATAATCAAAGAACTTTTACTTCAAAGTATGGAAGATACAAACAGTTTCAAAGCTTTATTAACTTGACATAAAAAAATGTACTCACAAAGACACAAACACAAAATATTAGAAGATATATAGCGCACATAAAAAAAAGGAAAAAGGGCAAAATGTTTCACGTAACAGTAATTAAATATTGTAACAGTTACAATAAACCTTTTGAGATAATAAAAAGTGCAAATATGTTGCTGTTAATTCTGTAACAGTACAAAATGTGCAAAAACCTTTGGAATTCCACAAGTTGGAATACCTTGAAAACATATTGATATCTTGCTTTCCAGTCCAAATTTAGAAAATAAAAACGTTTAAGATGTACCAGTATCATGGCAAGCAACAAACGTTACTTGTTTTTAAAGCACTTTTTTGAGTAACTTTAACTTTTAGGAGGTTGCAATGTGCAAACAAACTTCTAAAGTTTTAGAGGATAAAATATGCAAAAACATGTTTGTAAATATTGTTAACAAATAACTAATCCAGTTAAAATTTTTAAAAATAGGGATTAACCAGCAATGTAATCCACAGACATGTTTGTAATGTTATCAAGCAAGCTGCTTTTTGAAGCCAGAACATCAATGATGGTTTCATTGCTTAGTCCAATCAAGGCCTTTTTTTCTATGGACATGAGCATAAAGGCCTCCAAATGTGGTTAGAAGAGGGAATTTCGAAGTCTGTTCAAGATATATTTAAGTTTTGAAAATTACTTTTCACATGCTACTTGAGAAGACGAAAGTGTCAGTGTCAGCTTGTATGCATTTAAAATGTGAGCTAGACGCCAGACTGTATAAATTGTAACGCAGTAACACATTGTAGAAGCATGGTATACAGTTCTTACAAGTCTTGCACTTTCCATTTTTATCACCAGCCTTTGAGTATGGTTGTTCCTCAGTTTCAGCGATAAGATGAGAATGGATGGCAACTTCATTTTGACCTTCATTGTTTGCATAAGTATATTCTTTATCAAGAGACATTTTTAATCTTTGGTGTCCTTTTATGAAACAGCGGTAAAATACCGCTTTTCAGTTCTCAGGCATTCTCAGAGGAGATCGCTCTCCTCTGAGTGCCTGTTTATCAAAGTGTGTAGATCGCTTCTCATGTTGAGTTG
Organism: Lithobates clamitans; assembly: GCA_037952925.1. Lineage (NCBI taxonomy): Eukaryota > Metazoa > Chordata > Amphibia > Anura > Ranidae > Lithobates > Lithobates clamitans. Next base: position 1,466,277 of record JBBGZY010000116.1, on the reverse strand, counting down.
AGGAGCGATCTACAAACGCCGGGAACTCCTGAGAATGCCTCCTCTCACTGTAATCTCGCGTGATATAGCGGGATTACAGTATGAGGAAGTGTAAAATACAAAAGTTTAACACTAATCAGCATACATTATTCCCCAACATAATAATAAAATAATAAAGTTAAATTCCCCCTACACAATATACATTAACCTAATTATTAAAAAACAATTGTTTTTATCAATATTTAAAGATCATAAATGTGCCTATTTAAATGTGAATGGTGTATAGTAAATGAAAGTAATCCTCATATGTAATTCAGCTGTACACCATTCATATAAATGCAAAATACATTTATAATCATAAAAAAATCATTTTAATAAAGTATACAAGTATAAATATTTAAAAAAAAAATTAAAATATATTTCATAATTGATAAACACCCATATAACTGTTTCAGGGTTTACAGAAATTTATTCACTAATAAATTAAAAATTATATAAAAATGACATTAATAATAGCATTTAAATGTGGGTAGAATAATATAAATACATATATATATTTATATATATATATATATATATATATATGTATATATAAGGAATATTTAACAGTTATTTACAATAAATATATATTTTATGTCAAACAAACCCCCCTATACCTTCAAAAAATGGCAAAGTCCTTAGCAAGTTAATTTTCTGGAAAGATTTTCCTCATTTGAGGGTGTGGTAGGAGTTTTGGCAGCATGGAGGGTGTTCAAAAGCGTATTAGCAAATTTACATTTGCACAGAACTGCATGACTGATGGATAACATATGTTGTACAGTTATATTAATACCCTTCTTACCATTCTACTCCCAATAAATCAAAACACACCAACTTGGAGTAAAAAAGGCCGTAGCAGCCTACTTTATTAAAATAATATATATTTTAACTTTCTTATAAAAACTCTTTTATCAAAAAACAATCGACAATAAAACATCTGTTCTTCCCTGAAAACTTTTTAAACTAAAGAGCGTTGGTCTGCGCTATCACTTAAAATCATTCTGATGTTCATCACCCACTCAGCACTGCGGTACTTATCAAACTATCTCAACTATGCCTCAAGCCGACAAGCTGGCTCAGAGACTAACAATTCCCGCAGTGCCCCATTATCACTTCCCGGTTAACCTCTGTTAACCGGGAACCAAAAGACCTCCGGATCTATAACACCGTTAGATCCACCCACTTACTTTTTCCATCTTCCTTCCTTTTTTACAGACCAACGCCCGCCACTGCCACGACGATTCATCCTTCACCACCTGTTGAAACTAACAGCAACTTCCTTCATGCCTACCATGATCCTAATACAAAAAAGGGGCGGGTGGGCGGGAACTTTTCTCCAGACTTCTGTTAACCCCTCCCAGGTTAACCCTCTTAAATAGTACCCCACCCTTCCTGTCCCTCCCCCTCGGCTCCATTTTAAACATACCTTCCCCCCACTGTTCCCACTGTCATGTATGCCCTCCATTTTAGGCATTCCATGCTGCATTTTGGGCCTTTCTTGACTGATGGATAACATATGTTGTACAGTTATATTAATACCCTTCTTACCATTCTACTCCCAATAAATCAAAACACACCAACTTGGAGTAAAAAAGGCCGTAGCAGCCTACTTTATTAAAATAATATATATTTTAACTTTCTTATAAAAACTCTTTTATCAAAAAACAATCGACAATAAAACATCTGTTCTTCCCTGAAAACTTTTTAAACTAAAGAGCGTTGGTCTGCGCTATCACTTAAAATCATTCTGATGTTCATCACCCACTCAGCACTGCGGTACTTATCAAACTATCTCAACTATGCCTCAAGCCGACAAGCTGGCTCAGAGACTAACAATTCCCGCAGTGCCCCATTATCACTTCCCGGTTAACCTCCGTTAACCGGGAACCAAAAGACCTCCGGATCTATAACACCGTTAGATCCACCCACTTACTTTTTCCATCTTCCTTCCTTTTTGACAGACCAACGCCCGCCACCGCATACAACGAGTAATACCTTACTCTTGGATGCCCCTCCACACCCTAATGGCTCGCTGTATTCCATCCTGCAAACCTAACGTCCACAAATCTATCCCCACATCATTAAGATGTACCCCATCAGCTCTCAGATACCTCCACGTTTCAAATTCTAGTTCGGGATGTCTGATTGCTAAACACCCATTGCGTACCATAAATTTGCTTATTTCCCTATTTATCTTTTTTCTGGCCCGATTTACACCTTCCACCGACCTGGCCATTCTCCAAGATGTCCTAGCCACCATATCCGACCATATAAATATAGTTTTGGGGAATAATTCCATCAATCGCCACACATCTCCTTTTATATCGCGCGTGATGTCCACCATGGATCTGATACTTAAATCATTACCTCCAACGTGTAAAATTAACACATCCGGTGGTCCCTCCCGCAGGGCATGTTTCTTAACTTCAGGAAGCAATCTACTCCACAGCATCCCAGGTACCCCCAACCACTTAATATAAACCTCCCGTTTGTCAAAACCTAACTGCCTACCATCCCTACGAGCATCCCCTCTTCTTGCCCCCCAACACACATAAGAATGGCCCATAATCCAGACCATTCCTGGCGCCGTACCTATAATTAGAAGAAGACAAGAAAACTATACTAAAAAACACTATCCTGCAAGAACAACTTCCATTACTAAAACTTAATTACCATCCTATACCCATAGCTTCCTTCCAATTATACCACCAAATGAGGCCTAATGTAAGACCGGAACCTTTGCGATTCCCACCTTCCAATGCGTTTCACCGCCTCCACATCCAACCCAAGTTTAGCTGCTTCAGTAGCCGCCCCAATCCTAAAAGAGTGGGATGAAAATTCTTTTTCTTGTAATCCCACCCCTTCCAGGCATCTTCTAAAAATTGTGATGAACTGAAACTTAGATAAAAAACTACCGTCCAGGTGAATTAATAAAGGACCTTGTACACCTGGACGGACTTGTAAGTACTGCCCTACCGTGCTTACCGGGCACAGGCAAGATCCCTGAATCGGGTAAACCCTCACTACCCTGCCTTTTCCTACTTGATCAGTTTTGGATCTTTTTACCACCAACGTCAAACCTCCCCGCTCCACCTGAACCTCCTGCCATCCTAAACCACCCTGAACCTTTTTAGCCGGACTAACCAGCTCGCTTATCCTGAATGCCCCAAAAAAAGCCATTACAAATGCCGCCTTAAACAATGCTACTTCATACTCTGAAGAGCATACCTCCCCCAACTTTTTCACAATTCTCCCCAGAATATCAAACGTCACTGGTCTTCTCGCATCCTTCACGATTCTCTTTTTTCTATACCCCTTAAGCGCTTGACGCACCCAAAAATCCTTTGTGACATCCAGCTGACCCTGTAACTTAAATAGGAACGCTAACCCCGCTAACTGAGTATTTAACACCGCCACTGATGCCCCTTCCTCCATTTTCCGTGCCACGTAATATAGCAATAACAAACGCAAATTTTTACCTGACGGCTCCTCCCCTATGGCCTGAAGAAATCCCCTCCATTCTTTCCACACTTTTGAGTACGCCGCCCAAGTGGACCCACTTACCGACTGTGTGATCCATCCCGCGATGACGCCAACGGTATCTCCCACAGCCAATCGGGACAAGGTACCCCTTGTTGCTCCGCTTCCGGCGCCAACTCTCGGAACCTGTCCCACTGGAAGCGAGATAACGCATCAGCGACCACATTCTCCACCCCCGGCAAATGTACGGCATGAATGTACACGTTCAATTGCAAACATCTTAACACTAAATGCTGCAACAATTTGATTACTGGCGGAGACGATGCTGTCACCCTATTTATAACCTGCACCACCCCCAAATTGTCCCCGTGGAAACGCACCTTCAGATCCCTGAAGGATGGGCCCCATAGCTCCACTGCCAGTACTACTGGAAACAATTCCAATAGTACCAAATTTTTGGTAAAACCCTCCTCTATCCATGACTGAGGCCAAGGACCTGCACTCCACCGGCCCTGAAAAAACGCCCCAAAACCCGTGGACCCTGCCGCATCGGTGAATAATTCCATATCAAAATTACTTACCGGACCCGCCATCCACATCGCCCTTCCGTTGAAAGATTCCAAAAACGTATGCCATACCCTTAAATCTTCTCTGTGCGACTTTACCAATCGTACAAAATGTCTCGGTGATTTTACCCCACCTGTGCTAGCCGCCAGCCGGCGGCTGAACACTCTCCCCATAGGCAGTATGCGGCAGGCAAAATTTAGCTTACCAAGAACCGATTGCAGTGCCCTCAGCTGCACTTTCTTTAAGCCAAGTAACCCCGCAATCTCTTTCTTTAAGTCTTCCAATTTGTCTTCCGGCAACCTACATTCCATGGCCTCAGAATCAAGAACAATGCCTAGGAACGTGATGACCGTGCAAGGTCCCTCCGTCTTTTCATTGGCCAATGGAATGCCGAATCTGTCAGCGATATGTTGCAGTGTCGCCAATAAAACCGTACAGATTCTAGATGATGCCGGCCCTATGCATAAAAAATCATCCAGGTAGTGAATTATTGAATTCACACCCGATACGTCCCGCACCACCCATTCCAAGAAAGAGCTGAATTGTTCAAATATCGCACATGATATTGAACAACCCATTGGCAAGCATTTGTCCACATAAAATTCCCCTTTCCAATGACACCCCAGCAATCTAAAACTATCCGGGTGTACCGGCAATAACCGAAAAGCCGATTCGACATCGGCCTTGGCCATCAACGCTCCTTTGCCATAACGTCGCACCCAACCCACAGCGGCATCAAATGACGTATAAGTCACCGAGCATGCTTCCTGATCAATGGCATCATTCACCGATCCACCCTTTGGGAAAGACAGGTGGTGAATGAGCCGGAATTTGTTGTTTTCCTTCTTGGGCACCACACCTAGCGGTGATACCACTAAGTCAACTATTGGTGCCCAACGAAAAGGACCTCCCATTCTCCCCATTGCAACCTCTTTTGACAGCTTCTCAGAAACCACTTCCGGATGTTGCAATGCGGACCGTAAATTATTTGGCACTTGGGGAACTACCGTCATCCTGCATGGTATCCTAAAACCCCCCGTGAAACCCTCGTCCAACAACCTCGCAGCTTGTCTATCCGGATACTTACCGAGAAACGGTCGCATCCTTTCCACTTTCACCGGAGTCCTCCCTTTTGTTCCCAACGTCCCCAATTCTGCCTTTTCCTTGCTTAAAGCATCTAGATGCTGGATGCGTTCCCCCGCAGCCTGAGCACTCGTGGCTTATACTTACATGTCGCACCAAATTTACAGACTCCGGAATTGTATTGCCAACAAACCCCCTTTTTGTTTCCAGCCGAGTGTCCCAGGGCAGATGGGCCACCGGCTCCTCCCTGAAAAAACTGGTTCGGAGCCCGCGTCGTCGTCATCAAGCGCATCCACAAGCTAATGTCCTTGTGGTCCCAACGCAGCTCTGGCCGTATCGCTCTCCGCTGCCTGAACTGCTCGTCGTATCTCAGCCAGCCCGTACCGCCATACACTCTGTAGGCCTCCCCTATGGCATCCTGATAGCAGAATAATGCTGAACAGTGCTCCGGATGCTTCTCCCCAATTACGCTCGCCATGATTGCAAACGCTTGCAACCAGTTTGCAAACGTCCTCGGTATCAGCCGATACCTCCTCTTCTCCTCATCGTCCTTCTTGGAACTGTCTGGCTTGACCCTATCCAAGTTAAATTTTTCCAAAGGTAATAGTGAAAATATTTCCACATACTCACCTTTCCATAATTTTTCCCGTACCTCCTGTTTTAAGTGCGCTCCCAAAGGCCCTTCGTAACACACATACACTTCGCAGCGCGCTGCATCCGCCAGCCTGGTTATATCCTGCCTTTCTGCCGTCTCTGAAGCTTTTTCCTTCCCCTGCGCAACTTCACTCCCCGCGGACTCTAGGGCGGTAACCGCAACCGTTGCTGCGGGCGTCCCCACTCCTGCCGCATTACCGCTGCCCCCTACTGGCGGGACCCACGCCGCTGCCGGGCCTCCTGCCATACGCTCTCCAGCCTCAAACTTTTGCACTAAATCTTTAATGCCCTCCAAAAATCCCAATAAGCCTGAGCCCCCTGCTGGTGAGACCACCCCCCTTGTGTTGCCCGCAGGCCTGGTTGTGTCTTGTCCTACCCTGCTTCTCCCTTCTAACCCCAGATGTGGTGACTTACCGGGCTGCACAGGTGTTGCCCCATCAGCCGACCGTCTGCTCTCCTCCTCGTCCGTGCTCCTGGAAGGGGGGGCCGCCTCCTCTTCCGATTCCGACACTTCTTCCCGTGCTCCCGGATCTCTCTCAGCTTCTTCCACGTCCGAAAGCCCGCCAGTCCTGGTAACCGTGGCTGCCGCCGTCATCTCCACACTTTCTCTCCTGTTATCTTCATATGCTCTGGATGCCTTGTGGACAGCCTTTGCAGGGCTGGTGCAGGATACCGCAGCCCTGTATGCCTCCGCTCTTCCATCCCTTCTTCTTCCTCTGCCTCTGTCTTTTTTATTACTCCTGCTGTCCCCTGCCGGATTAGACAGCCCAGGGACAGCAGCATCTCTCATCACCGCATCGGAGCCCTCCGCCGTTATCCGGGGGGCGGGGCTCGCGCTCCCCGCTCGTCTCCTACTGCCAGTCCCGCCGTGCTCTCTCTCCCCGCCATGTGACGCCGGGGATGTGACAGCTCCTACGCTCCTTCTGCCTGACTTCCTCTTCGCAGGAGGGCATCCCTGCTCCCCGTCACCGCTCCTACTCGCTCTTCTGCTCACCGCTCGCTCCGGAGAGAAACGCTCGGGCGGACGAGACCTCCTAGCTCTGGCGCCGCTCCCCTCTCCTACTGACAGCTGTGGTCCTGTTCTCTCCATGGCTGCCCCGATCGCAGCCTGCAGCCATGCCGTGCCCCTCACCTCAGCCTCCGCTCGCAATTGAGCCATTATGCGCTCTACCTCTGCCATGCTCACTTTCAACTTTCCTCCAGACTTCTGTTAACCCCTCCCAGGTTAACCCTCTTAAATAGTACCCCACCCTTCCTGTCCCTCCCCCTCGGCTCCATTTTAAACATACCTTCCCCCCACTGTTCCCACTGTCATGTATGCCCTCCATTTTAGGCATTCCATGCTGCATTTTGGGCCTTTCTTTCTGGTCTCAGGGGTAGTGAGTAATTGGGAACCTTTATTTGGTGCCCGGTCCAGGATGCTGTCCCAAGGCAGAAAATCTGCCATATGGAGCAATATTGTGCAGGAAGTTAATGCATGTGGTGATACTCCCAGATGCAAAGTCACATGCAAGCGTTGAATACGCGACATTAAAGGGCAGATTAAAAAAAAACTTGCCGCTTTAGCGAAATACCAGAGAGGTACTGGAGGAGGACCACCCCCAGATATCACCTTCAGTACGTATGAGGAGAAGCTGAAGGGGTGCCTTGGACCCGACACAATTCTGGGAGTACCTGGAGAGCACGACTCTGATGCCCATAGTAAGTAATTTAATTTTTTTTTTTTTCTACAGTTTTAAATTTAATTAATCTTTATAATTCTATTTAAAGTGGTACAGGGTCCAACAAATGGAGACAACTCCACTGATATCGAGGCTCCACCAGATGAGACACTTATGCTGTTTGACGATGAAGGTAGGTAATAACAACTTTAAACTGCATAAGGATTTGACAAGGCCTTTTTCTTGCTTTTTGTGCTAATTTAACCTCTTCCAGACCACCTTCCACACATTTACTGCAGCAAAGCCCCTAGAGACACACTTAACCCTTTTATTACCCCTCCTGTTAACCCCAGCTCTGCCAGTGTAATTTATTTTAGCACTCATAATAGTATTGGTGTTGCAATTCCCCAAAAAGTATCACTTATGGGTTGATTTACTAAAGGCAAATCCACTCTGCACTACAAGTGCTTTTAAAAGTGCAGTCAATGTAGATCAGAGTGGAATCTCTGAAATGAGAGGAAGCTCTGCTGAATTTATCATCCAATCATGTGCAAGCAAAAATGCTGTATTTGATTTTCCTTGCATGTCCACCTCAGATCTACAGTGACTGTACTTCCAAGTGCACTTTCAGTACACTAATAATGCAAAGTGGATTTACCTTTAGTAAATAACCCCCTAGTGTCAGATTTGTCTGCCCCAAGGTCGTAGTCCCACTAAAACTGGCTTATCACCGCCATTACTAGTAAACAATATCCCAAAAATTCAAGGTCCTTAAATCTTGTTTGTAGATGCACATCTTTTAAGCTAAGCAATCAATATACACCTATTTTGATTTTATAAAAATGGCCTGATCAAAAAAGGGGGGTAAAAGGGACACAGAAGTCGTTCATTGACAATTGTGAATACATGCAACGCTGTAACCAAATGAAATTCCTCCAATTTTTACTGTAATATTTTTTCACATAAACCCCCCTTTATTTTTACCTGAGCCAGATCTGATCCAGCGATGTGCACCAGAGCAGCGACTCTCTCCACTGTCAGCTTCCTCATTGTGCAAATTGGCTGCCGCTGCTGTCTGCCCATCAAAGCTGTGATGAGGGAGTGGGGGGTTGTGGCTGAGTCGCCTGGTCTTTGTCAATAGACGCAGAATGGGTGCCTCAGGAGTGAGCACACATGGGTCGCCCCAGGGAAGGGGCATTTGCCAAAGAGTAGGGGCCTGGAGCACCAGCAGGGGACATTAGGGCTCCTCCACTCCAAAGTGTAATGTCCAAAAAATCTAATATCAAGTCCTTTTTTTGTTTCTAGAAAATAGTCAATTTGTCGTGGCATATACGGTCGATGATCAAGACAGTGAAAATATACATGGTAATTAGAGAATATAAATATGTTAAAAATATAAAAAAATTTGATGTGTAATTACTGATCTGTTTCAATGTATGAAGTGTCTAATATCTTCTTATCTTTTAATTTTCAGTTCAATCCCCAGTGAACGAGGAGCCTATAGCAGGACCATCTTGTATTGGTAAATATAAAGATGTTTTTGTGCAATTGTATCTTTCTTAACCGCTTGCCGACCGCCTCAGGCACATATACTGAGGCAGAAGGGCTCATACAGGCAAAATCACGTACCTGTACGTTCCCCTTTAATAGGCGTCAGCTCCGTGAGTCGGGTCGCGGGTCCCGCGGACTCGATCGCCGTGGGGATACCCACGATCGCCTCACGGGGAGGAAGAACGGGGAGATGCTGATGTAAACAGCATCTCCCCATTCTGCCTAGTGACAGTGTCACTCGATCTCTGCTCCCTGTCATCGGAGCAGAGATCAGTAACGTCACACTCACAGCCCATCCCCTTGACAGTAATCACTCCCTAGTACTGATTTAACCCCTCCCCGCCCCCTAGTGGTTAACCTCTTCACTGCCAGTGTCATTTATACAGGAATCAGTGCATTTTTATAGCACTGATTGCTGTATAAATGACAATGGTTCCAAAAATGTGTCAAAAATGTCCGATGTGTCTGCCATAATGTCGCAGTCATGATAAAAATCGCTGATCGCCGCCATTTAAAAAAAAAAAAAAAATTTTAATAAAAATGCCAAAAAACTATCCCCTTTGTTGTAAACGCTATAACTTTTGCACAAACCGATCAATAATCGCTTATTGCGATTTTTTTTACGAAAAATATGTAGAAGAATACGTATCAGCCTAAACTGAGGAAAAAAAATGTTTTTTTATATATTTTTGGGGGATATTTATTATAGCAAAAAGTAAAAAAAAATGCGTTTTTTTCAAAATTGTCGCTCTATTTTTGTTTATAGCGCAAAAAATAAAAACCGCAGAGGCGATCAAATACCACCAAAAGAAAGCTCTATTTGTGGGAAAAAAAGGACGTCAATTTTGTTTTGGAGCCACGTCGCACGACCGTGTAATTGTCAGTTAAAGCGACGCAGTGCCGAAAAAATGCTCTGGTCAGGAAGGGGGTAAATTCTTCCGGGGCTGAAGTGGTTAAAGTGCTCTTACGCCCAAAATTTAAAAATTAAAAACCAACAGCTACACATACTGCAGCTGCTGGCTTTTAATAAATGGACACTTACCTGTCCTGGAGTCAAGCGATTTTTCCATCATCTGTCAGCTGTTGCCGACGCCATTGTGGGTAAGGGTACTGGCAGTGTAGCCTTCTTGCCGGGAAACCTACTGCACATGCGCGAGGCCCGCTCCTATCTCCTACTGTTCCGGCGTGGGAGGAGCGGAGGAGGGAGCCCCACGGTGACATCATAGGCCGTGGCCGGGACTCCCGGAATTGGGAAAGAATATCAGTCAAACACAGGTACCAATTGTGGCACCGGAAGGGGGTAACAATCTGATAAGTGGAAGTTCAATAGCCGTTTCAATAGAAGGCAGCCAACAGTTGTCCACTGTGTACAGAAGCCGCTTGAACAGCGATCTTCTGTTGAAGGGGAATAAATTAAACAGGTTTATCAAATTGTTTTACAAACTTCAGTGTTAATACATGATCTTCTTCCTAGATCTTCTTTTTTTAGATTATGTTTGTTTTATTGATTGAATAAAAAATGCTAGTGTGTATTAGGTGCTAATCATTGCCGGAGATTAACTCACAATCTGGTGCAACTGTGCATACTATCCTATGAGCTTCTAAATTCAGCTTGTTTAAAGACAATTTTCGAAAACAATGGATTTTGCACTCTCCTCTTTTAGCAAGTTATACCCAAATTATCTGACAAAATCAATTTTTTTTCTCATAGGAGTGGAGACAGAAAATGCCATTGTTCATCGAGAAGTAGAGGATGAACTTACACAACCAAGTAAACACGAATAATATAAAATATTTATCATTTTTGAATGTCATGTTAAGAATGAATTTTATTTATTTTTGCAACTTTTTTAATTTGCAGATCATGAAGACGCAAGATTCCAAGGAATGGTGGAAACTGCACCAATATTATCTATTCCGCTTCGGGCTCCAAGAGGCCAAAGACGAAGAGAACTGTCTGAACGTCAGGATGCTGCAAACAATGCTGCCAACCAGTTAGGGCAGACAATGAATGCACTCATAGACAAACTTAATGATCGTCAAAACATACAAGAAACTTATCAGCAGGCTGGGGTAGCCCAAATGACAAGAACGAATGACAACCTCGAACGTATGAATATTCAATTGGCAAATATGTTTGAGGAGCAAAAAAAGATGTCCACTGCCCTGTTCTATTTAGTAGGTGCTGTGGCTCCACTGTGTCAGCAAATGGCCCCTCCTAATGACACAGACAATGGCACGGATGCCACAAACATTTGATTATGTTTGAAATTAATTATGTGGGGTGGGGGGTAATTCAGCCGTTGCTGGAGAATTAGTTATATTGTTAACCTTTGCACTTTAAATTTGCACTTACTGTATCTATACTGTATATGTTATCATTGCCGTTTCTAAGTAGTATGAGAAAGTTTACTATGTATTTAAAAAATGCCTATTTTGCACTAAATTAAAAAACCATTTAAGTATTAAACACTTTGAACAAATTTTTTTTAATTAAACAAATAGCGTGGTAAGGTGTTGGTGGGGGTTGTGTGTTCGAGTCACTTCATCAGATAAGTGTATTCCCTCATTCAGCAATCAGCGTCAGCGTTATGGCCATAATTGTCTGATGGACGAGTCTTGTCAGATAATCCGACCGCGTGTACCGATTCAGCTCAAAATCCACGTAAAATTGCTATGGAAGTCAGATCGTGTGTACGAGGCTTAAGGGAGAGTCTGCAAGCGGAGCTCTTACGATCCATGTCCTACTCCATTCCTATCCAGGCCAGGCCTCTTCTCCTTCTTTTTTTCAGAGTTTGGTTGTCCTAGATGTTGACTTTCCCCTGCGCCTCTTTGGTAAGAGCATGCCATCAGAGAGATAAATAAAGTAGTATTGAAGAAAGCCAGGAGCTCAGAAGCCGCACGTCCGTACTCAACCATGTCCAGACCACGCCAACAACTCTGTAAAGCAAAGGAATAACGCTACCTTTTACCTTAGCACTGATACATTGTGTTTAAATAAAAATTTATTTTACACAAAAGCAAAACGTTGGTTGTAAAATAACATGGTTTGTGAGTGTTTTGCAAGACAAGGAAACTAAAAAAATTTTTTTGACTTGATATACAAGAAATGTCTTGATATACAAGTAGCGTCATATCACAACAGAGCATTAGAACAGAACAGATGCGCCTCTAAGTATAGCAATATGGTTACATTTCATGAAGGTACAACATTTAGCAAGTCACATTGTTGCTAATTAAAACAGGCTCCTCTAAGTATCCAAGCATTCTGGGTAAAGCTGTCTACATAGACTGTCCTCCTCACCACCATCGTCTTCATCCCTTCCACGATGCGTACCTCGCTTTCAAATTGCTCTAATGCAGGGTAGTCTTCCTGGTAACGATTGCAGACTGACAGCGGTGAGAGTCAGCGGTGAGCAGGACGTACCATGTGGACAGCTTTACCCCACATGGCTGCATACTAACTACTAACTACTAAAGTGCCTCATCATCAACAATGAGAGTTGTTAAATGTTGTACCTTCAAATGCAGGCATCTTGCTACACTTATGCCGCGTACACACGAGCGGACTTTACAGCAGACTTTGCCCGGCGGACTTTTCGACGGACTTTACGAATGAATGGACTTGCCTACACACAATCCACCAAAGTCCATCGAATTCGCACGTGATGACGTACGACCGGACTAAAACAAGGAAGTTCATAGCCAGTAGCCAATAGCTGCCCTAGCGTGGCTTTTTGTCCGTCGATCTAGCATACAGACGAGCGGACTTTTCGACCGGACTCGAGTTCGACGGATAGATTTAAAACATGTTTCAAATCTAAGTCCGTCCAACTTTTGAGAAAACAAAGTCCGCTGGAGCCCATACACGATCAAATTGTCCGACGAAATCCCGTCCGCCGGGCAAAGTCTGCAGTAAAGTCCGCTCGTGTGTACGCGGCATCAGAGGCGCTTCTCTAACATACTCTTTAGCTCCTGCTGGATTTTGCTTCTAATCCCCTTGGGCAGGCTTACATTTGTGGATGGACATTGTAGGGTTACGCAGTCTTTTAGATTGATATAAACTTTTTATATGGACTTAAAAATTAATGAATTATGAATGTATGGATTTGTAAAAAATCATCCGAGTTTACATTATTTATTATGGGGAAATTTAATGGTGGATCCCGACATGAAAGTGACGACGTTGGCTGACGTTGGGTGATTGGGTGATAGGACAGCATAAGGAAATCCACTCCTGTGACCCACTAGTGCAGTGGGACCAAAAGAGCTTTGGTCCTACTTCTCCATTACAGATATGAACATTACATTACCAAAAAGATAAAAATTGTGAAAATGTAACTTACATATACAATGATGGAACTACACTTGACAAGGATAGGATTAGAAATGTTAGCCTAATTAGTCATCCCGCTTTGTAGACTCTGGAATACATAATGTTGATTTAACGTTAAAAAATGTTGTTGCTCACAACAAAAGGTAAGGATAATTGAAAAAATTAATAATTACCCTGAAATAGGTCCGCATAAGATTTTGACGTACATGATTCCCTAGGTCTGAGGAATCCTCAGAGGCAGCCGGGAGTGTCGGTATTTCTGGTAGCAGATCATTACTGATGTGAAAGTCTGTTTGCAAGAGCAATATTATGTAGAATTGAACATACAATAATGATATCTGACACCAGTTCCGGAGAGTGCTGTAAAAACCCGCCAGTTTTTGAGAGGCATCGGAATGTGGATTTCCACATCCCAAAAGTCCTCTCAATAACTGCACGGGTACTTATATGTGCACTAATATATCTAACCTCGGCCGCAGTCTGTGGATTCGCCAGAGGCGTCATCAACCGTGATCTACAGCCATATCCTGCGTCTCCTGTAATTAAAAATATAAATATTTTACATAATTTATATTAATTGAGAATAGTTAGAGGAAAAAAATTAAATCTTTATTAATACATTTCCAATATATTTACACATGAGAGAAATGAAATATTCCAGTAAAAAAGTCATTTTTGCTGTATTCCTGGTTGGGCCCATTGTTTATTTTTTAAAGATTGCATATGACATGAAGTTAGTTAAAATGAAAAATTCTCTTCTCTGATTGAACAGGGAATGCAAAATCATGTGCTGCTCTGTATATAAACCTATACTTTTCTATTTTTTCGCTTGGAACAACTTTTTTGATCAGGCTGACATTATAAGCTAAATGGCTACCATGTGCAGCAGCAACAAATTGTGCCATCTCCATTTTTATTAACTCAAAAAGACTGTGATTTGGTGAAGTGTATATATATATATATATATATATATATATATATATATATATATATATATATATATATATATATATATATATATATATATAAATATGTGTATATATATATATATATATACAAGGTATGACTCATCAACTGTCCGTGGAGTTCCCCACTTTCAATCGAATGGAAATGAAAAAAGTGCTGGCAAAGATAATTGTGAAAAATACGTGTTTTGTTCAACTCCAATCCCTACCAGGCTCTGATTATCTTTGTGCATGTCCCCTTTCACACTAGCCGTTTACCAGCTCTCCTCACGTTGTGATGGCGTGTGAGGAAAGGAATGCAGATAACCTTAAAGTTTTTTTTATATGTGATCAGCTGGGATTGTACAGTTAATGAAATGTATAATCAGCTGCAAAGGATGCACATTGTGGGGGGGGGGTTCATAGAAGACGTCCTTGGACGCTCTCCCAGAACAAGAGTATTGTAGCTATAGGGTGGTTCTCAATCGTAAAAATACATAGTTATACATTTGCAGTAAAATAGGAATAAAATGAAATGTACTTACCCACCAGCCAGCCCTCGCACATTTGTCCTTGTTCAAATCGATCAAAGAGAGCTGACTGCCGCAGGATATAGCTGTCGTGGCAACTTCCGGGAAACCCAGATCTGATACTCATAATGCGCTGGTGGGAGTCAACCACCACCTGCACATTAATAGAGTGGTAGCATTTCCTGTTACGAAATGCCTCCTTTCTATTATGTGGTGGTATGAGCGCAATATGAGTACCGTCTATGGCTCCCAGGCAATTTGGCATCCCTCCTTGGCGTAAAAACCCGACCTTCACCTCTTGCCACTCTTCCATGGTTCTAGGGAAATGGATGTACGTATTCATATGTCGCTTAATGGCTTTCAGAACTGGTTTCAGGAATCTAGAAAGACTGTAATGACTAATTCCAATGATGCAAGCACATGACGGCTGAAAATTTCCTGTTCCTAAGTAATTTAATACGGCCAATAGTCGGACCATTACTGAAATCGCATTGGTCTTCCCAGTCAGGGGCTCAATTTCATTTTTGATCAAATTGTACACCTCCATGACCCCCTGACGGTTCAGCCAAAACATGTCCTCAACATCATTGTCAGACAGCTCATCCAGGACTGTACGTGTCCGGAACACACAAGGCTGTCTGAGCCTAACATTTCTAATCCTATCCTGGGCTAAACTAACAGCTGCCGCTGCAACAGCTTTTATAGCCGTGAGTAGGAGGGTAGTCTCTACATCCATAATAGGCCTTATCTGTAAAAGATAATTACAAGAGCATATTATAGAATTTTAATTTTTATTACATTGGTGTAACAGATATATTTGTATATATAATAACAAAAACTTTCTTGGTTTGTTTTCCATTCTCAAATATATATATATATATGTCTGTGTGTGTGTATATATATATTCCTAAACTTATATAGCAGTAGAAGACACACTGCCATATAATTCCCATTCCATGAAAATGAAAAAAGTAAATTAGCTTGGTGGCAAAAACATAATAAAATTACTTACCTGATGTAGCATGGATCGTTATCATGTTGGAATACTGCCCTGCGACCCAGTGCCGGGAGCACTCACGAAACCCCAGACCATGACACTCCCACCCAGGCATGTACTGGTCATCAAGACTACCGGGAGATTCCCGGTGGGCCGATGGCTCAGTGGGCCAGTCAGGTGCGGTCCTGGAGCCGCTCCTCTCTGACAGTGAGTGATCGCAATTTCACTCCTGTCAGGAGGAGCAGCTTCCGTCATATGCTGGAGAGAGCATTAGGCGTTATGCTCCCTCCAGCCTGCAGGGGGAGATAGACCAACGGCAGACTTTCCTTCCTCTCTCCCCTATCACTTGTTATCACATGACTGGAGAGAGGAACGAGAAGCTGTCTTCAAAACGGTGAGTACATGTGAGAGGAGGAGGAGAGGGAGGACACACTGATGTGAAGGGCTGCTGATGGG